>CM057449.1:94035000-95367500 GCA_016271365.2 Neoceratodus forsteri
ATCAGTGGCTGCTTCCAGGAATAACCCTATCCAGGAAATCTGCAGGGCTGCTACCTGGAGGTCAGCACACACCTTCATTTCCCAGTACTGTACCACATCGACCTCGGGTCACGCCGGGATGCTGGTTTTGGGGCCTCAGTTCTCCAATCTCAGTTCCCTAAATAGGAGCTGTGCACCTTATCTTCCTTCTCTTGGAGAACTGCTAGGAGTCTGCCAGATGTGTGGATAGATCAGCATATCCACGTCCCTAGAAAAACAGGTTACTCACCTGTAACAGTAGTTCTAGGAGTGGTATATGATGTTCATCCATACAGACCCACTCAACCTCCCCTGGCTGTGGCTCACAACCTCTGCTTCCAGCAGGCAAGATCTGGGATCATGGGGCGGAGCCAAGGGAGTTGCCACTGGGGTGGGTGAAGATGTTCCGGCAAGTATTTAAAGAGAAAGGACACTGCTAGGCGTGTGGATGAACATCATATACCACTCCTAGAACTACTGTTACAGGTGAGCAACCTGATTTTTTTTAAATATTTTGACCCCAAATGTTTAACATAGCTATTTCTTTACAGCACCTCATGAATGTGACAGCTATCATTTTTCAAATCCTGGCCAAATTGTGTTTTCGCACTTGTGGCACAAAATCACCTTTTGGGCAGGATTTGAAAATGTTCTCCACCCTTGTTCATGAGGTGGGTCATAAGAAGGCTATGTGGGGTAGTAAGGTGCATATGTTGAAAATTTGGGGTAAAAATATGAGAAAAAAAACAAAGTTATGAGTCTATGTTGCAATTTTTCAATGCAAGCTCATAATTGTGGTCATTTTCAATATTTTGACCCCAGATTTTCAACATAGCCATTTTTTCACACCACCTTATGAATGTGACAGCTGTCATTTCTCAAATCCTACCCAAACTGTGTTCAAACACTTGTGGTACAAAATGACGTTTCAGCTATTGTTTTATAAATGACACCTGTCATGCTGAGGAGGAATGGTCATAAAAAGATTATGTTGTAAATTTGGGGTAAAGATTTTAAAACCAGCTAAATTATGAGGAAAAAAATTGTTCCAACATTTACTCGTAACTTTATTTTTTGCAGATTTTGGCCCCTAATGTTCAACATACTCCTTGTGTTACCATACCTCCTGAACAAGGCAGGTGTTATTTTCCAAATCCCCTCTGAAAAGTGTTTCCATAGTTGCACAATGAAATCTCCTTTCCGATGGGATTTTAAAAATTCCACCTGTCTTGATCATAACCTCAGGTCATAAAAAGACTGTTGAATATTCGGGGTCAAGATGTGGGTGCCCACTTCAAAGTAGATATTGCCTCTCAGCTGCCTTATCCTGGGTAATTACAGTCAAACAATGTGTCAAAGCAGGACGTCACAGAAAATGAGATATTACATCTTATCTGCTCTATCTTGGGTAAATATATAGTAAAAATGTGTACAAGTAAGACCTGGTACAACAGCAATACCAGTGGCAAACCTTCAGCATTGACAAATGCTGATTTTTACATTTTTTTTTCTAATTGTTTCACCAGATGAGACACACTAAGCTGAAAGCTTGTTTACAGGTGCAGCCTGGGAGCACAGGGAAGTTAAGTGGCTTGCTCAGGGTCACACAGTATGCAAGTGGGGGCTGTGGGATTCAAACCCAGATCTCCAGATGTGCAGCTCAGCACCTTAAACCACTGCACTATACTGCCTCCCAATTTGATTTGCCAACTGATACAGACAGTGTGCTGTGTTCCCCAATGTATTCACAAATTCACATTAGTAAGAAGTTTTGCAATCCGTAAACCTTTCACTGATGTGAATTTGCGAATATGTTATATGATGCACAGCACGCCAGGAAACAATCAGCTAGTAAGTATATCAGGCTAAAAAGGTCAGTAAGGATTGGGGCTCATCCCTGTGACTGGCATTATAATGGGTAGTAATTTCTTAGTGTTGCTTTCATTTTTCAGAGTGACTAAAAACTTTAGCTCTTTGGTTCATGGGTCCTCCTCCATGTTGTCTGTACTATAAGCTCCACCAGGGCAGTCAGTTCTTCTGGTCTTCAGCCACTACTGGTAAGTCTAGCTAGGTCAAGTTCTCCACCAAGCTCAAGTCCTCTGTTGCCAACAGAAATTGGGGGTGGGGGGACATAAATAAAAAATGGGGCAAAGAAAACTAAGTAAACAAACCAAAAATGAGTTTGCTGCATCTTGTCTATGGTCGAGGTGGACTGGAGGATGGGGGTGTTAAAAAATAAGAAGTAAAAAGAATGAGGATGATGATGATTCTAAGCAACCTGTAATCATATTACAAGGGTAGTTCCTAGGAATGCACAATTTATATATGTCCAGCAGCAAAATCAGGGCAATCAGTGTTTCCTTGTAATTTCATCTTTTTTATTAACAAAAATATTACTTCAACCAAAAATACACTCGTGTGTAACTGGCTATACTTACTGTTATAGCCTTCCATTAGCACTGCAGTCCTTAGCATTATTCATAGGAGCCAGGTTTGTGAAATTATTGGTGTGGCCCAAGGGTCAAGGGTCAAAGCCCCACACTCTATTGGGGTGCAGGGGAGCAGAGCCCCATGTATAGTAATGTGGGGGTCTGGAGGTTAAGCCCCTGGCCTCAAGTATGAGAAAAAATTAAAATACTCCTTAAAAACCTTGTTTTTAAACTCCCAAGAGGAACCCACATTTCTTGTGGGGAGGGAGGAATTTTGGGGTGGGAATTTCCCTAAGAAACCTGATAATTAATTTGCTAATGTGTGTGAGTGTTAATAAACATTGTACTTATAATGTGATGTCTTCCTGTCTTCTGGTCTTCCTTCTTCCTTATTTTGGCTGGGACTTGAACAGAAAGTAGAAGTGTGTTGTCTTTTTTTCTTCCCTGTTTTGGCCCAGACTTCAACAGAAAGTGGTTGTGTGGTATCTTCTGGTTTTCTTTATTCCATGTTTTGGCTGAAACTTCAACAGAAAGTGGATATCAGGAACTTACGGGGGGTGGGAATCAAAGGGACATGTTCTTTACTGTAAGAGGGTGGGATATGAGGGATGGGTGCACCAGTAGCCACCAGAGACATGTACATTTCTTACTATATGGGGGTGGGCTCAGAGGGTGGGGTGATCCACTATATACCAGTGACTACTGTGTTGAGGGTCGAGGGGGCAACACACTTTCTCTACCAACTGTAAGAGTTGTGAAGTTGTGATTTAGGTCAGCGGTATTGGCACCGGCACACACAAGAGGACTGCACAAAATGCCCTTCCATGGTGCAAATACTATGACTATGGGCTGTGTCTATATTTATATGCCTGCCACTGCCCCTGGCCTCAATTTACACTGTGCTTCCCTGCCCTCCACAGTTTGCAAGGGGGGCACACTGCACTTACTGGGTTTTTTTAAATAGCACATCCAAGCCAAGCCCTGTGGGCCTTGTTCAGTTCCAAAGGAATAAAAATAAGGTCAGTAACCTAGGAATGAACCTTAATTTGGTGATAGCATTTAATCACTGCAAAGGAACACCGGCACATGGTAAGAGCTGTCACAAGTTATGGCAGTTTAAAACTGCAGTATTTGTTAGTAACCATATCGTTTTGTTCAGGAATAATGACCGTCTGGCAAAAATATCAAGATACAGTACATGTTTTTTCCTGTTTTCTTTCAGTTCTGAACCATGATATGGGATTTTGAGATTTTCAAAAGTTCCCACTCCCATCACCCATGCCATGGCCAGCATAAAACCATTAAATATCCAGGTACAGTGCTGTGCTGCATATGTACCATCAGAAACATGTGGCAGCACCATCCTAATACATCCACAGTATGACTCTAGCATGCACATTTCACAGGTAACCTCATCAGAGTGGAGTCTTTAAAAACTGCGAGTGGAGGCCATCTTTAATGATGTGAGTCATTAATTACTACACAAGCTGCAAAAGCTGTTTAAACAATGTCTGCAAAAATTATAAATATACTGAGCATGATTAATCACAGGATGTCAGAAAAACATTGTTGCTGAAAAAACATTTGGCAATTTCTTTGTCAACTAACACATACTGTTGTTTTCAGAGTATTGGTAAAAGTGGTTAAGCTTTTTGTTCCCAAATACTGCATAGAGTGCATAGCTTTCCTCAACAAATCACTCATCTCCATTTCAAAACAATTTCATTAAATGCATTTTCAGCCTTCACTGTGCAAATGAATTTACATTATATAGTTTGACGTGAGCTTCTTTGAAGGGAACACTTAAATAATTAGTTAAGCTACCACAAGTTATAACTCAATAAATCTGGAGATGCAGTATTCAATTAAGAAAATAAGCAGGAACATGAAAGTATTCCGTTCACAAGTTCTTAACACCCTTCCCCGCTCAGCCACCAGCCCACCACAGCCACCTCGCCCTCCAGATAAACTCCCATTAGTTCTGCCCGACCCCTGCTAACAACCAGTTGGTATGTACAACATAAACTGTACAACATCAGAAACAATTCCTCATTAACAGACCTGTTCTCTAAAGTTACAGTTCCTGTACAGTATCTGACTCCTTCAGAAAAAGATCTTGGTGGTCACTTGGTTAAAAAAAAATGCATGACTGACACTGTGTCCACAGACAAATACCACTCAGGCTTCTCATGCAGAAATTTGATAAAAGATTGCAGTCATACAGAGCCGACAAATATGTGTACCCCCTTCCCCCATTACCTATCAACTGAACACTGCAATTATGCAAATGGTTTTCCAGAACAGGAGTCCTGTGTATCTTGACACTTTCTGAAGCAGTAGGTTTAGTCATTTGTGCTCCTTATTGCCACCACCCCCCCTCCAAATTGGTATGCTAGCCTGTGCATGTAATGACCTCATTAAGATGGCATGGTGCACCCAGTTGTACTGTCCCCTCAGACCCTCAGCTAAAATGTAATTCCAGCCTCCAGCCAGCCCAGGGTGAAAAGTGTGCCCTCTTCTCCACTCTGCCACCGAAGCAGCTCAACAGCAGAAGTATTTATTTTATATCCACCATTACTGCATGATTCATAGTCCTGCCTTCACTACGGAACTTTTCTAATTATGTAAACATTTGTGGCTTTTATTATAAAGCAGTGTGAGTCTGGATGACTTCTTGCTAACCAGCTATTCTCACAAACACAAACTATATTTATGTTTCCTTCCTCTGTATTTATGGCTTAGCAGCTTAGAACATGCATCTTATGTGTTTATTTACTTATTTTATTTATGACCTTGGCTACTGGGTAAGTGCACTAATCCAAGGGACCATTTTCAGGCATGACCCGGGCCATAGAAATGGCACAGAAAGCAGACAATACAATCATGATAAACTGCTGTACAGTAATTAAATACACACAAAATCAAACACAGTTACAATAGAGAAATGCAGACAGACAATGGTACAAAAACATCCAAATATAAGACCCCCCTTCCCAACATCTAGGCAGGATTACAAGCACCACGGCAGAGATAAGAGTGGGAGGTGAGAGGTATCAAGAAGTATTCCCAGACAGTGGGCTAGAACTGACGAGGGAGAAAGGACACAGGGACAGGGAGGTGAATACCCAGGCAAGCAGTAGCAACTAGCTTCTGCCATAAGACAGACTTTGTAGTGGGATTTGAAAGTGAGATGCATGTTGGATGAATGGAGAGGCACAGGAATACTATTCCACAGAGAAGGGGCCTCAACAGATAGGGCTTTCCCCTCCCATATTAATAGACACTCTAGGAACCTCAAGGGGAGGGATAGAGGAAGAGCGAAGGCCCCTGGTTATGGTTCTTACCTTGAGGAGGGATGAGAAAGGGGATGCATTCCCAGCCTTGAGGGTGTTATCCAGTATGCAGCCATGGGCTAAGTCAAAGCAGCCTTGGAGAGGAAGCCAACCGAGTGACCGATAGAGGTCACAGTGATGGGTAGAGTACGAAGTCAGGAGAGCAAAGCAGCAAGCACTGTTGTAGGCTGATATAAGTCTAGGACAAAGGGCGGAGGACGTGCATGAATAGATGGGGGAGCAATTATCAATGATGCGGAGCAGATTATCTTGGAAAACGGCTAGGCGAGCCTCCTGGGTCAGGTAGTGTTTTACCTGCCTTCTATCTTTGCCTTCCCATTCCCTTCTAATTACTTCTGCATGCGCTGATAGTACATATGTAGCCTAGATTCTTAGGTTTATACTGTATATTGCTAACAGCGTCAACAATATTGCTGCAGTAATGCATCTTGATGAATGCACTACAAACTGCGATTGTGTGGCAATAAGTTATCAAAGGGTAAAAACTAAATCTTGTCAAGCAAGCTTATCCATTAGGCAGCTTAAGGTGATATGTTCATCATCTACTGCACTCTGATTTTCTAAACTTTTTTTAAACTATTGTGGTACAATTCACAACAGCAGCAGATGCAGATTTGCCTCACTGGCCCCTTTTAGAACTCACTACTGTAACCTTTGCAGTAACTCTCCTCACAGGTGTGCAGGGACTTCACTCTTTGCTGCCTGATGTGCTCAGAGCATGATACAGCTTGACAAACACACGGACATTCTGACCACTGGCATTTCTGCGCTCTAACGTCTCACCATGTTTATTCATTATGTACACCCTTTAAATTCCAGGCCCAGCTACAAATTAATGGGAGCAAAAGCTAGGCACAAGTCTACTGTAGATGCCAAGTTGCCTTACACTAGTGCATCTCACATTCTGTAACTCAGCCTGATGTGTGGTACATTTATCAAAAGGCATGTTTATTTATTTATTTGAATTTTGGTAACCGGGTGAGCCCACTGAGCTCATGCAGTCCCTTTTTCAGGGGTGACACAGGCAAACAATACAATACAATACAATACAATGCAGTACAATACAGTACAGTACAATACAATACAATGCAATGCAATACAATGCAATGCAATGCAGTACAGTACAGTACAATGCAATACAATACAATGCAGTACAATATAGTACAATGCAATACAATGCAATGCAATGCAATACATAGAATAAGAAACAAAAAGTGAGCACCTAAGGTTGTGAACAGTGGATATACTGTACAATTAGAGAACAGTAGCTGAGGGCAGCTAAACAGTAATGAGTGTAGTGGAAAGTTAGGGGGTAGGCATGGTAGCAAAGGTTGCAACAGTGAGCAAATAAAAATACATAAGTTGCAAAGTTATATACATTGAGATATACAAATTTACAGATAAATACACATATTTACAAAAGTTCAATGTGGTAGATTCAATTGAGGTTTCTTCACCAGAGTAAAGAAAAATAATAGGGTTAAGAAGTACATAATAGAGCAGAGAGAAAGCATGCTTAGAAAGACACACCAGAGATTATTCATTTGAGAGTAAAGCAGGGTACAGGGAAAAGCAGGGGTTAGGGAAAGCAAGTGCATGGAAGAGGATTGAGCAGGTGTGCAGCAAGTGCTTTTTTGAATAGTGATAGGGAAGGGCATGCGAGGAGATGAGGAGGTAGTGCATTCCAGGCTGTGGTGGCATAGTAGGCGAAAGATCACCTCCCAGTGAGAAGGTGAGGTTTCGGGCTCATTAGAATAGGCAATATAGATGACCTGAGTGGACGAACAACTTCTTTGCGACAGACAATTCCCCTTAGACAAGGTGGATTGCAAAGATTCACTAGTTTATATAAAAACATATTGTGAGATACTGTAACCTTGAGTCATAATCTGGCCAGTGTAGGGTAGTCAAGATATCGCAGTGGTGTTTTCAAGGTTTGACCCCTAAGGCAAAGCACCCAATCTTATAACAGAATTGTCGGAGTCGAGTAATGGATGAAGGTTTAGCAGAGAGAAGTAGTGGTGCGCAATAGAAAAGTATAGGGAGGAAGGATGTGGAAGCAATTTTCTGGCAGGAGGTGGTGGTTAAAAGAGGGTGGAGATGGTATGACAGACCTAACTTCTGGTTGATAGTTTTCATTAATGAGACGTGGATCTCTAAAGAGAATGCTGAGTCAAGGTGTAGCCCTAAATAGTTAAAGAATTGGACTACTTCTATGGACTCCCTTGAGAGAGAGCAGATTTTGAGAGGGTGTAATAAGATTTTAGAGATTTTGGAGGAGGGATTGTGGAATACCATGACTTTTTTAGTATTAATAATTAGATTGTTATCTGTGAACTATGATTCAAGTATATTGAAATTTGAATTACGACTCTGATTAAGGCATGTCATGTTATTGAAGGAACACAATAGAATGGTGTTGTCAGCATTAAGTTGCACTGACGCACCACCACAGAAATTGGGAAGCTCATTAATGAAGAGTGAGAAAAGTAATGGACCTAGAATAGATCCCTGGGGTACACCATGAGTTATAGGCCTGAGTGAAGACAGTGATCTGGACCATTTCACCCTTTAGGATCTACCAATGAGATAACTCTTAAGCCAGGTTAACGCTAAACAGTCAAAGCCAAGGAGGTTACGTTTTTTCAGTAGGAGGTGGTGGCTGACAAGGTCAAAAGCCTTTGTCAGGTCAACAAACACTTCTCCTGTAACAAGGCCTTTGTCATTTGCATTGAGAATATTGGCAGAGACATTTACAAGGGCGGGTGTAGTCATACTGTAATTCTTTCTAAAGCCATGCTGGCAGTCAGTGAGTAGGTGGTGTGTCTCCAAATAGGACTGTAGTTGGTTATAAAGTATCTGCTCTTGGATTTTAGCCAGGGGCACAGAGAATTGAAATAGGTCTGTAGTTTTCAACAGCATGGGAGCCACCTTTGTGGAGGGAGACTACCACAGCCACATTCCATTTGCTCGGAAAGGAAGGATCTGGAAGTGAAGGACCTGTTTTAGATTACAGACAGGTGCAGCAAGTGCAGGTGCCCCTAGTCTAAGGAACTTGGGCTCAATGGTATCATGACCAGGACTATTAATTTTTTAACATTACCAAGTGTTAGGGATATAAATACAGATTCTACAGAAGAAAGATTTTCAGCCAAAGAGGTGATTTCTGTGGCAGATAGATTAGATTGTACATAAAATAGAACAGCACCTCCTTTTTAATCTACACGGTCCATCCTGAAGCACCAGTAGCTAGGGAGGGTTGCCTCATGTTGGTGTATGCCAGGCTTTAACCATGCCTCGGTTGTGTCAAGAATATTGAGGTTATGCTGATCTGTTCAGGCTTGGATCTCAGCCACTTTGGGGCAGAGACTTTGTGCATTTAAGTGGGCAATTTTGATGCCTTTTGTACTAGGTCTGATATGCATGAATGATAATGCAGGCATGAATAGTAGTAGTACAGAGGGTCCAGGATTAAGTTCAGTATCACCAATGGGAGTAAGTAATAGGAACAATGGTAAAAGGACTACTAACTTTAGTGGGGGTAGGCCAGTGGCAGCACTAAGGGAGGTAGACAGTGAAAATGCCGACCTCCCCCACAGTGACGGCACAATGCCGACGTCTGTATTGTGCCCATGCAGCAGTAGCTCAGTGGGGGGCTATGCCCCCACACCCCCATGTGGGGAGCTCTGCCCCTGCACCCGCCGGACTTTAGGATTCTCAACTCCAGGTTGGAGTTGGTCCGGGGGGGGCGGAACACTGGCAGAAAGCGAAGCACCAAGAAAGGACCATTACAGCAAATGTCACCGTAATTGTCTTATTTTGTGCTTCGCTGTCGGGTGTCGACCTGAAGGGGTGCACCGTAGGCCAGTAGGACTATGAATGATCCTCCTTCTAGAGTGAAGGAAACCCCAAGTGCAGAACCTTAGGAAGAATACATCTCTTTTACACAGAAGATATAGGCAGTTGGGGGGTTGCAATTTCAGGATTGTAAGCACTGACACGAAAGATACAGGACAGGAGTGCGGGTGCTTTAGACTGTGCACAATGAGAGTAACTATTAGCGAGAGCGATAACACATAAAGAAGAGCAAGAACAACTCTGTGCTTTGCCATGTTGTACATAAGACATAGGTGTTGTGACTATTGGTATGATATATTGATTGAGCCATGCTTAGGTATCCACCAGGATCAGGTTAGAGGAAAATGTGAATTTGGAGCAAGCAGAGGAGTGAGGAGACGAGACTAGGCTTACAAATGAGATTTGGCACCAAAGTGAGTGTTGATATTCTAATTCCAGAAAATTTGTGTAAAGCACCAGCCATGTTTAAATGGATAACTGAGCGTGGGAGGTGGGGGCTATCATTAATTTTGCTGGGGTCTCCAAAATCCTCAAACTGGCCCTGAGGGTGGGCCATGATGACACCAAACACGTAAAGGCTGCCGCTACACTGACCCCTTTCCCCGCCTTTTCTGAGATGCTGCTTTCAGTAAACATTTGCTGAAAAAGAGCAAGGATTCAGAGAGCAGAAAGGGAAGGGAGTGTTGACAATGTTTAGGCCTCTGTAATGGTTATTCTCAAGTTCCTTTTTAGTTTTCCTGAGCAGAGGTAAATAGTAACAGGAGTACTTTCAAAGTTTTGTCAACATTCTGCTGCTGCAGTAACTTCTCTATTCTTTGTGTTTTTTTTTCTTTTTCTTTTCCATGTATATGTTTTCCTCCTCCAGAGCTGGCAGGCAGCTTGGTAGCTTTGCTGCCATAGTGCAGTAGGGAACCTGCATCATTGCTATTAAGTAAAACCCAAACTGGCTTGTCTGGAGTGGGGTTTCTTCCACATACCAGCAGTGAAGCTTCGTTCCTCTTTATTGCTGCCTTCTTTTGTAGTCTTTAGTGTTTTCATTAAAGTATTGTAAATGGTGATGTGATTAGATTTCAACGGCACACAGACTCAGACAGACCAAGAAAGATTAGACCACACTGAAGGACTTAAAAGAATACCTTTCAACCCCTTGCCTCACAAGTCAGGGACAATCACGGGACTTAAAAACAAGCATTTGTCAATGCCGAATGTTGGCTTGCTGCCATTGGGAGTGCAGGAGTTAGAGAGATGCAGCATAGGCAGTCAAGTAGTGAACAGATGCCAACCCACCCCCACCCCGCAGAGAGTGACAGGCATTAGGGTGTCCCTTTGGGAGTTTGTTAGTGCAGTGCGGGAAAACATGCTGGGCAAGATGTGAAAAATGACAGCTTCACAGTTCATAAGGAGGTGTAAAAAAATGCCAGTGTTGAAAATGTGGCAGACAAATATACAAAATGTGCAGTTACAAGGGTGCATGGGGAATATGCAATGCACGCTTGCAACACTGCCATTTTATGGGCGTTCAGTACCAGATTTTCAACATAGGCATATTAGCGCCTCTGCTCATGCAGTGTCACTGTCATTTCTCAGTGTCCTTACAGGCGATTTCCGCGACAGCATCCACGCTATTCTGCTACCGAAGTGCTAAAACACATTTTGGGCAGGGTATGAAATGACGGCTGTACTGTTCATCAAGAGGTGTGGAAAATGGCAATGGTGAAAATCCAGAGTGAAAATATCATGAATGCACAACGGTATGAGCGTGCGTGCAATCTGCCAACGCACGCTTGTAACACAGTCATTTTATGGAGTATCAGCACCAAATTTTCAACACTGGCATTTTAGGACCTCTACTCACGAACTGTCACTGTAATTTTCATAATCTGGCCCAAACACTGATTTCCCACAGCGACTGCACCATTGTGCGCCGGAAGTGCGGAAACACATTTCGGGCAGGATGTGGGAAATGGCTGCTGTACTGTTCACAAGGAGGCGCACTAAAATGCTAATGCTGAAAATCCAGCATTAAAATATTGGGAATGCACGAAGTTACGAGTCTGCTTAGCAACTGCGCAACGCACGCTCATAAAACAGGCATTTGTTGGATTTTTTCCACCAAATTTGGAACGTAGACTTTTCGAGAGGCCACCTCATGAACACTGGCACTGTCATTTCGTTAATGGGTCGCAAAAGGTGATTTCGCGTAGTGACTGTGAAATCACTTTCGAGGACAATTAACACCATGACAGTGATGGAATTCATGAGGAGGGGCTTCAAACACCCCATGTTGAAAATGTGGTGCCAAAATTCCAAGAAATGTCTGAGATAAGCAGCAAAGCTGAAAAAACCCTATTCACTCCATTATACAGCTTACCGGCATTTCCTCAGTTTGCGGTCGGCTTTGAAGAGTGCAGACGTGTTCCCGGTCCACGGAAGATCGCGTGCTGGATTCCAGAGGCATGGGGCGGGGTGAGGGAGGCAGGGTGCGAGGGTGGGTGCGGGGGGATGGGGCATCGAGACTGTGAGGGACGGTTTTCGCTTTTACAGGAGAAAAAGGAAACCATCGCGGATAGTTTTCCTGTTGCAGGGCATTTGGCACGCTGGGGTGGGCCTCACATGCCACCTAACTATTTTTTTGGGGGTATCAGTAGCCAAAGGGATTGGACACCCTCATCGGCAAACAACACTTGGGGGAGTCATGCCGACAGGGATTGGGTACTGGCGGCAAACAAAGAAAGGGGGTGAGCCGAGGATTGGTCACCCTCGGCATTCAACAATTGGGGATGATGCCGAGGGAGGGCGCCCCCATCGGGCGACAAAAGATGGGGCCGGGCCGAGGGGATTAAGCACCCCCGCAACTCAACATTTGGGGGTGATGCTGACGGGAGTGGGCCTCGTCGGCATACAAGGATAGGGAGGCCGTGAGCTGAGGGGATTGGGCACCCCCCGCAATTCAACATTTGGGGTATGCCAAGGGAGTGGGCCTCTGTCGGCACACTAACACAGCGGGGAGGTTACCGACAGGGGATTGGGCACCCCGGCGTCGGCAGGCTCTTGAGCCACTGCCGACCATGCTCATAATGGCGGCAGCACGGCAAGCAAAGGACCACGCGCATGACGAGCTTTGCTTGGATTGCAGCAGACCTTTGCTTAGATGTGCTCGCCCCATTATGTATGTGCATGGTGTGGCGCGGCATGCAGGCTGATTGGGGAATGAGGGACGACCTACCGATGCGTGTTCCTGCATTTGCCCAACAGCGTCAGCGCCCAAACCCGTGCTACCACAAGATGTTGCTTGCGCAAGCGCGCAAGCCAACATAAAAAATCAGGGGGAAGGATCAAAATCGGGCACATGTCTTAAATTAATGATATCCACTCCAGAAGCTGCCAGAATAAATAATTTAGTGTGAAATGCATTTTCTGAAGATTAATAAGTCTGTAACTCTAACGTCTGACATCCATTTGTGCTTACAGTCTCCACTGTTCAGTCACAGACGCAGGAATTTTAGGAGGGAGCGAGACAAATTTTGAAGCAAAATCAGGGACAGTTGAGAGGTATGCCAGTTCAGGCAGTGTGACGAGGCATTTGAAGTGGTAGTGGAATACTGTGGCGTGCATAGGCAGGGATCTCCAGCGCAGTGCCAGGGAGAGGTTGTTCATTCCAAACTGTTGGTATTACTTGGGCCCTGCCTTAAATAGGTCATCCAGAAGGAGTTAAGGTGTGGATTGACTCCAGTCATCACCGCTAGGCCTGGGGGAGCGCAGTATGTGGCACAAACAGGGCAACTGGACAGGTCCACTTTTAATCTGATTTTGAGCTTGTGCCCTGCAGCCCATCATCATTCATGTGCTGTCACCTGTCACTGCTGTGCTGGCCTAGTGGCTCCCTGGCCTGGGAACAATCAGCCAAACTCTCCCTCCCACTGCAGACTTTCCTTGCATACCCACCTTATCTGGCTTCTGCTGCTTGGCTGGCTCTACTAGTCAGCTCCTGTCGGGGGTATATGTTACTGTTACCACCCTGTGCAGCATTGCTGCTTTCTCTTTTTTTCTTATCTAGCTTTATATGGCTCCCTGAGCCTGGCAGGTGGCTCCAGTTCCTCTCTCAGAGAGAGACAGTCTCTGGCCGCACTGTTTCCTGACCCAACACCCCCTAAATCCCTCATGGGTTCCTCCCTTGGTACAGGGCAGGGGTTAAGGGGTGCCAACTTCACTTCCACCTCCAGAGTGAAATCTAGATGTTGGGGGACAGTTGGGGCACTGATGCGGCCATCATGGAGTCTACCAATTCTCAGATTTTTCTCTTTCTCCCATCCCTACCAATGTAATGATGCCAGTGTGTGCCTTCCTGACCTGTACTCAGTGAGCAGGATGACCAATCTCCCTCCCTTGAGAGAGGAGAGCAGTCCCCCGGATTCTTGATCCTCTCTCACCCCTGCCAACCCCCGGTGACCCGGGCTCGTTCCTGAACCCGGGTCGCTGGTGTGGTGCGAGGTGTAGCGAACAGCACCACAACCTCCAGCACCACTGGGCCAGCACTGCTGCTCTCTTCTCTCCTACTGTGCTCTGCCCTGGTCAGCTGGCTGCATTCTCTGCATATTGATCCAGTGAACAGGTCCTTTGCTGGTGGCAGCTGCTCTGCTCCGTCCTCTTCAAAAGTTCAGCAGCTGGCTGCTAGCCTCCCTGGCCAGTACGAGGATCAACACAGATAACCATCTACCCGGCAGCTCATGGCCTACACTGTAGACTCTGCTGGGGCCACCATGGTCACCCTAACCCCCACCGGGCATGTTAAACATCTGCCCCTGCTGATGCACAGCCTCTCTAGTGCTCTCGCTCCCTCAGACATGGTCCAGACTCCTCGCACTGCGCTGCTGGACCTAGTCACTCTGCTCAATAGATGTCCTCTGTCCCAGTAGTCCCTTTGCCTTCACTGCTTCTTCTCTTCTCTTCTCCTTCTACTTATGCTAGCCGTTGCCACCTCACTCAGTCACCCACTTCAGTCATGGCTCCTCACTATCTAGCCTCTCCGGCCCTCATGCCCTCTTCAATTTAAGTCTTCCCTGCTGTGGAGCCAGTGCCACCCAGTGAGATTGCTCACTTTCTTGGGGTGCATGTTTAGACAGGGATTAAAACGTACCAAATTCAAAAAAATGGTACTGTCCACCATGATTAAGAATGATGACTGGGTCGGGTCAACATTACTGGGGGGGGGGGGAGTCGCTCTGCAGCAAGTCACAGGACCACATCCAGGTCACGCACACCCAAACAACACCAATGTAAAAAAAATTCCACCAGCCCACCAATAAAGGTATGGAGAGGGAGGGGGCCACCTGCTCCAGCAGGTCACAGAGGGCGCACAGCATACTCACGTATTGTGCATGCCCAGGTCCCAGAAACGAAAAAAGGGACAAAAAGCCTTTAATGTTAAAAAATGATTGTTGGGGCTGGGCCCACTTCAGAACATATTGTTGGGGCCCGTGCCCCAGGGGACCATATAACCTGGCACCTATGTTATTATGGCTGTGTTGCAGTGTTCCTTGAAATAGTTTGATTCCTATGTTCATTACTGATGTCATAGTGCTGCAATGAATGAGGCCCTGTAATGTACATTATTCAGACGGCACCCTGAGGTATTCTGAAGGAACAAAACTCTTTGGCTGCTTGTTTATGGAATAAACTATAAGTGGATCCTAGGTGGGTCACCATATGTCTTAATAATAAGGGAAAAATGCTAATTTTGTGACACTGTATTGTATTGCCAGTAAAGCAAAGTGATTACCTGCACTGTGCACACTTCTTGTACATGTAAGCCCCCCCCCAAGCCTGTCACTTACGTAAGGTGGGAGGGGGGCTCCAGTTGTCCTGGGGGTACTCATGCCTGGTGACCCCTTGCGGATGCCCAATGCCAGCTCGCCCAGCTCCAACAAAGGGGCAACATCCTACTGGTCTCGGGCCTTGGGAAATGCGGGGTTGGGCCTGGGGTCATGCGGGAGTGATGTCTCCCTTCCTTTTAATTTTCTCCCTCCTGTGTGGGCACCATGGTGGTCCTCGCGTGCGTGCACATGCGTGATGACCGCCAGCTCAGTTTAAAGGGGCTGGCATCCCTTTTCGGCCTCCCGTTAGCTCACTCAGTGTTTCCCCAGGCACCAAGCATGCAGAGGGACCGGGAAAAGGACGCAGAGCAACTGAAGGAGCTCCAGTCATGAAAGCAGGGGAGGGCAGCCCGATCCAAAGCTAGAGTGTGCAGGAGGGGCCCTGAAACCTCCGACCTGGGGGGTAGTAAAAGATGGCAGCCCCCATGCTGCTGGAACACCAAGGGCAGCTGGGAAGTCACCTGGGGACACGATCGCCAATGAGGAAAGAGTGGGGCTGAGGGTTTAAAAGGCTGGAGTGGCACAAAAATGGGAGAGAACAAAGGGGAGAGACTGAGAGAGTAAGGAGAGCAGGGAGGAGGAGCAGGACAAAGGTGAATCCCAGGTACCACAAAGGAAACCAGAGGGCTGTTTTTGGTGTTTGCCTGGCAAAGGCTCTTGGGCTGCATTCCTATCCACCCCCTCTCTTCCCCTTTCAGGCAACAGGAATAGGAAGGAGCCAGACAGCCACTGGGGCTGTGCAGTAGGGCCCCTCAGGTTGGTTGCTCGGAGGTACTGAGGCAGACTGTTTGGCCTGAAGGTACCGCGAACACAATCCTGGGGTGTCTGGGAAGCTCCTGCATCAGGGGCAGAGTTTTCTACCAGGGAAGAAGCCAGGGAAGAGGGATTAGTGCTAAAAAGGCACCAGGGGAGGTTGAACTTCTGTGCCCCACCATTGGAAAGATCAGCTGAACCGTGGAGAGAAGGAGGAACAGGCCTGCCTGGTGAAAGCCATATACAAAGGCCTGCAGGTGAAGCTGGAAAAGCCATACAGGTGAAGACCTATGCCACCCATTCGTGTGAAACAACGTGCTATGGACTACGAGGGTCTTTGCTCTCTCTGGGCACTGTGAGTACCCTGAGCTGCAGCTCAGGGGAGACCTTTGTTTTCTCTGCCAGGCGGGTCAGGAGGGAACCGCTCTCTACACCAGTTTTATCTTCTTTCTGGGAACTTGTGCAATTGTGTAAGGGCCCCAATGGTATACAGCAGGCCTGCAGACTAAGGGACTGTAGGTACCCACCAACAGTGACTGGTCTGGGTGCACCCAGGGAAAGGAGGGAGTGGGGATAAGAGCATGTTTTGTAACGAGGAGGTGAGAGAGGAACAGCCCCCACCTCCTTGGTATTAGTGTGTGGTAATAAACTGGTTATTTATTGTTCATCTGTTTCCATCTGCTGTGTGTGGGTTAAACCATTGTGGGGAGGGATTGTGGGTCTGGGGGGTCATCACTGGTAGTCATTAAGGGGAAAACCCTTATTTATCCTGGGGAAGTGTGCAAACCTGTTCTACCCACAGGAGGTGATGCAGGGGCCCCAGGTGGAGGCACCAAGGCACCACAGAAACTTCCGGTAAGGATTCAGTACTGCTGAGCTCCCAAGACCTCTGGGGCAGCCCAGGTGAGTGGGAGTATCAGGGGGTCTGCTACATACAAATGCTGTTTTACAACTTGAATAATTATTTTTAAATGTTATGATGTAGTCTATGCATAGTTTGTTGTCAAATATGTGTTACTACAGTCAAAATGTTCATACATAAATTTACAAGAGTTGCATTTCTGAAAAATGGCGTTCTGCTGTATTTGGGTGCACGACAGCAAATATAAATTCTTCACTAAATATATGATTGTTCTGGAAAGTTCACTGTGTCTGTGGTGATATGATCAAATACTTAATAGTAATTATGTTATTAACATAATAATCTTACTTTTAAATTTTACCACCCTTAAATAAAACAAAATAAAATGATTAATGTAGATTTCCTTCTGTAGCGTGGAATTCTTAATGTACTTTTCTGCACTGAAGAAAATAAAGACTTTCAAGCAAGAATCTCAATTATCAAGTGCAAAAAATGAATTATGGTATGTGTTTGAAGCACACAGCTACAAAACATGGTACATTGCAATGTTTTGCTAACAAATCATGTGCAACTCGTTGTATTAACACTGCAGATTTCAGCAATTTGATTGAAGCAAGGTTGGTGCTGGTGATTCCCTCATGTTGGCACTCTTTCACGGATTAGTATTATGGCTACTGCATGCCACTGCTCTATGTTGTGTGTGGCTATGTAGGAGGTGGTGTTACAGGATGGAGGTTATTGTAGTAAAAAAAAATCTGCTTTGCTTGTCCTAACCAGACCATTGAAAATAGGGGCACTCATGATGACAGTGTCACACATGGTGCTATATTCCATTCTGCTTCTGACATTCTGCATAAACTGATTTCAACTGTGGATGCCAAGTCTTTTCACACTGCACTGTTCCTATAATGTCTCTGTAACCACGGTGTGCGGTGCGTCCAATTTGTAACCCACTACCTGGCTAGCCTAGGTTCGGGGAGAAAACATTTGCTCAGCATCAGGGCTAGGTTTGTACTTCTGGTCAGGGGCACCCAAGTAATTCTGGACACAGGAAGCAATAACTGAAAATGTCCAAACCAGGAGTGAGATTCTAAAGTGTGGCTTTTATTTACTTCAACACAAGAATAACAAAGCAAGATGGACCCACACAGGGCTACACTCACTGGATATGCAGATCTACAGAGATCAGAACACATCTTCTTCATTACATGACAACCCTCAGGTTCTGAACACATCTGGGATCACACGCCCGAACTGGTACTCTTACTTTTGGATTCCCTGGCATGGCACCCCGGCCAGCACTAGGACACTTTTCCATGTGGTATGGAGTTTGGTGTTGGCTCCCTCAACCACCCATGAGCATTTTCTAGCTCTAAAGAGAAAATCTCATCCTTAATCCCACGTCTGGGTACTTTCTACAAACACTGGCCAAGTGCCTGGGAGAAAGCTATAGGTGCCCAAAGTGAATCCGTAGAGATAAACCTGGTTACTCCAGACGGGGGGGGGGGGTCTCCCACCTCTTGTTCCCAAATCCATACCTGGCCATTCATTTGGATCAACACCCTTCTTCAAATTCTCTGGTTGTAGACTGCTATCTCAAAATGTAAATCACATTTAACATTCTACTCTGAATTGAGGTGGTGTCCTGACTCAAACAGTTCTGTTAGTGGCTAGATGCATCAATTAGACCCCCACTGTCTCAGATGTTTCCATGTCATACACAAAGTTAAAAGCACTCTACTTGGCTAGTCTTCTCCTGAACTCACAGTAAGCAATTACTTTTACAGCACTCTGTCTTGGTGAAACACATGGGCTATGTGTCAGAGCAGACTCACCATGGTATGCAGGTGCCCCAGGGCTTCTCTCAAAGGACAACACAAAATTCTCTCATAACTAAGAACAAACTCTTGTCAGGCAGCTTTTCCCATTCCCAGCAGGGCCAGGGGATTGCCCTTGCAATGCTGGATTGTTCCCCCCATCTCCTACGGGGATGGGGCACTGGAACAACTCAGGGAGTGGTCTGTACCACTTCTGCTGGTATCTTTTGCATTCTTCTCTAGGGTGAGAACACACTACCCTGTTTCTGGTGTAGCTGTATGACAGAGCTAGGCTCTGAGGGGCAGCCAACTGCAGCACACCTCCTCCTTCTCTTGAGTCTGGCTGAAGACTGATTTGAATTCCCCAATGTTCTAAGCTAACCCCTGCAGACAACATTCCAGTGTGGCTTATGCTGCTTTGAGAATTCTATAGTGATGTCATCCCTCCAGCTCAGCTGAGACTGAGGACAGAGTGAGACAGTGTGAAACCCATTTAACTGGTGTCTCACAAGCTGCCTTTCCTTGCCTGCCACTAGTTCTAAGTGGGATTCTAGTAACCCCTGGTGACAAGGAGGTTACACCCAACCTCGGCCAGGAAAATGACTGTCCGCAGTCATTATTTACCCGGCCCAGGCCATCCTACCCTACGTGCTACCTACGGAGGGGGTGATCAGGCCCTCTCCTACCATGTGCTAGGCACAGGCAGGCAACACTAAGGGCCCAGACGCCATCAGCTGATGCATCAGCCTCTACTCTATGATCTTGCTATGGATACCTAGTGGCCCTGGTAGAATTGCCCAGAGCATAGCCCTAATAGATCAGTACTGTGGCCCCTACGGATGGTCAGGACCATAGCCTGTCTATCCCCCTAACCCTCTAGGGAAAACCTATCTGACCAAAACCCCAAAACAGAGGGGAACCTCCCCCCATCTCTGGACACCTGCAACCAACACACAAGGAGTTAACACTACCCTCTAAGCATTACATCCACACTCCCCCACAACCATACCTGTGGAAGGAAAAGTTAACACAGTTAACAACTACATCGTACTTTAAACATTACTACTTTAAAGCACTTGAGGGACTCCGATGAATCCCTCCTCCTCTTCTTGTCTTCACTTCTTGCCTTCTTCAGGATCACTTGCAAGAGAAAAGACAAAACAACCCCTAATCTGCAAACACAGTACTATCTAACCCCTACCATCAAAACACTGGAGAATCCCAAAAATATATTTTTTAGAAAAGTAGAAAAATAATAGAAACAGTAGAAAAACAATGACATTATTTACAATACACATTTTGGGGATGGAGTGCCCTAACTATCCCATCTAGTGACAACAATGCTCGAAGGCAAGTCCAAAAAAGAGTCTCTCCTGGGCTGGAGCCCGGTGAAGCACAGTTCTGGTAGGACTGTAATCCTGAAGCGGAGAGTCTTTGAGGACAGTTCAAACAGTCTGAAGTCTGCTAGGTGTAGGGTGTGTACTGCAATGTCATTAAAATAGAAAAGTCTGGACTTACCAATCCCTTGAAGAACGAAATCAATAAGGACCTGGATTTCCAGCCGAAGACTCTCCCTGGCAGCATTCTTCGGATACAGCTGGGGGGACATCTTACGGGAAATGACAGGATGGCACATCTGGAAACTGCTGGGTTGATGTCATCTAGGAGATGGAACCTTGGAACAGGAAAGGAAAACAGCTGGTCTGAAGTCATCCGAAATCCCAGGCGATGAATCAGGATACAGCTGGACTGGTGTCCTCTCTGGATATGAAGTCATCTGAAAGGCCAGGCGATGGAATCTGGAAAGCCAGTACACTGCAAGACTGATGAATCTGGGGTACCTGGTTCCTGGAATGCCAGTCTGGTGGAACAACTTAGGTACGGCAATGGCTGGATGGCAGCACTGGCTACCACTGCTCTGCTCTCCACTTGGTAGGCATGGGCACATTCACAGGAAGTTGGTTGCATTGGGGAAAGTACCACAATGGGTCAGGTGCAAGAATTATTACCCCATCTGGGCTCTCATAATTCACATTGTAGAAGGTTTCATGTCCTACTCCATCCATGATCTGAAAAGTGTCTATGAATAGTGTTCTGCCCACTTTCCATTGTCTGAATTTTTCTTGGAACACTCTGTCTCAGACATACCGACTTGCACCTGGATGAACATGTTTTATTACCTCTTCCACTATCCAGGATTTCCTGTTTCCTTCCATCTCCTCCCAGACTCTCTGAGGAAAGCTAGGAAAGGCTATACCATAGATTTTATTTGCTTTCCTACGAACCAGTCTTTCCTCTTTACTATACTTGGTCAACTTAAGACCTCTGGCCTGGCTTGGGGAAGGCCAGTCCTGGTTCTGCCAGCTACGCACACTCAATGCAATGTAAAATGGATCTTTGACTCCTCCTTGTGGGGACAGAGCTGTGGAGTCACCAATCTCTCCTTCTGTTCGCTCCTCCAAAGCAAGAGCCCGAGGCTGTGGACCCACACCTTATTCATAAGGCCACATAGGTTCCCCACTCATCCTCTTCCTCGCTAAGGATCTGAGCAGTTGTCCTTACTCCTGAGACTATCCACTCTTCGCTAGTCGTGGAAGTCGACACCTCTCATTCAAAAGTCTCTCTCATCTCATCTTCTCCAATGAGACTAGGGCTCGGCCCCTCTCTCCATGGATCTGCTGATGCTCCCTCCACACTGTCTCTCTGTGACTCGGACTCAGATACAGTACATCAGCACTTTGCTCTGCCTGTAGATGTACACCCTCTTGCTTCATGCCACACTCTGCTGAGCTTCCTCCAACAGGATCCACCTGGTGCTGTGTGCTGCCAACTGCAGATGCTTGAAGCTTTGTCCATGTGGGAGCCAAATGAATCTTGGGTGCTTTGGTTAGGCCATGTTTCTGTAAACACCCAGAACAGTGAGGAACCATGAAGACGTCCCTTCCAGCCTTTAAGCACATTATGTACACTCTTACTGGATATCCAGGAATCGCCACATGAGGAGGCAAATGTCCCCCATAGTAACATCTCTCAATGTCTTTCAATCTGTTAACTTCTTCTACTATCATAGCCCGGGCATGATCCAGGTAACTGGCTGATCCCGAAGCCATGACTGCAGAGAAAAACAAAACTCACTGTTATCTCAAATCCCACTCTGTTGGAAAACTTTTACAAAATGGCTCCCCTGCTGCTGTGTTTACTTTACTACCCCACCCTATAATGGTGGCGGCAGCACTCCTGGCGCATCAACATTCTGTTTCTGACTCAAGCTATTGCGCATCCTATTTACACTCTCTACTGTTAAAGTTCACTCAAACTGCATAAACTGCACTGTCTGCTCTCTCAGCACATTTATATGATTTTTACAGGACTTTTCATTTGCTGTAACTCACTGTTCTTGCTTAAAAGTCCCTAAAGCCACAGTATTTCATTGCACAGGATTGCCTGTATTTCTTGTTGCATCTTTCATACAACCCACAGTCTCTCACTTTGTTTGAAAATCATACTGTTGCTGAACCCACAATTATGCTCATAGTCTGATGCTTAGAATTCCTGCTAAGCTTGATTAACTTGACACAGTCCTTCTTTGCAAAACGATCACACTGCTACACACAGATTCAGCTGGCTTTAGTTAAAATAACACACAGTTTGAGTGGTTTCTCAGGTTGGTACTCACTTAATCAGAGCTTGCAATTGCGATGGAAAATTCGACCTACAGCCAGTCTTGGAGGCATCTGGAGTAAAGTGGGTTGGCAGTCCTGCCGATTGTCCCTCTGAACACCACGCTCTTCCCAGACGATCGAAATGTGGGTTGAGCCCGATTTTAAACAATTTTTCAGAGTCAGATTTTATTACTTTAATAACATTTTCGGTCACCGCGACACTCCTCCTGGCAAGTCAGTTCGCACACTACTCTCTCTCTCCCTCTCGAACACTGTGCAGTCACTCTAGAGCTGGCTTGGAGGTAGGACTGTTTGCAGTCTGACCAATCACTCGACGCCATGCAAATGAGCCTGTCTCTTCTCATGCTCTTCTCCTCCACAGCGATCGTCGAGCAGGCAAAATTTAAACTGCAAACCACACTTTTTTTTTTAACTGAGACTCCTCAGTGGGAGCACCATTTTGACCATTTTTCATGGCATTTCACTCAGCGACTCTCTCTTCATACAATAAGCACTTCCATCTTCTAGGGCACAAATCTCTATGTTTCCTACAGTTTTCCACACTTTTTCTTGTCACACATAACTTTAAAAAGCTGGCAAACGTTATAACTTTGATGCAGGACAAGGGGCATACACAATCTGGCTTTACTGCTTCTTGGTAAACTGGTGGCACAATTATAGCAGCACATGAACAGCAGCACACAGCGGCACATTTGGGTGGCAATGCTTCCAACTTTTTAGGCTACCAACTGCCAGACAGCCAAAACACTAGCCCTAATTTGAGCAAATCTTTCTTGTTTTTCTCCCTAAAATTCCAAACCAATTCCCAGCAGTGCCTACAATTTGTAACCACGGTGTGCAGTGCCTCCAATTTGTAACCCACTACCTGGCTAGCCTAGGTTTGGGGAGAAAACATTTGCTCAGCATTAGGGCTAGGTTTGTACTTCTGGTCAGGAGCACCCAAGTAATTCCGGATACAGGAAGCAATAACTGAATATGTCCAAACCAGGAGTGGGATTCTAAAGTGTGGCTTTTATTCACTTCAACACAAGAATTACAAAGCAAGATGGACCCCCACAGGGCTACACTCACTGAATATGCAGATCTACAGAGGTTAGAACACATCTTCTTCATTACATGACAACCCTCAGGTTCTGAACACATCTGGGCTCACACACCCAAACTGGTACTCTTACTTTTGGATTCCCTGGCATGGCACCCCGGCCAGCACTATGACACTTTTCCATATGGCATGGAGTTTGGTGATGGCTCCCTCAACCACCCATGAGCGTTTTCTAGCTCTAAAGGGAATCTCATCCTTAATCCCATGTCTGGGTAATTTCTGCAAACACTGGCCAAGTGCCTGGGAGAAAGCTATAGGTGCCCAAAGTGAATCCGTAGAGGTAAACCTGGTTACTCCAGACGGGGGGGTCTACCACCTCTTGTTACCAAATCCATACCTGGCCATTCATTTGGATCAACACCCTTCTTCAAACTCTCTGGCTGTAGATTGTTATCTCGAAATGTAAATCACATTTAACATTCTACTCTGAATTGAGGCGGTGTCCTGACTCAAACAGTTCTGTTAGTGGCTAGGTCCATCACTTAGACCCCCACTGTCTCAGATGCTTCCATGTCATACACAAAGTTAAAAGCACTGTACTTGGCTAGTCTTCTCCTGACCCCACAGTAAGCAGTTACTTTTACAAAACTCTGTCTTGGTGAAACACATGGGCTCTGTGTCAGAGCAGACTCACTGTGGTATGCAGGTGTCCCAGGGCTTCTCTCAAAGGACAACACAAAATTCTCTGGTAACTCAGAACAAACTCTTGTCAGGCAGCTTTTCCCATTCCTAGCAGGGCCAGGGGATTGCCCCTGCAATGCTGGATTCTTTCCACCCATCCCTCTGGGGATGGGGCACTGGAACAACTTGGGGAGCAGTCTCTACCACTTCTGCTGGTATCTTCTGTGTTCTTGTCTAGGATGAGAACACACTACCCTGTTTCTGGTGTAGCTGTATAACAGAGTTAGGCTCTGAGGGGCTGCCAACTGCAGCACACCTCCTCCTTCTCTTGAGTCTGGCTGAAGACTGACTTGAATTCCCCAACGTTCTAACCCAACCCCTGCAGACAACATTCCAGTGTGGCTTATGCTGCTTCGAGAATTCTATAGTGATGTCATCCCTCCAGCTCAGCTGAGACTGAGGACAGAGTGAGACAGTGTGAAACCCATTTAACTGGTGTCTCACAAGTTGCCTTTCCCTGCCTGCCACTAGTTCTAAGTGGGATTCTAGTAACCCCTGGTGACAAGGGGGTTACACCTGCACACACACACACACACACACACACACACACCCCTACCTGTACTGTGCTTTTCCTAAGTTGTTTTTAACTACCACTGTATTTTTAAAACAAAGAGTGCTGGGAGGGTAACAGGCTGGGTGAGTTCAGTGGAATAATCAACTGAATAGTATGTTTAGACATATAGAGCCTTATTGGGAAACAGCTTAAAATATTGGGAGCCACCACCTGCATTCATGCAATGTTATTTCCAAATGTCTTGTTTTTGAAGGGAGGTCACAGGGCAGTCAAACAATATGAGCTTTGAGCCTTTAGATGTACAGCAGTTCACAGCTGTGCTGTTTGTGTGTCCTCAGCTCCCCCCCCCCCGATACAGGCCAGCTTATTTTTATCAGCCCCATCTGCTTGATTGCATAGAGCAATAAACGTTCCACAAATGACAGGACCCTCATGGTAGATTGATATTGATAAATGTATGTGACTGACTATAGATTATCATTCCTCCCAAGTTCCACCCTTAATGGTTTTTGTTATGGCTGTGGGCGGAGCCTACAGCCATATCGCTTTAGTTTGAAAAGGGGTTTCCATGGAACACATGTTTTAGTAGTTTTCAGTGTATCCTTCCATAACACTGCAAATCCCTATGGCAGTTAAAACATACTCCCTTCTTTCTGTTTAGAATGATGGACACAGAACTCTAATCTGCTCTTCTCTGAGATCAAATGTGCACACCTTATAAACAAATCTAAATATCTTTAAAACTATTCAAGGTGCACAAAAACAACCAGCATGAAAGTTTATGAGGGTAGTCACTAATCTGAATTTTTTATATTTTGTAAAATATGGTCTTCCAAACAAGCTCATTGTTTTTCTCTCTGAGTGAACACAGTAGGAGTCATGCCAAACAAATGTAAATATCTCGGAAAGTATACAAGTTACCAATATACAACTAACATGAAAGTTGTTCAAGACAAAATGACCTTTCAAATGAGGGTAGTCACTAATCAGAATTCATTAGATTGTTTTAAATATAGCCATCTGAAAGGTAACAATTGTGAAGGAAAATGAAAATTCAGGTAATCAGATGGTCATAGTTTAAAAATATAATTAGTGTAACTTAATGAATGGGCTCATTTGAAAGGTATTTTTGTCCTGAACAACTTTCATATGATGGTTTATGAGTAACTCTTATAGCTTTAGAGATATATGCATTTGTTTGGAATAACTCCTATTGCATTCCTGACAGTCTGATTTCTGAAACCACTACACTGAGACCAGAACATATGGGGCTAGATATTCAGACTGCGCCAGGCAGAGGCATAAGCCTGGGCGCAGTGCAACTGGGTTGAGCCAGGGAATTGTCCAGGAGATATTCAACGGTGCTGCACCATGGCTCAGTACCATTGAATATGGCACTGAGAGTGCACACATTGCGAAAGGCACAGTGGCACTGCACCAGCGCATGTGGCAGCAGGGGACCAGGGGGCTACGCCAGCGCAAGTGTGGCTGTGCTAGGTGCAGCAAGACTGATATTCAGCTGTGGGCATGCAAATTATGCCATAATGCATGCAAGGTGCAAATGGGGCCATATGCATGTCATTATGGCCTCATTTGCATGAGGTGCGCCGATCCCCAGCGACTTGTGCCTGGTGCCCTGCCAGGCTACAGCTGTCGGGGACCACTGCCCCATGGTGGGCTCCACACCTGAATGCCCGTTCATGGGCGTATGTCCATAGACACTCTGGTGGTCCAGTGAACTCTACCCCTTCCCCCAATCATGGGCATGAATTAAATGAAGTCTGGTGGTCCAGTGGACCTCATCCTCGATTGTGGGCATGAATTAATTATCTTGATGGTCCAGTGGATCATATCCCCTGCCCGGACATGGGCATACAATGATCTCTGGTGGTCCGGCGAACCGATCACCTTGCTCGCTAGGGCATCTGACAACACTCTGCTGTCCAGTGGTACCCCCATCCCCACCACCCACTTGTCCCCCACCACCCCTGCATCCCCCGGTCAGCAGCGGTGGCAGCTCCCCACCTGCAAGCCGCCCGCCGCCCGCTGACTGATAAGTTATAGTAGGCTGCATTGGTCTCTTCAGGGGCCATCGTATACGACCATACTGAACCACACAGTTCTGATTTGTGAATGAGCCGCTCATTCACAATTTGGGATCAGTGTAGTACAGCATGGTCTGCACACCCATTGGCCCACGCAGTGGACCAATAGGCATACAGCCCTACTGTACGCTGTCAGTCGGCGGGTGGCCGGGCGGCTTGCAGGTGGGGAGCTGCCACCCGCCGCTGACCGGGGGGGTGCATGGTGGTGGGGGACTAAGTGGGTGGGAAGGGATGGGGTACCACTGAACCACTAGGGTGTTTGTCAAATGCCCAGGAGCGGGCAAAGAAGATCAGTCCACTGGACCACCAGGGATCATTTTATTACATACCCACGATTGGGCAGGGGATAGTGGTCCACTGGACCACCAGGGATTACATTAATTCATGCCCACAATCAGGTGAAGGGGTAGGGTCAACTGGACCACCAGGGATTAACTTAATTCATGCCCGTGATTGGGAGAGGGGGGGCATGATGCCCCCTGGGCAGGGGGCTCATGGACTGTGTCCTGAGTGGTCAGGTGGCCACCCACAGCAGGTGGCTGCCGTGTTGCACTCAGCAATATGGCAGCCAGCCTGTGGGTGTCCCCAACTTGTTTCAGGTTTTGACGGCTCAACATTGTGTCCCGATGATGGTAAGGTGGTTTGTGCCTGTATATAGCACATCCCGCTGAATATCGGGATGTGGCCACATATGCACAGGCACGCCCGCACTTGTGCCGTATACATTACTGGTGTGCCCCAGTGCATTGGGGCTTGCACAACACAACCATCCCCTTTGAATATCACGCCAGGGCGCATTGGAGGGTTGCACATGGTGCAACCCTGTTGCGCCATGCGCACCCCTTTAAATATCCCACCCACGATTTATATCTTGCCATGCCTAATTTAACAGCAGATCCTGAAGTTATTCTAGCAATGTAGAACACATCAATGGAATTCTTTAGTTCATAATAATAAGAAAAAAAACCAGCTTGAAACAAAATGATCTGCTTATTGGGGGCACATTAGATCTTTTCAGGATGGGGTCATGTTAAATCTTTTCAGAAAATAAGCAGCAGATTAATTTTAGTAATTATTAACCAGCAATATCTATATGTGAAGCTGACACTGACCAGATAAGGGCAAGAAGGAAGACACAGAAGAAAACAATGCTCACAATATAAAGAATACTTGACTGTCTGTGAAACTTTTAGAAGCAAATGGTTTGATACCTTTTAGGCATCTATGCTGAACCACTGATTTTTTTATTTCATTATGTCATTTTTGGCAACTTCTACTATTAAAATGCATTAAATGTATAGTCTACTAAATCTTGACCTTGGGATAACTCTTGAATGACTCCTAAATAAGTTTTAAACCATTCCATTTATTGGATGTCAAGACTTGTGCAAAAGGTCAAGTGTTATTTTTTCATATTTTTTTTTTTATAAATCTCTGAAGTAAAAGTGTGGAGAAATACACAAGTATGTATAACTAATCTCCTATGCATTTTCAACTCAGAGAGAAGTTATTATTTGTGCAAAATCAAACCCAAAGTTTATACAGTTTTTCTTCTAAAGTAATTTTATTCTAAATCTTATTGGACCATTGAATGAACTGAGCAAATAAATGTTTAGATAAAACAAATTGATGACTCTAGGATTGGGGGTCATTAAAATTGCAAAAGGTTGAATTATGGAACCTTAAATGCACTCATTAAGACCATTCTTCTTAGTGTGTAATTATAATGAATTAATGACATTTGAATATAGACCTACAATTATACAACAATTGTGACACATATTTTTAGGATCAGAGGAATGGTGCAAGGCTGCCAAAATCAGGGTGATCTCACTGCTTCAACACTTCAGTGTGTGTGGATCAAACCAAAAAGAGCCATAATAAAAACTTCTTTTTTCTCCAAAAAAAAAATATATTTGATTTAACCTGAAAGTACAAAATAGCAATAAGAAAGTAAAACAATCAAGATGAGATTTCAGCGTTCTCCAACCATACATTGAAGCCAAGCCATAGTAAAGGCTTCTATCTTCTTCAGAGCAATTGTTTTATTTTGATAGATTTAATATTCTGTATCTAAGTAGACACTACAAAAAAAGTTTATTGGGTGTTTGAAAACAGGCAAATGCAACCAGACATGGAATGAAGTCAAAAGAGAGTATTGGTTGCAGGGGCTAGTAACAAGTCAAGAAGCTCACTTGACTACTCCAATGAGGGCCACCCACCGACACTACTGACTGCTGGTGGGCACTGGTAGCTGAGGAAGAGCTGGGCAAGTGCTGCAAGGAGTCAGTGTAGGAGGAGGCAT
The DNA here is from genome assembly GCA_016271365.2 of Neoceratodus forsteri. Lineage (NCBI taxonomy): Eukaryota > Metazoa > Chordata > Ceratodontiformes > Ceratodontidae > Neoceratodus > Neoceratodus forsteri. Next base: position 94,064,354 of record CM057449.1, read on the forward strand.
GTGGCAGGCTACCTGCCATAGTCCAGCTCTTGTTTTAAAATCCCTGGTGGTGCTTGAGTGGCTGTAGCATCCATCTGTGCAGCAGCCCTCCATCTGTAGGGATTAAGGGGACTCAGTTTAGCTGTCCTGTTGTATTCAGGCAGGCTAAAGTTCCATTACAGCAGCAGGTCCGACTGCAGCCCCAGACTCTCAACTCTGCTACTTGTACAGGACTGACCGCTTGAGAGCAAGGGATCCTCGCTGCTTGCGAAGGAAGTGGGAGGGGTAGCAGTTGGTTTTCATTTGTGTGCCGGGGCAGGCAGGGGGGCTAGCTGGGCTGGGAGGAGTACCTTTAAGTGTAAGGACTGTATGTTTCTGAACTGTTGTGGATTGTATGGGCATAGGCAGGGGGGTGCGCAGGGTGTTCAACCCCCCCCCCAAATTATCTCAGAAATGTTCAAATTCCTGTATTTTATTTTCAGATTGTCTCAGGCTCAGCTTCTAAAACACTCAGTGTCTCAATGGTCTCCTTAGTGGCTGCAGCTAGCTGCAACACAATGTGCATGTATGGGATGATTGATGGCTAAGGGAGATAGAGACATTATCAACAGAGAGAGTGGGAGAAGCCTGGTAGGACAGACTAGTGAGCATACTGCTGTGCTGTGTCATCTGTATAGTGCTGAGCAAGATGTGGTGTCCCATTGACTGTCATGGTGGTACAGTAGGACTGTGTGCTGCTCTTCTCTAGCCTCAGTTGAACTGTGGGAGAACTTGAAATATAGTCTACCATGGAAAGAACAGACCCGCCCGGGGCCAAGCTGCAAGTAACACACGGTGCATCTTCTTGACTGTGCTGGATGCTGGCTGGACTGGTGGTGTGGTCCAAGGAGAAGACAGGAGAGGTCGAGGAAAAATCTACCCTGGCCTAATGGCCTGTATTCTTGTCTTGGGAGGCAAGCCAACAGGAGGATAATCAGCAGAAAAGTGGAGAGTGGAGAAAAGAATAAAGATTGATTCCGGGGAAGGGACTTCTCTCATTCAGAGAGGTGGTGAGGGGTACTGGCACCATCTCCCAGGGCGACCCACTCATTACATCTCAACCCCACTGATGTTCTGCCCAACTTGGAGCTTATCTTGTGGAGTAGGAATAGGTGTGGAAAGGCAGATGCCTGACTGACATATTTGTCTCTGGCTGTTGCAGAGTGCTCCCATCTACAAAGGTGGAATGGGGTTAGAGATACTCTGTATATGCAGAGGTGGGATGGTGGTAGAGGAGGAGTGACACAAATGTGTGGAGGTGTCCCCATGTGTAGGAGTGTGATGGATGGGGAGTAATGCTCCCCATGTAGGGGCAGTGGGATGAAGGGGTGGCTTGTGTCACAAACCCACTCAGCAGGTCAGCCCTCTACTCCCAAAGTGCCAACCTCCGAGCGCAGTCTTGTGAACAGTTAACAGAAACAGGGTAACCCTCCTGTCTGTTTTGTGGGTTCGAATCAACCTTTGGTCTCAAGTCTTGGGAGGGTTTAAAACTGTGAACCTCTTGTTAGCGTACCCAATGTACAGACTCAGATAATTCTGCTCTTCAGGGGGGGGGCAGATATCTTTTGCCTATGGGCACCTAACCAGGCATACAAAATGAACCCTTAAAACTCTATTAAAGATCTCAGAATAAATTCTTACTTTTTCCCAGTCTGGTAAAACCAGTAAGCTTTGTGCAGTGTCAGCTTTAACCATGTATGCTTCCCTTGTCAAGAAAAATAAATTCAAAGGCACACCAAGTAGTCTCTAAAGTAGAGATGTACTTCAAAATAGATAAAAAAAATGTAAAATGTAAGTACAGAACCATATATCATAAACATACTCACTTAGACAAAACAGGTTTAAAAGTGCAGATTCCTAACACTAATACACTCAGACTTGCCTGTTCTAAGGTATTCTTATCTCACAGTGCTGTAGATGTTTCTCTTTCAGAGTCCAAACATGTATGTGTAAATGGAAAACAGAATACTGTTTAAAAACTGGCTTTGCCAACCTCTTTGCGTGAGGTCACCTAGCTCCTCCCTGTCAGAATATAAAAAACATATATCTATGCAAAACAGGATGTCTTATCAAAGGTAAATTCTGTGATCTCAGCACATCGCATTTTCTCATATGACTTTCTTTGATCTTATGATCAGCTTCCCCTTTCCCGGACATTAAAGGGACTTGTTATGTCTCTCTGCCAGATCTCACGGAGGTGCAACATGCTGTGTATCACCATATGAACTTTACTGTGTTTCCTCTGAACGTTATAAAAGTTTATGATCTATCTTGGCATCTAGCAAGCTGCACTTAGTCACATAAAAAGGAGATCCTAAATTTTAAGTCTCTTCTAGCCTGTAATTATCTCTTGGCCTTTCAGGTAACACCTTGTATCTAAAATCTGGGAGGGGGGTTGTCATTCCACAGACTGTCAGCATCTCTCATAAGAGACATTCAGTAACACATTTCTATATTACAAAATCATAGATTAATCAGAACCAGCTGTCTGAGTGTCACAGGTTGCTCCCCATGTACAGAGCTGATATGAAGTGGGAGAAAACCTCCCCATGTGTGGAGGTTGAATGGAGGGGGAGAAGTGCTCTCTATGTGCTGGAGGTGGGATGCAGTGGGAGAAGTGCTCTCCATCTGGGGGAGGTGAAATGTAGTGGGAGAAGCACTGGGGGGGTTAGGGGATTAGTGTTCACAATGTATGGCGGTGGAGCAATGATACCAATGTGTGGCGATGGAATGGAGGGAAGAGTGCTCTCCATGTTCAAGTTTATTGTGAAGGGATAACATCCATTGAGCAAGCTCATTTGCAAGGAGGTCCCTTGTACAAGCAATGATAAAGACAATACATGGTGTGAGATACAAAAAGTAAGAACACATAATATAAATTAAAATAAAGCAATTTTCTTTACATTAGTATATACAATGGATAGATAAGACAGATAGATAGATTGATAGATATTGTATTTATAAAAGTGCCCATTTCCTGGGACTCTGGGCACTGTACAATACAAACAGCAAACAACAATATAAAATCATACACCAAAAATGTATGTAAAATTTAAGTAGGCACAGATTTAAAATGCATTTATCCCACTAGCATTAAACAATTAATCAATAAACGCTTGCTGGAACAGGTACATATTTAGGCCCTTCTTACAGGCTTCTACCAAGGAAGCCTCCTTTAAATAGACAGGAAAAGAGTTCCACAGGGTAGACGTGGCCACCAAGACTGCCAGAATGCCACAACCTAACCCTGGGTACTCCAAGGAGGCCTCCCCCGGCAGAATATGTACAATGTTGAATTCAACAAGGATTGAGACCATATATGATTACATAAGGCACTATGTCCACCATGTGGAAGAGGGATGGAGAAGGAGAATTGCTCCCCCATATGCAAAGAAGGCATTGAGGGGGAGGAGTGCTCTCTATGTGCAAATGTGTAATGGAGGGGGAGGAGTGCTACCCACGTGTGGAGGTGGGATGGAGGGGGGGAACAGTCACTTAGAGGCCACCATCCTAGACCCCACCCCAGCCTGTGTGTGAAACTGTTTGAAATGGAGACAGTTTATGATGGTGCAGATGTGCAACCCGCATCTCTTCTCTGGCTGCTGTAAAGTATTGGGTTGATCGATGGGGGTGCAAGAGCGGGCACCAGTCACGCAGGAGCACCACTGTATCCTGCCCCCTCACCCACCCAGCAGAGTGAGAACAGTTGTGGAGGGGCAGATACAGGATTCACATTTTTATATCTTAGTATCTCAGAGTGCTCTCCATGGGCAGAGCACGTTAGGGGTGGGAGAGCCTCTGGCTGAAGCAGAGTGCTACATAGAAACATAGAAGTTAATGGCAGAAGGAGACCACCAGGTCCATCTAGTTTGCCCATTGTCTTTTAGCATAGCCTTCTAACTGCCCTTGGGTTTAAGGGTTCCCTTGTATCTGTCCCAAGCATTCCTGAAACCTACCACTGTGCTTGCCCCCACCAACTCTGCAGGCAGGCTGTTCCAAGCATCCACTACTCTTTCTGTGAAGAAAAACTTCCTGGTGTTGGTGGAGAACTGCCCTCTTTGCAGCCTTAGATCATGTCTCCTGGTTCTGCCACCCTTCTTAAATTGGAAGAGATCGTCTATCTGCACCTGGCCTTTATGCCTTGGTATTCTGCAAGTGCAGAGGTATGGCATAAGGTGAGGAAGTGCCAGTCACCCAAAGCCTACTTCAACCTTCATGCTAGCCCTGGTGGAACAGGGATGGATATGAAGGGGCAGATGTGCAACTTGCATCTCTATCCATGGCTGCTGTAGAGTGCTACCCTTGTGTGTAGGTGGGTTGTGGATGGGACATCATTCTCCCAGAGCCACCTGCCTGCAGCCCACCCAATGCCAGTTCCAGCTTTCATGGAACTCAGAAGGATGAAGATGGATAGATGTGTGAACCACATCTGTCATTGGCTCCTGCAGGGTGCTCCTCACATGCAGAAGCTGGAATGGAAGAAGAAAATGCTTCACATGTGCAGAGATGTGGAATGGTGTGTTGGGTGCCAATGACCTCTGGCCACCTAGTGGATCTGGACTGCAGCCCCATTTCCACCCATCTGGAGCCCACCAGGCTAGATAGAAACAGATGTTGTGTGGCAAATGTCTCATATTTCTGTTTCTGGCTGGGGCAGCCAATGTGCAGTGGTAGGACGGTTGTGGAGGGGTACCAATCACCAACTTCTGTCAGGCCACAGTCCACTGTTTGCCTTGGGCTGCCCACCTGGTGGTCACCTTGTCACTGTGCCATTCTGTGTGGAGTGGGATGGTGTGATTGGGAAGATGAGTTACCTACATCAGTCTCTGGCTACTGTAGATTGTTCCATATGTGTTACTGTGAGCTGGATGTGTAGGGGGCAACAACTGCCCAGGAGTGCCCATCCATTGCCCACCCTACACTGTGCTAGTCAATGTGAAGGGGCAGATATGTGACCCACATATTTGTCTCTGTCTCTGTCTGGGTGCTCCTCTTGTGCAGTGGTGGAATAGATGCACCAAGTTTGTTTTACACTGTCTCTCCTGGTCTCTCTCTGTCTCTTTCTGACCTCCGCTACCCCACAGTGAAAGGAAAACTCTACAGCACTGTCAAGGCACTCTTGCTGCCACTTTCTCTGCTTCTCTGTATGTGCTGTCTGCTTCCACTGGGCTTCAGAAAGACAAACAGAGAGTCAGACTGACAGCAAAGTGCAGGAAGAGTGAGTAGCAATAAAATAGATGGCAACCGATCTCGGGTGCACACTGTACTCCGCTTCTCTGTTTTAAGGGGGGGTTGACACCATCTCTGACTGGAATGGATTGGACCTGCACATATATGCTGCACTGGAAGCAACTCTTGCTGTTGCTGTGTCTCAGGGTGGGGGGGAGTGGACACTGCTAGGGGAAGGGCCACCCATTGAAATGAACGTTTGTTCAGTTGCAGGTCTGGGAGCCACTGGTCATTGTGGTTATGGTCACTACATTGCACTGCCCCCAAATTCACACTGCCAAGGTGGTGCTACAATAGTGACAGCTTGTCACCTGGTGATCACTCTCATTCCACTTACTCGCCACATCTCAGCATGTTGCTGTCACTGTTTGGGGACTCTCTCTCAACTCTGTCCCTGACACTGATGTCACTCACCACCTCTTTTAATCCTGAACTCTCTTTCGGGGGGGGGATGCTGCTGCCTCTCCTTCTCAGTGTTTGTTCCTGCAGCCCATGTCTCTCTCTCCCTGCAGTCCAGGGTTAAGCTACAGCTCTGCAGGCAATGCTGCCTCACTTCTCAACACTCTCGCTCCGATCCGCTGGGTGGGTCAGTGGATACCATGACAGAGAGCAATGCTCAGGCTGGGCATTGTGGCACAGATGAAGCACTGGAGAGAGAGAGAGAGGAGCTCAGGGACAAGAACACACACTCTCATTCACACACAGACACAAACAAGTTCAACGCAGATGTCTGTCAGGGGAAGGATAAATTATATTTATTTGTACTTTACTGCTAGGGCTGTTTACTGTTTATGGCACACAGAGAGAGGGATGCAGTATATGGCTGGGTACCCGGACATCTGCAGGGTGCATGGGGAGACAAACAGTAAGATCAGTAAAGGCATGAATGAAAGGAATGAAGCACTCTCATTGGAGTGCTTCATTTCTTTCAACTAGAGAATGGCTTCCAGCTGTGAAACTGTGACTAGTGTCACAGTCTGGTTGCATGCTCATTGGTCTGTCAGGGACAAGCCCACTGTAGATTGCTGTGCATAGGACTCATCCCTGACACACCTCTGAAATATTGGTGCAACCACCCTGTTATCCGGGGTTACTAGAATCCCACTTAGATCTAGCGGCAGGCAGGGAAAGGCAGCTTGTGAGGCACCAGTTAAATGGGTTTCACACTGTCTCACTCTGTCCTCAGCCTCATCTGAGCTGGAGGGATGACATCACTTAGAATTCTCACAGCAGCATAAGCCACAGTGGAATGTTGCAGCAGGGAGTTAGGTTAGAATGCTGGAGTTTTCAAAGTCAGTCTAGTGGGAGACTCAGTGGAAGGAGGAGGTGTGCTGAAGTTGGCAGCCCCTCAGAGACTAGCTCTGTAATAGAGCTACAACAGGAAGAGGGTGTGTGTTCTTGCCCTAGAGACAGACACAGAAGAAACCAGTAGAAGTTGTTGAGACCGTTCCCCGGTTTGTTCAAGTGCCCCATCCCTGGAGGGATGGGGGGGAGACCAGCATTTCAGGGGCAATCCCTTAGCCCTGCTGGAAGAGAGAAATCTACCTGACTAGAGAATTTCTACTGAGGTACCAGATATGTGTTTTCTGTGTGAGAAGCCCTGAGGCACCTGCGAACCATGGTGAGTTCGCTCTGACAGAGCTTCTGTTTCACCAAGAGAGTTGTGTAAAAGTATCTGCTTCTGTGAGGTCAGGAAAGGACAGCCAAGTACAGTACTTTAAGATATGTGTATGGCTTGAAATGCATCTAACCAGTGGGGGTCTACAGGGATGGACATAGCCACTTAGAGAACATTGCAAGTCAGGACACCAGTTACATGGAAAGTAGATTGTTAAATGTGATATACATTTTGAGATAGCAGCTACAAACAGAGAGTTCAAGGAAAGGTGTTGACTCCAAATGAATGGCCGGGTATAGATTTGGGAACAAGAGGCAGGAGACCCCCCATCTGGTATAACCAGATTTACCTCTACAGATTCACTTTGGGCACCTATAGCTTTCTCCCAGGCACTTGGCCAGTGTCTGCAGAAAGTACCCAGACGTGGGATTAAGGATGTGTTTTTCCCTTTAGAGCCAGAAGCACTCATGGGTGGTTGAGGGAGCCACCACCAAGAGTCCATGACATATGGAAAAGTGTACTAGTGCTGGCCGAGTGCCATGCCAGGGAATACAAAAGTGAGAGTACCAGTTCGGGCGTGGGAGCCCAGATGTGTTCAGAACCTGAGGGTTGTTGTGTGATGAAGCAGATGTGTTCTCACCTCTATAGATCTGCAAATCCAGTGAGTGTAGCCCCGTGGGGGTCCATTTTGCTTTGTATTCTTGTGTTGAAGTGAATAAAAGCCCCACTTTAGAATCCCACTTCTGGTTTGGACATTTTCAGTTATTGCTTCCTGTGTCTGGAATTACTTGTGTGCCCCTGACCGAAGTGCAAACCTAGCCCTGATGCCGAGCGAATGTTTTTTCCCCAAACCCAGGCTAGCCAGGTAGTAGGTTACAAAAATGGAGGCACCACACGCTAATAAATAACAACACCCCACCGAACCCTGGTTACAAACTGGAGGCACCGCTGAGGATTTGGGTTTGAATCTAGGGAGAGAAGAAGAAAGATTTGCTCGGATTAGGGCTAGCATTTTGGCTGTCTGGCAGTAGGCAGCCCAAAAAGTGGAAGCATTGCTACCCAAATGTCCTGCTGTGTGCTACTGTTCATGTGCCGCTGTAATTATGCCACCAGTTTACCGAAGAGCAGTAAAGCCCGAGAGTGTATGCCCCTTGTCCTGCATCAAAGTTATAATGTTTGCCAGCTTTCTAAAGTAATGTGTGACAAGAAAAGTGTGGAAAACTGGGAAACAAAGAAAGATTTGTGCCCTAGAAGTTGGAAGTGCTTGTTGTATGGGCAGAGAGAGTCGCTGAGTGAAATGCCATGAAAAATGGTCAAAATGGTGCTCCCGCTGAGGAGCTACAGTTGAAAAAAAAAAAAGTGTGGTTTGTAGTTTAAATTTTGCCTGCTTGACCGATCGCCATGGAGGAGAAGAGCATGAGAAGAAAGAGTCTCATTTGCGGTGTCGAGTAATTGGTGAGGCTGCAATCGGTCCTGCCCCCAAGCCAGCTCTAGAGTGACTGCACAGTGTTCGAGAGGGAGAGAGAGAGAGAGAGAGTAGTGTGTGAACTGGCTTGCCAGAAGGAGCATCGCGGTGACTGAAAACGTTATAAAAGTGGTAAAATCTGACTTTTCCATTTAAAATCGGGCTCAACCTGCATGTCAATTCGTCTGGGAAGAGAACGAGGTGTTCGGAGGGACAGTCGGCAGGACTGCCAGCCCACTTCATTCCAGAGGCCTCCAAGACCATCTGTAGGCTGAATTTTTCCATTGCAATAACCAGCTACTGATTAAGTGAGTACCAACCTAAAAACAACTCAAACTGTGTGTGATTTTAACTAAAGCCAGCTGAATCTGTGTGGAGCAGTGTGATCATTTTGCAAAGAAGGACTGTCATAATTGTGGGTTCAGCAACAGTATAATTTTCAAAGCCATGTGAGAGACTGTGGGTTGTATGAAAGATGCAACAAGAAATACAAGCAATCCTGTGCAATTAAATACTGTGGCTTTAGGAACTTTTAAGCAAGAACAGTGAGTTACAGCAAATAAAAAGTCCAGTAAAAAAACATAAATGTGCTAAGAGAACAGACAGTGCAGTTTAAACAGTTTGAGTAAACTTTATCATTAGAGTGTGTAAATCGGATGCGTAGTGGCTTGAGTCAGAAACAGAACATTGATGCACAGGAGTGCTGCCACCGCCACTAAAGGGTGGGGTAGTAAAGTAAACACAGCAGCAGGGGAGCCATTTTGTAAAAGTTTTTCCAACAGAGTGAGACTTGAGATAACAGTGAGCGTTTGTTTTTTTCTGCAGTCATGGCTTCAGGATCAGCTCACTATCCAGATCATGCCCGGGCTATGATAGTAGAAGAAGTTAACAGATTGAAAGATATTGAGAGATGGTACTACGGGGGATGTTTGCCTCCTCATGTGGCGATTACTGGATATCCAGTAAGAGTGCGCATAATGTGCTTAAAGGCTGGAAGGGACGTCTTCATGGTTTCTCACTGTTCTGGGTGCCTAGAGAGACATGGTCTAACCAAAGCACCTAAGATTCGTTTGGCTCCCACATGGACAAAACTTCAAAATCCTGCAGTTGGCAGCACACAGCACCAAGTACATCCTGTTGGAGGAGGCTCAGCAGAGTGTGGCATGAAGCAAGAGGGTGCAAATCTACAGGCAGAGCAAAGTACTGATGTATCAGAGTCCGGGTCACAGAGAGACAGTGTGGAAGGAGCATCAGCAGATCCTTGGAGAGAGGCGCCTAGCCCAAGTCTCATAGGAGAAGATGAGATGAGGGAGACCCTTGAATGGGAGGTGTCGACCTCTGCGCCCAGCGAGGAGTGGATAGTCTTAGGAGTGAGGACGACTGCTCACTCCTGGGCTCAGATCCTCAGCGAGGAACAGGATGAAGGGGAACCTATGTGGCTTTATGAAGAAGGTACGGATCCACAGCCTCGGGCTCTTGCCTCAGAGGAATGAACAGAAGGAGAGATTGGTGACTCCACAGCCCTGTCCCCACAAGGAGGAGTCAAAGATCCATTTCACATTGCATTAAGTGTGCGTAGCTGGCAGAACCAGGACTGACCGTCCCCAAGTCAGGCAAGAGGTCTCAAGTTACTAACATACTATTTGTCAGCAGATTAGGCCTCACGGTCTATCGAGTCTGCTCGAACCTCAGATCCCTAGTTGGGTGCCGAGGCCCTCCCCCCACTGTGTTCCAGAAACCCCTATCATCCATCCCCACCCCCCTGGGACAGGCCATCATTTGATACATCCACTTTCTGTGTCTGTCCCACCCTCTCTTGAAGCCCTCCACTGTGGATCTCTGAACCAGCTCACCAGGCAGTGCATTCCAAGGGTCCACCACCCTCTCAGTGAAAACCTCCTCCTCTTTCCCCTTCACCCTTCCACCTTCCAACTTTAAACCATGCCCTCTGGTGATACCTCCCTGCTTTAGTCTAAAGATCCCTCCATGTTTACCCTATTTATTCCCTTGAGGTACTTGAAGACCTCAATCATGTCCCCTGTCTCTCCTCCTCCAATGAAAACAGGCAGAGCTCCTCAAGTCTGTCCTCATACGTCAAATCCCCTAGCCCTCGTATCATCTTAGTTGCCCGCCTGTACCCTCTCCAGAAGCTGTATGTCCCTCTTCAAGTGTGGTCTCCAGCACTGTACACAGTACTCAAGGTGTGGTCTAACCAGTCCATTGTACAGCGGCAGAATCACTTCCTTGCTCCTAGAGGTGACCCCCCTTACGATGCATCCCAACATCCTGTTTGCCTTGCTAGCCACTCTTCTGCACTGCTAAGAGTTATTCATACATGCATCCACCATGACCCCTAGGTCTTTTTCCCCGTTGAGGCCTCCAGCGCCTCCCCTCCCAGGGTGTACCTGTGTTTAGGGTTTCCCCGCCCATGATGTAACACCTTGCACTTGGTGATATTTTAATTTAATTTTCATGTGTGAGCCCAGCTTCCAGGGTGTCCAGGTCCTTTGCAGGGCCAACCTCCCTCTTCTCCTCAACTACTGCTCCCATCTTGGAGTCATCAGCAAGAGACTCATTTCACACCTATACCCTCCTGATGTCCGATATGTATGCATTAAACAGGATCGGACCCAGGACCGAGCCCTGTGGTACCCCACTACCAACCTCTCTAGGGTTTGAGAGCCCCACAGACCACTACTCTCTGGGTGTGTCCAGCTGCCAGTTTTCAATCCATCTGACCATCAAAGGGCCTACTCCCAACCCATCAGTTTCTCCACCAGACCATTGTGGGGGACAGAGTCAAATGCCTTGCTGAAGTCCAAGAATAATACATTCACAGGCTTTCCCCTGTCCAGTTCTGATGTTACCCATTCGTAGAACGCCACAAGACTGGTTTGACATGATCTACCTGGCACAAACCCATGTTGCCGACTATCCAGACCTCCCACCTCCTCCAAGTACACCCTCAATCATTCCTTTAGTATACTCTCCATTAATTTTCCCACCACCAAGGTCAAACTGATGGGTATATAGTTACCTGGTACTTCCCTCGACCCCCCTTTATGGATTGGCACCACATGTGCCTCTCGCCAATCTCTAGGTACCCTCCCTGTCCCAAGTGACCTGTTGAAGAGCTCCACCAGGGGTGCAGCCAGTATGTCCGCCAATTCCCATAGTACTCTCGGATGAATGCCATCCGACCCAGGAGATTTATCTTTCTTTAGGGCCTTGAGGGCTAACCGCACCCTTTTGGTGGTGATAGCATCATCCGTCCCCTCCACTTTACTGCCCTTTTTATCCTTATCCTGATGGACACCCCTGGGGTACCTCTCCCTTCCTCTTGCTCCATTTATGTTGCTCCCCTGATCCCACTCACTGCCGCTTCTATCCCCATTGTGCTTTGCTTTGTAGATATCCCATCCCCCTCCCTAGTGAACACAGAGGCAAAGTACTCGGTAAATACCTCTGCCTGGTCCCTCGCCTCTTCCACCCACCTTCCTTCTGATCTCAATCTGCTGAGATGGCCCTGAGTTTTTATCCACTCCCCAATGTACTGAAAGAACCCCTTTTCCCCTCCATGTATCCGCTGTGCCAGCCGCTGCTCTTTACTGGACTTTGGACTTTGCCCCCCTCACTATCCAGGTGACTTTTCTAGATGCAAGATGGTACATTTCCTTATCCCCTCTTGTTGTTTTATATTTTTTGTAGGCCGCCTTCTTTTCTCTGACCGCTACCTGAACCTCATTGGACCACCAGCATGGTTTATGTGACCTTGCTCCCTTACGTTTCACCTTAGCACAGGTCCTAACTGCCTCATGAAGTCCCCGCTTATGACCTCCCATCTCCTTTCCACATTTGTCATTGATGTAATCCCTTCAAGTGATCCTTGAGAATATTTCCATGTCCACATAGGCTACCCCTGAAGTCCACCGCCAGTGTCCTAGATCTCACCCCTCATGCTTATTTGAAACCAGACAGTATTGTGGTCGCCCCAGTCAGGGATCCTCTACAACCAGGTCCCTTACCAGACCCCATCTGCCAGAACCACGTCCAGGACATGCCCCTCCCTTGTGGGCTCCATCACATGCTGTGTTAAGAACACATCCTGAAGCCGCCCAGCAGCCTCTGCTCCTGGCCACCTTAGAGGACATGGTTCCCAGTTTGTACCTGGCATATTAAGGTCCCCCATCAACACCACTCCTTCCCCTCTTGGTCCACACTGGGCAATGATGTTGTCCAGCAACCCATCCTCCAGAACATCACCCATCCCGGGGGGCCTATATACTACACCTAGCTTGACCTTATCTCCTGCTGGGGATCGTAAGGTGACCCATAAGGCCTCCACATTTCCCTCTGCTTCTTCTACCCTAGCAATTTCTATGTCATCTCTAATGAACATAGAGACTCCACCCCCTCTGCCCTCCTTTCTATCCTTCCTAAGCATAGTGTACCCCCGCACGTTTAGGTCCCAGTCATGGTTTTTGTTGGCCCATGTCTCTGTGACTGCCGCCACATCCACCCCCGAACAGCATGGCCTGGAACTCTGGCAACTTGTTTCCCAAGCTCCTGGCATTTACTAACACCAACCCCACCCCTTATCCCTGATCCCCTTTGTTGAACCCCACCCAGGTTCCTTATACTTCCATCCTCCCTCTGCTCCTCCTGAAACCTCCACCCCCAGTCTGTTTCCCTCCCCCCCTCCTTGGGTTTGAAGGCTACTCCCCTCATCTGGAGGAGAGGGCTTCTGGTCAGCCCCTCCCTTATCCCTTCCCCCTCACAAGTTTAAACCCCACCTTTCTTGAATGTAGTCAGCCATCCCCTGTTTAAGGACTTCCTTCCCTAATGGGGCAAGATGAGGCCTGTCCTTGGCATACAGTGCCTTATCCTTCCAAACTCCTTTCCAGTTCCTTAACACACCCCCAACCCACTCTCTTCACCCCACTTCCTGAGCCAGTCATTAACCTCTGTGATCTTCATTTTTTTTCCTCCACTGAGGCCTTTGGTACTGGCAATATCTCCGAAAAGGAAATGTTGCATCCATTATCCTGACAGACTCTGGCAAGTTCTTGTAACCTTGCTTGGATTTCCAAAACGCTATTTCCCTCTAGATCGTTAGTTCCCAAATGCACCAGGAAATCTGGTTTCCCTCCACAATCCCTAACCAGTTCGTACACCATGAACTTTGCTCTGTGCACTGTCAGCCCAGAGATACTCACTACCTTCACCTGGCTATGGCATCCACCCCTCTGTCCCTCCCACTGGATACCCCTAATCATCGAGTCTCCCAATATCAGAACCTTAACACCGCCATCATCCTTATAGTTACCTCCACTATGCCCTCTCAGCCCCCGATCCCCCCCTTTACCAAGTTGACCAAGTATAGTAAAGAGGAAAGACTGGTTTGTAGGAAGGTGAATGAGATCTATGGGATATCCTTTTCTACCTTTCCTCGGAGAGTCTGGGAGGAGATTGAAAGAAACAGGAAATCCTGGACAATGGAAGAGGCCACAAGATATGTGCATCCTGGTGCAAGTCGGTATGTCCGAGACAGAGTGTTCCAAGAGAAATTCTGACAATGGAAAGTGGGCAGAACACTGTTTATAGACACTGTTCGGATCTTGGATGGAGGGAGACATGAAAACTTCTTAAATGTGAATTATGAGCCCCCAGATGGGGTAATAATTCTTGCACATGACCCATTGTGTTACTTCCCGCAATTGCAGGCAACTTCCTGTGAATGTGCCCATGCCTACCAAGTAGAAAGCAGTGCAGTGGTAGCCAGTACTGCCATCCAGCTGTTGCCATACCTATGTTGTTCCACCAGACTAGTGTTCCAGGAACCAGGTGCCCCAGATTCATCAGCCTTGCAGTGTACTGGCTTTCCAGATTCCATTGACTGGCCTTCGAGATAGCTTGATATCTAGAGAAGACACCAGCCCAGCTGTATCCTGATTCATCGCCTGGGATTTTGGATGACTTCAGACCAGTTGTTTTTCCTGTCCTGTTCCAAGGCTCCATCTCCTAGATGACATCATCCCAGCAGTTTCCAGATGTGCCATCCTGTCACTTTACGGAAGATGTCCGCCTAACTGTATCTGAAGAATGCTGCCAGGGAGAGTCTTCAGCTGGAAATCCAGGTGTCGTATTGATTTCGTTCTTCAAGGGACTGTAAGTCCAGACTTTTCTATTTTAATGACGTTGCAGTACACACCCTACACCTAGCAAACTTCAGACTGTTTGAACTGTCCTCAAAGACTCTCCCCTTCGGGATTACAGTCCTACCAGAACTGTGCTTCACTGGGCTCTGGCCCAGGAAAGTCTCTTTTTTTGGACTTGCCTTCAGGCACTGTTGTCACTAACTTGGACTTTTAGGGCACTCCATCCCCCAGAAAATGCGTATTGTAAACAATGTCATTGTTTTTCTACTGTTTCTACTGTTTTTCTACTTTTCTAAAAAAAAAATATTTTTGGGGATTCTCCAGTGTTTTGATGGTAGGGGGTAGATAGTACTGTATTTGCAGATTAGGGGTTGTTTTGTCTTTTCTCTGCAGGTGATCCTGAAGAAGGCAAGAAGAGGAGGAGGGACTCAGCGGAGTCTTCCATGTGTTTTAAAGTAGAAGTGTTTAAAGAGCAGTGCTGTTGTTTACTGTGTTTAACTTTTCCTTCCACAGGTATGGTTGTGGGAAGAGTGTGGGAGTAATACCCAGGGTATAGTATTAGCTTCTTGTGTGTTTGGTTGCAGGTGTCCAGGGTTGGGGGGAGGTTCCCCTGTTTTTGGGTAATTTGGGTTATGGTCAGATAGGTTTTCTCCAGAGGGCTAGGGGGGATAGACAGGCTGTGGTCCTGACCTGCAGTAGGGGCTGCAGTACTGCTCTAGTAGGGCTATGCTTTGGGTAATTCTACCAGGGCCACTAGGTAACCATAGAAAGATCATAGAGTAGAGGCTGATGCGTCAGCCGATGGCCTCTGGGTCCTTAGTGTTGCCTGCCTGTGCCTGGCACATGGTAGGGGAGAAGGTAGTGCTACCTCTTATAGTCAACACATAGGGTAAGATGGCCTGGGCCAGGTAAATAATGACTGCGGACAGTCATTTTCCTGGCCGAGGGTGGGTGTAACCCCCCTGTTACCCAGGGTTACTAGAATCCCACTTAGATCTAGTGGCAGGCAGGGAAAGACAGCTTGTGAGACACCAGTTAAATGGGTTTCACACTGTCTCACTCTGTCCTCAGCCTTAGCTGAGCTGGAGGGATGACATCACTTAGAATTCTCACAGCAGCATAAGCCACAGTGGAATGTTCCAGCAGGGAGTTAGGTTAGAATGTTGGAGTTTTCAAAATCAGTCTAGTGGGAGACTCAGTGGAAGGATGAGGTGTGCTGCAGTTGGCAGCCCCTCAGAGCCCAGCTCTGTAATAGAGCTACAACAGGAAGAAGGTGTGTGTTCTCGCCCTAGAGAAGGACACAGAAGAAACCAGTAGAAGTGGTTGAGACCATTCCCCGGTTTGTTCCAGTGCCCCATCCCTGGAGGGATGGGGGGAATAAGACCAGCATTTCAGGGGCAATCCCCTGGCCCTGCTGGACGAGGGAAAGCTGCTTGACTAGAAAATTTGTACTGAGATACCAGATGTGTGTTTTCTGTGTGAGAAGCCCTGGGGCACCTGTGAACCATGGTGAGTCTGCTCTGACATAGAGCTTATGTTTCCCCAAGAGAGTTGTGTAAAAGCATCTGCATCTGTGGGGTCAGAAAAGGACAGCCCAGTACAGTACTTTAAGATATGTGTATGGCTTGAAATGAATCTAACCAGTGGGGGTCTACAGGGATGGACATAGCTACTTAGAGAACGCTGCAAGTCAGGACACCAGTTACATGGAAAGTAGAGTGCTAAATGTGATATACATTTCGAGATAGCAGCTACAAACAGAGAGTTCAAGGAAAGGTGTTGACTCCAAATGAATGGCCGGGTATGGATTTGGGAACAAGAGGTGGGAGACCCCCCATCTGGTGTAACCAGATTTACCACTACAGTTTCACTTTGGGCACCTATAGCTTTCTCCCAGGTACTTGGCCGGTGTCTGCAGAAAGTACCCAGACGTGGGATTAAGGATGTGTTTTTCCCTTTAGAGCTTGAAGCGCTCATAGGTGGTTGAGGGAGCCACCACTAAGAGTCCATGACATATGGAAAAGTGTACTAGTGCTGGCCAAGTGCCATGCCAGGGAATCCAAGAGTGAGAGTACCAGTATGGGCGTGGGAGCCCAGATGTGTTCAGAACCTGAGGGTTGTTGTGTGATGAAGAAGATGTCTTCTGACGTCTATAGATCTGCATATCCAGTGAGTGTAGCCCCGTGGGGGTCCATCTTGCTTTGTATTCTTGTGTTGAAGTGAATAAAAGCCCCACTTTAGAATCCCACTTCTGGTTTGGACATTTTCAGTTATTGCTTCCTGTGTCCAGAATTACTTGGGTGACCCTGACCAGAAGTGCAAACCTACTCCTGATGCTAAGTGAATGTTTTCTCCCTGAACCCAAGCTAGCCAGGTAGTATGTTACAAAAATGGAGGCACCACACGCTAATAAATAATAACACCCCACCGAACCCTGATTACATTGTTCTACCGCAAGATGTTTCTTGCACACGTGCAAGGAAACATAAAAAACTATAAAAAATTTTGATTAGTGGCTACCTTCATTTGAAAGGCCTTTTGTCCTGAACACAAAAATGTAAAATAATGCACTTGGGGCACAGAAATCCATGGGCAGAGTACAAATGGGTGGAGTGGTATTGACAACATTAAGAAAGCTCTCATTAAAAAAAGAGCTTTTACATACAGTCGATTACTGTTTGACAATATTATGCATCTATGGCTGCCACTATACATCTGATGCAAACCCATAATCACGTTCCTCACTTGAAGCGAGGGGGGGGGGTAGAGGCTATAACTGACTCCTTGTTTTTGTGTTAAAGGGGTCAGTTTGTTTACAGCAAAAACAAGGAAAGACATCATTTCTCAAATGTACAGACAAGCATGGAGACCACTGTTTACCAGAGCATGCCACCACCAGCAGCTACCCTTTCAAGACTGCTACTATCCCCACCTAATACAATCAGGGGAAAACCACAAGTAGTCTACCAGCACTGAGATCAATATGGTGAAGGCACATTTGCCAGAAATTACTGCTTAAAAAAGAATGAGAAAGTGACTGAGATGACGAGCAAGTCCCAGACCAGATCTTTAGTTTGTTAATAGACTCCTCCTGAGTCTGACTTGTACGGCTGCGTGGGCCAAGATCCATGGATGTTATGCCATCATCAGATTTGTATAAAAGCACTTTGGAAACACGTAACCAGACCACTGTCTGATGTGCTGCCACAATGCTCTGACATAGTTTCCAGTGATTCTGTTTATGCAGCCCTTCCCCTCCACAGGCCGCATAAACATACTCACTTCCCAGTGCACTATGTTTCCGTTCTGCAACTGCAACAGTGACCACCATCGTGTGCAACAAGGTGACGTTGACTTAAACTGTGCGTGCATGACTATCGTGCACACATAGTTATGTCAGCACCGCCATGTTGCACAGGGCTGACTGCAGGGCAAACTGCACATGTGCAAGTATCATGTATCTGCAGTACTATAATCGCTGCAGTATTACTTATGGCTGCAGCAAAAGCACCGCATTTTCTTTTCCACACTCTTGCCACTCCAAAAAGCTCTCCATAGCCATATCAGCTCTGATCAGATCTTATTATACCTGCTGTAATGCAGCCTGAGCGAACCCTTACAGCAGCAGTCTGTTAACTGAATTCAGAGGGGGAAAAACATTGTTTACACTACTGTAAAGTAGTAGTAGTAAAAAATTTATTTTTATACAGAAATAATACATGTCATTTGGATAATACAATCCAGTTTTCAAGACAGTCCTGTGCAAACTCTTTTAAGTTTCACATAATCAAACCAACCACGAACAATTAAATACAAAATATAAATAAATACACAAAAAATCTATCCCTAAGTTACAGACATTTTTTTAAAAAGGAAAAATAACAAAAATCAATATCAAACACATACACACGAGTAAACATAACACATCTTTAACCCCTCAATAAATGTTTTGATAGTTTTCTCAGCTCGTAATGAAGGAGGGAGTATATTCCAACATACTGCTGCTTGTGATGCTAATGTTCTATCCCCAAACTTATTTTTTTGCCTATCTGGATCAATTCTATTTTGGTACAATGACCTAGCTGAATGTTTCCTGAGGGCAAAATCTTTATCTGCCAATAGTTTAGCAATATTATGATTTAAGTGAATTGTCCTATATTTATAGATAAATATTGACCAACTCTTCTTATATTCCAAATCAAGGGATAACCAATTTAACCTAGTTAACAAATCACAATGATGGGTCCTAAAATTACAACATAGAACATATCTTGCCACCCTATAATGTAATGTATTTAATTTATTTAGAAGTTGTCTGGTTGCAGTCCTATAAATGAACTCTCCATACTTAAGTACTGGAAGTATGAGCTGTTCTGCAATCAATTTCCTATCCTGCAATTTTAAACACCTAGATATTCTCTTCATGGCTCCTAATTTTTTATGTGTCTTAGTAATGATGGATTCTATATGCCCCTTAAAAGTCAACGAAAAATCAATATTCACTCCCAGATAACAATAATTTGATACTTGTTCTATTGGGATTTGATTCTGCGGAGTGCTTGTTTCACACTGTGTACCTTGATCACAGCTACTTGCCACCTGCTGATGGGATTCAAGCCATACTAGTTGTTACCATTACAAAGACTGTGTTCTGGAGTCATGAAGGGATCCATCTATACTTATGGCACTTTCTTTTATTTTTTTCCTTTAAAGTTTATTAGAAATTTTTTCCCATACATCAAAGAGACAGAACATAGGGATTAAGCATGTAATAGACATTATCTAGTACACTGAGTCTGTCCCCCATCCTTCCCCCCTAAGTCTCCCCCTCCCATCCACTGCAAACCACAGCATTTAAAACTTCAGTAATCCTTGGCAGGTTACACGGCCAATTGTTTACACAAATTAAGTGGAGTACAAGGTGTGAGGGGATCCCAAATCATATTATATCTAGGTAATCTATCCTGGAGATTAGCACAGCCTTTTTCCGTCCTTAGATTCCCCAATAGTTCAGTAAGCCACTCAGTGTAAGAGAGGACCTCTGAACTCTTCCAATGTCTAAGTACAAGTTTCTTAACAGACATCGCTATCATGGAGATATAACATTTGCTTTTAGTAGCTCTTAACGAGGAATAATCCCCTAATATACAGATTTCAGGGGTAAAACACTCAGAGATACCTAAGAGAGGATCAGCTTTAGCTGAAATTATTTCCCATAGAGGTGCCACCTTTGGACAAGTCCAAAAAATGTGTAGCAGTGTGCCTACTTCTAAGGAGCAACGAGTGCACAAATTGGATTCGATAAGCCCCCATTTAGCCAATTTCTGAGGGGAGTAATATAAGTTGTGCAATATATGAAACTGTGTGAGGCGGAGTCTATCCTGAGTAATAAAATGATGGCAACTACGCCAAAGGGAGGCCCAATCCAACGTTAGAGAAGGGAACAAACTAGTCCAGTATTCTGTGGGTCCAAAAGTCTGTGAGAAACGATTCTCAAAAAGTGCAGCATATATCTTAGAGATATTCTTAGGGGGACGACTTAATATCTGGAGGTCCTGATACAATGATTTACTATTTAACGCCGGTGGAAAGTGACCCAGGGTTTTAATGAGGAGATGTTTGAGTTGACACACCTTGAAATAACCAGAGGGTGGAATATTAAATTTAGACATGATGTCTGAAATAGAGAGCTAGGAATTCCTCTCTTGGAGCAAGGAGGGAGAACCCATCCCTAGCTGCGGTAACTCATGTAGGGGATGGGCATACCATCCAACACAAACAAGGGAGAGATTCCAGAGGGATAGAGAGATCGTGAAGGGATTATATTGCAGGAATACACAGAGCTGCCGATGAACTGTAGAGATAATTCGATTACAGTGAACTTTAATTTAGGGGAGTTGAGAAGGTTTTAAGGTTAGAAGAGTAATGGGTTCAATCCCCGTAGAACGAATCATGGTGACCTCTGTTCCAAGCCAGAGAGGGCCGGGAGATGGAGGTGTTGAGTCTGACCATCTCATATACTTAGAGAGATGAGTGGCCCAGTAGTACATAGACAAGAAAGGAAGCCTCAACCCACCCTTGTGTTTTGGAGCCGCCAATTTGTTATATGCCAGTCTTGGTTGCTTTTGGGCCCAGATAAATTTTGTAAAAATCTGATGTAATTTCTTAAACCATACCCCAGGAAGCCAAACATTAAGGAGGTTTAGGGGATACAAGAGACGAGGAAGTATATTCATTTTGATCAGATTGATCCGACCCCTGAGGGAAATTGGAAGTTTGTTCCATCTGTCCAGATCATGCGTAATAGTCAAAATAAGAGGGTCAAAATTCTTCTTAATAGTTGAGAGGGAAGATCTAGTAAGAAAGATACCAAGGTATTCCAGAGAATCCAAAACCCATCTAAGACCCCGGGTAATGACCGATTGTTTAAAAACTTTGTGATTCAAGGGGAAAACAGCTGATTTGTTGAGATTAAGCTTGTAATTAGAGAGGCAGCCATAATTTTCTATAATCTCAAGCACTGCTGGGATGCAAGTTTCTGGATGTGAAAGCTGGAGAAGAAGATCATCCGTGTATGCTAGGACCTTTACTTCCTGACCATGTATGTTGATACCTTGTATTTGTGTACTGGTGTTTAGATTCCTCAGAAGTGGCTCTAAATAGATATTAAATAAAAGAGGGGAAAGAGGACATCCCTGTCTAGTACTTGAGTTCAAAGAAAAGGATCCCAAAATAGTTCCATTCCCCATGATCCTAGCCGAGGGAGCCCGGTATATAGCAGCAATCCAATCTTGAAATTGAGATGGGAAACCAAAAGCCTTTAATGTCCTAAGCAAGAAACTCCAATCTACCCTATCAAAAGCCTTCTCGGCATCCAGGGACACCAAGACTGCTGGGAATTGCGCATCCCTGGAGACCGAGAAGACATGGGAAAGTGTATGAAGATGATCTGCCGAGGAACGCCCTCACATAAAACCCACTTGATGCATTCCTATAAGGTCCAGCAACACGGCAGAGAGCCTATCTGCTAAAATTTTTGTCAAGATCTTTACATCTTGATTTATGAGGGAAATGGGTCTATAGCTCTGGACAAGTTCCGGATCTTTACCAGATTTCGGAAGCAATACTATTAGGGCCTCAAAAAGGGTGGGATCAGTGCGGCTACCGGATAAAATATGTTGAAATAATGAGAGAAGAGGCGGGACGACGGAATCTTTGAATTTCTTAAAGAAGTAAGATGAGAAGCCATCCGGGCCCGGGGCCTTATCTAGGGGAAGTTTTTGAATTATCTGAATAATTTTCTGACTAGAGATAGGTGCCAATAGTGAACTGCTGTGAATTTCAGATAGAGTTGGTAGGTGGGTACGGGAAAAATACTCATCCAGTGTGGAAGCTGACAGAGGGTTATCCATTTTATGATATAGGGATTTATAATATTGAGTGAATTCGTGTAGGATTTCCTTAGGGGAGGTTTTCAATGTTCCATCTGTTGCGGATCTGATGGGGGGAATAAACCTTGTTGATTCTTGCTGTTTGATCCTTAGGGCAAGGAGTTTACCTGCTTTTTCCCCTTGATCCATATACTTGGCTTTGGCACAAGTCATGGCAAACACAGCTTTCTCTCCAAGAATCTCTAAATATTGATCCCTAATAAGTGTTAGTTTATGTTTAGTTTCCTGCGATGTAGTGGGGGTGAGGGAACTTTCAATTACCCTTATCTGAGAGAGTAAAGTCTTCATTTTGACGTCTGGTGACTTCTTCCGGGCAGTAGCCTGGCTAATTAGGACGCCTCTGATATAGGCTTTGAAGGCACACCATACCATATCTGGGGCAATATCCGGAGATGTGTTTGTAGCAAAGAAAAAGTCGATATGTTCCTGTATTTTTGGAGCAATCTTAGGTTCCTTTATAATTAGGTCATTAATTTTCCATCTTCTGTCTCTGTTTGGAAGTATGGCCAAAGCTATACGGGATTGGACTATTGAATGGTCTGAGGGCGGACCGGGGAGAATGGTGGAAGACAGTACCCCAGGGATAAGGGTTTGTGAGATTAATAGATCATCTATACGTGAAACCGTGTGGTGAACCAGGGAGACAAAGGTGTAGCCCTTCTCTTTGGGGTTCAAGACCCTCCAAAGATCACATAGTCCGAGTTGATCCATCAGGTCATGGAGGGCCCACTGCGTGGGAGAAGTCCCTCTGGTTTGGGATGGTGACCTATCCAATTCTGCATCCATTACTAGATTTAAGTTGCCCCCTATGATTATCATTGTGGGAAGAAAGGGAAGTATCTGTAAGATCAGGTTCGAAAAAAATCCGGGATCGTCTACATTAGGGCCATATACACTACAGAGGAGAAAAGGGACTGCTTGCATGTTCCCTTTAACTATAATGTATCTACCCTGTGGATCAGTGATGACCTGGTCTACATCAAAGGCGATACCTTTATTGATCAAAATCATTACCCCCCTGCTCTTGGTGGAACCTTGGGAGGCTAAGACTTTCCCTTCTTGAAGCCTTCTCATCTGCAGGGATTCTGAATCCAACAAATGTGACTCCTGAATAAAAGTAATTTGTGAGCATAGAAGGTTTAAGTGTTTTAGAACCTTGTACTGTTTGAGTTTATTTCTGATCCCCTTTACATTCCAAGTAGAAAAACACACTTCACACATCATATTTAAAAATATACAACAGAGCAAGTAAAATAATAATTAACCCACCTAACTGCATGTAAGATGGTATAGACTCTGTGGCCTAAATTGTGGTTTGCCCTACCCCTACCCCCCAAACCCTCCAATTTACCCCATTAAACAACCATAAATCCCCATAATATAGAAACTGGAAAGTCAAAAATATCAAAGACTCACGTATAAAAAGACCCCCCACCTCCCTTCCCCATACTTGTTATGTGCTCCGCTATGCAACAGCCTGTCATTCTGTTCCTCTTCTCTGATTCCCACTCCTATGCAAAAGAGATAAATAGCGTAAAGCATCCCCAGCTTTTTATAACATGTCTCTGACTTAACAATTTAACATCATCTACACTGAAAAACAAAGTGGATAACAATTAGTACAACATCCCCCTCTTGTGGCCGAAGGCATGAATCACGTACCTGGGAACAAAAAAAATCAGAAGGTGGATAGTAGCAAAATAAATGGTGATTAGAGACCTTTTTTAGCTACTACATAGTATTCTAGAAACATCAACCATAACCAACACTATTACTACATCAGTCCTGGGCTCAGATAAGAAGAAAAGAGGAAAAACCTCCTCCTTAACTCGTCTGGGAAACAATGAATACTGCGAGAGGAAGAGCTTGGGTCCCCGGTTGTCAATACGGGAAAACGCAGATCCGCTTGAAAGACTGTAACTCCGAGATGCCTTTTCATCACTGAGCTCGAGGATTAAACATCAGAGGCACATTAGAAGATTGACGAGGTAGCTCTTCGTATCATCTAGTCCAACCGTTAAGCAACCACATGATTGTCGATTAGCCTCGCACGCATCTCAGTAGGCAAATCTTCCACTGGCACCACTCCTGCTTATAACCCTGCTTGAACTGCTCATTCTTGAACTAGAGTTGGACTGACAAGAATAGGGCCATCAATTGGAATCCCGGAATAGGTCAGGCAGGGCTCGGGTGAGTTCTGTGCGCGCCACTTCGTGCTCCTCGTAAGAACGCCATTCTCCCCAATATACACTTGAAGTTTCGAGGATATATCATGCGGTATTTTATCCCCGCGGCAATGAGCCTGGTGACTAGTGGGTGGAAGCTGGCCCGACGCTGCCGAACAGTGACCGGTAGACCTTGAGCAATGCGGATCTTCCATCCCTCCCACGATATCTCCTGAAGATCCTTCATTTTGGCCATCAGATGCTGGCGCTCCAAGTAGTTTAAGAACTGGAATATGAATGGACGTGGGGCCACCCCTGGTGGTGGAGTAGGTCAAAGTGCTCTATGCACTCTCTCAATTGTGTATTGAGAGCCATAGGGAGAGGGACCCACTACTTTCTCAAGAAATCACTGGACGAATAAAACCGGGTCTCTACCCTCTTCTGATTCCGGTAAGTCGATGATAACCACATTATTTCTGAGGCTGCGGCCCTCCAAGTCCTCAAGTTTCTGTTCAATCTTTTTAAATTTCTGTTTTAGAAGCACTATTTCTGGGTCTTGTTTGTCGAGTCTTTTTTCTAGTGAAACAAGTTGGGCTTCATTATTGGAGGTCTTGATAAGTATGTCCTCCATTGTTTGGGAAAGAGACTTCATCTCCGAAGCCATCGACTGGAGCTCTTCTTTGAAGGGTTGAAATTCAGCCAAAAAGCCAGCCAAGGTAAGTGGCTCTTGATCGCCTGAGGCTAAAGAGTGGGAGTGGGAGGTGGCAGCACCCGAGGCCCGCGCTTTCTTTGGGGCCTTTTGTGGAGCGACGGGTGGCGTGCGTTTTGGCAGCAGTACTTTCATCTCCGTGTCCATACCTTCTATCGATGCTCAAGTGGATGCAGCTAGGTATGACCAATAGTTGCAGGGTGTCTTTATCGCTATTATCTCCTTTTAATAGTAAAATTAAGTGTTTTTGCTAGGCGGGTAGTCGGAGCGGTCAGAAGAGACGTCTGCTAGACGTGCTGCATCACGTGTCCCCCACTTATGGAACTTTCTAAGAAGTAACAGAAATAAAACATGGGGGTGTGGGAGCTGTCAGATCAGATCTATAACAGTGTTGTATACCTGGGCATGGATCAGTAAAAGGGATCATTGGCAGTAGATGGGAAGGAGAAAGTTCCAAGTGGCCCAGCAGTAGTTGGTGGGCAGTAGGGATCAGTGGCAGCAGATGAGGGGGGTTCAACATGGACTGCACATTTTCACATTTACTTGTATAGAAATATAGACTTTGATGACAGCTAAGGACCGCTTGGCCCACCCAGTATGCCCATTTCCCTACCTATTGGATAAGCTGTAGATTCAAGTTTACCAACAGCCTACTTCCACCTACCTCCCACTATTATTGCCTTATGTCTCTCCAATGCATTCTTGAAATCCCCCACTGTTTTTGACCCTACAACCTCCTCAGAAAGGCGGTTCCATGCATCCATCACTCCGTGAAAAAATATTTCCTCTCATTGCCCCTGAGCTGTCCCCCCTCTATCTTTGAATTGTGCCCCCTTGTTCTTGCACAACTCTTTTTCTGAAAGATGCTACCTTCCTGGACTTTGTTGATTCCCTAGAGGTACTTGAAAGTTTCTATCATGTCCCCCCGTACCTCCTTTCCTCAAGGGTATACATATTAAGCTCTCTTAGTCTTTCTTCATATGGTTTCTGTTGCAGATCCTGCACCACTTTTGTTGCCCTCCTCTGGACCACCTCCATCCTGTCTATGTCCCTGCGGAGATGGGGTCTCCAAAACTGCACACAGTACTCCAGATAGGGTCTCACCAACTGTCTGTACAGAGGGATAACCACTTCCCGTTTTCTACTTGTGATGCCTCTCCCTATGCATCCCAGTATCCCCCAGCTCTCCTTTCTGCCTTCTGACATTGCTTGCCTACCTTAAGGTCATCTGATATGATTACCCCCAGATCCTTTTCCATTTTTGTTGTTGTTAGTACTGTACCGCCACCCCCCCATTGTGTACTCTTCACCTGGGTTTTTGTTTCCCAGTTGCATTACTTTGCACTTCTTTGCATTCAATCTAAGCTGCCATATGTCTGACCATTTCTCCAACCTTGCCAAGTCACTTCTCATCCTTTCCACCCCCCACGTCTTGTGTATCAACTCTGTTGCAGATCTCTGTGTCATCTGCAAAGGGGCATACTTTTCCTTCAAGGCCCTCTGCAATGTCTCCTATAAAGACATTAAAGAGGACTGGACCCAGTACTGAACCCTGCGGTACCCCACTAGTAACCCCCCTTTCTTTGGATTGAGTTCCATTTACTATTACCCTCTGTGTCCTGTTGTGCACCCAATTTGTTACCCAGGCTACCACCCTGGGACCCACTCCCAGGCTGGCTATCTTCATTATTAATCTTTTGTGTGGGACTGTGTCAAATGCCTTGCTAAAGTCTGGGTAGGCAATATCCACAGCCCCTCCCTGGTCTACTGCTTTGGTCACGCAGTCAAAGAAATTGATTAGATTCATCTGACATGACCTTCCTGCTGTGGATCCATGCTGCCTTCGGTCCTGTGCCCCGCTGGCCTCTAGGTACTCAACAATTCTTTCTTTCAGAAGTGATTCCATCATTTTCCCTACCACTGAGATCAAACTAACAGGTCTGTAGTTTCCTGCTTCTGCTTTGCTCCCACTTTTGTGAAGGGGAATCACATCCACCCTCCTTCAGTCCTGAGGTACCACCCCATCCTCCCAAAATTTGTTAAAAAGGGTGGTCATTGGTGTCACTAGGTCCCCCCTCAGTTCTTTTAGAATTCTGGGGTGAATCCCATCAGGCCTCATTACTTTGTCCACCTTGAGTTTTAGGAGTTCTTTCAGGACCCTTTCTTCTGTGAATGGACTGGTGTCGACCACCCTGCCCTGAGTGTTTTTATTGTTTGGTTTAGGTAACTCCTCTTCTTCTTCTTCTATTGTGAATACTGAGCAAAAGTATGCATTCAGTATCTCTGCCTTTTCACTCTCTCCCTCCGCCCACCTCCCTCCCCTTTATTAAGCTTCACTATCCCTCCCTTGACCTTTCTATGCTCCCTAATATACCTATAAAAGGTTTTATCACCCTTCTTAACTGAGTTGGCTATCTTTTCCTCAGTTTGGGCCTTTGCTATTCTGACTGCTTTCCCCGATTCCTTCTGCTTTAACTGATACAGCTACCTGTCCTGCTCCTTCTATGATTTCTTATACTTCCTGAATGCTATCTTTGTCTCCCTGACCTTCCCTGCCACCTCTTTTGAGAACCATAGTGTTTTTTTTACTCCGCTTTGTTTTCTTTATTTGTTTCACATAAAGGCTTGTTGCCTCCATCATGGCAGTTTTGATTTTTCTCCATTGTTCTTCCACCCCTCCTTTCTGGTCATTTGCTAGATAGCTCTCAGGCAACATAAGCTCAACTTGTGTCTCACAGACATCAGTTTATTCCTTTCCTTACAAATAAAAAAAAAGTATTTGGTTCCCTAAAGGAGTTCAGAGGGAAGTGAGACTTGTGGTTGTACTGTAGGTTCAAATCCCACTAAAGACACAAACTTGCTATGTTAGCGTGAGAAACCCAGTGCCCCCACTCCTCCTGAGAACTCAATCCAAAGTCGCAACCTCCCCCTCATAGAAACACCCCATTCACACCTGCAGGTGAAACAGAACACGTTACATTTTGCATCTTGTGAATGAGCTTGAGCAACCAAGTGACTGAATGGTAAATAGGCGTGATTGCCCTGCAATTCCAGTTTTCACTGGGGTACAATTTTCTACAGAAAATTTGAAAATGTTACTGCTTATGATCCCCCCACTCAATGGCTATTCCAGTTTAGTTAGTAAAGCCTTCATGCCGAGCATGAGTGGTCCCCTCCACCACTGCCATCCTGCCACATAAGGCACTGTCTGTGGGAACTATTCACAATATCCTCCTTGCAGTGTGTGTGCCTATCCAAGGGCTGCCTCTGATGTGCAGTCATTTCTGGTCTCCTGTCTGCTAACAAATGTTAGTGTTAATACCACCCCTTCCCCCACTCAGCCCCAAACCCTGAATGTCCAGATTGCATTGCAGGCCATTTTCTCTGGTGTGGTTCTGCTTGCTGATACAACAAGATGAGCCTACATACAGGGCTGACCTGGACAATTTGGATACTAGATCATTTTGAAACCATTTTGATGTACATCCTCCAACTTGGCCTGACAAACCCAAATGTCCTGTGTTACTGACCAGATGCTTGTGCAGGTTCAAGTCCTACTAAAGCCTCAAACTCGCTACGTTAGCAAGAGCAACCCAATGCTCCCCACCCCACCTAGGAACTCAGTCCAAAGTCAGAAAACCCCAGCGGAGACAACCCATTCCCTTGTACAAACTGTGCATTTTGTGTCTTGTGACTGGAGCATGAGCATCCCACTGAGTGAATGCTACTCAGGATAGCCTTCTAGCCCTGATTGCCTCGCAGGTCCATTTTTCTCTGAGGTACAACTTTTTATGGAACTCAGAAAAAAGTGTTATGTACATTAAGAAAATTAGTGCTGCTATTCAAGTCAAACTTGTGCAGTCTTTTCTGGTCTCCTGTATGATAAACAAATGCATCTGCCAATGAACTTAACTGCTCTGACTCAGCCCGAAACCACAAAGATCTCTGTGTTTTTGGGAGCAACCCATTGCCCATTTTCTCTGGTGTGCAAGGTTTAAATGAAGAGAACAAACCTCCCTGACTACGCCTCAAACTCCCAAATGTCGATATTTGCATCACAGTATTATGTGAATGGAGCATAAGCAACCCAGTGACTGAAAGCTATAATAGCCATGGTTACCTGGCAGCTCTGTTTTTCACTGGGGTACAACTATTTAGTGAAACTTGGAAAATGCTATTGCTAATGAACTGCCCCAATGCCCGACTCTGCTGCTATTCAAGTCGAGTCATTGAAGCCTTCATGCTGAGCGTGAGTAGTCCCTTCCACCAGTGTCATAGATGGATGGATGGATGAACGGATAGATAGATTCACAGGCAGACAGATAAACACAGACAGACAGATGGACAAACCAGAAAGACAGCAGAGATTGTTAGCTCAGATTCACATTTTAAGAAAGTCCCACTGTTCTCATACTGAGAACATGGGTAAACAGCTCCTTTTGCTAAGCTGAGCACCTTGGATTTTGGGGTGCCTAGAAATGTTATTTTTAGGGTAATTTTCAAAAAAACTAACATCAGAATCTAGCTAAATGGGTCTTCTTTACCTAGGTCCAGGTGTTTGTTTTTTGAAAATGCCTAATTTTTATCTATTTTCAATGTTTGTGAGTTACAAAATGGCAGCTCTCACAATCGGTATTTTCTCACACCACAAGTAAATCATGAAAATAGGAACTTGCAATAGGTTTTTTATTACCATTCTCATTTGTCGGTTCCAAATAAATCCTTATAATTCTGAAACTGTATAAAATTTTTTCACAAAACCTTTGAAAGGCACACGCTTGACACAGGCCCCTTCACCCTTGAAAATTTCTTGAAAAAAATTCCACAAGACCTAGGCTATAGGTGTCCATTTTTGGCGCTTGGGGATATCAACCCTAATGCACCCCCTCCCCCCAGCCTGTAGCCTCCTGTCTGAAGCTCAAGGTACAGCTCCAAGTCAATGTCTCACAGTGACACACTCTTCAATGGTTCAGAAGGACATCTCGCCACATTTTGCCAACATCTGTTGTAGCTTGCTTCATGCAGGACCCTGTGGGCCCTGCCTGAAGAAAAGGGATCACCTCTGAACTTGTTTGGTCAGGGGAGGGGTGAGCTAAAGGTAAAAGCTAAAAGGAGATGCAGAAAAAGGAGACTATGGAGGTGTATTAGGAGAGGCAGAGGGAAGTAGGAAAAGCAGAAAGGAGCGCAAATGTGCAAACTGAAGAAGGAATAGCCAAGGCAGCAAAGAAAGGGCACAAGACATTTGTCAGGTAAGTAAGTGAAAAGAGAAAGACCAGAGAGGGGATTGTAATGTTAAAAAAGGGAAAGGGGGGGGGGACCCAGGAAAAGGCAGACATCTTGAATAAATACTTTTGTTCAATGTTCACAGAGGAAAAAGGGAAGGGCCAGCAAAAAGGTAACAAAAGCTTTGGAGGGAGGGAGGTGGGCACTTATCTTTTTCTAGAGGCAATAGTCCAGAAGGGACTTGATAAACTGAATGTGGACAAAGCAATGGGGCCACATGGGGTGCATGCAAGGGTATTGAGGGAGCTCAGAAAATACTGGCTGCACCTTGGACAGTTCTATTTAGCAGTTCTCTGGAAATAGGAGTGGGTTCCAGAAGACTGGAGTAGGGCAGATGTAGTACCACTGCACAAAAGTGGTACCAAGGAGGAGGCTGGCAATTATAGACCAGTCAGCCTGACATCAGTGGTGGGAAAGTTAATGGAATCATTGGTGAAGGAAAGGATTGTGGCTCCATCTGTCTCAGCTAGGCATATTGCTGTATAGACCTCCCCTGTTTTGCCTGATGCACAAATTATTCTAAACCTACTTGTACTTGTAACCTAAATCGTAACCATTTTGATGTCTTCATGTTCTCCCAAATCTTGCACACTGTTATTTTGTAAAATCTTGTTAGTACTGTTTTGTCCTCTCTGTGACGAGGTACCTTTGTAAATGAACCTCTGGTTCAAAGGTTGTAAACTGATGTTTAAATAAATAAATAAACATCTCGAATCCAGAGGGTTACAAGACCCGAGGCATCATAGAAACAGAAAGATAGAAATTGTTGGCAGATAAGGACCGCTAGGCCCATCCAGTCTGCCTGTAGGCCCTATACATTGTATGTAGCCACTGACCCTATGTGATCAATGGCTTTTCATCACTTCCTCCCCTCT
Source organism: Neoceratodus forsteri (assembly GCA_016271365.2). NCBI lineage: Eukaryota > Metazoa > Chordata > Ceratodontiformes > Ceratodontidae > Neoceratodus > Neoceratodus forsteri. The sequence continues at coordinate 94,095,325 of CM057449.1, forward strand.
CAAGCTTCCCTTGTGCCTGTCCCAGGCATGCTTAAACCCCTCCACTGTGCTTGCCCCCACTACCTCCTATGGCAGAATATTCCAAGTGTCGACTACCTTTTCTGTGTTGAAAAATGTCCTCACATTACCTCTTAACCTACCCCCTTCCAGTTTCATATTGTGCCCCCTTGTTCTAGTACTTTTTCTACATTGGAAAAGGTCCCCCACCTGCACTTTGTTTATGCCCTTAAGTTACTTGAAAGTTTCAATCATGTCCCGCCACAGTTGTCTCTCCTCCAGGGAGTACATATTGAGGTCACTTAGGCCCCATCCACACTACACTGCTCAGACCCCGTAATGGACAGAAACCATTACAGCTGGGGAGTGATACAGTTTGTCCACACTGCAGCAGTGACCGGTACGAGACCGGTACCACCAGCCCACACCTCGGGAACTGGGCGACCGTTACCGCAGTGCCCAATCCCACAATGCAGCTCGCACTGTGCTATGGGCCCTGCAGGGGACTGTTACCGCCTGCCCACACTACCGCCGCTAACGTTACCGAGGCGGGACCAGTTTCATAACCGTTGTTGAAACCACCTCATATGTGATTTCAACAACGGATACGGAAATGCCTTCTGTAACATTACAGGTGTAAATGCAAACCATTGTGGTAATGGTTTGGGCACTCTGTAACGTTACAGAGGCGTAGTGTGTACAGGGCCTTAGTTTTTCCTCATAAGTTTTGTTGTGCAAGCCCTGCATCATCTTTGTTGCCCTTCTCTGGATAGTCTCCACCTTATCTATGTTCTTGCACAAGTGTGGCCTCCAGAACTGCATGCAGTACTCTAGGTGAGGCCTTACCAATGTTTTATACAATGGCATCACCACCTCCCTCCTCCTGCTAGTGATACCCCTGCCTATGCACCCCAGCATGCCACTGGCCCTCCCTGCCGCCTTTGTGCACTGCTTTGATACCTAAAGGTCATCTGATATGATAACTCCTAGGTCCCTTTCCTCTTTGGTGACAGTCAGCTCCCCCCCAACCTGTAGCTTTTCCCCAGGGTTCCCTGTACCCAGGTGCATTATTTTGCACTTCTTTGCATTGAACCTCAGTTGCTACATCTCTGACCATCTTTCAAGCTTCTCCAGGTCTCTCTTTGTTTTATGTACCCCTTCTGGAGTATCCACCCTGTTGTAGATCTTGGTGTCCTCTGCAAACAGGCAGACCTTTCCTTCCAGCCCCTCTGCAATGTCATTAATGAAGACATTGAGCAGGACTGGTCCTAGTACTGATCCCTATGGTACCCTCACTGGTCACCCCCCTCTCCCCAGATTGTACCCTATTTGCCACCACCCTCTGTCTCATGTCTGTTAACCAGTTCCTAACCCAGTGCACCACCTTGTCTCCCATGCCCAGACTACCCATCTTGTTAATCAGCCTTCTATGTGGGACAGTGTCGAAGGCTTTGCTGAAATTTAGGTAGGCGACATCTACCGCCCGTCCCTGATTTATTTCCCTAGTCATCCAATCAAAAAAATCTATTAGACTCGTTTGACATGACCTTCCTGCTGTGAATCTGTGTTGCCTCAGATCCTAAGCACCGCTGGATTCCATGTGTGCCACCACCCTTTCTTTCAGCAGTGTCTCCATGATCTTTCCCACCACTGAGGTGAGGCTGACTGGCCTGTATTTTTCTGCTTCCTCCCTACTGCTGCTTTTGTGCAGTGGGACTATACGTGCCCTCCTTCAGTCCTCTGGAATGACACCCTTGTTGAGTGACTCTGTGAACAGGGCCATCAGAGGTGCTGCTAGCTCCCTTCGCAGCTCCTTTAATTTCCTTGGATGGATGCCGTTTGGCCACATGGCCTTTCCACCTTCAGCTTTGTAAGTTCTTAAGAACTTTCTCTGCTGTGAATGGACTGGTATCCACTTCTACCCCCCATTGCCTCTGCAACCCAACTGTGGTCCTTGACCCTCCCCTTCCTTAGTGAATACTGAGCAGAAGTATTTGTTCAGTATTTCTGCCTTGTCCAGATCCCCCTCCTTACACTCTCCCTTCTCCACTTTGAGCCTCACAATCCCCTTCATTTTTTCTTCTTTCACTAACGTACCTATAAAATGCCTTATCCTCTTTGTATAGAAACTGTGCTAAGCCCGCTTCTGTCTGTGCCTTCACCCAACTAACGGTCTTCCCTGCTTCCCTTAGACATTCAAGGTACACCTCCCTGTCCTTCTCCCTTTGGCTCCCCTTATATTTCCTGAAACTCAGCTTTTAAGTCCTGACTTTGTCCCCCATCTCTTTGGAGAACCATAGTGGCTTCCTTCTTCTTTTCCCCTTGGCCACTAACCTAACGCATTAGTTTGTCATATCCACTATGGCTCCTTTCAGTTTCTCCCATTGTTCTTCTACCCCCTCTATTACCTCTCCCTTCCCCAGGACTGCTTGTATACATCTACCCATTTCAGAGAAATCCGCCCTTCTGAAATCTAATACTCTTGCCCTTATGTGGCTTTTTTTTCTTCAATTGTTCAACCAAGAGTAGCACACTAAACTGAAAGCTTGTTTGCAGGTGCGACCTGGGAGCACAGGGAAGTTAAGTGACTTGCTCAGGGTCACACAGTATACAAGTGGGGGCTGTTTGGATTCAAACCCAGGTCTTCAGATTTTCAGCTCAGAGCCTTAAACCACTGCACTATACTGCCTCAGTCCTTAATTGAGTCCATGTCTCCTTGCTGAACCACACCATGTGGTGGTCATTGGACGCCACCTGCCCTTTCACCTGTATTTCTTAGTCTCTGTTCCCATTGGTCCATACCAGGTCCAGAACTGACTTATCCCTGGTTGGTGGATGCACCAGTTGCCTGAGTCCAACCCCCTGCAGGGATTCTAAGATGGCTGTGCTTCTGGCTGAAGCAGCCACCTAGGTGGCACAATTCATATCCGGCATATTGAAATCCCCCAGTAGCAGGATTTTGCCTTTAGATGTCATGTCATGTATGTTCTCCACTATTATCCTCTGTACTTCCTCCCTCTGTACCGGAGGTCTGTAGATCACCCCTGTGCATATTGCTCTTCTATCCCCTGGCTTCGGGGTGACCCACATTACCTTGGCCTCCTCCCATCTTCCCTGAACTTCTGTAGCCTTTATACCATCTCTGATGTACAGGGCCACTCCCCACCCTTTTTACCCTTCCTGTCTCTCCTGAACAGTGTATAGTCTGGTACACTGACTTCCCAGCCATGATTAGCAGAGTACCATGTCTCTGTTATTGCTGCTATGTCAAGGTCTGCATCTGCCAACAAGGCCTCCAGGTCTGGAACCTTATTTCCTAGGCTACAGGCATTCGTTAGCATGACCTTCCAAGTTTTACAGTCCGCCCTTCCTCTCCCTCTCCCTCTCCAGCATCTTCCCCCCCCGGTCTCCTTTCCTATTTGCTCTCCCACCCCCGTACTACTGGTTTCATGGGGGGAGGGGTCATATCAAATGAATCTGATAGATTTCTTTGAGTCTGTGACCAAAGAACTAGATCAGGGTGAAGCAGTGCACATGGCCTACCTTGATTTCAGTAAGGCGTTCTACACTGTTCTATACAGGAGACTAGCAATCAAGCTGGGTGGCCTAAGAGTAGATCCAAAGGTAGTAAACCGGATAAAAAATTGGTTAGAGTATAGCAGAAGATGACAGAGGGTGGTGATAAATGGAGTTCACTCCAAGGATGGGAAGGTGCCCAGTGGGGTGCTTCAAGGATCAGTGCTGGGACTTGTCCTCTTTAATGTCTTTATAAGTAACATTGCAGAGGAGCTAGAAGGGAAGGGCCAACTCTTTGCTGATGACACCAAAATTTGCAATAGGATGGACACTCTGGGGGGAAGTAGAAAAGATTAGCAGAGATCTGAGAAAATTAAAGGAGTATTCAAGGGTATGGCAGCTGGATTTTATTGCAGAAAAGTACAAAATAATGGACTGGAGCACAGAAACCCAGGGGCAGAGCACAAATTGGGTGGAGTGGTATTGAAGACCATGAAGCAGGAAAAAGACCTCGGGGTAATCATGTTAGATGACCTAAAGGTGGCCCAGCAGTGCGAAAAGGCAGTAGAAAGGGCAAGTGGGTTGATGGGGTTCACAGGGAGGGGTACCACCAGCAGAAAGAGGGAGGCAGTGTTGCCTCTGTATAGATTGCTGGCAAGACTCCATCTAGAGTACTGTGTCCACTTCTGAGACCACATCTCAGAAAGTATATAGACAGAGTGCAGGCCAACTCTTCCTTGCCCTCTGGGGAAGGGCACTGTAAATAAATAAAGGTGTTACTACTACTACTAAAATGGTGCAGGGTCTGTACCAAAAGCCCTATTAAGAGAAACTAAAGTACCTTAATATGTACACCCTGGAACAGAGGAAGGAGGGGGGAGGAGGATATAATAAAGACCTTTAAATACCTCACAAGGGTAAATAAGGTTCAAAAGAAAAGGTGTTCAAGAACAAGGGGACACGCTATGAAGCTGGAGGGGGGTAGATTCAGGAAAGATGTGAGGAAGTACTTCTTCACAGAAAGAGTGGTGGATTCCTCAAACAGCCATCCAGTGGAGGTGGTGGGTATGAAAACAGTGGTGGCGTTCAAGAATGTATGCATAAGCACAAGGGAATCATGGTGGAAAAGAAGGGAGGAGGAAGAAAGAACTGTAGGCTGGGCATGAACTCTGTTAATAGTGTAAGTAGGGAAAAATGGGCAGACTGGATGGGTCAAGCAGTCTTTATCTGCCATCGAATTATTTGTTTCTATAAGAATTAGGGTTGACATCGCCAAGGAAGACCCCCACCAAGACTCAAGAGACTAAAAACCCTAATGTCTTTTCCTTTTGCTGCTTGCACAGTGGGGGTGAGGAGTTAGGGATGGAAACCCTAACACCACATTTCTGTCTTTTTTTGCTTTAGTATGAACTCTAACTGATGTTTTAATGCAGTGTTTTACAAAGAATATATATTACACTGGCACAGTAGTACCATTATAACTAGGGTTGAGTAAGGTGTTTAATGTTAATCCCCAACATTTGCACTTTAATAACTTTGGCAGTGTTTGATTAAATTGCCTCAAATTTGGAAAGCATTATGTCAGAGGTAAGTTCTCAAGACTTGAGAAGTTTCATCATGGCAGGTTAAATGGTTTCTGAGATAAAGAATGTTTATTTTTTTATGAAAATGAACTTTTTTCATGTACTTTTTGCAGTTAATTTGTTTATTAAGATTTTATCCACAACGCACAGTACAGCATATGTTACCTTAAGCAGGTAAAAGCTCTCATATTATAATGAGTATTGCAGGTAACAATATATTCAACATAATATTATGTCACATTACCAATATAATAGTTGAATATTTTACCTCCTAATAGAAAGATCTTATGTATTTACCTCAGACAATATGTATACAATGACCTGTACTATGCTACAAAAAATAAAAGAATAATAACAGGAAAAAAGTAAAATAGATCAGATTAGCATAGTTATCAAATTTTATAATAAAACTTAAGGAGCTGCTTAGGAGGTTAATTATACTACAGAGTCCAAACATAAAATGTATCCATTAATAAAAAGAAAAAGAGAATAGAGGAAACAATTTATCGATATTCATCACTTATGGGTTTGAAGGAAATTTAAATAGTCCTGCAAACACAGGTAATATTCATTGAGTCGGTCTGATGTCAGATACAAAATTCTTTCTAAAGAAGCAATATAAGTCAAATTTTTCAAGATGTCTGTCAGAGTAGGTATTATATTGGATTTCCAGTGCATTAAAATCAGTCTCTTGACTTGCATAAATAAAATCGGTAACCACTTGTGCTGGTATTTTGTTAGATTTATATTATTATTTATGATTCCTAATAAGCACGGTTTAGGTTCAAGTGAGATGTTGCGGCCAATAATTTCAGGAACTAAATTATGAATGGTTTGCCATAAGTTAGATATGAGTTTACATGACCATAAAATATGTGAAAGATCACCATTTGGTGAGTTACATCGCCAGCACTTATTATTTGGTAGTAGACCTATATTATATAAATGAGATGGTGTTTTGTACCATAAATGTAAAATTTTAAATTGAATTAATCTACTACGCATATCTTTAAAGGAGTCATGACAAAGTTTCCAGCATTTATCCCAGTGGGAGTCTGATATGTTTTCATTTAATATCCAATTCCATCTATTTCTAGCGGGAAGGGATTGGTTCGGTAACATATCCCTAATCTGTTTATAGATTTTGCTAACTAAACCAGAGGGATTATTGACCCACATATTAATGTATGAGGAACTTAATACCGATTTATTAGTTTGTTGAATGTAGGGGAATATAACAGTTCATATTTGTGAGTATTTCCAAAATTCTTTTTTGGGAACATTCCATTTTATTTGAAGATTACTGAAAGAATTTAATGTATTGCCATTATCAGTCAGGATATCATTCAAGAATAAGATGTTCTTATACATCCATGATTTGCAATATATACTGGTTTGTTCTCTAGATGTAATTTCGGATTACCCCAAATTGGAGTAAACGAAAAAGGTGCATGGTGAGATTTAAGCCAATTATGCATTTTGAACCAATAGTAAATAGACACATTCATTATGGGATGCTTTTTTAATTTAGGGGTTAATGTAAAATAAATAAAACTATTTGGTATATGTCCTGAGACAAAGATGCTTCCATATCATACCATAGTGGTGCACTATGATTCGGTTTATAAAAACACTTGATAGTTTGTGATGCTCTAAAAGCCCAAAAATAGGCCATATACCATGGTAATCCAAAGCCACCGCGAGTCCAATGAGAGCGTAATTTAATACGATTAAACCTTGGTATGCGAACTTCCCATAAAAAATTACCTACAGTTTTATCAACACTGTTTAAAAGATGAGGAGAAATTTTAAGTGGAATACAGGCAAACTGATAAAGAATTCTAGGTGTAATATTCATTTTAATTACCGATATTTTGCCAAATAGAGATAGATTTAGATTTTTCCATTTATTGAAGTCTGTTTTGATATCTGCTAGTAAGGGACGTAGGTTTATTTCCCATATCCTATCTAAGTCAGTTGATACTTTTATCCCTAGGTAGGTGATTCCTTGTGGGGACCAACGAAATCTGAGATGTTTATTCATAAGGGGATTACAATGTTTATTTAGTGGTAGTACTTCAGATTTTTGATAATTAACTGTGAGCCCGGAGAGCCTGGAAAATAATTTGAGTATATCATTGAGTGGTTGCCCTGATAATTTTAAGTTTTCTAACAGAATAAGCATATCATCAACATATGACAATGTTGTATATTGCGTATGCCCAATAGAAATGCCTTTTATATTATTATTCTGTCTGAGAAAGGTGGTAAGAGTTTCAAGAGCTAAAATTAAAAGAGATGGGGAAAGAGGGCATCCTTGCCTAGTACCCCTTGCTAATATAAAAGACTGTGATAATGTAGAATTAGTGAGTACCCTCACATGTGGCTTTGTATAAAGAATTTTGATCCAAGAACAAAATTGGTTACTAAAACCAAATTGGGATAATACCAGATAGAGAAAGTTCCAGTCCAAAGAATCAAAAGCTTTTTCAAAGTCTATTGCAATTGCTACTGCTGGAGAGTTAAGTGATTTGGCCTTATGAATAAGGTTAATTAGAGAACACAGATGATCAGAGCCCATCCTGCCTTTGACAAAGCCCACTTGAGATTTGTGAAATAATTTGGGAATATATGGTTCTATACGATTTGCCAAAATTTTGGCAAAAATCTTGCCATCCGTATTCAGTAAAGATATTGGACGATAGTTAGCCGGATTGGTAGTGTCCTTGTCTTTTTTTGGAAGAATTGTAATAATTGCTTCTGTCATAGTAAAAGGTAAATATCCTGACCCGAAAGATTCATGAAAAACCTTACATAATAAAGGGCATATTTGCTCAACAAGAAGTTTATAAAACTCAACAGGAAATCTGTCTCCTCCCGGAGATCGTCCAGATTTAAGAGAATAGATCGCTTTCTTTACTTCTTCTATAGTGAAAGGTGTAGCTAAGGAATGTATTGCTTCCTGTGAAAGACGGGGGAGTGCTAGTTTATCCAGAAAGGAAGAACTGTCAAGAGATGATGTTGAACAAGATGAATAGTATAGTTTTTTATAAAAAGATGTCATAATTTCGTTAATAGCAGATTCACTAATTTGAGTTTTCCCTCTATGATCTTTTAGAGCGGCTATATGACACTCCATTTGTTGCATTCTTAGTCTGTAAGCAAGTATTTTACTTCCTTTCTTCCCTCCTTCCCAAAATTTTTGTTTTATTCTTAATAATGCTATCTCTGTGTTTCTAGAGATTAGCTCATTGATTTGCATACGTAATTGTAAGATTTCATAATGCAAGCTAGAGGAGGGATCGGGATGTGGGTTATTTGAATATAGTGTTTGCTTAATTTTTAGTAAATTTTCAAGATTATTAATTTGTTGTTCCCTAAGCTTCCTCCTGTAAGCAGCATAACTAATTATTTTACCACATAGTGTAGCTTTAAGTGCTTCCCATGTAGTGCCCATAGAGGTATCTTTTGGGTCATTGATATCAACAAATTCTTCAATTTGTATTTTAATCCGAGGTAAAAAATTCTGGATCTTTGAGCAGTAAAGGGTCTAATCGCCAAGAGGACGATTTTACGTGAGGAGTACCCCAAGTAAGTAAGAGTTTGACTGGGGCATGATCAGATATAATTAGCGGGAGTATATCGGCTTCAATTATATTGGCCGTTAATGCAGGAGAGGTTAGCACATAGTCTATTCTACTGTAAGTCTGGTGGCAAGGAGAATAAAAGGTATAATCTCTATCTCTGGGGTGGAGGGTCCTCCATATGTCAGATAGACCTAAGTCCCGCATTAATTGGGAAACTATAACCAGACTTTTAGGGTGGCAATCTAACAAACCATTACTCCTATCCATGTATGCATCTAAGGTAAAGTTAAAGTCCCCTCCGATCAATATAGGAGAGTTGACTAAGTTTAATTCAATCAACATTTGAGTTAGTTTCTGAAAGAACAGTGGGTCATCTGAATTTGGTGCATAAATATTAATTATGGTTAGTGGTCCTGAAGGGGTATCAAAAGTTATAATAAGCCATCTACCCTCTGAATCTTTCTGAATATTAGAGGGTGTCCATTTCAATTTTTTATGTATTAATATAGCTACCACTCTTTTTTTTTGAAGGGGCTAAGGCCACAAACACCTGACCGACTCAAGCACTTTTTAATCTAGCACTATCTGCATCCAGTAGTTTGGTTTCTTGCAATAATGCAATTTGTATTTTATGTTTCTTAAGATGGTTAAGAACTTGTTTAAGCTTATTCAGAGCATTAAGTCCCTCTCTCTAACCAACATAACCTTAACACTATATAACATCTTAATTTTGTAACAATAACATAAAACAGTTATCTAGGATATATAGAGGAGATAAGGTCAGTCTGAGTACAACAGCCCAAACAGTAAACAAAAAAAGGAAAAAGCACAAAGACCAAGACCACCCCTCTGTATTCTAGGCCATAGCTTATCAGTCAGGAAGTAGGATAGCACCAAGGAAAATAAGAGAGAAGTACTATCCAAATCTCCTTAAAACAATGACTCAACCAGAGTCTTCCAAACAGTATCTTTATACTGAAGTTTAAAGTAAACCCTGAATAAAGTAACACTTATTATATTCTCTTACTGTTGTATAGTTGGAGGCAGTAGATTCCAAAGACATTACCAGATCTAGCATCACCTCTGGTAAAGAGAGAACAAGTGAAGTGTATGGGGAAAAGAAAAAAATACATATTTTCCTTTAACTGCATATATCCAGTTATGCAATTATAATGAGTTGGAGGGTATTCATGTGCAAGATACTATATACATATAGTATGTTATGTTTAACCCTGCATTATATATATGTAGAGGCAGCTCAGCACAACATAAACATGCAATTAATGTATTTGATCTGATGGCTATTGAAAAAAGACGCATACATTTTTATGATGGATAGATTGTTCTCTTCATCTACTAAAAAGTGTTCCCCATACTTTTATATTGCCAAGTAAAAAGCAAGATTGAGAAAAGGAAAAAAAAAAAAGAATTCTAATTGCAGGGATATAAAGAACGTGCTGTCACAGAATTTTAATATATTTCAGTCTGTTGGTCCATTAACTGTCCCACACAAAATAAAGTGTATACTTATACAGCAGTTCGTTTCATTAGCAGATATTCAATGCAGCTATCTTGCCAAAGATAATTTATAAGTTTGCAAGATCGAGACATATAAAGATGTTCTCCAAGTAGGAACCCATCCTGAACCCAGGTATAATGAAAAGATCTTATATTGGGTATAAGACCGGAAGGATTGAGATTCCATGCCATATAGTTACCTTGAATAGCCATCCATATCAAAACAAATTGCTTGTTCTAATCTTAGGGGCAGTCTATATAAACGCGCTAAGCCATCAAGCAATCTAGGCAGAAAGAAAGTCAGCTCCAGACTTGCTTGGAATCTGTTTATGAAGCGTGGTTACCAGTTTATTATCACTTGCCATGGATCACACGTTCTAGTCCCACCACAGCCACTTTATCATGATCTTTATATACAGTCATCTGTACTTGTTGCTTCTCAGTTTCTCCCGAAAGCACAACTTAGGTAAGAGCTAAATCTATGTTGAAAGATAGCAGATATGAATGACCCAGATGTGCATTCCCCGATGTCTCAAATCAAACAGCTGATTCACATGAAGTATAGCACAATATTTACAATGATTTTCAGCACATTATCTCAAATGATTTAGAGGTGTGGAGTCTCTTTTATGTTTGCTCTTACCACTTCATTTTTTTCTTCGGGGGCTCATTTAGTTTAACAGATGAACTATCGCCGTCACATGACCAGGAAACATCCATCTGCTCACGGCTTGCCTCATCTCGAACTGGCATATCTGACTCTGTAGCGAATCCATCACAGGAAGAAGGTAAATCCTGGAGTAAAGTGTATCTATTTTGCACAGAAATATTAGGGATAATTGGTTCTACAGCAACTGATTTAGAGGTATTTTTACCTAATACTTCGGGACTATAACTTCGTGTTGCTAAGTGAGCTATATCAGGAGTTGCCTTATTATGTACAAAGTTGGTCTGACCTTCCGATGGCTTATCAGGAGATTTCAGAGCAGGATCAGCTTTCCCCAAGGTACCAATACTGTACATTCTATCAGTGTTGATGCTGATCAGGGAGTCGGCTGTAAATTGAGCTTTTCGGGCCACGGAGTCATTGTATTGGGTTGTCGAGTGGCTGTTCAGGAAAGTCATAAGAGATTCTGGGTCATAAAAACACTTGTGAGACTTTTCTACGAAAATCCGCATAGTTGCAGGGTACCTAAGAGTAAAGCAGAGCCCCATTTGAAGCATAACTCGCCTAGCAGTAGTGTAAGCTTTCCGTTTCAGTGACAGTTCTTTAGAAAAGTCACGATATATATAGATGTCATGATCCTGCCATCTGAGATGACCGATTTCCCTCAATTTCTGTAAAATTAGTTCTATACTTGCATAGTTTAAAAATTTAGCAATTATAGGCCTGGGTCTTTGCTCCGACAAAGGTTTTGGGCCTAGGGAATGGTGAGATAGTTCTATTATTAATTCACTACCGGTTTGGAGGCCAAGTATTTGCTGTAACTCCCACTGTAGAAATGCTGTGGTATTCTTGGTTTCCACACCTTCTGGAAATCCAAAAATCCGGAGATTGTTTCTTCAGTTTCTATTTTCTAAGTCTTCAGTTTTAAACTGTAGTTCTTTAATCATTCGATCTTGAGATCTAATAGTTGTTTTTAGTTCTTGTATGGATTCTTCACTGAGACAAATTTTACTTTCTGTAAAGGCAAGTCAGGAATCGATGGTTTTCATCATTTGTGTATTTTGCTGAGTGGCAGTTTTTAGGTTGCTCATGTCCGTAGATAATTTGTTAAACATTTCTTCGATTTTCTCAAGTGTATTTAGTTGTTTGTCACAATGAGCCATTATGAGGCCTTGCAGATTTTCTTTCAGATCAACAGCAATATTGTGAGTTGTAGATAAATCTTATGCAAAATAATTGTCCCAGCAACTGTAATATCTCTCCTTACATTTGTTCCTTAGAGTAAGATGTTATCTCTGGCTTAGATAGCAGAGGATGATGCTAGATACTGTCTGTTAGTGAGAAGCTCTGAAGTTAAGCATCCAACTTGCTCGGTGCCAGGCCATGCCCCCCTTTTTTCATATACTTTTAACAAGTTTTTTTGCTCTCACGTACAGCCTAAACAGTATGATTTTTTTTTCTGAAACTTTTAAGGTAGAGACAGCCTGTACCAAGATAATGTCTTTTGGAGGTTTTGTGGAAAAATATGAATTGGTTCCAGAGTTATAAGGATTTGTAAGTTTTTTCTGAACATGCTCAGTAGTGTTTTAAGATAACCCACTGATACAAATTGAAAATGTCTGGGTTGTGAGACCACTTTGCATTCGCACCAATTAATTGTCATGACATGGAAAATTGTATTTTCGGCTCATGATGGCTGCAATCTTGATTTTTTTTTCTTCAGACATAAAAACATGGAAATAACTAAAAATTATGAGTTTAAAAAAAATGAACCTAGCTAAATGGGACCCACTTAGCTAGATTCTGTTGTTTGTTTTTTAAATTGAGGGCCAAAAATATATTTTCTGTGCACCCTAAAATTCCGGGTGCCCAGCTTAGCAGGAGGGGACTTTTCTGGCTCGCACACAAAACCACTGAAAGGGACACTGTCAGCTTTTTGAGGACTGTTCAATGTATTAAAGATCAATGTGAAACATAACATTTAGGCACAGGTGTAGGTCGCCCCCCCCCCCCAGCATTACTGCTTTGCCTAAGTGAATTAAATGCATTTCCCAACATTCTGCCTAAATCCCATTCTCTATAGTAGCCTGCAGCCCTGCAAAAGATGACTCAATCACTGTGACCCAAGGATTCCATTTTTCAATAGGCACTAAAAATTCTTAGTTACCACTTAACGTGTAGTCTGAGAATTCCATTTTCCAGTGCACATGGGAGATTGTTTGGTCCAACTTAGTGCGACCCAAGAATTCTATTTTTTGATGGGCACAAAAAACTCTTGAGTTGCTTTTAAATTTGTGGCCCTAAAATTTCAGTTTTTCAGTAAGCACAGAAAATTCTTGGATTGCATATTAAGATGGGCCCAAGATTTTTCTAGCGCACTGAAAAATGGAATTTTCAGGTCACACATTAAGTGGAACCCAAAACTTCTGGGTGCCCACTGAAAAATAGAATTATTGGGTTGCACATTACGTGAGGCCCAAGAATTTTCTGTGCACACTGAAAAACAGAATTTTGGGGTCTCATAGTAAGTGAGACCCAAGAATTTTATATGCAGCTGGCCCGGTGGTGCTGAGGGTTGAGGTGCTGGATGCCACACCTCGCGTCATGCCGATGACCTGAGTTCAGGAGCAAGCTCGGGAGTCGGAGGGTCAGCAGGGGAAGGCGCTGGATCGTGCACCAGCAGGGCTGATCTCCTCTCTGGGTGGGAGGGCATTGGTTATCTGGCACTCTGGCAACCCCCAGTGGAGACTGGAGGGCACTACGAGCTGCCAGATCACACGTTAGGAGCATGGCTGATGCAGGCAGGGTTGCTGTGTGCCATAGCATCAGATGTGCACCACGCGGGGGGGGGGGGTCTTGGGCTTCCACCACAAGAAATACCCCTCAATCCCTGGATAGGTGATGGCCCCTACCAGTGCCACTGCCACACTCCCAATGCTGGTTCCCCGCCACTGCCCTCGAGGTCTCTCCGGGTTGACCTGCCCAACCTGGGGAACCGCAACGAACTTGAAGATGGTCAGGGAACACAGTGGGAGGTAGAGCAAGCTGGTGAGTGCAGGGGGCCTGAGAGAGTTCCAGGCTGAGGGCTACGAACACAATTAGGAAAAAAAAAGAACTTTCTATGCTCACCAAAAAACGGAGTTCTTAGTTTGCACATTAAATGGGACCGAAGAATTTTCAGTTCATACCAAAAGAACAGAATTCTTAGATCGCATATTAAGTGATGGCCAAGAATTTTCTCTGTGCGCTGAAAAAATGGAATTCTCCCATGGCACATTAAATGGGACCAAAGAATTTTCAGTGCACACTGAAAACAGAATTATCAGGTTGCAATTAAATGAGATCCAAGAATTTTCTGAGTGCACCAAAAATGGCAGTCTTTGAGTGAGATCCAAGAATTTTCCATGCTCACAGAAAATCAATGACAAATGTAACATTTAGGCACCGGAATAATTATATGGGGGTATCACAGAGAAAAAGGATGCACTTCTCCACCTGTAAAGTTTTTCCAACTGAGGATAGATACTAAAAGAAAAAAAATTAAGACGAGCACACAATGCTGGATGCAGAAATTCATTATTCAGGTAGCCACCAAAACATGAATGATCCTACGGTAACACCCGAACACATCACTTCCAAACTGAATGAACAAAGTAAGAAAATGAAAACTTTGGAGTTTGAGATCTCCAGAGTCTTCACAAGTCAGTGGCGGGGAGTTACTTGAGGTTGCTATCCTTAATGCCCACCCTCCCTCCCCAGCCTGTAACCTCCCGTCCGAAACCCAAGACATAGCTCCAAGCCAGTGCCTCATAAGAATACACTCTTTGTAGGTAAAGAAATATGTCTTGTCACATGTGGCCAACAGAATCAGATGTAACTTTCTTCAGACAGGGCCCTGTGGGCTCTGCATGAAGTAAGAGATGATGTATAACCTTGTTTGTTCATGGGAGGGGGTGGGCATTAGGGCTGACAACCCCAAGAAACACCATACCACTGATTTAGCAAGATTTCAGAGCTCCAAAACCCTAATTTTTTTTTAATTTTTTACTGCGTCCACTTTGCGTTCTTCAATCCTTGTCTGTATTAATGCAGTTTTTTTTAATTTTATTTTATCTTTTTCCATGGCAGGACCCCGTCATTGATCATCCCTGGCCAAGGCCCCTGGAAGCTTCCACCACCATCTATGGCTGCTGCGGTACCCCAGATCACCCCCCCGGCTTCCCCCCAGAGGGCGGGGCCATGGCCACCTTCTTCGGTGATCACGGAACCAATATCTAGTCAGGGGACCTGCAGCGATGGTGGTGAATCGAGGTCTTCCGGGAGGGCTTCATGTAGACGGTGGTCCTTGCCCACCTCGATTTTCTGCCATTTTCCTTACGGAGGTGAGGACGTGCAATGTTGCCAGTGTCCGCCCCATCTCCTAGAGCTGTAAGCGTCGGTTGCCTGAGATCCCCAGGCCTCCGCCCAGGAGTCCTCAGTGCCGATCACTTCCCCCACCTCCCCGGAGAAGGACAGCAGTCCTTAGAACGCTCTATCCTTCTCCCCCTGGCCGGTCCTCTGACGATCCAGGTCCGTTCCCGAACCTGGGTCGCCAGCGTCGCAAGCGGAAATCCCACCGCTGCACCAACGGGCCGGCATTAATGTCGTGTTTTGCAATTCATTTATATATGCTCATCGAAACAAAATAGTGTTAATGCACCAGTTGCATTCATTAACCCTAATGTCTGCATTTTTGTAGTTTTTTTACAATGAATTTCCTTTCTTTTTGTGACAGCGGAATCATACCCTCATTCACACAGGTCCCTTTGGAACCTTTGTGGACAGATGCAGACACCCAGGGTCCTCTGGACCCTGTGCCAAGTGAAGAGTCTATCTGGCAGCAGAAACGCAGGGTCCTCTGGGCCCTGCACTTCCTTGGGGCTGTTTGTGAGGCTGCAGAATTGCAGGACCGATAGTTTATCCAGCTGTGGAGTGTCCATATAGGTATGGATACTGAGGTGCAAGGTCCTCTGGGCTCTACGCTAATAGAAAAGGTCTCCTCACTATATGGTTATATATTGCCTATGCAGCTTATACTGCACCATTGTTTCCCAGGCTGGTAGTGGTGCTACACAGCAGTGCTTCCCTGAGCCTCGTACCATCCTGCTGACTCACTGAGGTCTCTCCCAAACTCAGCTAACCGGCACTGGATCACAATGTACTTCCCACTGGACCAATAGCCAGTCCTGCATACAGCTTTTTGTTATAACTTTTTTTTTACGTTGAGATGCCAAATTTTCAACAAAGTGTTTTTTATGACCTCCCCCCCATTCTGAACATGATGGGTGTAATTCATAAAATGCTGGTCGAAACATCATTTTGCACCACAAGTGTGAAAACACATTTTGGCCAGGATCTGAAAAATGACACCTGTCTTATTCATGAGGCAGTGTGAAAAATGACTATGTAAAACAATTTGACGTGAAAAAATTTAAAATGATCAAAGTTATAATTAAACATTTGAAAATGTAAACATTCATTCATAACTTTGTTGTTTTTTGATATTTTCACTCCAGATTTTCATCTTAGTCTTTTTATGACCCCAACTCATGAACCTGGTAGGTGAACATTTTCAAATCTTGCAGGAAAGGTGATTTCATGGAGCAATTGCTAAATTACGTTTTGGCCAGGATTTGAAAAACGTGACCTCCCTTGCTCATGAGGTGGGGTCAAAAAAGGCTATGTTGAAAATTTAGCGCAAAAATATCAAAAAATGATTTTTATTTATTTTATTTTTATTCAATTTTGTTGACTGAGTAGGCCCACTGAGACTAGAAGTCCCCTTTTCAGAGGCAACCTGGGGGGGGGTACAGATGGTAACCAACTGAAATTGAACCAGATTGAGCTATTGGTGGTATTTTTGTGAAATGAATGAGTGATAAGTAAAAGTTAAAAACACAATGAAGATACAGGAGCCATCCATACCCTGTCCATAACTAAGCAATTCTCCACTTCCAATCTGGATGCCTGCTGACATGTTGGGGGAGGGGATAGCGACACATTTTCATATATTTTGGTCCTGCTCTAGACTAACTCACTGTTGGCAGGGAGTACACAGAGTAATACAACAGATCCTGAGCAACAGCCCCCAAACACTATCCCTAATTTGATTCTGGGCTTCCCCACACTGATGTATGGGACTGGAAACATAAGAAATCTAGGACCAATGCTTTGAATAGCAACACTGAAATATATCACCGTTAATTGTTTTTTCCCCTACACCACCTACAGTACACTATAGCAGTGTAAACAAAAAGTCTCTGACAAACAATGTACAGAACAGATTATCAATGACATTAGACTGCGGGAAGAAACGTTTTTGGTAATTTGGAATCCTAGGCACAGGTTTGCTACACCCTTAAATAACACAGAGGGGGAGTCCCATTTGAACGAAGCGACTTGCATACTCACACTTCTCCCCTTCTTTCTGTTTCTAGGCTGAATGACAACTGTGTGTGAGTAATGTCACCACATACTGATAAATGGATAACTGGAAAACCTGAGGCTCTTACCCCCTACAAATGCAGCACTGGAAATGAGCTGGACACTTGAGTCCTCCTGGGCATTAAAACCTATGGACTTTTTATGGCCTGGATGTTTCATAATCATAGAAGAAGGGCTTGTTATAGCCTGGTTGTTTCATACTAATATGGGGAGGGAAATGTGGGCACACTAGTTCAATAGCTTTTGTTAGTTATACAAATTCTTCCAGTCATACATTATGATTAATTCTAACCTGTGCATCAACTAGGACCTTATTTACTTCAGGTTCAACAGACATGTGATGACAGTTCTATACAACACAACGTCATTCCTATATAATTTTATTATTATCTCAATAAAAGCACATGAAGTTAAAAAAAAAGAAAATACATGAATTACTGTACCTTGTATTTTGCCACGTCACAGAAGGCAACATATTGTAGAAGTGGTTGAGAGATGAGATCTACTATAGTCCAGTCAAATGGGATTCCAGAAATGGGTCCTGGGGAGGTTATTGGGAAGTACAGATGATTTTATGGTGTCATAAGAGTCTATAGAGTATGCTGTTCAAGGAATGTCACTAGAATGGGGCTTCCTGAGAGATCACGTTATGCTCCTGTGAGACTAGCAGCTCTGGGAACCAGCTCTCATCCTGATCCTCCAGTAACAGTTTAAAAATAACTATCTGGATGGTGTTCCACTTCTTAATGAAGTACTACAATCCTAACGGACTTCCGTGAGTTGACAGCAACTCGGAGCATTTTTCCAACAAGTGTAGACAGTATAAACTCTACTTTAAAAATCAAGGCCTACTACCACCATGGATGCTGAAATGCGTCAGGCTATTGTGAAGCACACGCCCCTGCAAACCCTGGAAAAGGGACCAAAATGACCCAAAGGCCAGGCTGGGAGCTGTGCAAAGGTGTTTGCATCCACAGTACTGCAAATAGCACCGACACCATTATTGGAGCAAATATTTCTGGGAGCTTCAACCATTCAAACTTGCTTTGCAAGACATTACCTCGGAAATCAAGTCACTTAGAGGGGAGCTTTCTGACACCAACCAGGCTATTTCAGATGTTACTGCCCCAACTTCATCTCTAGAGACCTGGAGGGGTAAAATTGAGTTTGAAGTTGTGAATCTAAGGCAGCATTTGCATAAAATGGAAGCAAAACTGGAAGATTTGGAAGGCCGAAGAAGGAGGAACAATATTGTTATTTTCGGCCTTCCAGAAGAAACCGAAGGATCTTACTCCATTCTATTCTTCCAGAAAATGCTTATAAAAATAGCTGGTCCCTCTCCAAATAATTCTACCTACATAATAGAGAGGCCCCATCGATCGCTGCACCCTTAGCCTGCTAACAGTAAACCCCCCGAGACCAGTCATCATTAAACTCTTAATTTACCTTGACAAAGCTCACATCCTCAATCTAGCTCGAAGTCTACAGCAAGTCCTTTGGGAGGGCCAGCAGCTGCGATTGGTGCAAGATCTTCCAGCCACAGTTAGGCAGCGCTAGTCAGAATATCACCCCCTGGTATCGAAGTTAATAGCGGCAGGAATTAAATACAAAGTCCAATATCCTTCCCGACTGATGGTCCTGCATGCTGATACCTGGCATTCCTTTGACACCGCACAACTAGCGGCCCCGGCTCTATATGGAATGTATCCCATCTAATTCCCTGTTTGCTGAGGCTCCACTGAGGATTGCTTGAGCTCCATTCTCTCCTCTTCAGAGGGCCTGTGTGTAAGAGGGCATTATATGTTGAATTCACCTGGAAAGTTCCATTTTCTGACCGTTGGAGGGTGTTGGAACCCACCATATTGCAGAAGATGGACACATTACTTTTCTACTTGCATTAGATCGGTTTGAAGTCAACGTGATCGGATTTTTGTTTTTATTTACCACAACCCTATTATAAGGATGGTTGACCACTTCACAAGCTGCCAGCCGGTGTACCAATTTCCTGTCTACCCTCGTGACCAGTGTTTTCTCCAGTTATAGTTACTGTCAATGCAAGTTTGCATAAATGCCTTTTTTCCTTCCTTTTTTTTTTTCCTAAGGTTATTACTTAGAGAGACCACATGAGGGCAGCATAACCTTGGTTTCTAAATCTGATGTAGCGGCAGCTGTATAGCAGTAACACCCACATAATTCTACATGGCTGATTATCTTAAGCCTTTTTATTTTACTTTACTTAGTGCATATATTATGGTCACAGCTGGGCAGAAGATAGTCTTATAATCGTTGCTTCACAGCAACTGATGTTATTATTTTTTTGTCATAGTTTTTCTCAGCTCAATTGTGTTCTTTCTCTTGATTGCACCACGGCAAACCTTGTTGATTTTTCTTTTCTTTTATTACTGTAGGGTTGTTATCAGAATGTTGTAAATAGTTTCCTGTTTTTTTTTTTTTTAGTGATTCGACATTGAATTGGGGGAACGGGGCAGGAAGTAAGGGTTCCTGGTTTGTCCTGCAGCCTATTCAGTGCATCATGTACTGGTGTAGGGTGGGTTGGGTGTCCACAGCGTGTCTGGGGTTATGTTCTGGAAGTTTTTGATAGCATTGGTTACGGCACTGAGACTGTTAAGGGTTCTAGCCACAGAATTACCCCTATTTCTCAGGGATATTGACTACCTTGCCGTGGAAGGGGAATATCGGGGGGATAGGGAGGGTGAGGGATGGAGGCTGGGCTAACTCAGTAAGTTTGGTTTTGGGGGTGGCTTTCTTTTGTTTCCATTTTTTACATTTATAATATACAATTGGGCTGGGTATTGGATTAAGGTGGATTGGCTGTTTTTGAATATAGTGTTAAGTATAAAGTGTTGGGGGGGAAGGTTTTAGGTAGGTCGCAAGTTAGTATTTACATAATAACCAACTGGGTACGAGTTTTCTTTGGGATTGTTTTAGTTACACAGAGTTACTATAAATATTTTTTTGGGTTATGACAGCAGTACTAAAGTTTTGTTCTTGGAATATTAAGGGTGCTCAGTCTCCCACTGAAAGAGCCAAGATCTTGTTACAGCTCAATAAACTTAATATTGATGTGGCCTTTCTTCAGGAGACTCATTTGCCCACCTCACAAATTCTCAGTTTAAGAAGAACATGGGTGGGGCACGTACTGGGAGCCGGACTGGGCACGCGTAAACATGGAGTTGCGGTATTGATTGCACATCGCATACCTTTTAGGCTGCTGCAATCGATATGTGATCCCCAGGGTAGATACTGTATATATTGTTTAGAGTCATTTTAGGCCATACAGAATTGATTATGGGATCGGTTTACAGGCCACTCGGGGATGATCCACAATTTTTTGTTAGCCTTATGACTAGTTTGGCCTCCTGGTCCACTCTCCCCATATTACTTGGTGGAGACTGGAACCTAGTTTTTTGCAATACATTGGATGGGTCTAAATCCAGACATTCCTTCTTTACTCCTGCACAGTTAGCCTTAAAAGATTTTATGAATACTATGGGCCTTGTTGATCCCTGGAGGACCCTTTATCCTTCAACAACAGATTATTCATTTCATTCCCTGTCTCATAACACATTCTCAAGAATTGACTTCTTTATGTTGGGGATTGAGCAGCTAGCGAGAGTACAAAGCTGTGCCTATCTCTCTAAAGTGATCACTGATCACCACCCAACTCTCCTGCAATGGTCCCTGCCTTCTTCAGTTGAACAAGACAAAGTCTGGAGGTTCAGTCCTCAATTACTGAAATACCAGAACCTGGTAGATCTCCTTCAAAGGTACATAGAAAACTTTCTTAAATATAATGCCCCCACTATGCTGAAATTAGATGTTTTATGGGGAGCTTTGAAATGTTCATTAAAGGGAGAAATTATTTGTTTGGCCTCCATTAGGAAAAAGAACATTTCATCAGAATCCTCTATGTTACTACAGCAAATCAGAACCTTAGTACAATCCCTATCTGCCCAATCTCCTACTACGGAATTTGAAAAATTAGAAAGCCTCCGAGAAAGCCTCTGCTTTCGATACAACATTCTTCTTAGTGATAAAGTCGAGCATCTCCGCTTTAAATCAAAAGTTACCTACTTTGATCAAGGGGATAAGGCAGGAAATTATTAGCTCTAAGGCTCAGAGCACAAATCACAGACAGGATTGTGTCCACTGTTCAAGATTCAGCAGGTAGTCTCCATACTTCTCCCAGGGAGATCGTTTCCTGTTTTAAATCTTATTATCAATCTCTTTACTCAGGTTTCCCCCACCCTTCAATAGTACTACATTAGACCATTTTCTACATGATATAGACCTCCCATTCCTGACCCAACACCAAATTGCTCTTCTACAAGCTCCCCTGACACTAGAGGAAGTACACGAGGCCATCGATGCACTCCCTGTAAACAAGGTGCTAGGCCCTGTCGGTTATACATCTAATTTTTACAAAACTTTTAAATCCCAATTGGGTACAATTCTGCTCGATACTTATAATTATATTTACAAGCATGATCTTTCAGATCTTAGTTTTACTGTGGCTACTATCGTGGTGCTTCCTAAACCGGGTAAGGACCCCACACTGCTGTCAAATCACTGTCCAATATCATTAATAAACATAGATCTGAAAATCCTAGCAAAAATTCTGGCTAATAGGATGGCCAGGGTTTGGCGCACTCTATTAAGCCCTGAACAAGTTGGTTTTGTGGCTGGACGATTATCAGCAGACCATCTGAGTAAACTTTCCCATCTCATTTCTGCATCCAGGGATTCCCTTAATCCTACAGCTTTGATGTCCCTGGACATAGAAAAGGCTTTCGATCGGGTATCATGAGATTATCTGTTTATTTCACTTCCAAAATATCGTATTCCTATACAGTTTTTACAGTGGATATAAATTCTTTACTCACATCCCTCCACTCGTGTACTATGTAATGGTGTTCTTTCCCCTTCTTTTCCCCTTCAACAGGGCACGAGACAAGGTTGCCCCTTCTCTCCCTATTTGTTTAACTTATTTTTAGAACCACTTATTAGGAAAATTAACACCTCCACAATGATATCAGGAATCTTGATCAATCCTTCCCAATACAAATTATCGGTGTATGCCGACGATATTATGCTTCATATTACCCACCCATCTATATCTATACCGGCTACCCTAAGTATTATCCAAAATTTGGGGCAGTTCTCTAATTATAAATTGAATTTAGTTAAAACAGAGGTAATGCCCTTAAATAATCACACTTTAAAGGCGGATATTGCTCATCTTGGACTCACCTGGGTGAGAGATAAAATAAGATATTTGGGCATATATTTATCCCAATCTAGTTCTAAAATGAAGCAATACAATCTGGATCAGTTATTTATACAGATTAGGATAGACTTCAATTGTTGGATGCTGCTCCTTATCTCCCTTTGGGGACGTATCAACATTGGTAAAATGAATGTTCTGTCCCGTTTGTTATACCCCCTTCAAATGCTTAATCACTTTCTCCCTAAATCCTGGTTTAATCATGTGCATAGCATTATTTCCAAATTTATCTGGAAAAATAAGTCCTCTCGAAGGGCAATTACTAAATTACAGAGGTCTAAAGAACAGGGAGGGTTACAGGTTCCCAACATTTGCCACCACTATCTCGAGATTAATTGCTCGGTAGTCTCACAATGGCTGAAACCTGTGGAAGACCCTCCATTGTGGCTACAAATAGAAAACTCAATTTGTAACCTAACGGGAGTAGATATTAAAAGTCTTCCCTATCTGACCATAAATAAAGTCCCTAAGCAGTATAAATCCTTGCCTATTATGGCCTGTATTCGGATTCACATGCAGATAAATAAAACTTTTGGGTACCCAATAGAAAAGGACTTTTCTCAACCTATTTTGAAGAACCCCAATTTTAAAATCGGGGGTAAAGTTATTACACAATCTTGATGGCCAGCAGGGCTGGGAGTTGCAGTATTAGAGCTAACAGAAAATTACAAATTGCTTGCTTTTTTAGCCATTAGTACAAAATACAATATGCTACTTTCTTTCTGCTTTAAATATTTCCAAATCTCCGATGCATTAATACAGCATCTTGGTAGTGGCCTTTGGGACTGGTACATGCTTGGTCCTATTCTTGGTTCACTATCCAAGAGACCCTCTTCCCACTATGTTGCTTTTTATTATAAGGAACTCCAGGCGTGACTCAGAGAATTAGAAACTTCTCCTTGTTATGTTTGGGACAGGATTCTTCCCCAACCTCTATGGTCCCCCGTCAATGGTCACAAATTTGGAAAAGGCTGTATAAAGATGTTAGGTGGGATCGCTATAGGCTACTTCAGTTTTACATATTGCATGATCTATATTACACTCCCATAAAGCTTAACAAAATGGGAAACCTTTCAACTGATGTGTACCAGATATGGGTCCCAGAGAGGCACTCTTCTTCATATACTTTGGGAATGTGACAAAGTAACCCTCTTTTGGGAAGACATCCGATCTAAACTTGACCTCCTCCTCCTGGGTTTACAGAATGTCTTTCAGACAGAAATTTGTATTTTGGGGGACTCGGGAGAAACCCTAATAGGAAATCAAAGAAAACATATGTCCTTGATATCTCTTTGTGCTAAGAAAATTATATTTCGCCACTGGTTAGATCAGCAAACTCCCACATACACATAGTGGCATAAAGAAATTCTATTTGCACTGCAAGCAGAATATCTCCTTGTGAGTATCTCTAAACATTGCAACAAGTATCAGAAGGTATGGGCCCCTTTACACACCTTACGATCCATTTAGTGCTGTTTTGGATTTTACCTGGACCTGACACAGTGCTGTGGATGTCAATGATTAATTTTCCATCCCTCTTTTCTCTTGAATGAGTATTATCCCCAGTTTTATACAGGGTAGTGGTGACATGGGAGGGGGCGGGTGGGGGATAGGATGTGTATAACCCCTTCCCAGGGCGCATCTGGAATCGAGTGGTACACTGCTCAGTATGCCTTCCTAGTGAAACTCTTAAATAAATAAATCTATACTCTGTTCTTATATTTAATTTACTTTGTTAAATATTATCAGTATTGCTCCTGATATTTAACTTTGGATATTGATATTAGGTGAAGTTACATGTAGATGTTTTCTCTGCAATAATATACTCTTGTGTATTACGGGAGTTCTCAGAACCACAAAAACTTGTCATGTACTACTGTTGATTACTAAGCTGTTTTATACAAGTTTGAATTGCTTGCTGACTTTAAATGTAACAGTGCTTTTAAAATACAATAAAGCTTATTAAATTGAAAAAAAAGAATGGGGTTTCCTTAGGTGAGGTGAACAGGAGCTCCGAATAGCACTGGAAGGGAGCTGTTATGATGGCTGAGGTAGGAGTATGAGACAGATGAATAGGCAGGCGTAGATGTTCAGGCAGAGATGCTGGGTGTTCATAGTTGCAGGGATGTCCAAAAAGAGACGTCACATGGCAAATGTGCAGGAGCCCCGAGCTGCCAGAGAGGGAAGGAGGAAGACAGCAGCCAAAGGATGCAGGAAAAAGTCCAAATCGGAAGGCAGTTGATCAGAGGAAGGAGCCTGAGAAGGAGACAGCAGAGGCCAAGCAGTACTGACATGGGCAGGTGCAGGTAAGGTACAGGACTGGGGGCAAGTGTCACAGCATACTGGAATAGGATGCAGGAAAGCTAAATCAGGCCTTGGGTGGTAGGTCCATATGCAACCAAGAAGCGAATCCAGGTACAAGGTGCAGCTAAGGTGAAGTATGAAGTCAGCACCTCCAAAGGAGATGGCAAAAGTAACATGCAGATAGCAAATGGCACTGCAGCAGTGGGGCATGAGGTTCCCATGTCCAAAGGAAATGGCGAACATAAATTGCTGATAGCAAAGGTACAGCAATGATGGGGAATGGATTTCCATCTCCATATAAGATGGTGAACTGCATTCTGGGTAGCAAAACGGCAGCAGGGCTGCGGAGAAGGACCCAGCTCCAAAGGAGAGGGCAAACTGGAGTAGCAGATAGAGAAGGCACTGGAATCATCACTGGAAGGCCACTGGAGAGAATGAGGGCAGCAGCAGGGGGAAATTGTAGAAGGCAGCATGCACAATTCCTCAAAGATTAGCAAAGGCACACATCCAGCAGGAAACAAGGGGAATGTGGGCAAACATGTCCAAGAGGAAGGCAACAGGGAAGCATAGTAATCCAGGTAACAAGAAGGGAGAAGATGGCAGCAGGCAGCTGAAGGTCCAGAAATTGGAGGAGGTGGAGCCGGAAGGCAAGCCACAACAACAATGCACAGGAGCATGGGAGAAGGTGGAATGCAAGCAGTAAGGAAGTCCAGGAATCCAGTAGTCCGAGTGGAGATGGAAACTGAATGAATTGGTGAAGTCCAAACCAGAATGTGAGGATGCCAAGGCAGGGGAAAGTATATGGAGCCCATGGTCACGTGATGGCATCCATCTGAGCAGCAGCTGAAATCCTGAGCTCCCCCCTGTGGCCGCCTAATCTGCAATTTTAAGTGCATTTGGATGCGTTTTCTTTAGAAATAAAGCTAAAAAGTAAGTGCTGTAACTCTCTGCTACTGATAAGAATTCTAGTATTGGACTTTTAAGCCTTAACCGGAGCGTGATGGAGGTGGATTCAAGGCAGGCCCTCTCCAAGCACACTCCTCCAGCTTCCCCTGAGAAGGCCGCAAAGAAACAGAGAAACCAGGCCCCAGCTAGGCCGGATCGTGGAAGTGATAAAACACCTCAGCCTACGCTGCTATCGGAGGATAAATTCCTCCAGGAACTTGCACCTCTGAAAGAGCTGCTTGTTGATCTTACAGGGGAGCTTAAATCTTTACGGAGCGACCTCTCGGATGTTGGTAAAAAGGTCTCTGATGTGGAGGTTAAGGTGGCTTCTGTTGAAAACTGGAGATCCAGGGCTGAAATAGAGATAGCTGATTTAAAGCAACAAGTGAAGAAACTCCAACTCAAGACTGAGGACCTAGAGGGGCGAAACCAGTAGAAATAATTTGCTTATAATAGGTCTTCCAGAGATGGAGGAAGGCCCAGACCTTATGGCCTTCTTGCAGAAGTTTTTTGTGAAGATAGTGGGCCCGTCTCCCATAAATGCCTTATACCATCTTGAAAGGGCTCATCGTTCGCTGCGCCCTCGACCTACAGCTGGGGCCCCATCACGCCCAATTATTATCAAATTTTTAAGTTACCTGGAAAGGCAGCATGTGTATGCGAAGGCCCGAGAGCTCAAGGAAGTTCTGTGGGGTACCTCGAGGATTCGGATTGCCCAGGACCTTCCCAAGGAAATACGGGAGAAGAGGGCAGCGTATCACCAAATAGTCCAGAAGCTCATCGCAGCAGCTATACCTTTCAGAATGATTTATCCCGCAACCCTAAAAGTGACTGTAGGAGGCTCAGCCACGAGTTTCAACACCCCTGAAGCGGCCCACAAGGAGCTTACTAGCAGACTGCCTGACCTGTTTAAGGGATCCGGCTGAAAACTACCCAAAAGACTTTCGGAGACTGTATTAATGCCTGTTCTTAATGTTCCCTTTGTGTTTAGTATGTTTTGTCTTTGATTTTGTTGGTCGTCGTGACATCCCCCCCCTGACCTTCTGTGTCACCCTCTCCCATCCCTCTCGTCACCTACCTTTGTGCTGTGCCTGTGGTGGTCTTTCCTCTGGTCTGGTCTGGCTGTTTGAACCCTCTCTGCGGGCTCTTCCACTCGGATGGACGCGGGTAGGTGGGCAAGATGGGTCGCTAGGTCTGGGCCGGGTTCCGCGTGGTCGGCCCCGTGTTGTGGTGTATATGCTGGTGGCGGAACGTTTTTTCCGGGGAGTGGTTTCCGGGAGGGAATTTTTTGGGAGGCGGACCAGTAATGGTACAGCATTAATATGGGCCCCCTGGGAAACGGCAACCGCAATCACGAATCTCCGAGGAGCCACCTTGCTGTCCTTGCTGGAGTGGTGGGTGCTGGCATTTTTCCTGTTTCCTCATCTGGAGATGGTCTGGGTAGGTGACCTATTAGATTATTGAGGGTGTGGGAGGTCTTTTGTGGGCTGTCTGGGGAAGGCCACCCAGAGAATGGCTGATATTGGGGCTTGGGAGGTTTAGGTATTTCTATCAGTTTTCCTCCCCCTTACCCCCTTTCTGAGGTTTCTCAACTCCTTGTAATAATGGTATGTGGGGGGGCGGAGGGGCGGAGGCGGCTATGGGGGGAGGCTTGGTGAATCTGCATGCTGGATGTGGGATCACGAGCCGTGTGTGGGGGTAGCTAATCTCTGCCCTGGGCCAACTGATAGTAGGGGTTGGTTGATAATTATGAGGGTTATATCCATGCTGAGGGAGTTTGGATTTTTGACAACATCTTGCTTTCACCTTTTGGCTCCGTGGGGTTGGAGATTCGCATTTGGGGTTGGTGGGTTCGTAATTTGGAGTATTAGATTGTTTTTTGGTCTATGGCTGTGCGAACCCCCATTTGTACATAGTTTTTGTGGGGTTTGTATTTTGGGGTGTTCTGGAGGGAAGGTCTATGTTGTTAAATATAGCATTGAGTACAACAGTCCTGTCTGGGGGCCTTTTTAGGATGGTTAGCCTGTTAAATCATTTTAGAATCTGGGGTTGGGGGTATGGGGGAGGGGTTACATGTTGATGTTGCATCTAATATTCGTTCGGGTTTGGGGTATGCTTGTATAGGGAAGGGAGGAAGGTTTGTGCAATGGGGTTTCGAACTTTTATAAGGAGGTGCACCTGCTATGGTATGTTTGGGCTATTTCTCTGGATATCCAATTGCTGTGAGATAAAGTTAAAATGGCCATGAGTATCATCAAATAGCATCCTGGAATGTGAGAGGCTCAGGGATCGGGTCAAGCGTCTGCAGGTTTAATCATTGCTCCCTGCTCATACGGACATTTTGTTCTTGCAGAAACACATTTAGGCGAGATGAAGCTAAGCTGCTTTCTCAGGTCTGGTTTTCCCAAGTTTACCTGGCTGGGAATTCTCATTTTAGTAAAGGGTGGCGATTCTCATCAAACGACATGTCTTGTTTACCATGGATTTGGTATGCTCAGACCCAGAGGAGATTCATTCTATTTAAAGGGAGCTTGAACGGAGTGAGAGTAGTTCTAGGTTCGTATACGGACGGTGGGAGGTAATCCTGAATTTTCATGAAATTGACAGAGAGACTGGCTGGTTTTTGCCAACTCAATATGTGTTAGGGGGACTGGAATGTGCCTTTCCCTCGTCATTGGATAGAGAGCCCTGGACAGGCGTGCCCTCCCGGCCCAGAAGGCTCTCTGTGAAATGGTTTCAATGTTAGGTTTAGGTGATCCATGGCGTATTGCCAATCCGTCTTGTCGGGCCTTTTCTTTCCAATCCCAGTCACATGGCACTAAATCAAGATTGGATATGATATTAGTTAGTTTATCCTCTCTCCCGAGTGTGTCTTTATCTGGTATAGAGCCGATTACAGTGTCAGATCATGCGCTGGTTTGGTTACACCTTTCTTCAAGTCCTGATTATTCTCGAGACTCCATGTGGAGATTAAATACACAATTATTAAAGGACCGGCATTGTGTTTCGGAGATGAGAGCTAAAATTTTGCTCTTTTTGGCTGATAACATGGACTCCACCTCCAAAGTGGACATGATATGGGGAGCTTTAAAGTGTTACCTTAGAGGTGACCTTATCAAGATGGCCTCCCTTAGGAAAAAAACCCGGCTGGCTAAGTCGTTAGAGTTGGTGGGTAGGATTAGGGAGTTAGAAGGTAGGTACTCCTCGACTTCTTCGGTTTCGGACCTTAAAGAGCTCCTTTCAGTTAAGACTGAATACTCGAACCTTCTGAAAGAAAAGATAGAATACTGTCTGGTTAGGACACAGGCTAAATACATTGATCTTGGTGAGAAGTCCGGTAAATTATTGGCCCTGCGCTTACGTAGGATAGAAGGTTCAAGGCTTATTCCTCCTGGTTTCCTCATCTGGAAGTATTGTTTCCTCGCCCAGAGGTTGCTCAGATCTTTAGGGAATACTATTCCAATCTCTACAGTCCTC
Source organism: Neoceratodus forsteri (assembly GCA_016271365.2). Classification (NCBI taxonomy): domain Eukaryota; kingdom Metazoa; phylum Chordata; order Ceratodontiformes; family Ceratodontidae; genus Neoceratodus; species Neoceratodus forsteri. Next base: position 94,124,707 of record CM057449.1, read on the forward strand.
TCCGACATCTCATATGAGGCTAGAGGTCAGCAATTATGTTAGAGGTATTGGTGTCCGAGTATACTGGAGGCCCAACAAAGCGAGCTTATTGGCTCCTATTTCAGCTGAAGAGGTCCGGACATTATTGCCTCTCTGGCTCGGACAAAGCACTGGGCCCAGATGGATTCAGCGAACTTCTACAAGGTTTTTGCCAAAGATTTAGTTCCATTTTGCTTAAATTATATAATTACCTTCCGGTTGCAGTGGATCTTGATCCGACTTTGTTTGAGGCCACTATAGTTTTAATTCTAAAGTGGATAAGGACCCTTCTGACCAGCTAGCTACCGTCCCATTTCTCTTCAGAACTACGATGTTAAGATATTAGCCAAAATACTTGCTGAGAGGATTAAAAGGTCTGGATGAAGCTTTTGAGCCCTGAACAGGCAGGATTTGTCTCCGAAGATCAGCAGCTGACCATCTGAGGACTTTATCGATATCTAACATGCCCGATCGGTTTCGGAGCATTAGTTTTAGTTTCTTTAGATGCTGAGAAAGCATTTGATCGGGTTGATTGGACCTTTTATGGACCGTCATGGAAGAAATGGGCTTCGACCTCCTTTTGAACCTGATTCGGTATTTTATAGATGCCCTCTGCAAAATTTTTGCAATGGGGTATTATCCCCTTTCAGTCTTCTTGCCGGCACTAGGCAGGCTGCCCTCTCTCCTTTATTATTTAATTTATACTTAGAGCCCTATTGATTAGTCTTAGTCCTCCCCTCGGGTAAGAGGGGTCGGATTGCATAATCGGGAGTTAGTTCTTTCCGCGTACGCAGATGATGTTCTTCTACATCTGTCAGACCCGGTAGCATCATTAGACGCAGCCCTCGACATTATCAAACAGTTTAGTTCCCTCTCCGGTTATAAATTAAATATTTGAAATGTGAGATCTTTCCCTTAAATCATTATATCTTTAAGAGATGTTTCTCTTCTTTTGGTATGAGATGGGCTTCCAAATCAATTAAATATTTAGGGATCCACTTCTCTACGGATCTGCTACTGCTCAAAAAATTGAATTTAATTAAGATCAGAGACTCGATTACTCAAGATTTGCAACATTGGGCATCCCTTCCTATTTCTTTGTGGGGTAGAATTAATATTATCAAGATGAACATTCTTCCCCGGATTTTTTACCCACTGAACCTTACCAACCTTTGGCTTCCTCTTTCCTTTTTTCAGCAGCTTCATAGTTTGTTTTCCACTTTCATTTGGAGAGGAAAGGGGCGATGTTCATAGCTCTCTCTGTCACGTCCCAAAGATAAAGGAGCTTAAGACTTCCGAACTTTCAGTTATATTACTGGGCGTTCACCTATCCAAGTTGGGTAGGTGGTTCTCTGTGGAGCCTGGAAGCCCTTCCCAATTTGGCTTCAGGTAGAATCGGCTTTCCTCTGAGCTTAAATTTGATATATTTACTTCCCTTATCTTACCCTGAAAACCCTCCTTACGATTGATCTTGGACGATACGGTGGCAACTTCTCTTAAAGTCTGGGCCCAATGCCTTAGGTCTTTCCGGATCTCTAACCATACGGACTTAGGGCAGCCGATTTCTCTTAACCCTAATATTATTCTAGGGGGTTCTTGGTTGGGAACAACCTGGCTCCCACAACTTAAAGATTCTAGGGTTGAGCATCTGTACAACCAGGCTTCGCTTCTCACATCAAGTGATATTTTAACCAGATTTGATATCCCAAGTCGAGAGATTTTCAAGGTGTTTCAGCTCCGGCATTTGCTGAACAGTAAGTTTGGAGCGGTGTTTAAACAATCTGCAGTTCACCCCTTTTTCTCCAATATTATTCTGCTGGCGTCCCAACCCCACTCCATTTCGTAGATATACTCCTACCTCTTGACTTTTAATGCTGGGGAGGAGGTGGGTGGTCCTCCGTCTGATGCATCTTCTTCCGAGGAAGTACCACTGTGGAGATCCTTTTGGCCTAACCTACACAGGTATCACACATGGGACAGGTTTCGTTTAGTTCAATACAATATTGCTAATAACCTATACTTTACTCCGGTCAAGCTTTTCAACATAAGCTGATTCCTGTCCCAGTGTGTTTCAGGTGCTCTCAAGATGAGGCACTTTAATTCATATTTTTTGGGAATGTATCAAGGTTGCCCCTTTGTGGACTTTGATCCGGGAGACCCTAGATCCCCTTCTGGGTCTGAGCAGATTTTTCTCCCCAGGAATTTGTGTACTGGGTGATTTTTCTCCAATAGACAGTGTGGAGCGTAGGTACCATATGGCTCTGATATCTATGGCAGTCAAAAAGTTGGTTTTACGGCACTGGAAGGATCAATTGGTCCTATCCTATGTGGACTGGCTAAAGGAGTTGGTGTCATATCTTCAGTCTGAAAATTTGATTGCCAGTTATAAGAACCGTATGGACTCATTTTATAGAAGATGGGTAAGCTTCAGTCTCTTTGCTTACCTTAGGATAAGTATGGTGACCTAACCCTGGACCCTCACATTATATAGTGTAATAGCTGCTATCTCAGTATACCGACTTATGGTGATATTAAGTCATGTTTTCCTTAGTATAACTTGGATGGTGAATCCGAATAGTAGATGGGCTGTTTAATAGGAGTGATATCCAGATGTTAAGAACTGTTAGCTTATGGTTTTAGCGGTGCACCTTAGGGAGGGGAGGGGGTTTATCTTTTGGCACATAGATTGATAGATAGATATTTTATGTTGTCTTAATCTTGGATGTGCCTTAATGTTTATTATATTGATTAAAGGGGAGGGGTGGGGGAGGGTTGATTTGGGTTTACTGGTTTGTTACCTTAATCATTATGGTTTTTGGTTGTATTATCTTTAAACTAATAAACTTAAATTTCAAAAAAAAAAAAAGTATGTGGAGCCCATGGAGGTATGGGTTGCAGTTGGTGAGGTTGAAGATGGAAGTCAATTGGGGTATAGTGGCTCCAGCAACTGGTTCTCAAGTATGCAGTTAATTGAAACAGTAGATTGAAGACATAGACTCCCATCCCTGGTAGTCGGGGTGAGCAAACCTTCACTCAGTGCCACCAGGCAGAGTTAGGGATGGAAACTTACAGACATTGGCAGGTATAAACTGGTTGAGACTGGAGTTAAAGAAAACATGCTCCCCTCCCCATTAGACAAGTGAAGCCTAACTGCACTGTTATGCCTCAATAGGCATAGTTAGGTAAGAGGCTGTTGGACTGCTGGTATAGGCTGAGCAAGAAAAGGGTAGCTGACAGCTGTGTAATAATAGGTAGATAAACAAAAGCAGGGTGAAGGGGAAGGCAGCAAGTCAGAAGGTATAGAGCGGGAGGAAGAAGGTACTAAAAATGCCATTAAGGTGGCTCTAGGGTAATTGAAAGAGGAGTATGCGGTGCAGCAATGGAATACAATGAATAACTGAAGGCCAAGTAGGCTGAAGAGAATTGATATATGTGAGCATAGCAGTAGCCATGTCAGTGAGAAGCCAGGGCAAATCATATGGCTAACATAAAGCATGCTCCTGCTAACTGGAGCCAAGATGCCCCACCATGACACCCCAGTCCCCTGCTTTGGGAATAACAGGCGAGCCACAAGCTGAGCATCCTGAGACCAGACTGCAACTGGAATGAAGGTAGGGGAGGTACCTGAAAGAGGCTTCAGGAATGGCAGGGTTTAGCGAAGGATAAGCCATAGGTATAATGAGAAGGAATTGAGGACTGAGTGGCCACTATGAGGGGCAGATGAGGGAGCATGTATGAGCAGTGTGGGTGATAGGTATGCTAGAAGGGTATGAAGCACAAGAGGTAGACAAGGTAATACAGAAATGATAAGCTAAGCAAGCGATATGAATACAGGGACCAAGAAATGGGAATGGAGAAGCAGCATGGATGTGAGGCATAACTGTTAGGGAAGGTGGATCGAAATAGTGGGCTAAAGGGAAGAATTACTGAGGGAGTGCAGGTCACAGACTAGGGCAGAGGGGCATGTGATTAGTATAGTAGAAGTGGCTAGGAGATGGAGACGGAGTGCCTCAGAGAGGAGCGGGAAGCTCAAAAGAAAACATGAGGAGTAAGGGACAAGGAAAAGAATGAGGAATGGGGGACCAGAAAGGCAATGGGAAAGGGGGGGCAAAGCCCTGAAAGGAGAGGGCATGGGCAGCCAGGGAGAGCCAGTGGATGGGGGGGGGGCATGGGAAGGTGAAAATAAGCTTGGTTTTTTGTTTGTATGTTTGGGAGTATAAGTTTGAATGGTGTCGTATAATTTCAGATGGTGGTACAGGGATGCAAAGGAGCAGAGAAGTAACGTGGGGTGGGAAAGGAACACCCAAAGAGCAGCAGGGAACAGGCAGCATGGGCAAGAGAGTCCAGGTAGGACAAAGGCAAACAAGAACAGAGCAGACAAACAAGAAAAATTAAACATGCCAGTCGAGCAGAGAAATCACCGCATCAGGAGGGAATGTAGCCAAAGGGCAGTGGAAGACCAGAGGGACTGAGCAGAGGTTGTGGGTCCAGGGAAACACTGGGAGCAAGGAAGTGGAGCAACCAGGTGGGGAGGGGAAAGTGGCCAGAACCGATGGGGGTGGCTAGCAGTGCTTGAAGGCACAAGAGCCATGGGGGGAAACCCACAAGGCCAACAGGAGAGACAGAAGTGTGGAAGCGAAATCCAGCAGGCAGGACAGGCAACGAAGAAAGCATGCTGGGGGCAAAGAGACTACAGCCAGCAGGGAAGGCATAAAGGGGAGAGAGAACTGAACATGCAGGGGAGTGCCACGCTTGGGCAGGGAGAACAAGGGAGGGAGTCACAACAAACACACCATCAGCAGTGTAGCAGCAGTGTCCACCCAGGGAAGTCGAAATAGGGAGCGGATGAGGGCAAAGGTGGGGGTAGGGGGTGGTACAAACAAGGAGAAGGGAATGGAGGAAAGAAGGGAGCCAGTGCTCCCAGATCAGCCAAAGCATTTTCCTGTAGCAGACCCTAATTTTCCTGTATTTTCCCTGTAAAACCTGGGTGAAATTCCAGTAGATTTTCCTGTGTTCTCACACTGTATAATAAATGCGATATTTTTCCTATTAGATGTTATAAACTCCTATTAATAGTATGCCAGAAAGACTAGAAATCCTTCACATGTCCCAGCCAAAGCAGCACAGGTCAATGATGATGCAAGATTATTGGGTGTTTGTACTAGTAATATAATATATTAAAAAAATGAGTTTATCTCCTCAAACTGAGCCCTCCCCACCCCCAGTACACTCTGTCCCATCTACTTATCAGATGACATTAAGCAAATGGAAAGCAGAATGGCAGAAGAATGTCAGCCCTGAGAAATAGAAGGTCAATTATTTAGGCAAAAAGAACATTGATGTAAAATACTATCATACTGGCATGGGGAATACTATAATGTAACATGGAACAGATTCAGGAGTAGTGAGCAGCAACATCTTTTAGTGAGAGCAGTAGTGTAAGAAAGGAAGCTGCTACTCTGGACAGACAATATTTTCCCCATCCTCCAGTGACTGAGGAGCTGTTTAATAATGTTATTTTTATTAAAAAACCAAAAACTAGAAATGATTAGATCTCCTCAAGTCAGACCCCCCACTCTGTCCCAGTCAGAGCAGCACAGATAGACAAGGGTGCTTGAATTATGAGCCCACAGACACTGATTATAATATTAATTATATATTTTTTTCTTACCTTTATAGATCCGGTAAAGTCATGACAGAAGGCAGCTCAGGAATCTGGATAATATTGATTCTTCTTGCGGTCTGGCCGGGCTCACGGACTGCAACCGAGGAAAGTGTGTAGGGTCAGGGTTTCTTGATGCTGGGGTCTAGGGTAATTTATTTCATGGATGGATCAGGCTGGTCCTTTGAGTTTCTCTGCACCGTGATTGCGCCAGTAAATTAAAGCCTGCAAGTTGTAATGCAGCTGCAGAAGGAAAACGGAGGTGGTGGCGGGTGTCTGAGAAGCCTAAAGTGCAGGATCTGTCTCTCGATCCGATTCTCGGGGGTCCCGTTTGTGGGTGAAAACAAAAACACATGGCTGCGAGCAGCAGGACGATCGTCTCTCTCTCTCTCTCTCTCTCTCTCTCTCCAGGCAGCTGCAGCAGTGATCCTAGTAGGTGTTTGAAACACAGGGGGTCCGTAGCCACTTTAAATATCAATATCCTGGGGCTCACTCTGCATCAAAGAAAAACACTATAGCCAATCAGAGACCACAGTCAGTGCGAGATCAGAGCATGACTGTGGTCTCTGAACCAGTCGCAGGCAGGCTTCTGTTAAATCTCGTCTGTGATGAACCCACAGACTCTCGGCAACGACTTTTCCCGGATGGTGCCAAATTTATCCCGTATATTTTAAAAAATAAGTAATTCCTTCCCGTAGCCCATTTTGAGCACACAAAGCCTGTAAAATATGGGAATCCCCACAGATCTGGGAGCACTGGGGAGCAGGAAGGGGCAAAGGGGAACAAAACAAGCAGGGAGCTGGAGAGAAGAAAGTACAGAAGGCTCAGCCACATGAGCCACAGGTCTCTTCATGGCTTCTTCACATCCCCCATATGTCCGCCACTTCTGGCCAGGCTGCTTTCAGCTACCGGATGCCAAACTTATGGAATGCCCTGCCAGCTGATATTAGGCACTCCACCAGCACACCTCACCTCAACGCATTACTCAGGACACACTTCGCCACTACTTGCTCATGCAATTTGCACTGCTGAAGCCCAAGCAGTCATGTCGACTGCTGTCTACTTCATTTGTATATTTTACTCCTGCTGTTGACTGCTCTGTATAAATGAACGCTGTTGTTACTCTGCAAATATGCACGTATTGCTGGCTATTCGCCTGTATATTTTTTTATTTCTGCTGTTGACTACTCTGTATATATGAATGCTGTTGTCAACTCTGGTTATATGACTGTATTGAAATATGTATTTCCACTGTATTTCTCCCTCTCCCCCACACCGCAAGGGCACATTTGGAATCGAGTGGTACCCTGCTCAGTGTGCTTTCCTGGTAAAACTCTTAAATAAATAAATAAATAAACACAGCACTTGCAAATGGGGTGAGTTTCGCAATGCGCTAAGCAGAGAAGTGCCGTGGGAGGCTGGCCGTTGTAGGTGATGTGGGAGGAGCTATTTCCCCACATTAAACCTTGGGCTTTAGCCCTCTCATTGAAAAATCATGTGATGCAAGAGTTGGCAACAGCCTAATATTGGCACTATCTTGTAACACTAAGTAAGAACACAGCAACACTTGCACAAAGAATAGCAATACTAGGGTAACATAAACCTTGCATCACATAATCATTAAAACCCCATGAAACACCACACCACTGATATCCCACCTTATAACATAAATAAATTGTGTGGATTATGAGAGACCTGGGGTGTGGAAAACCCAGGGCTTTGTACAAGATGAGGAGGGCGGTACTTACTGTCACCAAGTAAGAGAGGGACCTTGGGGTAATCATGTCTGATGATCTGGGAGCTTGGCAGAAGACACCAGGAGAAAGGACTGCTGTGTGACTGAACTTCTCTACTGGGACTATATTGCCCTCCTTCCCTCCCCTTCACCCCCACACCCAAAGCTAGTTCTATTTCTATAGGCACAGGATTTGACTGACAACAGGAACTTCCTGTTTAGGGGCAGGAAGTGAGTGATCACAGAACCACCAAGGACCCACCATCCTAAAAGGGCAAGAGTTGCTCTCCAGCCCCCTCTAGCTGCTGGAGGTCTGCCTCTGAACAAGTAAGTGGTCTACTGAGAATATAGGATATTCTTGTCTCAGAACAGGACAATCAGGAGCTTAAAGGGCACACAGGCAGAAAGTAAGGAGAGAGAAAAAAACAGAGGAAAGAGTAAGGATTGCAAACAGTTAAGGTGCCAGAAATAAAGACATGATTGGAGTGGTGCAGTGCAGTGGCTGTGGGCAGCAGTCTTCGGGAGATGTTCTGGAGGATGTGGTGTTGTCCCATCTGCAGGCCTCTCTGGGCTGTGAAGGAGGTTGCTCATCTCCAGGCTGAGTTGGCCAGGATTTGTGGGACCTCCTCTTCCATCCAGGGACCACCAGTGCCACTGCCGTTGCCTCAGAGGTTGCCAAGAAAGATGAGCGGTTGGACCACAGTGGGCTCAGGGAGGGTGAGGGTGGTGGAACAGAGGCACATCCCTCCAGTTGTACCTCTCCACAATTCCTATGCCATTCTGGCAAAGTGTGGTTCCTCTATGGAGGCACCTACAGTGGAGACCAAGGAGGATGCTGGGAACCTCCACAAAGGAGACCCACAGGAGGATGGCAGGGGACCCTGCAGGGGAAGGAAACAACTCCTGGTGGGGGACTCCATTGTTAGGAAGGTAGAACTGGGCAAGGAAGGGGAGAGGGAGGTAAGGTGCCTGCCTGGCGCCATGGCTTGGAGGGACAGGGAGCGAATCCTCAGGATTGCGAGCAGCTGCACAGGGGAGGGAGCTGGATGTCATTGTCCACCTAGGGACAAATGACCTGGCTAAGAAAGGGATTAGAGAAGTGCAGGAAGAGTTTGTGGAATTGGGGAGGGGCCTTAGTCAAGTAGCATGCACGGTAACCTTCTCGGAGGTGCTACCCATCTATGGCATAGGAGAGGCTAGGGTGTTCCATACCATGGGATTCAATCAGTGGTTGAAAAACTGGTGTGGAGCTCAGGGATTTGGCTTCATTGGGGACTGGGGGTCCACCTGGAGTGATGCAAGCCTATACTGGCATGATGGGCTGCATCTGTCCGGGAGGGGAACCAGGATCCTAGGTGATAGGTTTAAATGCTTCATTGGCAAGCTTTTAAACTAGCCAAGGGGGGAGGCACTGGAAAGGAGCAGGAAAATCCTAGCCCCCAAACAATCACGGTAGTAAGTGTGGCAAACACCAACATGGAGGTGTCGATAGGGAGAAGGGCAGGGGTAAATGGAGAAAGTGACAAAGGCAAGAAGGACAGGGATGGGGCAAAAGGGGGTAAGGCCATCAGGAAATGGAGGGTAATGAGTACCAATGCCCGTAGTCTGGGCAACAAGTTCCCTGAGCTGGTGGCCTTAATGGAAGAGGGATGCCTGGGTATTGTAGCAGTCACAGAAACATGGTACACAGAGAACCATGACTGGGATGTTAACATACCAGGGTACATAACCTACCGGAGAGACAGGCAGGGGAGAAGAGGGGGAGGAGTAGCTCTCTATGTAAAGGAAGGGATAAAAGCAACTGAACAAAAGAGTAAACAGGGAGGAGAGGAGGCACTGTGGGTCACCTTGGAGACTGGAAAGGGCACCACAATCCGCACAGGGGTTGTGTACAGACCCCCATGTCAGGGGGAAGGAATGGACAAGGATATGATGGAAGGCATTCTTAGAATGGCAGAGAACGGAGATACTGTTGATGGGAGACCTGAATATGCCAGATGTTAACTGGAGCACATTTGCTGCAGCCACATCCAAGAGCAGGGGCCATTCTTGACACCCTACAGGTGGCAGGCATTGAACAGCTAGTTTTGGAACCCACTCGAGAGGGAGCAATCTTAACCTCGTACTGTCAAACGGGGCAGTAAGAGGATCTCAGATCTAAAGTGGGTTGCCATCTGAGGGACAAGTGACCATCAAACAGTGTGGTTCACATTAAACTCAGCTACAGAGTCAAGCCATACAAAAGTGAGGGTACTGGACTTTGGGAGGGCTGACTTTGGCAAGATGGGAGAGTGCCTCAGAAAGCACTAGCAAACAGGCTAGAAGGAGGTGTGGAGCAACAATGGGAATTATCAAAACTGCCATCACAGAGGCAACAAGCCTTTGTGTGAAGCAAATAAACAAATCAAAACGAAAGAAAAAGCCACTATGGTTCTCAAGAGAGGTGGCTGTGAAAGTCAGGAAGAAAAAGATAGCATTCCGGAAGTATAAGGAAACACAGAAGGAGCAGGACAGAGAGCTGTACCAGTTAAGGCAGAAAGAAGCAGGGAGGGAAGTCAGAATAGCAAAGGCCCAAACTGAGGAAAAGATAGCCAACTCAGTTAAGAAGGGGAATAAAACCTTTTATAGGTACATCAGCGAGCATAGAAAGACAAAGGGAGGGATAGTGAGGCTGAATAGAATGAACGGGTGGGTGGGCAGAGGGGGACAGTGAAAAAGCATGAATACTGAACGAATATTTCTGCTCAGTATTCACAAAAGAGGAGGGGGGAAGTGCCTAATCCAATTAACAGAAGCACTTTTGATAGGAGGGTCGATCCCAGTCCTTTCACAGAAGAAAGGGTTCTGCAAGAACTCCTAAAACTGAAGGTGGTCAAAGCAATGGGTCCTGATGGAATTCACCCCAGAATTCTAAAAGAATTAAGGAAGGAACTAGTGAAACCATTGGCTACTCTTTTTAATAAATCATGGGAGGATGGTGTGGTACCCGAGGACTGGAGGAAGGCGGATGTGATTCCCCTTCACAAAAGTGGGACCAAGACAGAGGCAGGAAACTACAGACCTGTCAGTCTGACCTCCGTGGTAGGAAAGTGATGGAGTCACTTCTGAAGGAAAGAATAGTTGAGTAACTAGAGGTCAGTGGAGCACAGGATCCAAGGCAGCATGGGTTCACACGGAAAGGTCATGTCAGATGAATCTAATAGATTTCTTTGACTGGGTGACCAAAGTAGTAGACCAGGGAGGGCTGTGGACATGGCCTACCTAGACTTTAGCAAGGCATTTGACACAGTCACACAAAAGATTATTAGTCAAATTAACCAGCCTGGGAGTGGGTCCCAGGGTGGTAGCCTAGATAAAACATTGGCTGGACAACAGGACTGAAAGGTAATTGTAAATGGAGTCGCTCTGAAGAAAGAGTTGCTGAGTGGGAAGTACCGCAGGGGTTCAGTATTGGGTCCAGTCCTTTTAATGTCTTCATCAGTGACATTGCAGAGGGACTGGAAGGAAAAGATGCCTTTTGCAGATGACACAAAGATCTGCAACAGGGTTGATACACAAGGAGGTGTGGAAAGGATGAAAAGGGACTTGGCAAGGTTGGAGGAATGGTCAGGACGTATGGCAGCTAAGATTCAATGCAAAAAGTGCAAAATAATGCACAAGGAAACAAGAACCATGGGAAGAATACACAATGGGTGGGGAGGTAGTAACAACAACAAAACAGGAAGCGACCTGGGGGTAATCATATCAGATGACCTTAAGGTTAGCAAGCAATGTGAGAAGGCAGTAGGGAGGGCTGGGGGTATACTGGGATGTATAGGGAGGCATCAGCAGCAGAAAACAGGAAGTTGTTATCCCTCTGTACAGACAGTTGGTGAGACCCCATCTGAATACTGTGTCCAGTTCTGGAGACCCCATCTCCGCAAGGACATAGACAGGATAGAGGCAGTCAGAGGAGGGCAACTCAAAATGGTGCAGGGTCTGCAAGAGAAGCCCGTGAGGAGAGACTAAAGGAGCTTAATATGCTATACCCTTGAGGAAGAAGGAGGGGGACATGATAGAAACTTTCAAGTACCTCAAGGAATCAACAAAGTCCAAGAGAGCAGCATCTTTCAGAAAAGAGACTTGCAAGAACAAGGGGACACAATTTAAAGATAGAAGGAGGCGGTTCAGGGGCAATGTGAGGAAGTATTATTTCACAGAGAGGGTAGTGGATGCATGGAACAGCCTTCCTGACGAAGTTGTGAAGTCTAAAACTGTGGGGAGAATTCAAGAATGCATGGGACAGACATAAGGCAATTCTTGTGGAGGCAGGAAGATATAGGCTGTTGGTTAACTAGGATCTGCAGCCTATCCTGTAGGTAGGGAAATGGGCAGACCAGACGGGCCTAGCGGTCCTTATCTGCTGTCAAAGTCTATGTTTCTGTCTCAAGGGGGCAGGACAGTAAGACAAGGCAGTAGGCAAGGCTAGTCAGATGTAGGGGTGCATAGGGAGGAGGATGATTTCAAGCAGAAGGGAGGTCGTGTTGCCACTAGATCACTCGTTAGTGAGACCCCACCTAGAGTACTGTCTCTAGTTCTGGAGACCACACCTCCACAAGAATGTTGACAGGGTGAAAGATGTCCAGAGGAGGGTTACTAAAATGGTGAAGGGGTTGGACAAGAAACCATATGAGGAGAGACTCTGGGAGCTCAACATTTATTTCCTGGAGGAGAGGAGAGCAACAGGGGACATGACTGAGACTTGGAAGTACCTCACAGGAGTGAATAAGGCATAGAAGAGGAATCTCTTTTACAGGAGGTAGAGTATCAGAATACGAAGGTATGCAGTGAAACTTGGAGGGGGGTTAAGAAGAATTTGAGGAACTACTTCACAGAAAGAGTGGTAGATGCTTGGAACAGTCTGCCAGAAGAGGTGATAGGGGCAAAGACAGTGGGGAACTTGAAGCATGTGTGGAATAGGTACATGGATATAACTGGTAAAGGAAAGGGAGGAGGACAGTTCCCCTGCGACCAAATAAGGTCCAGGGTATAGTAATAGGCAGGGAAAACAGGGCAGACTAGATGTGTCTACCTTTAAATGCACCCTGGGAATCTCTAGCAATCCCTCATCAGTGGAGCAAAGCAGGCAGGAAGGGCAGAATGGGCAAAGGAGATCTTTTAGGTAGCGAGGTCTCTGGTCATGTAGGGCTTCATAGGTCAGTAAACCGACCCTGAAGGTGATCCACCACTGTATTGGCAGACAGTGCAGTCCACAAAGCACAGGTGTAATGTGACTGGTCCAAGAAGTACCAGTCACAAGCCTGCCTGCCTGACGCATTCTGCACCAGCTGCAAGCAGCAGATATCAACCCCTGGAAGCCCTAGGTGCAGGGCATTGCAATTGTCAAGGCAGGTAGTCACAAAGACATGGACCAGGGTAGAAAGATCATTGGGTGGAACCAGGTGCTTCACCCGGGCGATATTCCTTAGATGAAAGAATGAGGTCTTGACAACTGCTGACACTTGAGATTTCAGGGTCAGCTCATTGTCAAAAATAATGCCCAGGTTATGCACCTGATGTGAGGCAGCCAGTGGAGCATCACTAAGCCTAAGCCCAGATATCTGCCCCACTGGCGAACCCGCCGCCCAATGATCTCGGCCCACAACCAACACCTCAGTCTTATCTGGATTTAGCCTCAACCAGCTAGCACTCATCCAGTCCTGAATCACAGAGATGCAGTTGTTAAATACTGAGACTGCATCATCTTGCCCGAGTACAAAGGACAGATACAGCTGAGTATCATCTGCATCGCAGTGAAAACTCAAGCCGTACCGCCTAATAATGTCTCCCAATGGCAGCATATACAGTACACTGCGAACAACATGGGTGCCAAAATGGAACCCTGCAGAATCCCACAGGATTTTATTTATTTATTTATTTAAGAGATTTACCAGGCAGGTAAACTGAGTGAGGGGACCACTTGTTTCCAGATGCAACCTGGGGAGTTACAGGGGTACATTCAGGACAGGTATTTACAAGATAGTTTACATAGGTACAGAGTATGCACAAGCAGAGAACATTTGGTACACAGGAATTTACAAGTTTTAATTGGTATATAGAAAACAGGCAGAGAGTATGTAGTTACATAGGTAGTGTGCGAAACACACGACTAGGCATAAGGAATCGAAAACAAAATCAACAAAATGCATTAGACAATTTCCACCCTGTGGCACTGTTGGAGTGAGTAACGATGCAGCACTAGCAGGGGCATATGGTTTATAGAAATTCAGGGTTGGTGGTAGCAGTTGCATGTGTCTGAGAAGTGTGCTTGGAGAAGCGGGGCAAGGAGTCTTAGGTTAGAGGTGATCCTGATGTCCGCAGGTAGATCGTTCCAAAGTTTGGGCAAGCAATATTTGAAGGCTGATTGACCCTTGGATGTATACATGAATGGGACTTGGAGAAGCCTAGAGTTGGAGCTTCTGAGTGAATAGGCCGGGGAGGGTTGGGCCGATAAGGCGGTGCTGAGATAAGGGGGAGGGAATGGGACCAGAATTTAGCTATGACACTGGAGCAGTGGATCAGTCTGCAGGACACAAGCGAGTGAAGTGCTAGGGAGCTGTATAGGTCACAGTGATGGGTCATAGGGGGGCAATCCCGGATGAAGCAACAGAAGGAGTGAAAAAGGAAGTCCAGACTGGCCAGGGTGGATGAGGGTGCAGTGCCATAAACCACATCGTCGTAGTGAAAAATTGGGAGAATCATTTTGTGCACTATTTCCCTCTGGACCGTGGTGGGCAAGCACCCTTTGTTGCGGTATAGTGCACGCAGTTTGGGGTGCAGTTTTTTGTGTAGCGAGTCAATGTGAACGGAGAAGTCAAGGTGTTGGTCAAGCCAAACCCCCAGGTATCTAAAAGAGGTTCAAGACTCCAGGGGGGACCCATCCAGGGTATGGAAAGTGGAGGCAGCAGCAGGGCGGGAGAGTCAAGGTTGCATGCCGAAGATAAGGGAGACGGTTTTCTTTGCATTTAGGAATAGTTGGTTTGACCTGAACCATAGCTGTACGGCATCGAAGAACTGTTGGAGAGCAGCAGAAATGACACCAGGGGAGGGGCCAGAGGCATACAGTACAGTGTTGTCCACGTACATTTGTATGGCTGAGTTTGTGCAGGCCATCAGGAGGTTATTTAGAAAAATAGAAAATAGTAGTGGGCCCAGGACAGAGCCTTGGGGGACCCCCATGGTGACAGGGAGGGGCGAGATAATTGGGAGTCAATTTTCACCGATTGGTGTCTGCCAGACAAGTAGGCCTTAAGCCAACTAGTAGCAAGTCTGAAGAGGCCCGCATCATTTAGTTTTGTTAGTAGCATGGGGTGGGAGACAGAGTCAAAAGCCTTGGCCAGGTATATGAAAATAGCTGAAGTGATATGCCCCTTGTCCATTCCTGAGGAGATGTCATTTGTGAGACATAGGAGGGTGGTAATAGTAGAGTGAGACTTGCGGAACCCTGATTGATGGGGGTGAAGAAGGAGGTAGAGTCGAGGTATTGGGTGAGTTGGTCAAGGGCCAGGTGTTCCTGAAGTTTGGCCAGTATTGGGAGCAAGGAGATGAGGTGGTAATTTCCAGGCACAAAGGAATCACCTCCCTTTGGTAGGATAGGGGGAGAACATCAGAGGAATAAATCCCAGTGACCACTCTCTGTGTCCTTCCCTGGAGGAAAGATCTAAACCATCTGAGGACCATACCTGATAGTCCACAGATGAACTGCAGGTGTTCCAATAGCACACCATGGTCCACAGTGTCAAATGCCACAGAGAGATCAAGGAGAACCAAGATGGAAAGAGATCTCCAATCTCTCTCTATTAGGAGATCATAAAGCACCCGAACAAGGGCCATCTTGGTACTATGTCTCTTCCTAAATCCGGACTGCAGAGAATCATAGACATCGTGGGTGGTGAGATGGTCATCCAGCTGCAGCTCCTCTACCTTCTTAATAACCTTAGCTACAAAGGACAGGTTAGAGACAGGTCTGTAGTTAGCACGACAATCCAGGTCAAGGGAGCATTTTTCAAGGGAGGTCGCATGACCGCCTCCTTTAGAGGATCAGGAAAGATCCCCCTCTCCAGTGATCTCCAGACAATCTCTGCAAGGGTTGGTTCTTCCTGTACATGTGGCACTGCCACTCATAAAGCAGCTGCACAGTGACATGCATTGCCCCAGACCTATCACTTTCTGTACATGTGACACTGCCACTCACAAAGCAGCTGCTAAGGACATGCACTGCCTTAGACCTATCAATTTCTGTAGATGTGGCACTGTCACTCATAAAGCAGTTGCATAGTGACATGCACTGCCTCAGACCTGTCACTTTCTGTACATGTAGCTTGAGAGAGACAAATTGGTAACCACAGTATGTATGGTATGAGAAAGCACTTGAAGTCAGGATTGACAAGTGAATACATTGTGGAAGATCACTAACATTTGGTTCAGAAACCACTACATACAGGACTGAGTATGACAGTTGGTAACACAGTTACATACACCAAGTGTACAACAAAATTAAGTTTTGAGCCATACGAGATACAGTATAAGACGAGTGGACAATAGTTAGAAACTGATGAATTACAAATTTGCTAAGTGCAACATTCACAGAGAGTTGCCTAGTAGTTGGTAGGCTCCTAGACACAAGCACAGGTAGGGACAAAATGATCTTGGAGCATGGAGTTTGGTGCTGACAGGAGGTGAGTGATGAATATTAGCTGGGAGGGAGTTCCATAGCGAGATCTGGGTAGCTCAACCCTGGTGCCCAGTGGAGGTGAGCCGGTATGGGACAGCTAGGGACCTGGAGTCTGAGTTTCTGAGTGTGTATGATTGTGCGCTAGGGTTTGTTAAGATGTCGGAGAGGGAGGAAGGGAGCCACTGAGACCAATGCTTGGCTGTAATTTTTGTGCAGTGAGTTAGCCTGCAATAGTCAAGTGAGGTGAGGTTCATTGCTTGATATAGGGCACAGTGGTGTGTGGAGTAGGGGCTGTTTAGGGCAAAGCGGCAAAAAGAATGGAAGAGAGGGTCCAGCCTAGCTAATGTGGTCTTTGGGCTGGCACTGTAGACTATGTCCACACAGTCGAGGACTGGGAGGATCATTTTATTTATAATGTCCTTCCTGGCTGGAAGGAGTATGCTGTCACGATTCCAGTAAAGTGCACCAAGCCTTGGGTGCAGCTTCTTAAGTAAAGAGTCAATATGTGCAGAAAAGTTGAGGTGCTGGTCAAGCCAAACACTGAGGTATCTGAAGGTGGTGCAGGATTCCATTGGGGATCCTTCCAGCATGTGAAAAACTAATGGTGAAGGGAGCCTAGAAATTTTCTGCCTCGTCCCAAAGGTTAAGGAGACTGTTTTGCTAGCATTTAGGAGGAGGTTATTTGAGCAGAGCCAGTGCTGCACTGTGATGAAGTCGTGCTGAAGTCTGGACACAACTTCAGAGGGTGAGGGGCCGGATGCGTATAGCACCGTGTCGTCTGCGTAGATATGGATGGCGGAGTGTGTGCAGGCAGAGGGCAGATCATTTAGAAAGACCGAGAATAGGAGGGGGCCTAGGACAGATCCTTGAGGCACTCTTGACGTGATTGGGAGGGGGTCCGACATGGACACTCTGATATGGACAGTTTGGGATCTACCAGTGAGGTAGGAGTGGAACCAAGATGTGGCCCAGCCAGATAGGCCAGCCTTAGCAAGTTTTGTCAGGAGAAGAGGTGAGTCACCGTATCGAAGCCTTTGCCAGGTCGATAAAGATGGCGGCAGTGATGTGGCCAGCATCCATCCCTGAGAGGATGAGTCAGTAATCCTAAGAAGGGAGGTGGTGGGGTGGGATTTCCTAAAGCCAGACTGGTGGGGAAAAGAAGGAAGAGGTCAGATAGGTGGATGGCGGAGAGAACCAGGCGTTCTTGTATCTTATAAGGGTTGGTAGGAGGGAGATGGGCCGGTAGTTGCTTGGGTTTGAGGCATCACCACCCTTTGGAAGTGGGATTACGGTGGCATGTTTCCACTCAGTGGGGACTTCTGCTAGGATGAATGATAAGTTAAATAGGGTGGCTAGGGGTTGAGTTGTGGCAGGGGCTGACAGGTGGAGCATTTTGGAGTCCAATCCCGTGGGACATTTTCCCTTTTCAGGGTTAAGGGCAACCAGTGCTCTGTATACCTCATCAGGGGTGACTTGCAGGAAGGAGAGATGCTGAGCTGCAGTGCCACAAGATGTAGTGTCAGTCGGGGCATGCTGAGCCTGGTGCAGTGTGGCCCTAGGAGTAGCATGGCTGGTAGTGAAGACAGTGTTAAACAAGGTGGCAACTGCTGAGGGGTCAGTGACGGTGTGACCACCAACCTGCAGGGATGGGATTGGTGGTTGTAATGGCGGGCATAGAAGCAATTCGACCTCCTTCCAGAAATGAGATGGGAGATGGGAGAAGGAATTGAATGTGCATGAGAGGTAGTTGGCCTGTGCTTGGCAGATTATTTTAGTACTAGAATTGCAGCGCAGTCTGGAGGTCAGCCTGGGATTTGGAGGTCTTATAGGTTTTCCAGGCCTTGTCTCGGATTCGGAGGTGGGCTAGGATATCGGGAGAGATCCATTGAATATGCCAGATGTTAACTGGAGTGCAGCTGCAGCAGTCACTTCTAAGAGTGGGGTTATTCTAGATACCCTACAGGAGGCATGCCTTAGACAACTAGTATTGGAGCCCACTCGAGAGGGAGCAATCTTAGACCTGGTTCTCTCAAATGGAGATGAAGATAGGATCACAGATGTAGAAGTGGGTAGCCATCCAGGAACTAGCGCACCATCAGACAGTATGGTTCACAAAAACACAGCAATAGAGTCAAGCCATACAAAGGCAAAAGTACTGGACTTTAGGAGGGCTGACTTTGCCCAAAATGGGTGAGTGCCTAAGGAATGCACTAGCAAATGGGCAGGAAGGAAGGGTGGAAGAACAATGGGGAATAATAAAACTGCCATCACAGAGGTAACAAGCCCTTTGTGTAGACAAATAAACAAACAAAACAATGAAAGAAACCACTATGGTTCTCAAAGGAAGTGGCAGTGAAGGTTCAAGAGAAGAGGAAAGCATTCAGGAAGTACAAGGAATCACAGAAGAAGCAAGACAGAGAACTGTATCAGTTAAACCAAAAGGAAGCTGGGAAGGCAGTCAGAACAGCACAGGCCCAAACTGAGGAAAAGATAGCCAACTCAATTAAGAAGGGCATAAAACCTTTCATAGGTACATCAGGGGCGGGAAGGAAGACCAAGGAGGAGAGTGAAGCTTAATAAAGGGAGGGAGGGTGGGCAGAGGGTGACTGTGAAAAAGGCAGAGAAACTAAAAAATATTTTTGCTCAGTATTTACAAAGGAGGAGGGAGGTACCTAAAACAAACAGTAGAAACACTCTGGATACAGAAGTTGATACCAACCCATTTACAGAAGAAAGGGTTCAGCAAGAACTCTTAAAACTGAAGGTGGACAAAGCAATGAGGCCTGATAGGATTCATCCCAGAATTCTAAAAGAACTAAGGTAGAGACTGGTGGCACCACTGACTACCCTCTTTAACAAATCATGGGAGGATGGGTTGGTACCCAAGGACTGGAGGAGGGCAGATGTGATTCCCCTTCACAAAAGTGGGAGCAAGGCAGAAGCAGGAAACTACAGACCTGTTAGTTTTAACCTCAGTGGTAGGGAAAATGATGGAATCACTTCTGAAGGAAAGAATTGTCGAGCATCTAGAGGCCAGGCAGGGACCCAAGGCAGCATCGATTCACAGCGGGAAGGTCATGCCAGACAAATCTGATAGATTTCTTTGACTGGGTGACCAAAGTAGTAGATCAGGGAGAGGCTGTGGACATGGCCTACCTAGACTTTAGCAAGGCATTTGACACAAAAGATTAACATACAAGTTAGCCAGCCTGGGAGTGGGTCCCAAGATGACAGCCTGGGTAAAGAATTGGCTGGAGAATAGGACACAGAGAGTAATAGTAAATGGAGTCCACTCTGAAGAAAAGGGGGTTACTAGTGGGGTACCATGAGGGTTCAGTATTAGGACGGTCCTCTTCAATGTCTTTATAGCGACATTGCAGAGGAACTGGAAGAAAAATACGTCTCTTTGCAGATGACACAAAGATCTGCAACAGAGTTGATCACAAGGTGGGGTGGAAAGGATGAGAAGGGACTTGGCATGGTTAGAGGAATGGTCAAATGTTGGCAGCTTAGATTAAATGCTAAGAAGTGCAAGGTAATGCACCTGGAAACAAAAACCAGGGAAGAGTACACAATGGGGGGTGAGATACTAACAACAACAAAAATGGAAAGGGACCTGGAGGTAGTCATAACAGATGACCTAAAGGTGGGCAAGCAATGTGAGAGGGCAGTAAGGAGGGCTGGGGGATACTAGGATGCATAGGGAGAGGCATCACCAGTAGAAAACAGGAAGTTATTATCCCTCTGTACAGACAGCTAGTGAGACCCCATCTGAGTACTACGTGCAGTTCTGGAGACCCAATCTCTTGTAAAGACATAGACAGGATGGAAGCTGTCCAGGAGGGCAACTAAAATGGTGCAGGGTCTGCACTGGAAGACATATGAAGAGAGACTTAAGGAGCTTAATATGTATAGCCTTGAGGAAAGGAGGAAGAGGGGACATGATAGAAACTTTCAAGTACCTCAAGGGAATCAACAAAGTCCAAGAGGGTAGCATCTTTCAAAAAAAGAGGTGTGCAAGAACAAGGGGGCACAATTTGAAGATAGAGGGGTGGGTAGCTCAGAGGTAATTTAAGGAAGTATTTTTTCACAGGGAAGGTT
Organism: Neoceratodus forsteri; assembly: GCA_016271365.2. NCBI lineage: Eukaryota > Metazoa > Chordata > Ceratodontiformes > Ceratodontidae > Neoceratodus > Neoceratodus forsteri. The sequence goes on from CM057449.1 coordinate 94,144,936, forward strand.
GTGGATGCATGGAACGGCATTCCGGAGGAGGTTGTGGAGTCAAAAACAGTGGTGGAATTCAAGCATGCATGGGACAGTCATAAGGCAATTCTAAGGGGTCGGGGTAAGAAGAAGAAGTCTGCTGGTTAACTAGGATCTGCAGCTTATCCGCTAGGTAGGGAAATGGGCAGACTAGGTGGGCCAAACGGTCCTTATCTCCAATCAAATTCTATGTTTCTATGAGCACCTCGGACTCTGGACATGTGGCACTGCCACTCATATAGGAGCTGCATAGTGACATGCACTGCCCCATACCTATCGCTTTATGTACATGTGGCACTGCCATTCACAAAGCAGCTGCATAGTGACATGCACTGCCTCAGACCCATCACTTTCTGTACATGTTGCACTGCCATTCACAAAACAGCTGCATAGTGACATGCATTGCCCAAGACCTATCACTTTCTGTACATGTGGCACTGCCACTCACAAAACAGCTGCATAGTGACATGCACTGCCCCAGATCTGTCACTTTCTGTACATGTGGCACTGCCACTCACAAAGCAGCTGCATAGTGACATGCACTGCCTCAGACCCATCACTTTCTGTACATGTTGCACTGCCACTCACAAAACAGCTGCATAGTGACATGCATTGCTCAAGACCTATCACTTTCTGTACATGTGGCACTGCCACTCACAAAGCAACTGCATAGTGACATGCACTGCCCCAGACCTGTCACTTTCTGTACGTGTGGCACTGCCACTCACAAAGCAGCTGCATAGTGACATGCACTGTAGGGCTGGGTGGACACGAAAAGCTTCTGACCCTTATTAACAGGATCAGAATCCAGGCCAAAGTCCTGATAAGTTCTGATTAGTTCTGATTCGAATCAGAACCTTTTGTAAAATGTGATGAAAACTGCAAATATGCTATATAATTGCATAAAACAACACTGACATTTGTGGCACACACATAGTATTGTAGTCAACATTTCAGGATATGAAAACTGTGAGTTTATGGCACTGATGTGCTGGTCAGTTGAATATGGTAATCATGCAGTTGACCTCTGTCTGTTCCCTGACTCAGAGTCAGTAGTACTAGTGCTGCAACTGTAAACTGACCTGTCTGGCCTCAGAGGAGGAATCCCATTCCCATTTAGTAGCACACACTATACAATAGACATATAATAGAAATATAGAATTTGACAGCAGATAAGGACTGCTTGGCCCACCCAATCTGCCCATTTTCCTACATATTGGATAAGCTGCAGGTTTTAGCTAACCAACAGCCTACTTCCTCCTAGCAGATATCAGTTTGGTATTGTTGTTCCAGTTCCTTCTCTGCTCCACTGAGAGTCATGCAGCTACTTTCTATGGTATGGGGTCCCCTCCACCCACCCACCCAAGCTGATAACACATTTAGGGGAACCCTACCAAAAAAATAACTGCATGTCCTTAGGAATCCAGAGACCTAGCTACTGTGTTGGAAGGGGGAGTGTGGCTGTGAGATTGAGTCTATACTGAGTGGGCAGAGACCTACATTCAGGTAATCCAAAAATGCAAAACTTAGACAAGTCCATTAGTACATACTGAAAAACGTGTGTCATCATGTTCAGGCAATCCAGAAATTAGGACATACTGAAAACATTCTGTCAGCAGTCTCAACTACAGGCAGTCCAGAAATTACACAAGTCCATGAGGACATCCTGCGTAAAGTGTGCCACCAGGTTCAGGCAATCTAATAATTAGCAAAGCACGTGAGAAAGACATGCTGAAAACACTGTGCCGTAAGTCCCAACTTCAGGCAGTCCAAAAATTACAGATGTCCATGAGGACATACTATGAAAAGTGTGCCATCAGGGTCAGGCAATCTAATAATTAGCAAAGCATGTGAGAAAGACATGCTGAAAACATTGTGCCATAAGTCCCAACTTCAGGAGGTCCAAAAATTAAAGAAGTCTATTAGGACAAAATGTGAAATGTGTGCCATCAGGTTCAGGAAATCCAAAAATTAGCCAAGTCTGTTAGGACATGCTGAAAACATTGTGCCATCAGGTACAAAAATTGTGCAGGCCACATATGGGCTTACTTGAGTATTAATTTGTTTTTCTGAAGAAACGGTGATCTTTCTACTCTTCCAAGTAGTCATCTTTGAGGTCACTGCGAAATGTATTTGCTGCCTCTGGGTCATAGCTGTAATCAGTTAATGGAAGGTTTACTTTTAAGAATGTTAACTTCTCAACATTTTCTGGTAGTAGCCTAGATCGTGTATCTGTTACCACATTTCCTGCACAGATAAAGAGTCGCTCTGAAAATACACTGGTTGGGGGACAGACCATATACTTCAAGGCTACCTGCACAAGTGCAGGCCATACAGGCTCCTTGCTTTGCCAGTACTTATTGGGATCTTCATTCCATTCAATACCTTTTTCTGCTAAATAACAGTCAACCATGGCCTGGGCAGAAGCAGTGACATGTGGAGAAGGAAGGGTTGATTTTTCCAGGATGACAGCATCCAAGTGACTGCAAAGATGACTGCTGGGTGTAGAACAAATGGCAGCAGCTGACTGTTTTGTAGCCTGACTGAGAAGAGAGAGCTGTGAAGGTGCAGGAGGAATGGATGAGGGGGCTGCATCTACTGTCATGTTTATTTTCAAAAGCAAATCTACTTCTGAATGATTTTCTCTCTGCAGTTTTGGAACACATTTGGGTCATACTATGAGAGGTGTTTCATCTTGTACCGTGGGTCTAGTACTGTTGCAATAATGTAATGTTGTGCAATGAGCATTTCACCAAGTTTCTCATCATCTCTGACTTTTTTAATCATTCTATGTACTATGTCTTTTTTTTATTCTGGGTGGTAATCCCTTTTAGTTGCACTAGACTCCCCCATCTGAAACTGGCTTATTGTACCTTTCAACACATCCCTGACTGCATTTAGCTGAAATCTAAGACTTTTGATCAATGGGATTATTTGGCTGAGTGTGGCACTGTTGGAACTCACTTCCCCAGTAATTTCCTCAAAGGGTTGCAGGATCTTGATGAGAAGTTCTAAAACAGCCCACTGCTGAGGATTAATGTACACATCAACATCCCCTGTGCTGTTCTCTAGTGTATACTGTCTTACAGCCTTTTTTTGCTCCAGCAGTCATTGGAACATGTAAAAGGTAGAGTTCCACCTCGTTGCAACATTCTGGATAAGTGTATTAGGAGGCGGTCCATGCTCTTCTTGTATGGCCCAAAGACATTGGCGTGTTTTGCAGGAATGGCTGAAATGTGTGCATATTCATTTTGCCACATATGTGAGAACCTTTATATCTCTGTTCTCGTCCATAAATGCATGCATAATTAAATTTAGGCAGTGTGCAAAACATCGAATGTGGACAAAGCCCCCATCAGACAATGCTATCTTTATGTTTGAGCCATTGTCAGACACAATAAAACCTATAGAAAGCCCTTGTGATGTCAGCCAGTACTGTATCTCTCTATTGAGCTCATCCAGGATGTTTGAAGCTGTGTGATCCTGTGGGATATAATGGATGCGAAAGGAAACCAGTTTTAGAGGGGAATTGTCAGTGTCACTACAGGGAGTAAATGATACCCAATGCACAGTCAGTGACTTAACTGGTTCTGGCAGCTTATCCACATGTCAGTAGTCAGATGGACAACCCCAGCAACTGCATCTTTTCAAGCATTTTTTAGTTTAGCACTTACTAAATCATACATATGCGGTAGTGCAACAGTTGAGAAATATTTCCTGGATGGAATACTGTATCGTGGTGACAGGTGATTCAAAAGCCTTTTGAATCCTACATGCTCCACAATTCTGTAAGGCTGTAAGTCCAGTGCTATCATCTCTGAAATTAGTTTTGTTACAGCAATTGCCTCAGAATGAGTACGCTGGTACTTAGCTTTACATTCAATTGTTTCTGAAATCATAAGCTGTCTTCTAGCAGTTTAAGTTTTCAGATGGCCAACATTAGGAGTGCTGGATGATGAAATAAGGGCAAAAGGGTACCGTTTGTAGTACTTATTCTAGAAGGAAACTGAGAAAGAGTTCACAGTACAAGTGAAGCAGCAGGGCTGCTGCTATCACTTGATGTAACAGGTGCAGGTGTAGTCTGACTTAACTCTGCCTTCATATTGCCTTCTTTCTCTCTGACCAAAAAAGCACACCTGAGACGTAATGGGTGACATCTCTCTAAAAGTCTTTTTAATGCTGAAGTACCCAAAGCACCTTTTTTGCTCCCCCTGCTGATGGTCTTTTTACATATAGAGCACACTGCTCGTAACTCATTATTGGCAGCCAGAGAAAAGTAAGTCCACATATAAGATGTTACCTTTTTTGTTTTATTAACAGGCATACTACACTGTTCTCCTTTGTCACTTCCACTGCGTTGTTCTTTCTCAACACTGGGGTGCCGCTCATCATGGTCTGTCTCCATTTCACCACTATCATGATCCAACAGCTCCTCCAGGCCAGTAACAGAACCTAAATCTGAATGCACTGCCTCCTCATCTTGTTTCTCCTGCACCTGTGCCACATTCTCTATGCCCAAACTGCCCATCTCAACCAAGTTCAAATCATCACATTCATCCTGCGTCTATGCAACTGCCACCTCTACCTCATTCTGGCTTTCCATTTGCTTCTGCTTTTCTCCCTCCTTGTCTACATCCTCCATTTCATAATCATTACTCTCATCAGAGCTAGATTTCTCCTCCTCCTCTGTTTCATTTAAATCTGTACTGGTATTACGGTACACATAGGTACAATATCTTGGCTTGCCACTCCCTGTGGTGCCGACTACTTCTTTAGTTTTAATTAAGGTAGTTTTGGCCTTTCCTGTCTGTTTGGACATCATTGTGGAAGAACCACTACTGCTACTGAATGAAGTCCCAGGAACTGGTCTTTTACCAGTCAGGCTGTGCAGTGTTGTTTATGCCATACATTTTTCCATACCTTTCCCCATTTTGGCCTCCTCCTCCTCACCCTCTCTAGTGCACATTTTTAGCTTTTTTTTATTACACAGAAAAGTGCTTTTTCCTGTATGTGTTTTCTTTTTTTTTAATCTTTTCAGTTGTTTCCAAGTTGCTCTGACAACTCAGTACAAGCTCGGCCTCACAGCCACACTTCCCCTTCCACCACTGTATCTAGTTTTTTTTTTTCACACAATGCTTTTTCCTGTAGGAATTTTCTTTAGTCCTCTCACTTGTTCTCAGGTACCTCTGTTCTCTCTGGAAGGGCTCAGCCTCACAGATAGATGCCCTCCCCTTCCACCACTGTTGTTTTTTTTTTTTGAATGAGACAAAAAATGCTTTTTATTGTAGGAATTTTCCTTTTTTTTACTCCTCTCACTTGTTTTTAAGTTTCTCTGTCCTATCAGGACAGGCTCTGCCTCAGAGTCACCCTTCCCTTCTACCACTGTAACTTTTTTCTTTATGTAGGTTCTTTTTATTTAGCAGGGAGCATGCCACAATGATATATAATATTTTTACTGTTAATCTTTTTATTGTAATTATTGTGATTATACATACAAATACACTACATTCTCTTATATACACTTACATAAATTCTTAATAGGAGAAGGAAAAAACATGAAGTCTGAAGTATTATGCAATGATATTAAAGGGGGAAACAAATGTTGAGAAGACAATATGTAGCAGTACAATCTGTATGATAGAGAGAAAATATGGCAAGTTATGCTTCAAGGGGTAAAAGGAGTAGATACAAACAAGAAATATGAGCAGTCGTGATTGTACTTCCATTATGCTGTAATTTATTACAAGTATGTGTAAGACTGTATAAAGGAAGAACATAAAAAAGAGAAACATATCTAGGAAAGTGAACAAGAATGAAGAGGGAAAGGGAAGAAGAAAAGGAGATAAAAAGATAGAAAGAGAGGAGGTGAAAAAGGAACGAAAGAGCTAGAAGCAAGATTCCAATGTGAACATATAACAACCCCTGGATTAAGTGGCAATATGTGTAGACGTGTTTAAATATTAAAATAGTCCTGCCAGCATTTATTATATAAATTAAGTTGGTCAGAGGCTAATTGTGACATACGATCAAGGATGGCGTATTGAGATAGTGGTTTGGGAATATCCGGGAGGGTGGGAATGATGCTGGATCTCCAATGCATTAGTGTAAGGTATTTAACTTGAAGGAACAGTAGGGATAACCACCTATTCTGAGAATGGGATATTTTGTATGCATGAGCATTGAAAATATCAAGTATACAATGTTTTGGATCTAATGCAAAGGATAGACCAGTCACTTTCATTGCAAAGAAATGAATATGACGTCAAAGACTGTGTATGGGAGGACAATGCCATAAAATATGTAGCAAATTGCCATGGGGGAGTTACAGCGCCAGCATTTATTGTTGTTCATTAAGCCCATTTTTTGCAAAATCTCAGAAGTTCTGTACCATAGATGCAGAATTTTGGTTTGTATGAGTGAACATGCGATTATCCTTGAAAGATTTATGGCAGGATAGCCAGCAGTTATGCCATTGTGAACTGGTTATGTAATAATTTAAAAGGGTACTCCATTTATTTTTTGCAATGATAGATTGATCTGGAATTGTATTTCTGATATGTTTGAAAATGATACTATTTAATTTAGAGTTTGTTTTGATTCATTTAGAAATAAAAGTATCATATATAGATTGATGAGGAATAATAGGAAGATAAAAGTTCCATACCGTGCGTACCTGTAAATATTTCCAGAAATCATGCTGGGGAAGATTCCATTGTTTGCACAGGTCAGAAAAGGATTTTAATTTGAGAGTCTGAGGTATAAGTATAGTCTCTAAGAAAAAATACCCGTTTTTCCAATTACAACAAATAATTGGGTGATTGTCAAGAGTGATGTTGCAGTTCCCCCAAACAGGGGCATATATGAGAGGGGTTGGGTTGGATTTAAGGCGTTTATGAATTATTTTCCAGTAGTATATGATGATGCTATAGTAGGGTGAGATTTTAAATTGGGAGGGAGAGGGTTATAAATGAAGGAAGTGGTGACATTGCCCGGACATAGAGATGTTTCCATATTGACCCACAACAGTGAATTATTGCTGGGTTTATTAAACCATTTGACAGTTTGGGCAGTGCAGAAGGCCCAAAAATATGCTTGGAACCAGGGAAGCCCGAAGCCCCCTTTGGACCAGTGGGAAAGTAGTTTGTTACGACTAAATCTGAGAATTTTGCCTTTCCATAAAAAATTTTCGATTATATCATCAATTCTGACAAAAAAAGTAGGGAGGGTTAAAGAGATATTAGAAAATAGTACAGTATTTTGGGAGCTATTGACATCTTTATAGCGGAGATTTTCCCATTAAAAGAGAGGTTAAGCAGTTCCATCTGTTGAGAATGTTTTTCATATTTGCTAATAATGGGGAAAGACTGGCATCCCATATCTTGTCTAATTTAGAGGAGATCTGTATTACAAGGTAGATACCTTGAGGGACCCAATGAAAACCTAATATTGTATTCATAAAAGGGTTACAAAAATTGTTCAATAGCATTGTTTCTGATTTGTTTAGATTCAGAGCGAGCCCAGAAAGTGAAGTAAAGTTGCTAAGTAACTTAATTAAGGATGGTCCCGAAATTTCAAGATTTTCAAGTAGAACGAGGCAGTCATCAGCATAGGATAGTGAAGTATAGTGGGAATTACCGATAAGGATACCTTGGATCATGGAGGATTGACGAAGAGCCACTGATAGAGGTTCCATAGCTAGAATAAAAAGAGTGGGGGATAAGGGGCACCCTTGCCTGGTACTTCTTGCCAGATGAAAGGATGAGGACAGACTACAGTTAGTAAGAACCCGGGCAGAGGGGAAGGTGTATAGTAATTGAATCCATGTACAAAATTTATTAGTGACACCAAAGTGGGATAGAACACAATACAAATAAGTCCAGTTGAGAGAATCAAATGCCTTTTCAAAGTCGACGGCTATAGCTGTGGCAGGTGATTTAAGAGATTTAGCTTTGTAGATTAAATTAAACAATGAGCGGAGATGATCAGAACCAGTTCTATTTGTGATAAATCCAGTTTGGGAGGTGTGGACAAGTTTCAAAATTATTGATTCTAAACAAGTATTTAATATTTTGTCAAACATTTTCCCATCCATATTAAGTAATGATATCAGTCTGTAACTGGATGGGAGAGAAGGGTCTTCATCTTTCTTTGGTAAGACAGTTGTAATGGCTTCTGTCATACATAGGGAAGTTTACCTTGTGAAGATGCCTCTTTGAAGACCTTAAACATTAAAGGGCATAAGATGTCAGCTAGGGGTTTATAAAAGTCTACAGAAAAAACATCACTCCCAGGAGCTTTACCAGATTTAAGGGAAGTTAGAGCTGCTTGCATCTCTTTTAGGGAAAAGGGTTTGTCTAGCAAAGCCATATCTTGTTGGGAGAGGTGTGGTAACTGTAAATTGTCCATAAATTGTTATATATATTCAGGTTGTGGGGGAGTGGGGTGAGAGCATAATTGTTGGTAGAAGGATTGCATAATATGGTTAGTTGAGGGATTATCTGTATGGATTTTGCCTGAAGGATCTTTCAAACCAGCAATATGTCTCTCCATCTGTTGATTCTCGAGTTGATAAGCAAGCAGCTTCCCACATTTATCCTCTTGCTCCCAATAACGGTGTTTAAGTCTAAGGAAGGCGAATTCAGCTTTCCTGGATATTAATTCATTGATTTTAATTCTAAGCTGAAGAATTTCAAGGTGAAGTTGTGAGTTATTATCTGGATTTTTTGTTTTATAATATTGGATTTCTTTTTCTTTAAGAGATTTCTCTAAATCAGCCAATTGCTGTTCCCTTAGTTTTGTATTATGTGCTGCATAGCTTATAATTTTCCCTCTAACTGTTGCTTTAAGTGCTTCCCAGATGGTACCTTGAGATACATCAGGAGTGTTGTAAAAGGAAAGAAATTCTTGGATTTGGGATCTAATCCAAGGTAAGAAATCGGGGTCTTTCAATAAGAGTGGGTCTAGACGACAGGAGGGGATTTAGATGGGGGAGGGCCCCAAATAAGATGTAATTTTATAGGAGAATGGTCTGATATAGTAATTGGGAGGATAGTTGTGTCAATAATTTTTTCAGTGATGAATGTGGAAGAAAACCAGTAGTCAGTTCTGCTATAAGATTTATGAAGTGGTGAGTAAAAATTATAGTTGCGCTGTCTAGGATGATATAGTCTCCAAATGTCAGTGAGACCGAAGTCTTTCATTAGTATTGAGAGTCCAGAAATACTTCTGGGGTGGGAATCACATGAAGAGTTACTTCTGTCTAAATGTGGTTCCAAAGCTAAATTGAAATCCCCACCTACAAGTATAGGAGAACTGTTAAAGTTACTGTTTATAACTTGTTGGGCCATATTATGAAAGAATTCAGGTGAATCAGAGTTGGGGGCATAAATGTTGACTAACATAAGGGGGCCTGCAGGGATATTTAAGTGGACTATAATCCATCTGTCATCTGAATTGGAGATGGATTTGATAAGGGTCCAGTTAAGTGATTTATGTAATAGAGTAGCAACCCCCCGGTTTTTAGAAGTAGAGGAGGATGCATATACTTGACCGACCCAATCCCTTCTGAGTATGTCGACATCCTCTATTAAAAGTTTTGTTTCTTTTAAGAAAGCAATATGAGTTTTAAGCTTTTTGAGGTAAGAAAGTATTTGCTTTCATTTACAAGGTGAGTTGAGTCCCTTAACATTCCATGAATGTAGAATTAGGTCACTCATGTTAATGGGGAGATGAGTATGAAAACACAAATAGAAAGTAAAGGACTCATATTGAAAGGGCTAGAGGATGTTACAGACTCAAAAGGGAGAGGGCTAGCACAGTCAAATGCATGCAGGATATTTAGTTGTGGAAATACTTAAAGGGTACCTAAACAAGCAGTTTTTTAAGACTGCAAATTCCAGAAGCTGGCTTTATATCAAGGTAGAATAAAGGCTGCTGTTTATATTCATGCTAAAACTGCATTTATGTAAATAACATAAATGCAGTTTCAAAGCTTTTGAAAAATGTAAGCATTAGCCTTTCACTTTCAAAAAACAGCCTTAGTTTCTCCCTAAGATGACTGCCAAGTCTGTTAAGTGATGAGTCATGATGACATCATAGGAGCCAGAGCCAGAGATCCACATATATATCTATAATGCTAATTAGTTATTCTTTCCCTCTTTATTTTGAATTGTGGTACCAGAATGATCAACACCATGTAATAACTTGTGGATTATTTTGATCAGTACACATGTTAGGCTATGATCTTGTTAATTTTGTTTACTTTAACTTGCGGAAGATGTTTTGCAATCCAGCTGACTTTTTCTTTGGCAAACTGCATTACAGTATAAGACTTCAAATATCTGATGATCTAGTAGTTATATAATGCACTGAAGTTCATTTTTTTGTTAACCAGGAGAGATGCACTAAGCTGAAAGCTTGTTTACAGGTGTGGCCTGGGAGCACAAGGAAGTTGAAAGACTTGCTCAGGGTCACACAGCAAAATACCAGTCTGGTTCAGTTCCAGAGGGTTCCAAAGCTCATGCTCTCTAGTTGAATGACAAATAAGGCTTTCTTTTTCCATGTGAACCCCCTTCGCCTAGCCTGCCTTCTGTTGCATGCCCCACCATCTATACCCTGTCCTTAGTACTGCCTGTGGCCGCATATGAGCTTGCGGTCTCATGAAGAAAATTATCACACCTCAGCTTGTAATACTGTACCTCAGAGAGTTATGCACACCTATACTGATACGCATCATCAGCTGGCACTGTTAAAAATGCCTCCCAAATCACTCTCCTGTCCACATTCTCAATGTTTGACTTCTGCTCCCACAGTAAACAGAGTGGATCTCCACCCTTCTGCACAGTGAATGCAGTATGTACAGTTCCCTGTTGTGTTTTTTTCCTTCCTCATTAACCAACAACTAGGTCTTCCTGGAGGGGCAAGCAATAAGCATCATGACCCACCAGAAAAAACTGCTGCTCATGCCCTCATAAAGGCTGCACTTACAATGGGTAACAATGTTCTTGCAGGAGAGGAATACTAATACATTGGTGAATCCACCTGACTTCCAGTGTCAGTCTACTCTTTACCTGTGATCTGCAGAACCCTGCAAGACAGTTCCCAACAATTCTTCTCAGTACTTTTCTATGCTTACTCCACAATGTGAGTTGGCTGGCTACCACCCTTCAATTCCAAATTGAATGAGCTGCCAGCACCTTGATCACCACCTGACCCCATTGTCCTGGCCAACATTCTCCTTCCTATAAAACCAGTCCATGCAATTGTCCAAGGCTGTGTGTGGATATTAATGTATGAAATGGCTGCCACTACACATTCAGTCTCTTCACTACCAGTCTAGTACTGCCTGTAAAGCACTTTGGGATACAATGTGTATGAAAAACACTATATAAATGCTTATTCTTCTAATTATTATTATTACTTCCCATAAAAAAAGAAGACAAGACAAGCATATATTTGATTTCTGAGAAGGTATGAACTCTAACGTTGGAGTGCACAAGAACTTTGCTACAAAGAAGTGATGGATCTAGGGGTGGTAAAGGGTGTGGCAGCACCCCCCCACACACACACACACATAGTAAAGTATTTGCCTGCTGCTGCTGCTGCACTTCACTTTGTTGAAGAAGTCTGATTTATTGATTGTGCAAACGTTTACATTCAAACTATAGATTACATTTGTAGGTTCTGTCAAAAACGTGCTAGAAAAGAATAATAGCAGGAAATATAAAGGTTTAATAAAAATGTTAAAAAGAGCATACTAAGCATACACACCACCCCAGCACCCCCACTGTAGCATCCTGGATCCGCTATAACCACTAGACCACCAGGTTATCCAAGATCTGTACTGCACTATGGTTTGCCACTGAGAATGTAGGTTGGACAAAAACACAATTTCAGCATGTTAAAGTAAACAAAATGAACACAACCATAGACTAACATGTATATTATACAAAACAATGCAAATGGTTATAACCATTTGGGTAAAACAATTCTATACAGAGGAAAAAAAGAACTATTTAGCACTATAGAGAGTCATATATCTCTTTGACTTTGGCTCCGATTATGTCATCACATAACACATTCGGCGACCATTTTAAGAAGCTGGTAAGGCAGGTTTTTTGAAATTAGAAGGCTGATTTTACAATTTTCAAATGCTCTGGAACCACATTTATGAAAATTATATCAATGTAGTTTTAGCATTAATGAATACAGCAGCCTTTCCTTTAGTCACCTACAGAGTCAGATTTTTGAATAGTTTGTTGTCAAAATGTTGTTTAGGTACCCTTTAAATCCTGGGTGAATGTTTCCATTGGGTCTCACAAGGAAGAGAGGTAGTAAAAAGAATATAGGATATATATATATATATATATATATATATATATATGGTTACTAAACAAAACCTATGCAAGTTATACTAACACACTATGAAGTCTTTAGGTAATATAGCAAAATAATATGAGTCAGTGAAATTGCCAAGACTCTCTCGCTATATACTACACAGCATGTAAATAGTAAATAAATCTTGGGAGAAAATTATCTTAAACCCAAGATACAAACTGTAAATAATTATTTCTATCAAGTTATAACTGTGACTTATTTATTTATTTATTTATTTCAGTTTTAGGATTACAATTACCTTTAAGCCCAGGGCTCTTTTACAAAGGTTCCACATCAAGACATTGGTATCACAGAACAAGAAACAAAATTGTTAACACAAATAAGGGTAAAGGATATCAAATTAATTTCGAACAGACAGGGAAAGGGTAAAGTGGAAAGGAAGAGGACAAGGGGGGGTGGTAGAAAGAAATGGGAGGGGGAAAGGCAGGAGGTAAGAAAATGAGGAGAGATGGGGGATAGGTAAGGATATGGAGGGTGGGTGGGGTGAAGCAGCCAGGAAGGTGGCATTGTCAGGTGCTGTAGAGTGGATGGGGCAGAGCCCAAACTAGCTAGGGCAAGTGCATTATGTAGTAAGGAGCTAGATATAGGAAGAGTGGTAGCGGAGCGGTGTTGCATAGATATTATCCATGACGGTTGCAGATGCTGGAAGTGACCAGGGTGTTTTGGAGCCTGGATCTGAAGATCCTAGCCCAGTGGTATTGATAGTATCATTGGCAAGACCGTTAAACCAAGTAGGTGCCCTGTAGGTGAATGAACGCTGGTCAATGACTGTGCGGCAGTGAGGGATACGGAAAAGTTGTGACTTTGATCCCCTAGTTATTCTGGAGCTGGTTTTTATTTATAGATACATAGACAGTGTCGGCAGATAAGGGCCTATGGCCCACCCAGTCTGCCCATTTGAGCTTGTAAGTTCAGTTTGTTTTCCTAGAAGTCCGTTTCCCCTTACCCCTGACCTCTAGAATTCCTTTATGTCTATCCCATGCATTCTTAAATCCCATGATTGTTTCAGCCCCCACCACTTCCTCTGGCAGGGTGTTCCACTTGTCCACCACCTGTTCTGTGAAGAAATTCTTCCTCATGTTTCCTCTGAATCGTCCTCCCTCCAACTTCATCCCATGCCCTCTAGTCCTGGAACATCTTTTTCGCTTAAAAATAGTGTATTCCTGCACCCTGTTTCTCCCTGTAAGATAGTTGTATGTCTCTATCATATCCCCTCTCTCCCTCCTCTCCTCCAGGGAGTACATGTTCAGTTCCTTCAACCTGTCTTCATAGGACTTGTGATGCAATCCATGCACCATCTTTGTTGCCCTCCTCTGAACCTTCTCTACCCTGTCTATGTCTCACGTAGGTATGGTCTCCAGAACTGTACACTGTACTCCAGGTGGGGCCTCACTAGTGTCTTGTATAGTGGAATTATGACCTCCCTTTTCCTGCTGGCTCCTGCCTATACATCCCAGCATCCTATTTGCTTTACCTGATGCCTTGTCACACTGTTTCCCTACCTTGAGGTCATCAGAGATGACAACCCCAAGATCCCTTTCCTGCTTGGTGCATGCTATATCCTCACCCCCAACTGATATATTGTGCCAGGGTTTTTGTGCCCCATATGCATTATCTTGCACTTCTTTGCATTGAATTTCAACTGCCAAACCCTTGACCATTCTTCAAGTTTCTGCAGGTCCCTTCTCATTCTGTCTACATCCTCTGGTGTGTCTACTCTGTTACAGAGCTTTGTGTCATCAGCGAACAGTGAAATTCTGCCTTCTAGATCCTGTGCAATGTCACTGCCATGTCCACTGCCCTTCCCTGATCCACCTCCCTAGTCACCCAGTCAAAAAGTTCAATGAGGTTGGTCTGACATGACCTCCCCCTGGTGAAACCATGCTGCCTTGGGTCCTGTAGTCCATTGACAAACAGATGTTCCACCAATCTCTCCTTCAGTAGTGCTTCCATGATCTTTCCCACTATCGAGGTGAGGCTGACTGGTCTGTAGTTCCTGCTTCCTCTTTGTTCCCACTTTTGCATAGGGGACTACATCTGCTGTCCTCCAGTCTTTGGGTACCTCCCTGTTTCCAGTGATTGGCTAAACAGGATAGCCAGAGGTTCAGCCACCACCTCTCTTAGTTCTTTAAGGACTCTGGGGTGCACCCATCTGGCCCCATTGCTTTGTCAACTCTTATTACTTCCAGTTCCTTCAGGACCCTTTCTCGTGTAAGGGACTTGTGTCCATTTCTGCACCATTCTCACCCCTTGTACTCCCTTCAGACCCATTACCCCTCTTCCTCAGTAAAGACTGAGCAGAAATACCTGTTCAATATGTCAGCTTTACTGTTGTCATCCTCCACGCGACTCCCATCCTCCCCCTTCAGTCTCACTATCCCTCCCTTTGTCTTTCTTTTTTCACTTATGTACCTGTAAAAGGTTTTGTCCCCTTTAACCACTGATTTTGCAATGTGTTCTTCTGTCTGAGCTTTAGCTTCCCTTACTGACTTCCCTGCCTCCCTTTGTTTCTCCTGGTACTTCTCCCTATCCCCTTCTGCCTGTGTCTTTTTGTATTGCCTGAATGCAATCTTTTTGGCTTTCACTTTCTTTGCTACCTCTTTGGAAAACCATAATGGTCTCCTCTTCCTTTTCCTCTTGCTAACCTGCTTAATGCATAATTCTGTTGTTCTTATAATCCCCATTTTAAATACTGCCCACTGTTCCTCAACCCCTGATTCCTGTCCCATTCCCCTTAATACCTCTTTTTAATCATCCCCATTTTCCCAAAGTCTGCCCCCTAAAATCCAGGATACGTGTTTTTGTGTGGTTTGGTTCTGCTCTTTCTGTGATTTCAAACCACAATGACTGGTGGTCACTGTTACCCAGGTGCTCCCCACTGTTACCCCATCACACTGTCCCTGTTTGTGAGCAGAAGGTCCAGTATTGCCTTCTGCCAGTTGGTTCCATGACCAGTTGCTTGAGAAGGCACCTGAAGGGAATCCAGGATAAATCTGCTCTAGTTGATGCTGCTGCTGGGATGCTCCAGTCCACATCTGGAATATTGAAGTCTCCAACCAGTACTACCTCACCCTTGTCTGCCATCCTTTGGATGGCTAGCATCAACTCCCTATCTGTTTCTTCCTCCTGGGCTGGTGGTCTATAGACCACACCTGTACGGGATGGCTGGCCCCATTTTCCTTTCCAGCTTTACCCACAGTATCTCTCCCCCATTTTGTTCCTCCTGGATCTCTGTGGCCCTTATGTCATTTTTCATATACAGTGCCACTCCTCCTCCCTTCCTGCCTGCTCTGTCTCTTCTGAATATGTTGTAGCCAGGTATGGCCATCTCCCAGTCATGGTTATCATTACACCAGGTTTCAGTGATGGCCATAATGTCGAGGTCTGACTGTACCATGACAGCCTCCAGATCTTCCATCTTGTTGCTAAGGCTCCTGGCATTTGCACACATGGCTTTCCATGATTTGACCTCCCTAGACTGCTTCACTGTTCTACTCCAGCCCCTTCCTTGGTTGTCATTTATCCCTGGTTCTCCTTGCTGTCTGCCCTTCTGCTGAATTTTGCCCCTTTTCTGCTTATCCACCTTTTGGACACTAATCTTCATCTTTTGCACACTGCTTTGCAGAGATAGCCACTCCTCTGGTTCACTGGTTCCACTGCTAGCTGTGGGGGGTGAGCAAGTGGGTACCATCCTTGCTGGCTTGCCACCCCCCTTTGCTAGTTTAAATGCTTGTCAATGTAGCATTTAAACTTATCATTGAGTGCTTGAATTCCCCTCCAGGATGGATGCAGGCCGTCAGGCTTGAACAAACCTCCATCCCTCCAGGTGGGTCCCCAGTCACCAATGAATCCAAACCCTTCCTCACAGCACCAGTTCTTCAACCATGAGTTAAAGTTCCTAATGCATGCATGCCTATGCTTTCCCGTGCCTCTCACAGGTAGTACTTCTGAGAAAGTGACAGAAGTAGCTACTTGCTTGAGACCCCTTCCCAGTTTTCTAAACTCTTCCTGAACTTCCTTTGGCTCCCCGTTTGCCAAGTCATTAGTACCTAGGTGGGTAATGACATCCAGCTCACCCTCCGTCTTGCCTTCCCAGTGATCCCCAGTATCTTCCTTCAATCCCTCCATGCCGTGGCACCTGGTACGACCTCCACCTCCCTGTCCTCCCCCCTGTGTCCTAGCTGGATCCCTCTTACGATGGAGTCCCCTACCAGGATTTGCTTCCTCCTCCTCTGGGGTCCACTGCTTTCCCACTGAGGTCACCTCCCTGGCTAACCTCCACATCCTTTCCTTCCACTTCTCTGGATACCTTATTTGGTTGTCCTCATTTGCCAGTGTGGCATATGAGTTCTTGAGGAATAGGATCTGGGATGTGCCTCTGCCTCGACTGCTCTAACCCTCCCTGAGCCCACTGTCATCCAAGTGCTCCCGTTCTCGGCATCCTTTGAGGCAGCTGCATTGGACTGGGTGGTCCCTGGATAGGGTGATGGTACTCCTGACCCAGTTTACTTCCGCTCTGAGTCTGGTTACCTCATCCCGTAGTCCAGAGAGATGCATGCAGATAGGGCAGCACCTCAGTGTCCAGAAGGTCTGCCTGAATATAGCTGCCCCATAGCCACTGCATTGCACCACTCCCCACATTATACTGCAATTCCACTACTTGTCTGCTACTGAAACTCTCTTAGTTCTCTTTTTATTAATTTACAGTACTAAAAATCCTGTAACTGATCCTCAGATTTTTTTTTTAAGGAAGAAGAACCCAATAAATAAATAAATGAGTCAAAACACTTGTCGTGCTGAGGGTGGGCTTCTTCCCCCTTATGCCCCTCCTACTTCACACCTCTTACTATACCCTGTGTTTAGCTCCTGTCAATCAGATTTATCAGGGCATATAATTAAGAGTTGGTAGAAGGGGAGGAGGGGGGCAAAAATTGCAGCAATTAAAGACAGCACAGAATTACACCACCACTATGTTTTAAATTTTCAGCAGCCCAAAAACAATAATAAGTAAAGACAACAAAGAAAGTATAGTGTCACTACAAGCCCACAATCTAAGTTTAAAAGAAAAATACCAATTACCAGTTACACTAAAGCACTGAATTGAATATGTTTCCTTACTTCTCCTTCTGGCTTCTTATTTGAAGGAGTGAACAGACCCCGGGAGGGGCAGTTCCCAACTGTATTTTCTTAGCAACCATGCAGGTTTGGTACTGAATTCTATTATCAAGTTGAAGCCAGTTAGCTTGTGAGTAGAGGTCACAGGTGTGTGTGAGCCGTTCGGCCCCAGTGATGAGTCGACAGGCCTGGTTTAGGGTGGTAGTAATCCTTCTGAGTGCAGTGGTAGTGGAAGTGCCATAGATGACAAGACCAATGTCAATCTGGGAGATGATGGAGCTTTGAACTGCAGCAAAGAGGGCCTCTTTAGTCAGGTGCTGACGAAGCTGGTAGAGTAAACCCAGTCTAGTATTCACAGTTTTAGCGACATTGGTTATATGGGTTCCAAAGGACAGGTGTGGGTCTAAGGTGATTCTGAGGTATCTGAAGGAGTCAGCCTGCTCCAGGGAGTCCCCCAAGGCAGGTGTTTAAGGAGAGTTGGTGGTGTTTGTGCTTGTTTTGGTGGCTGGTGAAAATCACGGTCTTTGTTTTTTTCCGGTTAAGGATTAACTTATGTTCTTTGAACCAGCTTTCAACAGAGGTGAAGCCGTGTTGAAGGGTTTGTTGCAGGTGGCTTGGGTCATGATGAGAGCAAGAATCACTGCATCATCTGCATAGAGTATGACTTGCTGAGAGGTGGAGTCGGGGAGGGAATTGAGGAACAGGCTGAACAGCAATGGGCCCAGGATGGAGCCTTGAGGGACACCGGAGCGAACCTGTTTAGTGTCGGAGACCACGCCTGATATTTTTACACATTGGGACCTGTTGTCAAGATAACTATTGAACCATTTCACTGATTCCACAGAGAGGCCACTGTTCAGTAGCTGATGAAGCAGGAGGCGGTGGTGGACAGTGTCAAAAGCCTTTGACAGGTCGATGAATGTAGTTCCGGTTAGGCGACCCTGATCAAGGGAGTTGTGTATGGCTCCTGCAAACTCAAGAAGTGCCGTGGCAGTGCTGTGTCCTTTTCTAAATCTGTGTTGCTACCGGCAAAGGATGTTGTACTTGTCCAGATGATCAGTGAGCTGGTCTGCTACTATCCATTCCAGGGCCTTAGAGAGGGGTGGCGGGATAGAGATAGGTCGGTAGTTCACCTTTATGGATAGATGTGACAGTTGCTGCCTTCTATTTGTCAAGGAATTGGCTGAGAGAGAGGGAGAGATTAAAGATCCTGGTGAGAGGCCCCAGAACCTCGTCTAGAGTAAGGGACAGAAGTTTGAGGTCCAGTGTGTCAGTACTTGCTCTAGTGTTTTTGATGGCTTTGGAAATGTATTTCCTGATGGTATTTTTGTTTACTGCTCTGAAGTAGAAAGGGGACAATTTTTAGGTGATGACTGATGGGTGGGAAGGGGGGTCACTGTTGTTAAAAAAGTCAGGGGGGAGGATGCTGCTGAGGTCGGTGAAAGCATCATTAAAGGTGTTGGCTATGACTTTTAGGTCCAGGATAGTATTCCCGTTTATTGTAATAGCAGCAGGGGTTGATTTGGACTCCTACCCGGTAACATCTTTAATGTTATTCCAGAATGCTTTTGCATTTCCCCATGTGTCAGTGAGTGCAGTCTTATAGTATTCAGATTTCTGTAGGCGTATGGAGTTGGTGTAATCATTTCTAGCTGTTTTGAAATTTTGGATGTCCGCCAGTTTTCCTGCTTCTCTGGCTAGTTCCCAGAGGTGGTCCCTGTTTCAACTACAGAGGAACCTGATCCAAGGATTGTAGAGTTTAGTTTTCCTTTTTAGTGGGGAGGCAAGATTCATTCAAAATACGTATGAATTGATCAAGGGCTCTATTTCAGACACGGGCAGATGGTGGGGGACCAGTCTTGATTTAGTAGGTGTGATTTTAGGTGGCTTAGCTTCCCACGGGGTAGGACTCTGCTGAGGATGACCTTTGGTGGAGATTAGAACTAAAGTAAACGTAATAATTCCTGGGGGAGGATCCATGAACACCTTACCAAATATGAAAAGGGGATTACAGAAAGTATATGCAATCCCAGGCATAGTAATACATCTTGAACCTAAGTTAGACTGGAAAAAAAGAACTGAGCTGAAACACTATTACGGCAACACAAACAGTATGCCATCATGGTTGGCTAAGTCCTAAAATTATAAGAACAGCTGTACTTGTGCCATCTACTATGTACTTACTCACATAATCATAATGCTTAGACACAGAAGTGTTTATGTAGGAGGAGTGTTCAGATATAATGGAGCGAGTAGGGTCCAAATAGTATAAGGATTTATGGGGTGTCGAGGCATTACAAGATCCAAATTGTATGGGGGCTATCTGGTGAAAGTCTTGTATTGAACAGGAATACGTAGTCATTCTGGCAATATGACATTTATAAGAGTTGAGTTTGTTCATGTTTCGAGGGACTACATATATTATTGATAAGTACTATGTATTTAATAGTAGCACAGACCCAAAAATCGCCCCTAGGGAAGGAGTAGTTTTAACATTGTGAGAGTTCAAGACCTGGAGAGGGTCGAGCGAGCTCAGCTATAAGATTACAACACAGGCTTAAAAAGTCATATCCTAAGGGCTTTGAGTCAGACTGTGCTATCTATTGTTGATTGCAGCACATTGAGTAAGATAACAAAGATGAGACACCTTGAAAATAGCCTGAAATGCCTAACTGTAGGGTAAAACTGAAGACTAAGTGATAGATAAATAAAAGAGTTCAAGAAGTTGGTATACCATGGTTAAAGAAAAGGGGATTTAAAAGTTAGATAAAGGCGGGTTGGAGTGGGAAGGAGACCAGAGAAAAATATAAAGTGTTAAATTTTAGTCTGGGATGTAGTAGTGGACGAAGGGAATAACTAGTTGAGACCTCATTAATATAACCCCAAGATTCTGTAACTGTATAATGTTTATATATGGTAACAAATGTGTGGGGTGATCTTAGATCACAAATTAATTAAGCAGGCAACCTCCCTTAATGGTTATGTGAGATGGACATACTGATAAAAAAGATGGTAGACACCTCTAAATGAATATAGAAGATCATTGAGCACATATGAATTAGTCTAACATTATATAAGAACTGTCCCTTTAAAAGAAGAACTTATCCAACATTAGGGATACTCAAAAACTGACATTGAGTAATATATGCAGAAATAACTGGATGTATAATGTAGCAGACATTACACTGAGATAGACAACTCCAAGACTGTCACAATGAGATGCCTAAATAATATGACATGCTATTATACCAAACGCCTGTAACTGCGATATACAGCTTATCTCTTTCTAAACCAGCTGGGTGCGATAGTATGCACATGCAAGAAATGCTATGTGTGGTTGCAGGGCAGACAAATTCTGACAGTGATCAGAGAGCCAAGGTTAATTAGGCACTAACCTCGAGAGGTACTAATATACATACATGCCCAGGCATCATTTATAGGTTCGATTTCTTTTTGGGCTTCCCCTTCCATTTCCTTTTAGGAGGCTCTGCCGATTTGAAAGGGGAGCTGGTCATCAATTCAGCTCAAGAGGAATTGGGAGACCTACCACCCTGTAAAGCACCTCCAAGGTCATTGGCGACAGGATCCACAGCTGATTCCGGGAGGTCTTCCTGAGACGAGTTTAAGTCCTCTTGTAGTAAAGAAAACTTATTGGAGAGGGTTAGGGGTGCAGTGAAGCCAACATGTCACTCGTGCTGAGAGGCAGGCCTAGAAGGAGTAGCACCTGCACAACATGCATGTTTAGAAGAAGGTGGATTCAAGTTCTTTTTGTCTAGCAAGCAGGCTGAGATATGGACAGGAGGTGCTGCATCAGCCTGGAGAGATACAGGTTTCTCAGTGCGTTCATGATTTGAAGCCAAAATGTGGGTGTGCCGGTCTGATTGGGAAGTTGCAGAGACAGTGGGTGAAGGAGTCACATCAATATTTCCAAATGGGGCAGTTGGAGGCTGGGGCTCACCAAGAAATGCAGTCAAGGCTTCAGAAGTGTTGAAATCTTTGGTTGAGTCACCCAGAAAAAGGCGCATGATGGCAGGATAGTGCAGAGCAAATTCCCTCGTTGGTGTAGGGTAGTTTTAATAGGATTGAAAGCTCTGCGTTTATTAGAGAGTTCCTTAGAGAAGTCTCTAAAAATAGAAATTCTGTGATCTTGCCAAGTAAGCGTTCCCACTTGTTTTGCTCTATTGATAATCAGTTCAGTGTGGGCATAGTTTAAGAATCTTGCAATGATAGGCCTAGGTTTCTGATCTGGACCAGGCCTCCGGCTTAAAGTGTGGTGTGATCTTTCAATAGTAAGGTCTTGATCAGGTGGGAGTTTGAGCAGGACTGGCAGCACGTGTAATAGAAACGCACTAGTGTTTACGAGTTCTGCACCTTCAGGAAAACCCAAAAATCTCAGGTTATTGCATCTGTTTCTGTTTTCAATGTCATCAATTTTATCTTGTAGGCTTCTGATAACTCTGTCTTGCTCTCTGATGGTGGCTTGCAGGATATTAATAGAACTTTCATTTTGAGCAACGTTAACTCCAGCATCATTGATTTTTTGGTCTAACACTTGCATGTTAGTGATGTTTTGTTGAGATGTTATTTTTAAATTGTTAATTTCACAGATGAGCTGTTGAAACATAGTTTCCACTCTGCTGAGGGAGCTGTTTTGCAGGAGTTGCTCAGCCATTGTAGCAGGCCTTCACAGAGAAGCAGTATAACTGCAGAAAAAGTTATAGCTATAGAGTTATGATATAGAGAAAATAAATTTACCAGAGTTGAGCTATGATGTTAGTAAAATTATATTTCACTTGCTTGTAAATGCTGACAATCTGGGATCAGGAGGATGGACGATGTTAGATGGTAGTCCCAGGGAGAAGCAGAATTAAGCAGCCATCTTCGGCATAGCCAGGCCACCCCCCCAATATATAATATTTTTAAAACAGCAGCTGGTAAACAAACACACAGTCAGTCACACACAAGCAAACTGGCAAGTTTTTTTTTTAACGTCTTCCAGGCAAGACAAAGTACAACACTCCAGTAAAGGCAAACTGGAATCTTGCAGCAATTTCCACCCTACTTCAAAGCTCAGAGGTCCACTTCACTTAAGTTGAGACATGCGGGGGGGACTAACTTACTGATGTTTTCTTTTTTTTAAATCAGGTAACAAAAACCTCAGCTAACTTGAAAAGAAAAAGCAGGAAAGGTGAGTGAGCAGGGTGCACTCAAAAGCTGCCGAGTTCCAACTTGCCAGGCTGATGGTGATCTGCTTTTTTCTTTCTCTAGTCCCCTCTTGTTCTTTTCTAGTTTATATACCACTAGCCCGCTTTTGTTTCTTAACACAATTCTTGCCCTGTCTTGCACTTAGTTTGCTTGCACTGCAGTAGGCTTTATATTTGCATAATAATCACAGAAAACTTTGATAAACATGATGAGATATAGAGTCAGGCCGTCCATTGTGAGTGACGAGCACTGAAAGCCCATTAGGCAGGTTGATCTTTTTTTTTAATTCCTTTATTTCTCCATTTTTCTCTGTAGTTGTTTATTTCACTGTTTTAAATTTCTTGTTAAGTAAAAGTTAATCACTCGCTGGATGCTTTTGGAGAAGATATTTATTTAAACTGCGACTGATACACACACACAATAAAGACAGCTCACTAGCTCTGTCTCGTCTGTGTCTCCCTCAGCCACACACTGAGCAATTCCCACCATATGCAGCCTTATATACCTCAGTGCCATCTGACCAATGTACCGCTAGTCAGGTGGCAGAGGTATGTCACCATCATGTGTGTCTGTGTGTGGCGCAAGTGCAATTAGGAGGACCAGCTGCAACTGTGAACCTGGCAAATGTGTGTAAAAACAAAAAGCTCCAGTCAACTTACACTGGATGAGTGAGAAGGGGGAATAAAACAGGGACCTTTGGGCTGCACAGATACACTCCCAGATGGGTCTTCAGCAAAACTCACGTCTGCTGCATTTTTTACAGTAACTCCAGCTTTTTTTTTTAATCTGTTCACAGATGCTAAACTGTTATCCCATGTTCTGTGTGCAGTGGTGGAGAAAACAAAATGGGTGTAAAAAACTAAGTACTCTAATTTAATTAAACACATTTAAACCCCCTGCTAGGGCATACCTGTCTGGTGCAAATGCAAACAATTAAGTACACTGCTACAAAGGGTGAGGTTACAGTTGCTCCCTGGACCTCTTGGAATTGGTGGCTGCCTTGTGTAAATATGTGGCTACTTTTTTGAAAGGATAAAGTACCTTGAAAACTGATGGCTTTTTGATTGACACCTATTGGTAAGCAACTTGATGAGTCGGCTTGGGCTACACACATGCAAAATAAATTCAATCTTCTCGTCCTCATGCCATTTGTTTCTTTCATGTCCCCTGCTGTGCTGTGTAACTATTTGTAAGTCTACTCTCTTGACTTGATTTAACTGAGGTACCCTTTTAAGATAACAATGCCATTTTACTTGTACGAGGATAGCTACCCACACAGTTTCATTCTGAAGAAGTTGTCCCTTATTGATCCTAGTCCATCAGACTGCACTGGATTCGGGGGGTTCTGACTGTCAGTGGGTCGGTCCACCCATACCTAATGCACTATTCCAGACCTATCGCTTTTTGTACATGTGACACTGCCACTCACAAAGTATCTGCATAGTGACATGCACTGCCTTAGACCCATCACTTTCTGTACATGTGGCACTGACACTCACAAAGCAGCTGCATAGTGACATGCACTGCATCAGACCTATCACTGTCTGAATGTGTGGCCCCGCCACACATAAAGTAACTGCATAGTGATACCCTACCAGACCTGTTGCTTTTTGTACACATGACCCTGCCACTCACAACGCAACTGCATAATTTATTTATTTAGCTTTTGTTTAACCGGTAAGTGCACTAGCCATAAAATGACTATTTTCAGGCACGACCCGGGAGAATACAGACATGCAGAAACTTAACAGGATAACACATTATAAGTACTTTACATACAATGAGTTAAAGAGGATACAATATATCAGAACATACAAAGTAAAGTGCTTTACATACAATGAGTTAAAGCAGATACAATATATCAGAGACATACAGAGTAGACCATTCATAAGTTCATAGGCGCCTACCTATGCGATGAATAGAGAGGACCTTGGACAATAAATTATCAGGTGACATATCATATAAACAGAACAAGGTACACAAAAACAGGTAATACAACAGGAAGAAATAACCATTGAGAGCAGGGGGTGTCATTAAGGAAAAGGTCAGTAAGTGAGGAAAAGGGGAGCAAGCCATGACATTAGACTATGTGAGTATATGTAAGTGTAAGGAAGATGCCTACAGTGCAAGATTGTATATGGGC
Source organism: Neoceratodus forsteri (assembly GCA_016271365.2). Taxonomy (NCBI): domain Eukaryota; kingdom Metazoa; phylum Chordata; order Ceratodontiformes; family Ceratodontidae; genus Neoceratodus; species Neoceratodus forsteri. The sequence goes on from CM057449.1 coordinate 94,169,816, forward strand.
AAGGAAAGGGAGCCAGGACAGGCTGAGGCAGTAAGAGGGTTATATAGAAGTAAGGAAATGCTATTGTATGGCCAGATACATCAGTCATTAGGTAAGGTGAAAGCAGGAACAGGTATCAGCAATCAGCAGATTTGAGCACAATTTTCTCTTAAAGCATGTGTAGGAGCTAGAAAGTCTAATGTCGAGGGGAAGGGAATTCCACAGCTTTGGAGCTGCATGCTCAAATGCAACAGTTCCTTTCCTAGTGCGGCACCTCATCAAATTCAGAAAGGATTTAGCTGATCGTAGACCATGGAGTGCATCCTGAGGAACAAGCATAGCTGCAAGACACCTAGGTGTTTGATTTCAAATTATTGAATCAATAAGAGAGCCAAGGTAGTATTTCCTGCTAGCTGATGGAGAGAGCCAACCAAGATCATTACAAAGTTGACAGTGGTGTTTAAGCCGAGGAGCAGAAGAGGCATAGCGACATATGTTGTTATACGTAATATCCCATCTGAGTAGGTCAGTTTTATGAGCAGCCTCAAATAAGGGAGCCCCATAAGTTAGGGTGGGGAGCGGAATCCCCCTCGTAATGGCCATTTTAGTTGATGGCATGAGCATATAACTGGTCTTACATGCAACACCCAGTTTGGAGTTGACAGCTCTGCAAACAGACTGTACATGAAGATTAAGATCAAGAGATTGCTCTAGTACAATGCCCAGGTACTTGAAAGAGATCACACATTTCAGTAATTGACCTTCTAAGTCCTGCACTGTCAGTGCTGTTGTGCACGCCTGGAGCTTTGGGGACGATCCAAGCAGCATGGCTTTAGTTTTGCTAGTGTTGACAGCCAGTTTGTGGTCGTATAGCCAGTTTTGGATATTGTTAAAGTCAGAGGAAAGGGTTGTATTGATAGTGTCTATATCAGTAGAACTTGTATAGATGACAAGATCAGCAGCATATAGAATAGCAGAGCAGGATTTTAGTGCAGCTCCAATGTTATTTATATAAAGAGAGTATAGGAGGGGCCCTAGGACAGAGCCCTGAGGTACACCAATGTTAATGATGGCACTTTTCAATAGAGAGGAATTAAATTTCACCACTTGAGTTCTATTTGTCAGGTAGCTTTCGTACCAGTCAACAACAGAGGAGGAGAAATGCAGGTGGCGAAGCGAGGAGAGTAGCAAAGCGTGATCAACAAGGCCAAAAGCCTTTGTGAGGTCAATAAAGACAGCCCCAGTCAGATTGCCAGTATCCATTTTTGAAAGAGTGTCTGTGGTGAATTTAAGGAGTGCAGTCGTTGTGCTATGTCCTTTCCTGAAGCCATGTTGGGTATCCGAGAGCAGGCTGTGCTTAAGTAGATAGTCAGTTGTCTGAGTTGTAACAATTTTTCCCAGGATTTTGCTCAGTACCGAGAGTATGGCAATTGGTCTGTAGTTCATAACAACCTTAAGATCCCCTTTTTTAAGTACAGGTGTGATCCGAGCAGCTTTCTAGAGGTTAGGGACCATTCCACCTGAAAGTGATAAGATATAAATTTTGGCCAACAGTAATACAATAAGGGGAGCTGCAAGTTTCAAGAGGCAGGGTTTCAGGGAGTCTGAGCCAGAGCTGGTGTGATCAGAGATGGACCTCAGGAGCTTCAGGACTTCCTTTCTAGACACAGCCTTAAAATAGAATGGAGGAGTATAAGGAGGCACAGGGGACACCACTTCCAGCTTATCCAGGCAGGCTCCTGATGAGGAGTGGCAGGACACTGCAGTGGGATTGAAGGAAGAGGTATATTGGGAGAGATCAGAGAAATGCAGGTTGAAAGAATTTGCTATGGTTTGTGAGTCATTGCAATGCACATCATTTATCAGCATATCACTAGGGGTAGTTGACTGTGAGGATCCTAGGAAGGATTTGATGTCTGTCCAGAATTTTCTGGGATCATTGGCCGAGTTAATCAGTAGGTCTTTACAGTACTTGCTCTTAGCAGCTCTGACTTGTCTTTTACTTGAATTCCGTAGCATACGGTAAGCGTTGAAATCTGTTTGCTGGCCTGATGTTTTGTAGCACCTCCAGAGTTTATCTCTAAGGCGCAAACTTTTGAGCAAGTCTTTGTTTAGCCATCTTGTTTGTTTACCCCTCACTCTCCGGGTGATCTTTGGGGCATGTTTACATTGAACCGTAAGGAATTTAGTGATGAAGAGGTTAAAAGCGTCCTGAGAACAGTGTGATAGATAGATCTCCGACCAATCAATTCTGGAGATGTCATACAGAAACAACTCTTGGTCTAGGTGAGCAAAGTTTGTGAGAGTGATGAGAAGTGATGGAGGAGATGGAGGTGCCCCCAAGGACAGGACGCAAAAAGTAGGAGAGTGGTCAGTTAAGGCATCAGCAAGAGTACCAGTGGCAGAGATGTGTTCGATCCAGTTTACCAGCACCCCATCCAATAGTGTGCCTAGTGGTGATGAAGACAGGCTTCTAGTTGGCACTGTTACCATCTGATGCAGGTTGTAGCTATGAGTCAGAGATTGAAGAGAACTGAGAACTGCCTGAAGCCAGTTTAAGTTTAGGTCCCCTAAAATGAGAACCTCATTATAATTAACATTCTGAGAGGTATTTTCCAACAGGTACTCTAGACCCACAATCCCTCCCACCTGGGGGGGGGGGTGTTATATGCACAGATAACATGCAGTTTCTTGGCTCCCAACACAAGGGTAGCATGCAAGTATTCACATACCAATTGAGCATCCGGGATAGTGAGAAGAGAGACAGTCAGATTATTTTTGTAGTACAGAGCAACTCCACCACCACGTTTGTTCGATTTCATATCTCTTCGAATAATAGAGTAATTTGGCAAGGAGCAGAGGGAGTCAGTAACTGATGGTTTTAGCCAGGTCTCAGTGAGACAGAGGATATCAGGATTGTACAGTTTGACCCATGACTCCAGTTCCACGAAGTGACACAATAAACTTCTTATGTTCAAGTGTGCAATTAACAGCCCCTGTTTAGACATACTATGTATGTCATCTGCTGAGAAGTGAGCATCTAGTGGCCCAGGATTTGTCTCTGTATCCCCAGATAGCAGAATGGCAATGATGACAAGGAACCACAGCCCCACATTTAGAAAAGGATGGGATAATGCAGACTTGTTCCGTAGTTTCCTAAACATATAGAGAGAATGGTAGGGACAGCCCTTTTGGTAGAGAAGATGATTAATTTGTAGTATCCTTGCATTATAAATAATAAGGTTGGAGAAAGTAAAATCATAGTGCTCGGTCCTAGATTTATTTGCGCCATCCTCATTCCATAAGGATAGTGTAATTCTGTCAAGGTAAAGTAGGACAAGAAAAGTTACGAGGGCAACCTCCAGACAGCTGTTGGACATGGTATGACTGTTGGTACAACATTGGTTCAATTCATGACAGAGGTCACCCAGGGTCACAGCTAGGCAGGGATTGACAAGAGGCTTTGGCTATGCAAGACCTTGCAGGCATGCACTCCCCTGCCCCATTACATTGATAGCCTGGGGCACACCTACTCAAGTACAAGTGCAGGATGTGAAATCCTTTTGTCCTTGTGCTTCCTTTGTTATTTAAAGAGGTTGTTTAAAAGCCCACAAATAGATCCCTTAGGAGCAAGCCAGACGAAAATGTGGATTCGAGCAGGACCCAGAGTCATTGGAGTTTGTCAGACCTAGTTGCTTGATTTCTGTTTTGCTTGGGATAGTTCCAAAAAGTTGATTTTAAGCTGAAAATACAAATACCTTGTGGTGATGTTTTGCAGAAAATCCAGTCCAGAAGACCTTCACTGATGTAGTGAGCAAGAATGGTGTAGTTACTCCAAGCAGAAGATCTTGTAAATCCCAAAAAACTTAGCTACAGACACAGACAAACACAAACAGCCTCCCACACAGACTGCACCAGAACTGTACAGCAGTTTGCTTCATGAGTGGGTTGGAGTGGGGGGGGGGGTTGGTTACTGGACTACCAAGGTACTTTCATTCAACAACAGGGACTGGGGTGGGAAGGGGCACCAATGGACTACCAAGGTAACACGTCATTGTGTTTACAGTGTGATAGAAACATAGAAACACAGACAATGACAGAAGAGAAAGACCATTGGTCCATCCAGTCTGCCCATAAACCCTAACAACCCCAGGATCTATTGTCCATAACAGGATTCTAACCCACGCTATCCACCCCCATGCTCCTCAGCCTGCTGCTGTCACCTTCAGCAACCACTAAGTCCTTCACTCTGTCCCAGGTTTGCATGAAACCATTGATAGTTTTGGTGCCCACCACATCATCTAGTGTATTTTTCCACAGCTCTACCACCCTTTCTGTAAAATAACATTTTCTTACTTCCCTCTTTAACCTCATCCCTGACAGTTTGCACTTGTGACACTGGGTTCATGATCTGCTGCTTGTGCTATATAGTTCCTCACAGTTTACCTTGCCCATTCCTTTCAAGAACTTGAAGGTCCACATTATATCATCCTGCTTTCGTCTGGCTTCCTGATTGGTCTAGCAGCTCCTGTGATATTGGGTTGAGGTGCAGTCAGCAATTAGGGACCAATGAAATCATGAAACAAACACTGCTTTCAGAATGCAGAGTGGGACTACATGGAGGTTTCCTCATATGAGGCCATCTGTGTGATATAAGAAATCTTCATGATCTGCTGCTTGTGCTATATAGTTCCTCACAGTTTACCTTGCCCATTCCTTTCAAGAACTTGAAGGTCCACGTTATATCATCCTGCTTTCGTCTGGCTTCCTGATTGGTCTAGCAGCTCCTGTGATATTGGGTTGAGGTGCAGTCAGCAATTAGGGACCAATGAAATCATGAAACAAACACTGCTTTCAGAATGCAGAGTGGGACTACATATGGAGGTTTCCTCATATGAGGCCATCTGTGTGATATAAGAAATCTTCATGATCTGCTGCTTGTGCTATATAGTTCCTCACAGTTTACCTTGCCCATTCCTTTCAAGAACTTGAAGGTCCACGTTATATCATCCTGCTTTCGTCTGGCTTCCTGATTGGTCTAGCAGCTCCTGTGATATTGGGTTGAGGTGCAGTCAGCAATCAGGGACCAATGAAATCATGAAACAAACACTGCTTTCAGAATGCAGAGTGGGACTACATATGGAGGTTTCCTCATATGAGGCCATCTGTGCGATATAAGAAAACTTCATGTGCTTCAGCCTCCCCCACTAACATTGATGGACAGGGGAAAAGGAAATGCTTTCAAAATCTACTCTATACACAAGCCCCCAGCCCAAACTAATTTGGATTGACTGCCTCTATACCACTGATGTCAGCAAAACCAAATAATTCCGCGTGAATGCAACACTAATCTTTAGTAAACACAGAAAAGAGTTTGCATGACTGCTAGAGAATTTACACACTACGCTTCTTATTGTTATTTATTTAAGGTTTTACCATGAAGGACATAGTGTGCAGGTAACCATGGCCGCGCATTTCCAGATGCCTCCTGGGGGTGGAGGGTACTGGATTAGGCAATAAACAGGGTGCAAATGTATGACGGATTAAGCTTCTTGACATCTAAAACCCTTACAAAGCTTAGAATGGCACCAGGATAAAACTTACTTGTCTCACTCCACTAATAAATAGGGTTGTTAACCATAAACTAATTAACAAGGGGATATGATGTATCTTCTGAGGCTCTGAATATCAGCTCCTACGGGTCCCTCGTTGCTGAACCTCACAGGGCCAAAGATAATTTGCCCAAGGGCCCCATTCTGGTTGACATCTCAGCAGCAACATCTCCTCCGAACCAAAACTGGGCCCGTTTAAATCCAAGCACCATCTGTTCCTCTCAACATCTAGCTCCTGTGGCTGTCTTCTTTAAATAAACCATGTCCTAGCACCCGTTCCACAGTTAATACTACTTAGCACTTGTCTTCCAACCCACCCACCCCTCTTTTCCTTCTCTCCACATTATTATTCCTCCTCCTCTTCCTCCATGCTCTTGGCTGCTATCTAATTCTGACTGCAAGCATTTTACATGTGCCTGTAACTGACTATCATTTGTGTCCTGTATAATCTCTGTCTTATCTGATGATGTGGAACCTTTGTAAAGGAGCTCAACTTCCAAAGGTATGTGTAATCCGAGACTTAAATAAATAAAAAAAATAAATAAAAGTGGTGTAGTTAACAGGATTTATGTTACTGCAGGAAGATGTTAGGTTAGGGGAGAAACTGTCGCTCAAGACAATGATGTGTAAAGCCACTAAATAAAAAGGAAAACATTTTTTGAATATACTTTGGAGTTCATCCAGTCACTTCTTACACTTGGGAAGTAAGGGTCCCCACTACAGTAAACTCCAGTCTGTCATGTTCTGTCTCATTCCCACTGTGTTTCAAGTGGTTTGCAGAGTCAGAAAGATAGAATAGATCTCTAGATGACATAATACTGCCCCAGGGAGCCTGCCAGCATTTAACTAGGCCAGTTAATCATAATGTTACTGGCCAAGAAGGCCATCTCCCCCATCAACTCAGCAAAAACTAGAAAGGCTAGATCTCCTCCAGTGCTTCAAAAAGGACATTTTTAGCTACTGTATTAGTGACATTAAGCTAAGGTGGTTTGGATTTTGCATCTTATAGATTTCCAATGGAAGGCCTGGCTTGATTAGTTCCACGTATCAGCTACAAGACATCTGACAAATCTCCAGAATGGAGAACCAGAACCGAGATCTTTTCTGACAGCCCTGAATTATGTGGCATCTCCGCCGTGTGACCACCGGGACAGTTTGAGTTTAAAGCTTGCAGTGGCCATTCTGAAAAAGGTGAGCACAGAAGGTTTTGACTCATATATACGCTCCACGATGAAATGAATTAAGACTCTTAGCTGGGGAGTAGTGCAACCGCTGCAGAATTTTGCAATGTGTGAGTTCACCTCTTGATACTCTACAAGATTGAAGGGATAATTCACAATAGTTTGCCCAGTCCTCTCCCAGTACCATTGTGTTAGGGAGCTGGTGTACTGCCTGGATTTGTTTTACTTTTCTTTTCATGTCAACTTTAATTTTATTGCATTTTGTTAAAATCACTTCAGAAAGAATACATTTTACACAAACATGGAGAGATGCACAGTTTAAAATACAAATATCATAAAATCTATACCAATAGTTAAAAAGCATACACTTCATTGCATCTGTATAGCTCACTAAGACCATGATACGTAGATCTACTCTAAGCTATGTAAAAAAAAACCAAAAAACATTTGCATGTCTCACCCATTCCTCTGCATGCCAGGGCTATTAGCCGACCTTCTGTAAAGTAAACTAATGCATATTGCTATTTTTACTGTATGAGCAAAGGTGCTTGGAATTAATAGTTACTTTCAGAAGTAGTCAGCTGTCACTTCTTATATCTAAAGGTTGCTTTTCTTTCCTGATTGCTAATTAGAAGACTTTCTACCTGGCAGTACTAGGTGTAATGTGTGGAACCATACTCCACCTGGAGGCTGACATTGTTCTAGTCCCCATACATCATGGAGGCTGACATTGTTCTAGTCCCCATACATCATGGAGGCTGACATTGTTCTAGTCTCCATACATCATGGAGGCTGACATTGTTCTAGTCCCCATACATCATGGAGGCTGACATTGTTCTAGTCCCCATACATCATGGAGACTGGCATTGTTCTAGTCCCCATACATCATGGAGGCTGACATTGTTCTAGTCCCCATACATCATGGAGGCTGACATTGTTCTAGTCTCCATACATCATGGAGGCTGACATTGTTCTAGTCCCCATACATCATGGAGGCTGACATTGTTCTAGTCCCCATACATCATGGAGACTGACATTGTTCTAGTCCCCATACATCGGAGGCTGACATTGTTCTAGTCCCCATACATCATGGAGGCTGACATTGTTCTAGTCTCCATACATCATGGAGGCTGACATTGTTCTAGTCCCCATACATCATGGAGGCTGACATTGTTCTAGTCCCCATACATCATGGAGGCTGACATTGTTCTAGTCCCCATACATCATGGAGGCTGACATTGTTCTAGTCCCCATACATCATGGAGGCTGACATTGTTCTAGTCCCCATACATCATCAGCACTGTGACCTCAATGCCTGTTGCATCAGTTAGCTTGCCTAATGGATTACCAAGCTTTGGAGGCTTAGTGCTACTGTACACCATCTGAGTTGGGGTGGGCTAATTTTATAGCCTGGTAATAAGTAAGCAATAAGACACGACAGGGTGTGCATGGAACATATTTACCCTGCGGCCAGGCGCATTAAGGCATGAGGCCTGGCCGAGTGCTTTACCTGCGGCGGTAAAATATGTTCCATGCACACACCTGGAGTGTCTTATTGCGCCTTATAAAATGGGCTACATTTTAAAAAATTTTCTCACTGTAAAAACTATATTTAAATATCCAAAAAGAAATCTTTGTGATAATTTGAGATAAAATAGTCCTTCCGCCTGCTACCTGATGATGCTACTGTATTTTGCCACTAGGCATTTCTGTCCTTCTGTGGCATCCATACTTCTGAAAAGTTCACCCCCACACACATTATTATTTATTTTTACTAGTCGGTCTGTTATTTACTAAACAGTTTTATCTTTTTTTTTCTATCTTAATTTCTTTGCCTGATTCACTTGATCAAGCGTCCTGTTTTTCCCCCAGTTCCTCCATCGTGACTACATGCCGCTCTTCAATTATCTGCACTGTACAGGTAAAATGAGGAACCGATGGGCAGCTCGTGGAAAGTTTTTTTTTTTTTTAACTCATCAGCATTGCTCTGTTCGTGTCTTTACCTCCTGCTGCCCACCCAACCATCCGCTCCTTTACCGGCAGAGGCTTTGGAAGTGGCAACGGGACTGTAAGAAATAAAACCACAGGACAAGTCTGTAGGATTGTTTTTTTTTAATCGTCATCGGGGACTGTCAAACAGCCTGTGAAGCGAGAGAGCGAGTTGCAACAGAGTTTACCTGATCGGTTGGCGAAACCATGGGACAAATCTGAAAGTCAGTAGATTTTTTTTAAACCATTATCGGGCCGTTCATTTTAACCTGTGAAGCATTAGTGAGAGGCACCAGAGTTTTCCCGATCGATTGGCGAGCGTTTGATGAGCTGCGTTATGGAGTGCATACAAAAAAGGAAAAGGCAGCATTTGCATAATGAACATTTTAACGGCTGATTGATTTCTTTCTTTTTTTCACACTACTCACTTTTTGTTACAGTAATCCAAGTACGGTAGTTTTTTGTCCTGCTTGGCAAATATAAAGATGGCAGACAGTAAAAATGCCAACGTTCCATGGCTTATGGATATTGGCCTTTTTACTGCCAGTCCCTTTTTTTACCCAAGCATGGAACAGATTTCATGCATGGGTAACTAGCCAATCAGATTCCTTGATTTAGCCTACCCATTTTATAATGTGTCATGTACAGCACTCCTTAAGTGGACATATCCCCAAACGTCAGACCGGACTAGAATAAATATAGATTTCAACATGTCAAATGAACCCACAATTCTGGATTAAGGAATCATAAAATTGGCTAACAAAAGTGAATACAGTACCATGGTTTGCCAATCTGTGTCCATTGCAGAGACTTATTATCCAACAGAATAGGCTTATTCTACCATTTTTGTACAGTACAAGTCACATTAACCTGTTCCTCCAACTCACTGCTCTTTCATATGTGTGTGTGTGTGTGCTGACAAAGCAATGGCAATTCTAACTGCTTAAAATATAAAATCAGTTTCAACCAACCATCAACTCACATGCAATGCATTTCCCACCATTTGAAAATTCCCTTCAGCTCCCTCTCAATGTTGATTCAATGCGTTTTCAAATACAATTTCAGTGCAGTAGCAATTCATGTACAGTTCTGAAAGAATTACAGTATTGATCCTGTGGGACCTGTGTGCCATTCCCAATGTACAGGCATTCACAGTACATGAATGGCCCCCAATCTGCCTAATACCATTAATATGTTTTTAACACAATTTCAGACAGCCTAAGCTCATTGCGTCTGAGCTTGACTGCTAATCATCACATCCTGCAGATAGACTCATGTATGCACAAGTTATGACATTTTTCTGCCCCCTGATATTTTTATTGACTGTGAAACCAGGCAGAATTATCAGTTGATTTATGCTGCTTACATCTAAAAATGAGCACTCCAACCCTTGGGATGAAAGATAAGAAACTGCTGAATCTTTGGCTCCAGGCTTGCACAATGGACTATACACACAATGCATGTGGCCAGAGCCAAGGATTCATTAGGAAACTTTTATCAGTTCATTGCAATGATCAGTGCCCACATTAAGCAACCCACTGAAAAATGCTGAACCAGTGAGTTGGAGGAACATTTTACTATGACTCGTACTATAATTTACAAATGGTTTGCCACGCTTTCCATGGCAGGCCCAATATCGTGGTATACGCTCTAGAGTGGCAGACGGGCTTCGGATTGCATAGAAAGAGCTGGAGTTTCAAAGCTAATGGGGCATGAGTCCTGAAATTGTTCTGCATAGCCATACCACTGCAAATGTACCGGTTTGCAGTGATTTGCAAACATTTCAGTACATTTGTGCACTTTACAGAAATAAATAACAAATGTATTTTTTTTTTTTACATGACATTTTTGATTTGCAATCTGCTGCATATGCACAAACCTTTAAACCATCTTTTCTGTGGTCTAACCATCTGGGCACAAGCAGGGCAATTGCAACAAAAAAGTGCCATAATTCTTTACAATTCCAGCACTAAATGTTTCTTATGCATTAAAACCAACACAGCACTAAAGCACAAAAAATTGCGTAGAAGCACATGCCCCACTAATGCTCAACATTTCCCGATCTTCTGATTACTTTTATGCTGGGTTTCATTGCAGTCTGGAACCTGTCTGACATTCTGTTACACACCGATGCCCACTGTTGTTTGTTCCATTCATACTGGACTTTTAAACCTACTGCTGCATGATTTGTGACAGAATTTCTGATGCTGCTGTGGAACCATAATGTGCCCATATATTTGCAGGCAATTTTGAAACATTTGGGTGCTTTGTGACAATTTCTGCACTTTTCAATTAAAAAAAATAAGCATGCATCTTTTTTTAATGTGTGCATTATTTTTCTTTCATGGGTCCACTTCTATACAGTCTAACAATTATGTTACAAGTAGCATAATTGCACTAAAAAAACAACAACAAGGAAGTCCTGCACTCACCATCCAGAAATGAAGATAGCCACTCACCATATAGCCAAAGTGAAGATTTTGTTAATGTGCCAATGCTAAAATACACAGCACTGGCACATTAATAAAATCTTCACTTTGGCTATATGGTGAGCGGCTATCTTCATTTTTGGATGGTGAGTGCAGGACTTCCTTGTTGTTTTGATTTGTATTTTTGTCCTTGCACCCCACCCCTGTGCAGTGTCTGCTCTGCTATAATTGCACTAAAACCACGACACAATGTCCACTTTGTTTCCATGGATGTGCCCTACGTCTCTCTCTCTCTCTCTCTCTCTCTCTCTGCAGTGTGCACAGAAGGGGTCACTGACTGCAGTACAGTACCTGAAGATCCATTCACAGTAAGCACTAGTAAAGAACCTAGTACTCCAACCAAAGTTGTCTACACTTGATCTGTTGATAATTCAAGAACTCAGTTACACCAGACAGTATAATACAACAATAAAAGGCGTGAGCCTACTGGAACCCCAACACTTTGCACCCGTACTCTTTGGCACTTTGTCACGGTGTCACTGCTGTATTATAAAAATACAAAAGCACGCATACCCCCATAATGCACAGCATCATGGAATATGATGGACAGTGCTGGATCTGATTCTAACAAATGGGGATTGTGTAGATAACATGGAGGACCAGTGACCATTGGATGGCGAGGTTTAGGATAAAAACTGGGCAGGAGGCAAGACTTACCAAAATGAAGGTCCTAGACTTCCAGAAGGCTGACTTTGAAAACATGAGGATATGCCTGAGGGACACCCTAGCAGAGATAGGGGAACAGAAGGGGGTGGAGAAACAGTGGGCTGCAACAAGACTGGGAATAGATAGGGCTATCAAGCTATGTGTCAGGCAGATTAGCAGGAGGAGGAGGAGGCCAATCTGGTTCACTAGGGAGGTAATGGAAAAGGTAAGAGCAAAGAAACTAGCCTTCATAAGATACAAAACAACTCAGAAGGAGCAGAACAGGAAATGGCACCAGGAGAGGCAGGGGGAGGCAGGGAGGGCAGTTAGGAGGGCAAAGGCATTAGCAGAAGAGAATATAGCCACAACAATTAAGGAGGGGGATAAAACATTCTATAGGTGCATTAGTGAACAGAGGAAAACAAAGGGGGGTAATTAGGTTGAAAGGAGGGGGGCTCACATAGAGAATGACAGTCAGAAAGCAGACATACTTGACAAATGCTGCTACTCAGTATTCACAGAGAAGGAGGGGCAAGGGCCAGAACTGAAGGGCAGGGGCATAAAGGGTAGAGCAGTGGACACCAGCCCCTTAATGGAAGAAAGAGTCCTAAATGAGGTAAAGAAGCTAAAGGTGGACAAGGTGATGGGTTCAGACACAGTGCACCTCAGGGTGCTAAAGAAGCTCAGGGAAGAGCTGGCCGCACCACTTTTGGCACTGTTCAACCTATCGCTAGAAACCAGGGAGGTACCTAGTGACTGGAAGAGAGCAGATGTGGTCCCACTCCACAAGAGTGGTGATAGGGAGGAGGCTGGCAATCACAGGCCAGTCAGCCTGACTTCAGTAGTGGGCAAGATAATGTAATCACTGCTGGATGAAAGGATAGTGGGGTACCTTGATAATAATGGCATGATAAGCCCAGGGTAGCATGGATTCACCAGAAGGAGATCCTGCCAGGCAAACTTAATTGAGTTTTTTGACTGGGTAACTAAGGTGGTTGACCAGGGTGGGAGGGTGGATGTTGCCTATTTGAACTTCTGAAAGGCTTTTGACACCATCCCTCACAGAAGGCTAATAAACAAACTGAGCAGCCATGGGGTGGATCCTAAATTAGTTAAATGGGTGGAGAACTGGCTATCTGGCAGGAGCCAAAGGGTGATGGTAAATGGGGTGCACTCTAATGAGGGAAAAGTGATGAGCAGGGTAAGACTATGATTGGTGCTGGACCCATCGTCTTCAATATTTTTATAGGAGATATTGCAAAAGGGCTGGAGGGGAATGCATGCTTATTCACAGAAGATACGAAAATATGCAATAGGGGGGACGAGTCGGGGTGGTTGAAAAAATGAGGGGGACCTTAACAAACAGGAGGAATGGTCTCGAACATGGCAACTAGGTTTCAATGCAAAAAAGTGCAAGATCATGCACATAGGGTACTGGAACCCAAAGGAAACATACAAACTGGGAGGGAAGGAACTGATGGTCATAAAGCAGGAAAGAGACCTGGGAGTCATCATCTCAGAAGTTCTAAATGTAACCCCTTTGTTACCCGGGGTTACTAGAATCCTAGTAAGACCTAGTGGTAGGCAGGGAAGGCAGCTTGTGAAACTCCAGTTAAATGGGTTTCACACTGTCTCACTCTGTCCTCAGTCACAGCTGAGACTTGAGAGATGACATCACTATAGAACTGTCGCAGCTGCATGAGCCACATTGGAATCTCCAGCTCAGGGAATGAAGTTTAGAATTTTGGGAAATTCAAAGTCAGTCTTCAGTTTGTCCTTAAGCAAACAAGAAGGAAATCAGTGAGTTGTCTGTTTAACCCCCTCCCTCTGGGGAGGGGAGGAGGAAAAGTTATCTGTGGGTTCCAGGGGCAATCCCCTTTGCCCACTATGGAAGGAAGTTGCCTGGTTTTGTTTTAAGTCTGTTCTTGTAAAACAGCAAAGAAAGTGTTACTTCGCCTGTGGGGCACCTGCAATAAATGGGTGAGTGTTTGGCTCCATTTGAAGGGGCAAACAACTTCTTTTCTTCAGTTGGGAAGTAATGTGGACTGCTATTTGGGAGGACTATGTCTACTAGGATGAACAAATGGAGCAGTCTATCAGTTTAAAGTTTAAATGGATTTAAAGTTCGCTGTAGAGGGGGTGCATCAGATCATCCACCATTCAATCTACATTTTGCAGTTCTAAAGTTTTCTATGTGTCCAGAGAAATGGCCAGGTATGGGCTGTGGGAGCTGGAGGTGGAAAAACCCCCATTTTTAGTAGCCAGGTCCACCTCTACGGATTTCTTTTGTGTTTTTGCTACTTGCCTCATGCACTTGGCCGGTGATGGGGTGGGTACCCAGACGTGGGTCGCAACTTGAAAATCTCTTTAGGAGTCGCAGACTCTAAGTGGTGTGGGGAGCCACAGGATGGGAAAATTACTCCTTGTTGGATGGGAGTCTCCTTGTTTGATGGGAGCTCGATTGGAAGTACGAAAATAAATCTCTCTAGGAGTCGCAGACTTCAAGTGCTGTGGGGAGCCACAGCTTGGGAGCCTCCTTGTTTGATGGAATGTCTTTCCAAGTAAAGTTTGGGTTCATTCTTCAAGTGGACCGTCAGTCGAGTGGCCGGTAGGGGAGCCGGGCCAGTCGGGCTATGTATCGAATGCGCATGCAAAGTCCAGGCTGAGTGCCTGGTGGGTCCAGAGCCAGACAACTGGAGTAATGTGTTCATTCCTCAAATGGACCACTGTGTTTTAACCTCTAATCTGCACATACAGTAACGTAGCCCTTTAGGGGACCATGCAATGCTTTGTTACGTATCATCTAGTATAAATAAAGCCACACTGAAAAATCCCAATTCTGGTTCTGGACATTACAGTTATTGCTTCCTGTATTTGGATTTACTTGGGTACCCCTGTGCAGAGTAGCCAAACCTAGGTCTCTTGTGCCAGGTAACCTCATCCTTCCCCTAACCCGTAGATACATATGTATTTATAGATATGTTACATAAAGGTGACTAGACAATATTAAAAGGCAGTAGGAAAGGCTAGCTGAATGCTTGGATGCATAAGGAGGGGTATCACCAGTAGAAGGAGGTATGTGATTTTGCCCCTGTATGGGACCTTAGTAAGGCCTCACCTTGAGTACAGAGTTTAGTTCTAGAGGCCCTCTCTGAAGAGGGACATAGACAGGGTAGAGGCAGTTCAGTGGAGGGCTACTAAAATGGTGCAGAGCCTGTAGGTGGAAGGCCTATGAGGAGAGATTAAAAGAACTGAATATGTATTTCCTGGAGGTAAGGAGGAGGAAGAGGGGGAACATGAGTGAGACACTTAAATACATCAACAGTATAAACAGGGCACAGGAGGGAAGTGCTGTGTATTTCAAAAAAGCAGTTGCTGAAGGACAAGGGGTCACTGTCTGAAGTTGGGGGGGGACAGCTCAGAGGAAAGATGAGAAAGTACTTTTTCATGGAGATGTGGATGCTTGGAATAGACTTCCATAGAAGGCGGTAGAGACTGATACAGTCATGGGATTCAAGAATGCATGGGACAGACACATGGGTATCCTGGAAATAAAAACAAAAGGAAGGTGTACAGGAGTTCAGAATGAATATAGGGTCTCACAATAGGTGAGGGTTTGATAGGGCAGACTGGGTGAACCAAAGGGTCCTTAACTGCTAATAATATGTATGTATATATGTATGTACAGTATGTATGCATGTATGTATATATTGTATATGCAAATGACCATGAACATTTAGGCTGGTTCTGTTATAAACAGGAATACATGGTGCCCAAGAGCCTCTCACACAATCTGCAAAGGGTGAGAACTGAAGACACAGACAGTCGGGGACCAGGTTTTTGAAATCATGGCCCAGTCCAATGGAACTCTCTCCCGAGAGCTCTGACGTAACCCCCCCCCCTCAGAGGAGGCCTTTGGGAGGGACAAAAATACTCTTCAAACAACAGAAAAGAGGAGGGTGGGAGTCTCACCTTGCTTATGTGCACATTACACTGAAGTGCATATTCAAGCAGTGAAAAAAGACCTCTGCAAAAGCAGGGTAAGGTCAGCACCAAAGGAAACTAGGTAAATGAACAAAACTGGAGAATCCAAAGGAAAGATGGCCTTGTTCGGCGGTCACGCCTGCAGCTGTGCTGTGCTTATGTATCAATGTGCAACCACGTCATCCTCAGAGCTCTCAGATTTTGTTATTTTGGAATGCTTCTCTTCTATGGTGGTGCACTACAGTACGTTTTAATAGCAGCCTGTGATGGATTACATGGAGGTGTCCTGAGTATGGGGTTCTGACGATGTAGCCATATCTAGTGTCAGAATGGTGAGCCTGTATCTCACTGGTTATGCTGTTTTTTGGTCTTCACATTGCTAACAATTGCTGATTTGCATACATCCTGTTTTTATGTGAGGCAATGTTTTGTATGGTAAATACCTTTCTTCTAAAAAAGTGTGCACAAGGAAACGTGGTGCTCTGCAGTTAAACCAAATCACATATGCAAACCGAAAACTGGAGCAATCTCACCTATCTTCAAATACCACCAGGGTACTTCAAGTAAATTATAAACCTTTATTAAGTAAAAAAAAGACACATATTGCTTGACGCGTTTCGGATAGAATATCCTTTCTCAAAAGCTGATGAAAAACTGAACCACCCATCCTTATATACACCACAGTTATGACATCACTGATAAAAACATTGGAATGTTTTAGCAAGTGATAGAGGTTTGCACAACTATACAGAGCCCCCCCCCCATCCTTTCTTACTGAAGAGCCCCAACCTTGAAAGGCTGTCTCACACACAGTCATTTTCAAAGTAAATCCAATGGGACATGGCTTAATAAAACACAGGGTTGTTTTTAGTGTAAACATTGTGTCAACTGTAGAAACATTAATCAAAACAAGGATTTTGTTTGTGGTAGAAGTGGGTGGAAGTTTGAAATACACCAGTTAATAACATGCAATACCACAGGGGTAATTCACAAAGCAGATTGTAGCTGCAGAGCTTTCTATATAGGAAAGACAGAAAGACAGTTGAAGACACGAGTTGGAGAACACATTAGGGCTGTAGAGAAAAAGATATAATTTTTGCTACAGCTATACTTGTGGCTTTGTCAGAAAACTCAAGTGAGCATGGTTTCAAATTTACAGGGATGGAAAAAGTGTTCCCTAACCCCAGAGAGGGTAGTTACAGAAATAAGATTTTAATGAAAGAAACTGAGTGGATCATAAGACTGTCGGCCAATAAAAAAACAGGTCTGAATGTTGGTATAGAGTTAAAGCCTGATTTAGAAGAAAGGTAAATAAAGGGATGTGTGTTTTGGAAAGATACATCTGAAACCTCTGTATCTGCAACTTAGAGATACTGGGAATTGAATGCCATATAGCTTATGCATTTTGTTATATGACGGAGATTGTACTTAATTTCATGGAGGTCCTGAAATTCTGTTTTTAAATGTTTTACACTTTTCATGAAAATATGCATCTGAAACCTCTGTATTTACAACTTAGAGATACTAGGAATTGAATGTCATATAACTTCTACATTTTGACAGAGATTGCACTTAATTTCATGGAGGTCCTGAAATTCTGTTGTTAACTATTTGCACTTTTCATGAAAATATGCATCTGAAACCTCTGTATTTACAACTTAGAGATACTAGGAACTGAATGTTATATAACTTGTACATTTTGACAGAGATTGCAGTTAATTTCATGGAGGTCCTGAAATTCTGTTGTTAACTATTTGCACTTTTCATGTCTTTTTTTTTGCACTCTATTACTGGGGCACTTTAAAAAGATGTGTGTGTTGTTGTTTTGCACTTAAGGGGTCATTGATGCAGACCAACGATGTTAAAGTTTTTATCAGTGATGTCATAACTATGGTGTATATAAGGATGGGTGGTTCAGTTTTTCATCAGCCTTTGAGAAAGGATATTCTATCTGAAACGTGTCAGGCAATATGTGTCATTTTTTTACTTAATAAAAGTTTATAATTTACTTGAAGTGCCTTGGTGGTATTTGATGATGGGTGAGATTGCTCCAGTTTTCAGTTTGCATATATGGTAAATACCTTAAGGGGGAAATAGGGTAAGCCGAGATAGGGTGTTCCTGCTGAGGGAGGTGGGAGCCACCAGGGGGCACTCAGTGAGGCTGACTGGCTGGAGATTCAGGAGGGGGGAGACAAAGAGACACTACTTCACCAAGAGGGTGATGGAACCCTGGAATGCACTGCCTGCAGAACTGGTGGCTGTAAATACTGTAGAGGGGTTCAAGTTAGGCTGGTGCAGGTATGGGGGAAGGTGAAACTGAGTAATGCCAAAACTGGAGGAGTACTTCAGTTGGGGGAGGGGGTTGGAGGGTTTCACGGGGGAGGTGGGGAAGGCAGCAAAGGTGTCCTAAACAGGTGCTGATCCTCAAGCAGACTCGATAAACCATAGGGCCTACTTTTCTGGCATCTTAGTATGTTAGTATGTTAATGTTTTTTATAATGGCAAGTGTTTCATAAAAGTGGTTTTCTTGAGGTTAGACCGCTTGAGTGGTTTCCTTCTGCTTACCACAATTATTTTGCAACATATACTCTAAAACAGGGACAGACCATATGTGGTTCCTCTTATGGCTTTACTTTGGTGCTGATCTCACCCTGCTTTTGCAGAGGTCTTTTTCTGCACTGGGCATAACAACCCATCTATTTCTGCAGGCATCTAGGGATTGATTTTCCCTGTGATGTTGTCATCTCAGTCAGTGAATATTTATTGACTTAAAGGGAAGGTCCTGTCAGCCTTCTATTCTGTTTACTTGTGTAGTTTGTAGGTATGAAAAATGATTGCCTCCATTGCACCCTCCTAATTTCATCAGGGTTTAAATGTAAATGAAGGTACTTAAATCTGGTGTGAAAAACCTGATTGACTCCATTGCAAAGGTCATGACTCAACTCAAGTAAGGCATCCTGGAATTTTGTGACGTTTTAGTTCATAGGTTCTTAGGTATTTACAGAGCTTTTGGAAGACCATGGGTCCTCGCCAGTACTATCAGACGTATCCTGATATTTTTCCTGCTACTAAGTGAATAGCCAGGCATGTCTTAAACTCATTCATGTTTCTGCTGGCAACTACTTCAGCTGGCAGCTTGTTCCATACCTTGGTTATTCTTACACCGAACCAGTGTTTCCTTTTATTAGTCCAGTATGTTTCCCCGCTCAGTTGTAGTGGATGTGCTCTAGTGCCATACACCTGATCTCTTAACTCAAGACCCAGTTGCTCCCATAGCTCTGTATCATTTAGGGCTTTGTAGATCAGACACCTATCTCCCCTGAGCCTGCCGAATTCCAGGGAATGTAGCCTCAGTGCATCCAACCTCTGGTCGTAATCCAGTCCCCTAATCCCCTTTATTGTACATGTGGATCTTCTTTGGACCCTCTTGAGCACTTTTATTTCTCTTTTACCCTCTGGGGCCCAGAACTGGGGACAGTACTCCACATGGGGACACACCAAAGCGGTGTAAAGAGGGAGCAATACCTGCCTACCCCTGCTCCTAATATGTTTGTTTATGCAGTACACTATACTGCTACATTTTGTAATCACTTAGTTGCAATGTAACTTAAACTGAGATCGTTGCTAATTCTTACGCCCAGATCTCTTTCTTTGTGTACTACCTTCAGCTCTGTCCCACTCAATATTTACTTAAACTGCATATTGTTTTTTCTGAGGTACATCACGGTACATTTGTCAATACTGAAGGATGATTTTTTATGCTTGGCCCAGTATTCTAGTTCCCCTAAAGCAGACTGTAGTGTGCCAGCATCCTCTTGGGTATTAACAACAAACCCTATCCATGTATCGTTGGCAAATTTGGATTCCCAGACTCCTGTACTGCTTCTCATTGATGAGATATAAATATTGAATAGATGGGCCCAGCCAGGAACCCTGGGGGACCCTGCTGGCCACTTCAGCCCACTTACAATGTGAGCCCTTCACATATACCTGCTGTTCCCAATTGGACAGCCATGCAGCTATCCAGTAGGCAATACTCCCGCAAATCCCATGTTCGATAAGGGCACCAACAAGTTTCCTATGTGGAACTTTATCGAAAGCTTTTGAGAAATCCAGAAAGATTATGTCCACCAAGTTCCTAGTGTCTAGGGCTTTACTGACTTCGCCATAAATTCTAAAAGATTAGTCTGGCATACAACTCGTCACAATAGTAAATAAACCCCATGCAGTAGCCAACAGTTACAAAATTATTTTCGAGAGGGCATTTCCACAACTGGATGGTTCCTCAGCCTACTGGAATGCTCTATTTCCTTCTAACAGCTTTTACAGGACCAACATCTGGGAAAATGTCTATAGATATACATCACAGGATGGGGTGAGGATTATGCAGTTCCAGATTATCAACAACATGTACCTTACCCCTGTCAAATTGGCCAAGTTTGGTAAATCCCCCCTTCCTCGCTTTGTAAATGATGTAATCAAGTAGAAGGCTCCCTTTACCATATCTTTTGGGAGTGCTCTAAAATTGCTCCATTATGGTCCCTTGTAAAACAGAAAGCTGATCCCCTACTGGGGGTGGCGGAACATATCGAACCTACAATCTGTTTAATTGGGGATTACTCTCAGGTGTTTGGACCCAAACAGAAATACCACCTGGCTATGATGGCCATGTTGGTTAAGAAATTAGTACTACGACAATGGCTTGACAGTGAACCCATTTCCTATTCTGAATGGTTGCAGGAACTCCTACATAATCTGGCTATGGAAAAGATTATTGCTAGTACTCGTAACAAATAATTAAGGTTTGACATAATCTGGAGTAAATTAAAGACAGTATACTCATTATAATGGTCTGTCATTTTGTTAACCTGCTGCTTCAATTACTGAGATAAAGCTGATACCATGGGTAGGGGGGTGAGGGACGGGGTTAGTTTTGTATTGTACTGTATTGTGTAGTGTATCTGTCTTGTTATGTACAATGTTTGTCCAAGATTCTTCGGGATGTGTCTAAAATAATAAAATCTATTAAATGAAAAAAAAAAAAAGTCTGGCATGATCTTCCCTTTGTAAATTCATACTGGGTTGGATCCATGTCCCCGGCCAGGAGTGATGAGTCCATTATCTGATTGTAATAACTGGCTTCTGTTTTTTACCATTGAAGGAGCAGGTTACAATTCTCCGTTATAACCCACGAGTTATAATGGCGAATACGTGCCAACTGCTCCTTCTGTTCCCTCTCACTGCAGCACAGTGCAATAAACCAGTTCTCAAAATTACCACAGAAACAGCTGAGGCAAGACCGGCGCAAATACCAAATGTACAAAGCCCAACTGCTGATATTTTGAACCCAGAACTGTGTCCATAAACAAAAACTACACAATCAACAGAAAAACTCACAGATCCCCTTATAATAAAATGCACATGGTCCCTAAACACTAACCCGCTCTCCTCTCTCTCTCTCTCTCTCTCTCTCTCTCATCTCCATAGGAACCAACTAGATTCTTCATGCCTACAATATAGCCATGGAAACCATGATCTATAAAGAAAAAAAAGATTCAAAATTTCATGGGCAAAACTCATTTTCAGACTTCATCTGCACAAAACAGCACATTTATACAACGGACTGACTGCACAGTTGAAGACTATTGTTCAAATATTTTTTTCACATTCCACATTGTTACCTCTTCCTCTTTCCTTCGCAGAACAGTAACATATACTTAATTAGTTCATTTTAAAGCATTTTACTACTTTACTTGTTTAAAAGTACCTCTTTGCTTAAAATGTTTACTCATTTTACAAAGTTAATTACAGACATAAAACGGTGCAATGTTTGCTTAAATAAAAATGTTCTTGCCAATATAGTGCAACTCATTTTCTTCCTTATTGCGGTGAAAAAACCGAAGACAGCAATTACACATAAAAAAGCATGGGGGTGAGTGCATAATTGAGAAATTATGTGCACCCTCGGTGTGGGATGTTCATATAAACCCCTCGGGTGATCCCATACCTCGGGTGTACATAATTTCTCATTATGCACTCATCCCACGCATTATTGTATATTTTAATGATACCTCAGGACTTTCCCCAATACTGCTGTCAAGCTTATCGGTCTATAGTTCCCCACATCTTGGCCTAAGGCCTGCAGTAGTTATACTGTATTACTCAGTGCTGTTGCTGCTATTTTTTCACAGAGAGGGTGGTGGACGCATGCAACAGCCTTCCTTAGGAAGTAGTGGGGTCAAAAACAGCGGGGGAATTTAAGAATGAATAGGACAGATGTAAGGCAATTCTAATGAAAGGGTAGGTGGAAGTAGGCTGCTGATTAACTTGGATCTGGAGCTTATCCAATGGGTAGGGAAATGTGCAGACTGGATGAGCCAAGCGGTCCTTATCTGCTGTCAAAGTCTATATTTCTATGTTCTCTGTAGTCCCTATTTTTTTTCTTGTGCTGGCCATGAAACATTTCAAGGCATAGTAAGTGCCCTGCTGTTTTTTGTAGTTTACAGTGTTTCTCAGTTAGAAAAGAATGCTTTTAGGGGATACAGGGACATCACATGACATAACAGAAATGATTTAGAGAATAACTTTTGCTGGCGTGTGCAGGTACACATCATCATCTACCATGATCCCTTGCATGAGTGGGGTCTGGACCTTTGCAATGGACACAAACAGGTTTTCACATGAGGGCAAATCAGAGTGAAGCATACAAACATGTGAAATTGCCGGCAGAAAAAGGCTCACAGGTCTATCAGGTCTGCCTGATTGTGGAGCTCTCAGTCTAATACCACTGCAGTTTCCCCCCACCCAATCTCCTCCCTCCACCCCCTCTCCCAGTCCTTCCCTCCATTGTGTTCTTGTCTGTAGTAACCCTTCCCCTAACTCTATCACAACCCCACTTAAAACTAGTCACTGTCCTTGGTTTGATTAACTCCTCTGGCAGTGCGTTCCAGCCTGTCACCACTCTCTCTGTGAAGTAGTGCCTCCACATTTCCCTCCTGAACCTTCTCCCCTTCCAACTTCAGACTGTGGACCCTAGTGATCCTACCCCCCTTTAAACAGAACAATCCTGCTGCTCTGAATTTCCTTATGCCTTTCAGGAACTTAAAGGTCTCTATCATGTCCCCCCTTTCCCTTCTCTCCTCCAGTGCATACATGTTAAGCTACCTCAATCTTTCCTCATAAGGCATCTAACTTAGCCCCATGATCATTTTTGTAGCCCTACACAGCATTCCCTCCAGTAATCTCACATCCTCCGTGAGGTACGGCCTTTCAGTACTGAACACAGCACTCCAAGTGCAACCTCACCAGTGATCTATACAATGGCAGGATGACCTCATCCTTTCTAGAGGTGATCCCAATGGCAATGCACCCCAGGATTCAATTTGCCCTTGCTGCTGCCACCCTCCTTCACTGTGCTGATACCTTCATGTCCCCTGTCACTAGTACTCCCAGGTCCCTCTCCTCCTCTGAAGTTGCTACCTGCACTCCCCCCAACCAGTAGCTAGTCCTGGGATTTCAAGCTCTGAGGTGCATGACCTTGCGCTTCTTAGCATTAAACCCCAACTGCCACTCCTTTGACCAGTGTTCAAGTTTAGCTAGATCCTCCCTGAGTGCCTGCCTCCCTGCCTCATTGTCCACTTTTGCACAAATCTTAGTG
Source organism: Neoceratodus forsteri (assembly GCA_016271365.2). Lineage (NCBI taxonomy): Eukaryota > Metazoa > Chordata > Ceratodontiformes > Ceratodontidae > Neoceratodus > Neoceratodus forsteri. Next base: position 94,193,352 of record CM057449.1, read on the forward strand.
TAATCGGTGATCAGGCTGATCTTACTCTTGATCCCCTCTGCAATGTCTCCAGTGAAGACATTGAACAAAACAGGGCCCAGCACTGAACGCTGCGCTACCATTAGTTACTGGCCTTGGCTTGGATGTCTCCCCCCCAACAACTTCCCTCTGTTGTCTGCCCTGAAGCCAGCTCTCAACCTACCCCACTAGTTTCTCCCCTACCCCCAAGCCCCTCAGCTTGCTCAGTAACCTCCTGTGCAGCACTGAGTTGAAAGCCTTGCTGAAGTCCAGATACAGAACATCCACAGCGTGGCCTTTGTCAACCACCCTAGTGACCCAGTCAAAGAAGTCGATTAGGTTAGTCTGGTAAGATCTTCCTGAGGCAATCTCATGCTGTCTCGTGTTCAGTAGAGCATTACTATCAAGAAAGGTTATCAACCTCTCCTTCAGAATGGTCTCCATCAACTTCCCCATTGTAGAAGTCAAGCTCACCAGTCTGTTATTGCCCGGTTCATCCTTGGGTCCACTTTTATGGAGGGGCACCACGTGAGCCATTCTCCAATCTCTGGGTACATTCCCTGTCTCCAAAGCAACCTCATTTATATGTAAATCTGTATGAAATTACGTAGATTCAAGAACGAGAATGTAATGTAAAATTTATTTATATAAGGTGCCCTTTCTGTGCTCAGGGCACCCTTACAATAATCATAACAATATTTCAAATAATGGTAATAAAACATACAGTATATATCATACATCAAGTATCTAGGAATGCTTGATAAAACAAAAAGGTTTTAAGGGATTTTTAAAGCTTTCTACAGTTAGGCTATCTTGTATCTGACGAGGTACAGAATTCCACAGGGTAGGTGCCATAAAGGCAAAAGATCTTCCACCAGATGTTTTCAGGATCACCCTGGGAATCTCTAGCAATCCCTCATCAGAGGATCGGAGTGAGCGAGAGGAACAGTAAGAAGACAGGAGTTCTTTCAGGTAGTGAGGTCCCAACTCATGTAGGTCCTTATAGGTCAGCAATGCGACCTTGAAGGTAATCCGACACTGTTTAGGCAGCCAGTGCAGATCCCGCAGCACAGGTGTTATATGACTGGATCTAGGGACCCTAGTCAATAACCTGGCCGCCGTGTTCTGCACTAACTGCAAGCAGTGGCTATCCACCCCGGCAGCACTAGATAGAGGGCATTGCAATAGTCAAAATGACTGGTAACTAAGGCGTGGACAAAGGTAGGAAGATCTTTGGGTGGAACCAGGTGTTTCACCTGGGCTATATTCCTTAGATGAAAAAAGGAAGACTTGACTACAGCTGACACCTGCACCCTCAGGGTCAAGCCCTCAACAAATGTAACACCTAGGTTACACACCTGGCTAGAGGCCATAAGTGGGGTCCCCCCCAGACATAAACCTGAGGGCTTCCCTGCCTGTGCCCCTAACATCCTAACTCCAGAATTCACCATCAGTTCCTCTGTCTAACCTGAGTTCAACCAAAGCCAACTGGTACTCATCCAGTTCTGTATCTCCAGTAGGCAGTTGTTAAACACTGTGATTGAATCAGACTCCTGCTCAGGTACAAAAGACATGTAGAGCTGAGAATCATCAGCATAGCAATGAAAACTCAGCCCACACCATCTTATAATGTCCCCCAATGGAAGCATATACACCATGAATAACATAGAAGACAACTCCGAACCCTGTGGAACCCAAGATGGCAGGCAGTGAGGAGCCAAGGGATAAATCCCCGACACCACTCTCTGAGACCTGCCCTCGAGGAAAGATTGAAACCAACTGTGGACTGCCCCCCTCTGTCCACACAAAACCCACAGGCATTCGAGCTTCACCCAATGATCCACAGTGTCAAATGCTGCTGAGAGATCAAGGAGAACCAAGATGGACCAGGCTGTCCGATCTCTCGCCATCAGGAGATCATTTAGCACCCGGGCAAGGGCTGTCTCAGTGCTATGCCATTTCTTAAAGCCAGACTGGAAAGGTTCATAGATATTGTGGCTGGTCAAATGATCCTCCAGCTGCACAGTGACCACCTTCTCGATAACGTTCCTACAAAAGGTAAGTTCGAGACCGGTCTGTAGGTTGCTGGGCAGTAGGGATCAAGGGAGGGCTTTTTCAAAAGGGGGTGAACTATAGCCTCCTTTAAGGGATCCAGAAAGATCCCTCTCTCCAATGAAACCGACACTATCCCAGTAAGGATCAGGCCGATAACCTCTACACTCCCCACTAGGAGGCAAGTAGAACCTGAATCCAAACTACAGTAGGTAGATCGCAGAGTCTGGACAATCCTCATTATATCCATGACTGCCGGTTAGCTAAAGGTGAACCAAGCCAACTGGGTATCAGTACCACCTAACTGACCCATGCAAGGCCCAATGGGAGGATGCTGGCTGATCTCATCCCTGGTGGTGGACACCTTATCAGTGAAGAATTGCGCAAACTCCTCACACTGTACTTGTGACAAAGTTCGACCAGTCTGAAGACAGGCTGGATTGCACAATCTGTCCACAGTCCAGAAGAGCTGGGCTGCCCTATTCCTCGCTGTAGCAATTTCCCTGGACAGGAATTCTGCATTCTTATGGGAAATTGCTGATTAGTAGATCTTATAATGATCCAACAATCTAAGCCTATCCACCTCCAGGTGAGTTTTCCACTAGTGGCTTTCCAATCTTCGCCCCCCCCTTAAGCTTACGGATTCACCGGTAAACCAGGGAGCCGCTGAGCGCAGAGTAAGGGGGCAAACTTGAGTTGGAGCAATGACATCCAGGGCCCCTACAATGGCCCTATTATAGGCCAGCACCAGAGGCCCTGGGTCAGTGCTATTCATTGGTAATCCTGAAAAATCCAGCTCCATCACTAGGCCTTCCGAGGTAACTCCTCTCAAAGAAACATAGAAACATAGACCTTGACGGCAGATAAGGACCACTTGGCCCACCCAGTCTGCCCATTTCCCTACTTATTGGATAAGCTGCAGATTCTAGTTAACCAACAGCCTACTCCCTGGAGCCCCCCACTATAATTGCCTTATGTCTGTCCCATGCATGTTTGAATTCCCCACTGTTTTAGACCCCACAACCTCTTCAGGAAGGCGGTTCCATGCGTCCACCACTCTCTCCATGAAAAATAATTTCCTCACATTACCCCTGAGCTGTCCCCCCTCTAACTTTAAATTATGCCCCCTTGTTCTTACACATCTCTTTTTCTGAAAGATGCTACCCTCTTGGACTTTGTTGATTCCCTTGAGGTACTTAAAAGTTTCTATCATGTCCCCCCATCCCTCCTTTCATCTAGGGTATACATATTAAGCTCTCTCAGTCCCTCTTCATATAGTTTCTGATGTAGACCCTGCACCATTTTAGTTGCCCTCCTCTGGACTGCTTCCATCCTGTCTATGTCCTTGCGTAGATGAGGTCTCCAAAACTGCACGCAGTACTCCAGATGGGGTCTCTCCAACTGTACAGAGGGATAACCACTTCCCTTTTTCTACTTGTGATGCCCCTCTCTATGTATCCCATATCCCCCTGGCTCTCCTTACTGACTTCTCAAATTGCTTACCCACCTTTAGGTCATCTGATATGACTACACCCAGAAAAGGACAGAACTGTACTAACTCCTTAGGGGCAGGCCTCTTTCGGGAGGATGCAAAACTGAATCTTACAGTGTGATGGTCAGACCAACCGATGGGCTCCACCTCCACATCAGAGACCTCCATCCCCAGATGGAATATCAAGTCAAACGAGTGTTCCCCCTCGGGGGTTGCAGAGGTAATAACCTGTGTCAGGTCCAATGAATCCATCAATTGAAGAAGGTTTTGTCCAAAAGGCGAGAGTTCATCATTGACCCAGTCATTGAAGTCCCCCAGAATTAACCATCTGGGAGACTCTAATACCATCTCGGCGATGAAGTCTGCAACCTCCCTCAGGAACTCCCTCCCATCACCTGGTGGACGATAAATGAGAAGTATCCTGTAGTCTGCACCTGCACCTACTATACACTCAAAGGAGTTGGTACATCCAGCTGGCACCCCCCTAAGATCCAGTTCCTGTCTAAAACAGACTGTTTTATTATTCATTCCTACAAACTACACATGTGTACAGAAAATAGGTTGAGGTGACTTTTCCTTTAAGTTAAAAGGGGGTTTTATGTTATTGGGTTGGATTATTTATGGAGTAGTTATTTTGTATGAATATGTTTTAGGGATCCTAGTGTTCTATGTTTGTAATGGTGCCCTGGGCCTCTGAGGAAGGGATATATATGTATATTTATAAAATGGGGTGGTAAAAATCATAGAAATTCCAGTAACATGACTGGACCGAATGCATCACATCGTGCATTATTTCCCAATGACCGCACACCTTCCATTACGACCGCACACCTGAACTACTTTCCATCCCACAGAACCTTCTCACCAGCAGTGAGATCACTTCACACCTGGCAGACACAGGCTGCCACACAAACATACACAGGCTGGCACCCACAGCAGTAACTAAAATGTGCTGTATATAGCTGCCCCACACACCTCTCACTAAAGTCTGTATAACCTCTGTTTTTATGGTACCTTTTTTTTTTAAAGTCTCTGACTGTAATGGGGGCTAAATAAGTGAGTTGTCTCTCTCTGTATAGTAGCTTGACTGAGTGGTTTTATTGGCAGCTCAAGACGTGCTGGCACAGCTTGAAAACAAGGTATTTTACTTTCAGAACTGTGTAAACTTCTTTTTAATTTAAGATTCCTCATATTTCTGCAAAATGAAGCATGGAGCTGTAGAGAATGAAGGCGGGCGGTGCGGCTTGAAGTTGTGAGCCAGGAGGAGCTAGAGTTGTTGCTGTAGCAACTCTCGCTTCCGTCTGATGAAAGCAGCAACTCGCTCTCTCGTCTTCTGATCCGGCAACTTTCATTTTGTGAAAAGATGATAACAATGTAAAATAAAGAAGTTACAATATCTACAAGTAAAATAACCTTGTTTTAAGCTATCCAACATCTAATTTCTCAATAAAACCACTCGAAAGCACGCTGCAATACAGATATGAATGACTCACTCGCTCAGCCCCATTACAGTTGGATGCTTCTTTCAAAAAATAAAAAATGAGTAATTGTTTTTGAACGTCTGCAACCAGGTCTATAATTACAGTTTACACTACTCGGTCATGCTACAGTACAGAAATAATACTGAAAGGGTTTAGAGTGTAACACTCTCCGACAATAGCAGGATCAACCAGATACATGTTTTTATCACTTTTTTATTTAAACCAAGGCAGAATCAACCAGATAAATACCACCTTAAACTTCAAACCCATCACAATTATGGCAGGATCAGCCAGATAACCTACTGTAAATTAAACATTTATCTCTGCCAGACAGGGGCTACCTTTTATATCTCCTGCCCAAATATTTTTCCCATTTTATAAGATAGATAACCCACTCTTAGGTGTGCGATCGTGCTCTGATATACGCATGCCTTGGGTGGTTGACACACTTGGCCTGCGGCCTCATGCATATAGTGCAGAGCGACCGCACACCTAAGAGTGGATTATCTTATTACACACTATATATATATATATATATATATATTATAGAGAGAGACACACTGGCGAAGTTCTGTAAGATGAAACGTGTCTGTAGTAGACAGTATGTGTGTGTATATATGTGTATATATATATATATATATATATATATATATATATATATATATATATATATATATATATACTATCTACTACAGATACAGGCCATCGCTGTGTGTTCTTCTGTATCTCATCCCAGGGAAATGAATCAGCCAATGTGTCTTGTGGGTTTGGGTCATGATGGGCCCAAAAGAAAGTAGGCTAAAAGGCCAAAGAACCTTAGCACAAAAGTACTGAGGCAAAGACTACTCAAAAAGGGCATTGGCAACAAAGCCAGGTTTCAAAGAAATACAAAACCACACATATCCCCATAATGTAAATCATCATGGGATACATATGCAAATGACCACAACAATCTAGGCTGGTTCCTCTTTAAGCATAGAAACACTGAAACATAAAATTTGTCATCAGAAAAAGATCGCTCGGCCCTCACAGTCTGCCCTGATGGTCCCTACCTAATCTATCTCCACAGATCCTAACTGACCTCTGGCAACCTTCTCTCCTCCCTGCCTATTTATTTATATTCTCCTACATCTATCCAACACATGCTTGAAGCCCCCTACTGTTTTTGCCTCCACCGCTTCCACTATCAGTCTGTTCACCACACTTTCAGTAGAGTACTTCCTTGCATCCTTCTTAATCCCTCCCCCCCATCTTCATCATATGCCCTCTGGTCCTAGTGCTCTTTCTCACTTGAAAGAGACTCCTCTCCTGCACCCTGCTTACACCTGTGAGGTACTTGTAGGCCTTTATCATGTCCCCTCTCACTCTCCTCTCTTCCAGGGTGTACAAGCAGAGGTCCCGTAGTCTCTCTTCATAGGTCTTTTGTTGCAACCCTTGCACGATATTAGTTGCCCTCCTCTGGACTGTCTATGTTCTATCTGAAGTGCGGCCTCCAGAACTGGATGCAATACTCCTGGTGGGGTCTTCACAGTGAGCGATAAAGTGGCAAAACCACTTCCCTGCTCCTGCTGGAGATTCCACTCCCTGTGCATCACAGCATTCCACTGGCCCTGCCCACTGCTTTGTCACACTGTCTGCCACTTCGAGGTCATCAGATATGATAACCCCCCGGCCCCTTTCCTGCTTAGTGACTGCAAGTTCCTCCCCCGAATTCTGTACTCAGCTCACGGGTTCCTATGCCCTAGGTGCATGATTTTGCACTTTTTGGCATCGAACTTCAACTGCATTGCTTTTGACCACTCCATGAGTTTCCCAAGATTCCTTCGCATTCTTTCCATGCCCTCCTGAGTGTCCCATTACTCATTTTGGTGTCATCTGCAAAAAGGCATACCTTCCCTTCTCACTCTTCTGAGCTGCCACTTATGAAGACAGAAGAGGACAGATCTCAGTACTGAGCCCTACTGCACCCCACTGGTCACTCTCTCCTCATTAGCGTGAGCGACGTTAACCACCACCCTCTGTCACCTATCCCAGAATGCATGGTGCAAACCAGTCTCTCACACAATCTGCAAAGGTTGAGATGTGCTGCATCATGCTGAGCTGATGTGATTGAGCTCCCAAATTAATAAAAGTTGAAGTGTGGACAACTTGGACTGGTGTGCTGGGTCCTTTGCATCTCTCTGCAGTTTCAATACAGGGTGTAGTAGAGGGACTTGTCAAATCAGTTAGAATGGCTTTTTGCAATGAAAAGTTATCACCTTTTGCATTCTCAGTAATCAGCCTCCTTGGATCCTGAGGCAAAGGATTGTGTAATAGTGCCCTGTTTGACCTGTTAGAAATATTTGATGGCTAAAAGCAAAACATTGTATCACAAACCCATCTTGTAGTCTGTTTGACCGAAGTTTCACAACTGAGTCGAGGTCTATTGTTACCCTACATTAACTGTCTCAGGGCCTGATGATGTATATTTTCTCTATGGAGAACTGCTCTGAGCCTGTAAGTTACGTTTTCCTACAGAAGCTGTTTTTAAATATGGGTTCCAGTTCTTTTACCATTTCATATTTACTGGCCTTTTAGTAAACCAAGTGGGTGTTTCTGATTTACACCCTGCTGGTATGTACCCTTTCAGAACTTGAGGATGTAGGTTATATCCCTTTCAACTGCTGAATTCCATGTAAGCATCAATCCACGATGAAAGTGGCATCTAATGGGGAGTTAATGCATGGTTGGGGCCATTGTTGTAGTGCGAGGCGCGGGCTGAGTGCCTATAACGACCAACCATGCATTAACTCCCCATTAGATGCCACCTTCAGAGTGGATGAATGCACTTGTAACATGGCAAGTGCAAGGCTAGTATCAGTTACATCCTCTTTTACTTCATATTCAACACAAATTAGCACAGCTACTTATTTCACTTACAAAATTCTGCTTCAGCTTTCTTACTTTTCAAGTCTGTATCTAACTGTAAGCGTGCACGTGCACGTTGGACGGCCAACATCCAGTAATGTTGTGTCTACCGATTTCTGGCACATTTCACATTTACTCTCGCTATCAATCTACCGATACATTAATGCTGGACCGGAAAAATTTCCCAGTTCTACTTGGGTGCTATATTGCTCTTTGTCCATTACATCTGAGACTCATCCTGTGCTGGATTCTGGGCAGAATCTGTTCACTGCATATTTTGCTATTGTGCTACACTGACACCACTGTTTTATCATTTGTCTAATCGCCAGTACTGCGTCTTCTGACGTACAGGTGGCGCTTTCTGATGACCTCGGCAAGTTTTGCTCTTTTCCGCACTCCTGTGTTTGCTCGTGACGTTCTTTTCCACCGCAATTCCACTCTCACTATCACTTTCGGCTTCGTCTGCCTCCTGCCCGGTGCAATCCATTCTTTCACCTCAGGTACATGTCTCCTGCTCTGTCATTTCTCGAGGCCTTCCCTATTACAGCACTAACAGGAACAGCGGCTTTTCAAGGAACTCTCAATCATTATTCTGACCTATAGGTGTAGCTTTTAGACAGTACCATTACTTCTCCTCTCTTCCCGCCTTATCTATACTTACCTCAGTGAATCCCGCATCCATAGATCGAAATATTGACTCAGCCTTCAAGTGACAGCCACTCTTGCGTTCAGTCGTGCAGCCATTTACCAGTCTACACACTACAGAGCACCCCATCTGATATCTAATTGACCTTCTACTCTCCTCTTAGCCCCGCTGCTACCGACTTGTCCTTTCTGATGCCCTATTCTTTTCTGCTCCCAGTTCTCCCATCCCTACTGAGTGTATCGGTGAGAGACACAATTACCCCTTGTTTTACTAACATGTCTGCTGCTTACCCCTTGTACTATGGCACAACACAGTGCTCCCTGTGCTATCTGTGCTGGGTCTGTCACTTCGCTTTTCTGCTCTCTCTTAGTTGCGCCACCTATTGGTCAACGTGCTCCCAGTCAGCACATTACACCGATCCCTTTGTGAGCGCATTCCCGAGCTCAACACGGCATTATTGCTCTGAGCGTTCTACTACAACACGGCATTATCGTGCTATAATGCCATGTTGCTCTTCTACCACCTGATGCTGTTCTGCCAATCCTGTTCCTTGATTTCTCTTATTTTAGCCATGTTACAAAGTTGAATACATATACATTGAGCCACCAGTAACAAGAACATAAACTAATTATCACACTCTTACTGTAAAGTGGTCTTTAACACTGCAATGTGAGTCAGAAACTTGTAAAAAGCTTTTTCAACATCTAAAGATAAGAGGGTGGCTGAGTGAGTGAACCCTCTTGCCACATGCAGCAAACTGAATTTCACCTGAAACTAGTAACTGAAAAGGATGGGTTATTACAGTAAATACAGGGAAGTCCACTGGTTGTGACACAATTGAACCGTAACTTTCAAGACTAGCTACCCCAATTATCATTGTAAATATCTGTTCTTGTGAACTGTTGTGGCATTCCCTTGCAACTTAACACAGCAACATAGATACTGGCTTCAGATAAACACTCATTGGTCTGTCCAGTCTGCACATTTCCTTCCATACCCTGTGTCTGACCTGACATCAGACCAGAGTTTATGTGCCTCTTGCCCTTCTGCTGCCCCAGTGCCTCACTCCCGATCTGTTCATTCCCCATTAGTGTTGACTATATCCATGTGCCAGTCCTAGCCATGCTTGAAACTGGTTACTGATTTGTCCTTTTACCACTGCCTTTGATGGACTATTCCAGGTGTAAACCACCCTCTCCATAACAAAGTGCTTCCTAACAGCCCTTTTGTATCACCCCCCCACAACCATCCTCCCATCAATGTCCCCCAATTACTGTGTTTTCATTCCTCATGAATAGATCCCTTCAGTCTACCCTGTTGATACCCATCAAAAACTTGTAGGTCTAAATCAAGACCTTTCCCCTTCCCTCTGGCCTCCTGAGAGTATGTCTTCAGGTTCTTCACCTCTCCTCATATGTCCTCCTCTGCTGTCACCACTAGATCAATATATGGCCTTCCCCACCTGTGTCTAGGAGTACGGATGTTACTTCTCGTGGGGGGGGCACTTACACCCATAACCTGTACCATTCCATGTAACAATGGGCCAGGGAAATGGTGACGGGGCAACAGGAATCACAGGGCACCGTTAATGGAGAGACCATTCACCAAAGGATGGTCCATACTTGGAGCTGGACTCAAACAGTTAGGCTGGTGATGTAACATTCTACACATGTCAACAGTCCCTGGGAGTTATAAAATCACACATGCGCCAGAAATACAAAGCATAATGGGATGTATTTGTAAAACAGCATAAAAATCTACAGGAGGACTACTTTCTCCCTTCAGGCTACCACTATGTAGTCAGCCCAAACCAGTTGACTTTATTTGGCTTGGCACCCATGGATTTGCAAATTGGTGTCACACTTTATTCTGTGACAGTTTCAATGTAACTACAGGGTAGGTAATCATTAATTACATGCAACAGGGGTAATTACACTGTAGTTACATGCTTGCTGCATGTAACTACATTGTAATTGCAATGCAGCTGCTATGTAATTAAACTGTAACTACAGTGTAGTTAAGGAATATAATATGTTACTGAAATTGGTAACCGGGAAAGGCATTCTGAGCCAAAACTTGTTTACAGGTGTGACCCGAGGAAAAGGGAACAGGAGAAGACAGAAGTGCAATACATACTGTATGGCAAATCATAGGTAAAAAATTGATACAATCATTGGTACATAAGTAAAGTGCAGACACAGTACAAAGGGGATATTTTTACAGGTGTAAATAAATACAGCAGCAATGTACAGCATAATAATAGCAAAACTGCCAAACCTCACAAAAGACCTGACCAGGGGCTGTCAGTCAACCCCAGTGGTAGAAAGTATTGCAGCGGCAGTGAGGAAGTTAAGCCGGGGGGGCATGGAGGGGAGACCCAGTTGGAGGCCCTTGGCCCAGATGGCAGGGGCTTCAAGCTGGGAAAGGGTCAGAAGGAAGGACAGCAGGAGCAAGTGGGTGGGGGGGGAGGAGTTTCAACTGATGCCTGAGGGATACAAGGGAGGGAGAGGGGTGGAAGGAACAGGGTAGCTGGTTCCAGAGTGTGAGAGGTCGGTAGAAGAAGGAAGATTGCCCAGTAGAGGAGTGAGAGTGAGAAATGGAGAAAGTGCAGTAGTCTCTGGAGTGGAGGGAACATGAGGTGGAGGGATTGGAGAGAGGAGTGAGGGGAAGTAGGAGGGAAAAGAACCAAACCAGTATTTGGAGATGAAAGAGGTACAATGAGGATGGTGACATGAAAGTAGAGGGAGGATGGACAAGGAGGAGTAAAGGAAGCAGAGGTGAGAGCCGGAGGGGGGGGGAGGTTAGCAGCAAAGTGGCAAAACCATTACAGAGGGTGTCCAGCCCGGCAAGGAGAGTGGTGGTGGTGGTGCCATAGATCATATCCGCATACCGTAGCTGACGACAGGCAGCACAAACGTGGTAACAAGGTCCCTGTAGACATACAGAGATAAGCTGCCTTCACTGCAGTACATGGCACGCAACTTGGTGCAGAGATTTGCATGGATGGCATCATTGTGGGCTGAGAAGTGAAGTCTGCTGTCCAGTCACACACCGAGGTTGTTGAGGACTACACTGTTTCAAGGGATGAGCCATCCAAAATGGAGAAAGCAGGGAGGGTCTGGTGTCTGGACAGTTTCTGGCTGGTACCAAAGATCACAGACACTGTTTAATGCTGACCCTAAGCTGATTAGATTGGAACCAGTGCAGAATGATGCAGAAGTCCTGCTGGAGTAGGTCTTCTATGGCAATGGTGGAAGGACCAGAGGTGAAGATGACTGTGTCATCAGTATACATGTGAATATGTGAATTGGCACAGGCAGAGGTTAGATCATTGAGGAAAATGGAGAAGAGAATGGAACCCGGGATGGAGCTCTGGAGGCCCCCAGCCTGGATGGAAAGAGGCTGTGACAGGATACCTAATAATAATACTTTAATAATAATAATACTTTATTTGTTGTGCACCTTTCATGCATCAAGGCACAATACAATAAGATAATAAAATACAATAAAATCAACATCATGAAACCAAAACAGAGTCAGATCAGTAAACAATACAGCCATAGGCTTTTTCCCAAAGGAAAGATTTCAAAGCCTGTTTAAAACTCCCCACGGTCATACACTCCCAAATCCGACAGGGTAGAGAATTCCAAAGGGAAGGGGCCACAAACATAAAGGCATGAGCCTCAGCAGATTTTAAGGTCACCCTTGGAATCTCTAGCAACCCCTCATCGGCTGAGCAGAGCAATCTCACAGGGTGGTAAGGGATCAGGAGTTCTTTCAGGTAATCAGGGCCCAGTTCATGCAGGGCTTTAAAAGTCAGTAATCTGACTTTGAAGGTGATCCGCCACTGAACAGGTAGCCAGTGCAGTTCCCACAGCACCGGTGTAATATGGGAAGATCTAGGAGTACCCACCAACAACCGTGTGCTGCAGAATTCTGCACCAGCTGCAGGCGGTGGATATCAACCCCCAGAAGCCTAAAGTAAAGCGAGTTGTAGTAGTCTAGGTATGAGGTCACAAAGGCATGGATTAAATTTGGCAGATCACTGGATGGAACAAGGTGCTTGATCCTAGCAATGTTTCTTAGATGGTAGAAAGATGACTTAACCACAGCTGACACCTGGGACCGAAATGTCAGCCCCACATCTAATATCACCCCCAGATCTCGCACCCATTCAGAGACCTGTAGCTCAGCATCCCCCAAAAATAATCCAGATGGGGAGCCGGCCCCAGGTCCCCCGTCCGGTGATCCGGATCCAAAACCAACACCTCCATCTTCCCAGAGTTCAACTTTAGCCAACTGGACCTCATCCAATCCTGGATTTCATTGAGACAGCTATTAAATACTGAGATGGCTCCTTCCTGGTCGGTGGCGAAGGACAGGTATAGCTGGGTATCATCGGCATAACAATGAAACCTCGGCCCATACCGTCTCACAATGTCTCCGAGGGGAAGCATGTACACCGAAAACAACATGGGGGACAGTATAGAACCCTGAGGAACCCCAAAAAACAGAGAGATGGGATCAGAGGAAAAAAAACCTGAAACCACCCTCTGAGTTCTTCCGATGAGGTATGAAGTGAACCATCTGAGGACAACCTCAGAAAGCCCACAAATACATCTCAGGTGATCAAGTAGGACCCAACGGTCAACGGTGTCAAATGCTGATGACAGATCTAATAGTACCAAAATAGACCATTTTCTCTGGTCTGTCACCATCAGGAGATCATTGAGCACCCAAACCAGCGCAGTCTCGGTACTATGCTTCTTTCAAAAATCTGATTGGAGAGGTTCATAGATGCTATGGATGGTCAGGTGGTTCTCCAACTGGGCCACCACTACTTTCTCGAACACCTTCCCCACAAAGGGGAGGTTCGAGATAGGCCTGTAGTTAGCAAAACAATTTGGGTCCAAGGAAGCTTTCTTCAACAAGAGTGTCACCACTGCCTCTTTCAAGGAACAGGGATATTCACCCGAGTCGAGGGAACCCCGACTATCTGTGCTAGAGCCAGAAGAATGGACTCTCCACACCTCAAAATCAGGGATATAGGACCTGGATCTAAACAACAGCATGTAGGGCACGTCCCTTGGACAATCCGCATAACATCCACGACTTCTAGGTGGTCGAAGGTACTCCAGGAAAACGAAGGGGTGGTGACCATAACCTGATAACTAGCAACCCACATAGAATGTGTCGAGAGGATCTCTGACCTAATGTCCATCACCTTATCAGTGAAGAACCGAGCAAGCTCATCACGCTGTTACTGTGAAAATGCTCTTCGGACCTGTAGACAGGTTGGGTTGCACAATCTGTCCACAGTTCTGAACAGCTGAGCTGGTCGGTTCTGGGCGGCAGAAATTTCCCCAGGCAGGAGCACTGCCTTCTTACGAAAAATTTCTGACTGATAGAATTGATAATGTTCTAACAGTCTAAGATGATTGGCATACAAGCCAGATTCCGACAACAACGTTCTAACCTGCGTCCTAGTCGCTGCAACCCCCTCAAGGTCCCATCAAACCATGGAGTCCGAGGTTGAAGGGAGAGGGGATGCACATGAACTGGAGCAATAGAATCCAGGGCAGAGATAATGGAGTTATTATAGGCCAAGACCAATGCCTCTGGATCATTGCAGTGCGTAGGAAATTGTGATAGGTCAAGGACTGCAGCAAAGCCATCGGAGGAAATATTCCATAAAGGGCGGTACTTGACCATCTCCACAGGGGTCGGCCTACAAGGTGGGGTGCCAAAATTGAATTTCACAGTCTAGTGATCGGACCAACTGACTGGTTCCACCCCCACGTCAGAAGCCTCAATCTCCAGAAGGAAGACCAAATCAAGAGAATGGCCACCTTTTTGTGTAGCAGTGGTAACCACCTGTGTTAGGCTCAGTGAATCCATTAACTGGAGGAATTGTTGTCCAAATTGAGAAAGTTCATCGTCGATCCAGGCATTAAAGTCACAAAAGACCATCAGCCTGGGAGACTCAAAAGCCATGTCGACGATGAAGTCCGCTACTTCCTTAAGGAATTGCTTCCCATCTCCTGTCTCCAGGTGGATGGTAGATGACAGCAATTCGATAGCCCCACCTGCCACATCAGCACATTCAAAAGAGATGGTCTCCTTGACTGGAACACTAGTGAGTGCCAATTCAGTCTTGAAACAGACCGCAGCCCCCCCTCCCCGTGGTTCAGCCTCTGGCGATGTATCACCGTGTACCCGGCTGGAATTGCGGCCTCTAGTATTGGGCCTGCATTATCGCCCAGTCAGGTCTCGGTGATGCAAGACAAATCTGTCGAACCAACAAGATCAAAACTCACAGCAGTCTTGACAGATCTAGCATTGCGCAACAGCGCCCGGGTTGGACAAAACTCCTGGGCTGCCCTGGCTGCCTGCCCATCACCAATGATGGTGCCCTTGGATATGGGGACCAAACAAGATGGTCCACGATCCAAGTTCCACTTCACCCCAGGGCTTCTCCTGGGCTTAACCACCCTAATGAGAGTGCCCCGCTCCTCCTGCCTCCACTGTTCACCCCCAACCCCTTTCACCCCTCCTGCAGCAATACCTAAAGCCTGGCAATCGACAGGTAGAAAACCAAGTGAGGGGATAAAGGGAGGAGGAGGCGAGCGGAGGCTGAATAAGCACACAACCGGGGGTAACAGGCAAACCATCTCCCAGGCCCACAGCAAGCCCTGCACTCAAAGACTAGACAATCTAAAACAGCAACATCATACCCCTTAAAATCAACCACTTTTGAGAATCACCTCCTGTACCCCAACTAAATATCTAAAAATACAAAATTACTAACTTAGATAACCTCCAACCTGTACCAACTGTTGACTGCCGTGAGGTATGAATGGAATCAGCTAACAGTAGGAGCTGAGAGGCCTGCTGAGCTCAGTTTATCCAGGAGAAAGAGATGGGACACTGAGACTAAGGGTTTGGCCAGATGGATGAAAATAGCAGCTGTGATTTGTCCCTGATCCATTCTGGGAGTGGACAGAATTAGTGACATGCAGCAGGGAGGAGACAGTGGAATGGTGCTTCTAGAAGCCTGACTGGAAAGGAATTTAGAGGAAGACAGGTGGTCTGAAAGTCTGGTATTGACAAGTTCCTCTTGCAGCTTTGAGAGGAAGGTCAGGAGTGAAATTGTGAAGAAATTACCGTGGGAGGAGGGGTCACCTCCTTTGTGAAGTGAAATTACCTTGGCAATCTTCCAGGACTGGGGAACAGTGCAGAGGGAAAGTTAAAGGCTGAGAAGGTGAGTAAGGGCAGATGCTATGGCATGAGCTGAGGAGCTTTGGATCAAGCCCATCAGGGCTAAACTTTGATGGGTTGAGGGAGGAAAGGACACACCGAGCTTCCTGGATAGTGACAGGGGAGAAATGGAAGTCTGGGGAGGGATAGGGTAAGGATATGGGAGCAGGAGAGGGAGGAGAGCTAGGGGGGAGAAGTGATGGCACAAGTGGTGAAAATTCATTGAAATGAGCAGCAGTAGGGGGGTCAGAAACAGGTGAACCATTGACCAAGATGATTGGGGAAGCAGACTGTGTAGGAAGCTCAGCAAATACTGCTCTCCTCCATTCAAATCTAAGGACCAGCCCAACCCCCAGTCACCGCTCGGCCTTTAATGGGACCAGGCCACCTTCTTGCAATTACCATGCACCAGGCAATTGGGAGCGTGGCCAGGACTATATGGGCGAGGCTTTCTTCTACCTTTAAGGTCTTTCTTCCAATCGGTCCCGAGCACTCCTTTCTGGAGTGTTAAGGGCCGCAGAGCAAAGGGCAGAATCATTTTCATTGGGTCTCAGCCATGAGGCAGCTGACAGCAGGCCACTCTACCTGGTTGAGTAAGTACCCTGTGATCTTTGCATTGCTATATCTAGTCATTTATATTGCTCACTACTGCTACAATCAGCATTGTTCATTTCTTTTTTTCTGCTCTCTTAGCTAAGGTTGTATATTTATCTTCATTGCTGTTTATTTCTACCTGAACTGTGTACTGTATCACATCCCTAAGTATATAATCAGCTAGCCACATGTTTTTATTGCTTAATACTGCTACAAACCCATTATTCATTGCTTTTTCTGTTCTGCTTAGCTAAGGTTGCATATTTATCTGCTTGTTAGTTTCACCTCCTCTGTGTACTGCTTTGCAGTTGACATCCTGATTACCATCCATACCTCCCAGGTAACTTTTCAATTATAACTTACTCCCTGCCTGGGTATACTGCATATACCCATCCAGTTCAATAACTTCCACAGGTTACTACCAGTTTTACCCTACCCTGATCTATGTGTAACTCATATCCACATCCAAATTTAATAATTCTCCCAGGTTACTACAAGTTACAGCTTACTCCCTCCCTCTCCCTGTCCAAACTCAATAATTTTACTAACCAGCTTTCTTTGTGGTGCATAGTAGAAGGCCTTGCTGAAGCACAATATAGCGCATCAGACGCTTGTCCCCATCCTCTACCTCTGTAACCCAATCAGCAGAGTTGATTAGGGTAGTCTGACATGCCCTTCATACCATGAGTCCATGTTGCCTCTTGTCCTGTAGTCCATCAGCCTCCAGAAACACCACCGGATACTCTTTCATGATGATTTCTTTTTTTTTTCCTCAAGTACTTTTTGCGTTTTGTGAATTTCTCCCCAGTCCTGATCCCACGCGTTCCCAACGTAATGCGTGCGTGTGGAGGCATGCATATGTCACGCCCTATGGGATGCACCACTCTACCAGTCACTCCATTACCACCTACACCTGCCACTGGACCTCCATCTGGTGACGGTGAGATTATGGATGGGTGACCCGCACACTCGGAAGAGGACAGCCAATGCTCGATCCTGCTCCCCCCCGTGCTGGCACCCCGACGACCCAAGTCCATTCCTAAACCCGAGTCGCAGGCATGGGACAAGGTGTGGCATCCAGCATCTCAGCCCTCAGTGCCACCATGCCATTCAAGATGATTTCTAGCAACTTCCCTACTACTGAGGTCGCGCTTACTGGCCTGCAGTTTCTTGAGTCATCTGTGTTGCGACATAAGCAATGGTAACCAGGGCAAGGTAGGTCTATAAAGATTATACCAAGCTGTGCAGGAGGGCTGATAGTGAGGATAGAGTTAGCATCATGAGGCAGGATGTGAGGAGACTATAGAAATCATCTTGTATATAGCAGTTGAAATTTAATGCAAAAAAGTGCAAGGTGATGCACACAGAGGCAAAGAATCCAGGAACAGTGTACTATACTGATGGGACACAAGTAGATTATGGAGGAGGAAGGAAACCTGAGAGTAATGATAAGCAAATTATGAATTCTGTAACAAAGAGCTCAATGGAGCTCTGCATCAGATTCTCTGAGGTCAGTAGGTATCTTGAATGACAAACAGTCAAGAATAGTCAAGGCCATCACAGTTGTACTTGCCTGTCTTCTTGCAATTCATCAGGCAACTACTAGAGCCTCAGGCTAAATGGTTTGTGGAGGCACATACAGTACATGCACAGCACTGACTCTGTGATATACCACCTGCCAATAATTTAACAACCATGTACGTGACAATGAACATTTATAGAATTTAAAAACAGTGACACCAAGCATTACAGCTAGGTGTAACTAAGGACAATGAGGATGATTCTCTAAGGGGTGAGAAGTATGCACCAAAGGCATGTATCCTGCCTGCATAGCCCCACACTCACAGAATGATGCATGATAGCCATATTCACATCCACCGGCCACTGCACGGCCCCCTTCCACAGCTCCACCCCCCCTAGCGGCAGGTGCACAGGGGCTGTCCAGCGACCATGGGTGGGCATCCAATGGGATGCCCGGACCTGGTCTGCGACTGGATCCCATGCACTGCACGGTGCCATGGCTGCAGGAACAGTCAGTGGGGCCACTCACACTAACATCGGGCGAGTGTCCAGGTGGCCGCACCCTGCCCTGGCAGTGTTCCAGGAGGACTGAGGTGGCATGCTGATGGGGACCTATGATGTTTGCTGCTACTGGAAGCATGCTGTCAGGGGGGCATGCAGTGGCTACAGCTGCCCCAGGGACATGTAGCCTGTGCCCCCTCATGTGGCATGCCATGCTTTCATGAATAGCATGACATGCAGTCATGCCCCCTGCAGTGCCCCCCTCGGACTGCCCATGCCTGGAGCTCACTGGCTGGGGGATCTGGTGTGTAACAGCTCCATGCTTCCATGTAGAAATGGGGCGCGGGGGTGCGGTAGCTGAGGAGTATCTACGCACCACAGATACACGGCACATAGCCACTCCACACCTTGGAGAATAACTCCCATTGTGACAGCAATATCTGCCTATCTTGAGCTATGATGGAACCTTATGCTGGGCAACACTGTTTTGTGATGGGGTGCCTGTTGAGAGCACAGAGGATGACAGAGAGCCAAGTGCAATGATAAGCAGTAATCTAAAAGCGGTGTCTCAATGCAGTAAGGCATATGGGAGTGCTATCAGGATGCTGGGTCCATGGAGAGAGAGGGATAACTAGCAGCAGCAAGGATGTAATGCTGCCATTGTATAGATTACAGGTTGGATCTCATCTGGAGTAACATGTAGTTCTGAGCCCGTATCTAAAGAAAGACAGTAATAGATTGGAGACAGTACAGCAAAGGTCCACAGTGATGATCTAAGGACGACAAGGCAAGACATACAAAGAGAGACTAAAAGTCCTAACATGTACTCACCAGAGGACAAAAGGGAAGGCTATGATTAAGTATTTCAGGTTTACGAAGGCGAAGGCCCATGGGCAACATGTAACACACATGGTTATCAACACCATAAAGAGCAACTGGCAGCTCTTGGCAAACCTTGAGAAACATAATATTCAGATAAGCTATAACATAACTGAACTATTTTCAGTATTAATCTTCTGCATGTATACTGGCATGACAACTGGGTCCTTGAACTATTTTTTTAAATATTTTGTTTTATTTAAAGTTTAGCAATGACACAGGAATATACGCGCATCTTTGCTCATACAGAAATATCAAGTATCTGCCCCAGACCATAACGAGGCCCTTTTCAACCTACAGTTTATGATGTATTCCAAATAAGGGCAACAAAGATGGCTCAGGGCTTACACCACAAAACGTATGAGGAGAGACTAAGGGATCTCAGTATGTACTCACTGGAGGAGAGGAGACAGCGGGGGAACATGATTGAAACTTTCAAGTACCTCAGGGCATAAACAAGGTACAGGTGTGGGACCTTTCCCAATGTAAAAAAAAAGTACTAGAACAAGGGGTACAATATGAAATTGGAAGGGGGTAGATTAAGAGGTAATGTGAGGAAGTTTTTCTACACAGAAAGGGTAGTTGATGCTTGGAATAGTCTGCCACAGGAGGTAGTGGGGGAAAGCACAGTGGAGGGGTTTAAGAATACCTTGATTCAATGCTAAGAAGTGCAAGGTAATGCACCTGGGAAACAAAAACCCAGGGGAAGAGTACACAATGGGGGGTGAGATACTAACAACAACAAAAATGGAAAGGGACCTGGGGGTAGTCATATCAGATGACCTAAAGGTAGGCAAGCAATGTGAGAAGGCAGCAAGGAGGGCTTGGGGATACTGGGATGCATAGGAGAGGCATCACCAGTAGAAAACAGGAAGTTATTATCCCTCTGTACAGACAGCTAGTGAGACCCCATCTGAGTACTGTGCAGTTCTGGAGACCCAATCTCCGCAAAGACATAGACAGGATGGAAGCTGTCCAGAGGAGGGCAACTAAAATGGTGCAGGGTCTGCACGGAGGACATATGAAGAGACTTAAGGAGCTTAATATGTATAGCCTCGAGGAAAGGAGGAGAGGGGGACATGATAGAAACTTTCCAAGTACCTCAAGGGAATCAACAAAGTCCAAGAGGTAGCATCTTTCAAAAAGAGGTGTGCAAGAACAAGAGGCTACAATTTGAAGATAGAGGGGCGCTGAGGTAATTTAAGGAAGTATTTTTCAAGAGGGTTGTGGATGCATGGAATGGCCTTCCGGAGGAGGTTGTGGAGTCAAAATCAGTGGTGGAATTCAAGCATGCATGGGATAGTCATAAGGCAATTCTGGGGGGTTGGGGTAGGAAGATGTAGGCTGCTGGTTAACTAGGATCTGCAGCTTATCCAGTAGGTAGGGAAATGGGCAGACTGGGTGGGCCAAGCGGTCCTTATCTGCCGTCAAATTCTATGCTTCTATGTTTCTATGTTTCTATGTTTCTATGTACCTGTGACAGGCACAAGAGAACCTTGAGATGGGAAGTAATGATGAAAATCCATTGATCACATTGGGTCAGTGGCCACATACAATGCATAGGAGCTACGGGCAGACTGGATGGGCATAGCAGTCCTTTTCTGATGACAATTTCTATATTTTTGTGTACATACCAGATTACAGGGCTGACCTTTGGCACCCACAGTCTCAGTGGTTGCTAGGACTCCCCAACACATAGGGGCCCCCAGACAGAAGTTGTGCAGATCTTCAGTTTTATACATTTCAGTTTTTTATATTTGTGTATTTTATACCACAGGTACTGATGAAAGATCACACAAGGGACATCATTAGACTGGGCAGATCCTTTCCTTTGTGCATCGTAATGCCAGTAGAATACTCGTTAAGGTACATTGAAGGGTCCCCAATTATTAACCATGTTAGGAGCCCCAGAAACATAAGGCCGACTCTGCCAGCCTACTAGATCTGTTTCTGCATGGGCTGTACACTTACAGAGTGACTTACATAGTTCATCCTATATCAGTTAAGAACCTTCACAGTTATCAAAATAATTAAATGATAATTTAGTGATGATGTTTAGTCTGAATTGCATTTTCCTTGAGAACATACAGAAAAGAAGGTCAGACATGTGAAGTGGGGGGACTGACTAGATGGAAAAACATCCCTTTTACCCCATTGCTTTCTGTATGTGTTTCACCTACAGTGATCATACAGTTTGACACGGTTCTAGCTCTGCTCTACCTAAGTAGGAAATTCTTGTGTTTTCTATTATTGTTGTGAATTCTGTGATCCAGTGCTTTAATGTACGACAAGTTGTTTCTCTCCTAAGAAGAATAATCTGTTGATAGTTACTATGGAAAGGGTGAAGGGCACTTTTTCTTTGTAGCTGTGACAGAGCTGTGGGAGTAGAGACATATCTCCTAGGACCTAAAATAATGGGGGCAATGAGGCAGGAGTTCCCAGTAAGGATTGGTAGAAAGGAATCACTTGGCCTAAAAGACTTGTGAACTTGGCCACTCCCATAAAATGTGAAGAATTTGCTCCATAGTCCCCCAAACATTTCCAGCAGTGGTCCTCAGACATGAGACCTATGAGTTTAAGTTTGTCTGGTGTGGGATGCCATCTACTGAGCCTAGTGTTAAGTAACATTTGTCCCTGCTCATCCTGTGAACAGTAACCCAACTTCTCTCCCAGGATGCCTGATCTATATAAAATGTCTTGTTCCCAGTTTTGTTTTATGCTTACCTTGCTAATGCTCCAATTGTTGCTGAATGGTGTTATTAGTTTGAGATACCCATTTCATGAGAACATCCACCCCTCCCAGTTGGCAGATGTATAGTCCAGGCTTGTCCAAGGTTTGAAAGAGTGACAGATTTGCAAATTCTGACACATATTGGAATGTGGAAGAAAAAAATGATTTTTGAAGCTCTGTGAAGGATTTAAGACTTGATTTTTGGGGACAGATCATTCAAGTGAGAAAGTTTCTCTATGCCCGCCTCCCAGCGGTAGGTCCAGCAGAGGAGAGGTTTCATCTCTATGGTGAATTATGGGTGAGACCAGAGCAGTTTGAATACTCTCAAGGAGAAATGTGGCCATTTTCCCATCTTGGACCATTAGGATCAAGTGAGTTTAATGTATTTCATGGGAAATGACATGGGGTGAGATGGTATGGGAAGAAGATGGCTAGATAGATAGATACAGTTACATGAACTTACCGTAACAGTAGATCTTCAAGAGAAGCTCTTGCTGCAGGCAACACAGTAAGGGTAATACGCAATAAGGACTGACCTGTCAAGTGCTAGGACCACATAGAAACTTTAGCTAGCAGTGTACCATGGAGGGCCACCCACCTGACATCATGTTCTGACGTCAGCCTATAGTAAATACGATGGGTAGTACCCAACGCTAGCCTCAGTTCTCCTGCCAGAGACCTGTGAGAAGGAGGGACAGGAGAATCAAGGGGAGTTTCAGAGCCATAGAAGGCCAGAACGGAATAAGGAGAGCGGGGGAAGGAGGGAGGGAAAAATAATTGTTTTATTTATTTTTTATTTAAACATTTGGTAACCAGGAAAGGCACGTTGATCCGAGGCTTGATCCCAGGTGTGACCCGGGAGGAAGGGGAGAGGGGAGTACAAACAATACATGAGACAATATTTGCAACAATTCAGTGTAGTTCAGAAAAACAAAAATGCAACAAGTAGATTGCACTACAGTCTGAAATTCAATAACCAACAGCAGTAAATAGCAATATTCATAATTCATTGGAAAGTTCATGAGTAAGTGTTCCACAAAATGAGCTATGCTTTATAAGTGCTTGGGTGATCAGGAGTAGTGATAGTCAGAAGAGTTTAGTAGGAGAGGATCAAGTTTGACAGAGGCGGGGGGAGGGATGAGTCTTAGTTGCAGCTTGTAGGCAAAGTAGGAGAAGGAATTATTGATGGAGGGGGAATAATTGTTCCACAAGAAAGGGAGCCAATAAGAGAAAGCAGCTTTGCCCACTTAAGAGGAAGGGCGAGGCAGGGTAAAGGACCTTTCATTTCTGTGCCTCAGCTCATAAGAGGAATGAGAGACCAAGGATAGATGTTCTGTTATAGAGGAGGGAAGCTCAAACCACAATTTAAAAATGAGGGTGAGGGAGTGAGTATAACGTCTGTGAGTAAGGGAGGTTAGTCCAAGAAGGGAGTAAAGAATGAGTGGTGGGTACAGAGGGGGGAGTTAGAGGCAAAGCAGCAAAAAGAGTTCAGAAGTGTGTCCAGCCTGGACAGGGAGGTTACCAGGGTAGAGCTGTAGGCCACATATGCATAATCAAAAATGGGGAGGATCATTTTAGATAAGATTTCACGTCTGGCGGGCAGATGGGGAGATAATCTCTGTTACAGTATAGAATACCTATTTTGGGGCGCAGTTTAAAGACTATAGCATCTACATGGGCAGAGAAAGATAGATGAGGGTCTAACTACATGCCCAGGTATTTGTATTTAGTTACCTGGTCAAGTGGGGAACTGTCCAGAGAAGTGATGGGGTAGGGATAGGGGTTCTGCTAAGTTTTGGGGCAGAGACAAAAACCATAGAACAGTTTTTGAGGTGTTTAGTTTTAGTTGGTTTTGCCTGAACCAGTGCTGAATGTTGCTGAAGTCAGTCTGGAGGGTAGTTAGGATTTCATGCAGTACAGGGCCTGAGGAAAAGAGGATAGTGTCATCGGCATACATGTGTATGTTTGAGTTTATGCAGGAGGAGGGAAGGTCATCTATGAAAAGGAAGAAGAGGATGGGGCATAGAACAGAGCCTTGTGGCATGCCTGCAAGGATAGGGAGAGGGGAGATGTGGAATTGGCATTTCTAACTGATTGAGTTGTGTTGGATAGATAGGATTTGAACCACTGTACAGTGATTGGGGTGAGTCCAGTTGCCTCGAGCTTTGGCAGGAAGAGGGGGTGGGATACAGAGTCAAAGGCCTTGGCCAGATCGACAAATACTGTGGCAGTTAGATGGCCTTGATTGGAGGCTGTAAGGATGTGATTTGTGATGTGCAGGAGAGAGGTAATTGTGGAATGGTGTTTTATGAAACCTGACTGGTGGGAGGAGAAGAGGTTATTAGCAGCGAGGTAATCTGACAGTGTTGTGTGGGCCAGGGATTCTTGAAGTTTTGCTAGAACAGGGAGGAATGAGATGGGCGAGGAGGGGTCACCATCTTTGTGGAGGGGGATTATGCAGGCTGATTTCCAGGCCTGGGGGACCACTCCTGAGGCAAATGAGAGATTGAGAAGATGGCTAAGGGGCTTGACAATTGTCAGCACTGAGATCAGCAGGAGCTTTGGATGGATCCCATCTGGGTTAGATTTGGTGGTGTTTTGGGAGCGGAGGGTGGAGAGGACCTCATTTTCAGAAATGGAAGAGAATTTGAAGTTGTTATCTTTGGGGGGGGGTGAAGCAGAGGCAGAAGAAGAAGGGGGTGGACCTTGCAGAACAGCACAGGATGTGAAAAATATGTTGAGAATATCTGCAGTGCAGGCAGGGTCAGTAACAGGCTGATTGTGTTGTCTGAAGACAGGGGAACACGGCTGGGCTGGAGGGTCAAGAAGAGAGTGCACTATTTTCCAGAAGCTGGTGGGTTGGGCAGTGGAGAGTTGTGCTTTGAAGTGATCTGACTTGGCTTGTCTTATGGCCTTGGTGCATGCATTTCGGAGGGCATTATAAGCTTGTCTTTTTTGGGGACTTGGGTGGGAATTATAGGTCGACCAAGCTTTGTTCTTGGCCTTGCATTTGGCAAGGATGGGTGCAGAGATCCTTATGTGGTGATGCTTCTTAACCCTAGACTTTTTCAGGGAGGCATGGGAGTGCCATATTTTAGTGAATGTGCATTGGAAGCTGGAGAGGGCAGTGTTGACATCAGGGGATAAGTACACATTTTCCCAGTTAGCCTGGCTGAGGTTGGTAAGTAGGGCATCAGTGTCAAGCAGGTGTAGTGGGCATGTGTTTATGTATTTGGGGCATATTTGGGCATGTGTGTTTTCCTAATACAGTATGTAATGCAGTGATCACTTAATATATTTGTGAGGATGCCAGAGGAGGTAATTCTGTGCAGGTGAGAAGTGAGAATCCAGTCTATAAGGGAATGGTTTTGGTAGTGAGGGTTGTATCAGGTGGGTTCACTGAGCATTTGGGCGAGATTAAGGGTCTCAATTTTGGAGGTATGGGCTTTGGAGGAGGGGCTAGCCAGTCCAAACTGAAGTCTCCTAAAAGAACCAGCTCCACTTTGGAGGCAAAGTAGCTAGAGCAAAGATGAGGGAGTCACGAGTCACACAGGGCGAGGCATAGAGCACCCCTATGAACACTGGGAGTGAGGCAGGTAGGAAGAGTTGAACCATGAGAGTTTTGTGGGAGCTAGGACAAGAGTAATTAAAAATGACTGAGCAAGAGAGGGGTTGTGTGGTATAGATAGCAACCCCACTGCCTCTTTTGCCATGATCCCATCTGAGTATGGTGTAGTTTGGAATACTGAGGGAGGAGTCAGGGATTTTAGCAGTTAGACATGTTTCAGCCAGGCACAGGATATCAGGAGGTGCTCGGTCATCCAGCATATCAGTTGGCCAAGATGTGGGTGATAAATGAGTTGATGTATGAGGCTTAGAAGGTTTGTATGAGCCTAGGGTTGTGGGCTGGCCATGGGACCTGGGTTGGTTTCATTGTCACCTGCAAGGAGAAGGATGAGGAGGAGGAGCAACAAGTATGCAGTAGGGAATTTGTACCTCCTGGTGTAGAGGAGGTCCTTGGAAGCACGTCTGACAGCCCAGATTAGAGATGCGAAAGTAATCATCTGAGGAGGTAGGAAGCCGGGGCAGACAAAGGGGAAGGGGAGTGGCTGTGAGGCAGGTTGAGGATTGGTAGTGGTAACATGGGTATAGGGGAGAGTGTAAGGTGTAGAAAAGTAAATCAGAGCTGAGATACTGGAGCCTGCACAGGGAGAGGAAGGGAAGGAGTGGGTGGAGAGGAAGATAAGGAGAAGAAGAGGGGAGAGTGGTAGCAAACTCATGGTCTTGCCAGAGCAGAAAAGCTGGTAGAGGGTAGAGTAGGATTCTAGGCAGTTTTTGAATACCAGAGATATGAATGGAGATACAGAAACTTAGCTGAGGGGTGGATATAACAACGAAAGTAAGAGGTTTGAGATGAGTTTGGTAGAGTACACTGGTGAGGGATGCCTTGCAGGCTTAGAACGTGGGACCTAAAATAAACGCAAGGATAGGGAGGTAGAATATCCCAAGAAAACTGAATTAGAACTGGAGCCTTGAGTTAGATAGTAGGGCAGCAATATCACGGTGGGGAGAGGAAATCCCAGGGAAAACCTTGCTATGAGTGACCACTCAGAGCTGCAGAGCGGTGTTCTCAGGGAAGCTAGAGCAATTAAAGAGTGCCGGGGTGGGGGAGGGTGGTGGAAGAAAATTCAAGTAGTATCTAAGAGGTTAAAGGTTTCCGAAGAAGCTATAAGCAGGATTTCAAAGTTCAGAGGAGTCAGGAGACAATGGCACCAAAGGAAGAACAGTTCTAGCCATTGAGGAGCTGTGGGTTAGGCGGGCAGCCAATCACAGTGCTGGCTAAGAGTCTGGGTTTAGATTTGAAAAACAGCAGTTATACCTGATCCTGGGAGCCAGGCAGAGAGTCAAGATGGCTGGTGGCTCAGAGGAGAAGCCACGGCCAATCACTGGAGCAAGGCACCCGGTCAAGGGGGAACTCTCTAAGGGAGGGAAAAAGGAGAGAGATTAGGTTTTTGTTTCTGCAGCAGGAAATGGCTGCAGTTTAAGTGATGAGTGGGACAGAGGTTAGCAAGAGGACTGGGCGGGGTAGGAGGACAAAAGAGGAGTTTAACGGGCCCGGAGATGTCTGCATCTTGGCGTCGCAGACAGCAAAAACAGTTTAAGAAAGAAATGGGGTGGGGAGTTGGGTTGGGGAAGAAATGGAACACAGTTGAGAAAGAAACGCAGGTGAGGGCTAAGAAATTTAGAGGGTTAGACAGTGAGCATAGCAGGGAAATTTACAGGAAATAGGGGAGGGTTAAGAAATTTAGAGGGTTAGATAGTGAGCATAGCAGGGAAATTTATGGTCAGAGCAAGCTGGTGAGAGTGAGGAAGTTCAACACAGAGAAAGGCAGCATAAAATACATTAAACATTGGCAGGCAGTGAACTACAAAGGCAGCTTAAAAGTACATTAAACATAGGCAGACAGTGGTCTGCAAAGCAGGTGACAGTGCATTAACTAGTAAAAAAAAAAATGATTAGCAAGCCTAGCAGCACACATAATTCAGGTGGCTGTATATTAATCAGAGCTAGCAGTAGTTATACAGACAATACAGCAAATTCGAGCAGAAGTGACAAATTTAGCAATTTCAAAAATTCAAGCAGTGTCTAAGAAGTTAGAGGTTTCGCAGAAGCTGCAAGCAGGATTTCAAGTTCAGAGGAGTAAGGAGCCAATGGCGCTGAAGGAAGAACAGCTCCAGCCAATGAGGAGCTGTGGGCTAAGGTGGGCAGCCAACCACAGCATCAGCTGAGAGTCCAGGTTTAGATTTGAGAAGCAGCAGTCATACCTGATCCTGGGAGCTGGACAGGGATCTGAGATGGCCGGTGGTTCAGAGGAGATGCCATGGCTGAGCACTGCAGCGGAGTGCCCGATCAGGGCAAAATCTGATTCTAGGAGCCGGGCAGGTAGCCGAGATGGTCAGCAGCTCAAATAATGCCTGCTACAAGAGCTTCTCTTAAAGATCTGTTGTTATGGTAAGCTCTTATGTAATTGTACTATCTTACATTGAGGAAGCTCTTGCAGCTGGCAATACAATAAGGACTGAATCCTAAGCAGTACTTACATAAGTCAGAACAAGGCTCCGCAGGAAGAGATGCGTTCTCTGGAAACCTTTACGAAAGAAGGCCTTGAAGGACAACTAGTCCAAAATTGGCCCTATGCCTAGAAGCAATGTCCAGAATGTAGCGCTTGGTAAAGGTATGGATAGTGCTCCAGGTGGCTGCTGCAAAATTGTCCACAGCTGACACATTGTGGAAGCAGGCAGTGAAGGGGGCTACGCCCCTGGAAGAATTGCCCTTAACTGGTCCAGGAAGGGGCTTGTTGTAGTGCCTGTAACAATACACAATGCAGTTGGCAAGCCATTTGGACAGGCATTGCTTGGATACTAGTATGCCCTCCCTCTTGGGAGTGAAGGAGACAAAGAACTGATCGGACTTTCTGAAAGACTTTGTCCAGTGAGTGTAGTACTTCAGGATTCTGTGCACATTCAGGGTATGGAGGAATGCTTCCCCCTGATTGGAATGCTCAGGGTAATACACCAGTAGGTGAATAGACTGGTTCAGAGTAAAACTAGACACTACCTTGGGTAAGAACTTAGGATTTGTATGCAAAGCCACACTGGCATTGTGGAAAATTAAATAAAGCTCTTTACACATCAGAGCCTGCATCTCAGAAATCCTCCAAGCAGAAGTAACAGCAGCCAAAAAGAGTGCTTTCCAGGAAAGAAAGTGCAGCTCATTATTTGTGGCAGGTTCAAAGGGAGGCAGCGTGAGTTTCTCTGAAATGAAGCTGAGGTCACAAGGGGGGGGCCGGATCCCAGATAGGGGGATTTAGGTGGAAGATGTCCCTCAATAAAATGCAGTACACTTTAAACTGAGCCATGGTTTTGCCATCCACAGGAAGGTGGTAGACCAAAATGGCAGACAGATGAACTTTAATGGAAGAGTAAGAGAGTCCCATCTCTGGCAAGGACAAAAGGTACTCCAAGATGTGGGAAACAGGACATGAAAAGGGGTCCCACCTCTTGAAATTGGCCCATATAGAAAAGCGCTTCCACTTCATAGCATAAGTGGCTCTAGTGGAGGTCTTCCTGGCAGCCACTAGAACCTCATCAACCTTTGGGGACACCCCAAAGTGAGACATGGCTATATCTATATGGAAGCTGTCCAGAGGAGGGCAACTAAAATGGTGCAGGGTCTGCATTGGAAGACATATGAAGAGAGACTTAAGGAGCTTAATATGTATAGCCTCGAGGAAAGGAGGGAGAGGGGGAACATGATAGAAACTTTCAAGTACCTCAAGGGAATCAACAAAGTCCAAGAGGGTAGCATCTTTCAGAAAGAGGTGCAAGAACAAGGGGCACAATTTGAAGATGGGGGGTGGCTCAGAGGTAATTTAAGGAAGTATTTTTTCACAGAGAGGGTTGTGGATCCATGGAACGGCCTTCCGAGGAGGTTGTGGAGTCAAAAACAGTGGTGGAATTCAAGCATGCATGGGACAGTCATAAGGCAATTCTAGGGGGTGGGGGTAGGAAGAAGTAGGCTGCTGGTTAACTAGGATCTGCAGCTTATCCATTAGGTAGGGAAATGGGCAGACTGGGTGGGCCAAGCGGTCCTTATCTGCTGTCAAATTCTATGTTTCTATGTTTCTATCTGAAGGAGCCATGGATGGAGATACAGGGAGAGAAGATCCAGATGGATTAGAGTGCCCTGATCCTGCGTGAGCAGATCCTGGCAGATAGGAAGTGGAACTGGAGGTTCCACTGCCAGCTGCTGAAGAAGAGAGAACCAAATCTGTTATGACCAGTAGGGAGCTATAAGAATAATTTCTGCTCTATCTAACTGTAGTTTGAGGAGAACCCTCTGCAACAGCGGGAAGGGAAGGAAAGCGTACAGGAACATTCCCTTCTAAGAGAGGGACACTGTGTCTCACCAAAAAACACCAGGCCCCAGAGCGAGTGAGCAGAAGTGTGGCAGTTTTGTGCTGGCTGGCTAGACAAACAGATCTATTTTTGGGTGTCTCCATCTGCCAAAGAGTCCTTCAACTACTGAGGTGCGAAACTCCAACTCATGAGCCCGGGACTAAGTACATCTGAGACTACCCGCTGGGTCGTTCTACTCACCTGGAACGTGTATGGCTGCAAGCATCAGAGCATGAGCTATTGCCCAGTTCTAGACCCTCATGGCCTCCCAACAAAGGGGATATGACCAAGTTCCCCCTTGTTTTTTGACATACCAGACCAAGCACATGTTGACTGTCTGGATGAGAAGAGGACCTGGGAGGAGATGGGGCTGGAATGCCTAAAGGCTGTAGAGCACCCACCGCATCTCCAGTACATTGATATGAAGAGATTTCTCCCCTGGGTTCCAGCAGCCTGGTGTCTATGGTGGCCCAGGTGGGCTCTCCAGCTGTAGCCAGATGCATCCTTGTTCAGCATCTGAGAGTGAGGGTGGAATGAAAAGAAACCCCCTTGGGAGAGATTGGATGGGTCTTGCCACCAGACCAGGACTCTTGGACAAGCTTGGAGACCATGATCATCTGATCCAGATCATCTGACTGCTGATCCCTCTGGACCCCCAGGATTCATTGAGGGATGCACATGTGAAGCCTGGCAAAGAGCAGTGTTGGGATGGCTGCCACCATAAGGCCCAGCAGACACAGGAATGCCCTGGCCATGACCCAGCAAATGGAGATGACAAAGAGCACCTGCGCCCAGAGTCTCTACTCAGTCTGAAGAGAGGAAAGCCTGACCCTGACCTGAGTCCAGCACCACTCCAATGTATTGAAGGTGCTTGGACTGAGACAAATGAGACTTGGGGTGGTTCACCACGATGCCCAGCTGTCGGAACAGGTGCACAGCAGCCTCCAGAGTTTGGAGTAAGCGATCCCTTGGAGAGTGCAGTCAGAAGCCAATCATTGAGAAAAGGGAAAACATAGTGTCCCTGATGGCTCAGGACTGCAGCCACCACTGCCATGCATTTGGAAAACACTCTGGGGGCCATGGAAATGCTGAAGGGAAGGGCCTTGAACTGGTAATGTTCCCCTAGGAAACAGAAGCATAGAAACTGGCAGTGGGCCCAGAAAATGGGGATATGCAGGTAGACATCCTGCATATTCAGGAAAAATAGCCAATCCTCAGGAAGCAAGAGATGTATTAGCCCCTGCAGAGTCATGATGCTAAAGTATGTAGATGTTGAGGAGACTCAGGTCAAGAATCAGTCTGAGGTCCCTGGTCTTTTTCGGCACCAAGAAGAAATGGGAGTAAAATCCCTGATTTTCTTTTCCCAAGAGGAAACTGTTCTACTGCATTTTTGTGGAGGAGGGCCTGACTCTCCTCCCTGATTAGAGGAATGTGTGTAGGAGGGTAATGGAAGTGCCCAGGAGGGGATTTGGGGGGCCAGTCCAAAAACTCCAGAATGTGCCCATGGGCTACCAGCTGGAGGTCCCACTCTTCTGTGGGGACTGCACCCCAGTCCTTGTAATGGACTGCGAAACAGACCCCTACAGGCTCTTCTATAGGTTTGAGTAGAGGAGGGGGGTCAGGTCGAGAGTCTGGAGTGGTGGTGGTTGCAGGGACCTTGGCTGCTGGGGCTCTCTGATGTTTGAGGGCAGCAGAAGCTGGGGCAGAGGGAGCCTTTCACTTGCCCTGGGACTTGGTGGGCTGGCAGGCAGGCTTTCACCCTGAACAACGAAAGGAGGAGCATTGGGGTCGCCGAGACTGGGTATGGTATAGGGACTGTACCAAGCAGAGGGCCTTGCCCAATTTTTAAAGGGTGAAGATGATGTCTTGAATGTCTCCCCTGAAAAGAACTGGTCCTGTAAAGGAGGCATCCATAATGGAGGCCTGGACATCTGGTGTGAACCCAACAGACTAAGCCAAGCATAACATTGGAGGCAGACGGCAGCAGCCGTACTCCTGAGCGAAGCATCCACCATGTCATTAAGGTGAGAGGACATGTGTACCACATTGGACCCTGCCTTGAAAAGCTGTTCCAGCTGAGTTTTCACTGGGGTGTCAGGCAAAGCAACCATCAGATCCCTGGCCTGGTCCCATATGGTGTTCTGGTACACTACCATATGGGCTAGATAGTTAGAGGCATGGATGGCCAGGGTAGAGGAGGCATAGACCCCTTTCCCCAGGTGGTCTAGTTGCCAGGACTCCCTATTCAGAGGGAGGGTGCTCACGTACTTGGGATTTTTGCTCCTGTCATGAGCCGCATTAATCACAATAGAGTCTTCTATGGGATGTGTGCCCAGACAGGGCCTTCCATCAGGAGTATGATAAAGTCTGTCTGCCTTCTTGGGGAGTGAGGAGACAGATGCTGGCATCAGCCATGCAGCCTTAGAAACATCGTCCTAGGGACCCACTATGGGTGGTACCACCACTGGCAAGATTTCAGGCAGGCGTAAGTGTTTAGCCAGATGACGGTGCTGGGGATTCTGTTCCTCAGTCTGCTACACCAAGGACATCTGGATGTGGTGCATCACATCCAGAAAAGAAGGTTCCTCCAGGGGGGACCGAGGGGCCTCCCTAATGGGTTCTTCCCCTGCAGAAGAATGACTGGGGTGCCAACAAACTCTGAAGAATTGTAATCCTCATCCTCTGTTATCTGTGGCTCTGGAGAGGGGGACAGAGGCATGGGACAGTGGGAAACAGTTTCGCTAAGGTGTTATCAGGATGATGTCTTAGCGAAACCAGTCGAAGTTTCGTGGGGTTCTGTCTTCCTTCCTCCAGCTTGTGCATTTGCATGTTGGGTGACAGCACTTCTGTTTTTTGCCTTCAATAAATGGCTTTTTGGAACAGAAATTTGTGTGGTCTCAGTCAGTGGTGAGTAGTGCTGGACTTTGGGGGAGTTGTTGAGAGGTGAACACGCCTTCCCTTGGAAGTATTCTATCTAGACTTGATTCAGTCATTTTCTTTTTGAGATAATAGGCTAACAATGTACCCACCTGTTCACCTGACTCCTAGTACTGGTGTCTAGTGAAGAAAGTAGTTCTTTCTGTGTGGTGGTGCGGGATCCTATTTATTTTGTATTTGAGGTTTACAGTTTTATTTAATTTGATTTGGGAGCATTGTGGGTTTGTGCAGCAGATGTTTTCCAGAGTTGTCAGTGTAATCCTCCTGCAAATGGGGGTTCTCAAACGTCTTCTAGGAGCTTGCCTGAATGCTCCAAGTCTGGGCGGTGTTCGGTGTCTGAGCTGTTTAAATGTGGTTCCAAGTGAGTGCTATATGAGCCTCCAAGTACTGTCTCTTTAAGAGCTGTCTGCTTGCAGACTTAATTAGTTTGTATAGGGGGGACTGTATATTTAATATGAGAATCCCACCTGAGCTACTATCAATTCGCTCCATCTCTGCCGTCGCTACATGTGCAGAGAGAGCCTTGTTGAAAGATATAACTGCTTGTCAAAAATCATTTAGAGTGACTGAGGAAATATAGTTTGTTTAACCAGTCTTCATTTCAGCACAAACTGTTTCAGTGTAGCTTTTTCATTTTGGTTCTAAATAGCTGACTTGGACCAATCAGGATGATAGGGAGACCCTAAACTGGAGCCTGTGGATGAATCGGAACTTGGACTCTCAATTTTGAGCCAGCCACAAGAGGATCATATGGGCAGTGACTCTGGGAAATGTAGTTTTGACCGTGGCGCCTTTTTTCACCAACAGGAGGAGTCTTATTGTGAGTGACAGCCGAACCAGCCAACAGAATGGTGAGGAACTCAAAAGAAATGCCCTGCTCTGTTACTGGAAAGTCGGATCAGTTGTGACAGTGAAGAGAGAAGGAGCTCTGTGCTTCTGCAGTGTAGAGTTTTGCATGGGTAGTGCATGTGAGGCCCTGAGGTTCGGCCAGCAGCCATTGTAAGTGCCAGTTCAGACTGAATCCTATTTGTGAGGAGAAAGAAGGAAGTCTAAAGAGTGGAAACAGGCTCACCCTGTAGAAGACTGGAGAAATTGCTGAATCGCGCTCGGTCTGTCAGGAACTGAAGCTGCTGTGTGTACTCCTGTGTATTTTGCAGTAATTGTGATCGGGATCAAGGTGCAGCCTACCTGGTATAGTACTTTCCTTCTACATATGAATGTGCGTAGTGCTTGTGGGGAAGTGCTATTTTCAATCCCCCGTGCTGTGTGCTGTGTGTTGAAGCGGGAAGCAAACCCCAGCTTGTCTCGGACTAAATTCGGTTGCTACCAACTGCAGTGGGATCCAGTCACAAGGACCTTGTCTCCATGCCCTGTTGTTCTGGCAATCCAGATGAACATCCACCATCCAGTCCTCAGCTTGGGTATTGTGAGTATAAATCAAGGTATTTCCCTGCAGCATGTTTTCAACCACAAGTGTGTCATCTCATTCTTGTTGTTTCACTGCTTCATGGACTGAGCCATCCGGCTCCAGATTACAATTGTGTATTGTGCATATATTTTCTTCGACAGGGCCCTATCCATCTGCACCTGCCAACCAACCCTGGGCAATGGACCTGGCTAGACCCCCCAACCTGGGTACCCAGAGTGTAACTTTTCAGCCTTGTATGTGTGCACAGTACTGTGATTTAATGCCACCAATTAACCTGATTCCCTCTCCCATGTTACTGCCCCCTAAATAAATCAGATTTGTTGTTGTTATACTATATACTGTCTGTGGTGTTGGTACTTATGGAAACAGTATTGTGTTTTGCTGTGTATGTTGTTTAACCTTATTTTACAGGGGGTCCTCAGAGACATGCTGCAGAATCAGTCTTGAGGGTAAGTGGTATCTATATGAGTGAACAGTGTGTATACATGGGGCTTTGGGCTGTAACTCCAGTGTACTGTGTGAGCCACTAGAGAAAATAAAAGGGGGTCTCAGTGTCCCAGAGGGCTGTGACCAAGCTAGTCTAACCACTACAAACCCTGACCTCTGGGTTGAAGCACCCACCATAGGACCTAGGCCCCTCAACCTGTCCTTAGTCAAACAGGCAGGGGTAGTAGCCCTTGGGATAGCGCCACCTACGGGTTTCATCTTGGAGGCACTGCTGGGATTAGCATCCTCTAGTGGCCACATTTACGAATTACTGTTAAAAATAAATGGATACCCCAACAGAGGTGGCTGTACACCAGTTGGTGGGGTGGTGTACTAGGCAGGAGATTGACCCACAAAATGCTATACTTATCTTGGATATCCCACTGGGTACCAGTACGGACACTGTAGAAGGAGTACTTTCCAAGGTGGAAGGCTTACAAAACCCTGTGGTGATGGGTCAACATGCTAATCTGCTCAGCCACACTTTCATGGCCCTAGTAGAGTATAAGGACACCATAGATAGCTCCAAAGTGCCACAGACTATTACCCCAGAGGTCACCCTCACTGCCTGGAGAGTCATAACTAAGGACAGTAAAGACCCAGGGGGGAATGACCCCCCCCACTATCTGAAACTTTTGAGAAGAAATTTGCTAAATTGTTGCTGGAGGAAGGGAAAACTTTGGAGGATTCAAAGAAACTATTATTGCCACCTGGGGGCATTCCTCCCCTAACACCCTCTTCCCCTTCCGCACCCATTATTGCCCCTCCTTCTGTGCCAGTGCTAGCCCCTATGTTTCTACCTGCCATTGTCATGACTCTACCGCCAAGCTCAAAGTATTCTCTGGCAACACTTCCTCCAAATGGGCAGGTCGATCTGGAAACTTGGATAGACTCTGCTACTCCTTATGACAAGACTGGCAATGCTGTGAGGTAGAAAAAAGGACTCGACTTGGGGAGAGCCTCCAGGGACCTGCCCAATGTACGTTTCACTCCTTCAGAGTCTCTGACCCTGACGCCAAAGCCTAAGAGTACATGATTGCCCTTGAAAATGTGTTTGGGTGCACCACTAGTGTTGAGGCCTTGAAATGGAAGCTTAAAGATGTTAGACAACAGCCAGGGGAATTGCAATCTGCCTATATGGATTTATTAGAGAGAATCTTGCAAACCAGTTTTCGAAAGGGAGGTTGGACCCGTAATGAAGTGGACCGGGTAAGACTGGATCATATACTCTGCTCTGCCCAGCACTCTAACTGTGTGTTGCTCAAATTGCAACTGCATCAAAGGAAATCTGGTCCCTTGCATTTCCATGTGTTGATGAAGGAGGCATGGGAAGTTGAGGAGGAGGAGGAAGGTTATTTCAGAGCCCTGTGCTGTCGTAGCTGCTACATCCCCTGCCCCAGGTGTGGGGTCAGATGCTGATGGTCTGGAATCACCAAAATCACATGACAGAACCCGAGACCCAAACGTCAGCTAAGGGGGGGCCCAACCAAAGAGGGATGGCTACCGATGTTCTGCCATGGGATGAACTGCTGAGGGAGATTAGGAAAGCAACAGACAGTCTCATCATGAACGCCGCTCCTTTGAGTACGGGCCCTGACACTTGCCTGACTGCTTCTGCTATGGGGGTGGGGGTGCCCAACCAGGCACTTCCTGCTGACAACAGCTCAAAACTTGATGTCTTGGCTATGGAGGTGAGGGAACTGAAGAGATATCTCCAAATGTCCAACCCACCACCGGCTGAGGTAGCACCAAGGTTTTCAATTGATAGTACTAATGCCGCAGCCCCCAATGTGATGCCTCGGTCCCCCCAAACTTCAACAGACATATTTTGCCATAATTGTGGGAAGGATGGACACATGAAAAGGGAATGCCAGTCTTGGAAAGACTTAGAAAGAGTGGTGAGCTGGCTACAAGGAGCACAAAACAGTGGTTAAGAGGTGCACAAAATAACCACAGTGAAGGTCCCAGAAATGCTAACTCACGTCCCTTTGTGACTAGATCATCTGCCCAGGCCCTTGCTACTGCCTCTCCAGACTGGTCCAGAGCAGTGGGTCCCTCCATGGAGACCACTGTGAAGGTGAATGGAGTGTCCACAAGAGCTGTATTGGACAGTGGCTCCCAAGTGACAATTATGTTTCAGGACTGGTGTCAGACGCACCTGTCTGATGTACCCTTACAACTGTTGGAAGGACTGCATGTCTGGGGGTTAAGTGAGAAGACCTACCCCTAATCTGGGTATAACCAAATTTGGTTGTCTTTTCCCACCTCCATGGCTGGAGTGGCCGAGCAAGTAGAGACCCAGGCATTAGTGCATCCCACTACCGGACTGTATGATGGGATTCCTCTACTAATTGGGATGAATATGTATATGTTTGGATGGTTGGCACAGTTGTGCTATGAGAAACAAGGGTCAAGGAGTGGTAGAGCTTTAAGAATCCCAGCCTTGATCAAGAAGGCCTATGAGGCATAGAGAGATGCTGAAAAAGTGGCCCA
Organism: Neoceratodus forsteri; assembly: GCA_016271365.2. Lineage (NCBI taxonomy): Eukaryota > Metazoa > Chordata > Ceratodontiformes > Ceratodontidae > Neoceratodus > Neoceratodus forsteri. Next base: position 94,230,714 of record CM057449.1, read on the forward strand.
AGAGGAACCGGTTGGAATTGTGTGGAAGAAGGATCCAGAGTCTCTGATTCTGGCACCAAATGCCCAGCGTACCTTACAGAGGGAAGTCCATATCAGAAAGGATGTCAAGAATAAAATCTTCATGCTGGATGCACCAGGCGATGGGAAATTGCCGGAAGGACTGCTGGTCAAGCCAAGTATTTTGTCTGCCAGAGCCCATGCTTATGTCAGAAGGGTAATGTTTCAGGTTCATAATGTGTCTAATAGAGAGATTCAAGTAAATAGAGGTTGCACCCTGGCTAATGTACATTGTGCAGATACTGCAATGCTGCCCAGTAACAAGTGTTCGGGGCAGAATGACATAGTGATGTCCGACTTGTTTGATTTTGGGGACTCCCCGTTGCCAGCCGAATGGAAGATGAGAATTAGTAGAAAACTTGCCCAGAGAGACCAGGTGTTTTCTTTAAAGGAATGGGACAAGGGATGTGTGCAAGGAGCTGAGCACCACATCCGGTTGCATGATGAAAGGCCATTTTGTGAGAGGTCTCGACGCCTGGCCCCTGTGGACATAGATGATGTGAGATGGCATCTGCAAGAGATGCTTGCTGCTGGTGTAATACAAGAATCCAGGAGCCCATATTCTTCACCTATTGTGGTAGTGAGAAAAAAGAATAGGACAGTAAGAATGTGTATGGATAATTGCATCTTGAACCGGCGGACTATCCCTGATCAGTATACAATGTCTCACATTCAGGATGCTTTAGACTGCCTGAACGGTAGCAAGTGGTTGTCTGTCCTGGATCTTTGCAGTGGGTACTACCAGATCCCGATGGCCCCGGAAAACCATGAGAAGACAGCCTTTATCTGCCCACTTGGTCTCTATGAATTCATGAGGATGTCTCAAGGGATTTCAGGTGCTCCAGCTACTTTTCAATGACTGATGGAGCGTGTGGTGGAGGACATGAACTTATTAGAGTGCCTGGTGTACCTAGATGATGTTATTGTGTTTGGCAGCTCACTGGAGGAACATGAGAGCAGATTATTCAAGGGGTTGGACCGACTGGAAGACTTTGGCCTAAAACTGTCTGTCGATAAATGTCAATTTTTCCAAACATCTGTAAAGTATTTTTTTTTTTTATAGTCTTCAGTAACCGGGTACGGTCCACTAGGCACAAGTGCCTGTTTTTGGGGGTGACCTGGGAGCACTGGGCAGTTAAGTGACTTGCTCAGAGTCACATAGTATGCAAGTGGAGGTTGTGAGAATCAAACTCAGGTCTAGTCTACTGGATGTACCATGCTCGTTCACACCTCGTTCCCCTAACCTCTAGGCTATACTGCCAGCCCCATGTGGGACACATAGTCTCCACTAAGGGAATAGAGACCAACCCAAGTAAAGTTGAGGCCTTGACCACCTGGCCACAGCCCCACAATCTAAAAGAACTGCAAAGATTCCTGGGATTCTGTGGCTATTATTGCCGTTTCATCAAGGACTATTCAAAAGTGATCCGTACTTTACTTACTCAAGGTTACCCTCCTACCCACAAAAAATACAAGAGGTCAATTTCTTCTGAGCCTAAGAGAGTGTATTTCCATCCCAGTGAAGTATTTGGAGCCAGATGGACACCTGAGTGTGAAGCTGCTTTTCATGAGATTATATATCAACTTATCCATGCTCCTGTCCTTGCCTTTGCAGATCCAGTGAAGCCCTATGTCTTGCACACTGATGCTAGCCTGCAAAGCTTGGAGGCTGTATTGTACCAAGAGCACAAGAATGGCCTGAGACCAGTGGCCTTTGCCAGTAGAAGCCTGACCCCATCCAAAAAGAACTATCCTGTACATAAGTTAGAGTTCCTAGCTTTGAAGTGGGCTATTGTTGATCAGTTCCACGAGTACTTGCATGGGGCTAAGATACTAGTAAAAACTGACAATAATCCTTTGACCTATGTGCAGACTTTAGCTAAGTTGGATGCTACTGGCCATAGGTGGCTTTCTGCATTATCTACATATGACTATGCTGTTGAATATAGAGCAGGCCTGAACCACATAGATGCTGATGCTGTCTCCCGGAGGTCTATTCCCTGGAATGACTAGGTCAGACTATGAGAACCTCATATTCGAGCACTCTGTCAGAAGTTTGACAGGGAGGAACAAATGTCCATGGATGCAGTGGACTTTTTGGTGGATTGTTTGGAACCCTCTGAGAATTGCATACCTGCTGCTTATTGCCACTTTTCTGCAATAGACATTGGTGCACTGCCTCAGCTGGACAATGACAGTATTCAGCGGGCTCAATCCCGAGATCCTATGATCAAATCAGCTTTAGAAGCCCTCTGTGCAGGGAAAGATGTGTCCAAATTACGCTCCACTGATTTTAGAATTGCATTGTTATACAAGGAAGGTCCTAAGTTGAAACTGATCAATAGACTGTTATACAGAGAAACAGTAGACAGAGGGGGACAAATAGACAAACAACAACTAGTGCTGCCCACTGCCTTTCGAGACTCAGTACTGAGGTCCTTACACAACCACATGTGGCACCTTGGTATAGACAGAACACTTGACTTGGTGAGATCCAGATTCTATTGGCCTAAGATGGAGGCTGATGTTGAGCAACACATTCAAACTTGTAGTCGCTGTTTACAGAGGAAAACCCTGCCCCAGAGGGCTTTCCTCCTTGTTAACATCACCACCAGCACCTCCACGGAGCTGGTCTGTATTGACTTTCTGAGTTTGGAACCAGACCAAAGAAATATCAGTAATGTGCTGGTAGTCACTGACCATTTTACAAGATATGCCCAAGCTTTCCCCACCAAGGACCAGAAGGCATCCACTGTGGCCAAAGTACTTAAAAACATTTTTGTTCACTATGGGGTGCCACAAAGAATCTATTCTGATCAAGGGAAGGACTTTGAGAGTCATCTGATCAAAGAGATGCTTTCTCTGTGGGGAATGCGAAAGTCCAGAACCACCCCTTACCACCCCCAAGGGACCCACAGCCTGAATGTTTCAACCGCACTTTGCTAGATATGCTAGGCACCCTCCACCCAAAAGACAAGCCTAGATGGAGCAAACAAATTAGCACCCTGGTACATGCCTACAACTGCACCAATAGTGATGCCACTGGGTTCTCCCCCTACCGCCTGATGTTTGGAAGAGAAGCTCGACTGCCAGTAGATGTGTGCTTTGGGGTCTCTTCTGATGGGGTTCGAGCTGACAGCTATTTATAGTAATGTGCAAAAGTTAATGGCCCACCTAAATTATGCGTACCAACTGGCTCAAACCATGGCTGCCAAAAGAAATCTGGCCATCAAAGAAAGGTATGATAAAAAGGTGAAAGCACAGGAACTCCAGGAGGGAGATCAGGTATTGCTAAGGAATCTGGGACTGCATGGCAAACACAAGATTGCTGACAGATGGCACCATCTCCCTCACATTATAGTGGGCAAACTAGATGATCTGCCTGTGTACAAAATAAGGCCTGAGAATAATTCAAAAGATGTTAAAACAATGCATAGAAATAATTTACTGCCCACTGGACAAATCTTGATTGAGTCTGAGCTCCCACAAAGTGCTACCCCTGGACCAGTGACTAGAGCTGCTGCTAAGCAAAGGCAAAGAAAGTCTGCACCTACAGATGCTAAGCTAAAGTGTTCCCCTCAACAAGTCCCAGTTGAAAATGACTGTCAGTCAATATCAGAGGAAAGTGAATGCAACTTTGGGTTCTACCCCTCTTACGAACTGAGTCAATTGTTTCAGGGCAACCCCCTATTCAATTATGGAGAGGAAGCTGGGCCTTCTGGCCTGCACAAGCCCCAGCTTTGTCCCTGGAGCCAATGCTCCCAGAAAGTGAAGTGCGAACAATAAAGTCGGATGACATGGAATCACTGTGCATGGTGGAACTGTATGAGCTCTCTGAGGAGGAAAATGATGAACTGAAACAGACAGGTGATAAACCAGAACAAGAAGTGTATTTTGAGTGTCCTGACAGCCCACTGCCAGTGTCCGAAAGCTCTCAATGTGAGCCAAATGTTGTGGACTCAGAGATTGTAACTCCTGGAGCTGAAAGTGCCCCAAGTTCTAGCCTATCTACCCCAATGGAGACTCCCCTGACAAGTGAGGATAATGTTGAATATGAGGGTCAGGGTGCAGAGCCTGTAACAGTTCCCCTAGAAAGACTGGTCGAGCTGTAAAGCATGTGGTGCACCTCAGTTATGATTCCCCTGGGAGGCCTGTGGACTTGTCTCTCAATGTTGTCTATAAAGGAGTGTATGTGTCCCTGAGCTCATTGCCCAAACTGAACATCAGTGCTAACTCCAAGTTACTTGTGTTGCCCTCTATTTATGGTGCTCCTGCCCCATACAGCCCCAAGGTAGCTGATAGAGAAGGGCCTCCTCTCTTCAGGTTTCGTGAACAGGGGGTAATAACCTGAGTTATTGTACAACATGTGTATAATACTGTGAAAAAAAGTGATGTACTGAAAAGTTTCAGAAATGTGTTTCTGGTAAGGTGATACGTTGACTGAAGATTACGTGTATAAGCCTAATGTGATACTGATGTGAATGTATATGATTGTATTGAAACTTATGGGGGTACTTATTTGGCATGGATGCCAAGTTTTCCAGGCCAGGAGGGGTGTAACCAACCAGCAAATGGGGGTTCCAAAAAGTCTTCCAGGAGTTTGCCTGAATGCTCCAAATCTGGGCGGTGTTCGGCATCTGAACTGTTTAAATGTGGGTCCAAGTGAGTGCTATTTGAGCCTCCTCGTACTGTCTCTTTAAGAACTGTCTGCTTGCAGACTTAATTAGTTTGTATGGGGGGACTGCACATTTAATGCCTGAATCCCACCTGAGCTGCTATCAATTTGCTCCGTCTCTGTTGTCACTACATGTGCAGAAGGAGCCTTGTTGAAAGATATAACTGTTTGTTAGAAATCATTTAGAGTGACTGAGAAAATGTAGTTTGTCTAACCTGTCTTCATTTTAGCACAAACTGTTTCAGTGTAGCTTTTTCATTTTGGTCCTGAATAGCTGACTTGGACCAATCAGGATGATAGGGAGATCCTAAAATGGAGCCTGTGGACGAATCGGAACTTGGACTCTCAATTTTGAGCCAGCCACAAGGGGATTGTATGGGCAGTGACTCTGGAAAATGTAGTTTTGACCTTGGTGCCTTTTTTTCACCAACAGAGGGAGTCTTATTGTGAGTGACAGCCGAACTAGCCAACAGAATGGTGAGGAACTCAAAGGAAATGCCTTGCTCTGTTACTGGAAAGTCAGATCAGTTGTGTCAGTGAAGAGAGAAGGAGCTCTGTGCTTCTGCGGTGTGTAGTTTCACACGGGAAGCACGTGTGAGGCCCTGAGGTTCGGCCAGCAGCCGTTGTAAGTGCCAGTTTGGTCTGAATCAGATTTGTGAGGAGAAAGAAGGAAGAAGGAAGTCTGAAGAGTGGAAATCAGGCTCACCCTGTAGTAGACTGGAGAAATTGCTGAATCGCACTCGGTCTGTCAGGAACTGAAGCTGCTGTGTGTACTCCCAGGTACTTTGCAGTAATTGCGATCAGGATCAAGGAGCAGCCTGCCTGGTATAGTACTTTCCTTTTACAAATGAATGTGCGTAGTGCTTGTGAGGAATCGCTATTTCCAATCCCCATGCTGTGTGCTGTGTGTTGAAGTGGGAAGCAAACCCCAGCTTGTTTCAGACAAAATCCAGTTGCTATCAACTGCAGTGGGGTCCAGTCACAAGGACCTTGTCTCCATGCCCTGTTGTTCTGGCAATCCAGAAGAACATCCACCATCCGGTCCTCAGCTTGGATACTGTGAGTACAAATCAGGGTATTCCCCTGCAGCCTGTTTTCAATCACAAGTGTGTCATCTAATTCTTGTTTTTTCACTGCTTCATGGACTGAGCCATCTGGCTCCGGACTACAACTGGGTAGTGTGCATATATTTTCTTCTACAGGGCCCTATCCATCTGCACCTGCTGGCCAACCCTGGGCAATGGACCTAGCTAGCCCCCCCCCAACCTGGGTACCCAGAGTGTGACTTTTCAGCCCCTGTATGTGTGCACAGTACTGTGATTTAATGCCACCAATTAACCTGATTTCCCCTTCCCGTGTTAGTACCCCCTAAATAAATCAGATTTGTTTTTGTTACACTATATAGACTGACTGACTTTGACTTTGTTGGAAGCTGAGAACCTTGCTACACTGCAAAGAACAAACTATAACTCCATTTAGGACCTGGAAACCTGGTAAGGCATAATACTGGTGGCAACTTGTTAAGAAGTTTAATTGTTTTTCCTTATTGGCATTAAGCAGAGAATTGCAGGATTCCATTAAAAGTGTAGTAATTTTATAACCAGAGGGACTGAGATACAACTGAATTTGCTTGATTGCTGAAGTTGAGACCTAGGATTTGGAAGGATATTTTTGTAACATTTTAAAAGTGTCCTGCTGGCTGAGAAGTTAAGTCTTTATCCCTGGTTTCACTGAAAGGTTTTGTGTATTGGAATCAGACATAGCAGAGTGCTTACATTGAAAGGTCGGCTTACATCACAGGTATCACTAGTCAATCAATTGGCTCTGGGTGGGGTTTTATCACTTTGCTGTCTTAGGCATCCTTCATAGTTAGAAGCCAGTCAGACTGACTTTGATTTGTCTGTTGGAAGCTGAGAACCTTGCTACACTCCAAAGAACAAGCTATAACTCCATTTAGGACCTGGAAACCTGGTAAGGCATAATACTGGTGGGAACTTGTTAAGAAAGGGTGCTACGCTTTCCACAAAAAGTGTCATTTTTTTTCCTTATTGGTATTAAGCAGAGAATTGCAGGATTCCATTAAAAGTGTAGTAATTTTATAACCAGAGGGAGTGAGACATAACTGAATTTGCTTGATTGCTGAGGCTGAGACCTAGGATTTGGAAGGATATTTTTGCAATATCTTAAAAGTGTCCTACTGGCTGAGGAGTGAGTTCATTTTTAACCCTGTACTCAGTAGAGTGGTTTATGTAGGAGCCGTGGTCTACTAAATTATGGTGTTAGTTGAATTACTATAAAGGGCAATACTCACCAGGGTGGTGGAGCAGTTGTGTATTTGATTGTTTTTAACAGTTACCAGTTGCTGTGGACTACCCACCTACCCTTCCCCACCCCCAACCCCCAGGCATTGGCAATTTCTTTATAGCCACAGTTCTGACATCACTTACTCAAAGGTCTCTGGGCAGAATTTCTCATATTCTTAATAACCCAGCACAGTGCAAAGGGAGGTACACACCACAAATAATTATATATATATATATATATATAGATATAGATATAGATATATATATAGACACACACACATATATATATATATATATATATATATATATATATATATATATATAAATTACATACTGTATATTATAAGGAGAGGGACATGTGGGGAGTGGTGCAATGCACTGGCTGTGGGGCAGCAGTTTTCAGGGAGACATTCTAGAAACTGCGTTGCTATCCTATGCAAGCAACTGTCAGCTCTGAAGGAGGAGGTTGCCCACCTCCAGGCTGAACTAGCAAGGATTAAGGAGGCCTCCCCCTTCCAAAGAGCACCACTGCCACAACCACTGCCTCAGAGGTTGCCAAGTATGAAGAGCAGTTGGACCACAGTGGGTTCTGGGAGGGTGCGGGTGGTGGACCAGAGGCGAAGCCCCCTAGTTGAACCTCTACACAAATCATATGCCATTCTGGCAGAGCAAGGTTCCTCTATGATGGCACCCTCAGTGGAGACCCAGAAGAATGTTGAGGACATCCACAAGGGAGACCCACAAAAGGGAGGCAAGGGACACCACAGGGGGAGGAAACAGCTTCTGATGGGGACTCAATTGTTAGGGGATAAAACTGGGGAAGGGAGAGGAGAAGGAAGCAAGGTGCCTGCCTGGTGCCATGGCTTGGAGGGACAGGAAGTGAATCCTCAGGATTGCAGAAGCAGCATCACAGAAGAGGGAACTAGATATCATAGTCCACCTTAGGACAAATGACCTAGCTAGGCATGGGATCAGTGCAGTGCAGAATGAATTTGTGGAGTTGAGGAGGGGCCTCAGATGGGTAGCAAGCACGGTAACCTTCTCAGAGGTGTTACCAGTCCGTGGCAGGAGTGAGAACAGGGTACTGCACACCATGTAGTTTAATGAATGGTTGCAAAACTGGTGCAGAGTACAGGGCTTTGGTTTCATTGGGGACTGGGGGTCCACCTGGAGAGATAAAGGTGTATACTGGCACGATGGTCTGCATCTGTCCATGAAGGAAACCAAGCTCCTAGGTGACAGGATTAAATGCTTCCTTGGCCAGCTTTTAAACTAGCCGAGGGGGTAGGCGCTGATAAAAAGCAGGAAATTTCAAGCCTCCCCCCAAAAAACATGGCAGGTAGTAAGGTAAACACTGAGGTACAGAGCTCAACACAGGGAAGAACAGGGTAAATGGAAAAGAACAAAGGCAACAAGAGCAGGGATGGGAGAAAAGGATAAAGCCAACATTAAATGGAGGCAATGAGTACCAATGCCGTAGTCTGGGAAACAAGCTTCCTGGGCTAGTAGCCCTGAGGAAGATGAACAATTGGATATTGTGGCAGTCAACGAAACACGGTACACGAGAACCATGACTGAGATGTCAACATACCCAGGGTACACAATCTGCAGTGACAGAGAAGATAAAAGAGGTGGAGTAGCTCTATACATAAGGAAGGGATCAAAGCTACAGAACTAAAAGTCAAAGGGGAGGACAAGAGGCACTCTGGGTCACCTTGGAGACAGAGAATGGCATCACAATCCACACAGGGGCTGTACACAGACCCCCGTCTCAAGGGGAGGAAATGGACAACAAAATGATAGAGGACATTCTCAAAATCACTGAAAAAGGGGAGATACTGTTGATGGGGAACCTGAATATGCCAGATGTTAACTGGATAACATGTACTGCAGCCACATCCAAGAGCAGGGTCATTCTCGATGCCCTACAGGGGGCAGGCCGTACACAGCTAGTGTTGGAACCCAATTGGGAGGGATCAATACTAGACCTGGTACTCTCAAATGGAGAGAGGATCACAAATTTAGAAGTCAGTACACATCTGGGAACAAGTGATCACTGCACAGTGTGCGTCACAATGAGAACAACCATGGAGATAAGCCATACAAAAACAAGGATACTGGACTTTAGAAGGGCTGACTTTGGCAAAATGGGTGAATACCTGAAGAATGCACTAGCAAATGACTAAAAAGGAGGGATGGAAGAACAATGGAGAAAAATCAAAACTGCCATCATAGAGGCAACAAGCCTTTGTGTGAAACAAATAAAGAAAACATGCAGAGTAAAAAACCACTATGGTTCTCAAAAGCGGTGGCAGGGAAGGTTAAGGTGAAAAAGCCTGCATTCAAAAAGTATAAGGAATCACAAAAGGAGCACAACACGGAACTGTATCAATTAAATCAGAAAGAAGTGGGGAAGGCAGTCAGACTAGCAAAGGCCCAAACTCAGGAAACAATAGCCAACTCAGTAAAGAAGGGGGATAAAACCTTTTATAGGTACATTAGGGAGCATAGAAAGGTTAAGGGAGGGATAGTGAAGATTAATAAAGGAGAGGGGAGGTGGGCAGAGGGAGACAGTGAAAAGGCAGAGATACTGAATGAATACTTTTGCTCAGTATTCACAAAAGAAGATGAGGAGGAGTTACCTAAACCAGACAATAGAAGCACACTGGGTGGGGGGTTGACACCTGTTCATTCACAGAAGAAAGAGTCCTGAAAGAACTCCTAAAACTCAAGGTGGACAAAGCAATGGGGCCTGACGGGATTCACCCCAGAATCCTAAAATAACTAAGGGAGGACCTAGTGACACCTCTGACCACGCTTTTTAACAAATCATGGCAGGATGGGGCGGTACCTGAGGACTGGAGGATGGCAGATGTGATTCCCCTTCACAAAAGTGGGAGCAAGGCAGAAGCAGGAAACTACAGACCTGTAAGTTTGACCTCAGTGGTAGGGAAAACGATGGAATCACTTCCGAAAGAAAGAATTGTTGAGTATCTAGAGGCCAGCGGGGCACAGGACCCAAAGCAGCATGGATTTACAGCAGGAAGGTCATGTCAGATGAATCTAATTGATTTCTTTGACTGGGTGATAGTAATAGACCAGGGAGGGACTGTGGATATGGCCTACCTAGACTTTAGCAAGGCATTTGACACAGTCCCGCACAAAAGATTAATAATCAAGTTAGCCAGCCTGGGAGTGGGTCTCAGGGTGGTAGCCTGGGTAGCAAACTGTCTGCACAACAGGACACAGAAGGTAATAGTGAATGGAACACATTCCGAAGAAAGGGGGGTTACTAGTGGAGTACCTCAGGGCTCAGTACTGGGTCCAGTCCTCTTTAACATCTTCATAGGTGACATTGCAGAGGGTCTGGAAGGAAAGGTATGCCTCTTTGCAGATGACACAAAGATCTGTAATAGAGTTGATACACAAGAGAGGGTAGAAAAGATGAGAAGGGACTTGACAAGGTAGGAGGAATGGTCAGACATATGGCAACTTAGATTCAATGCAAAGAAGTGCAAAGTAATGCACCTGGGAAACAAAAACCCAGGAGAAGAGTATACAATATCAGAGGAGATACTAACAACAACAACAAAAAAATGGAAAGGGACCTGGGGGTAGTCATATCAGATGACCTAAAGGTGGATACGTGATGAGAAAAGTCAGTAAGGAGAGCCAGGGGGATACTGGGATGCATAGGAAGGGGCATCACAAGTAGAAAAAGAGAAGTTGTTATCCCTCTATACAGACAGTTGGTGAGACCCCATCTGGAGCACTGTGTGCAGTTTTGGAGACCTCATCTACGCAAGAACATAGACAGGATGGAAGCAGTCCAGAGGAGGGCAACTAAAATGTTGCAGGGTCTGCAGCAGAAACCATATGAAGAGAGACTGAGGCGCTAATGTATACTCTTGATGAAAGGAGGGACAGGGGGGACACGATAGAAACTTTCAAGTACCTCAAGGGAATCAACAAAGTCCAGGAGGGTAGCATATTTCAGAAAAAGAGATGTGCAATAACAAGAGGGCACAATTTAAAGATAGAGGGGGGACGGCTCAGGGGTAATGTGAGCAAATTTTTTTTCACGGAGAGAATGGCGGATACATGGAACAGCCTTCCTGAGGAGGTCATTGGGTCTTAAACAGTGGGGGAATTCAAACATGCAGGGACAGACACAAGGCAATTGTAGTGGGGGGTTGCAGGAAGTAGGCTGTTGGTTAACTAGAATCTGCAGTTTATCCAGTAGGTAGGGAAATGGGAAGACTGGGTGGGCCAAGTGGTCCTTATCTGCCGTCAAAGTCTATGTTTCTATATACTGTCTGTGGTGTTGGTACTTATGGAAACAGAATTGTGTTTTGCTGTGTATGTTGTTTAATCTTATTTTACAGGGGGTCCTCAGAGACGTGCTGCAGAATCAGTCTCGAGGGTAAGTGGTATCTATATGAGTGAACTCCAGTGTACTGTGTGAGTCACTAGAGGGAATAAAAGGGGGTCTCAGTGTCCCAGAGGGCTGTGACCAAGCTAGTCTAACCACTACAAACCCTGACCTCTGGGTTGAGGCACCCGCCATAGGACCTAGGCCCCTCAACCTGTCTGTAGTCAAACAGGTAGGTGTAGTAGCCCTTGGGATAGCGCCACCTAGGGGTTACATTAGGTCTGCTTTTAGGGTTTCGATATATTCTTACTGCTGTGACTCTTGTGTTCCGAGAAGCTAATTATTCTGTTATTCTGCTCCAAATGAATGCTTTGAATAGGCAAGGCAAATTTTATTTTTATGGAACCCAAACCTGGAGACTCTGGGTGCATTACAGAATAAGTTATACAGACAATACAGGGTAAAAATAAACATAATAAATAGCAAAAACATTATTAAAACATTATAATAAAATTCCAGCAGTAAAGTAAGATCACTAGACTACATTATTAAATTATAGTCTACAACAGCAAAGGGTAGGTGTATAGCAGTTACATAGTTGCTTCAGGAAAGGCCTACAAGAACAGGTAGGTCTTCAGACCCTTCTTAAAGACCTCAACTGTCCGGTCTCCTCTGGCACTAGCTGGAAACAAATTTTCGGGTAGGATCAGCGGCACTTAGAGGTTTTAAGCTTAACCCTAGGAATGTCGAGGATCCCTCTAGTTGAGGACTGGAGGGAGTGGACTGAGGTTGCAGGCAAATGGAGCTCAGTCAGATAGCTAGAGCCCAGTCCATATAGGGCCTTATAGGTGAGCAAGCCCACCTTGAAAGTGACCCTCAACCAGACTAGCAGTCAGTGCAGAGCTCACAGGACACAGGTCACATAACTGGACCTAGCCAAGCTAATCAGTAACCTCACCGCAGCATTCTGTACCAACTGCAGCTGGAGGAGGGTCCCTCCAGTGGCACTAAGGTACACAGTTGCAGTAATCAAGCCTTGAAGAGTCAAATGCATGTACTAGCATTGAGAGGTCTTCGGGAGGAACTAGGTGTTTAATCCTGGCAATGTTCCTCAGGTGGTAAAACCACCCTTGACAACAGAAGACACCTGGGCTACCAGGGGCAATCTGCTGTCGAGGATCACGCCACGATTTTGCAGTCTAGTGGAGGCCAACAGTGGTGCAGATCTCAGGAACAAACCTGTATCTGCTCCAGCTGTGCCTCCATCACACCCTTGACCTGGCTCAGTCTCCTGTACCTCTGTCTTATCTGGGTTGAGTCTCAACCAGCTAGAGGACATCCAGTCTTTGATCTCAGCAAGGCAGCTGTTAAGAGCGTCCATGGCATTTTGTGTTCCTGGGGCAAAATTCGAATACAGCTGGGTATCAATCGCACAGCAGTGAAAACCCACGCCATACTGTCAAATGAGCTCTCCTAGGGGCAGCATGTACACTGTGAATATCATCAGTGACAGGATCAAACCTTGAGGAACCCGCATGACAGGTACTTCGAGAATGAAGAGAAATTTCCCATCATCACCCATTGCATCCTGCCAGAGAGATAGGACTCAAACCAGCAGATGACAGTGCCAGCAAGTCCACATAACTCTTGAAGGTGATTCAAAAGGATGTTGTGAGCCACAGTATCAAATGCTGAAGACAGATTGAGTAGAACAAGAATTGACTTGTCCCCTCTATCTCTAGCCCTAAGGAGGTCATTTTGCACCCTGACTAATGCTGTTTCTGTGCTATGCCTCGCTTGGAAACCCGATTGGAATGGCTCATAGATCTCAAAGGATACAAGGTGGCCCTCAAGCTGCTGCGCCACTAATATCGCAACAACTTTGCTCATAAATGGAAAATTGAAGATTGGATGGTAATTCATCAGGATGTCAGGGTCGAGAGATGGTTTCTTCAGGACAGGTTTTACCAGAGCCTCCTTAAAGGTATCCTGAAAGACTCCCTCCAACATAGATCACTGAGCAATCCCAGTGAACATCGGGCCTACAGTCTCGGCGCATCTCATCAAGGAACACATCAGTGCCGGGTCCAGTTCACAACAAGTGTGCATCAGCTTTAAGATCACCTCAATGACATTGGCCACCTCCACTGGTTTAAACTCATCCTAGATGAACAGAGTGCATCTGCTCCTCATGGGTTGGTAATGTGAGGCAAAACTTGTCTTACTGGTGGAATCCCAGACTGGATAGAGGACACCATGTCAGAGAAAAACAGAGCAAACTCTTCACACAATGTGACTGAAGTGACTTTGTTCAGCTGCAGACAGGCAGGGTATAAAAGTCAGTCTGTCTACCATCCAAAAAAGCTGGGCTGGTCTGCTTTTCCCTGCAACAATCTCCCTAGACAGGAATTCTGCCTTTATATGGATGATTACCCCTTGGTACTCACCGTAGGGCACTGGGTCAGAATAGCACCAACCAGAATGCTGTTGTTGGGAATAAGAGGGCGGGATTTCGATCGTCGAGAACATAGTTGACGGGAATTAGTACCTAAATCGTTGGCAACAAAAGCGTGGCAAAAATGCCATCACTTTTGTATTTGCCAGGGGCTCTGCCCTCCCTCACACCCAGACTTAAAGATTCTCACTCCCGGGGATCACAGGGAAAGTTAAAATACGTGGGGCCATGGAATACTGTTTCTACAGCCCCTTGTAATAAAAGACAAGTCACAATTTTGATAACATGGTAGGAGAGCAGGATTAGAACCCTGGTCTCCATTGACTCTAGGCTGAGCTGCTCCATGCCTAGCCCTCCACACTATGGGAGCAGCTCAGCCATACCCCCTATTTGGCTGCCCTTGTCCTTTTGGCAGCACCATGGACTGTGACCAGGAGAGCACATACAGCTAGCGCTGTACAGCCCCTCTTGCTGTCCATGCTAGCGCTACACGAACTAGCGCTCTCTAGATTGGCACTATTCCTGTAGTGCTAGTCTAACTGGGTATCCACCATAGTGAGCACCCAAGGCCAGTTTATCCTCCTCCAACTGGGTATTCTGCCAGCAATGCTCTAACCTCCAACCCATGATCTTCATCGTCTTGAGATCTCCATCAAACCAGGGGTATCTCAAGTGAGAAGATCTGGGTCATATACGGACTGGAGCCATGGCATCAAGCACTTTGCGAGACCGCATTATTACAGGCCACCAGCGCCTCACTCATGCCAACTGCACAGGCAGCATCCACACTAGATAAATCAGCCACTGCCAGTAATCTCTCTGGGGACAGTTCCCTCAAAGGACGATAGCTGACCATCTCAGCAGGGGAAGGTTGTTCGGGGGGGCCCTACAAGAACTTCACAGTGCAGTGATCAGACCAAACAACCTGGTCACTCATGAGGTTGGTAACATCAACCCCCAAGGAGAACACCAGGTCGAGCGTGTGGCTGTGGTGTTGGGCAGGGCCACTGGAAAATTGCAGAAAAGTTTACCCCAAAAATGTGGATTTTTTTGCAGAAATTGCAGGTAAATTGTGAGGGTTCACTATATATCCCCATTGCCCCCTAATAAATCTTTTATTGTTTGCAGCGGCATGTAATGATCACATAAATTGATAGATAAATGTATTGCCTCTTAGAAATGCTTTTAATATGAAGAAAGGTGTGTGTTTTTGAAATGCAATGCAAATGAGTCATTGTGTAGCATATCTTTAACAAGCATTTGTCAATGCCGAATGTGTGTTTGCTGGTAGTAGCATTGGAAATGAAGGAGTTAGACAGATACAGAATAAGAATAGCAGTGAAGTGTTGAAGTTCACGCCAACCTCACCTCCATCCTGTAAAGATGGACAGACATTGGGGTAAGTGTTTGGGTCGTCACCCATGACGGGCATGCCATGTCACATCACCCTATTCTGCAGACAGCAACACGTGTTGAGGTGTGCCCTAGGGTGTTTGGCTTTACAGTCACCGCATTCCATAAGGACATACACTGAAATGAGTGCAGCATAGGATAATGGGATGAAGTCTGGGGCCGAAGAGCCCAAGGTACACCTCGATGCCTGTCAGTGGCTGGAGGTGGGGGTGGAGTGGCATGAGCAGTACAGTCGACAGTCCAAAGGCACACCCCGATGCCTGTCAGTCTGTACAGGGTAGGATGTTATGGTTAGAAACCCTAATGCCTCAGGCATTTGTTGGTATTTATACTACAAATTTTCAACATGGCCTTTTTGTGACCCTACCTATGAAGAGTGGCAGTGTGATTATGTCAATGTGTTCCGAACATTGATTTCCAACAGCCACAGTGCCATTCTGCGCCACATGAACGAAAACACAGATCGAGCAGGATGTGAAGAATGACAGCTGTACCATCCACAGGGAGGTGTGAAGAGATGGCAATGTTGAACAGCTGTACTGGGAATATTAAAAATGCTCACATGCCGGCCCAGTGGCGCCGAGGGTTGAGGCACTGGATGCCACACCTCGCACCATGCTGGCGACCCAGGTTTGGGCACGAACTTGGGTCATCGGGGGTTGGCAGGGGGAACGAGGACTGAGCATCCCATCGGATGCTCTCCTTCGGGGTGGGCTACCAGGGTGCTTGCACGCAATGACATCCCTGGGGGCCGGTGGGAGCACCAGCTCTCACGAGGCATTGGCGGCTTCAGAAGACTGGAGTTGGGGAGGGGAGGATGTTGTTAGGCACTTGGCTGAGCCGACGTCCTCAGGGGAGGAGGGGAGGGGAGGGGAAGGGAGAAAAGCGGAAAAAATCCTCAGCAGGCCTAGATGATGGCCACTCCACGCCATTCAGTCCAGGAACCACGGGCATTCTCCCACTGTGCAGGTGCTCCACGGAGGTAGGAGGGGAGAAAATGGAGTTACTGAGGCACTCTAGGGAGCAGACTCAAGGTCAAGGAGGCGTGGATAGCATGCCTGAAGGAGTGGAACGCTGAGAGCGAGAAGGAGGGATAAAAAGAAAGTAAAACAAAAAAAATGCTCGCACATCTGAGCATACGGTATGTGGAAACTGCGCAATGCATGCACATTACACAGTCATTTTATGGACGTTTGTCACCACATTTTCAATATGGGCATTATAGGACCTCTGTTCATGAGAAGTGTCACTGTGATTTTCTTGACGTGTCCTGAACACTGATTTCCCAAAGCAACCATGCTATTCTGCATTAGAAGTGCAAAAACACATTTCGTCCAGGATGGAAAAAATGTGTGGATTTGCAATATTTTTAGTTCCTATGCACGCTGGTAAGTTTGTGGATTTTCAATATTTTCACTCCAGATTTTCAACATTGCCATTTTACCACACCTCCTTATGAGCAGTACAACTGCCATTTTTTACATCTCACCCAAAATGTGTTTCCGCCCATCTAGCGCACAATGGCACAGTCAGTGTGTGAAATCAATGTACGGGACACATTAAGAAAATCACAGTGACATTGTTCATGAGCAGAGGTCTTAAAATGGCTATGTTGAAAATTTGGTGGAAAAATTCCTAAAAATGACTGTTTTACGAGCCTGCGTTGCACACTTCCTTCGCACGCTCGTAAGTGTGTGAATTTTCAATATTATCACTCCAGATTTTCAACATTATTTTACCACACCTCCTTAAGAGCAGTACAGCTGTCATTTTTCACATCTTGCCCAAAATGTGTTTCCACCCATTTAGTGCACAATGGCACAGTCGGTGTGCGAAATCAATGTATGAGACACATTCAGAAAATCACAGTGACATCGTTCATGAGCAGAGGTCTTAAAATGGCTATGTTGAAAATTTGGTGACAGAATCCTAAAAATGACTGCTTTACGAGGGTGCATTGCGCACTTCCTACGCACGCTGATAAGTTTGCGAATTTTCAGTATTTTCACTCCAGATTTCCAACATTGCCATTTTACCACACCTCCTTAAGAGCAGTACAGCTGTCATTTTTCACATCTCGCCCATAACGTGTTTCCGCCCATCTAGCGCACAACGGCACAGTCGGTGTGCGAAATCAATGTATGGGACACATTAAGAAAATCACAGTAACACAGTTCATGAGCAGAGGTCTTAAAATGTCTATGTTGAAAATTTGGTCACAAACTTCCTAAAAATGACTGTTTCACAAGAGTGCGTTGCGCAGTTCCTATCCACGCTTGTAAGTTTGCAAATTTTCAATATTTGCACTCCACTTACTTTCAAATACCTACACAGCACATACAAGGGTGAAACTTGTAGAAATTGCAGAAAAATTGTGGGCCCAATTTTCCAGTGGCCCTAGTGATGGGTTGGAGAAGTAACTACTTGTGTCAAGCCCAGTGATTTCACTAACTGGAGGAGATTTTGTCCAAGTTGAGAGGATTTGACATCAACCCAGGCATTGAAATCCTGAAGTAAACATCTAGGGCCTCATCACCACCTTGAAGAAAAGGTCTGCAACCTCCTGCAGGAAGTCCCCCCAAGACCCGGAGAACGATAAATGAGGAAGACCCTGCAACCTGCACCTGGACCCCATGCACCACCACACACTCAAAAGACCTAGGTAATCCCACTGGCTGCACCGTGAACCCCAAGCTGGATCTAAACCAGACAGCCCCCCCACCCCGTGGCCCCTCCTCAGGCAGTGCACTACAGAGAATCCAGCAGTGATGGTCACTTCCAAAACTGTACCCGCATCACCACCCAGCAAGGTCTTTGTGATACAGTCCAGGTCGACTGAGGAAATCAAGTTCGCCGTAATTATGGTTTTGTTCATCAACCTCACATTGCATAGCACTGCCCAAAAAGGGCTGTTGGATGTTGCTGGCCATACAGCTATCTGCCCACTGGGTCTAGTGGAAACCCTGGGGATAGAGACCAACCATGTTGGGCCTCTCTCTAGGCTCCGTCTCATCCCGGGGTGTCTTCTGCACCTAACAACCCCATCCCATTCACCTCAGCCCTGCCCACTGCACCCCACCACTGCTGCTGATCAATGCGTGCCCTCGTAATGCTGACCTCCCTACAGCACCTCGCTATAATATCCGATACTGGGAGGTTGGAAAAATAAATGCAGGTTACTGGGGTGCAGCATAGGCTAGGCGTAAAGGGCCCAAATCCCCTACACATCCCTGAACGGCTGATATACCGACCCACCTAATCTGCTTGCCCAAGCTTATTATTACCAAATTCTTTCTTGATGGAACCTTCACTTTTTCTACATTCAGTTTGGCATTCTACCTAATACAATATAAAGCTACCCACTCAAATGTATCATATGCACACTAGTTTCACCTATTTTAAAACTCCTAAACACAAACATCCAAAGATTCACCTTTATTGCAAAAAGAGCTAATCACTCATACAAAACATGCATTCACTAATCCTATCCCAAATAAAATAAATATCTTAATTTCAACCCCCCTCTTCACAATACCATCCCTAATCTCACAACCAATAACTCCCCCCACAAAGCCTCAATAACAAGATTTCAAAACTGTTAACTATCCTACACTCTAATTATCCACTGTCAGCTAACTAAGTAGCTAACTACAGGTAACTAACTAACTAAAATTCCACAGAACAAAGCTTAACGGGTATTGTTAATTAGTTTAAGCGGCAAATCGGTCCCAGGTCCATTCAGGGCTCAAGCCCATTGATCTTGCTGCTTGTTTCTCTAAGTTGTAGGTTAAATCCCAATAGTGCTCTCACCACAGATGTTGAAATTTGCGGGTCAATTTGAGGGTACTTCGCTTGGCTCTGTCACAGCAGACCAAACTTTTTAAGCACTACGGAAGTCTTTTTTTCCTCACACAAATCCAGGTAGCACAAAGAGTAAAGAAAATGCCAGACTTACTGAAGACCCCAAGAGCTGTCATTATCTGAGGGAGAACAGACAGTTCCTGAATTTGTTTAGTTTGCAGTTCAAAAGTACACCTTCAGTATAAACGAAGGAGCCAGTTCAGAAGATTTTCTTCAGTCCCAAAAACGGGCAATCCAAGAAAGTTAAGATCCAAGAAATAGACGTAGAGCAGCAGAGAGGGGAGCTAAGAACACATCCCGTATGATGTGATAGGAAAAGTCCTGTTTTCATTTAGTGGAGAGAGAAGCATGTTTGGATATCTATAGAGATCCACCCTAAACTCCTGTGATTTAAGGCAGAAACATAGAAACATAGAAGTTGATGGCAGATAAGGATCGCAAGGCCCATCCAGTCTGCCCATTTCTTTTTCTACCTTATGAATGTGCCATAGGCCTTTGCTCTGTCAATGGCCTATCTATTCATACTCATCTGTATTGCTCCTTTATGTCTATCCCATGCCTGTTTGAAGCCCTGCACTGTATTCATATCCACCACTTCCTGAGGTAGGCCGTTCCATGCATCCACCACCCTTTCTGTGAAAAAGAACTTCCTCACATTACCCCTTAATCGGCCTCCCTCTAATCTCATGCCGTGTCCTCTTGTCCTGCTATTTTTCTTATATAGAAACATGTTAGACTCGTTCATCTTGTTAATGCTGTTAAGGTGCTTGACTGTTTCGATCATATCATCTCTCTCCCTCCTTTGCTCTAGGGTATACATATTGAGCTCCGTTAAGCTGTCCTCATATGTTTTCTGATGCAGTCCCTGCACCATTTTGGTTGCCCTTCTCTGGACTGCCTCAGTTTGGTTAATGTCTTTGTGAAGATGTGGCCTCCAGTACTGCACGCAGTACTCCAGATGGGGCCTAACCAGTGTCTTGTAAAGAGGGATTATTACCTCCCTCTTCCGACTAGTGATACCCCTACTAATTCACCCTAACATCCCCCTAGCCTTACCTACTGCTTTAGTGGTCTGCTTGGATGATTTCAGGTCATCGATGATGATGATGCCCAAGTCTCTTTATTCCCTTGTGCAGTACTGTAGGAAGGGTGGGGCGGGTGATGCTCCCAACCCGGGCACAAGCCTCCGAGGGGTGCATTTTTCCACTGAGACTCATGTTCTAATTGACTTGCGCTGCTGCTTTAAATCTTTTTTTTTTAATTTTGGTTCTGTAATTACAAATGACTGTCAGCAGGGGTGCATCAGCGGACCAAGGACCAGCAAGTGGGGGGGAAGGGTCACATGGTTGCACAGTCTACTGCAGAAAATAATAACCATGTTGTGCAGTGCAGTGGTGATACTGAGAAAGAGAAACTGTGAGCAGGCCAACGTGCTGCCCATTAGTATAAAAGGTACAGGCGGAGAATTTAGCACTGAGTGAGAGGCGGTTTGTGTTGGAGACAGGGAGAGTGTGGAGCAAGTTGTTGAGCGTACTAGCGTAGAGTAGTGGATTGTTACAGAAACTAAAAAAAGCGAGAGAATCAGAGAGGAGAGATGAGTCGTGAGAGACAGAGAAGACTGAAGAGATCCTTGTCTTATTTTTTTTTCACCACTTGTGTAATGTAAGCATAAGCAGAATGCACACCACACTAAGTACTCTGCCTCTTGTTGTCTGTGTAGACAAGACTAGTAGTTGTCACTCATCAGTGACAGAGTGTCAGTAGTAAAAAGTGATGGCACTGCAGACAAGCAGAGGAGCAGACCCGGCGAAGCAATGAATAATTCCAAATTAATTTCCTAATCCAAATTGTGAGATGATGAGATGGGATCTATGTGGTAAAGTGCAGTGGGGCGGTGGAATTGATAGTCTTACTCAGGAAGTCAGAAGACAAAGATCTGTTTTCCTTGCTGTTGAATTATTGGGCCTGGGTGGACCTGTCTCGGAGTCGGCTCTGCTGGCGGGTGGGCGGCGACTATGTAGTTCACTTGAACTTCATGCACTGGACTTGGCACTGGGATGGGAGTGAAGATTTTGAAGCAGTTGCCTCAGCCTTGGCCTGACTGCCATGGCGCGGGCCACAGCACACCATCCCTTCTGTCCACCACGTTGTTACATTTTCTTTTCTTTCCTCTTGACCCGTGTCCCTCCTGCACTCCCATTCCATTCCCTTTTGGGTTTTTTTCGTATTCTCACCTTCTGATTCTCCCTAGCAGAGTCCTTGTTCTGTTCTCATCCCGCCACTCACACCTGTCTTGCATAGAAAATGAGGCCTTGTCTGCCAGTGCCTTCCCTAGTTGTCTTGGATGCCATGTGAGGGGATCTGTACAGTTTAGATCATAATATATTAAAAGTTACATGTATCTGGATTGGCTTGGGCTGTGGAGGGGAACTGACAGGAATCAGGGGAATGAGAGGATTTGGAGTGGGGCTCCTTCTGGCTGCAGGGATGTTGACTGGAGCAGTTGGGCTGGCTCAGCTGTACTGGGAGGTGCTGTGCAGGGGTTATTTACTGGGCAGAGGAGAGGGGCTGCACTGCCAAGGCATACTGAAAACTGGTATGGGCTAGGCAGAATGTTTTTTCCCTAATGACACTTCTCATTGCACCATGGGGCCCCTACACTGTCTCTCACCAGAGCTAACTAAATGGGCCCTTGGGGGGTCCTCAAGCTCAAGCACCCTATCATGCCCTGTCGGGCCTTTTTTTTTTATGGTGCCCCGCCTAGGCACTGCATCTTGGGGACACTACTACATAATGAGTCCCATCCTCATCCCACAGCAGGACCCCCCACCAGACAAGCTACCCCCTGCAGCTGTCTTGCCCCCCCTACAAGTCAGGGAAGAGGCAGGAAGCAGAAAATCCACAGCAGAGAACTGCTGCTACAGTGCTGTCCAGGGTCCCACAGTAAAACCTCTGGCAGGAAAGGAAAGCTCCCCTCCCTTTTTCTGTGTCCCAGACTCACTAGGTCTGCTTGGCTTGCATCCATGAACATGACAGTTTTATTAATAATTTATAATACTGCGTAGACTGAGCGTGTCACCTAAATCATGGATGTCAGCTGGCCGCTTCTGGATCTTGACATCTGACAGTTTCTGCAGCGCTAATACATTACATATAAAAACACCTGCCATGTTTGTGGTTGCCAGCAGAGTATATGAGTCTGAGCTGGGGAAAGAGGGAGGGAGGGAGTGGACCAGAGGAGCAGCGCTTTTTTTGTATGCCAGAAGTTATACTGTGGGACCCTGGACAGCACCATAGCAGCAGTTCTATGATGTGAATCTTACACTCCTTGGCCCTCTACCAACTGGAGGGGAGGGGTATAGAAAGATACAGGAGATGCTTTTCTATGGGGGGTTCCTGCAGTGGGGGAGGATTGGATACAGTCAGAATATTGTTTGGCGAAGGGCTGCCACTACAGAAAGAGTGGTCCTCTGGAGGGAATCTAGACTTGGGGCTGCATACCTTTCAACTTCTTGCCTCATGAATCAGGGACAAGACTTAAAATAATCAGGGACAAAGACCCACAATCTTGGACACGTTATAAATTGGCACTATTCACTCAGAAAACTGATAGAAAAGGGATTTGTGTTCATCTGCATTTTCTGAAGAAGAAGAAGTCTGTAACTTTAATGTTTTACATTAGTTCATGATTTTAACCCCACCCCCCAACCCACTGTTCTCTATCATAAAAACACAACCTTTATGATGGACAAATGCAAATTTTGATGTAAAATCAGGGACAGTTTAGAGGTATATAGGGTTGGTCTATTTGCAGGGATTGTTCAGGTGCATGGACGCTGGTCTTGGTGTAGGGTGGTGGTTCAGCTACAGGGAAGGTAGGTGGCTAAGGTGAGTGTGGTGTTGTGGAGGTGTTCAAGCCACATGTAGGATGGTTGGGACAGAGTCTGGTTATGTTCTAGAAGGGCAGTCAAGCAGCATTAGTGCTGGAGATAGTCTAGCTGAAGGGAAGATGGTCGGGGGTGGAGGCTTTTCCTTCTGTTAGGTGCTGGCAGTTCCACTGCAGGGGTAGTGGAGCCTGCCATTAGAGCTGAGTTTGTGGGCTCAGGGGGATACATCCCCTTATGTGAGGGTGGGTGGTTGCAGGTGGGGCATCTAAGAGGTTTATGTGTCCAGCACTCGAGGACTGCATCTATGCCACTGAGGTACCTGTATATGTCCCCATGAGCCATTCTTGATGGAACTGTTGGTCAGACAGTTGTCCACAACAATTGCAGCTGCACTGCACACTCTGATGACAGCCAGCCAGCATCTTCGACTCCCACACCTCAGATTCTATGGGAGCAAATATTTCCCTGAAATCAGGGGTAGGGAACGTATAACAAAAGTATGTTTTTCCTTCAGGAAAAGCCCCAAAATTCACCACAGAACAAGAAAACAACCTAGAGCTTCTGGGGGCCTTACGGCCCCCAGACCACCAGGAGTTTTCTGTGGGGGGGCGCAAAATTAGTCTCTTGCCCAGGGCACCAAAATGCCTTCCTACGGCTCTGCCCTTGTCACTACCAGCAACTCCCCCTCACAGCCTATAGGTGGCTTCAGAGTTTCTCTTCCCTATGTGCATGATCTTGTAGTTCTTTGCATTAAACCCCAGTTGCCACTCTTCCAACCATTTTGCTAGTTTATCCAGATCTCTTCTCATTCTGACCACCCTATCTGGATCATCTACTCTGTTGCAGATCTTGGTGTCATCTGCAAACAGACAAACAAGGGATTGAGTCACCATCTTGGTAAGCATTCTGGGGATGGAGGTGAGTGACTACATGTGAGATGAGCATGTGGTCCTACCAGGTCAATATGCCATATACAATATGACATAGGTCAAAACCATGCAACACAGACAGCCCGTCAGATATAGTGATAGGATGCAAAACCGCAAAATTGGGTAAGTACAGTTGAGCACCCTGTCACTGTTGCCTGGAAGAGGATAAGTCCTCTGCTGGGAGGAGGGTCCACTGAGCAGCTGCTATGGCTTGACAGGATGAGCCACAGGCAGCAATGGAAGTGGTGCATCTGTGGATCAGGGTTTGAATCCTGGTCCCAGATGCATGGACATTTTTTTTATTTTGCACTTTGTGCGATATCTATTTTCAACCTCCCTGGAATTGATTATTTAAGTTGGGGGGGGTCAGAGGCATAGCCCCCCATAACATAAAGAATTGCAGCTGTGTTGACAGCGTGGTATATTGCTGCGCTATTTTGTTCTGTGGCATTATGACCCCATACCACGTGTGGTTAGACAGGCTGATGAGACAGATTTGTACATCAGCCACCTCTTTCAAGATATTCAGGAAAGCAAGAAAATTACCTAAATGACTCATTGTGTTATGCCAGTGAGAGTAGAATGAGAAGCCTTGATCTGTTGGATGGTACTGTCTTGAGGGATCTGCTGAATTCATCCCTGCACATAATTGCTCCACTGCCTCTCTGGGTTGTTTGTGGGATGGCAGACCCAAATGCAGGGGTGTTTTGTCCATTAAGGGGTCCATAACTAGGTTCAAGTCCCCCCCTTATTAGGGTGGAGTGGTCTGCCATGAAGTTTGAGATCATTTGCGTTATGGTAAGAAAAACATTTGTGTCATCTTCATTTGGTGCATATACGTTTGTTCTGGTAACCACTGCTGTACCTACTGTACCTTCCAGGAGCACTCGATTCTCCCTCTTTGCTGCCCAGTGGTCTTTACTACTTTGTGGGGGCAATTTGTGCTAACCAAGATTGGAACTCCTTATTTCTGTGCATAATATGCACTGGAGGGCTCAACATCAACCCAGTCCCATTTCATTTTATCCACTTCAGCTTTAACCACGTAAGTTTTTCTGGAGAAGGGCAATGTCGCAACTGAGGGATTTTAAGTGTATTTTGCAGAGCTTTATGGGATGGTTACTTCCTTGCATATTCCTGAATATGTATTTGAAGTCTCCCATTTTAAAAGCTGCTAGGTTCCCAGTTTTGTACACTATGCATACCATTGAGTTGGGCAGAAAGAAAAAAACTGAAACAACATTCTTTGCGTCTCTTATGACCAGACCAGAGAAAGGTAATAGAAGGCTCCAGGCCATAGGAAAGCATCAGCAACAGGAATGTTAAATGTATATTAAAAAAAAAAAATCTGTGGAAGAGAACAAACAGGTTAAAACGTTCAGCTTTAGAAAAAAAAATTATAGGAAGAGAAAACAGTAAAATGCTGCCACCTTGTGGCAGAACAATACTAAACACATTTAGTTGAATAACAGCCATTGCAGATTTAACAGAGATCTTTGACGACTAGGAGGATGGAACCATGGCCATCATCTCCTACAGTTCAATGGTCCTAGGCACTACATAGCTCATCCTATGTGTGCTTGGCATGATCTTCTGCTGTCCATCCCCCCCAGTTACAGAAGGAAAAGGCGTGGATCTACTAATGTTAATTCCTTGTATGCACCACTAAAGGGAGTAAAGAAGACACATTGTTTGGAAGTGTAACAAAAATCATAACCAGCAGCATGGGAGGTCATGTAAAAGTAGAGATATCTATTGGTGGGAGCCAATTCCTATTCACCAACATCCTCTTCTTGTGGCCACAAACCTGTTATCCCTGCACATATCAGGCGCAGGGAGTAGCTCTATCAGACACTGCAGTGAAGGTGGGGTTGGAGAAGGGATATACCCTGGTTGGGGGGGTGTATGTATATCCAGGTATGCTACACCCCTTGCTTGGGAGTTATGTTCCAAATGCGTGTCAGGGGTAGAGTAAGGTGGGGGGATACACATATTAGAGAGAACACTAGTGGTGGGAGCTGGTTTTCCATAGTCTGCATCCTGTTCTTGTGACAACTCCCTTATTGCTGCTGAAGAAGTATAAATCCTGAAGGGAACATGATGAGGGCATGGCTGGAAAATACAAGAGAAGACACTGTATAGCTGGGATTTGGTAGCAATGCCCCAAATGAGTGACAGAGCAAAGAGTTCTGCTGGGGGGGGGATTGGTACATTACTGTCTTGTGCTGATCCCTACAATTGGTTGAGACTAGTAGAGTAATTAACAGTGCATTTTTATCGGCTAGGCCCAGATTTAAGCACAGCCTTTAGGCCAGCCAGATACCCCTAAGCAGAGAAATGCCCTAGGATCATCTCCTCACATAAGGAATTAAACAAATCAACAGTAAGCTCATTCTCCTATCTGTGTACCCTGCCTCATGCATACAACAGCACAGCACATCACAGTCTAGAGTTCCATGATGGTAAAAGAAGGCCAAACAAGATGAGTGTGGGGGGGAGTGCTCAAGCAGCATGGCAACATAAATGGGCAAAGGGTAAAAAGGGGCAAGGCCATCAAAAAATTGAGGGTAATGAGTACTAATGCCTGTAATCTAGGTAACAAGTTCCCTGAACTAGTGGCCTTGATGGAATAGGGATGCCTGGATATTGTGGTAGTCACAGAAACATGGCGCACAGAGAACCATGACTGGGATGTCAACACACCAGGGTACACAAGGGACAGGGAGGGTAGATGATGAGGAGCAGTAGCTCTCTATGTAATGAAGGGATCAAAGCAACAGAACTAAAGGATAAACAGGGAGGAGAAGAGGCACTGCGGGTCAACCTGAAGACTGGAAATGGCACCACAATCTGCACAGGGGTTGTATACAGACCCCCTTCTCCGGGGGCAGGAATGGGCAAGGAAATGATACAAGGCATCCTTAGGATGGCAGAGAAAGGGAAGATATTGCTGATGGGGAACCGGAATATGCCAGATGTTAACTTGAGCACCTTTGCTGCAGCCACATCCAAGAGCAGGGTCATTCTCGATGCCCCACAGGTGGCATGCCTCAGACAGCTAGTGCTGGAACTCACTCAAGAGGGAGCAATCTTAGACCTCGTACTCTCAAATAGGGATGGATAGAGTATCTCAGATGTAGAAGTGGGTAACCATCTGGGAACAAGTGACCACCAAACAGTGTGGTTCACAATAAACTTAGCTACAGAGTCAAGCCATACAAAAAGTGAAGGCACTGGACTTCAGGAGGGCTGATTTTGTCAAAATGGGAGAATGCCTTAGGAAAGCATTAGCAAACAGGCAAGAAGGAGGGATGGAGGAACAATGGGGAAACATAACAACTGCCATCACAGAGGCAACAAACCTTTGTGTGAAGCAAACAAACAAATCAAAATGAAAGGAAAAAACACTATGGTTCTCAAAAGAGGTGGGGGAGAAGATTAAGGAGAAGAAGATAGCATTCAGGAAGTTTAAGGAAACACAGAAGGATCAGGACAGAGAACTGTACCAGTTTAAAACAGAAGGAAGTGAGGAAGGCAGTCAGAATAGCAAAGGCCCAAACCGAGGAAAAGATAGCCAGCTCGGTTAAGGAGGGGGATAAAACCTTTTATAGGTACATTAGGGAGCAAAGAAAGACAAAGGAGGGATACTGTGGCTGAATAAAGAGGAGGGAGGGTGGTGGGCAGAAAGGGACCGTGAAAAGCAGAGATACTGAACAGATACTTCTGCCAGTATTTGCAAAAGATGAGGAGCAGGAGGTACCTAGTCCAGTGAATAGAAGCACTCTGGATGGGGGGAGGGGGGTTGGTATCAGTCCATTCACAGAAGAAAGGGTTCTAAAAGAACTGCTAAAACTGAAGCTGGACAAAGCAATGGGGCCTGATGGGATTCACCCTTGAATTCTAAAAGAACTAAGGGGAGAACTAGTAACATCACTGACCACCTTTTTTAACAAATCATGGGGGGATGGTGTGGTACCTGAGGACTGCAGGAGGGCAGATGTGATTCAAATCAATCAATCAAATCAATCAAAACTTTATTTATAAAAGGCACCTTTCCAAGCCAAGGCACCTGTACAATAAAAACCCACATGTTTTTATAACTATCCCAAACAAAAATTAAAACGAATAAGTACAATAGCAGCTTTAGTAGTTAAAAAATGCCAGGCTAAAAAGATGTGTCTTCAAAGCAACTTTAAAGCTTTGGACAGTCAGGCAATCTCGTACCCGACGAGGTAGAGAATTCCACAGGTTCGGAGCCACAAAACTAAATACCCTTGCCCAGATGTTTGTAAATGAACCCTGGGAATCTCTAGCAATCTCTCATTGGTGGATCGGAGAAGGCGGAAGGGACAGTAGGGGTGAAGACGATCTTTCAGGTAACTGGGTCCCTGATCATGTAGGGCCTTATAGGTTAACAATGCAAACTTGAAGGTGATCCGCCACTATATCGGCAGCCAGTGCAGTCTGCGGAGCACAGGCATTATATGACTGGTCCTAGAGGTACCAGTCAAAAGCCTGGCTGCCGCATTCTGGACCAGCTGCAAGCGGCAGATATCAACTCCCGGTAGCCCTAGGTAAAGGGCATTGCAGTAGTCAAGGTGGGAGGTAATGAAAGCGTGAACCAACATTGGAAGATCATCGGGAGGAGCCAGGTGCTTTAACCGGGTGATATTCATCAGATGGTAAAAAGAGGTTTTGACAACTGCCGACATCTGCAATTTTAGGGTCAAGCAGTCATCAAATATAATGCCCAGGTTTCGCACCTGGTCTGAGGTAGTTAGCTGGACATCCCCAAGCCATATACCTGAAGGAAAACCTGCCAACACACCCGTCTCACGATGACCTGGGTCCATAACCAACACCTCATTCTTTTCGGGATTCAACAGCAGCCAGCTCACATTCATCCAGTCCTGAATTTTGGCTAGACAGCTGTTAAATACCGAGAAAGCATCATCCTGATCAGGAACAAAAGACATGTACAGCTGAGTATCATCTGCATAGCAGTGAAAACTCAAGCCATACCACCTGATAATCGCTCCCAATGGCAGCATACACACCACAAACAACATGGGCGCCAAGATGGATCCCTGCGGTACCCCAATGGATAGGGAGGATGGAGCAGAGGAAAAAAAAACCAACACCACCCTCTGAGTTCTATCCATGAGGAAAGATCAAAACCATCTGTGGACTGATCCCGAAAGTCCACAGACAAACCACAGGTGATCCAATAGCACACTATGGTCCACAGTGTCAAACACTGCAGAGAGATCAAGAAGGCCCAAGATGGAACGAGTCTTTCGATCTCTCGCTATTAGGAGGTCATTTAGTACCTGAACAAGGGATGTCTCAGTACTATGTCTCTTTCTAAAACCGGACTGGAGAGAATCATAAATACTGTGGCTGGTCAAATGGTCATCCAGCTGTAATGCCACCACCTTCTCAATAACCTTACCCACAAAGGGTAGGTTAGAGACAGGCCTGTAGTTTGCCAGACAGTCCTAGTCCAAGGAGGACTTCTTAAGAAGGGGCCTAACTACAGCCTTCTTCAGGGGATCTGGAAAGATCCCCCTCTCCAAGGACAACCAGACAATCTCGGCAAGGACTGGGCCGATGGTATCCACACAACCAACCAAAAGGCTCGTGGGGCCCGGGTCCAAACTACAGTTGGTCGGACGTAACGACTGGATAACCATCACAATATCACGGATTGTGGGCCGGCTGAAGTCGCACCACACAAACTGGATGTCCAACATCTCTTGCTGACCATCGCTACTCCCTAGTGAGAGGGTCAAGCCGATAGTGGATCTGATCGTGGCAGTCTTATTCATGAAAAATCGAGCAATCTCCTCACACCGTTCCTGTGAAAAAGCATTTCCAGGCTGAAGACAGAGTGGATTGCATAGTCTGTCTATGGTCCAGAAAAGCTGAGCTGGTCAATTCTGCACAGCTGCAATTTTCCTGGATAGGAATTCTGCCTTCTTATGGGTAATTGCTGATTGATAGACTGAATAGTGGTCCATCAAACTAAGTCTGTCACACCAGGCCCGACCTCCACCAGCTCCTCTCTAACCTTTGTCCAACTCTCCTCAACTTCATCAAGGTCTCGTCAAGCCAAGGAGACCTGTGGTGAAGAGTGAGGGAGCGAACATGAACAGGAGCAATGGAATCCAGGGCCTCTGTCACTGCCTTATTATAGGCCAGTACCAGATCCTCTGGATCCATGCATTCACTTGGCATACCCGATAGGTCCAACATCGCCATCAGGCCATCAGGAGATACACCCCCAAAGGGCGGTATCAGACCATCTTCATGGGGGCAGGCCTCCTGGCAGGGCCATGAAACTGAACCCGATGGTATGATGGTCAGACCACCCAACT
The DNA here is from genome assembly GCA_016271365.2 of Neoceratodus forsteri. Lineage (NCBI taxonomy): Eukaryota > Metazoa > Chordata > Ceratodontiformes > Ceratodontidae > Neoceratodus > Neoceratodus forsteri. The sequence goes on from CM057449.1 coordinate 94,261,043, forward strand.
GGTTCCACCACCAGATCAGATATCTCCATCCCCAGGAGAAACACCAAGTCCAATGAATGACCACCAATGTGAGTCAAGGAGGAAATGACCTATGTGAGGCCCAGTGAACTCATTAACTGGAAGAAGTCCTGTCCAAACTGTGAGAGTTCATCAGCGACCCAGCGTTGAAATCCCCCAGGATCAACCATCAAAAATAGCTTGGCAGAGGACACCAGGAGAAAGGACTGCTATGTGACTGGACTTCACTGTTGGGTCTAAAGAAGAAGAACTCTTGTACTTGGACCTTTAATTTAGGGTAAAAAAAAATTAGGGTAAAAAAACTAACAAACAAAACAAAGAAAAGTGTGCGTGTTTGTCTGAGTTAACTGAACTGAATGGTTTTCTGAACAGTTATCTAGGTGTAAATCTCAGGTGATTGAAAGGACTTAATAGCTGTGAGGTTTAAATTACTTGTAGAAAGATCTAGTAAGTAGGGGAAGTGGCTTAGCTAGAAGGAAGCTACATTTAAAGACTGCCTTAGAAAGATTCTGCTAATAGCTTGGCAGAAGACACCAGGAGAAAGAACTGCTGTGTGACTAGACTTCTCTGCTGAGACTATATTGCCCTCCTTCCCTCCCGTCCACCCTCCCACCCAAAGCTAGTTCTACTTTTTTAGGCACAGGATTTGACTGACAACAGGAACTTCCTGTTTGGGAGCAGGAAGTGAGTGATCACAGAGCCACCAAAGACCCACCATCCTAGAAGGGCAAGAGTAGCTCTCCGGCCCCCTCTAGCTTCTGGAGGTCTGCCTCTGAGCAAGTAAGGGGTCTTCTGAGAAATATAGGATAGTCTTGTCTCAGAACAGGACAAGCAGGAGCTTAAAGGGCACACAGGCAGAAAGAAAGGAGAGAGAGAAATAAAAACAGGAAAGAGTAAGGATTGCAAACAGTTAAGGGGCCAGAAATAAGACATGATTGTAGTGGTGCAGTGCAGTGCAGTGGCTGTGGAGCAGCAGTCTTCCGGGAGACATTCTGAAGGATGCAGTGTTGTCCCATCTGCAGGCACCTCTCTGGGCTGAAGGAGGAGGTTGCTCATCTCCAGGCTGAGTTGGCCAGGATTTGTGGGACCTCCTCTTCCATCCAGGGAACACCAGTGCCACTGCCGTTGCCTCAGAGGTTGCCAAGAAAGAGGAGCAGTTGGACCACAGTGGGCTCAGGGAGGGTGAGGGTGGTGGAACAGAGGTGCATCCCCAGTTGTACCTCTCCACAATTCCTATGCCATTCTGGCAAAGTGTGGTTCCTCTATGGAGGCACCCGCAGTGGAGACCAAGGAGGATGCTGGGAACCTCCACAAAGGAGACCCACAGGAGGGTGGCAGGGGACCCCGCAGAGGAAGGAAACAACTCCTGGTGGGGGACTCCACTGTTAGGAAGGTAGAACTGGGGGAGGAAGGGGAGAGGGAGGTTAGGTGCCTGCCTGGTGCCATGGCTTGGAGGGACAGGGAGTGAATCGTCAGGATTGCCAGAGCAACTGCACAGGGGAAGGAGTTAGATGTCATTGTCCACCTAGGGACAAATGACCTGGCTAAGAAAGGGATTAGAGAAGTACAGGAAGAGTTTGTGGAATTGGGGAGGGGCTTTAGACAAGTAGCACGCACGGTAACCTTCTCGGAGGTGCTGCCCGTCTATGGCATAGGAGAGGCTAGGGTGTTCCATACCATGGGATTCAATCAGTGGTTGAAAAACGGGTGTGGAGCTCAGAGATTTGGCTTCATTGGGGACTGGGGGTCCACCTGGAGTGATGCAAGCCTATACTGGCATGATGGGCTGCATCTGTCCAGGAGGGAACCAGGATCCTAGGTGATAGATTTAAATGCTTCATTGGCAAGCATTTAAACTAGCCAAGGGGAGGCACTGGAAAGGAGCAGGAAATCCTAGCCCCCAAAAATCACGGTAGTAAGTGCGGCAAACACCAACATAGAGGTGTCGATAGGGAGAAGGTCAGGGGTAAATGGAGAAAGTGACAAAGGCAAGAAGGACAGGGATGGGGCAAAAAGGAGTAAGGCCATCAGGAAATGGAGGGTAATGAGTACCAATGCCCATAGTCTGGGCAACAAGCTCCCTGAGCTGGTGGCCTTGATGGAAGAGGGATGCCTGGATATCGTAGCAGTAGCAGAAGCATGGTACCCAGAGAACCATGACTGGGATGTTAACACACCATGGTACATAACCTACAGGAGAGACAGGCAGGGGAGAAGAGGGGGAGGAGTAGCTCTCTATATAAAGGAAGGGATTAAAGCAACTGAACAAAAGAGTAAACAGGGAGGAGAGGAGGCACTGTGGGTCACCTTGGAGACTGGAAAGGGCACCACAATCTGTACAGGGGTTTGTACAGACCCCCATGTCAGGGGGAAGGAATGGACAAGGATATGATAGAAGGCATTCTTAGAATGGCAGAGAAAGGGAAGATACTGTTGATGGGAGACCTGAATATGCCAGATGTTAACTGGAGCACATTTGCTGCAGCCACATCCAAGAGCAGGGCCATTCTTGATGCCCTACAGGCGGCAGGCCTCAGACAGCTAGTTTCGGAACCCACTCATGAGGGAGCAATCTTAGACCTCGTACTCTCAAATGGGGGCAGTGAGAGGATCTCAGATCTAGAAGTGGGTTGCCATCTGGGAACAAGTGACATCAAACAGTGTGGTTCACGTTAAACTCAGCTACAGAGTCAAGCCATACAAAAGTGAGGGTACTGGACTTAGGAGGGCTGACTTTGGCAAGATGGGAGAGTGCCTCAGAAAAGCACTAGCAAACAGGCTAGAAGGAGGTGTGGAGCAACAATGGGGAATCATCTAAACTGCCATCACAGAGGCAACAAGCCTTTGTGTGAAGCAAATAAACAAATCAAAAGGAAAGAAAATGCCACTGTGGTTCTCAAAAGAGGTGGCTGTGAAAGTCAGGAAGAAAAAGATAGCATTCCGGAAGTATAAGGAAACACAGAAGGAGCAGGACAGAGAACTGTACCAGTTAAGGCAGAAGGAAGCAGGGAAGGAAGTCAGAATAGCAAAGGCCCAAACTGAGGAAAAGATAGCCAACTCAGTTAAGAAGGGGGATAAAACCTTTTATAGGTACATCAGCGAGCATAGAAAGACAAAGGGAGGTATAGTGAGGCTGAATAGAATGAACAGAGGGTGGGCAGAGGGGGACAGTGAAAAAGTAGGGATACTGAATGAATATTTCTGCTCAGTATTCACAAAATAGGAGGGGGACGTGCCTAATCCAATTAACAGAAGCACTCTTGATAGGGGGGTCAATCCCAGTCCTTTCACAGAAGAAAGGGTTCTGCAAGAACTCCTAAAACTGAAGGTGGACAAAGCAATGGAATTCACCCCAGAATTCTAGAAGAATTAAGGGAGGAACTAGTGAAACCACTGGCTACTCTTTTTAATAAATCATGGGAGGATGGTGTGGTACCCGAGGACTGAAGGAAGGCGGATGTGATTCCCCTTCACAAAAGTGGGACCAAGACTGAGGCAGGAAACTACAGACCTGTCAGTCTGACCTCTGTGGTAGGGCAAGTGATGGAGTCACTTCTGAAGGAAAGAATAGTTGAGTACCTAGAGGTCAGTGGAGCACAGGGCCCAAGGCAGCATGGGTTCACAGCGGGAAGGTCATGTCAGGTGAATCTAATAGATTTCTTTGACTGGGTGACCAAAGTAGTAGACCAGGGAGAGGCTGTGGACATGGCCTACCTAGACTTTAGCAAGGCATTTGACACAGTACCACACAAAAGATTAATAGTCAAATTAACCTGCCTGGGAATGGGTCCCAGGGTGGTAGCCTGGGTAAAACATTGGCTACACAACAGGACACAGAAGGTAATTGTAAATGGAGTCCACTCTGAAGAAAGAGGGGTTACTAGTGGGGTACTGCAGGGTTCAGTATTGGGTCCAGTCCTTATTAATGTCTTCATCAGTGACATTGCAGAGGGACTGGAAGGAAAATTATGCCTTTTTGCAGATGACACAAAGATCTGCAACAGGGTTAATACACAAGGAGGCGTGGAAAGGATGAGAAGGGACTTGGCAAGGTTGGAGAAATGGTCTGAAGTATGGCAGCTAGGATTCAGTGCAAAGAAGTGCAAAATAATGCACCTGGGAAACAAGAACCCAGGGGAAGAATACACAATGTGGGGGTAGGTAGTAACAACAACAAAAAAGGAAAGGGACCTAGGGGTAATCATATCAGATGACCTTAAGGTTAGCAAGCAATGTGAGAAGGCAGTAGGGAGGGCTGGGGGTATACTGGGATGCATAGAGAGAGGCATCAGCAGCAGAAAACAGGAAGCTGTTATCCCTCTGTACAGACAGTTGGTGAGACCCCATCTGGAGTACTGCATCCCGTTCTGGAGACCCCATCTCCGCAAGGACATAGACAGAACAGAAGCAGTCCAGAGGAGGACAAATAAAATGGTGCAGGGTCTGCAAGAGAAGCCGTATGAGGAAGAGACTGAAGGAGCTTAATATGTATACCCTTGAGGAAAGAAGGGAGAGGGGGGACATGATAGAAACTTTTAAGTACCTCAATGGAATCAACAAAGTCCAAGAGGGTAGCATCTTTCAGAAAAAGAGATGTGCAAGAACAAGTGGACACAATTTAAAGACAGAAGGAGGGTGGTTCAGGGGCAATGTGAGGAAGTATTATTTCACAAAGAGGGTAGTGGATGCATGGAACAGCCTTCCTGAGGAGGTTGTGGGGTCTAAAACTGTGGGAGAATTCGAGAATGCATGGGACAGACATAAGGCAATTCTTGTGGGGGGTAGGAAGGAATAGGCTGTTGGTTAACTAGGATCTGCAGCCTATCCCGTAGGTAGGGAAATGGGCAGACTAGATAGGCCAAGCGTTCCTTATCTGCCATCAAAATCTATGTTTCTATGTTTATCTGTGGGATCCCAATGTCAGGTAGACAATGAAGTCTGCAACTACCCGCAGGAAAACATTCCCGTCTTCTGGTGGACGGTTGATGAGAAGAATCCTGCACCCCACACCCTCGCCCACGATACATTCAAAAGAGTTGGTGGCTTCCATTGGTGCTTCCTTCAGGTTCAGTTCCAATTTAAAACAAATGGCCTCATCCCTGCCCCCACGATCCGTCCTTGGGCGGTGTCTCACTGAGTACCCAGCAGGAATTTCTGCAGCCAAAACAGGACCAGCATTCTCATCCAGCCAGGTCTTGGTGATGAAAGCCAGGTCAGATGATTTAACAAGATCTGCAACTATAGCAGTCTTGTTTTTAATAGACCTGGCATTACATAACACCACCCAAGTTGGATGAACAGCCGAGGAAGACAGAGTTTCCTGACTGCCACAATCAGAGCCCTTGGGTATTGGAACCAGACAGGGAGGACCCCTTTTCTGGACCCATTTCGCCCCAGGGCATCTCCTTGTCCCCACAATCCCAATCCGCCCACTCCTTTCCATTCCCCCAACAGACTGAGCCCCTACCCTTGATCTCCTAACTATCCCCAGTGCCCTACACAAAAGTGGGAGCAAGACAGAGGAAGAAAACTACTGACCTGTCAGTTTGACCTTAGTGGCAGGGAAAATGATGGAATCATTTCTGAAGGAAAGAATTGTTGTGTTCCAAGAGGTCAGTAGGGCACAGGACCCAAGGCTGCATGGATTCACAGTGGGAAGGTCATGTCAGATGAATCTAATAGATTTCTTTGACTAGGTGACCAAAGTAGCAGACCAGGGAGGGGCTGTGTATATGGCCTACCTAGACTTTAGCAAGGCATTTGACACAGTCCCACACAAAAGATTAATAAACAAATTCACCAGCCTGGAAGTGAGTCCCAGGGTGGTAGCCTGGGTAAAACATTGGCTGGACAACAGGATGCAGAGGGTAATAGCAAACGGAATCCACAGTGAAGAAAATGGGGTTACCAGTGGGGTACCGCAGGGTTCAGTACTGGGTCTGTCCTTTTTAATGTCTTTATAAGTGACATTGCAGAGGGACTGGAATGAAAAGTATGTCTCTTTGCAGACGACACAAAGACCTGCAACAGAGTTGATGCACAAGGTGGGGTGGAAAGGATGAGAAGGGACTTTGCAAGGTTGGAGGAATGGTCAAATATATGGCAGCTTAGATTCAGTGCAAAGAAATGCAAAGTAATGCACCCAGGAAACAAAAACCCAGGGGAAGAGTACACAATGGGGGGTGAGATACTGACAACAATAAAAATTGAAAGGAACCTGAGGGTAGTCATTTCAGATGACCTAAAGGTGGGCAAGCAATGTGAGAAGGCAGTAAGGGTGGCTGGGGAGATACTGGAATGCATATGGAGAAGCATCACCAGTAGAAAACAGGAAGTTGCTATCCCTCTGTACTGACAGTTGGTGAGACCCCATCTGGAGTACTGCGTGCAGTTCTGGAGATCCCGTCTCTGCAAAGACATAGACAGGGTGGAGGCTGTCTAGAGGAGGGCAATCAAAATAGTGCAGGGTCTGCACCAGAAGACATACGAAGAGAGTCTAAAGAAGTCTAATATGTATACCTTCAAGGAAAGGAGGGAGGAGAGGGGGACATGATAGAAACTTTCAAGTACCTCAAGGGAATCAACAAAGTCCAAGAGGGTAGCATCTTTCGGAAAAAGAGATGTGCAAGAACAAGGGAGCACAATTTGAAGATAGAGGGGGGAGGGCTCAGCGGTAATTTAAGGACTACTTTTCCATGGAGAGGGTTGTGGATGCATGGAACAGCCTTCCTGAGGAGGTCATGGAGTCAAAAACAGTGGGGGAATTCAAGAATGCATGAGACAGAGATAAATCAATTCTAGTGCGGGGTAGGAGGAAGTAGGCTGTTGGTTAACTAGGATCTGCAGCTTATCTATTAGTTAGGGAAATTGACACACTAGGTGGGCCAAGCGGTCCTTACCTGCCATCAAATTCTGTGTTTCTATATTTCAAGGGTGCTGCAAAATCTTAAAGGGCTGAAAGCTGATAGGTCTTTGGAACCGGATGACTTACACATGAGGATGCTAAAGGAGGCAGCAGAGGCAATAGCAGGGTCACTTGCAGACATATTCAGCTGCATGCTGGACATGGGGTGGTTCCTATGCATTGGAAGACAGAGGACACAGTCCCTCTATTTTAGTGGAAGGCTTGATGAGCCAAGGAACCACAGATCAGTCAGCCTGACATCTACAGTGGGAAGGATTATGGAGTCTATACTAATGGAGGAGCTAGTGGACTTCCTGGAGGAAAATGGGTTACAGGACCCCAGACAACATGGGTTCATGAGGAGAATGTCTTGTCAGATTAATCTGATCAATTTCTGTGACAGGGTGATCAGGGCAGCCAATGAGGGACATGCAGTAAATGTAGTGTACTTGGATTTCAGCAAGGCCTTTGACTCAGTCCCACACAGGAGGCTGGTCAGAAAGCTAAGAGACTTAGGGGTGGAGAACAAACTGGTGACTTAGGTGCAAAACTGGTTGAGGGGATGAACACAAAAGGTAGTGGTTAATGGGGAGCTTTAAAACTAAGGGACGTAACAAGTGAAGTAGTACAGGGTCAGCGTTGGGCCCGGTCCTTTTCAATGTGTTCATTTGTGACATAGCGGAAGGCATCAAGGACTAAGATATGAACATACGAATCTGCCAGCAGAAACAGACCACCCAGTCTATCAATGTCTGCCTGAGTGTGCAGCTCACACCCTAGATTGCAGCTGCCCCAACCCCCTCCTCATCTGTCATTCCCATGACGGCCTCAGCCCCCTCCACCAAGACTCTCCCTCTTGCTTTGTACCACTCCCTCTTTTTTTTTTAACTTTATCACTCTACCTTCCTGAACTCATTTAGGAGTGGTCTCACGGTGTCCGCCATGATCCCGCCTGCCTGAAGCTCCCTCTCGCTCCTCCGGGGATCGGACTCTCCATCCCTTCCCAACGGCCACCCAACTCCCCGGCTCTGAGTCCCCTGAGGTGGGACCACCAGATACTCCTCCTGGCACTCTATCTATAATCCAGTTGGGAGGCCCTTGAGATGGAGGAGAACAGAGGAGCGAGAGGAGGAGCCCAACATTGGGCGTGGTAGGCTGGCACCCCTGGACACTCCTTCACCTATCAGGAGGCATGTTTTTTTTCTGGTAGCTTGTGTTTTGCCCTCACCTCACCCTCCCAGGCAGAGCCTGAGCATGCAATGATGCAGGGGACATCCGTCACAGCTCTGCGTCCCTCTAATTGTACCCTAAGCAGTACAGTACCTCTGGCCTCCGCTGGGGGCCACTGCAGTGCCGGGCAAACCCCTGGAAGCCCTCCCCCCCAAGACAGAGGAGAGCAGTCCTCCAGACACTCGATCGTCTCCTTCCCCTGCTAACCCCAGATGGTCCGGGCTCATTCCTGAACCCGGGTTGCGGGCGTGGTGTGAGGTGTGGCGTCCAGCGCCTCAAACCTCATCGCCACCGGGCCAGCTATATCGCACTCCCTCTTAAAACTTTTCAACTTTCTTGCCTGATACAATCCCCTCTGGTAGAGCGTTCCATTTAGACACCACCCTCTCTGTGAAGTAGTGCCTCCTCATCTCCCTCCTAAATCTTTCACCCTCCAATCTTAGTCCGTGACCCCTCATGTCCCTGACCCTCTTCAGTTTAAACATTCCTTTAGTCCCAGCTTTGTTTATCCCCCTCAAATACATGAATGTTTCAACCATATCCCCCATCCCTCCTCTCCTCCAGCATGTACATATTCAGCTCATTCAGCCTGTCCTCGTAGGCCTTGCCCTCCATCCCCTGAAACATTTTTGTTGCCCTCCGTTGCACACCTTCCAGTAAAGTAATATCCCTCTTTGGATACTGCCACCAGTACTGCACACAGTACTCCATGTGCGGCCTGACCAAAGATCTGTAAAAGGGCAGGATCACCTCCCTATGCCTGGACGAGAAACCCCTTGTGATACAGCCTAGAACCCTGTTCGCCTTAGCTGCTGCTTTCCTACATTAGGCAGAGTTGTTCACACTCCCTGTTGCCAACACCCCTAGGTCCTTCTCTTCCTTAGTGACCACCAGCCTCACTCCTCCCCACCAATAGTCCTTCCTTGAGTTATTTGCCTCAAAGTACATAACCTTGCACTTTTTCGCATTGAATCTCAGATCTGCCTCTTCACAGATGACACAAAGGTCTACACTAAGCGGCCACAGAGGATGGTTCTCTGGCCACAGAGAACAGATAAGGGAACTCAGGGAGGGTCTGGGCAGGTTGGAATCTAGTCAAACAACTCTAAAAAATGTAGGGTGACGCACACTGGGAGAAGGAATTCAAGAGTGAAACAGAGAAACATAGAAGATGACAGCAGAAGGAGACTGCAAGGTCCATCTTGTCTGCCCAAGGTTTATGGGTTTCTACCCCATCCCTATTTGTCCCTCTGGAGAATGATACTTTTGTGTCTAGCCCAAGCTCTCTTGAACCTCCCAACTGTTTTGGCACTCACAGCCTCTGGATGTAGCCTGTTCCTGGTATCTACCACCACATCAGTGAAGAAGAACTTCCTACTATTGGTCCCAAACTTTCCTCTTTTCAGTCTCAGATCATACCCCCTTGTTCTACTACCTTCACTGACATGAAAGAGTTCCTGCATCTGTACCTTATTTATACCCTTGATGTACTTGAAGGTCTCAATCATGTTTCCCCTTTCCCTCCACTGATCCAGGGAGTACATGTTTATTTCCCTCAGCCATTTCCACATGTCATCTGGTGTATCCCCTGTATCATTTTTGTCACCCTTCTTTGCACTGTCTCTATCCTATCAATGTCCTTTCTGTGGTGTAGTCTCCAAAACTGCATGCAGTATTCCAGACAGAGGTGCGTGAAGTCAGCAAATTTTGCTCCGCATAATATTTTGTGGAGTTTCGACTTTCCGCAAAATTGTACGCCATGTGAAATCTCGGTTTCACCTTTTCCAGTGATTTCAAGAAAAAATGCAAAATTACTGACTTTGCTTTTATTGTGCCACTATCTGGGTTATTACTGTTCTGCAAAATGACAATTTTGCTTGTGAAATGTGCACTTGATGCAGTATGGGATAGGATGTCATCTGATGCTCTGTGGGGGGTCACATGATGCTGAATAACCTATAGGAAGCTGAGTAGGTCATGTCTGCGTGCAGTGTAGTTGACAGTCTGTCAAAAAGCACATTGTGTTAGTCGGACTGATCATAAAAACCTGTTAAAACATAAAAAGAGTTCCATTTGAACAACATTTTGATCAAAATTTGTTTGTGGGTGCATTGAGGAAACAGAGTAATTTTTTTTTTGTATTCACTCGTCGATTAGCGAGTGTAAAGTACATTTTTCAGTTTTTGCATTTTGTGTCTGTGGATTGTGTGGGGGGGAAGGGAGCAGCAGTATTGTAGGGGGCTAGGTTCAATCAAGATCTGTAGTGTTTTTCATATTTTTCTTAGTTAAGCAAAGTTTTTTGTGGTATATGTTGTTTTTGTTTCTTTTCTTGCCATATTTCCCCACTGCTAAATTAAATCCCTGTGCATTTTGTGTGTGAAATACTGACTCAGTGTTCAGTTTCACTTGCCAGATTTCCTGGTGCTAGTAGAAAACCAGACTTTTGTTTTGGGTGTATAAAATACTGATCCAGTGTGCAGTTTCACTTGTGAGATTTCCGTGTGCTAGAAAACCAGACCTGTGTTTTGAGCATATAAAATACAGATTCAGTGTGCAGTATCATTTGCCAGTCAAAGTATTATTGGAGTTGTGATCTTTAAAAAAAAACCCTACTGTTAAAACACACAGGAATCTTGACTGTCAAAACAAGGGCAGGAAAAGGGATGGGCACCCGTGCATCAGGGAAGAGAGTTAGTAGATCAAAGGTGCCAATTAATGCTCCACTACCAACATCAATATCTGAGCACATATTATCAACAATTCCCATGGGCTCAGAGGCAAATAACAGTGAGAGTACTGGAGTTGTTAGCAGCAGTGACATATCTGTCACAAAATTTTTCAAAACTAAATCGGTGGCGGCAATTATAGCGGGTGAGGTGACACCTAAGGAGAAAGGTAGCAGAGCCGCAAGTACCAGTATGCAAGAAACAGTGGACAAGGGAGAAGGTAGTCTGGATAACTGTGGGCAGTGTTGATGGTCGTGATTCTGGAGCAGACAGTGTTGAGACAGTGGTAAATACTAGAGAATGTGGTTGAGACTGCACACGTACAGGTTGAGGAGGACATACATGTTGAAGAGAATGATGATGACGATGACGACGACGACGATGACGATGATGATGATGTTGTTGTTGTTGTGCAGGAGCCACTTTGGGAGCCTGACCGTAAGAAACATATGTCATAGGATTCAAATATTGGGAGAGGATGTTGCATCCTGTACCATCACAGCTAGTAAAGAAAGCACACCCAATAGTTTTGATGTGCTAAAATCAACTAAAAAAAAACAATGTTTCCACACCTTCCCCTCTGCTGTCACAATCCTCCTGGCACCATGGAAAAAGAAGGATAATTAAATCCCCTGTGTGGGATTTTTATGTTCTTGACCTGCTGATGAATCAGTTGTGATCTGTCAGCTCTGTCAAGCGTGGATATGCAGGGGTAAAAAGGGAAGTCATCTAGACACTGGTGGGCAACTCACCCACCTCAAGAACAGACACCCTGCATACTGGTGCCAACATGAAAATAAAGACAGTGGTGGAGTTCACAGTGTCAGTCTAGTTGGGAAAGTGGTTGGAGTGTCCACAATGTAAAATGCTGTGGACTACATAGCAGAGGAGCACGATTCCATTCTGTTTAGTAGTATGGGCATAGCAGTAGTGCTACTAGTACCACCCCTTTAGGTTACAGAAGCATAGTCACTGTATTGTATAATGCAGCTAAAGTTAGTACTGAAGCACAAGCCCACAGCACCCCAACAATGCCACTGCGATGATTAAAGTCATTTACTCCAACTGCACAAAGAAAGGTCCAGCCCACACTCCACATCATGCTTGATCGTAGTGTAAAATTCCCACCAAATCACATGACTGCAAGGCAGCTCAATGCAGCAGCAGCTGAAATGTTGGCAGATGATCTCTTGCCATACTCCTTTGTTGAGTTGAGAATGCTGGTTTCTGGTGGTTCATGGCCTGTGCATGTCCCAAATGGTAGATAACATCTCGAATGTACTTTGAAAAATTTGCTATTCCGGAACTTTATGGTAGAGTATTAGATATGTTAAATCATGCGTTATTCATTATATACTTTATATACTGTACATCTGAGTATGGATAGGTGGACCAGTGGCAAAACAGCTGCCAGTTCATATTTGTGCATCATAGGTCACTGGGCACAGATATCTGGGGTACTGTTCAACTTGGGCAGTGGCAAAAGTTGCAGCAAAGCAAACTGTGGTGGTAACAATACTCTGGGTCTTTGTCAGCATGGCACACTGACAATGAAAGCATAGCAGGGTTACATATGGGTGAAAAGATGCTGGAAGTACTTCTTTCAGAAACTGATAAGTGAATCCACCCACATTCGTTAAAGGCAGGTTTTATTGCCAGTGATAATGGATCTAATGTTATTGAGTGCATTAGTGATGCTGTTTTTTTCAGGGTGCCACGGCTGGCTCACTGTCTGAATCTCATTGTCCAGCAGTTTCTCATCCATCCAGACATCAGGGAGATTTTGTCTTTTGCGCGCTGCATCTCTGTGCACTTTACTTGGTCCAGAAAGGCATATGACCTGCTGCATGAGCTGCAGATTCACAACAACTTGCCTCAGCACCGCGTGAAAATGGATGTGGTGACAAAATGGAACTCCACCGTGTACATGTTGGATTGCTTATACAAGCAGTATAAGGCGATTTCCATATAAATGCTGGTATATACTAGCCGGGACAGTACTGCTGCATCCATGAGTCTCACAATGGAACAGTGGCACCAGGTAGATGGACTTCTCATGACTCTCAGGCCATTCGAACATGCCACTCAGGCCGTGAGCATTGACAGTGTCGGTATGAGTCTGGCAGTTCCAGTTCTGCATGTACTGAGGCAAACAATGTTGAATGTCCAGCAACAGCTCAAAGCTGGTCTTGACCCCAATAATTGTAACTTGATGGATCACATGCTGAATAGTGTTTCAGTCCAACACACATATTAACGGAATTCTGCACTCTGAAGAGTTTGGCATTGCCACAATGCTTGACCCATGATCTGATTGTGGTGTGACTTTAATCAATGAAAGTGGGCACCAGCAGGTTAAGAAGTTGACAGACCTTCTGATAAGAAGGGTACATGGTGCCCAGATGTGAATAAACACACAGGTGCAGAAGAAGGCAAAACATGACACAACTAATAGGCCCAATGTTGCTACCACCATACAGGTCTCAAATTCGAATGCTTTTTCCAAAACCTGTACCATGAATGAACAAAATAATAATCCCATTTGGGATGTCTTAAGTCAGTTGGGTGTGGCAGACATGCAAGACAATGAGGAGGAGGAAGTTGATGATGAATCAGCAGGAATGCAAGCAGCGCAACGCATGATTGAGTTGTCCAGGCAAAAGGTATCCCCAACACCTGCTAAATAAGCTGCAGTAAAACCGCTCTACTGCATTTGTTACATTTGTGTGTCTGGTTCACAATGATACCACTCAAGTTATCATACTGCATACATTTAGTACTGCCAAAACATGGGCTAATGTTACTTTGAGGTACACAGACGTTTGGCAACTGTAAGCAATGTGTACGGTCCAGTCCCACTTAGTTTGTACCCACCATGGCCCCACCTCAATTCCCTTGACATCTTCTTACCCCCCAACCCACATGCTATGATGGCACTATTATGCAACAGTTTAACAGTGAAGCACCCACGACCATTCATGGCGGAACATGCTTCAGTACAGTTCATGAAATATAGGTCTTCCTTTGTATCATTCACCACACAGCAATAAACCTAACTGCGTACTGTGCAATATACCTGGCCCCCTATGCCCGAATAAGCACTGGTGACAGCATAAAACCCTGGGCATCTAGTGACCCATCACCACCAACTGGCATTTAGTGACCACCACCCTATTCCCCCCCAGTCCTGTACCATAATTTACTGGCACATCCCTCCTTCCAACAAGGCAAAGCACCAAGATAATGTACTGTATATATATATTTTGCATGGTGACAGTTCCATTGTGCGTCTTGCTATGGGAGTTACAGGAGTGCTGTGCCATTAACGCCATCTGTTCATGGGAGTGTGGGTTAAAGGAAAACATGTTAAGTGTTTTCATGTATTTTCTTTCCTTCCTGGCAGTTCTTTTAACTATGTGTGCTAGTCCTTTTTTCTGAATTGTCTCAGCCAGTCTGATGGCCCCTGGGGATCGCCATACAGCTTTCTTTTATGGCCCTTTGTCCCACACTTAGCTCCCAGGGTGCCCTTTGAGCTGATGTCTAATTGACCGTGTAGGATTTCAGGGTCTACGTTTATAGTGCTTTTGCCTGAACATAGTCATAGTGCGGATAACCGCCACACAGGATTCTTGTTGGATAAGGGCTAATTTTTCCTCCCTTTGGGCAATGTTTTTTTCTCTCCTGCAAAAGGTTTGTTTCGATTCTATATCTATTCCCTACTCCAAATCTTTTTTTTTTTCCACGCTGTGCCACAAATTCACGGATACGGCAAAAACTGCACTGTCCCATGAAACTCCGTGGTCTTTACCACCGGTAAGTCGCAGACACTGCACCAAGTGTAGAGGGGGACCAGTAGTAAGTTAGTTGAATCACGCAATCCAGCAGATTCAGAGCTCCGCGATCATGGGACACCTTTTTCTGTAATTCATCAATTGCTGCAGCTCTGCCTCCCGCCTTCCCCTTGGCGGCTCCCAAAGTATGATTTTTTAGAGAGACAAGTTTTTTTTTACATATATTATTTTTTAAACATTGGTACTAGATGGTTGCGGGAGAAGGGGAGAGGACAGTAGCTGACGCGATCCAGGGTGGTATGATATATCCTTGCCTCCATGACGGCTCCCCCTTTAGATTAACCCCTGCATCGGCCAATAGAGGAGCATGCTGCGTCGATCACCGGCCGTTTGCGTCAGTTCAATACGTCACTGCCATTCCAATACTGCATCTAACTATTGCACTTCCACTGCTAATGACAGCAAGCAACACCTCGCATTGACAAATGCTTGTCTCAGTCTTGGCTGTATAGTAAAGTAAATTAGGTAGCATAAACAGTCTGTACAGTACTAATTATTTGTATGCACTAAGTGGAGGCACCCAATTTCTCAACACTGTATACATCAATAATATTGCTGTCACATGCTAATCTGCTTATGTACTATTTTTTTGTCATCAGTTGATGCCATATGCATTTCTCGTTACTCCCATTTCAGATATCCATTCGATCATCATTCAGTATGCCACACTGTCTTGCATTTGGTTGCTCCACACATACAGGGAGACTTCCAAAAGGAGTATCAGTTTATCTCTTTCCACATGATAACAAGTTGGCAGAGATATGGGTTCAGAGATGTCGCACAGATGTTGGCAACATTAAGACTTTTGTTAGCAAGACGTTGAAGGACAACCGAAAGAAGTACAGCATTTGTTCTCTCCACTTTGATGACAGCATGTTTGAACCGGACTTTAAAATGCAACTATTACCTCCAGAGTTCCAACCACGATGATACACGCGTCGCCTCAAGCCAGATGCCTTGCCAACCAATTCATGCCAATTCATTATTGCTCAAACTACATTCATATAAGTTACCTAAATGTGGTTCCAAAGCATTTGAAAAATGTAAAATCAGCCTTCCACTTTCAAAGAAACTGCTTTACCTGCTTTTTAAAATGGCCGCCAAATGTTTTGAGTGATGACATCGGTGCAAGAGTCAGAGAGCTATATGACTATTGTATTACCCAGTAATTTTTTCCTTGTGTATAGAATTGTTTCACCAAATGGTCAAAAGCATGTGCATTATTTAGATCACTGCTCATGTTAGGCTATGGTTAATTTCATTTTGTTCACTTTAACACGCTGAAATTGTGTTTTAATATGACTGACTTTCTCTTTGGCTAACTGCAGTGCAGTACAATTCTAGAATATCATGGAGGCCTAGTGGTTATGGCAGATCCAGGATGCTACAACGGGGGGGGGGTATGTTTTTGACTGAAACTACAAATGTAATCCATATCTTGGAATGTAAACATTTGTACAATCAATAAATCAAACTGTTTCAACAAAGTGAAATGCAGCAGCATCAAGAGAGTACTTTAAAAGGGGGGTGGTTACAGCCGCACCCTTCATCACCCCATAGATTCACCCCTTGTTTGTAGCAAAGTTCTTCTGTAGTCCAATGCCAGAGTTCATACTTTCTTGGAAATCAAATATATGCTTTTCATGTCTTCTTTTTCCATGGAAAATAAAAAGAAGAATCAGTATTTAAATAGTGCTTTCATACACATTGTATCCCAAAGTGCTTTACAAGCAATACTAGACTGCTAGTGAAGTAACTGAGCGTATATTGCAGCTATTTCATACATTAATATCCACACACAGCCTTGGACAATTGCACAAACTGGTTTTATGGGAAAGGAATGTTGGTGAGGACAATAGGCTAGGTAGTGATCATGCTAGCAGCCATATCTTCGTCTCAGTGATCTGCTCAAATTTCTCCCCTTCGGTCTTGCCCCTTCTCTGAATATAGCAGTAACTTGACAGAGTGGCCTTCTCAGTCCCCCTCTGGTATTCATTATTCACTACTACTCCTCACACCAAAAACTGGTGAGCTCATCTCCCTTCTGCAGCATGAATGTAGGTAGTACATTCACAATGGTTTTTTGACATATCAAAAAGAAACAAATCTTTCCACTAAGTAAGGCTGATAGCAGCAGGGAACAAGTGGAAAGATGGGCTTCCTTTCCTTAAAAGAGCTAGGTTACCTTTGATTAGGCACTATTAAATGATGGGTGTGCACATCATTATGCATGTCATTTAATATTGCTTAGGTATAGGTGGATTAGATCTTATACGGGTAGGAATGCTTATGTTTCTCCTTGTGCCCTGCTGCTATCGGCCTGGCTTACCAGAAGATCATGTTCATTAGTAATATGTAAAAATGACACGGATGACTGTACTAACCACGTTCATGATACAGAAGGGTAGTGAGCTCACAAGTTTTTGGTGTGGGGAGAAGAAAGAATCCCAGAGAGGGAGTGAAGAGGCCTTTCCAACAGGGTACAGCTATATTCAGGTTAGGGGAAGACAGGAGTGGGGATTAATTAATATAAATCACTTGCTAAGGTGTGCCGAACATAACTCTCGACTGATCTCCTGTCTCTTCCACATTGAATAATGTAATTTCTACTGTAAAAATACATGTTACCAATGCAGGCACACTTGTGAAATCATTAGTGTCAAAATGACAAGGATACATCCTGAAAGGTGATTAGCTGCGAAATACTTTGACCCATGACGATATATTATTGTCACCAGAAGAAATGATTATTCAGATCAGCCTTTTACTAACACTTTTGGGTCCATTTCATAATCGCAGTAATACATGCCAGGGCATGGTAGATCATAGCATATAGTTACTTCGCATAACTATGAGACACTGACTGTGGCCTCGCACTGCATAATGCATCCACTGCTTGATGATATCTAATGATATACCACACCCTGTCATGTATTGTTGCTGAAGTGCACTACGGGCATGAAAAATTCAGGCTTCTAGTTGGCTGTCTGGGCAGTTACAGGCAAGGATGAAGAAGTACTAGAAAATGCAATACATATTACAGTAAATATAACTGTAACTGATAAGTTATTGGACAGTAACAATTAAGGAACCTATTACTTTCAAATAACTAATCTGTGAAAGTGACACTTTTTTTTTGTGAAATGCAAGTAGTAAGTGTAACTGTGTGGTGTATTCCTTTTTGTAGTACTTCATCATTGCCATTTACAGTGCAGAGATTCCTGTCACAGGTTGGGCAACGTAACAGAAAATAGAAAAAATTAATAGAACCAATATGCAGCACACATTAGTGCACAACAGTTCCACTTGTTCTTCAACACTACCTACACACAAGAGGAGTATACTATCAGAATGGCTCAATATGGAGACCTTAGTGGCATGGTACATTATGTGGTGCAGACAAGGGCATCAACGGACGAGTTTAGTTGAAAAAAATGTTTTATTGCTATGTGCATCATGGTGTAGTACAGAATGACATTGCTGAAGGCAAAGACATAAAAGAATGGTTTGAAATCAAAGTTTAGCATCAGATCAGGGGGTGTTTACAGCATGAATGCCTTAGCATACATACAAACATGTCGAATGCATTAAGTCCAATGGAGAATATAACAGTCTTGTGTATTGAAATTCACGTTTGGTCCTTGGTTGTACCACATTGAGGGCATGGTTGCGTAATACAGCTGGCAAGCATCACATTAACCCAAAACTGCCCAAAAACCTTCAAAGGGTAGAAAGCCAATGTACTCTTCTCCTTCTGCTGGGAAATGCTCTCATATGGCATTGACCACGCATGATGGAATCACTGCACGATTTCCGTAACCAAGCCTGTGCCCATCATAGATCCATAGTACATAAGCACGGTAAGCAATGTGCCTGTACACCCTGTGAGTACAAAAAGAGGAAAAGAAACATTGGTAAGATTTCCCCCCAAAAAATAAAAAAATAAAAGCACACACAGAAAACCATCTGAAGTTTTATCAATTTGGACATATCAAGCTATATACCTAGCGGTGGAATAGTGCTGGTGAGCAAGGTATGTCTGTGCACGGACAACACTGACATGGGCAAAGTGGTGGATGGCGAGTAGAGATGGAAGCAGCTTCAATGGGCTGTAAGGTAGAAAAAGCGTGTGGTCGGAGCATTGGTAGCATACCTTCCATGCAAAGTAAAGAGGAGTCAATATTTCCCCAGACAGGGTGGTAGTGAACCCGAATGCAGTAACAGAATGGGTTGTATCATGTGAATCTGCAAAGTGTTAATGGGAAGGTCATGTCAGACGAATTTAATAGTGTTATTTGGCTGGGTGACCAAATTAGTAGACCAGGGATGGGCTGTGTGCATGTCATACCTAGACTTCAGCAAGGCATTTGACAGAGCCCCACACAAAAGATTAACAAATTCACCATCCTGGGAGTGGGTGCCAGGGTGGTAGCATGGGTAAAACATTGGCTGGATAACAGGACACAGAAGGTAATTGTAAATTGAGTACACTCTGAAGAAAGGGGGGTTACTAGTGTGGTACCACAGGGTTCCGTAATGGGTACAGTAATTTTAACTGTCCTTGTAAGTGACATTGCAGAGGGACTTGCAGGAAAAGTACGCCTTTTTCCAGATGACACAAATGTCTTGAACAGGGCTGATACAGAAGAAGGGTTGGAAATGATGTAAAGGGAATGGGCACGGTTGGAGGAATGTTCCAAAGTATGGCAGCTTGGATTCAGTGCAAAGTCATCAAAATTAATGCACCTGGGAAATCAAACCTCGGGGGAAGATTACACAGTGTGTGGGTGTGGTGGTGGGGGAGATAGTAACAACTAAAATGGTAAGGGATCTGGGGTTAATCATAACAAATGACTGTAAGGTCAGCAAGCAATGTGAGAAGGCAGTAGGGAGGGCTGGGGCTATATTGGTATGTATATATAGTGAGTCATCGACCACAGAAAACAGGAAGATGTTATCCCTCTCTACAGACACTTGGTGAGACCCAATCTGGAGGTAAACAGTCCACATCTACAGAAGGACATCGACAGGCTGTAGGAGGTCCAGAGGAGGACAACTAAAATTGAGCATAGAAACATAGACTCTGACAGCAGATAAGGACCGCTAGGCCCATCTAGTCTGCCCATTTTCCTACCTACAGGATAGGCCGCAGATCCTAGTTAACCAACAGCCTATTTCTTCCTACCCCCCACAAGAATTGCCTTATGTCTGTCCCATGCATTCTTGAATTCTCCCACAGTTTTAGACCCCACAACCTCCTCAGGAAGGCTGTTCCATGCATCTACTACCCTCTCTGTGAAATAATACTTCCTCACATTGCCCCTAGAACGCCCTCCTTCTATCTTTAAATTGTGTCCCTTGTTCTTGCAAGTCTCTTTTCTGAAAGATGCTACCCTCTTGGACTTTCTTGATTCACTGAGGTACTTAAAAGTTTCTATCATGTCCCCCTCTCCTTCTTTCCTCAAGGGTATACATATTAAGCTCCTTTAGTCTCTCCTCATACGGCTTCTCTTGCAGACCCTGCACCATTTAGTTGCCCTCCTCTGGACTACCTCTATCCTGTCTATGTCCTTGCGGAGATGGGGTCTCCAGAACTGGACGCAGTACTCCAGATGGGATCTCACCAACTGTCTGTACAGAGGGATAACAACTTCTTGTTTTCTGCTGATGATGCCTCTCCCTATACATCCCAGTATACCCCAGCCCTCCCTACTGCCTTCTCACATTGCTTGCTAACCTTAAGGTCATCTGATATGATTACCCCAAGTCTCTTTCCTTTTTTTGTTACTACCTCCCACCCATTGTGTACTCTTCCCTGGGTTCTTGTTTCCCAGGTGTATTATTTGCACTTCTTTGCATTGAATCCTAGCTGCCATACTTCTGACCATTCTCCAACCTTGCCAAGTCCCTTGTCATCCTTTCCATGCCTCCTTGTGTATCAACCCAGTTGCAGATCTTTGTGTCATCTGCAAAAGACATACTTTGCCTTCCAGTCCCTCTGCAATGTCACTGATGAAGACATTAAAAGGACTGGACCAATCTGAACCTGAGTGCCCACCTAGTAACCCCCTTTCTTCAGAGTGGACTCCATTTACAATTACCTTCTGTGTCCTGTTGTGCAGCCAATGTTTTACCAGGCTACCACCCTGGGACCCACTCCCAGGCTGGTTAATTTGACTATTAATCTTTGTGTGAGGACTGGACTGTCAAATGCCTTGCTAAAGTCTAGGTAGACCATGTCCACAGCCCCTCCCTGGTCTACTACTTGGTCACCCAGTCAAAGAAATCTATTAGATTTGTCTGACATGACCTTCCCTGTGAACCCAAGCTGCCTTGGGTCCTGTGCTCCACTGACCTCTAGGTACTCAACTATTCTTTCCTTCAGAGTGACTCCATCACTTTTCCTACCACAGAGGTCAGACTGACAGGTCTGTAGTTTCCTGCCTCTATCTTGGTCCCACTTTTGTGAAGGGAATCAATCCATCTTCCTCCAGTCCTCGGTACCACCATCCTCCCATGATTTATTAAAAGAGTAGCCAGTGGTTTCACTAGTTCCTCCTTAATTCTTTTAGAATTCTGGGGTGAATTCCATCAGGACCCATTGCTTTGTCCACCTTCAGTTTTAGGAGTTCTTGCAGAACCCTTTCTTCTGTGAAAGGACTGGGATTGACCCCCCTATCAAGAGTGCTTCTGTTAATTGGATTAGGCACTTCCCCCTCCTCTTTTGTGAATACTGAGCAGAAACATTCATTCAGTATTCCTGCTTTTTCACTGTCCCCCTCTGCCCACTCACCGTTCATTCTATTTAGCCTCACTATCCCTCCCTTTGTCTTTCTACTCTCGCTGATGTACCTATAAAAGGTTTTATCCCCCTTCTTAACTGAGTTGGCTAGCTTTTCCTCAGTTTGAGCCTTTGCTATTCTGACTTCCCTCCCTGCTTCCTTCTGCCTTAACTGGTACAGCTCTCTGTCCTGCTCCTTCTGTGTTTCCTTATACTTCCGGAATGCTATCTTTTTCTTCCTGACTTTCACAGCCATCTCTTTTGTGAACCATAGTGGCTTTTTCTTTCATTTTGATTTGTTTATTTGCTTCACACAAAGGCTTGTTGCCTCTGTGATGGCAGTTTTGATAATTCCCCATTGTTACTCCACACCTCCTTCTAGCATGTTTGCTAGTGCTTTTCTGAGGCACTCTCCCATCTTGCCAAAATCAGACCTCCTAAAGTCCAGTACCCTCACTTTTGTATGGCTTGACTCTGTAGCTGAGTTTAACGTGAACCACACTGTTTGATGGTCACTTGTCCCCAGATGGCAACCCACTTCTAGATCTGAGGTCCTCTCACTGCCCCATTTGAGAGTATGAGGTCTAAGATTGCTCCCTCACGAGTGGGTTCCGAAACTAGCTGTCTAATGCCTGCCTCCTGTAGGGCATCAAGAATGGCCCTGATCTTGTTGTGGCTGCAGCAAATGTGCTCCAGTTAACATATGGCATATTCAGGTCTCCCATCAACAGTATCTCCCCTTTCTCTGCCATCCTAAGAATGCCTTCTATCATATCCTTGTCCAATCCTTCCCCCTGATATGGGGGTCTGTACACAACCCCTGTGTGGATTGTGGTGCCCTTTCCAGTCTCCAAGGTGACCCACAGTGCCTCCTCTCCTCCTGTTTACTCTTTTGTTCAGTTGCTTTTATCCCTTCCTTTACATAGAGCTACTCCTCCCCTCTTCTCCCCTGCCTGTCTCTCCTGTAGGTTATGTACCCTGGTATGTTAACATCCCAGTCATGGTTCTCTGTGTACCATGTTTCTGTGACTGCTACGCTATCCAGGCATCCCTCTTCCTTTAAGGCCACCAGCTCAGGGAGCTTGTTGCCCAGACTACGGGCATTGGTACTCATTACCCTCCATTTCCTGATGGCCTTACTCCCTTTTGCCCCATCCCTGTCCTTCTTGCCTTTGTCACTTTCTCCATTTACCCCTGCCCTTCTCCCTATCGACACCTCTATGTTGGTGTTTGCCTCACTTACTACCATGATTATTTGGGGGCTAGGATTTTCCTGCTCCTTTCCAGTGCCTCCCCCCTTGGCTAGTTTAAAAGCTTGCCAATGAAGCATTTAAACCTATCACCTAGGATCCTGGTTCCCCTCCCGGACAGATGCAGCCCATCATGTCAGTATAGGCTTGCATCACTCCAGGTGGACCCCCAGTCCCCAATGAAGCGATCCCTGGAGCTCCACACCAGTTTTCCAACCATTGATTGACTCCATGGTGTGGAACACCTAGCATCTCCTATGCCATAGATGGGTAGTACCTCCGAGAAGGTTACCGAGTGTGTTACTTGACTAAGGCCCTCCCCAATTCCACAAACTCTTCCTGCACTTCTCCAATCCCTTTCTTAGCCAGGTCATTTGTCTCTAGGTGGACAATGACATCCAGCTCCTCCCCTGTGCAGCTGCTCTGGCATTCTTGAGGATTCGCTCCTTTCCTCCAAGCCATGGTGCCAGGTGGTGCCTTACCTCCCTCTCCCTTCCTCCCCAGTTCTACCTTCCTAACAATGGAGTCCCCACCAGGAGTTGTTTCCTTCCCTGCAGGGTCCCCTTCCACCCTCCTGTGAGTCTCCTTTGTGAGGTTCCCAGCATCCTCCTTGGTCTCCACTGTGGGTGCCTCCATAGAGGAACCACACTTTGCCAGAATGGCATAGGAATTGTGGAGAGGTACAACTGGAGGGATGCACCTCTGTTTCACCACCCTCACCCTCCCTGAGCCCACTGTGGTCCAACCGCCCCTCTTTCTTGGCAACCTCTGAGGCAACGGCAGTGGCACTGGTGGTCCCTGGATGGAAGAGGAGGTCCCACAAATCCTGGCCAACTCAGCCTGGAGATGAGCAACCTCCTCCCTCAGCCCAGAGAGGTGCCTGCAGATGGGACAACACTGCATCCTCCAGAACATCTCCCAGAAGACTGCTGCTCCACAGACACTGCACTGCGCCACTCCAATCATGTCTTATTTCTGGCCCCTTAACTGTTTGCAATCCTTACTCTTTCCTCTGTTTTTTTTTCTCTCTCTCCTTACTTTCTGCCTGTGTGCCCTTTAAGCTCCTGCTTGTCCTGTTCTGAGACAAGAATATCCTATATTTCTCAGTAGACCACTGACTTGCTCAGAGGCAGACCTCCAGCAGCTAGAGGGGGCCGGAGAGCTACTCTTGCCCTTCTAGGATGGTGGGTCCTTGGTGGTTCTGTGATCACTCACTTCCTGCCCCCAAACAGGAAGTTCCTGTTGTCAGTCAAATCCTGTGCCTATAAAAATAGAACTAGCTTTGGGTGGGGTGGGGGCAGGAAGGAGGGCAATATAGTCCCAGCAGAAAAGTCTAGTCACACAGCAGTCCTTTCTCTGGTGTCTTCTGCCAAGCTATGCAGGGTCTACTACAGAAGCCATATGAGGATAGACTAAAGCAGCTAAGTTGTATACCCTTGAAGAAAGAAAGGAGGGAGGGTGGACAACATGGAAGGTTTAAGTGACACAGTGGACTCAGCAAAGTCCAATTGGGTAGGTTCTATCAGAAAAATAGATGTGCAAGAAACAGGGGACAAAATTGGAAGATACAGGGTGGACGGATCTGGGGCAGTGTGAGGAAGTATTTCTTCAAAGAGAGGGTGGTGGACACATGGAACAGCCAGAGGATCTTGTGGAGTCTAAAACTGTGGAAGAATTCAAATATTCATGGACAGACAAAAGGCAATTCTCTCAGTGGGTGGGGAAGGAAGAAATAGGCTGTAGGTTAACTATGATCTGCAGCTTATCCAGTAGGTAGGGAAATGGGAAGATTAGGTGGGCCAAACGTTCCTTATCTGCTGTCAAAGTTTATATTTCTAAGTTTCACTCTTCAGTGGCATGTAAATAATTAAAAGCAGTTGAAATTAGTACTAAAGCATGTTACAGAGTGATACTGACAAATTCAAACCACAAGAAAGAATGATGTTGTGCTGTGCTATGATTGCTCAACCACTTGTTGCTTTTCAGAGTGGATTTTAAATGGCAGTAAGAGAAAACAAAGCAGGAGTGATAAACACCTATTAAGACATAACAGCTGCACACCCTGAAACGCAGGAATAAGTATGCACTGTTAATTGTACTTCAAAATAGCTACCCATTGCACTGAGCCAACAGTGGGTAACGCATACTTGACCATAACTGGCACATTAATCTGCCACAATGGCATTGTGCTATGTGCGAAGAACTCTGAAACTCACACTATTAGCACCTGTTGGGTGATTGCATGCAGTGTCCTGACAGCAGCATTTGGCATTTGAGAATGAAGCTGAATTGGATTACTCATTCTTCCTTGATACATGTAAGACATTAATACACACTGACAATATAGCCACATTTATCATTGCACCATGTTCGGTATTAGCACATGCAAACAAACACACATGGAGACACAAAGTGAAAACCAGAAAGGGGCACACAGACATACAGAGGGACAGAAAGACAGCGTGTGTGAGCATTGTAAAAATGGTGACTGCCATGCATATACTACTCCGCTGTGTGTAAGGGAAAATAGTTTAACCAGGAAAGGCACACTAGGCTGAAGCTTGTTTCCAGGTGCGACCTGGGAGCACAAGGAAGTTAAGTGACTTGCTCAGTGAGATCACGTGATGCGTCTGGCGGGCTAGCCACAGCTCCTCTAAGCTCCCACTCCACCTCTGATAAATTAAGTAATTCCAACCTCTTATAAGCCATCCTTCGCTGATTTTACCAATCTAAAAGAAAATTTAAACGATCAGGACACTTCCTGGAGGGGCTCGAGGTCATTACTGAAAATTTAAAACCCGATATGGAAGCGGAGATGAAGGCGGCTCTCCCTAAGCATACGCCACCAGTCTCAATGGATAAACAGGCCAAGAAGGCAAAACAGCATCAACAAACACCTTCGGCCAAACAATTAAGTGCCCTCACTACATCAACTCCACTCTCGGAGGAGCGCTTCCTGGAAGAAATGCAGCCATTCAAGGAATCGCTATCAGAGATTACACTCGAGCTGAAAAACCTCCGTAGCGAAATGTCCAGTACTAGACAACGTGTTGCAGACAACGAGGCGCGCATTCACTCAATCGAATCTTGGCAGGACAAAACAGAACCAGAGCTGGTCAAATTAAGGCAGCAAGTTGCCAAGTTACAACAGAAAACGGAGGACCTAGAAGGCCGTTGCAGGCGTAACAACATTTTGATCCATGGGCTTCCGGAAGGCGCAGAAGGCTCTTCGCCCATCACCTTCGTGCAGTCGCTGTTTACAAAGATTGTGGGACCTTCGCCATACAACCCTACATACATAATTGAAAGGGCACATAGGTCACTTCGACCAAAACCAGAGGTATCAGCCCCTCCCAGACCCATAATCATAAAAGTGCTGAATTACTTGGAGCGACAGCATATCCTGCTGAAAGTCAAAGAGCTGCAGTCTATTACCTGGGAAGGGAGAAAGCTGCGTATAACTCAAGATTTACCACTCGAAACCCACCAAAGGCGAGCTGCCTTTCACCCTGTGGTCAACAAATTGATAGCTGCAGGTATTAAATTTAGAATGACCTACCCTGGACGCTTGCAGGTCTCGTTAGAAGGGAGGTGGCATTCGTATGAAGCAGTATCTCATGCTCAAGAAGATCTCGCTCAAAAGCTTCCTCTTTGTTTAAAACCTCCTCGACAACTCCCAGTTAACGCCTCAGGAAGGGTGCAGAAGGAGATTTATGTGAAACCTGGCCTGCTTCACTCGCGACGCCTCTATATTACCCTACAAGCTATTTCTATATTTCTGCAGCCTTTACCTGAAGTCGGGAAGAAAGAAGGCAATCTTATTCAGCCTTGCGGTTTGCTCGATCGAAACTGACTCTGGTGGGGCTAGTTGAAGCACTAAGGCGTTTCCTCTAGAGCATCGAGAACCACTTAAGGAGGAACCTGGACTTAAAGTTGCAGTTTCCTAAGGGACTCGATACTGTGCTCCACTATCATGTTTTCGGTCCTTTGGAAATTAGAGTCCCCAGGGAAACACCAAGCCTCGACTGTAGTATATGGCTATATGTTCTTAAACTTGACTAAGTTGCCACATTAGATTCCTAGACTTTAGCCACGAGCATGACAAAGCGATTCCTACTTTATTTTGCAGATGATTAAATCAACTCTTAGACAAGTGGCTGAAAGGAGGGGTTTTTTTTTTTTTTTTTTAGAAGAGAACCCAAGTGAAGCTGGGTGCCTTGGCCAGCAAACCTAGTTATCAGTTTTCATTCCCTGATGCCCCAATGGAATCAGTCAGGGCTTCAAGTCTATCTGTGGGAGGTAGATCTGAGATCTGGGGGACGCTGGAGATGGGTTGTGACCGTACCTGTCTGCATCTGGTGGTTGCTCTGTCTTTTTTTATAAGTGAACAAAATATTTATTCTCCTCCCCTCCTTTTTCTTTCTTTCTTTTTTCTACCTTTCAAAGGCTGACACGACGGTGGGCTTGGGGGTGGAGGGGGGGGGCTGGAATGGGGCTGTTCACGTCCAACCACACGAACTGGAGAGAAGGGGGGTTTTCCTAGCCTACCTCCTGGAGGGGTTGACTCTTTTTAATATGGGGAAATTAAGAACTCAGCCTACCAGAAATTGTTGGGGGGCAGTTGCCACAGGGTGTCACCACCTCTGCGTCTTTACTTTGATTAGTATTGGCCGATCTATCCCAACTACGTCTGTGAGGGAGGAATGTGCTAGGGTTCTAAAAGAAATAGCCTTAAATGAAGTTACTATTAAGGGATTACTACAGGGGATCAAGAGCAGTGAATTTATTGTATATAGTTATAAAGGGGTTGAATTTGGAGGAGGGGGCGAGAAGGGCTTCAACTCAATTTAAGATGTATTGTTGATTCTTCTATGGGGACCCTTTGGTCCGAGGGGTGTGTTTACTATTCTGGGGATTTGTTAATCAATTGCAAGATGCAATTGAATCTCTATAACACGTTGTCAATGGGTATAATTATGGGGGGAGCGCTGTGGTGCATACTTTGGAGGTATCTAGGGTACAGGATATACAAACCACCATAGGAAGGGATGGTATACAACTTTAAAAAACTTGTCACGTGGAATGTGAGAGGGGCCCGCACACCCACTAAGGAGCAAATACTTAAACATTTGGCCCTGTTACAAGCCAAAATCTCTTTTATCCAAGAAACCCATCTCCTATCGAATGAAGCCACTAGCCTGCGTGAAAAGAAATCGGACAAGTTTTGCCTGGGTATGTAGTCCAACAAAGGGGAACAGCTATCCTTATACACTGCTCAATAGCATTTCAAGCTAAAACTACTATTACAGACTCAGAGGAGATATACGTTAGTGCACGGTCTTTTAGACCACACTGAGGTAATACTAGGAGTATATATGGTCCTGTTGGGGAAGCCCAGATTTCTTCATAACACTGCTAGATAAGTTATGAGGGTTTATGTCTACTCGATGATACTTGGTGGAGACTGGAATATGCACCCCATAGAACTTGGATAGATCTAACTCTCCACCTAAACCCCTTTCCATTGCTCAAAGGCGCTTTCAGACTTCATGGTCTCGCTCGGGCTATGTGACCCATGGAGACTGCAAAACCCGTCTGCACGCCTTTTCACTTTCCAATCTATGGTTCACTCTACATGGTCCAGACTAGACTATATATTATTTAGCAATCCCCTTTGCATGGCATTTGTAATTCTGGTATAGAACCTATAGTTCTGTCGGATCATGCACTAGCATGGTAGATATGGAACTGGTCAGTAATCCTCACAGAGATCCACTCTGGCGCTAAATAACCAACTCCTGAAAGCGACTATCACGGTTACTAGAGTATCAGATTTGATGCAAACTTTTTTCCCCACAATCAAGGTTCAGTTGCACAGACTGATCATGAATGGTGTGTGCTAAAGTGTTATTTGAGAGGAGAATTTATCCGATTGGCTCCCACACGCAAAAGGAAGAATAAGGCCAAAGCCCTCACACTCTTAACTCAGATCAAAGCACTTGAACACTCCCTCTCCTCCTCCTCCTCGCAGGATACTCTGAAAATACTTCTGCATCTAAGGAATCAATACTCCCTTTTGCTCCAAGAAAAAGTCGAATTTGCCATTTTAAGATCTCGTGCAAAATATATCGAACAGGGCGAAAAGGCAAGTCACCTTTTGGCCTTGCGATTAAGAAAACTAGAGACCTCTAGGCTTATAAATTCAATTGAAGACTCCGCTGGGGAAATTAAAACCCACCCCAGAGATGTGGTGTCGACACTTAGGCACTATTTTTCCTCGCTATATAACAAAGCCACCTCCACCCCTTCTTCAAATGAGATGCTGAACTACTTAGCAGTAACCCCCTTGCCGTCTCTTTCTCCTGGGCAACAAGCACTACTAACTTCCCCTATCTCCACCCAGGAAATATTACTGGCTATCAAAGATTTAGTGCCAGACAAAGCTCCTGGTCCTGATGGCCTATCCTCAAACTTTTACAAGCGGTTCGCTAAAGAATTAGCACCGGGTTTACTCCGCCTATAACAGTACTTGCTTTCAGGGAGTATACAGGATCCAATGCTTTCAGAAGCCCTTATTATTCTTCTCCTCAAACCAGGTAAACCAGCACATCTCCCCTCCCATCAAGTTACCGTCCCATCTCTCTATTAAACTGCGATGTTAAAATCCTAGCCAAAATTCTAGCCAAGAGGGTGGAAATGGTTTGGACATCCTTACTTAGCCCTGAGCAAATAGGCTTTGTTGCCAATAGGTCTCCAGCAGACCATCATCGTAAGCTTCAATATATTATTAATACAGCAAAATCTTCGTCCACTCCAATGGCCCTAATTTCCCTAGATGCAGAAAAAGCATTCAATAGGGTAGAGTGGTTATTTCTCTGGACAACACTGCAAATCATGGGCTTTCCCCCCTTATTCATTAGTTGGATCCAAGCGCTGTATTCTTCACCCAGAGTTAGGCTGTACTGCAATGGGATCCTATCTGACTTTTTTCCTCTCACCTCAGGCACGAGACAAGGTTGTCCACTCTCCCCTTTTCTATTCAATTTATACCTTGAGCCCCTTCTTAGGCGTCTAAACCTATCCCCATTAATTGTTGGCATTCCCATAGTCAATTACACTGCCAAAATTTCAGTTTTTGCTGATGACATTCTCCTTCACCTCTCAAATCCAGTTTCCTCACTGGAAGAAGCTTTGACAATAATTAATGATTTCAGCAAATACTCGAACTATAAACTCAGCATTAACAAAACAGAAATCTTCCCTCAACCATTTTACGCACAGTTCCAATTTCGCGCACTTTGGGATGAAATGGGCTTCGCGTTCTATAAAGTACTTAGGGATCCACATTACCTTAAGCCCTTCCTTAACGCGAAAACTAAATCTGGAAGACTTATGGCACGATATCCAACAGGACCTAGCAAGATGGAGCAAACTTCCACTATTGTTCTGGGGCAGAATTAACGCCATCAAGATGAATGTGCTTCCCAGAATTTTCTATCCCCTGAACATGCTGGACATGTGGCTACCAGTATCTTTTTTTCAATGTATACATTCAGGAATTAACTTATTTATCTGGAATAACAAGCCCGTCAGAAAATCCTATTATAAGCTATCCCAACCTAGGGACAATGGGGGACTCCATCTCCCTAATTTTCTACTATATTATTGGGCCTCGCACCTGTATAAATGTGGTAAATGGTTATCCTACTCCGATCCCCATACCCGTCAGGCATGTACTACAATATGGTTGCAAGAAGAGTTAGAGCTCTTGAAAACCCATAACCTACGTCCAAAGTCCCTCTTTTATATGCTGAAGAAAAACATACCCAAAATCTTTCAACCCCTGCCACTTGGGACCTCTCTTAGAGTTATCTCACAGTTTTTCAGATATTTCAAGGTCTCCCCAGCTCTTGATTTCTCTCAGCCTATCTGTGCAAACCCTAACCTGCGGATAGGTAACTCTATGATAACCAGAGGATGGATACCTGCCTCTCTGAGTGCAAGGTTGCAGACCTCTATTCATCAGATCGCATGTTAAACGCAGGGAAATCTTAAAATTTGGATGGCAGCGATGACTGCTTTTAAAGTCACACAATTAATACACCTCTTGAACAGAATATTTGGGCGTGAAACCAAAGTCTCCCAGCTTGCCGATTTTCTCTACCAGAGTGCTACGATAGTCAATAAACCGCATGGAATCTAGAAAATGTATAGTCTACTCCATACATTCCCAGAAATTCCACCAGCTACTGGTGCCAAAATCTGGCAAAGCCTTTATCCGAATGAAAATATCAATTGGCGAAGCATATGGAGACTTATATATTTATCACACTCAAGATAGGTATAGGATAACACAGTATAATATTTTAAATAACCTTTACTACACCCTGTTAAACTGGTACAAATGAGATGCATATCCTCGACAATATGTTCCAGATGTAATAAAGAGAGGGTACACTATTACACATTTGTGGTCGTGTGAGTTGGTATCTCCTGTGGGAACAAATAGAATTGACTCTAGATCCACTACTAGGGTTGCACGGCTATTTTCCCCAAAACTTGCATTTTGGGGATTACTCCATAATCAAGTAAAAGAAAAAGAGTACTACCTGGCACTATTATCAATGGCGGTCAAAAAGTTGGTGCTCAGACACTGGAAAGACCAAACTAATTTAACATACACAGAATGGTTACATGAATTGTCTTTTGCGCTCCGTGTCGAACATCTAATAGCGCAAGTGAACCGTTGCCAATCCTCTTTTATGACAAAGTGGGGAAAATTATATACCCTCTACTTGAACTGACGTTAGACCTAGGATGGGCTGCGGGCCCCTCTATACCTCTCACTACTTTCTAATTTGTCTCTTCCTACATTACCCGGAGCAGGAAGAGAATATCAATATAATATCTGGATTTTTCTTCTTTTCCTATCCTCTATCCCTTTTCTGCACAGCCCACTATAATTTTACGCCCGAACAATACCATAGCCATATGAACAGCATCATGTATGCACCACAGCGCAGGGAGGGGGAGGTCAGGGGATGTGTATAACTGTTAACTTCGCCTATAGTATGTTCTAAGGTTTCTGGAATGCTGTTTTTTCAGTTCTCCCTCCTTTTACTTTTCTCTATCCAAAATGTTTTTCCTTAAAAATATTGTCAACATTCCTGTTATAATCTAATAATGTTGTGATTCTACTAAGTAATAAAACATATTAAATAAAGAAAAAAAAATTAAAAAAAAAAAAGTGACTTGCTCAGGGTCACACAGTATGCAAGTGGGTGCTATAGGATTCAAACCCCGGTATGATCCACTGGATGTTACCAGATTTGCAGCTCAGAGCCTTAAACCACTATGCTGTACTGCCTCAATGTATTGAGTTGTAAGGGAGGTGGCAACGGGTGGTCAGGTTACAACTTGGGGTGTGAGATGGATAACAGTGAGTAGGCAGACATGGATGTGAACAGTTACGCATGGTGTGCCTGTAAGAGGAGTTCTGCAAGCCAGAGTGAAGTGGGGGACGGTGGAGAAAAGGCCAGTAAGAGGTCAGTGAGAATGAGTGTGAGGTACTGCAGGGCATAAAGAGAAAGAGCAAGTCATGAAAGCCATGCAAGTGTGGTTACATGTGACTGAGGACAGAAGGTGCAGTAGGGCCACTGAGTTGTGCAACCAGACATAAATCATTGCTGGACATTGATACATGAATACGTGAGTGGAAGGAGAGTGATCAAGTGCATATATAACAATGTGTACTCACATGAGGAAGGACACTGCACATCGTTGTTACAGAATAGTTGTAGGAAGGGATACATGATGGGACTGGGTTACATAAGCCAATACTGGTTTGCAAATAAAATTATGGGCATAACACTTACGGTTAGTCCACTGGATTTGCCGTGTCTGTCGGCGAAATGCTGCAGCTGATAAAGAGTAACCGGAGGGCTTCATCGTGAGGATCATGCTCTGGAAGGCTGGGTGGTGGACAATGCACACATGTTGTCAGGGTTGGCCATGCATCTTGCCCTGCTACGTGGTGATTTCCCACATCAGTAGCACTCTCTTGAGATACTTATAATCATGCAGTACCCGCACGTGCACAGTCTCTATTCTGAAGTCTAGGATTTTCAGTCTGGTATTGTTCTCCATCACTATCATCATCGTCCGATGTGATGCTAGCACTACTGCCGTCATCATTGGTCTGTGGCATGCATCCTCATCATACAGTGGCTGGAAGTTGTAGGGCATAATGTGGTCCTGTCCATCTGCCATATCTGGTGCTCTAATGTTTCTGTGAAGTCTGTGGTTGGATGAAGGCAAAGAAAGGTTACAATTGCAGGCATCACAATTTTCATGAAAATAATTGAAATAGTGATAGTACATGTAATATTATAAATCAGACATGTGCAATCATAATGTTGCCAGATAGGAGAGTACGGCATAAACATAGTTCTGTGGTGCATCATGTCATCTGCCCAGCATGGTGACTAAAGCCATGGTCCATTGGCAGACAGCACACGGTTGTCACATATAAACAAAGTATGTCAACGCATTACTAGCATGATTAGCAGACCAGGTAATAGCACACCATTTCACTTGTACTAAACACAGAAAGTCATAGAGTTTTTCATTTTCCCATCTACCACTACTCCCTGGTCCCTCTCACCCTCCGTGACTTGAATCATGTCTCCTCCCAGTGTATACCCCTGGTCTGGATTTCGTACTCACAGGTGCAGAACCTTGCACTTCCCCACATTGAATTTTAGTTTCCATTTTTCCGTCCACCGTTACAGAGCCTCCAGGTCCTCCTGCAAGGCCATCCCTGCCCTCCTCATTCACCACTGCACCCAGCTTTGAGTCATCTGCAAAGAGACTCCACTCACTTCTGATCCCCCCTCCTGATGTCCGAGACATAGGCTTTGAACAGGAGTGCCCCAGCACAGATCCTGGGAAGCCCAGTAGTAACCCACCTGTGGATGAGGCTAAGACTCCAACCACCATCTTCTGAGTATGCTCAGACAGCCAATTTCTATCCATCTTAACTTTACTCTGTCTACGGGATTTCAGCCTCCACGTCTTCACCTTTTCACCCTGCACTGGTGGCCCCCACCTGTTTATGGTTGCCACTCCTTTCCCCAGACCCATCAAGGCCACTGACCTCTACCGGTCCCACCCTTCCTCATGCTCCCTCGCAAGACCCAGTTCCTCCATCACCCTGGTAAACACTGAGGCAAAGTATTCATTTCAGACTTTTGTCCGTTCCCCCACCTCCTGTGCCCAACCATCCCTACACTTGCTGCCTGGGGCGAGCCGAGCTGTATATTTGCCAAGAGACCTATCATGTCAACAAGGCTTTTCTGCCTCAAATTTGTGTGTGTGGCACAACTTCCAAATACTGGCAAAACAAAACTTGATCCCAAATTACCAGACCAGAACCCTCCACATTGCTTGATGACACCTATAAGCAAGATGCTGTAACTTACAACTTTTAACAGTAACCTTAACAACCTGATTTCACACAAAGAAAAGCAATCAATACTACAGGAACTTTAGTACACACACCACCCCTGCCCCACACATTCAAATGAGAAACAGAGACCAATGAAGTGGAGTCTTCTGTAGCCGAATCTTAACATGTCAGGAAGAGTACCCTCAACTTCCGCAAGTTTTTAATAATCTGTCGTACTCGGTGAGTAGATGTGTGAGGACACCAGAAGTGTTAAACAGGTGGAGTATTTACAAATCTATCACTCTTTGTTGCAGTTTGTACGATGACTGCATGAACTATCAAACTATCAAACACTTTACATGTTTGTTACAGAGGGGGATTGGAAAAAAAAAAAAAGAACACAAACATATGAGTCAATTAATCCCCCCCCCACATTGCTTCCTTACCATGATAAGAGTGCTGTTCCTCTGCTCAGCCATGGCAGACTCAGAGTCCTGCCACTTGCTGTGCTGCTTACTAGAAGATTTCTTGGCCCTCTGCCCCAGGGTGCACTGAGAGATTCACTGTGTCTCGAGTCTCCAGCTGCTCGACCTCGGCGTGCTGGTACCTGCTCTCACAGATGACATGATGCCTGCGACAGGCTGACTGTCTGGACTCACTGGCATTCACCTGAGTCGTGAGTGACAGTAGCGTGGGAAACTTATAGGGACAACCATTGCTGGAACCGGGCAGGCTGGCCACTCAAAGAAAGAAGCAACTGCAGCGCATGTACAAAAAGTGTCCAACTGCTCTGCCGCCGCATACCTGCATCTTTAGATTCACTAGCTATGGTGTCACGGTTGTCCAATTTGTATTCCCTCAACCTCCCACCCCCAAAATGGCTGACGAAGGTGCGAACGTTTGGAGACAGGCAGCTTATTACAAATAAAAAAGGTAAATTTAAAATGGGAGACCTTTGTGTGGGTGTACAATAAGTATGCATGGTTATGTCACTGCTGTCACTGCACTGCACTGAGCCATCACAGGCAAGCTGCAAGGGGTGTAGATCTGCACACAGAGTGGACTGACTGCTACCACCCTATTGTTTGTGCCAGCTGCCACGCCACCCACTGTCAATGCCCTGTTAGTGCCCCCTCACCCGACACAAGCATCATTTTCTGGGTTGTATACCAGCACACCACTAACCACACTACCACCAACAGTTGTCAGACAGACTGGCTTTTGGTTACTGTACTGCATTGTGACAAGACTTTGTACCACATCAAGGTAGCCAGTCCACAGAGGTCCACTCACACACCACTAGCCACACTACCATTTGTCAGACTCACAGAGTGGCTTTAATTACAAGATTGTATTGGGACTAGCCTATGTATCACATCAAGGTAGCCACAGTCCCACTCCCAGAGATCCATTCACACACCACTAACCATGACACCACACCATTCACACACCAACACTTGTCAGACCAACAGACTAGCTTTTAGTTACAAGCCTCTACCACATTAAGTTAGCCAATCCCACAGAGGTCCAGTCACACACCACTGGCAACACCATTCACACACACACACACACACACACACACTTTCTCATGAAACTGAAGGACGCCTGAAGCAGAGTGGTCTGTGCCCTGATACTCTTCTCACTCCAGTTAGCCACCCAAAAACACAGAAAGAATTGCATTGCAGAACAAAAAACTGCATAAAGTACTTTTCCACATCTATACTTCATCTCCCATCTCTACAAAAGGAAACACTTTCCTTCATCTTCACTGCACCACATTGACAGGATTCTATTCACCAATATGGGCCTCAATACACAAGTTCTTTAATCCCATGTAAGTTACAGATTTAAGCAAAATAGTGGAGTACAGAAATAATCAATTTGGGATGTGTCATTTCTGTACTGAAAATGTGAAATTATACATGCAGTATGCTCTGTTATGTTGTGTAATATCACCCATATACCAGTAGCTAGTAGCAAAGAGCATACAGCAGGCATAATTTTAAATTTTAAGAAAATTGATGTGAATAACAGAAACCTATCAGTATGGGTCAGAGCAGAAAAATGTGAGATGGAATGTTTCAATGGCAAAAGAAATAAAGGTATGTGGTGGCAAAATTATACTGCGTTCAGTTTTCTGCTATGAAACACCATTCCTTACTGTTCATACATTAATACACTAAACATAACACACTGCTTTCCCTTGACTTGCACCACAGGGTTACTTAATCTCTGATGTATGAAACTTCATCTATCAAAATCTGCCACCTCTGCTTCTCAGTGCTTCCTCCAGCAGCCAACTGCATTACTGACTGGCAACTTGGCAAGTGACATTTCTCCTCACATAAGCTTTAAACAAGAAAGAAGCAAAACAAATTAAGACCATTTAGTCAACATGTTATAAAAAGCTACTTTGTGAAAAGTAATTGTGGAGAATAAGATTTGTAAAACTAAGTTGGAACATACAATACTGACATTGTTCTGTACATCTCCCCACCCCAATATCTGAGTATTATTCTCACTAAAAAAAATAAAAAAAATAAAAAAGAAACCTACAGTATTACTTTACATACCCCAGGCTCCTCAGTTGTCTGTTTTCAGTCTGCCTCTTTACAGAGTTTTGATCCTGCTGTGCCCCTGTTCAATGTCTCGGTGGCTGCCTGGTACTGTAGTGCTGCTGGTGATGTCTGTTCAAATCTGAGTAATCACCTGGCAATGATACTCCCGTCCACACGACTGACCCTAATCCAACTAGTTCACCACTAAACTTGACAATGCAGAGCAAGCAGGCAGGCGCGCACCCCCCCCCACACACACACACACTGGCTCCCTCAACTACATCAACGGTGCTTTCTCCTGTACCAGTAGTAGTCTGCTTGTAGCTCCTGCTGTGTGTGCTGCAGTAGTCCATACGAGTGCTGTGCTGCCCTGGCTGGCTGGCTCCTCAATCATGAAAAGGACCGGTGGCATCTGGCATCTGTGGAGTGTGGATTCAGAGCGGCAACGAGCAGAGCAAGAGGACTTGGGCAACTGGCACAGGAAAGACAAATCAGAAAGTCATCACTGGCAGAAGAAAGAGACAGGAATCAATGTAGCACCACTGCGATGCTGTAAAAAGTTAATTACAGCTCTTTTTGCTGCTGCCCATGCCTGTACGTAGTTTGCCTTCACAGTCGATCAGTGCTGTGCCCCGGTTCCCGTGAACTACTACTGCAGTCAGCGGTGTGCACTCTTGTTGGAGTCTGCGGCTCAGGGACTGCTCTCGGTATGGACCTTGGTGCTGTTCTCGTATCTCACTGTCCCAACTGACTAACCGGCATCCAAACTAACAAGGCTTGACTTGAGTGGTTCTTACTCCTCCTGAACACTCACACTGCGGACCCAAATAATTCTCCTCACAGCTGGCTCCAAGTAGAAAGGTACAGTAGTGTACAAGGGGATTTAGAAACGGTGCCCTCTTCTAGCCATGCGTCCCTACCTACCACCAAATCAGCCCATTACCAAATTGCTCGGATCCGGTCTGGTCCGCACGCCCGCCCGCGACCCACCCCCTTGATGTGCATGCACGGCTCCTGAAACAGATACTGCGTGTCACCACTGCCACACTCCAGATAGTTCAGCAACTGGTGCAGGGCCAGCGGAGGCACCAACGCCAGCGTTGCCCATCAGTGGGCCATGGTCAGCCTTAGGAGCCATGTGCTGGACAGCTGCATCCTCCCTTGCCTTCCCTTAACCCCTTCCACTGCCTTTGCACCCAATCCCTGCCTCCCATCCTTGACCCCCCTGTCTGTGGGTGGCTCCTCCTTTCCCTGGCTGATGTTATATTTATAAATATGTTTTATATGACTGTTACATTACATTCATTTTGGTTACCCGTCTGTGTCAGTGTCTGCTTTGTAGCTGGCATAAGGAACCATGCTGCAGTGGTGTGCATGGCTACTGTGGTCAGTCTGGGGTGGACGGGGGTTTGTACCTGGTGGTGTTCCACCGTGGGTTGTGTGTGGTGGTGTGGCTGTAGCCTGTCTCTTCAGGCCCTGTGCTGACTGCCTTGTGTGCTGGATGCCTGTGTGTGTGTGTGTGTGTGTGTGTGTTTGTGTGTGTTGCTTGTTGGCTTGCTCCCCTGTGCATCCTTTGGTGCGCTATGGCACATCTTGACTTGCTCCCTAGTGCTTCCCTGGGTGTGCTTTGGCACATCCGTGCAATTTTCAGCCGCGTTGGTCAGGCGCATCCAGCTGTGTGCAGCCTTTGAATTTCACACCCGTTGCACCATGGCATGCTGTATTTGTGCTGCGCATCTCTTGTGCTTCCCTCTAGCGCATTTCTGAATATCCCGACCCTTGTGTGCTGATTCAGTAAACTGGGTTACCATCACACCTCGCTCATAGCACCCTTATGTCCAGCGGTCTCCCCCCCCCACCCTTTCATGGTTCTGAGCAGGCTCAGCAACTTATCTTGAATTATCAATCTGCTGTTTCTCAGATGTTTATGGGTATTGTCCTGGAGAGGCAAGCAGAATGTTGCACCCTCCCATCCCATATTTCACAAGCTCACTGAAAGAGTTTGCTTCACTGCTGAGCATGGCTCAATAAAATCAGACCTCGGTACTAACAAGCTTGACTAAGGCAGATACAAAGTAAGAGGCTCAACAAGCTTGACTAAGGCAGGTACAAAGCAAAAAGCTGAAGTAGTCACCAAGGAAGTTAAATGGGATACAGAACGGAGTGCTGAGAATTAAAAGTTGCAGGCCATGCATACTGAAAGATTGGCACCTGTATCGGTTTCAGACATTACCAGTACACACATCCTTGTAGGTTTCAGACACCAAGATTTTCTAAGTTGCAAGATTTTCTAAATTGCTCCCACAAAAATGCAGGAGTAAAAGTCTATATTATGCCATATTTTGTCACAGATTTAAGAGTAAAATGGGAGGGATATTACATAAAATGCCAGCCGGCCAAAACAACGTGTCCCAAAATATCTAAATTAAAACAAACAATTGCTCTGTGCAACAAGTACAAGCAAGGAAAAATGCATAAGTTCAGATCACAAAAAAGCCACCAAAATGTAACAACGCCTCTTTAAAGATATAAAAACAGACGATTTTAGTAAGTACAAAATTAAAAAAGAACATATTGCCCATGCTTACAAATGGTTTACATGAAATAGGTAATCCGAATGTTGAAGTGTGCAGTTTTCCTTACAAAGTAACTCATTGTTTTATATCTGCCGATTCGTGCGCTGATCACCAAGTAAGTAGCTGCAATCTGGGCAAGCAACTTAATGCACAACAAACAGGTGATTAGAAACTGATCACAAGATAGATGAACAAATAAGTTGCTAATGCAGTATATAATGCTAATTATCCAGCTTTAGCGAAGGGACCATAGCTTTGATAACAAACCTATGTTTACGGGTACAGTGCAATAAAAGTTTCAACTGGCAAAATTCCTAGAAAAGTAAGTTTCACCTAGAAACCGTTTAAAAGCAGATTGTTGCAACGCGACTGTCCATACTCCCCCAAGTCCGTAGAAATTAAGAAGTGCCTTGCAGATACCTAAGTCAAAAGTGCCGGTAGAGGGAACAGCAGCTGCAGTTGAGACAGTTTCCTCCTGCAGCGCTTCCCCGGATAGAGCTAAATAAAGGGGCCTGCATGCAAGGCAGGCCCGAGGAGCAGGGAAAAGAACCCCAGCACTCCACTTCCCCATCCCTTCTTTCTAACTCTGCTGTACCATGAAGGTCCCCTTACCTCATCCGTGAACTGCAGGGTGGTGAAGACATGGTGCAG
The DNA here is from genome assembly GCA_016271365.2 of Neoceratodus forsteri. Classification (NCBI taxonomy): domain Eukaryota; kingdom Metazoa; phylum Chordata; order Ceratodontiformes; family Ceratodontidae; genus Neoceratodus; species Neoceratodus forsteri. The sequence goes on from CM057449.1 coordinate 94,301,034, forward strand.
CCAAAGTCCAGTCTCACTTCATAGGCAGCACACCGAAACCAGCTGCCTGCCTTTTTCCCAGCTCCTCCGAGCTCCACCACTACCTGCCAGAGATTACACTGTACACCTTCACACACAGTGACCTAAAACAACAACAACAACAAAAAACTTGCCCTGCAAGGGAGAGAGCCGTGAGAGGTGCCGAGTTGTTCTGCTGTTCACAGGATGGTGTAGCTAATCAGAAACCAAGGCGACTGCAACACTGACAAGTGAATGTACATACCAAAAACACACAGCGTATACAAAGTTGTCAGTACCGGGGGATAAATGCTTGTAGATGTCACTGAACAGATCCAGAAGAGCAAAGCAAGCCATTTTTAAACGCTATGGACGCTGGGAAAGGTATGACTCATCAGCAGTGAACCAATGAAAGTAAAGAATGAGTGGCCAATTGGTGAAGCTCTGAGACTGAAAATGTTGCCTAGGAGACTGAACCAAACAAGGTAGCAGCAACACTAAAGTGAATGGGGAGAGATACCGGTCGATTAGACGTCATTTTCCGTCACAAACAGGAGCCCACGACAGGAAAGCGCCAGGGACAGCAAGAGGAAATGGCGAGCCCCAGAACAGGGCGGGGACTGAATGAACAGACTCGGGAGAAAGGTAAAGCTTTATTTTCGGTGCAGAGGGCATCGCAAGTTAATGGAGAGTTTTTAAGCTTTTTAGGAGATATTATAGAGGCATCTAGGGTTGCTACAGGGTGTAGTTTTCCTTTAAGGTAGGACTTCTGACCTACAAGACCCTACATGAAGGGGACCTGTCTATCTACAAGATCTCCTTGCCCCTACCATCTGCCCCAGGCACTCCATTCTGCCAAGGGGCCTCCTTGGAGTTCCCAAAGTGAGGCTGTGGCATTCTGGAGATAGGGCATTTTCAGTGGTGGTGCCCATTCCATGGAACTCCCTTCCTGGATATCTTAGAGGCCCCTTGGTGGAAGCCTTTAAGAGACAACTAAAACATATCTATTCTAGCAGACTTCTAACAATTGATACATTTTAAAATGGGATGGATAGAATTTTACTGTTTATGTTGAATTGCTGCTATGTTTATTTTGTTTTTTGAACTGTACTGTACTGTACAGCACCCAAAGTCCCTGGAATTGGGTGCTTTATAAATAATCTATCTATCTATCTATCTATCTATCTATCATGAATCAAGGACACATTCCAACAAAGTCAGTAATGTCTGTGTTCATGCCACATGACAGCAATGAAGAGAAGAGGAAGGATCTGTCAGCACACTCCAGTAGTAGGAGCAAAAGTGAGGTGGAGGAGCCGTATTGGACAGAGGGTTGTCCATCTGGTTACAGCTCCAGTGGGTAAAGTCAGAGTTTAAGAGTAGATCCAACATACTATTAGGCTGCTGCTATAGACCCCTGCAGCTAGCAAAGATCATACAGAAATTATGCTCAATGAAATATCTAAGGCATCAAAGCTAGAAGATGTGGTTATTCTGGGAGAATTCAATTTTCCTTGTATTAATGTGGCGACAATTACTGGAAATACTGACATTGAATGCACATTTGTTGAAACCTTAATTAATCATGGACTAGAACAAATGGTATCAGAACCCAATAAAGGAAATAACATTAGGCTTAATTATAAGTAATACAGAATACGACATTACTGATATACATACCCATAACCAAGGCCCCTGGAATTCTGCGGTTCTGCAGTTGCGGAATTTGCCGCAGAATTTTCATCATGCTGCAGAATATATATAGTGCCACGGAATTCATTGTTTTTGGTGAATTTTCATATAAATATACTGTGTTTCCATAGTGTCAGGCTTTCTTTCTCACCTCGTTTATCCTGAAGCCCTTCCTCTATGCTCAGCATATGATGTCATCGATAACATCACATCATATTTAGCCAATGACAGGACTGCATTCTGCCAGAGAAATGAAAAATCATGCCAGAAGTCAGAAAATGCTGCCACAGAAGTCAAGGAGCCCTGCCACAGAAATCAGAAAAATCTGCACGAGAACACCATGGGCTCTGCCTATAACCCTCTGGACAACAGCGACCAGAACATGGTATCTTGTGGGTTAACCAGGTACAGACCAAAAGAAACCGGTGACACTAAATTCAGAGTCTATAATGGAAAACCATGGAATGATACAAAAATCTCTAGCCAATATTGATTGTGATCAGAAACTAGAGGGCCTATCAGTCGAAAATGTGTGGAAATTCTTTAAAGGGGCGATAATAAACATTGAGTATGAGTCTGTGCCAGTCAAGAAAAAAATAAAACAGGAAGGGTAATGTCCCTGTTTGGCTGACTAGGAGGGTAAAAAGACAAATAAAAATTAAAGAAAAGGCTTACAACAAAAACATCTGCAAACAAGGTGGCATATCAGAAGAAACAAATACTTATAAAAAAATATAAAAAGAGCTAAATATAACATTGAATTCAAGACTGCATATCGTAAACATACTAGATCTCTCTATTCCTAAATAAATTCTAATGATAAAGTAGCTACCAAGAGGATTGGGCTAATAACATCAAACAACATAATAGTGGAAAAGAAGAACAAGTTGCTGATTTATTTAGTAACTACTTTTGTTCTGTATTTTCAACAAAGGGCTCGAAAGATCTTAGTTTGGACACAAATTTAGCTAATACGTACCACTTCTCAGTGGAGGAGGTAGAGGCAGAACTTAAAAATATCAGGTATTCCACCAGTCCAGGGCCTAATGGTATCAAGCCAAGGTTCTTTAAAGATCTGGTTCATCATTTAGCTTATCCTCTTACAGTAATATTTAACAGGTCCTTGGATCAAGGGTTGGTGCCAAGAGATTGGCACATAGCGACGGTAATACCCATATTTCAAAAGGGGGGATAGAGGAAAAATAGAAAATTATAGACCTATTAGTCCCACATCACTGTGCTGCAAAACACTGGAGAAATTAATTAAAACTAAGCTGCAAAATGAAATCTCAAATCTTGGACTATGTGATAAAAGCTAGCATCGGTTCAAAAAAGGGACATCATGTACCACACACTTAATAACATTTTATAATAAATTGGTGATAGTCTGGTTGAGGGTATTCCATCAGATGTCATTTTCCTAGATTTTACCAAAGCATTTGATAAAGTCTCACACTATGAACTAGTTGCTAAACTACATACATTTGGTATAAGTACGTACCTAGTGAAATGGATCAGAAATTGGTTATATAAGAGGGTCCAAAGTGTAAGAATAAATGGAAAATGTTCTAGAGAGGGGAGTGTGGTTCCACAGGGCTCCATGCTGAGCCCAGTGTTGACTGGCACTTTCATAAGTGACAAGAATAACAACTGGGATAATTAGATAATCAAATTTGCAGACAACACAAAACTGGGAGGGGAAGTGGATACTCTTCAAAAACACTTATCGATTGTTAATGATCTTGCAAAAATGTCCTTTAACATCAATAAGTGTGCCATCTTACATTATGGAAGAAATAATCCTGATTATATATATATATATTAGAGGAAAAAAACTCCGTTTAATGCATTAGTTAGGGTTGTTCCAGCGATAAAAGTGAGGAAATTAGCTGTTGGGTTGAAAACCCCTTGGACCTCCGCCCACCCCCAACCGACATTGGGGTGCGCATTGGGATCGTCAGCCTAACTCTCACCCATGACATGTGTAAGCAGCAGAAGTATAGGAGAATGGGGTGAGTGTTGGGACCACGATCTATCGCATAGCGTTGAAAGTGGCCGAGAGCGTCAAACTCAACTGCTGAACTCTCACTATCGTAATGAATTAACAACATTAAGCAAGTTTGCCTCTAATTCCTTCTTTTGAGAATGATTGAGAAATAGTGAATGTAATGCAGCGGTGGGGCGGGGGCCTTCAGGCTGCAGCCCCGCCACATGATGTTGTGGCATACTAACAGGGACAGCAACGCAAACAGAAATGCTAACAGTGGCACATGGTAACACAAGCACAAATGAGAACAGAAGGGTAACACACATGGTGGTGTAGCGGGAATGGTCTGCCACGTGATGTGTTGTCACATAGTAACGTGGTGCCTGCAAACAGAAATGTCAATGGGCATGGTGATGTAAAGTGAAACAGTAAGATAAACAGTACCTGAGACAGAAATGGCAAAAAATAACGAAGCATAGCGCAAATGAAAGCATAGGGATAACGCACATGGTGGCGCAGGCGTCAATGGTAAGTGAAAGCGGGTACAGATCCGAAAGCGGAAAGGGCAACAGTAACAGTAATGTAAGCGCACAGGCTGGTTTTCCATAAAACCTGCATTGAGAAAGATAGTGAGTACAAATAATGTATGCAAAATAATGAGTATCGGCGCAGAAAATGAGATCTTGGAATACTAAATACATTATATCTCAGGAACCGTACGACATAGAAAAAACATTTTAAAGTCATATTATTTACAACTGTCCTGGCTAATTTGGATCTTAGCCTAATAGGGACTAAGAAATTTTCAGCGAAAAGTCCTTTTGCACCGTTTCCGAATCACGGGCCTGAAAAGCGGCGAACGCCGTAATGTTATCTATGGGAAAAATAGAAAAGTTCAGGCGCCATAACTTTGCCTCCCTTTAATGTTTTTCACCAAACTGCTGAAAGGCACATCTGTGGGCTATTGGCTGTCCTCCCTTCAAATTTCAGGAAAAAAGACCAAACCGTTATTTTGCAGCAGGGCTCCAAATGATTTCTGTTAAGTGTCGGGCGCCGTAATGTTATCCTATGGGAAAACCCGTCAATTTTGGAGTACCATAACTTTGCCGCCATGTGATATTTTTTCACCAAACTACTGAAAAGCACATCTGTGTACTGTTGGCTGTCTTCCCTCCAAATTTCAGGAAAAAGACCAAACCGTTATTTTGCAGCAGGGTGCCAAAGATTCCTGTAATGCTTGACGCCGTAATGTTATCCTATGGGAAAAATGTCAACTTTGAGTGCCATAACTTTGCTGCCGTTGTAATATTTTTAAATACAACACTGAAAGGCACATCTGTGAGATGCGGCTGCGTTCCTCAAATTTCAGCCCAAAACTCCCCAACGAGTTTATTGCAGTGCAGTACCAAAAAGAATTGCTGTCATTTTCCCACAGACTAGAAAATACAAGTCGCACTTATAAAAGCTGCTAGGGTTTCATACACTTTCGTGAGCACGTAGTAACTAGTAAAGTACTTTTCCAGAAATTTGAAAAACATATTTCTGGGTGTTTTACCACAAAATAAGACATGGCAAGCATCCTCAGGGCCCGACTAGGTGAATACAAAAAAATTAGGTTGCTAGAGGGTCCCAAATTTAAATAGCCAACCATTTTTCTGATCACCAACTGAAAACAAATAAGCGATTCTGCGAAAGTAACAGGCCCATTTGCGAAAATAATGCATTTGCGAAAGTGTCAAACTTTTGTTAACTTTTCCCATTGACTTATAATGGAAACTGTTTTTGAATAACTTTTGAACCGTTTAATATTTTTTCACCAAATCTTTGAAAGGCACATCAGGGACCCCGGCCGCACATTCCCGGAAGATTTTGGGCTGGTCACACAAACCGTACGACCTGTAGGTGTGACCGTAGAATTCCAGAAAAGCGTAAACGCGCGCACAGATCGCGCTTAATAACTCCACAACCGTATATACGATCAGTAAAATACTTAGCAGATCCCAAGGCCTATGGGTCTTGATCATACCTTCCAAATTTTAGGCAAATCCATCAAACGGTTGCAAAGTTATTAAGGTGCAAAATCTTGGGTTTAACATGGAAATGGCTCCTGAACCCTAACTATAGTGCACTACTTGCCACTATATATATATATATATATATATATATATATATATATATATATACACTGTATATACAGTACTTTGAATAAAACACCAATTAGGTCCTCCTATTAGAGTATGACCTGGGAATACAAATGAACAATAAACTCACTTCAGTAGATCAGTGTAGGTCTGTTGCAAGAATGGCAAATGGTGTAATGAAGAGAATCAAATACACCTTTATCTGCAAAAGTGAGCAGTGTATACTCACGTTGTATAGAAGTTATATCAGACCACTTCTCAACTATGGGTCCCCGGCTTGGTCACCTTATTTGGTGAAGGACATTGAATAGTTAGAAAGAGTTCAAAGATTGGCAACAAAATGATCCCAAAATTAAGGACATGAGCAATCAAGACAGGCTGGAGGAAATACACCTATTCCCACTAGAGATGAGATGCCAGAGAGGTGATCTGTTTGCAAAAGGCACAACAAGGTGTGTGTTATCGTGTAATAACATCACTTCTGGGGTGGGTTGAAACAAACTTACTTTTATGTGGTTGTTGCTGAATTCACAGAGATACAGGATGCAGAGTGGTATATGTCATCATAATCTTACCTGGACATAGAAAAAGTAAAAATACATGGTTATTACACCCCAAAAACAGCCACCACTCCAAAATAAGAAACATATGAAAAATGCATACTTACCATACTATGATTGTGAGATGTGGTTAATAATGACTTCCTTTTGGGTACCAAGAATCATAATGTAATGTGATGTGGATGATTATGTCACTTCACTGCTCATGCATGAAACATAGAAACATAGAATTTGACGGCAGATAAAGAACGCTTGGCCCACCTAGTCTGCCCATTTTCCTACCTAACAGATAAGCTGCAGATCCTAATTAACAAACAGCTTACTTCCTCCTACCCCCCACTAGGACTGCCTTATGTCTGTCCCATGCATTCTTGAATTCCCCCACTGTTCTTGACTCCACGACCTCCTCAGGGAGGCTGTTCCATGCATCCACAACCCTCTCTGTGAAAAAATACTTCCTCACATTACCTCTGAGCCGTCCCCCCTCTATCTTCAAATTGTGCCCCCTTGTTCTTGCACATCTCTTTTTCTGAAAGATGCCACCCTCTTGGACTTTGTTGATTCCCTTGAGGTACTTGAAAGTTTCTATCATGTCCCCTCTCTCCCTCCTTTCCTCAAGGGTATACATATTAAGCTCCTTTAGTCTTTCTTCAGTATGTCTTCTGGTGCAGACCCTGCACCATTTTGGTTGCCCTCCTCTGGACAGCCTCCATTCTGTCTATGTCTTTGTGGAGATGGGGTCTCCAGAACTGCACACAGTACTCCAGATGGGGTCTCACCAACTGTCTGTACAGAGGGATGATATGAACAGTAACTGAAAAGAGAAAATATTAGTGAGATATGGATATGGGTGCAAATGAGTGCACATTGTGCAAACTGTTTCTTATCTTCCCATGGTTTGACGATGTACTGTCTTCAAACTTTCACAGCAGGACTTAGCAGCAGCAGCAGCAGTAGTAGTAGTATTTGTAGGCAGCACAGCAACTTGACATTTGGTCATCATCAGTTTGCCACTGTAGAACCATTGGTTCCTGTCTTGCAGTCTTAAACTCCACAATTTATGTCACTTCTGGAGACATTTTCTCTTGTGTCTTCTCAATTCTCTGGGCAGTTGCACATCACAACATAAGGATGCACATATTTCAAGGTATTGTGTGTGCATTTTGTGACTGGCTTGCACCACCAATTTACATTACTGTATATTTCCAGATAATTTCACAAGTACAAGGTAAAAAAACTAAATGATTTTTAGTTGATGGATTCCTAAACAATACACTATTATTAGTGGTTCTCATTTCCTGTTACACACTATCTACCATTGAGGCAGTATGCAGCCTGAAGTGTCGGTATGCCTAGTTTACATAAGATAGGAACGTTTTTTGTGTTTTGTTTTTTTTGTTTGGGTTGGGGTTGGTAACAGCAGCAATTCATTAAGGAAATATTATGAGAACATATTCACTTATAATTTGGTATTCTATTTTAAATTGTCACTTATCTACTAACTAGAGTCCTGTGACACCATGCTTCACACAATCTGAGTATACTTCAGAACTTGTTTTCACATCTGAAATGTAAAAGGAACACTCAATTGTATATGGCCCAGAGCAGTTTTTCAGCAGTTCTAACAGCTGTTTCTGTAAGTGAAATTTTGAAACTCACTTCTGCATTGACAGAAATCAACTACTGTACAGCACACACTACTCCAACACATTATATGGGACAGTACGTGTTCAAAAACTGCAGCGAAAACTGGTGAAAACCAGGTGGGAGCCATATTGAACTGGGTTTTACTTTAATACTTCAAATGTGAAACCAAAATAGAAGACAGACTCATAATCGAAAAAGAATGTTGTCACATACAAGTCAGTAGGTAAGGGGAAATGTAACACTAAATAAAAGAGCATAGGCCAAATGTTTCACAACATTAATGTGCTGCTGCTTAATATTCTTCAGAGGAGGGTGGGGAGTAGACTTCTCAACAACACTCGAAAAAATGAGACTTCAGAAGGGTAAGGAAGATATAATAGGAAGTACTTTAGAAGTTAAAAGAAGTTTGAGAAGTAAACGTGTGAATGTCCCAAAAAGTTTTTTTTTTACTGTTTCATCTTTGTTATTTTCATTTTTTGCTGTTTTTATGTTGTAGTGGTTGGACAGGAGAGGAGGAAGGAAGTAAGAATAAAAATTATAATGTACAGTACAAATACGAAAACAATAAAATAACATAATGTAGCACATATATATGCTAAAATGTCATCTAGTTGCAGATTCTAGCTGCGACTGCTTCCTATAACTCCACCCTTATATTACTATCTGATCAAAATCCTCCCTCCTATCCTAACCCACCTCATACTCTATTCCTCTGCTTACTCTAACCCTTATCTTTTCTCTTCCTTCTCTTATTTTCACCTAATGACACCCTCTGGGTCGAATTCTCTCTCCTACCGTAACTCATTCCTACTGAACATCTTGATGTGCCCTGCTCCTTGAATTAAGGAAGGATCTCCTTGTTCACTACTAAGTCTTGCACAATGCTATTTGTATTGCCAAAGTCTATTGTTGCTAAAATTGTTTACCTTGTTAAATCTGCTTTCTTGAAACCTTGTAACTTTTTGTTTTCACTGTTTGCCCATCTCTGACGTGGGACCTATGTAATGAGCTTGACTTAAAAGGTGTTAAACCAAGAATACAATAAATAAAATAAAATAAAATAAAATAAAAATAAACAAAAATTAAAACAGATTTAAGCACTGCCCTAGATAGCTTCTGCTAGAGAACAGACAGAACACCAGGAGGAAGGAGCTACTGGTATAACTAAAACTTCTCTACTGGGACTATCTTGCCCTCCTTCCCTCCCCTCCACCCCACCCTAAACCAGTTCTAATTTTATGGCACAGGATTTAACTGACAACAGGAACTTCCTGTTTCGAGCAGGAAGTGAGTGATCACAGAGCCACCAAAGACTGCCAACCTAGAAGGGCAAGAGTAGCTCTCCGTCCCCCTCCCCCAGCTGCTGGAGGGTCTGACTCTGAGCAAGTAAGGAGACTATTAAGAAATATAGAAACTTGTCTTAGAACAGGAAGATCAGGAGCTAAAGGGGCACAGAGGCAGTAAGTAAGTAGGGGAAGAAAAAAGAGAAAAAAAGAAAATAAACAGAGGAAAGAGTAAGTATTACAAACAACAGTTAGGATGCCAGAAAAAAGACATGATGGGAGTGGTGCAGTGCAATGGCTGTGGAGCAGCAGTCTTTTGGAAGATGTTCTGGAGGATGCAGTGCTGTCCCATCTGCAGGCACCTCTCTGGGCTGAGGGAGGAGGTTGCTCATCTCCAGGCTGAGTTGGCCAGGATTTATGGGGCCTCCTCTCCCACCCAGTGACCACCAGAGTCACTACCATTGCCTCAGAGGTTGCTAAGAAAGACAGGAGCAGTTGGACTACAGTGGGCTCAGGAAGGGTAAGGGTGGTGGAACAGAGGTGCACTCCTCAGTTGTACCTCCACAATTTCATACTGTTCTGAAAGAATGTTTCCTCTATGGAGGCACCCACAGTGGAGACCAAGGAGGATGCTGGGAACCTCCATAAAGGAGACCCACAGGAGGGTGGCATGGGACCCCACAGGGGAAGGAAACAACTCCTGGTGGTAGACTCCATTGTTTGGAAGGTAGAACTGGGGGAGGAAAGGGAGAAGGAGGTAAGGTGCCTGCCTGGTGCCATGGCTTGGAGGGACAGGGAGCAAATCCTCAGGATCACAGAAGCAGCTGCACAGGGGAGGGAGATGGAACTCATTGTCCACCTAGGGACAAATGACCTGGCTAAGAAAGTGATCAGAGCAGTGCAAGAAGCATTTGTGGAGATGGGGAGGGGCCTTAGACAAACAGACACACGGTAACCTTCTCGGAGGTGCTGCCTATCAATGGCATGGATGAGGCTAGGGTGCTCCACAACATGGGATTCAATCAGTAGTTGAAAAACTGGTGCATAGCTCAGGGATTTGGCTTCATTGGGGACTGGGGGTCCACCTGGATAGATGCAGGCCTATACTGGCGTGATGGTCTGCATCTGTCTAATAGGAGAACCAGGATCCTCAGTGATAGGTTTAAATACTTCATTGGCAAGCATTTAAACTAGCCAAGGAGGGAGGCACTGGAAAGGAGCAGGGAAATCCTAGCGCCCCCAAAAAATCAGGGTACTAAATGAGGTAGACACCAACATAGAGAAGTCAATAGGGAGAAGCACAGGAGTAAATGGAGAAAGTGACAAATGCAATAAGGACAGGGATGGGGCAAAAAGGGGTAAGGCCATCAAGAAATGGAGGGTAATGAGTACCAATGCCCATAGTCTGGGCAACAAGCTCCCTGAACTGGTGGTCTTGATGTAAGAGGGATGCCTGGATATCGTAGCAGTCACAGAAATATAGTACACAGAGAACCATGACTGGGATGTTAACATACCAGGGTACACAACCTACAGGAGAGACAGGGAGGGTAGAAGGGGGGAGCTCTCTATGTAAGGGAAGGGATAAAAGCAGCTGAACAAAAGAGTAAACAGTGAGGAGAGGAGGCACTGTGGGTCACCTTAGAGACTGGAAATGGCACCACAATCTGCACAGAGGTTGTATATAGACCCCCATGTCAGGGGGAAGGAATGGGCAAGGATATGATAGAAGGCATACTTAGGATGGCACAGAAAGGGGAGATACTGTTGATGGGGGACCTTAATATGCCAGATGTTAACTGGAGTACCTTTGCTGCAGCCACATCCAAAAGCAAGGCTATTCTTGATGCCCTTCAGGTGGCATGCCTCAGACAGCTAGTTTTGGAACCTACTCATGAGGGAGCAATCTTAGACCTCATACTCTCAAATGGGGACAATGAAAGGATCTCAGATCTAGAAGTTGGTAGCCATTTGGGAACAAGTGACCACCAAACAGTGTGGTTCATGATAAACTCAGCTACAGAGTCAAGCCATACAAAAGTGAGGGTTCTGGACTTCAGGAGGGCTGACTTTGGCAAGATGGGAGAGTGCCTTAGAAAAGCACTAGCAAACAGGCTAGAAGGAGAGGTGGAACAACAATGGGGAAATATCAAAACTGGCATCACAGAGGCAACAAGCCATTGTGTGAAGCAAATAAACAAATCAAAATGAAAGAAAAAGCCACTATGGTTCTCAAAAGAAGTGGCGGTGAAGGTTAGGTAGAAAAAGATAGCATTTAGGAAGTATAAGGAAACACAAATGGAGCAGGACAGAGAACTATACCAGTTAAGGCAGAAGGAAACAGGGACGGTAGTCAGAATAACAAAGACACAAACTGAGGAAAAGATAGCCAACTCGGTTAAGAAGGGGGATAAAACCTTTTAGAGGTATATCAGGGAGCGTAGAAAGACAAAGGGAGGGATAGTGAGGTTGAACAGAATGGATGGTGGGTGGGCAGAAGTGACAGTGAAAAGCAGGGATACTGAATGAATATTTCTGTTCAGTATTCACAAAAGAGGAAGTGGGGAGGTACCTAATCCAATCAACAGAAGCACTCTGGAGAGGAGGTCGATCCCAGTCCTTTCACAGAAGAAAGGGTTCTGAAAGAACTCCTAAAACTGAAGGTGGACAAAGCAATGGGGCCAGATTGAATTCACTCCAGAATTCTAAAAAAATAAGCAGAGAACTAGTGACACCACTGACTACCCTTATAACAAATCATGGGAGGATAGTGTGGTACCTGAGGACTGGAAGAAGGCTGATGTGATTCCCCTTCACAAAGTGGGAGCAAGACAGAGGCAGGAAACTACAGACCTGGCAGTTTGACCTCTGTGGTGGGAAACTGATGGAATCACTTCTGAAGGAAAGAACTGTTGAGTATCCACGAGGCCAGTGGAGCACAGGACCCAAGGCAGCATGGATTCACAGCTGGAAGGTCATGCCAGATGAATCTAATTGATTTATTTGACTGGGTGACTAAAGTAGTAGACCAAGGAGGGGCTGTGGACATGGCCTACCTAGACTTTAGCAAGGCATTTGACACAGTCCCACACAAAGATTAGTAGTCAAACTAACCAGCCTTGGAGTGGGTCCCAGAGTGGCAGCCTGGGTAAAACATTGGCAGAACAACAGTACACAGAAGGTAATTGTAAATGGAAGCCACTCTGAAGAAACAGGGGTTACTAGTGGGGTACCGCAGGGTTCAGTACTGGGTCTAGTCCTTTTTAATGTCTTTATAAGTGACATTGCAGAGGGACTGGAAGGAAAAACATACCTCTTTGCAGATGACACAAAGATCTGCAACAGGGTTGATACATAAGGAGGCGTGGAAAGGATGAGAAGAGACTTGACAAGGGTGGAGAAATGGTCAGAAGTATGGCAGCTTGGATTCAATGCAAAGAAGTGCAAAGTAATGCACCTGGGAAACAAAAACCCAGGGGAACATTACACAATGGGGGGAGTAGTAACAACAAAAATGGAAAGAGACCTGGGGGTAATCATATCAGATGACCTAAAGGTTGGCAGGCAATGTGAGAAGGCAGTAGGGAGGGCTGGGGAGATACTGGGATGTATAGGGGGAGGCATCACCAGCAGAATACAGGAAGTTGTTATCCCCTTGTACAGACTGTTGGTGAGACTCCATCTGGAGTAGTGCATCCAGTTCTGGAGACCCCATCTCCACAAGGACATAGACAGGGTGGAGGCAGTTCAGAGGAGGGCAACTAAAATGGTGCAGGGTCTGCAAGAGAAGCCAGATGAGGAGAGGCTAAAGGAGCTTAATATGTATACCCTTGAGGAAAGAAGGGATGGGGGGACATGATAGAAACGTTTAAGTACCTCAGTGGAATCAACAAAGTCCAAGAGGGTAGCATCTTTCAGAAAAAGAGATGTGCAAGAACAAGGGGACATAATTTGAAGATAGAGGGGGGATGGCTCAGGGGCAATGTGAGGAAGTATTTTTTCACAGAGAGGGTGGTACATGCATGGAACAGCCTTCCTGAGGAGGTTGTGGGGTTTAAAACTGTGGGAGAATTCAAGAATGCATGTGACAGTCATAAGGCAATTTTGTGGGGGGGGGGAGAAATAGACTGTTGGTTAAATAGGATCTGCAGCTTATCCTCTAGGTAAGGAAATGGGCAGACTGGGTAGGCCAAGCAGTCCTTATCTGCTGTCAAAGTCTATGTTTCTATGTTTCATATGTAAAGAAACAAAAGAAGAATTAAAGATGATCATGGATCTCTCTAAGGAAGCTTATCATTGTCTCCTGGTTCTCCAGTATCCTTTGAGTGTCTGCACATTCTGCCATGATCTCCTTGCAGAGATCCTCTATCTCAGATCAAAGAATGGCAAGGTGAGCTTGAGTTATAGGTCCTCCTGGTGAGCATGGAGGACAGGAAGATGAGGTGGATCATGCAGATGAAGACACAGATTCAGCCACCCTCTCACATGTAGGCCTGATCTCAGTCCTCCTCCTTCTGGCACATTTTCCTTGGCGGCACTGTCTTGTCCTGCTACATCCCTGCTGCAGGAACAGGATTTCTTGCTCCCTGCTGCAGCCTGGCCCCTCACCGTGGTGATGATTAATAAGGTGGCATCTCTGCCCACCCGTGCCTAAGTGGCTTCCCTTTTCCCATGCGGACATGAATCCCCAGATACTGCATTGCACTACACTGGGATCATTCCGGGTATATTGAAATATTCCCAAACTGCAAAGCTCCTTGGTGGTCTGGGAGCAGGAAGGGGGCACCAGGTGTGATGGTAATGGGCTGATCAGGAGGTGGGAAATGGGTGCTAGCTGTGGCGACAGAACAAGCAGGAGGACGGGCAGGCACAACAGGCTGCAGCTGCTGTTTTGGCTGTTCTGGCTGTGAATCAACTGCCTGTGCTGCGGTGCTACTAAAAGAGTCAGAACTGGCTTCTGCTGCTGTAGCATCTACTGCTGCTGCTGGTGCTGCAACTGTATCACCTACTGTTGCTGCTCCTGGTGCTGCTACTGTATCACCACTACTGCTACTGCTCCTGGTGCTGCTACTGTATCACCTACTGCTACTGGTGCTGCTACTGTATCACCTGCTGCTGCTGGTGCTGCTGCATGTATCATCTACTGCTGCTGCTGCTGGTGCTGCTACTGTATCACCTACTGCTACTGCTTCTGGTGCTGCTACTGTATCATCTACTGCTGCTGGTGCTGCTGCTGCAGCATCTACTGCTGCTGGTGCTGCTGTTGTATCATCTGCTGCTGCTGGTGCTGCTACTGCGGCATCTAATGCTGCTGGTGCTGCTGCTGTATCATCTGCTGCTGTTGCTGCTGCTACTGCGGCATCTACTGCTGCTGCTGGTACTGCTGTTATATCATCTACTGCTGCTGCTGGTGCTGCTGTATTATCTACTGCTGCTGCTGGTGCTGCTGTTGCATCATCTGCTGTTTCCACTGGTGCTGCTGTAGCATCTACTGCTGCTGCTGATACTGCTGTTGTATCATCTACTGCTGCTGCTGGTACTGCTGTTATATCATCTACTGCTCCTGCCAGTGCTGCTGTTGTATCATCTAGTGCTGCTGCTGCCAGTGCTGTTGCAGTAGCAGCTACTGCTGCTGGTTGGTGCTACTGCTATAGCATCTACCTGCTGCTGGTGTTGCTGCTGTAGCATCTACTGCTGCTGGTGCTACTGTAGCATCCACTACTATTACTGCTGCTGGTGCTACTGCTGTAGCATCTACTGCTGCTGGTGCTGCTGCTGCTGTAGCATCTACTGCTGCCACTGGTGCTACTAGGTGCAGCATCGACTGCTGCTGCTGCTGGTGCTGCAACGGCTGCCGCTGGAGCATCCACTTCTGCTGCTGTTTCTGGTACATAACGAGACAAAAATGGATGGTGATCGAGCCTTACTGTTCTCCTTCCTTGTGTCCTTTGCCCTCACTACCCACAGCTTTTGCCTCTCTTGCTCTCCATTTCAACTACAGTTTAACTATAAAAGAAATGAAGGGACAGGAAAGAAAAGTAAAACTAAGAAAAAAGTGTAATGAGAGTTACAAAATGAACAAGAGGGAATCAAATAAAAAAGAAACCTTGCAAAGAAATTAGGTTATAAAAAAATACCTTAAAGGTGTATAACACAAGTTCAGGTAGGGTAAACAAAGAAACTATATAATGGCAAAGATAAAGGTTGTTTTTTTGGATCACCTCTTAGACACTCACACAGACAAAGACACATACAATGCTTTCTGCTGCTGTGAAACTGAAAGTGAGACACTACGTACTATCTCACTCAATTACTTCCTGACTATCATGTGATCTGATGAAAGGCAGACATATGATAAGGCCTTGTTTTGGCTAATTTCACAAAGAACACAAAATGCAAAATTAGTGGTATAGACACAAAGAGAAATTATAAAGCAAAATTGACATAGTGACTTTTGGGTTCAGAGGCACAATTACATGAAAAGATGCACTGATGCAAATGTGCACACTTCACATGAAATTTGCCAGCAAAATTAAACTTCACTGCATCCCTAATTCAAGGTGGGAGTGGACAAGTGCCTTGTATAGTGGCAATATCACTTCTCTTCTTCTGCTCATGATTCTCCTGTCAGTGCAGCCCATCATGCCATTAACCTTCAGTGCCACCTTGTCGCACTGTCTACCCTCTTTCAAGTCATTTGATATCATAATCCCTAAGTCGCATTCCTAGTTAGTGGCACCTGTTCTTTCTCTTCCCAAGTAGTACTCCCTTTTTGGGATGCTTCTTCCGAGGTATATGGTTTTGCACTTTTTGGTGTTGAGTTTCAGCTGCCATGCTCTTGACCCTCCTCCAGTTTTTCAAGTCTGATTCCATTTTCTTTACTCCCTCTGGGAAGTCCACTCTGTTGCATAGCTTGGTGTCATCAATGAACAGACACATCTTCCCCTCTAGCCCATTTCCAATGTTGGCTATGAATACATTGAATAGTAGAGGCCCCAACATAGAGCCCTGGGGAACCCTGCTGGTTACCTCCCCCAGTTTTGATAATGTGCTGTTGACCTACACTCTTTGTGTTCTGCCATGCAACCAATTTTTCACCCAGTCTATCACCTTCTGTCACACCCCCATGCAATCTAGCTTCTTTACCAGCCTTCTGTGTGGAACAGTCGAGGCCTTGCTAAAGTCCAGGTAGACCACATCAACTGCTCCCCATTATCAAGCACCATAGTAACCCATTCAAAGAATTCAATCAGGTTTGTTTGGTAAGACATCCCCACCATGAACCTGTGTTGTTTACGATCCTGCTGACCACTGGATTCCAGGAAATGTTAATATTCTCTGCTTGAGTAAGGATTATATCAGTTTTCTTATGACTGAAGTGAGACTCACTGGGTGGTAGTTCACCTGCCTCCTTCTTGCTCCCAGATTTATGAAGCGGGACCAACGATGCCCTCTTCCAGTCTTTGGGAACCTCTATGCTCATAAGTGATTTAGTAAATAGGTTATCCAGGGATGCTGCCAGTTCCCTCCCCAGTTCTTTCAGGATTCTGGGGGTGTATATCATCCTGTTCCATGGCCTTATCCACTTTAAATTTGTTTAGTGCCTCCAAGACTTGGTCTGCCACAAAGGGGTTTGTATCGACTGTTAGTCCAGTGGTGCTGTTACTAGTTGGCTCTGGTACATTGCCTTCCTCCTCCTTTGTAAACACTGAGCAGAAAGACCTGTTAAGGACATCTGCCTTCTTGGTACCTTCCTTTACTAGTTTGCCTTCCTCTGCTGCCAGTCTAACTAGTCCCCTCTTAGTTTCTTTTTTCCCTTATGTACTTAAAGAAATCTTTGTACCTCACTGAGCCCCTTCTCAGTCTTCACCTCAGTCTGGGCTTTAGCCTTCTTAATTGCCATACTTGCCTCCTTCAGATCCTTTTTATATGTTTCCTTATCCTCTTCTTTGTTTGATGCTTTGTATTTCCTGTAGGCAGCCTTTTTTCCTTCCACTAAAGTTGCTAGTTTTTAAAACTAGAGAGGGTTTCTTTTCTTTTTGACCTTACTTACCCTTCTGGCACATTGGTCTGTGACTGTTACAACAGCTCCCTTAAGGCTTTCCCACATTTCTTCCACCCTTCTCTCCACTGTGATTCTTAACATCCCCACTAGACTTTTTCTGATTTTCTGGAAATCAGCTTTCCTGAAATCTAGGACCTTAATTTTGGAGTGACTTGTGTCCTCTGCTGTGTTCAGTTTGAATCTGACCATACGGTGGTCGCTATTTTTCAGATGGCATCCAACTTCAATCCTCATTACCCTCTCGCTGTTGGTGAGACCCAGGTCCAGGACAATTTCTCCCCTTGTTGCAGCATCTACAAGCTGCCTCAGGCCTGCTCCCATCGAGGCCATTAGAAAGTCCCTGCTTCTTGTCATTGCTGCTGTCTGTGCTTTCCAATTTCTGCAGTGCAGTATAAAATGGGGGTGATGCTGCTGGAAGGTACCATGGTGGAAAAGGACCTAGAGGTCATGACATCAGAGATCCTAAAAACAACAGCACACTGTAACCAAACTGTGGGTAAGGAAAACAGGATTCTGGGATGCAGAGGGAGGGGGATAAGTAGTAGAAGCCTGGAGGTGATTGTCCCATTGTACAGATCACTGATGCCACCACTCTGGAATACTGTGTAAGGTACTGGAGTCCACACCTGAGGATAGACTATGACAAAGTGGAGGCAGCACAGCACAGGGTAAGCAAGATGGTCCCAGGACTAGAGGCAAGGCATATGAAGAGAGGATACAGGACATGTACTCCCACATGAAAAGGGTGGCAGGGGTGCCATGATCCAACCATACAAGTACCTGACCAGCATAAATAGGATGGACACCAAGGAACTTTTCTTATTAAGCTCCAATGCAGGGACAAGGGGAAAGAACAGTTACTTAGTGGTAACAGTAGCTCTTCATGAGAATCTCCTACATTGGGCCATATCTTTGGAACTGTAAGCCCCTTACATCAGACGGGGGACCCATCGCTCCTCAGTACCCTGCAAGAGACAAGCTCAGAGGATATCTTAGAGCAGGAAATGGGAGACCAGAGCCCAAACCAGGAACACTGACATAGCGATGGACTGGAATAAAAGCTGATAGGCAATGTATAGAAATGATCAGAAAAGTCAGCAGACGGCATGGTAGACAAGCTGTGTCAGCCAGACATGAGACAATGGGGGAAGTAGGGTGGGTGTATTGTGACCAAATAGAGGAAATTCTTTCAAATATCTACTGTTACTAGAAAGTAATTCTTCTATCTTCATCAAGACACATCTTCCACTGGGCCACACCTGTGGGATAATTCCCAAGCAATGCATAAGGAGGTCAGTGTCAGTCATTACTTCATGATAAGAGGCCTTGGAGCACAGAAAGGTCAAAGCTGGCACATCTCTGAGAGACAATGTCCAGACTGTAATCATCAGTAAATGTATGAACACTCCAGGTGGCAGCAGTGCATATATTAGCTGCAGGCACATCATGGAAGCATGACAGTAAAGTGGCCATGCCACTGGTAGAGTGACTATGATCAGAGGCAGGAAGCCCCTTACTATGCTTCCTCTAACAAAAAGTTATGCAATTGGCCAACAATTTGGGCAGGATCTGCTTAGACAGAAGGAAGCCCACCTTACTGGGGGTGAATGAAACAAAACTGAGAGGGCTTCCTAAAGTCCTTGGTGGATTCAAGGGACAAACATACAGTAAGGTTCTATGCAAATCCAAGGTATGCAGTAATGCTTCACCTTTGTTGGCACGTTCAGCATAGTATACAGGAAGGTGTACTGTCTGATTCAATGTGAAATCAGAGACCTCTTTTGGAAGGAAATGAGGACTGGTTCATAAAAACCCTACCCTGGTGAAAAAAATCAAATCTGAAGGCTTAGAAACCAGAGCCTGCAACTCACAAACTGTTCAAGAAAAAGTAATAGCAACAATAAATAATGTTTTCCATGACAGGAAACTCATGTTGCAAGTCGCAGCAGGCTCAGAAAGAGCCCCTGTCAGTTTTCCAAGAGGTCACGAGTTGTAACTGGTGTATCTATTGGAGGATACATGTAGTATGCCTTTAAGGAACCTATGGCACATGCCTAACTATAGCAGAGTTTACCATGAACAAGGACATGAGTCCAGATGGCCACCAAATGCACCTAATAGACAAATACTACAGACCTAATAATAGGTAATCCATTACAGAATTTACAGGATAAACAGAATGTGAAGATTACCATATAAAAAAATGATTTTACAGGCATGATATCTTAGAAGAGGCTAGCTAATTGAAATAACATCATCACAGAAAATTCTTACAGGCATGTTCATTGTAAACCAAATTATTTCTAGATACCCACTTACATAGCTCAGAGACAAACACTACAAATCTTTTTATTAATGCACTAAATCAAAATCTGTTTTTAAGGGGTCCCAGATGTCATTCCAGAATTCCATATAATGTATTTTCTCCAGTTTAATTAAGTTTCCCCATTGGGCCAGATATTCAGAAATGCGCCAAAGGCTGGCCCAAGTCCGACACAGCGCAAAACCGATGCGACATGGTGCAACAGGAGCCATATTCAGAGGTCATGCTGGCCACACTGCACCAGTGCAACATGGCTGGAAATGGCACAATTGCACCCTGGCACAACCGTAGATGTGCCATGGTGCAACCACAGGTGCAACCAACAGTGGCACAGACAGGAGGTGCCAATGGAGGATGGAGAGCCACCAACGGGGCCCCCCCACAGGCAGCAGGCCATCCCCCCCCTGCACAACCAGATCAGGCGAGGCCACACCCATGACCACGCAGTCAAGCAGACACACCTGCCACACAACTCTGACAGCCGCCCCAAGGCACAGCCATCAACTGAGTGGAGGGACACCACCACCACCATGGGACACACAGCAGCACATAGCAGTGATCCGCAGAAGCACAACACGCACCCCAACACATGCAGACCACACGGACAAGCACTGGGCCACTGTAGCATGGCTCCTCACACCACCTGCAAAGCAGACACAGACACAGGCAAGTAAGTCAAAATAGATATATATTCAAAAAACCATATACAGTAACAAGGAGGTGGGAAAGGGTAGGATAATGAGGGAAGGGGACAGGAAACAGGGACTGTACAGTGGGATGAGGGACTGGAGGGAGAGGTATGGCTGGGGAAACAGGGGACACAAAATTGGGCTAGTGGCGCCACGTCCTTCCACCCTGCTGCCGTTGATGACTTCTGATCACCAGAAGCAGTCTCTGGACCTGGAATACAGCCTCCATAATCATCAAGGTTACCAGGATGAGCTGCCTCAGGAGCCTGCAGTACAGTGGCCTCCTACACCATTGCTGGACACTTAGGACAAGGGACAAGACAGGTGATCAGTGCAATGTCCCAAGGAACACCACCCAACCACAGCACATACCAGGCAGGGGGAACAACTCCCACCGGACAGCCCATACAGGCCACCCACAGGGGCATGGGCAAATGCCTGCCGCAGGCGGCACACATGTAGTGCACAGCAGTGGTCCTCGCCGACAGTGGCCATCCAACTGCACTATGGCAGTCACATGGCACAGTGCCCTGGCGCACACAGCAGCATCAGTGGCAGCCGTGTGCACACACATCACCAGCAGCTGGCACACATGAACGATGGATGGGCCACAGTGGCAGGCACTACGCACAGTGCGACACAGACAGCTGCCATGGCACATGGCACAGGTGGCCATGAGCACACTCATGCCCCTGCCACCCCCAATGATGGTGCGCAGAACAATGTTAGTGTCTACTCGCCCTCTGTGGCCCCACTGGCACTGGAGCTGCTCCTCCTCCCTGTGCTGCTGTGGCCTGATGATTCACCAGCACCACCCGACATCTGTCCTCAGGTCCTGGGACTGGAACAGAAACAGGTGCACATCAGTAACCAACCACATCAGCTGCCCACCACCCCCACCCTCATGCAGGGTGAGCCCTGCCCGACACGTCCCACAGAGTGGCAGCGCAACACAGGTGGTGGAGGCGTGCCACCCACAATGTGCACAATGGTAGTACTCCACCCTGCAGGACATGCCAGGCAACCTAGCCAAAACCACAGTACAGCACCAGGGCACACATGCAAGATGGGCCTACTAACCTGGCTGTGGCACAGTCCCACACCTGATGCACACCTCCATCCTCCTGAGGCACTCTGGGTTCCTCTGCAGCAGGTCCCCATATCGGTGGTGACACTGCACACCAATTCTGGCCACCCCTGTGCACTGAGTGAGTGAGGCAGCAATTGTCGCCACATAGCCACTCGGGGCTGCTGCAGTGGTGCCTGCCCAAACAGCTGGGAGCGTGTATCTGGATGTGGCCACGAGGTTGGCCAGCTCCACCTGCATCCAGTTGGCCACTCATCCATGTCGTTGCTGCTGTGTCATCACTGGGGTGTAAGCCGCGGAGCAAAATGGTGGCAGGAGGTGCACGTGGCCAGTGCATGTGCCAGATGCTCAGGCCAAGGGGACATGCGCTGTGTCTGCCCATCGTAAACTAAGAAGACGTGTGGCATGGGCAAGACTACGTGGGGTCACGGGTATGGGGGTCACCCGGGGCAGTGGCCACAGCAGGGGTCGGGGTCAGCTGCCACACAGTGCGCACGTGCACAATAGCAGGCATGGTGCACTGTGCGCCATGGTCCCTATTGCACAGTGGGTGCACAGTGCACAATAGGTGGCAGCACACCGACTGGCACATGCGCACTGCAGTCCTGTGCAGTTCACATGTGTGCGATTGTGCAGTGACTTGCTCTGGAGCAATCTCACTGTGCATGGACCAAATTCACAATATTCAGCTGCAACATGCAAATGAGCTCATCAGCCAATGTGTGGTGCACTGGGGGAATTAGCGATGTCATTACCATTGCGCCAGTGCTCATTTGCATGCATTGCGCCATAAAATTGCCATGGACCAGCACAGCCCATGGACGGTATTGCATCCTTCTGAGGTAAGTTGCGCATGCTACTAGAGCACACTGAGCCCAGCCAGCACAGCAGGGGGGGATGGAATAGGGTGCTGCTGACACTGACAAACTGTGCTGTCCATGTCCACAGGTAGCAACATGTCAGAATGTGAGGAGGATGAGGAGCGTGGGCCTGCTCACAAGTGCAGACCCAATTTCACGAAGGCAGAGGCCCTGTTTGAGGCCTACCTCAACAGGGAGCCGCTGTTGAGTGGTGCCACGGGCACACCACAGGCCAGGGCTGGGGTCTGGGAGGAGATGGTGGCATGCATGAACCAGCAGGGCAGCCACCAGCGGTCAGTGCAGAAGTGCCACAAGAAGGTGGGCACAGATAAGCTGCACATCAAAGAGAAGGTGGCAGCCATCCGTGCAGCCCAGAAAGCCACCAGAGGGGGGCCTGCAGATGTGCCACAGCTCACGGTGCAGGAGGAGTTGGTGGAAGCCACCATGCAGCGCAGCACCATGGAGGGTGTGCCAGGTGGAGGATTCCAGATGGGTGTCAGCCCATCACTGTATGGTATGTATGTCGGGCATGCACAGTATGAAGTGGTTGTGTAGGGGGGGGCGGGCACTCATGGGCATTGCATCACTGACACACCTGTTTTCTCTTTCAGCACCAGCATGCCTGCGCATGGAGGATGGGGTACCAGCAGCAGCCGTGGAGGTAGGACCAGCCCCAGAGCACCAGCCATCCACCTCCATGGGCATCCGGGGACCTGATAGGCTGCAGCACACCACCACTGTCCAGTCGGATGTCCTGGGCATGGGGTCGGATAAGGCCCTGGATGTGTTTCTACAGGATGCCAGTCTCGGTGTCCATTACATGGAAACACAGATCAGGGTGGGTCTGACACATGATGATGACTTAACCATGATCCTGGACAGCATGGGTGGTGTTGTAGGGAGACACCCATACCAGACACCAACACAGGCTGCGCGCCCAGTGGCCTGACAGTAGCGGAACAGCTTCCCGCCACCATTGCAGGTCCTGCTGTGTGCACTGCCACAGCTGTGCCATGTGGTGGTGGTGGTGGTGCAGTCGCGCAGGCACTCAGCAGCGTTTAGCCGCTGGATGGGCAATGGCAGCAGGCTGCAGAAGCCACAGGGCAGCCGGATGCAGGGTCCACTGCTGGGGTGCCTGCTAGGGACATACCACATGAGGACCCCACTGTGCAGTGTCCACCTGAGCGGGGGGCTGTGCAGCATGGTCGATCACCACAGGAGGGTCGGCACCCTGCCCAAGTTCCCCAGGGTGCTGACCAGTTGGCAGATTACACCCATTTCCTGCGGGCCTCCCTGTAGCAACAAGTGCTGCTTGCTGCTGGGGTGTGGGCACTGCACGCAGAGGTGTGCCAGGTAGCCGGGCAGCATGAGATGGGCACTGCACAGCTCCTGGTGGCTATACAGCACTTGCAGGAGGCCACGGCTGCATCCCAGGATCGCATTGCTAATGTGATCATGGATGGCTTTGCACTGCTGGCTGCCACAGGGCATGGATGGCCACCATGGACCCCATGCAGTGCACTGTCCACCCCACAATCCCAGCGTTGGGTGACACCCACACTGTCGATGCCGGGCTCTGCTGTTGGTATCCTAGGCATGCCTGGGGCAGGCCTGTTTGGGCACCTACACACCCCTGCGCAGACCTGGCATGGTCCCACAGTTCAACCCCTGGGAGGCTGTTGCTAACACCCCCTGTGGCTGATGAGCAGCCTGTGGCTGCTGATTGGCCCTGGCGTGGTCACCCCCGTGGCTGCGGCAGCCATGGTTCCACGCAGTGGCCCTGATGTGCGTGCTGCCCTGACCGCAGTCTGCAGCCACCACCCTGTGCACACATGGGTGGTGTGTGTGTGTGTGCATACCACTTGTGTGGCGCCTGTGTGTCTCGCCGCACGCTGCCTGTGAGCGTGCCTGCCCGATCGCTGGCCCGTGTGGCATGGGCGTGATGAGGGCAGTTCTACATCAGTTGTGCCTGTGCACCAGTGCAATGCATTTGATCCCCACCACCTGCCAGCGCCTGGGCATGTGGATGTGTATGTGTGTGTGTGTGTCGCTATGTGATGCTGTGTGCAGTTGTGTGTGGATGTGTGCTACTGACTCCCCTACCCCTGCACCACACCTCTGTGTGTGCATGCCCATTGCCATGCATGCCCCTGCCTGTGTGCGGTACCTGTAGGTGTGGCCTTTACATGGTTTTGGCGCCACCTACCTGCGTGCACCATAGTGCTGTGCGATGGTGTCTCGATGCTGCCGTGCCATCCTTTGCAGCCAGGGATCCCTCCACCTAGGGGGCCGTCCACCACCCTCCAGCCCATTGCCTCCATCGTCCCCACTACTGTCACCCTCATCAACCTCGACAGCTATCCCACGGTCAATGGCCATGTTGTGCAGTATGCAGCAGGCCAGGAATAGGCCACAGGCTTTCGAGGGGCTATACTGCAGGGCACTGCCAGATTTGTCTAGGCAATGGAACTGTGCCTTCAGCATTACGAATACACGCTCAATGATGTTTCACATGTTGGAGTGTGCCTCATTGAAGCGTTTCTCTGCTTGGGACAATGGGTGCTGATAGAGGGTGAGCAGCCAGGGCCTCAGTGGATAGGTGCTGTCTCCTGTATGGATAATGACATGGTTAGCCCTGTGACATCCTTTGCTGTCCCCCTGCCTGTCTCTGGTCCCTTACCAGCACACCCACCCTGCCCTCCCCATCCCATGGCCTGCTCTGCACCCCTTGCCCATCCCATACTCACCCACTAGGTGGCCCGTGGGGATGTCCCCACACTCGAACCTGTGGCACAGTGCAGAGCTGTGCCAGATGAATGCATCATGCGCACTCGCAGGGTGTGTGCCACAGACATTGGTGATGCCCCCCTTGGCGTCGCACACCACCTGGCAGTTCACGCTTGGGAACCCCTTACTATTGATATAGGCCACACCCTCAGGGCCAGATGGTGTGTGGATGCCCATGTGGGTGCAGTCAATGGCCCCAACCATGCCAGGCATACGTGCTACCCAATGGAAATCATGCATGGTTGCTGTATGCTCCGCCTGTGTGCTGGGGAAATGGATGTATTCTGAAGCATGTGGCAGCAGAGCAGTGAGGAACTGTGTTGGAAGTTGTGATGTGGCCGACTGGGTTATGCCTGTGGTGTCCCCTGTTGGTCTCTGGAAGGTGCCCATGGTGAACAGGCACATGACAGCTGCCACTTTTGTCTCCACAGACATTGCGTGGCTCTGTCTTGTGGGTGCCTGCTTCTCCTCACTGCACAGCTCGCAGAGCTACCTCAGAATGGCCCTGTTCAGGTGGTACCATCCCACAATCTCCATGTTGGTGTAGTTCTGCAAAGTGGTGTGGGCATGGTACCATCTATTTTGGGCATTCTGCTGATGGGCCCTTCCTCGGCTACTTCACTGTTCCTCCTGCCCCCCTCACACCCCTCATAATGGCCTCCATTAGGAAGGCACACTATCCGTGGCCCCTGATGTCCTGTCTCCCTTTGGGTGGTCGGCTGCTGCAGGCTGTGTGCCACCCTGGTGCACTGCCTGGCACTGTGTCTGCCTGTCCCTCTCACTCTCTATGCCCCAGGCTCCTTCTCCACTGCCACCTCTGTCCCTTTCCCCCTGTGGCTGCCTTTGACAGTCTGTCTGTCTCTCACTCGCTCTGTCTCCCTTGGTCTGTCTTTCTGTCTGTCTGTCCTTCTTTGCTGTGTTTTGCCACTCTCTCTTTCTCCCTCTCACCTTGCTCAAGTGCTGTCTGTGTGCTTGTGCCCTGTATTTATAGGCTCAAGTCTGCTCAGAGCATCCAGGTTTTGCTCCGTACTTGCACCGTGGTTCCATGGTTGAATATCACACTGTACCAGATATTCATGGGCACGCCCCCCTGCTCTTGCACCTGCATTCATTATAGTTGTGCATTGGCACAATGGGATTTGCACTGCGCATTGACTCCCACTGAATATTGCTCCTTGGCGTAAGTCCGCACTTGCGCCAGTGCAACTCAGTTGCACAACTGCTTTGAATATCCTGGCCATTGGTTATAAGTAGGATTACTATCTTCCAGTTAAGAAGAATACATTTGCTTACATTTATTAAACATAGCTGGAGAAGTTTTGATTGTACTGATGTAAGTGGAATATCTTTATAAAAAACAATTAAAATTAGTTATTTTTAACTGCAACCACTTTGCCCAGTGAGGATGAAATGATACCAATGTTTTTTTTCCAGAACAGCTGTAAGTTGGAACATGTGAAAAACGTATGTGTTAAATTAGTGACTGAAAGATCACAGCATGTACCCTTATCCGAAATAATAAAACTAATTTTATTATTAAGTTTGTTAGGAGTAAAATATTTTCTATATAAGATAATTAATCTGCTGAAGTTTAGATGAAATAAAATTTGTATGAGGTGAATTCAAAATTTCTTTCTGTTCTGTATCTAATAAAACTATTCCAAGATCCAACTCCCATTTATAATTCAGAAGGGCTAAATTAATATTACTGTAAGTAATAAGTGTATAATATATTCTTGATTTCAATTTAGATGGTGAGTTTGATAACATCAAACTGTGAATAGGAGATAGTACTGGGATATTTATAGAGCTATTTGTTCTATTAACAAAATCACGTAGTTGAAAATATCTGACAAGATAATGATTTGGTATTTGAAATTCCTCCTTTAACTGTGAAAACATTTTGAAAAGATCATTTTTAAAGCAATGGCTCAGTTGTGTTAATCCATTTGAATACCACAATCTATATTCTGGTGCATATAATGATGGTTCAAATTCATTATTAGTAGCATGGCAGGACTAGTTTTATTGTGGCCATTAATTGTAGTATGCACTTTTCACCATACCATACAGATATTTATGGTTGAAGGGAACAGCACTTTATATTTAACATTAGGTCAGCCAGCATGCGGGATGGAAGTTAGATCTGAATATAGCATTTTACTAATCTCTAAGGTATAATTTGGAGATAACGATTTCTATACCAGTCTTTATTTATTTCATTTTTGATAACCGGGTGGGTGTGCTAGATGCAGTTTTCCACAAGATAAATAGTTATTCAGTTAGAATGTTAGCTGGAAGGTCCTGTTCCCCAAGATCGCCCGTGCGGCAGCAACATGTTATTGAAGGACACATATCATTTGAAAACTTTGCTAATAAAAATGATATTCTTGAATTAAAGGAAATGCTGTCAGAAATTAAAATTGGGCTAGCTGAGGTAAATTCCTCTAATGTGTTTCTGTCTAAGCAGAGCGAGGAAATGGACATTCATATTGGAGCCAACAGTAGAAAGACTGAAGAACTGACAGATTCGGTGGTTTACCTTGAACAACTGGCAAGTAAGCAGTCTGAACAAAGTTTTAGTTTACTACAGAAGGTGGATGATTTAGAAAATAGAGGTAGAAGAAATAATTTATGCATTCTAGGAGTGCCAGAGGGTGCTGAAGGGCTGAACACATCAGTTTTTCTGCAAAATTTCATTCCAGATATTTTAGGCTACAAGTGGCCATGGCCAATTGAAGTTGAGAGAGCCCACAGATCACTAGGACCTAAGCTGACAAGTCAGAAGCCCAGACCAATAATTGTTTATTTGCTGAGGTTCTCTGCCATGGAAGAAATTTTGAAAGTAGCCAGAGAGAAGAGAATACTAAATTGGAGGGGGAATCGTATTTCTATATTTCAAGATTTTTCAGTGGAGGTAGTGGAAAGGAGAAAGGAGTTCTTTGATGTAAAACAGCATTTGCGAGAACTTGGAATGCAATATTATTTTAAATATCCAGCTTTATTGATGGTTCAGGATGCTGGGGGAAAATTCAAGAAATGTAACATGGTGAATGAAGTGTGGACGTTTTTGCAAACTTATTAAAGAGAAACAATTAAAAAATTCTCCACAATCTAGGCCAAATTGTCATGTTTCAAACAGTTCATGTGATCGCAGGGATCTGGAATGTTGCTGTGCAGACCCTTGCGCAGACCTCAGCTGCTGTCAATCTAAAGCTAATCCTGCTCACAAAGGCTCTGCTTGAACTTCTATTGATTCTGTGACCCCTTCTCCTCTGCAACCCACATCTTCAACCATTCACCTGTATTCCGAATCCTTTCAGTCCAGCAAGCATCCGGAAAATAAAGATATCCAGCGGAAAGCTAGACAAATGGCTCGTCCCTCGAACATTCCTTGTTTAGCTCATTCTGCAACAAACCCAAAGAAAAGAGAGCGGCGCAATGATAGTGGTTGCTCTTTCTCGCGCAGAAGCTCGCCCGACGCAGATGATAGGCAGGAAATGGAAATAGCGGCACCAGCTCCAGATGTGTCCAACTTAATTAATCCCCATGAAGCAGTACACACGCAGGGAACTAAAAGCAGGAAGAATGTTGTGCCGACAGCACTTTCTACTCAGCAGCATGATTCCTGTAGGAATGTCCTTCCGGTCTGACGGACAATAATCCATTTATGAAAAGTAACGTTATTTATCTTGGCATGTTCTCTCATTGTTTTTTTCAGGTCTGAAATTTTGTGACTATTAGCTTATCGCACTGAAAATACAAAAATCAGCCAATTTTATTGTTGGAGTTTAAAATCAGACGTGGATGATCCCTTTCCCCAGGATTTTTTTTTTTAAACGCTGGCAATATGAAAATGATGCAGCTTTTAGGCAGTAAAGGCTGGTAATTAAGATGCAGTGAATCATCAGTTATTTAGAAATGGTAACACAATATGGATTTATGAATCAATGCAGGGATGTTTTATGGCTCTGGGTACTTACCCTTTCCTTACTGTTCTTTACACAGCTATCTCCTATTCTATGCTTTCTTCACGCTGTAGCATCTCAGAGTATCTTACAAGGGGTAAGAATGGATTGCTGAGGTTTTAAGTGCTCTGAATCAGTGACCGCGCTAACGTGTGCCCAGAGGGAAAAAGATGTAGGTTTTCAATATTGGGCACTCTCTCGGTGCATGCACGCATCTGGGCTGACGCGCTTTCTGTAATTCTTGCTTCCCTCTGTTAAAGTACTCAAAGTACACTGCTGGTAGACTGCTGGAGACTGATAGCAGGGAGAGAGGGGGTTGGTGCATTCCAAAAAAAAAAAATTGTAACATGGTCAGAATGTGATTGGTGGTCAAAAAAGCTGTTTTTTTCCACCAATCACTTTAAGCTGTGGGCGTCTGCTAGGGTTCCTCATGCTGCAAGCGATTCAATGGCATGTGTAGGCACACCATTTTCTACCTCTTTCAGGTCCACCATCGAGGAGTGCATGGTTCTGTCTAGAACAGTGGAGCAGAAAACAATGCATCCAGGCCCTGGAAGAACGAAGGTCTTGCCCGGTACCACTCTCTGCCTCAAGTGTGTCACAGAACACCGTAGAAGACCATCTTACCAGACAGCCTCGTAGTGTTAATGAGGTACATTAAAAACACACTCTTCTCTCACAGCCTACTAGGTTAAGGATTGAGTTTTGAGTGCCAGAGGGGAGTGCGGGAACTGGCTGGGTGAGAACAAGGGCTGAGAAAGGTCTGACTCTAAGATTCACATGGTTAGATTAGTACTTGGGTTCCTTCATGAGTGGAGTGGAGTTGGGGAGGGGGTCTTATCTGAAAGGGGTGGTCCAGAGTTTCAGAGCACAATGCAAAGTTTTATTGATGGAGAGAGTTGGGGGGTCTAATGTTGGAGGGAGCTTTGAAGCTGCGTTTTAAAGAAAAAACTTTTAGTGAGGGAGAGAGTCGGGGGGGTCTGATTGATGTGAGAGGGGGAGCGGCGTTTCAGGAAAAAAGTATGGAGAGAGACATGGGGGGCAGGTGACTAAACTAGACAGTGCCCTTGTTGCCAAAAACCATGCTCTTGCTCCAGTCCTGACTCCTCCTGAGTTTCTCTGTCACAGCCTACTATGCAATTCCATTTCCAGAGGGAGCCAGGTCGGGCTGGAAGGGGAGGATAGTTATTTGTCTGTGAAAGGACCAAAATTTATACACATTGGGTTTCAGGAGTGGAGTGGATGTGGGAGGGGGAGCTCCTGCCTGCGTCTCGTTTTACTTCAAGAAAAAAATCACCAACCCCTATTGTGGCTGGTCTCTGAGCATCTGGCTTAAGTTAAGGGTCACTGTGTTGACTTGCGATGACTCTGTATTAGTCTGTTGGGTATCTGGTTCTTAGCGTGGCATCGGGGATGGCTTAGCAGGTAAGGCACTGGCTCCTGGCCTAGTGAGACTTCCTCATTCCCAGGGAATTTATGCTCATGAAGGGAAAGCAAGCAGTGCTCCCATGCACCCCAGCTGCTGTCAGTTGCTTTTCCCTTTCCCTGCAGTCCAAAAAGTGAAGCCCAGTGATCCTTTCCTGTTATTAACCTACTTCCTTTCTTCCTCTCCTCACTCTGTTTTTTTAGTTAAAGGCTTTGTCATTTTTGGGAAGGTTAATATGAAAAACATTTAATGCAACTTGGTTGATTTATCTTTATAAGTGTAGAGTACATTAGGAAATGGGTAGAAAGAAAATGCTGGCTTCTTCTTAGGTACTTTCGTTTCAGCCGCCAAGGCCTGTCCCAGCAAAACAGCCTGTGCTGAACAGAGGGGGACGACTCTGGGACTCTGGCAACCTGAGGAAGCATTTTTTCACTGAGGGGGTGGTGTGGTCAAAAACAGTGGGTATTCGAAAATGCATAAGTCACATAACATAAGGCAGTTCTAGTGGGGGTATGTAGGACTCTTAGGTAGGCTGCTGATGGTTTTAACTAGGAAGGATCTGATGCTGCTGATTCAATAGGTAGGTATGGAAATGGGCAGACTAGGTGGGTGGCGGGCCAAGACCAAGTGTTCTTTATCTTCCGTCAAAATGTCTGTCCCCCACCCAGCCCTACCAGTATACAACATCCTTCCTCTGACACACTGTAGCAACACCATCACACCAGCACCTCTGCTCTGTCCAACACCCCCCGCCCCCACCCAGCTCTTCCCATTCCCAGTGTACATTACAACCTCCCTAGTCCCTCCTTTCTCCCACATAGTGGCCAGCACCAACACCACAGTAAGTACCCTTCTCTCTCCAACCTCATCCCCCCTCCCAGTCCTACCCCATGTGTCTACATTACAGCTTCCCTTCCCCAGTGTCTACCATCGCAAAGTAACCTTTGCTCTTCCCTCCTCAACTGACCCAGCCCTCCCAGAGTGTGTACACTAGTACAACTTACCTTCATTCTACCATCACACACTGTACCCAGGCCATCACCAATACCAGTTCCCTTCCCCCCTCAGCTCCGTCCTCCCACTCAGCTCTAACCAGTGTTTGTATATATTAGCCTCCCTTCCACCCACACACTGTACCAGTAAGTACCACAATACCATTCTCTCTTCAACCTCACTCAGTGTTCTCCCCCACCCAGAGCTTCCCAGTCTGTGTGTATTACAGCAGTATATTAATTGAACTGATTATTTAAAATTGTGATTAATATTCAGTAAAGTTCAGCACTTCTTACTAATCTCTTGAAGTTGACCCTGCTGTGAGTGAGATTGATAGCTAGGCAGCAGGCTGGTGGGGGGAGGGGGGGTGAGAAGAGCAGCACAGACTACACAGAGTTGTTTTTATGTGAGTCTGATAAGTCAGTCATCAGTGCTGACAGACTGCTGATGACATGTTTTTCTTCTTTATTTTAGGTTGTGCTTCTATGTTTTTTTCTGGAAGCAGCACTCTAAATCAGGGAGCCAAGTCAGAGAGGTGGGTGACCCTCCGGTCACTCATCACGACGGTGAGTGACAGAGGCGTGCTGTCAGGTGCGGAAAAAGACAGTAAGTCAAAGTGTACTACTCCTACTACTACTCTGTATAGTCTGTGTGTCCATATCTTACAGCAACAGTGAGTATGTACAGTTACGGTACACACCATGATGATAGCTACTACTGGTTGGTTGTAGCCTTGTAGGTGAGGACTGAGGACAGAGTCAAGTATTGTCCACCAGGTTCCACTCTCCACTCCGTGATCGATGTATCATCATGTATGGTTGGTTGGTTTGTCCTTCTTTCCAGCACCCACATTACTGAGTACGGAAGTGAACTAGTGAAGGGAACATTATTAACATGAAAGTGAAATTATTGATATTCTGTATTTATTTGTATTTTAAATTCTCCCATCCCATGATTCCTCCAATCCATTCCCTCCCATCCATCCCTCCCGAGTCCTCCTGCTGCTTCCCTCTGCAGCTTCTTTCCGACTTTACACCCCACCCTGGCCTGAAGTTCGCACCCGCCCTGGGCCAGAGCCTGGCTGCACCCATTGCTCACTTCTCTGTGAGTTGCTCACGTCACCCAGAGTGAGTGGAGCCTGCAAGAGGTTGGTGACGGAGGACAATGAGGTCGACTTGATGGCGGTGCACTCCTGAATCTGATTGTGTTGCTGGGGGGGGTTGGGTTGGTGTTTCTCACCTTAAGGCCCGTAGGTGAAGCCCCTGGTGATATACACAAATCAATGCAGCGCATCAGCCTGCGTGTAGGTGCGCAGCACCAGTGCTGCCGCGTGAGCACTGTCAGTGGCAGCAAAGATGATCCGCACCTGGCAGGCACCCACACAGAGACTCACTCAAGTCTAGATAGCCACCCTCCTTTGCCTGACGACGCTACCAAATTTGAGCCTCCACTCTGTGGCAGCCAAGAGCCAAGTTACAGGTTTTGGCTATTTTAATTGCTGCTGCCCTGCTGACATACTTAACTAGTGCTGCTGCTGCTAGTACTGTTTGTATGAGAGAGTATGAATGAATGAAATGTTTAATTATACATGTAATTTTGTTTCAGGCTGTGTTTCATCCATTTTCAGAGGAAGTACCACCAGCCACTGTCAGTCTGGTCCAGTTTTCATCACATTCGTGACAAAGACAGAACAGAAGATCCTCATCCTCACCTGGAATGGAAGACAAAAAGGTATGAACGCCACTCAATATTTTGTATTGACATTTTTTTAAGGGAGCCGGGGCTGGTGTTTTCCTTTTCTAGGACTGACCTTGCGGTGGCTGATGAAGTTTTATAGGAGTAGTAAAACTGTCTGACACGGTCACAGTGTTAGCCAGCCAGCCCATTATGCAACTCTGGTAAGCTAAGCAGGTGGTACCTAGGTTAGGTACGCACACAACCAAGCTATCTGGCTACGCTACTGGACCCAGTTAGGTAAGTAGGTTACCTTACACTATAGGTATGGTGCTGGGTGGGAACTTAAAGGTTTGTTTGACTGTGGCTGCTGCTGCAGCTGTGCACTTGTTTTGTTGCCTTACTTGAGTAAGTTGTCTGTTGTCATCATTATTGGAGACGAGAATAGAGATGAATGAATATGGCGAGTGAGGGAGGACTCCATAGACTCAAAGAATGAGTTTGTGGCTGGCCCGGTGGTGCTGAGGGTTGAGGCACTGGATGCCACACCTCGCTCCACACCGGCCACCCGGGTTCGGAGACTGACTCAGGCCACCGGGAGTCGGCAGGGGGAGAGAAGGATTGAGCACCCAGCGGCAGCTCTCCCACTTGGTGTCCCAGGGACTTACCTCAGTCCCAGTCTTCCTCCATGGTTTACTCCCATTGGCATGGGTCGGTGTCTTCTGCCTGCCAATGGAATGGATCTGGTTTCCAGGAGAGGGTCCTGTAGCCTGGGTGCAAAGCCTAAGAGGGGCCCTTATCAACCTGCCCCACTGCCAACCATCTTTCTGTGTTTTTCTCCCATTGGTGGAGTGAACTTGCAATGCCATCTAGACATGCTTACGCACGCTTCCATACATAGAGATGCAGCGAAGTTCCAGTGAAGTTAGGAAATTCACCTTCACAGAGCAATTCTTGAAGTTTTGCTCCTAGGTTGAAAATTCAGCTATTTGACTTTGACATTGAGGGGGTGGAATTTCACTGCAAAGTGTGGAATTTTGTGTGAAATTCCACCATTCACACTGAAATCCTGCTGTTCATGGGGGAAATTCCATACTTTGCGGGCAGAATTCCATACTTCGCGGGTGGAACTTCGCAATGCACATCTGCAAATTAATCTGCAAATCACGTTAAATTCGATGACTAATTTGAGGAAAACTTTTCTAACTTCACCCATCTCTACCTGTGCATAGGGGATGGGCTGAAGGATGCCCTTCTGGAGGCCCAGCTTACCCAAGTCATCATCAAAATGGACTCACCTAAACAACAAAACAGGCAACCATACCTTACTAGACTGGGCCCTTGTTTCCATGCCAGACTGCATCAAACCAAGTGGCATATTTGCTGACTCCCTCCGTGATCACGCCCCTATTTTTTGTGTGTGGAATAATGCCTGTCCTAGACCTCCACCCAGGGTTTTCATGGTCTGGGACTACTCCAGATTTAATGTAAGTACTTTTCTTACCACTCCATCTGGCATCAAATAGGCCGCAATTAGTGCCTTTCCAGATGTGGACTCAGCCCTACATTTCTTTGCATATAATTGTTTTGCAATTTAATAAACTTTATTAGAAAAGACACTTTTAAGGTACATACAATATCTTTGCATATAATTTAATTTCTGCTGTCAATGCCCATGCTCCACTTCAGCAGACATTTTTTTTTTCTTTTTTTCAAATTCTACTTTTTCCATCCCTACCTGAGCCCCACTGAACTCTCTCTGGCGACCGCCCATACTGGATTCTACCTCCTTGCGTGGCATCAACTGGTCTCCTCTCCCCCCCCGACACCAGGCATCCCCTGGGTCTACCATCCAGGGAAGGGCCGCTCCCGCCCAGGGCGCTCCTTCTGCTAGGGTTGAGACCAGGTTGGGAGAAGCCGGCCCAGGATACAGCCGTGCCTGTCTCTAGAAGTGTGATACTTGGGTGCGAGGCGCCTTCTCCTATCAGTGGGAGGAGGGAGGCATTTCTTAAAGTAGATCCCCTGTGGGCCCGGCTGTCATGGCAGTGTGCTGCCTCAGCTCCTCCCAGGCATGCGCGCCATGATGCTGCCCAGGCTACCTCCGACCACCGCCAATGATGCGCTCTTTGAGCGATCGTATCCCTGTCCCTCCCCAGGAAAGAAAGAGCAGCCCTACAGGCGCTCAATCTCTTCTTCCCCACTAACCCCCAGCTCCCCGGGCTCATTCCCGAAGCTGGGTCACCAGCGTGGCGCAAGGTGTGGAGTCCAGCACCTCAACCCTCAGTGCCACTGGGCCGACCAGCAGATGAAAGTTAAAGGACAACACTCCAAGTGGCTATACCACATCCTCACAAAGTCCATGAAGATTAGAGACAAGGCTTGGGGGATTTTTAAAAACTCGGGTCCTGCTTCTGACTGGAACATATATAGGGCCCTCAGAAATGCATGTAGACAGGACCTAAAAACTGCCAAACAAAAGTATCTACACCCGAGCACTAATCCTTCAGCCCTGCGTTACTTCTATTTTCCTAGTGGTACTAGTTTCTTGCTCCCTTCTTAACCCTCCCCACTCTTACGGACTATCCCCATCTCCACTATTCCTGACTTGTCTCCTAGGCTCCTACTTTTGAGCCCTTTCTCTGTTTGCTACCCCTCGTTTCCACCTAACATACCCCCTCTTCTCACCCCCTACCTCATCCTATTGTGTCATATTAATACTCTACTACCATTCACTACCTGCTGTGATTTTGCATCTCTACTCCGCCCTCCCCTCCTTCTCCCCCATCCTTTTCTGCCTAATTCCTGTCCCCCTTGCAGGGTTCTATGCATCCTGAAGGGGCTTAGGTCCTGGCCCTCTCTCTTCTACCCCTCTTCCTTTCCCCCACTTCTTAATCCTGACCCCCTTGCAGGGTTTTTTGCATTCTGTAGAGGTATGAGATTGGCTTTCTCTGCTACCCCTCTCCCCCACTTTCTAATCCTGACCCCCTTGCAGTGTTTCTTGAATCCCGAAGGGGTTTAGATTGGCTCTCTCTCTCTCTCCTCTGCTCCTCTTACTGTTCCCCTCCCATTTTAATCCTTCGCCTGCCCACCTCCCTGCTTATTTATCACTTTCCTCCTCTCCAATACTCCCTCACCTGCTTCTCCATCTCCCTTCCCGCTTTCTCTCCCCTCCCTTTCTGACTGGTCCTGTACCCCTTGCAGGGTTCTCAGCATCTTGAAGGGGAATAAATCTTAGCTGAACGTCCTCTCTTCCTCTTCCTTCCCCCCATCCGCTACCCATCGCCCTCCCTCTATCCCACTTGTCTTACAACTGCCCTTCCTTGTGTCTACTTTGCACTTCCCACCTTATGCTCAGCCTACTTCTCTAGCACTTCAACTGTGTCAGCCATCCTCTAACCTGTCCCCTACTGGATCACTGCCCTTGGGCTGTTGCAATGCTTGTTTATCCAAATATGTTTTTTTCACCCTCGCCGATTGGTCTGGGACATTCTGCTCTGTACATGTACTCACTTGTTATGTTTTAGCAATTGTACTTGTATTCCTCTGTTATTGTTATATGTTTACTGTTCTCCCAACTATTGTAAGCCCCCCCAGATGCTTCTGGAAATGAGTTGTTTACAGCTCATGTTGTCTTTCCTGGTGAAACATTTTCCAAATAAAATAAATAAATAAAATACATAACATGAAGGCTAGAAACTTGTCTGATCTCAAGATGTTTTGGGCACAAATTAATGCCTTTCTCAAAGGTTTCGCCATCTCATTTGATTGTGATACTGTAGCTAATGGCAATGCATATGAAGATCCAATGGTGACGACTAATCCTTTCAATAACTTTTTTTCGACAGATTTAGACCCCCCCCTCCCCCTGGGACACCTACTCCCTCCCCAGTTTAGTCAGTAGATGTGTCAGTACGCTGAGTTCCATTTCTGTATGGTAATAAGAAAAGAAGTACTATCCCTCCCCTAAAGCAGCTAAGGGATAAAGACACTACTGGCTATGATAAACTCGAGCCAAAAAGATCCTTCAGATAGTCAATCCTGTCATTGCCTCTCCTGTCGTTCTGCTGGTTAATAAGTCTCTAAGTGAAGGGAGAGTCCCTAAAAGGTGGAAAGTGGCCCACACAGTCCCAGTACACATGGGGGGGTCCCAGAGAACCAATCGAAAGATACTGTTCAGTATCATTGCTTAGTTCCTTATCCAAAATCCTCAAAAGTTTAGCCTACAATTAGATACAAGGCAATCTGGAACAGCATCATATACTCACTAACAAGTGGGACGGCTTTAGGAAAAATCATGGCACTGACACAGCATTAGTTAGGCTACCATCAGACATACTTGGAACTACATGGATAAATGGCAGTCTACAAGTGCTATATTTATAGACTTCACCAAAGCCTTCAGCTTGGTGGATCACAGCCTCCTATTAGTCAAACTGAAACACTTTGGGTTTGACAGTCTTTCTTGTCAATGATTCTCTAAATACCTGGCTAACAGATCCCAACAGGTCATGTGGAAAGGTGCTCAATCTGTGCAGAAGCCCTTAACAGACGGTGGCCCCCCAAGGCTACATTCTGGGTCCACTGTTGTTTTCCTTACTAACAACTAGCCTAGAAACTGTGGTGGAACTAATGTGCTACTGTCCATGGATGATGCTGCATTGTACAGATGTGCTGATGTAGCACAGATCAGTAGTCTACTAGCTACTGATTTATGTGAACTTGAAACTGGTTCACCCTCAACAAATTACTCCTAAACACAAAAAAGACCAAAGCCATACTGTTCAGCCTCAAGCACCTTGGTACCTCCAGACAACACTGTTATCAGTGGCAACATCTGCTGGGGTCCCAACTGAGATGGCAGCCTCAGTGAAATACCTTTGAGTGTACCTGGACCAGGACGTCTCATCCAAACACCATGTTATTTGCATTAGAAAATCCCTACACAAGAAACCTGGGTTACTGTATCACTAAATAACCATCTGTCTAAGGATTATTGACTTGCCATTGCTACTAGTAGGCTGCTCCCCATTTTACTCTACGCTGCAATCACTAAGATGCTCTGAACTAAAAAGGCTAGCGGTTCTCTACAACAAAATGTGTCATTTTGTTGCTGTTGTCCACTCAACAGTGCACCACTGCAATGTCCTCTGCTGCTTGACCAGGCCCTTATTTAAAATGTAACTCACCTACTCACATCTTTGCTGTGCATTTAAACTAAAGGTTCTAGCCCCCAAGTCTCCGAGATGTTTTGTTCATCAAAACTCACAGAAGGATGCTTCTCTCATCCTTCAATACCCTGTTTGATATATCGAGAACTGGGTCTTATGTGGGTAGGAGATCCTTTGTCTTCACACCCCCCTCCTGGGGGAATGCCCTTGTGGAAAACTCCCTAACTTCCTCCCTTGGTAGCCTTAAAAAACAACTCAAACTTTTCTCCTTTGTACCTTTAATCATTTAAGCAATAAAGCATGACAGGCGTGGGTTACGCAGAGATTTGTCCACACTAGAAGTGGATAAATCCTGGCATAACTCATACTCTGGAGTGGGTTATTGTGATTATACAATGCCCCCCTTTATTTCTGAGCCCAAAAAATAAAGAAAAAGTGTGCCTTTTTTTTTCTGTATTTTACATAATTTTTTTGTAATTTATTGAGGCCCCTGAAAAACATGCACCTAGGTTGCTAAGGTTCCGATCTCTGTGACACACACACACACACACACACTCACTCACTCACTCACTTGATCAAAGCTTTTTTCCCCATTTCCCATCTCTATTTCATAACTACACTTTAATTAATTTGCAATATTTGAGTAAGTGTAGGGAGTGGTCTGTGACTTCGCCTATCATTTGGCAGGCATGCTTTTTTTTTTTAATATTAAAGGAAATGGGTACATCGAGGAGTAAATGGAGGAATAAATGCAGCTGGCTTCTGAATGGGATAAACTGTGAAGTGCTACCTGGTGCTGCGACTCTGCGATCACTGGTATTTATTTATTATTTTATTTGTTCGCATTCACAGTCTCATCCGGGAAAGAGGTAGTGAGCTGCTAACACCTCGGACAGCATTCGGACTGCTTGTAGGAAGGTATTTTTTTGTGAGAAAATCGGTATGTGCTGCAATTATTGGGCTGATGTGTCGAGGTTCACAGGACTGGAGTGCAAGGGCAGGGCTGATGATATGTGGGGTGGAGTTCAGGAGAGGGCCATGGTCTCACTTTGGCCCATACTCTGGAGCATCTACCTGAAAACAGTATTCTGAATGGTAAGGATTTCTTTGCTGTTTTGTTTTCTGTGAAAAGGATTTTCTGGGTACTATATGAATGATGAAGGTAAAAGGGTATATATTTTAGGACAGTGCAGGGTTGCGATTAGGTCGGGGTTTACCAACGATTCAAGATGGCAGGTTTAATGATTTGATTTCGGGGGGGGGGGTCAGAGTGATTTCTTTAATGTCCCATTGCCAGATGCAGCTGACTGGCACCTTTTGCATGGGTGATGCCAGTATTTACCATGGCTGAAAGGTACCAGTCAGCCAATCAGGTTTCAGGATTCTCAGAGGCCATTGTGTAATAAACAGTACCATTCCTGCTCTGTATCACTGCACTTCACTTTGACTCTGCTGCCAACTAAATGCTCCTGCTGCACTGTGTTCTGATACCATAAGTCTAATGTTCACTCCAGTTGAACTTCCTAACTCATGTGACCCTATGTTTATTTTTGTCAATAATCTCTGTTTATTGTGTTTTGTACTTGTTTTTATCATGATGTGCCTTTACATGTAATTAATTCTAGGTCACCCCTGAAAAAGGGACTCTTGGTCTCAGCGGGCCTACCCAGTTAGCAAAATTCAATAAATAAATAGAGGTGGGACTATGTATGCCATGCTTCATAAAAGGCAAAACTGATATAAGCTATACTAAGCATAAAAGCACACTTCATTAATATATAACAGCCACAGCCACAAAATCAAGGCTATAGCACCAGTCGGGACAACCTATTTAATACCATAGTAACTACCTATGGTAAGATACATCATAACAATACAGACATACCAGCAGACAATCGGTTGCATTGTTGGTATATATCTGTCCCACCAATTGGAATGTTATGGAAGCACGCTAGGCACAGAGCTACACTCATTTACTTTTTGCAGTATAAAATGGTTGCATAATACTTTACTTTTCACTGAGATGACTGGCTGCTCTTGAGTAGCATCTCTGGACAAAGACCATCAGCATGGAGGACACCCATGGTAGACACCCTGGACATTTAAGCTGCACTTAGTTCTGCAGCCCTTCATTCTCCAGACTGCAGCAGTGAAGACCACTAGTACAACATCTGTTTAGACATCAAAAAGCCACGCCCTTGAATCCCATCTCAGAATCTGATTTGTTACAGGTGCCCAATGGAAAAGGGGTGTTTAAGTCCTTTTGTGTGAGTCTTTCTTGCAGGGTGAAGATGGCATCTTGGCATCCTTGGAGTTTGGTGGTCAGTGAGGGAAGAAAGAAGGGGGAGCCCTCTCAACCCCAGGCTGGTGTCGGGTCCTCAGCAGTTGGCAAATGCAGTTGGAATGGTGGAGTGGATGGTCTTTTAGCTCAGCGTGCCATGTTTCTCAAGTCATACCCTTGAATTCCATCTGAGCATCTGATTGGCTACAGGCACCCAATGAAAAAGGAGGGTTTTAAGTCACTTTGTGTAACTCTTTTTCACAGGGGAAGATGGCATCTCAGTGCCCTTGAGGGCCAGTAATTTGTAGGAGGGAGAGGGAGAAGCCTCTTGACCCCAGGCTGGTGTCAGGTCCTCAGTGGTCAGCAACTGCTAGGTCTACTACCCTACAGTCTTTCAGAACTACCCCTGTCTGAACTGAGATATTGAATAGTCCTACTTGGGTGCATCCCATCTGGCCCTGAAGCCTTATCTACAGTGGTAGTCATGTAAAAGTTGACTGGTAGCACAGTATACCAAGCAGTGCATAAGCATAGTACCCAGTGAATATTATCTATAACGGTACCCCTCAATGACATGCACCGCATGGTACAAGTCAACTTTTGCGTGATTACCACTGTATCTTTAGGGCTTCAAGCTCTTTCTGGACCCTCTCTCTGGTAAATACTGGCTCCCTCATTTCAGGAATGCTCCTGACAGTCACTTTCATTTCACTTTCAGGCAGGGGGCCACTGTCTTCCCTTGTGAAGACAGAGCAGAAGTAATTTTTAAGAATGGCTGCTTTTTGTTCATCTTTCTCTAGTACCCTCCCCCCTTATAGCCTAACATGCCCCTCCCTGCTTCCTTTTTCCTTACTAACGTATAGCTGAAGAATTATTTTTTCCTACCCTAGACCACCTCTGCAATACACAGCTCTGTGTCTGCCTTTGCTTACCTGCCTGTCACCTTTGCTTCCCTAGTTTGTAACTGGTACTTTCCCCATTCCTCCTCCCTCTGCTTTTCCTTGTACCTGGTGGAAGCCTTGTTCTTGGCCCTCACTGATTCTCTGACCATTACTGAGAATCATAGTGGTATCCTGCGCTTGTTTCATTTTGTAACATTTCTCATACATGACTTTGTTGCCTCAAGAATGGTCCCTTTGATTACCAACCATCTTTCCTCATTGGGTTACTATAGTCTATACCAAAAAATATTGCCCCGGTGGCTCCCTGACATGGAATATCAAGGCAGTATGCTAGAAGTCCAGTTCCTACAATGTCCAGAAAACACATACCCAATGGTAGGAGAAGATGACCCTCTCAAGCAATCATATTACAGTGAAGTTGATTTAGGTTCAGATTTTCAGACCTGCCAAACTGTGCCAGTGTTTCACCAGGAGATGGCTTCTTCAGGGCAGCAGTATCTACATTTAAGTAAAAGATCAAATACCATTCTGCACTATATACAGTGGGTGGTCAGACTATTAGTAGAATACTACAAAACCATTGCATATTGGAAATAAATCATACCTGAGAAGTCTATCATGAACCTTTAATTCTGTGTCCCTTTTCTGTCATGAAATAATTCTATGTAGTAGTATCTTTTTATTTGTTTGACTTGAAAACCATTACAACATTCTTACAAAATGATCATTTTATTTTTAAATGTTTAAAAACACACAGTATTTATTTATTTTTATTTTATTTAAACATTTGATAACCGGGAAAGGCACACTGAGCTGAGGCTCATTTTCAGGTGTGACCCGAGCAAGGGGGAAAGGGATATAAAGCAAAAAATAAAGAATAGATACATGAAATAAATATATAGTTGCATAAGTTATACAGCAAATTATTATACATGCAGATGGACTATGTACAAATAGTATCATACAATTCTGAGGATTAGATTACTATACACACAAAAAAATTTGGCACAAGGCTGGGCCTGTGAGTGGCTAGGAATAGGTGCAGGTGCAGAGTAGAATTTGTCGGATTTGGTATTTGAAGCAGTTGTGAGAGGGTGAGTTTCTCAGGAGAGGTGGAAGTTGGCTCCATAAAGAGGGAAGTCTGTAGGTGAAGGCGGATTTGCCAGTGGACAAGGAAGGTTTTGAGAGGGAAAAAGAACGGGAGTCTCTTGGGCGCAGCAAGTATGGTGAAATTGCAGCTGTTGTTAGCCTCTCTGCCAGGTAAGGGAGGAGCAGGTTGAACCAGAATCTGGATATGAAGGAGATGGAGTGACTGAAGTGATGATGGGATAGAAATGGTATCCCTAGGGAAGAAAGGAGAGTGCAGCGGTGGGTTCTGAGAGGGGAATTTGTGGTAACACAGCAGAAAGCGTAGAGGAGGGAGTCAAGTCTGGATAACAAGGAGATGGGGCAGTGCCATACACTATGACAGTGTAGTCGAAGATAGGAGTGATCATTTTTGCTAATAATATGCATCTAACGGTAGTGGGAGGGCATCACAATTTCTGTATAGTAGGCCTAGCTTAGAGCGGAGCGCCGTTATCAATACATACATAGATAGACAATAAGTAATACAATGCTATAAGCAAATACATATCCACAAACAGATAAAATATATTGATTTAATTTCACTGCAACAAATCTTCTTCAATTGCACTAACCTTTAATCTCATCCCATCTAATGTAATCTACATTATCTTATTTTAGCCTTCTTTATCTTTGCAATTGCCAAAAAGTAATTTGCCATTCTTACAATCCTGTCCTCATCCTTTATATTCGTTATATTCGTTAACAGTTCCTCCTCTATAAGACCATAATGAGAATCTATATATGGTGCAAGCCAATACTTGCAAGTTTCATTATACCATGGGTAATACCATAGTGCATGTAAAAGATTTCCTTTACCATCAAGGGGACATGAGCAGTTTGGGCCATTAGGTGAGGTTTTTCCCATATCTAACAAGCAAAACATTACTTGGAAAGAGTTAAAATTTATAACGAGTGTAATTTTTCCTTAACATGGGATCTGTTAAAACAATAAGGTATGTTTTGTATTCAACGATACAATTATTTTGTGCATACCATAATGAATACTTTGAATTCCTGATTAGTTGTAAATCCTTTTGTATCAAATAATTTTTGACTTTGTGTAGTCCACACTAAGCTTAATATTTTTATTTAAATATTGTAAAAGTGTTTGTAAGTCACATCTTTTCAATAGAGCAAGTATGGTTTTATACCACTCTGATTTTTGACACTCAAACAAATACCATTTTTGTTTTTCAGTTAAACATTTATACTCTGATCTATGCGAATCCAATCTAGTTATTTGCAGCCAAAAATTTAGTTTCTTTGTATCTATAACAGCATTTATATTTTCTAGGCCTAATTCTGCACATAAATAGCTTGCTGGGCATGTATGTCCACGCACTAATGATTTCCTTTAAAGTTTATGTATAGGCACCATCGAACTTCTCTCTTGGCCGTGTCCCATATTTCGGCCCCATACAACAATTGTGCTGAGTATTTTGCATGTATTGCATCGAGTAGTGGTTTAAGGACAAACCTTCATATAAAATATTGAATCTCCCTAGTGCTATTGCCGTTTTATTTGCTGTTAAATTAACTTTTTCCACGTGGTTCCTCCAGGAGCCAGTTGACTGATACACCAAGCTGAGATATATATGTATTTGTTATAGTTAATTTGTTTAGCCCTGGTTTCCAAGATCCTTTTTTAATACAGTTTTCAAGGACCATTACAGGGGTTTTGGACAGACTAACTTGTTGCTTTCGTTTTTTTGTATACTGATCCAAGGTATTATTATGACGGCTTCCACAAACAGTTTAATTTTTTGTTTGTACATATTTATAAAAGGAGAACATAGTTTAATTCAGTATCAATGCCACATATTTTTGGGTGTAAAAGTATTATCAATTCAAAGGTCATGTGTATTAAACAGTTATGGATGCACATAACTTGTTAGGCAGCTCCAAAATGTCAAAAGGCTGCTTTGTTGCTTACCTCCATAATATCTTTATAGTTTAAACATTATTGATCACTTCATGATACATTTCTCAGGTATGAATTATTTTTTTATTTATATTTATTTTTAGCTAGTT
Organism: Neoceratodus forsteri; assembly: GCA_016271365.2. Lineage (NCBI taxonomy): Eukaryota > Metazoa > Chordata > Ceratodontiformes > Ceratodontidae > Neoceratodus > Neoceratodus forsteri. The sequence continues at coordinate 94,345,723 of CM057449.1, forward strand.
TTTGTTGACCGGGTAAGGTGCACTAGGCAGACATTTGCCTATTTTCATGCATGACCATAAGGTTGCAAAGGCAGGGTTTTACACATATCATTGAAAACATTAAAACGGTGATAGGAATATTATAGTTTGTAGATGGCTAAAACAGCTCAAGTTACAAAGAGTGCAGGTGTGCATACAGATAGGAAACATACACAGTAGAGTAAATAGCGCACGTTACATAGAGTTCTAGAGTACATACTGTGAGATATCATGTACAGCAGAGCAAGAGGCACACGTTACATGGAGTGCAGGGAAGCAACAGAGAGATATAAACAGTAGTATCTAGAAAAATTAGCATATTTGACATAATGACATTTGCACATCAGAGAACGGGGGATAGGCAAGGGCAAGTGGACCAATCAGGTGGGAGGCATGCAGCAAGTGTTCAAGGTTAAGAGGTGCAAGTACATTGGGAGCTCTGGAGCTGGTAGGAGAGGAGATGGTTTCTGAAGGAGTTAGGGACTTGGCTCTGGCACACATGTAAAGGGATGCTGTTCCAGAGTTTAGGGGCAGCGGTAGAGAAGGCCAGTTCACCGTATTTAGACCATGACCTAGGGATGGGCAGCTGATCATTGTCAGAGAATCTGAGGGAGTACAGGTTATGACAGGGTACAAGGTGGAAGGCTAGGGAATGAGGCAGATGGTTCAGAAAGGTTCTGGAGATAATTCTCCCCAAGGAAAGGTCCATCAAGGCAGAAAGGGAAAGCCAACCTAGTTTATCACAGAGTGTGCAATGGTGGGTGAAGTGATTGCATGCAAGGACAAAACAACAGATATTGTTGTAACCCACTTCCCATTTACACATCAGGGTGCTGGAGGTGTATAATGGTTTTGTAGTATTCTAATAACAAACTGATCATTCATTGTATATGGTATAGAATGGTGTATTATATGTCTAATTGATTATTCATGAACCTAGCGAGGCTCCTGATTGGCTACTGGATCAGCCATTAACATCTTGGAAATGACCGATCTGACACTGCGGCACACTTAGTTCACATCACTCTGCTTTAAACCTTAATTAAGGTAAAAATAAATGGGGAAAAAATAAAATTGTTATTGCGATTAGACTTATAATTGCAATAACAACCACAAAGCTGATAATTTCCTTGGATTAATGACCGACTCGAAGATGAAAAGGGGAAATTGTTTAACTAGGAAAGATACACTAAGCTGAAGCTTGTTTCCAGATGCAACCTGAGAGCACAAGGAAGTCAAGTGACTTACTCAGGGTCACACAGTATGCAAGTGGGGGCTGTGGGATTCAAACCCAGGTCTCATGGTTTGTGGCTCAGTGCCCTAAACTGCAGCGCTATACTGCATCCTAGGTGAAGGAGGTGGCCCTTGGCTGTGCCTTTGGTCAACCACTATCCCAACTGGTCATTAATCCATTTGAAATGAACAGCTTCTCGGTTGTTGTTGCTTAAATGGATGATTATTTTATTTAAATGTAGATACTACATAAAAGCATAGAATATGGTGGCAGATAAGGACCTCTTGGCCCACCCAGCCTGCCCGATTTGTCCCTGTCTATACTGTCACTGCACACACTACCTGATTTCTGGCTACTTCCCCCACTCTGCTTTCCAGTTAAGATTGCTTTGTTCCTATCCCATGCCTGCTTGAAGCCCACCACTGTTTTTGCCACTACAGAAAATGGAGTCACTGTTTGTACTGGTGTGATCTACAGACATCCAACATGGGGAACATTTAGATAAAGCACTGGTGGAAGTCACTGGCATAATGGCAGAAAAAAGGGAGGTGATGCTGGTGGGGGACTTCAGTCTGCCAGATGTAGACTGGAGCCTCTCGAATCCAGATTCAGGTAGAAGCAGGGACATCCTGTACTTCCTGGGGGGAGAGGGGCATTTCTCAGGCAAGTAGTCAGGGAGCCTGGTGCTCACTAACAGGAACAGTATTGCAGATGTCAAGGTGGGAGGCCACCAGGGGACCAGTGATCACCGTACAGTGTGGTTCAACATTAGGACAGTGGTGGAAATGAAGCACACAAGGGCAAGAGTCATGGACTTCAGGAGGGCAGATTAAAAAAACACGGGTGACTACCTCAAAGATAACCAAGCAGAGGGAAATGATCTGGCTGGGGTGGAGGAACAGTGGGCTAAGCTAAGGAAAGGCATAGCGAAGGCAACAAACCTCCATGCAAAGGAAGTGAGCAAAAACAGGAGGAAAAAGAGACCACTGCAGTTCTTGAGGGAAGGAAGTGGCTGAAAAGGTAAAGGCTAAAAGGATAACTTTCAGGAGGTATAAAAACATGTGGAGGGAAGAGGAAGAGGACAGGGAGGTGTATTAGAAGCAGATAGCAGCAGGGAAAGTGGTGAGGCATGCAACAGTGCACACTGAGGAAAGAATAGGCCATGGAGTAACGAAAGGGGACAACACATTTTTTAGGTACACAAGTGAGAAGAGAGACTAGGGGAGGCATTGTTAGATTCAGAAAGGGATGTACGACGCCGATTCGACAGCTATGTTGTCGACCAGCATCACAGCGACAAACTCCATCTTGACCATGATTTGCAGTCATCAGGGAGCCATACACATCGGACACTGTTTTTTCTTTGGGGGCTTTGTCCCCCAAACCCCCCATGTGGGGAGCTCTGCCCCCGCACCCCCCGCACTAATGGATTCCAAATCTCCGAGTCACAGTTGGTCTGGGAAGGCAGGACGGGGAAGTGTTGCCGGGTCCCGGGTGAACTTCTACAGTGACATGTTGATGTTGTCAGCATTGACGTATGTCACTGTAGAAGTGTTGCTGTGAGGGAGGCATACCTTAAGGGAGGCACTTGGAGACTGTGCAGATGAGGATCAGGGAAAAGCAGATATCCTTAACAAATACATTTGTTTGGTCCTCACAGAAGACGGGAAAGGGGATGGGCCATATAAAGGCAACATAGGCACTGGAGAGGGGGAGGAGGTAGACACAAGTCCCTTTACAGAGCAGACAGTCATCAAGGGACTCACAAACTGAAAGTGGACAAAGCTCTGGGGCCAGTCATGGTACACCCAAGGGTACTGAGACAGCTTAGGGAGGTACTGACTGCATCTCTGACAGTCTTTTTTAAGAACTCACTGTAAACAGGAGTGGTACCGGAGGACTGGAGGAGGGCAGATGTAGTCCTGCTTCACAAAAGTGGCAGCAGGAAGGAGGCTGTCAACTACAGGTGAGTCAGCCTGACATTGGTGGTGGTGGAAGCTAATGAAGTCACTTCTAAATGAAAGGATTGTGGTGTATCATGAATCCAGTGGGTTACAAGACCTGAGGCAACATGATTCATGGCGGGGGGGGGCATTCCATTTTATACATATTTAAAGAATGTAGTCATGTGATCACTATTTCCAATTGGCGGTAGAATTGTTATATCAGATATTGGGGTTTCTAGGTTGGTGATGACAAGATCTAATATGTTTTTTTCCCTAGTTGGCTCCCTCACTTTCTGTTTTAATCCTTGGTCGGTTACAGCAGATAAAAATTGTTTGTCGTGTCGGTTTAGTCCAGTTAATGTGTTCCAGTTGATAGTTGGCAGGTTGAAATCTCCTAATATTAATATGTCATTTTTATCAGAAAATTGCTATATTTCCTCAGTAATCAGTCTGGTGGTTTCTAGGTCAGAGGCTGGTGGTCTATAGCAGGTTCCGATCAGTATTTTGTGAGAACATGCAACTTGAATGTATGCCCACACATTTTCTAAACAGGGGTTGGAGTCTTTTTGGTAGGGTTTTAGGTCATCTCTTATGTATAGACTGACCCCTCCTCCTCTTATTGTATTATTTCTGTTTTTATAAAAGTGTTTATAGCCAGGTATTTCTGTTGTCCAGATTTTTTCTGAGTTTCCCCAAGTTTCGATTATAGCTATTTTTGCTAGTTCTAGAGTGTGTGTTAGTATTTCCAGTTCGGCATGTTTGGGAATAGTCGTGGATCTTGCATTGAAGCTGAGTATGTTAAGGTTATGGTTTAGTGGTAAGTTGACTTTATTAACTAGAGATTGGGATAAGTTCCCAGACTCCCCCCTTTTTTTAGTTTAAATGGGTATTTTTGTAGGCATTCATTTGTTGTCCTAATATAGTACTCCCTCTTCTACTGAGGTGTAGCCCATCCCAGCAGTATAGAGATGGTCTATTTTCGAATTCATCCCAGTGGGTTAGACATTTAATGTCTTGTTTATAACACCATTTTCGTAACCATTCGATTAAGGCTTTGATTTTTTTTGGTGGTATATTCGGTGGCTGTAGGGATAGGTAACACCTCTGAAATACATACTGACCATCCATGTTTGCTTAGGATATTGTTTAGTGCTACAATATCCTGTTTTATTTGTATAAGATTTGATTCTTTGATGTTGTTAGTGCCTGCGTGAATTATCACCAAAGGATTTTTTTCTGCTTTGGCTAATATTGGTTTTGCCATTCTTGTTATATCTGCTATTCTGGCCCCTCTGAAACTCAAACACATTCTTTGCTGTTTATCTGGATTGCATATTGGTCTGTCAAGGTATTTAAGGATAGAGTCCCCTAGTACAATGACCTGTTTTTGTTTCATTACTGTATTACCCGTGAGGGGTGTTTTTTTTAATTTTACATTGATTTTTTCAGGTGTATTGTTTTTATGTTGTGAATTTGATTGAAGATTTTATTTGACATATTGGGGGGGGGGGTTGATGTATCTAAGGAAGTTTCAGCCTTATCTAGTCTATGTCCATCGGTTACTTCAGAATTTAAGGTTTCAAATTAATTATGCAAGGCCAATTCCTGGTTTTCTGTATGTAGATTTTTAGTTTTTGTTTTATGCTTTTTATGGGGGACTTTAGACCAGCTTTCATCAGGTTTGTTGTTTGAGGGGGTGGAGGAAATGACTGGTGATTCTGCTAAGTTAGTGAAAATGTATTTATTTAATGATTTATCAAGGTGTGGTGGGTCTTCAGAGATTTGAGTGATGGATACATTGTTTTCCACTAACAAAGACATCTGGTCTATATATTCCTCAAGTGCTTTTATTTCAGGTTGTAGATTATCTTTAGGTAGTAAGCGTTTAATTTCATCCTGAAGTTTTTCTACCAATAGACATCTGTCACAAACAAAGCTAGGTGTTTGTTTTCCTGTGATGTACATGAGACATGTTGAACACATTTTGTTTGCTTTCTTCATTGTGTTAGATAGTATTAGGGTTTGCCCCAGGTTATCACTCAGAGTAGAGAGAGAACTTATGATTTAGTAATGTGTTAAAGTAGAGTTACCTGTTTCACTCCCAGAAGTGTATGACAGTCCCCTTTCCCATTTTCCCTGGGAGACACGGAAGACACGTGCCAGTGCGCGTCTCTGTTTCACGCTCTCGCACGCCACCACGACGCTGCTCCGCTTGCTACGCGAAATGTGCTTTTGAGCAGTCTGAAACCGGAAGTACGTTGTAGCGCTACTTCCGGTTTCGCAATGTGGAGATTTGGTGATTTAATACCTTAATCAGCCTTTAAGAAGGCTTTTGATATATGGTATCAGGATTTATAATCCTGCAGATGGTTTTTCACAGAATAAAAAGCCTATAAGGCTTCAAAGTCGTGGGGCCAGGAAGTGGGAGGTGGAACAGTCCTCCAGTGTCCCAGAATTCAAGTGCCAAACACAAGGAGCTTGCCTTTAGCAAGAAGGCATCCCTCTCATAACAACATTCAGTACACAGTGCTCAATAAAAAACAGAGTTTGCATTTAGTTGTTACATAGCATAGAATAGTTTATCAGAGACTCATTCACAGTAATTGCATTATCTGATGGGAGCTCGCTAGTGCGAGCGTTTTTGAGCAGTCTGAAACCAGAAGTACGTTGTAGCGCTACTTCCGGTTTCACGATGTGGAGATTTGGTGATTTAATACTTTAATCAGCCTTTAAGAAGGCTTTTGATATATGGTATCAGGATTTATAATCCTGCAGATGGTTTTTCAGAATAACAGCCTATAAGGCTTCAAAGTCAGGACCAGGAAGTGGGAGGTGGAACAGTCCTCCAATGTCCCAGAACTCAAGTGCCAAAAACAAGGAGCTTGCCTCTAGCAAGAAGGCACCCCTCTCACAACAACATTCAGTACACAGTGCTCAATAAAAAAACAGAGTTTGCATTTAGTTGTTATATAGCATAGAATAGTTTATCAGAGACTCATTCACAGTAATTGCATTATCTACACCCTAGCACCTACATGGCCTGACTGCACTGGTGTTGGGGGGGGACAGCGTTGGACTGATTCGTGGTTTGCATTATGGGGGTGCTATACTGTGCACACTGTACACATGAGGCAGTATTGCGTGCATCCACTGCCTGTACAGGGCTGTCACCAGAGCTGTCAGTACAATGCATGTGCACCATGGTAGGGGGTGTGTGCATGTGGCCATGGTCTGCATCGGCGGGAATGCAATGTGTGGTGTGTATGGCTGCAGTGTGTGGCACACATCCTAGGGTGTACATGTACAGGTGGTGGCTGTGGCATACTGTGCATGTTACGGTCAGTGACATTGTCCTTTCTTGTTTCACAGCAGTAGGTGCACACCATGCAGCATGCCAGGATGTGGCTGGGATGGCTGACGTGGAGCAGGAGGAGTCAGTGGATGATGACAATGTGCCATCAAACTCAGGACTGGGTACCAGGCATGGAACCTCAGCAGCAGCACATGGGTGGCAGGCCGAAGGACTTGGGTTACACCTGCCTGTTGGGGGGGTGACTCTAGGGCTGGCAGGGACCTGGACACCAGTGACATCCTAGAGGATGCCTAGGTGGAGGATCTGAGTGGTGGCTAGGTGGTCCTCCTGACAGTCACTAGTGACCTTGGATCAGATTGCTCAGACCAGGATTACTGCATGCCTGTGGAGGGGACTGTGATTGGTTGCACAGGGGTGGGGCATGCTGGGGTCCACAACATTGGTGCCATGGGGTGGACTGCCATGCCACCATAAGCGGTCCAGTTCAGAAGGTGGTGGGCCATGTGGGTGCCATGTGTGCACCACTGGACATGTGGTGCCTTTCACGGGGAGGGGTGCAGGGCCCACAGGGGACACATCATTTAACCTCAGTGATAGGGCAAATGATGGAATCACTTCTGAAGGAAAGAATTGTCAAGTACCTAGAGGCCAGAGGGGCACAGGACCCAAGGCAGCATGGATTCACAGCGGGAAGGTCATGCCAGACAAATCTAATAGATTTCTTTGACTGGGTGACCAAAGTAGTAGATCAGGGAGGGACTGTGGACATGGCCTACCTAGACTTTAGCAAGGCATTTGACTCAGTCCCACACAAAGATTAATATAAGTTAGCCAGCCTGGAGTGGGTCCCAAGATGATAGCCTGGGTAAAGAATTGGCTGGAGAATAGGACACAGAAGGTAATATTAAATGGAGTCCACTCTGAAGAAAGGGGGGTTACTAGTGGGGTGCCGCAGGGTTCAGTATTAGGACCGGTCCTCTTCAATGTCTTTGTAAGTGACATTGCAGACGGACTGGAAGGAAAAGTATGTCTCTTTGCAGATGACACAAAGATCTGCAACAGTGCTGATGCACAAGGTGGGGTGGAAAGGATGAGAAGGGACTTGTCAAGGTTAGAGGAATGGTCAAATGTATGGCAGCTTAGATTTAATGCTAAGAAGTGTAAGGCAATGCACCTGGGAAACAAAAACCCAGGCGAAGAGTACACAATGGGGGGTGAGATACTAACAACAACAAAATGGAAAGGGACCTGGGGTAGTCATATCAGATGACTTAAAGGTGGGCAAGCAATGTGAGAGGGCAGTAAGGAGGGTTGGGGATACTGGGATGCATAGGAGAGGCATCACCAGTAGAAAACAGGAAGTTGTTATCCCTCTGTACAGACAGCTGGTGACACCCCATCTGGAGTACTGTGTGCAGTTCTGGAGACCCAATCTCCGCAAGGACATAGACAAGATGGAAGCTGTCCAGTGGAGGGCAGCTAAAATGGTGCAGGGTCTGCACCAGAAGACATATGAAGAGAGACTAAAGGAGCTTAATATGTATAGCCTTGAGGAAAGGAGGGAGAGGGGGGACATGATAGAAACTTTCAAGTACCTCAAGGGAATCAACAAAGTCCAAGAGGGTAGCATCTTTCAAAAAAAGAGGTGTGCAAGAACAAGGGGGCACAATTTGAAGATAGAGGGGCTCAGAGGTAATGTAAGGAAGCATTTTTTCACAGAGAGGGTTGTGGATGCATGGAACGGCCTTCCGGAGGAGGTTGTGGAGTCAAAAACAGTGACTGAATTCAAGCATGCATGGGACAGCCATAAGGCAATTCTAGGGGGTGGGAGTAGAAAGAAGTAGGCTGCTGGTTAACTAGGATCTGCAGCTTATCCATTAGGTAGGGGAAATGGGCAGACTGGGTGGGCCAAGCGGTCTTTATCAGCCGTCAAATTCTATGTTTCTATCACACCACACCACGGGATTGTGTAGTAGCATGAACTACAGCAGCCACCACAGCATCCCCACCATGTTCAACAGCAGGCGCAACCCCTGGCTGGCATTGGCATTGCCGCAGCCATGGTGCCGGATGGCCACGGATCCCACCCTCTGCTCCAGGCCACACTGAAGTCCCAGCAGGAGGCCCAGATAGAGCTGCATGCCGTTGGCGTGAGATGCGGCATGAGCTGCTGCAGCTGCGGGAGACTGTGGCCTTGGGCTTTGCCCATGCAGAAGAGCAGGTGAATGACAGGATAGGGTGCATGGTAGCCACGCTTGACCATGGCTTTGTGGGTCTCACAGCCACTGTGGTTGATCTTGCCAAAGTGTTGCATGGGGTGCATGGTGGTCAGCAGGCTGTGCAAGAGGGACAGCATGCCTGTGGCACGCAGGCCCACAGGCAGGCCTCACGTGGCCTAATGGCATGCACAGGCTCCAGCACCACTGCATCGGGTGCATCGGCCGGCACCCTGCAGTGCTGTGGCTGACCACTCACCCTGTCTGGATCTGCTGGTCAGATAGGGGGCTGATGCACCACCCTCCCAGCCTCACTGTGGTCCTCCCCAAATATATCATTGGTACAGAGCACCCTTGGCTCAGTGTCCTGCACACACAGTGTGCATGGGGATAGTCACCTCAGATAGGTACAGCTGCAATGTAGACACACGGTCAACACCCACATGTGCATGCTTACACACACACACACACACACAGAGTCACTGGCATGGTCACCCATGCACAGCCATGGTAGGCCTTCCCACCCTGTCAGCTCATATCAGGCACCTCAATCAACACACCGCTTCACTATGCCATGGCTGTCTACCGTGGTCACATGCGTGTCCTGCACAGCACACAGTGCACATTGCCATCCCACATACATTCACTCCCACTGAGTTGTGCACATGTTTTGTTGGTGGTCCTCACTATTGTGGTTGTCTGCACGTAATAAAGTCATTGTCACTGTACTGTTCTGGTTGCTGTGCTGTGTTTACTCACCATCCTGCCTGTGACAGTGTCCTGATGATGCCAGCCCTGCTCTCCAGGGCCCTGCGGGCCATTCGAGGATCTCTCTTCTCGAGTTACTCCACTGTCCTGCTGACCTCTGGCTCTGTCACTGTCAGCCTGTTCCTCAGGTTCAGGTGCTTGTATCCCACAGTTCATTGCCATATTGTTGAGCATACAACAGGCTAGGATGATACGGCACACCTTCTGAAGCCTATACTGTAGGGCACCACCTGACGTGTCTAGGCAGTGGAAGCACATCTTTAGTATGCCAAAGCCCCTCTCTATGATGTTCCTAATGGCGGTGATTGCCTCATTGTACTGCTTCTCAGCCACTGTGGCTGGCCGGGGTACTGGTGTCAGCAGCAAGGATTGCAGGGGATAAGTGCTGTTCTCTGTTGAGAAATGTGCACCTGTTAGTGTTGCTGTCTGCAGTCTGCCCCTTGCTCTGGTGCGCCACCTGCATTGCTGTCCCAATCCCCTTCCTTGCATACCCCTGCCTATCCCGGCCCACACTGTGGTGTGTGCATGCTTTGCATGCTGATACTCAACAACTAATTGCCCACTGGGTATCCTGCCCTTCTCAAAGGCCTGACACAGCCGGGACTGGTGCCAGATGAAGGCATTGTGGGCACTGCTTGGGTACTGCTCAAAGACATTGCTGATGCACCCTGTCGCATTGTACACCACCTGTCAATTGATGGATTGGTACCCCTTCTTGTTCATGTACACCTCACTGCCATCGTCAGGTGGTGTATGAGTGGGGACATGGGTGCAGTCAATGGCACCAAATACTGCTGGTAGGTGTGCAACTCGATGGAATTGCTGCATGGTTTCTCTGCGCTCTGCTCCTGTGCTGGGGAATACTATGAATTCACCAGCATGTGGCAGGAAAGCATTGAGGAACTGGGTCAGGAGGTGTGAGGTGGCAGATTGCGATACCCCTATGGTGTCCCCCGTTGGTCGTTGAAACATCCCTGTGGCTAGGAAGCACATCGCTGCTGTCACTTTCTCCTCGACTGTCATGGCATGGCTGCATCTGGTGTTGGGCTGCAGCTGCTCATGCAGGAGTTCACATAGCTGCCTCAGCATTCCCCTGTTCATCCTGTACTGGCCAGTGACGTGCTCATCTGCCAGGGTCTTGAAGGAGACTGTCGGCTGGTACCACCTGTGTGCAGCATATTGTTTCCTTGGCCTGCGTTTTGGGCCATGTTGGCCCTGCTCCCTTTCATCCTCCTACACTACTGCTGCCATTAGGTGCAGCAACACTGCATTAGGCACTACTGCCATAGTGACTTCCTGTTCTGGTCCCTCCCCCTCAGTGTTTTGCCATGGGATAAGGCCAGCCTTTTATAGGCGGTAACTAGAGCCATGCTATGTGTCGTGCTATGTGGTCTTGTGCAGTGCTATCACTCTGAATATCCCATAGCACATGTATGCTGGTTCCCGCCCCCTCACTTTGCCCCTTGCATACATTATGGGTTTGCCCTGCGCTATTGCGGTTAGCGCACAATATCCAGTCCTTTGAATTTTGCAGCTCTGCACTAATCCTGTGCTATTCCCAGGCTACTGGTATGCGCACTGCACTATGTTTTGAATATCTGGGCCAATGTCTTAAGAATTAAAAGTTCATTTTATATATTCCCAGAAAGAGAAACAATGAATAAGCAATATTAATTATACCATAAAGTTTTTATTCATGTACTTTTTTTCTTCAGTCAATAGTTTCTTTTTCTTTGGTTTGATGGCTAAAACTAGGATTTTTGCACATTTTCCCAAACATTTCGAGTTTGTGAGTTGAAAAGTAAGTCCAAAAAATATATCAGTGGGACATAAAGAGATGCAAGAATATCTCCTAGCCACTGAACTGTAACTTGTTATACCAAGTACAGTTCATCGCTGTATGCGTTAGATTTTCTGGTACATTTATGCCACAGAAGCAATTTAATGCTGGTCTGCCTTTATTATCTATTACTGTAATACATGTCAAATCTGTACTTAGAATTACCCTCTACTGAGAGTTTTAGTATAATATTCAAATATTCTTCTAAATTGTGTTCTTTAGTTTTTTCTCCACCAATCTGATACTTTCAGTGATTGAATTTTAGTAAGGTCTTGTTTAGCTATTAAAGTAATGGGTTTTGATATGAACTGTGAAATAATATCCCTCTGTCCATCATACTATATAAATGGTCAAATGGTCAAATTCTGAAACAGACATGTGCCTCATTTATATAGTTTAGCCATAATTTGTGATCTCTTATTTGATTCAACATTCTTACTTTCTGACGTGCAGTTTAAGACATCATTTTCTATTGTTATTTTTAGTTTTAAGCAGAACTTTAAAATATTGATATTAAATATGTGATGTATATTTATTTCCCTGAACTCAGGTGTCACTAAGGCAATAGGAGTACCTTTTGGCAAATTCAATGTAGGTCTGAAATGGTTATTTGAAGTGGTGTCAAAAGATCCACAATAGTCTGTGGGTTATCAGCTTCACATTGGTAGCTTTAAAGAGTTGCTGACGCCTTTAAAAAAAACTTTGAAAAAGCATAATCATTAGGTACAATTCAGCTTCCATTCCCTATATATTCTAAAGATTCCTCCTCCCCAGTATTTATTACTAAGAACATTTGCAAGAATATATGACCTTTATTCCTCAGGGTATCTGCAGGACAGGGTTAGGAGAAATGGCGTGAGCGTTATGGCAGACGAACCATAGGCACACCCCCAATGCCTGTCAGTCTCTGCTGGGTGGGGTTGCCATCAGTTCAGTGCTTCACTGCCATTCCTATTATGCATCTCTCTAACTCCTGCATAGTGGTGGGCGAAGTGGGCTCAATTCGCTCCGCGATGTGATGTGTGGAGTGAAGGTGAATTCCGCAGTACTCCACAACATGAAGCAGAGTAATTTGCATTATGATGGGTAATGCAAAGTTCATTAAAACAATGACTTCGCGTTACTCCGCCTTCACAGACCACTACTCCACCAATTTTAAAGGCAAAGTGCATTGAAAGCAATGTACTTCACCTCACTTCGCTTTGTTTTTAAGCTCCAAAGGCAAATTTTGCAGTGATTCATGGGATTTCAGGTCACATGGGCGTTATATTGTTCTGCACAGCCTCAGTTCGGGGTAGTGTGTGTAGGAAGCTGTAGGAGACAGTCTGCTCTGAGAGCTCTCTGTGATTCAAACCTTCTAAAAGCTGTTAAAAAAGCCTTTGAGTTATTTTTTTTGCTCAAACTTTAGTTCATCGATTGTAGGAAACCCTCTTGTGCTCATATCATTGAGTGTTTATTGTTTGCGCGTGAATTTTGAATGTTAATGTACAACATTGAGTCTGTGTAGTAAGAGACAGTGAACGTGTGCTTTGGGGGATGATCGTATCTGTGGTGTATGTAGATTTAAGTTGCAGAAATAGGGAGTTCTTTGTTTTTTGGTTATATTTTTGTTATATAACTGATTGTGTTAATGTACACAGTAATATTGTCAGTAAATGTTGAAAGTTTTTTGCTGATTGTGTGTTGTGCGGAACTGGTGCAGCAGTTCATAATTTCAGGTTGTTTAAAATACATGGCATATTACTGAAGTTTTCAATTTGCTACGCATTACTTGTAGACAAAGTGTGTGTGTGTGTGTGTGTGTGTGGTGCGTGACATCAAATAATGCACTTTTTATTGTGCCACAGTGTAATTGCAGGTGCAGCAGTGTGAAACTGCTATCCACTGCAGCTGCATGATTTTGTACTGCCACTGTGGTATCTTTTCTTTGTTTTGCTGCTTGCACTGCCATAAAAATCTACAGTCAGTGCTCCCCCCCCCCCACCGGCAAAAGGAATTATTTTCCAGATTGGATTGTTTGTGACTTCAGCACCACTGGATAGTTAAGGTGTTGTTGAACTTGTGACCTAGATTCAATATCTTTTGCTGAAGCCACAGTTGTTTTTTTTGGCATCACATCCAGCATCTCCCCACCCAGAAGGAATGTTTCAAAATCTAAATTTGTTTAGAATATTGTTGTTAACCCCCCAAAATGCCCGCAAAGAGACGTGCAAGCAAAGCTGTTTCTCACCATGGCACTGCTGCCAGTAGTAAGATTGTCTGTGGGCATGTAGAACACAGATGCAGAAATGCATTGCTGATGTGAGGAAAGGTATTTCTCCTGCAATGATTTTTACAGCCCAATCGTAGCATCACTCATAGTTGGAGGAGATGATGTTGTCCCAACCGGTGGTGCTAGTGCAGTTGCTGGTGGTGGTATGAGTATTGCTGCCTCACAAGTTCCACTTCTGACCAGTTTACCGAGTCCAAAAATATAGTGGAGTGTGAAGCAGTGTGAGTGAGTGGCAGTGTAGATGATATCATACTTCCCAGTAACATCCCAGTAACTGAACCTGAGGATTCTGATAATCATGTCAATGATGGCATACAATGTGACATTTCTTCCACCACAGTTCAGGTCATGCATTTTCCATGCAGTGATTCACAGTGTGGTGAAAAAATATCAGGTGATGGTGGTGCTGATGATGATGATGAATCTGATGATGATGATGTTGCTGTGGTTAGAAGATGCAGTCCACATGCCAGCATCCAAGCAGAAGATGTGGATGTGGGTGATGTTGATGAATATGATGATGATGATGTAATTGACCCCAGTTGGGAACCGGAGAAAAAGAAATTCAAGGTGGCTGTGTCTGGGTCTGTTTGCATTAATCCCCCCCCCCCATAAAAACTTGTGATTTACCAGTTTCAGTTGATGGTGATGATGATGATGACCCAGTAATAATGATAGGTAGCTGTGGTGGTTAGTTGCAATCCAAGTGTGTCCTGCCCGAAAAATCACATAGCACCCCTTCCCCCACATCATGGCTTAAAAGAACGGAGTCCAAAAAGCAAGGACATGTTAAAAGTAGAGCATCACAATCCCTTGTTTAAGACTTTTTGTGCAAGATGCAAATGAGGAGTCAGTTGCAGTCTGCCAGGTTTGCCATGTGCGTGTAAGTCGAGGTAAAAAGGGGAGCCATCTGGGCACAGGAAGACAGCATACGCATCTTAAGAACAGGCACATAACACTGTGAACCAAGCACAAGATGGCAGGTAATACCACAGTGGGGCGTTCATCCTCATCATCAACCATAATGAGCATGTTATGCCCTTCCATGATTGTTAAATCAAGCAGGAAATTAAAAGTGTGCAGCAGTGATGAAATAAGAGCAGAGGATTACTACAGGCATAATGAGGTGGAGGTGCATAATGATTTTGAAATGTTGTCCATTGCTGGTGAGAGTAGCAGTTTTGGTGGTGGTGGTGAATGCAGTATGTCTAGTGCAAGTGGTACATCAACCCCGGTTGGTAAATGTGGCAAAATAACTGCATTTGTGGGTTTGTCATCATCACCTGTGCAATCGTCTTCATCAAACGTCCACACTCCACCCCTTGCCATTCAAACAGCAGAACTGTTTGTCATCACACCCCATGTAAAACATTTAACTCAGCCCACGTTACAGAGTATTTTTGTGCATAAGCTGAAGTACCCACCCAATCATACAGTGTCACATGAACTTAATGCTGCTGTAGCTGAAATTCTGGTAATTGATCTTTTGCCCTTCTCCTTTGTGGAGAATTCTGGGTTCTGGTGGTTTGCTGCACATGCCTGTCCAAAATGGAAAGTCCCATCCAAGGCATACTTTTTGACCCGTGCTGTCCCTGAGTTGTAACGTACTGTGTCCGACTCAGTAAGACATGCCCTTCAACATTTCACCTCTCCATTCATCCATTTAAGTATTGATCTGTAGACAAATGGCAAAACAGCGGGGAGTTCATATTTGTGTATAACTGCACACTGGGCGCAGGTGCCGAGGGTTGTTTGTGCTGTTGGTAGTGTGAATAATCAGAGCAGTAAGGTGGAGTGTCATGGTAGCAATCTTCCAGGAATTTGACAGCATGCAACGATTGCTATGCGCAATGTGATCTGTTCACATACTGGTGAAAACATGTTGGATGTGTAACTGACTCAAATTGACAAGTGGCTGAACCCTCTGTCCCTGAGAGCTGGGTTCATAGCACGTTACAATGGGTCGAATGTGGTGAAATGCATCAAGAATGGTGGCTTTTTTCATGTTCCATTCATGGCCCACTGTTTAAATCTTGTGGTGCAGGAGTTTCTGCAGCACCCTGATGTAATGGAAATGCTGACAGTTGCATGCTGTATCTGTTCTCACTTTTCACGATCTGCAGAGGCCGGTGATGCTATGGGGCCTCCATTATGTGTAAAGAAAAGGTGTGGCGGAGATGCACCATGTGCTTCAATACTTTTGTATTGAAGCACATGGTCCATCGCCGTTGACCTTACACATAATGGAGCCCCCATAGTAACTGCCATACTTCCACGTTGCTGACTTTTCTCTATTAAAATAAAGTATGTTGCAGCTCGAGAAAAACACCTCAACATACTTAAAAGGCTTAACCGGAGGGTAAGCCTTGCAGGGGACAGGACCTCCTATTGCTGACTGCTTCCCTTTAAACTAATACTGTGTGGCCTTCCCTCTGTTGTTAAACATAAAAAAAAAACACAAAACACTACAGCAGTGTGGGGGAGGTGTGCACAAAAAATAAGCTAATGGGGGATCCCATGATGTTGCAGCAACAGATGGAGCATTGACACTATCTGAAGCTGGTGTTGCTCGATCTGCTCCACCTGCTGCTTTGACTGCACACACCCTCTCATTACTTTCCTCCAGCGCAGCCCACAACAGTGCTATGTCTGCCTGCATTGTAGGCACTGTGGCGGGGTCCACTGTTGCGGGAGGAAAACCAGGTAGTGGTGGTGGTGGTGAGGGTGCTGCTGGTGGCAGTGGTGGGGATAGTGGTGGAGCAGCTGCTGCTGTGGCCCTCCTCCTGCTGCAGCTGTGAGGCACAACACCAGCACCCTCTGCCACTGCCAGTGAAGGGTCAGCAGGTGGAGGCCTGGCCTGTTTGGTAGAAGCCTGGTTCAGCATATGTGTGCGCTGGCCACCAGTCCCCAGATGTGTCCCCCGGGGGCCACGACACACCTGCACACCACATAGCTGACACACCACAATGGTACTGCCCCCCCGCACAGTTAAAAAACTGCCAAACTGGGGAGCTGTGGGGGGGGGACCAGGCACAGGAGAGGCAGATGTAGTGCTGGCAGCACTGTCACGCTCACGCACCTGGGGCTCCACCTGGTGCTGTGGAGGTGGTGCTGCTGGAGCCTCCTGCAGCTGCTACTGGTGGTGGTGGTGGTGGACTTGGTGGATGTGGTGGTGGCACTGGTGGTACTGCTGCTTCTGTAGGGGGAGAGGCAGGACCAAACAGTTGGGAGTGGTCCAACGACACCCTACGACCCCCACACGTGCGCACTCCCCTCTGCCCACGGGCCACAGACTCTCCCTGGTTCATCACACAACACACTCTGGACCTTCCCTCAATGATGGGTCACGTGATGAGCGACATCTTCACACACACACAGTCTCACACCCATGCACACACACAAACACAAAACAAAACTTATAAAACAAAGAAATCAGTCACAAAAAAGAACCAAAAAAACACTACAAAAAAAAACTAAAGATTTAGATTTTAAAAAAGCTGTTTGGTTTTCTGCTATTTGCTCAAGATACAAACGGATAACAATCCAAACTCTCCTCTCCACACAAAATGCTTCCTCCTTCTACCTCTGCAAAGAACGTGAAACTATCTGCTTGTATGACTCACTTCCTTCCTGCCTGGCTAAAGCATGTGACTTACAGTACTGTAAGCCGTGTTATGTGTGGAAGGGGCTGCCCTATTGTTGTTATTCCATCTTACTTCATGTTTAGGTGGAATAACAACGCAAAGTCATAATGACAAGGCTATGAGCACTTTCCAATGCCCACTTCTTAGGCATTATATCAACATGAAATGGCCACTACAGCTTCTCCGACGGATTTTAAATTCGCTGCATCTCTACTCCTGCACTACCAATGCCAATGTCAGCAAGCCAACATTCGGCATTGACAAATGCTTGTTGGATTTGGTAGGGTATTACCACTGCTTCATTCTCAATTTTGCTTCTGTAGCCACCTCCCTCTCAGACCTGACCAAAAAAAAATATGGGCCGGCTCGGTGGTGCAGAGGGCTGAGGCACTGGACATCTCACCTAGCGGGCACGTCGGCGACCCGGGTTCGGGAGCGAGCCTGGGTCGGCAGAGGTCTGCATGGGGGGGCAGGCAGAGCAGGATGGCATGGCTGCAAGGCAGCTCTCCTTTCAGGGGAGGTTGGGTGGCATCCCTCGCATTTGGCTACCTCCTGGTGGAGGCCAAGGGGGCTGCGAAAGCGAAGGTGCTGGCAATAGGCCAATGTGGTGGGCAGAGGAGGGCCATTACCGGGGCTATAAGGTGGATGCGTGCCTCCACACGCATGCGTCCTTCTCCTGGGGTCCTAGGGAAACAAGGGGAGAAAAACAGAATAAGGCAGCTGGAAGCAGGATGGTGACCAACTCTCTGCAGGCACCGCTTCTGGATCAGGCATATGGTAAGCCCCGGTAATTCCGGGGATGGAGCTGGGGGAATCGGTCAGATAGGGGCCGCACGGAGCAAGGGAGAAATAAAGTAGTTATAAAAAAAAAAAAAAAAGAAATATGGGAGCCATGTGAAATGGACTCCAGAGTGCGAAGAGGCTTTTCTAGCTATAAAAGCTGCATTATGTTCTTCACCTGTGCTGAAAAGTCCCAGTTTTGAACTCCCATTTGAGGTCCACACTGACGCCTCAGAGATAGACACAGGAGCTGTCCTGAGCCAGACTGTGGATGTTGAGGAGCATCCTATAATTTTCATATAATGAAAGCTCCATGATAAAGAACAGCGATACTCTGCCATTGAAAAAGAGGCCCTAGCTGTAAAGTGGACCATAGAGGCCTTGCAGTTCTACCTGTGGGGTGCAAAGTTTGTCCTGGTAATCGATCACAATCCTTTGTGTTGGTTGTACCAACTGAAGGACAAGAATGAAAGAATGACGAGGTGGTACCTGGCCTAGCAACCAAGCAGCTTTACTGTAAAACATCGAGCCTGTACTTTGCATCACAATGCAGATTTTCTTTCCAGGCATGGAGCTATGAAAACTTGAAATGTAAATATATGTTTTTATGTATGATTAATGTGATACAGAAAGGTATCATATTTGAATAAGCCCCAGGGTAAAATTGTATGTAGAATGAGTATAAATACAGATTGTACATATTGATGTTATTATGTACTACTTAAGGGACTCTGAGGTGAAGCTTCCAAGCGAGGGTGGATGAAAGCTCCAACCACTCCCCACATGCCTTATTAGGTTAGAAAAAGGGTGTTTGTGAATTTGAAAACCAGCAGTTTCTTAAAAAGCTGGTTTCCTCTGAAGGACGGAGAGGTGTGGTGGACCTGTGTTCTATCAGTGTTCAATGTTAGGAATCCAGTAAATAATTTTTTGTTCTTCTACATTTCTTCCTTAAATCTACTGCGCAGTATATCTCTTTTTCTGTCTATGCTTTTCTCAGGTTACGATGTGTTGGCCACCTATTGTAGCCCTGTTCTAGTCTCGTATACACTTATTCCTCTCTATTTCTGTATCCCTCTTATTTCTTTTCTTTCCTTGAGGACCTTAAGAGATAATGTGCATAGAAACCAATAGAAAGGCACTAAGAAAATGTTGGCATAGGAAATGAGTGCACTCATGTGAAAAGAAATGGTGCCTGTAGAAAATAAGGCTGAAACCGTAGAACCATATAGGTACACCTAGGTACATATAGGCACACCTTGCACCTATAATATAAGAAGCTGTAGAACTATATTACTAATGTTGAGCTGCATAGTTGATAAAATGTGCAGCCTAGAGTAAAGTGCTTTACAACGGAGCTAAATTACAAAAGAGTATAAAATGCTATGTATAAAGTTGATGAATCGCTTACAGTTTTGTAAAAGCAGATAGGCAGTAGATAGATAATGACAGTTAAACTGCCTTATAACATGTAAGCTGTTATATAAGGTTACAGAGGAAACCTTCATAGTGGACTTTTTAAATGAATATTATGTAGAACAAAATGGTACCCCTGCTGTTGTCTGTCGAGTTGGGTTACAGCTTCCCGGTACAGCAAACTGGGCAATTAGTATTGAAAGTCGAGAGCATTTATGTTTCTTTTCCTTTTCCAAGTTGCTCCCGACTGTAGAAATTACAAGGCTGTGCTACAAAAAGAGAGAGAGAGAGAGAGGTAGCGGCACCAGCCAACCTTGAGAAAAGCTGCCACTCTCATTGGTAGTACTGTGGACTTTAAGAGTCTAAAAAGAAATAAGCTTTTGTAAAATAAATGAAAATAACCAGAGCATGGTATAGAAACAGAGCGGCACGGCATGAACTTTCTCTTTCACACGCTCAGTATGACCACTCGTGCCCAGTGATACATTGCACCTTCCTGCCTTGGGCAAATATTAAAGAAAGAGAAGGGCAAAATAACTAATGTAGGGAGTAGAGTTACAAAGCTCCTAAGGATTAAATTAATCCAGTGCAGGAGTGAGCAGCTGGCAAAGTGCCAAACAGAGATTTCAGCTGCCGCTTCCTGACGCAACCTTCCCGGTTGCTCCCCTTAAAAGAAAAGTTTTTTACCTCAGAATGTGGGTTAAAACCCGAGAGAGAGCTGAAATGAAAGAAATTAAGGCTCCTTGCTCCAGCTCTCGAGTGGTCAGTGGCTACATTAAGAGGGAGCGGCTGGCAGGCTGCCAGACTGAAATTACAGCTGCCGCTCTTGCCTGGAAAGCTACCACTGGCTATAATGAAATTATTGAAAGCTCCCCTGTCCACATTGTGTTTGAGGGAGCTAAATAAACATACACTTTCATATAAACATAAATGTTCAACCTTCAAATAAAGATTGGCTGCCTAATAAAATAAAGCAGAACATGTTAAACATATAAATAACTAGGAGGGTACCTTATGGTAATGGAACACATATTATATTGTTCCTAAAACGTTGGTTTACAGTGGTTCTTTCCTTTCAAAGAAAGAAAATAAGGCTTTACCTTTTTCCTTATCTGTTTCTCCATACCCTACACATGTCCTTGTGCCAGATCTACGTGCATCTGGGAGCCAGGAAAAACAGCACAGATATAGGGGAAACAGAACCCTCTCATGCCTGTTGATCTATATATAGAAACACAGAAACATCGAATCTGTCGGCAGATAAGGACCATGCAGACCACCTAGTCTGCCCATTTCCCTACTTGGTTTGGCAATCCCTACTCTTATCTGGACTGCCTTTCCCCTGCTCCGTTGTACAGCAGGGTGCCTTTGTGCTTATCCCATGCACTTTTGAATCCCTGTACTGTTTTTGCTTCCACCACCTCCGCTGGTAGGCTGTTCCATGGATCCGCCACCCTCTCTGTGAAAAAAATACTTCCTAGCATTCCCCCTAAGCCTCCCGTCCTCCAGTCTCATGTTATGCCCCCTTGTCCTTGTGCACATTCATCTCCGAAAAAAAGCTCCCCTGCTGTACCCTGTTTATTCCTTTAGGGTATTTAAAAGTCTCTATCGTATCCCCTTTCTCCCATCTCTCCCCCAATGAATAGCTGTTTAGTTCTTTGAGTCTTTCCTCATAAGGATTGTGGTGCAGTCCATGTATCATGTTTGTTGCTCTTCACTGGACTGCTTCCATTCTGTCTATGTCCTTCCTGAAGTGCAGTTTCCAGAATTGGACATAGTATTCCAGATGAGGCCTCACCAGTGATCTATACAGTGGCATCACCACTTCACTCCTCCTACTGGTTATGCCCCTTCCTATGCACCCCAACATTCTGTTTGCCTTCCCCACTGCTTTTTTACATTGTTTGGCTGACTTCAGGTCATCATATATGGTAACACTCAGGTCTCTCTCCTGACTTGTGGTGGCTAGAACTTGCTCCCACCCCCATCCTGTATTCCTTTCTTGGGTTTCTGTGTCCCAGGTGCATTATCTTGCACTTCTTAGCATTGAAACCCAACTGCCAAACCCTTCACCATTCCTCAAGTAGTCTTAGGTCATTTCTCATTTTATCTAGCCCCTACTATGTGTTGACTCTGTTACAGATCTTCTTGTCATCTGCGAACAAGCATACTTTCCCCTTCAGTCCCTCTGTAATGTCACTTATGAAGACATTGAATAGAACTGGACCCAGCACTGATCCCTGTAGAACCCTGCTGGTCACCTCCCCCTCTTCTGATTTTATGTCATTTACTACCACCCTCTGGGTCCTGCCGTTTAGCCAGTTACCAACCCATTTTACCACTTTAGAGCCCACACCAAGATTCCCCAATTTGTTAAGCAACCTTCTATGAGGAACAGTATTGAAGGTCTTACTGAAATCCAGGTAGGCCACATCCACCGCCCCTCCCTGATTCACCACCATGGTCACCCAGTCAAATAAATCGATAAGATTAGTCTGACAGGACCTATTCTCAGTGAATTCATGATACCTTGGGTCTTTTGCACTGCTTGACTAAAGGAACTTCACTACCCTCTCCTTAAGCAGGGACTCAGTCAGCTTCCCCACCACTGAGATCAGGCTCACAGGTCCGTAATTGCCTGCCTCCTCCCTACTTCCAGTCTTGTTCAGGGGAACCACCTCTGCCCTCCTCCAGTCCCAGGGTACCTCCCCCATCCCTAGTGATTGGTTGAACAGGGTTGTCAGCGGACCTGCTAGGACTTCCGTGAGTTCCTTCAACACTCTAGGGTGAATCCTGTCTGACCCCATTACCTTGTCTGTCTTTACTTTTCCTTGTTCCTTTAAGACTCTATCCACCATAAATGGGCGGTGTCCACCTCTTCCCCCATACATCTTTCCTCGTGAGTCTTGGCCCCTCCACTGCCTCTTCTTTGGTAAATACTGAGCAAAAATATCTGTTCAGTACCTCAGATTTTTCAAGGTCGTCCTTCACCCACCCACCCTTTCCCTTCTTTAGCCTAACAATACCATTTCTGTGCTTCTTCCTCCTCTCACTAATATAATGGAAGACGGTCTTGTCCCCGTTCTTAATAACCTGTGCTATTCCTTCCTCTGTTCTTGCCTTAGCCCCTCTGACAGCTTTTCCAGCTTCTCTCTGCTTCTCCAGATATTTCAGTCTGCTCTTCTTCTTTCTGTGTCTCTTTGTATTTCCTGAATGCCTTACTTTTTTCTCGCACTTTCTCGGTTACTGATTTAGAGAACCACGGTAGCCGCTTCTTTGTTTTGCGTTTGCTAAGCAATCTGACACATTGATATGTCACTCCTGCTATGGAGCTCTTGATCCTATGCCACTGTTCTTCTAACCCTCCCCCATATCTTCTGCTGCCAGGGCAATTTTGAGATGTTCACCCATTTCCATGAAGTTGGCCTTCCTGAAATCTAGGATCTTAATCTTTGAATGGCTTTCTTCTGCCAACGTGTTAACTCTAAACCACACAGTTCTGTGGTCACTGGTACCAAGGGGACTGCCCATCTCAACATCCATGATTCTGTCCCCATTTGTCAACACTAAGTTCAATACAACCCCCTCTCTAGAGTGCTCAACCACCAGCTGCCTTAAGTTTTCCCCATATGTGGCAGACATGAGGTCCCTGCTCCTTGATGTACTTGCATTCTGGGTATTCCATCTGCATCCAGCATGTTGAAGTCACCCATTAGTAGTACTTCCCCTTTGACTGCCATATTATGGATGGCTTCCACTAACACTAGATCTATATCCTCCCCCTGCGCGGGAGGTCTGTGGATGAATCCAGCATGAATGGTTGTTTTGTTCCCTGACTCCAGAGTGACCCACAATGCCTCTGCTTCTTCCCTGGATACTGAGCCTCTATAGCTTTAATCCCTTTCTTTACATATGTAGCAACCCCTCCTCCCCTTTCCCCTCCCTGTCCTTTCTAAAAAGTGTATACCTGGATATGGAGGCACGTCAGTCATGATTCCCTGCATACCATGTCTCCGTAATAGCCACAATGTCCAGGTGTGTGTCTGCCATCAGTGCCGTTAGGTCTGGGATTTTGTTTCCCAGGCTACGAGCATTTGTGCACATATCACTTAGAGCTGTCACTCTTAAGACTTGTAGGAGGGACATTTTGCTCATTATAGCCTAATTCATTATGAGGAGCTCTTCTTAGGCTATGAGGATGTAGATAATTATTGTCAAACTGTTGCATAATTTGCAGCATGATAGAATGTTCATGTATAGGGGTCAACTTAACTGAATTTGTTAAGGCAGAGATAGCCAAATGTATGTTTAGATTAAGGGCCAGGTCAGGTGAACAAGTGTATTGCTATATAAAACCCCTCCTAGAGGAAGGATAGATCAGAGGAGCCTTGGATAGAATAGTTAAAGGAGCAACCTGAGTGAGGTGGCAGAGAGAGTCACACAGGTAAAAGATCTGAATTATAGATCAGTACTGTGAAAAGCTACCATTTGTAGCAGGACATTTGATTTGCTCTATTTTTTTTGTTTTGCTTTCTTATTTTTGTATTGAAATAAATATCACACTGCGGCGTGTTTTAAAACTGAATTTCCTGAGTCTGTGTTGTCAGGTGTGGTCTATAGACCACCAACCCAAGAGGAAGAAACAGATAGGGAGCTGATGCTAGCCATCCAAAGGATGGCAGACAAGGGTGAGGTAGTACTGGTTGGCAACTTCAATATTCCAGACGTGGACTGGAGCATCCCAGCAGCAGCATCAAATAGGAGCAGATTTATCCTTGACTCCCTTCAGGGTGCCTTCCTCAAGCATCTGGTCATGGAACCAACTTGGCAGAAGGCAATACTGGACCTTGTGCTCACAAACAGGGACAGTGTGATGGGGGTAACAATGGGGGAGCACCTGGGGAACAGTCACCACCAGTTCTTGTGGTTTGAAATCACAGAAAGAGCAGAACCAAACCACACAAAAACACGTATCCTGGATTTTAAGGGGGCAGACTTTGGGAAAATGGGGAGATACTTGAAAGAGGCATTAAGGGGAATGGGGCAGGAATCAGGAGTTGAGTAACAGTGGGCAGTATTTAAAATGGGGATTACAAGAGCAACAGAATTATGCATTAAGCAGGTTAGCAAGAGGAAAAGGAAGAGGATACCATTATGGTTTTCAAAAGGTAGAAAGAAAGTGAAAGCCAAAAGATTGCATTCAGGCAATACAAAAGACACAGGTAGAAGGGATAGGGAGAAGTACCAGGAGAAGCAAGGGAGGCAGGAGGTCAGTAAGGAAGCCAAAGCTCAGACAGAAGAACACATTGCAAAATCAGTGGGTAGGGGGAAAAACCTTTAAAGGTACATAAGTGAAAAAGAAAGGCAAAGGGAAGGATAGTGAGATTGAAGGGGGAGGATGGGGGCTGCATGGAGGATGACAACAGTAAAGCTGACATATTGAACAGGTATTGCTGCTCAGTCTTTACTGAGGAAGAGGAGGGTAATGGATCTGAAGGGAGTACAAGGGGTGAGAATGGTGCAGAGATGGACACAAGTCCCTTTACTCGAGAAAGGGTCCTGAAGGAACTGGAAATAATAAGAGTTGATAAAGCAATGGGGCCAGATGGGGTGCACCTCATGGTCCTTAAAGAACTAAGAGAGGTGGTGGCTGAACCTCTGGCTATCCTGTTTAGCCGATCACTGGAAACAGGGGAGGTACCCAAAGACTGGAGGACAGCAGATGTAGTCCCCTTATACAAAAGTGGGAACAAAGAGGAAGCAGGAAACTACAGACCAGTCAGCCTCACCTCAGTAGTGGGGAAGATCATGGAGAGATTGGTGGAACATCTGGTTGTCAATGGACTACAGGACCCAAGGCAGCATGGTTTCACCAGGGGGAGGTCATGTCAGACCAACCTGGTTGAATTTTTTGACTGGGTGACTAGGGAGGTGGATCAGGGGAGGGCAGTGGACATGGCCTATCTGGACTTCAGCAAGGCCTTTGACACTGTGCCACATAGAAGACTATTACACAAACTGGGGAATATGGTTGTGGGCAGGACAGTAGTGTGGTGGGTAGGTAACTGACTGGGTGGCAGGACACAGAGGGTGGTGGTAAATGGCTGTCACTCCAGAGGGAGAGTGACCAGTGGGTACCACAGGGATCAGTGCTGGGACTGGTCCTATTCAACATCTTCATCAGTGACATTGCAAAGACCTAGAAGGCAGAATTTCACTGTTCGCTGATGACACAAAGCTCTGTAACAGAGTAGACACACCAGAGGGTGTAGACAGAATGAGAAGGACCTGCAGAAACTTGAAGAATGGTCAGGGTTTGGCAGTTGAAATTCAATGCAAAGAAGTGCAAGATAATGCATATGGGGCACAAAAACCTGGCACAATATATCAGTTGGGGTGAGGATATAGCATGCACCAAGCAGGAAAGGGATCTTGGGGTTATCATCTCTGATGACCTCAAGGTAGGGAAACAGTGTGACAAGGCAGCAGGTAAAGCAAATAGGATGCTGGGATGCATAGGCTGGGCATCACCAGCAGGAAAAGGAGTCATAATTCCACTATATAAGACACTAGTGAGGCCCCACCTGGAGTACAGTGTACAGTTCTGGAGACCTTACCTGCATAAGGACATAGACAGGGTAGAGAAGGTTCAGAGGAGGGCAACAAAGATGGTACATGGATTGCATCACAAGTCCTATGAGGACAGGTTGAAGGAACTGAATATGTACTCCCTGGAGGAGAGGAGGGAGAGAGGGGATATTTTAGAGACATACAAGTATCTTACAGGGAGGAACAGGGTGCAGGAATACACTACTTTTAAGTGAAAAAGATGTTCCAGGACTAGAGGGCATGGGATGAAGTTGGAGGGAGGATGATTCAGAGGAAACATGAGGAAGAATTTCTTCACAGAACGGGTTGGTGGACAAGTGGAACATCCTGCCAGAGGAAGTGGTGGGGGCTGAAACAATCACGGGATTTAAGAATGCATGGGATAGACATAAAGGAATTCTGGAGGTCAGGGGTAAGGGGCAACAGACTTCTAGGAAAACATATACTGAACTTACAAGCTCAAATGGGCAGACTGGGTGGGCCACAGGCCCTTATCTGCTGACACTGTCTATGTATTTATGTCTATCCCAGACCCATTTGCACTGTGCAAGGCGTGCATAGGGATCCGTGACCACAGAATCTTTCAGCTCCTGTTAACCAGCTACCTCTTACTCTCACCCTCATTCTCCTACATTTGCTCAGCTGGAACCAGATTTCTGTACCAGACACTATCGGGATTCTCCCAGCTTTGGCATCAGCACTGCACTGGACATGAGGTGGATGAGCTGAAAGCTTGCACTAGCTCTGCTTGGTTTGTCTGCTACTTTAAGAGGGTTTCAAAAACCACAGAAAAATACTTTGACAGTTTTTTTTCTTTTCTTGCAAGCTTCTGTTTAGACAGAAGTTTGTTTCTACCTGATAGCACTCCCCCACCTCCTTCCCTACTATTTACCTTTGCTTCTTATGTACACAGTGTGCTTCTTTACTAACTACAGCCTTGTTAACTCCTTGTATCACCTAACATTGACTACTGCCTGTTCAGGAAAATGTCAATGAAAATTATTCTTATTTATTGTTATTATCTTTCTGCTAGCCAATGATCACTGTACTTGTATATATCTTTTTTCCAAAATGTGTTTTTAACTGTTATTTTAGGTGCTTGTATTACATGCACTATATTGCTGACCATCCCAGAATCCTGGTAAAATAAAGACGATTGATTAATTGATGTATTTAGATTTTGCTTCTGTGAAATTTTCTTTGTATTTCCTACTTTTATTTGTTCTGTTTTTCTTGCTTCTAATCTCTTTTAACTCTGTTTTTTCAAACTGAAAATGTGTAGGACTGGTGAGGAGGAAACTGGAAGTACTGGCACTGAGTCCAGTCCAAACAAGGAGAGAAGAATACAGCCCATGGATCGGACTCGCCATCCCCTCCATCTTAAGAAGCCAGCTGTGGCACCAGGAGCACTGGAAAGTGCCCCACCCCTGGTGCAATATGCACTGGCACTACCACCATTAACAGCTGATCCTGCTCCAGTATATCCTGTCCCTGCTCCAGTATATCCTGTACCTGCTGCAGCACCTGCTCTTTTGCCATGTAAGCCCCATTAGCAGGAGGAGTCCTGTCCAGGACTATCTGGTCACTCCTCTTGTCAGCAGCAAAAGTCCCTTGTTTGGGACTTTTTGTAATTCACCCCACTGACAACAGTGTGGTGATATGTACCTTGATACAAACCATCATTCAGCATGAGAAAAGGGGCAGCCATTTGGGCACAGGTGGGCAGCACACCCACTGCAAGGCACCACCAGGAGTGGCAGGAACATGAGGAAGAGAAGGAGTTGAAACAGCTATGAGGGGCAGAGGCAGTGGAAAGCCTAGTGCTTTTACAATTCCACGGGGTGGGCAGTGCAAAAACAGGCTACGCAGCAGGTCGTCATGCGATGGACAGGCCTGAGAGGGAGACATGGAAGGGTTGGAGGGGGAGCTGCAGACAGAACTATGTGTTGCAGGGGTAACCTGATAGACTGGCCTCAGATCCTCTTCCTACATCTGTCTATACAGAAGTGGTGCAACTGAAGGAGGAGATAGGGACCTCTCTCAGCAGGTTATTTGCCATGAAATATGCTTTGGAGGCACTGCTCCAAAATCAGTGAAGCACTCTTGAAGGTCTGAGAGAACTTTGTGGTGGACATGCACCTTCTGTCCCCAGCCAGCAATAATTGACTTCTTCTCTCCTTCCCCCTTCAGCTAAGACCCTTCTAGGGCTCAACCCCCGCATGATCCGCGGACATAGGAGGTCGGCACTCCAGAAGTCGCCGCCCGAGACCACAAGCTCGGACTCAAGCCCAGAGAGCTATGGCAAAGCCACAAACCAGTCAGGGCGTGAGCGCCTTTTGTCAGGCTCACTCCGATTGGTCCTTTTTCTCCTCCATTTCTTTCCCTCGCTAGCGGAGCAAAAATGGCACTATTCTTACTAAATCCTGCCTGAATACTAATGCCTATACTGTTATAATTGCCTAAACTGCATATAAAACTGTAATTTTGTTAAAAACTGCCTAGAAAAGCTGTTTTTACTTGTTTAAAAACAGCCTTAGCCTAAGTGATTAAGTGATTACAGCCCTTTCCTTGACTCTGTAACTGTAGCCCAGTCTCCCAGGTGCCAAGGAAATCGCCCCATTCAGTTGTAAATTTAGTTTGTCACTGGCAAGTGAGACCCTTTGTCCTCCTCCAGCATTAATTGGCTTCTTCTCTCATTCGCTCTTCAGCCGAGACCCTTCTAGGGCCCAACAGCCACACGATTCGCGGCCACCGGGTGGACAGTGCTCCAGAAGCCACCACCCAAGACCACAAGCTCAGACTCAAGGCTCAGAGAGGTATGGCAAAGCCGCAAACCAATCGGAGCATGAGCACCTTTTGCCAGGCTCACTCCGATTCATCCTTTTTCTCCTCCATTTCTTTAACTCGCCAGCGGAGCAAAAAAGGCACCATTCTTACTAAATCCTGCCTGAATACTAATGTCTACATTTTGTTATTATTGCCTAAGCTTCATAGAAAACTGTGTACATTTTGCTGTAAACTGCCTAGAAAAGCTGTTTTTACTTGTTAAAAAACTGCCTTAGCCTAAGTGATTAAGTGATTACAGCTCTTTCCTTGACTCTGTAACTGTAGCCCAGACTCACAGGCGCCAAGGAAATTGCCCCTATTCAATTGTAAATTTAGTTTGTCACTGGCAAGTGAGACCCTATGTCCTATTCCAGCATTAATTGGCTTCTTCTCTCATTCGCTCTTCAGCCGAGACCCTTCTTGGGCTCAACAGCCACACGATTCGCGGCCACCAGGCGGTCGGCACTCCAGAAGCCATCGCCCGAGACCACAAGCTCGGACTTAAGCCCCATAGAGGTACAGCAAAGCCACAAACCAGTCGGGGCATGAGCGCCTTTTGCCAGGCTCACTCCGATTGGTCCTTTTTCTCCACCATATCTTTCCCTCGCTAGCAGAGCAAAAAAAGCACTATTCTTACTAAATCCTGCCTGAATACTAATGTCTACATTTTGTTATAATTGCCTAAACTGGATAGAAAGCTGTGTAATTGTGTTAAAAACTGTCTAGAAAAGCTGTTTTTACATGTTAAAAAACTGCCTTAGCCTTAGTGATTATGTGATTACAGCTCTTTCCTTGACTCTGTAACTGTAGCCCAGTCACACAAGCGGCAAGGAAATCACCCCTATTCAATTGTAAATTTAGTTTGTCACTGGCTAGTGAGACCCTTTGCCCTCCTCCAGCATTAATTGGCTTCTTCTCTCCTTCCCTCTTCAGCTGAGACCCGCTGAAGGAGCAACCCACGCACGAGCCACCCCCACCGGGTGGTTGGCAAACCAAAAGACGTCGTCCGAGACCACAAGCATGGAGGCAAGCATCAGAGAGGTAAGGCAAAGCTGCAAACCAATTGGAGAATGAGCGCCCTTTCCCAGGCTCACTCCGATTGTTCCTTTTACTCCTCCATTTCTTTCCCTTGCTAGCGGAGCAAAAAAGGCACTATTCTTACTAAATCCTGCCTGAACACTAATGCCTATACTGTTATAATTGCCTAAACTGCATAGAAAACTGTGTAATTTTGTTAAAAACTGCCTAGAAAAGCGGTTTTACTTGTTGAAAACCTGCCTTAGCCTTAGTGATTACAGCCCTTTCCTTGACTCTGTAACTGTAGCCCAGACTCCCAGGCACCAAGGAAATCGCCCCTATTCAATTGCAAATTTAGTTTGTCACTGGCTAGTGAGACCTTTTGTCCTCTTCCAGCATTAATTGGCTTCTTCTCTCCTTCCCTCTGCATCCGATAACGTTCTAGGGCTCAACCTCCACACGATCCGCAGCCAGCGGTTGGCGGTACAGAAACACGCAGCCTGAGACCTGGCTCAGACTCAAGCCGAAGTACGGCAAAGCCGCCAAACCAATTGGAGCGCGTGCCCCTTTTGGCCAGGCTCACTCCAATTGGTCCTTTTTCTCCTCCATTTATTTCCCTCACTAGTGGAGCAAAAATGGAACTACTCTTACTAAATCCTACCTGAATACTAATGCATGTACTGTTATAATTGCCTAAACTGCATAGAAAACTGTATAATTTTGTAAAAAACTGCTACAAAAGCTGTTTTTCCTTGTTAAAAAGCTGCCTTAGCCTTAGGGATTAAGTGATTACAGCCCTTTCCTTGACTCTGTAACTGTAGCCCAGACTCCCAGGCACCAAGGAAATTGCCCCTATTTAATTATAAATTTAGTTTGTCACTGAGTAATGAGACCCTTTGTCCTCCTCCAGCATTAATTGGCTTCCTCTCTCTTTCCCTCTGCATCCGAGGCCCTTCTAGGGCTCAACTGCTGCACGATCTGAGGACACCATGTGGTCTGTGGTCCAGACACCGCCGCCCAAGACCAGAAGCTCAGACTCAAGCCCCAGAGAGGTACGGCAAAGCCGCAAACCAATCAGAGCGCAAGCACCTTTTGCCAGGCTCTCTCAGATTGGTCCTTTTTCCTCCTCCATTTTGTTACCTCGCTAGCTGAGCAAAAATGGCACTATTCTTACTAAATCTTGCCTGAATACTAATGCCTATACTGTTAAAATTGCCTACACTGCATAGAAATGGTGTACGTTTGTTAAAAACTGCCTAGAAAAGTGTTTTTTACTTGTTAAAAAATACCTTAGTGATTAAATGATTACAGCGCTTTCCTTGACTCTGTAACTGTAGCGCAGACTCCCAGGCAGCAAGGAAATCACCCCCATTCAATTGAAAATTTAGTTTGTCACTGGCTACAGAGTCCCTTTGTCCTCCTCCAGCATTAATTGGCTTCTTCTCTCCTTCCCTCTTCAGCCGAGACACTTCCATGGATCAACCTCCACATGAGCCACTTCCACCAGGAGGTCGGCACTGTAGCAGCTGCCGCCCAAAACTACAAGCTCAGACTCAAGCCCCAGAGAGGTACGGCAAAGCCGTAAACCAATGGGAGCGTGAGCGCCTTTTGCAAGGCTCACTCTGATTGGTCCTTTTTCTCCTCCATATCATTCCCTCGCTAGCAGAGCAAAAAAGGCACTATTCTTACAAAATCCTGCCTGAATACTTATGCCTATACCGTTATAATTGCCTAAACTGCATAGAAATCTGTTTATTTTGTTAAAAACTGCCTAGAAAAGCTGTTATTACTTCTTAAAAAACTGCTTTAGCCTAAGTGATTAAGTGATTACATCCCTTTCCTTGACTCTGTAACTGTAGCCCAGACTCCCTAGCGAAAAGGAAATCGCCCCTATTCAATTGTAAATTTAGTTTGTCACTGGCTAGTGACACCCTTTGTCCTCCTCCAGCATTAATTGGCTTCTTCTCTCCTTCCCTCTTCAGATGAGACCCTTCTAGGGCTCAACCGCCATACGATCTGTGGCCACAGGGTGGTTGGTAGTCCAGAAGCCACCACCTGAGACCACAAGATCAGACTCAAGCTCAAGAGAGGTACGGCAAAGCCGCAAACCAATAAGAGCGCGAGCGCCTTTGCCAGGCTCTCTCAGATTGGTAATTTTTCTCCTCAATTTCTTTCCCTCGCTAGTGGAGCAAAAATTGCGCTATTCTTACAAACTCCTGCCTGAATACTAATGCCTATACTGTTATAATTGCCTAGACTGCATAGGAAACTGTGTAATTTTGTTAAAAACTGCTTAGAAAAGCAGTTTTTACTTGTTAAAAAACTGCCTTAGCCTTAGTGATTAAGAGATTACAGCCCTTTCCTTGACTCTGTAGCTGTAGCCCAGACTCCCAGGCACCAAGGAAATCACCCCTATTCAATTCTAAATTTAGTTTGTCACTGGCTAATGAGACCCTTTGTCCTCCTCCAGCATTAATTGGCTTCTTCTCTCCTTCCCAGAGCATCCGAGACTCTTCTAGGGCTCAACCGCCGCACGATCTACGGCCACCAGGCAGTCAGCGGTCCAGAAGCTGCTGCCCGAGACCACAAGCTCAGTCTCAAGCCCCAGAGAGGTACGGCAAAGCTGCAAAACAATCAGAGCGTGAGCACCTTTTGCTAGGCTCACTCCAATTGGTCCATTTTCTCCTCCATTTCTTTCCCTCGCTAGCGGAGCAAAAATGGCACTATTCTTACTAAATCCAGTCTGAATACTAATGCCTATACTGTTATAATTGCCTAAACTGCATAGAAAACTGTCATTTTGTTAAAAACTGCATAGAAAAGCTGTTTTTACTTGTTAAAAAACTGCCTTAGCCTTAGTGATTTAGTGATTACAGCCCTTTCCTTGACTCTGTAACTGTAGCCCAGACTCCCAGGTGCCAAGGAAATCGCCCCTGTTCAATTGTCAGTTTAGTTTGTCACTGGCTAGTGAGGCCCTTTGTCCTCCTCCAGCATTAATTGGCTTCTTCTCTCCTTCCCTCTGCCTCCGAGACCCTTCTAAGGCTCAACTGCCACACAATCCACAGCCACTGGGCGGTTGGCAGTCCAAAAGCCGCTGCCCGAGACCACAAGCTCAGACTCAAGCCCCAGAGAGGTACGGCAAAGCCGCAAAAAAATCGGAATGCGAGTGCCTTTTGCCAGGCTCTGTCCGATTGGTCCTTTTCTCCTCCATTTCTTTCCCTCGCTAGCGGAGCAAAAATGTCACTATTCTTACTAAATGAGTATCACTAACCTGGTTCTGTCTGCTCCTAAACTTCATATTTCTCACTCTCTTCCCTCTCAAGCTGTCCAATCCTCATTGCTTGCCCTTGACTCTGCCTCGGAGTTCCTTTTTCTTTTCTGTACATAAATGTTACTGTTTAAGTTGTGGCCTTGTTAAACGGCTAACTGATTGTTTGTAACACTGTCTACTATGTTTTTGTACTTAATGATGTGGAATCTTTGTCAAAGAGCCTTGGCTCAAAGGTATTAATTCCTAGAACAATAAACTTCAAACTTCAAACTGAATACTAATGTCTATACTGTTATAATTGCCTAGACTGCATTGAAAATTGTGTAATTTTGGTAAAAACTGCCTAGAAAAGCTGTTTTTACTTGTCAAAAAACTGCCTTAGCCTGAGTGATTAAGAGATTACAGCCCTTCCCTTGACTCTGTAACTGTAGCCCAGACTCCCAGGCGCCATGGAAATCACACCTATGCAATTGTAAATTTAGTTTGTCACTGGCTAGTGAGACCATTTGTCCTCCTCCAGCATTAATTGGCTTCTTCTCTTCTTCCCTCTGCATCCAAGACCCTTCTAGGGCTCAACCGCCATGCGATCTGTGGTCACCGGGCGGACAGAGGTCTAGAAGCTGCCGCCTGAGACCAGAAGCTCAAATTCAAGCCCCAGAGAGAAACAGCAAAGAAGCAAACCAAGCAGAGCGCATGCACCTTTTGCCAGGCTCTCTCAGATTGGTCCTTTTTCTCCTCCATTTTTTTCCCTCGCTAGCGGAGCAAAAATTGCACTATTCTTACTAAATCCTACCTGAATACTAATGCCTATACAGTTAAAATTGCCTACACTGCATAGAAAACTGTATAATTTTGTTAAAAACTGCCTAGAAAAGAGGTTTTTACTTGTTAAAAAAAATGCCTTAGCCTAAGTGACTAAATGATTACAGCCTTTCCTTGACTCTGTAACTGTAGCCAAGACTCACAGGCACCAAGGAAATCACCCCCATTCAATTGTAAATTTAGTTTGTCACTGGCTACTGAGACCCTTTGTCCTCCTTCAGCATTAATTGGCTTCTTCTCTCCTTCCCTCTTCAGCCGAGACACTTCCATGGATCAACCTCCACACGAGCCACTTCCACCGGGCGGTCGGCACTCCAGAAGCTGCCGCCCAAGACTACAAGCTCGGACTCAAGCCCCAGAGAGGTATGACAAAGCCGTAAACCAATGGGAGCGTGAGCGCCTTTTGCCAGGCTCACTCTGATTTGTCCTTTTTCTCGTCAATTTCTTTCCCTCGCTAGCGGAGCAAAAAAGGCACTATTCTTACTAAATCCTGCATAAATACTAATGCCTATACTGTTATAATTGCCTAAACTCCATAGAATTATTTCTAACTTTGTTAAAAACTGCCTAGAAAAGCTGTTTTTATTTGTTAAAAAAACTGCCTTAGCTTAAGTGATTAAGTGATTACAGCTCTTTCCTTGACTCTGTAACTGTAACCCAGACACCCAAGCGCCAAGGAAATCACCCCTATTCAATTCTAAATTTAGTCTGTCAGTGGCTAATGAGGCCCTTTGTCCTCCTCCAGCATTAATTGGCTTCTTCTCTCCTTCCCAGTGCATCAGACACCCTTCTAGGGCTCAACCGTCGCACAATCCACGACCACCTGGGAGTCAGCAGTACAGACACCGCTGCCCGAGGCCACAAGCTCAGTCTCAAGCCGCAGAGAATTACAGCAAAGACGCAAACCAATCGGAGCGCAAGCGCCTTTTGCTAGGCTCACTCCAATTGGTCCATTTTCTCCTCCATTTCTTTCCCTCACTAGTGGAGCAAAAATTGCACTATTCTTACTAAATCCATTGTGAATACTAATGCCTATACTGTTATAATTGCCTAAACTGCATAGAAACTAGTGTAATTTTGTTAAAAACTGCTGAGAAAAGCGGTTTTTACCTTTCAAAAACCTGCCTTAGCCTT
This sequence comes from Neoceratodus forsteri, assembly GCA_016271365.2. NCBI lineage: Eukaryota > Metazoa > Chordata > Ceratodontiformes > Ceratodontidae > Neoceratodus > Neoceratodus forsteri. The sequence goes on from CM057449.1 coordinate 94,380,846, forward strand.
AGTGATTAAGTGATTACAGCCCTTTCCTTGACTCTGTAAATGCCAGCCCATAGCAAATAGCCCAGACTCCCAAGTGCCAAGGAAATCACCCCTGTTCAATTGTAAATTTAGTTTGTCATTGGCTAGTGAGACCCTTTGTCCTCCTCCTGCATTATTTGGCTTCTTCTCTCCTTCCCTCTGCTTCCGAGACCCTTCTAGGGCTCAACTGCAGCACGATCCGCAGCCACCAAGCGGTCGGCGGTCCACAAGCCACTGCCCGAGACCAGAAGCTCGGACTCAAGCCCCAGAGCGGTATGACAATGCTGTAAACCAATGGGAGCACGAGCGTCTTTTGCCAGGCTCACTCCAATTGGTCCTTTTTCTCCTCCATTTCTTTCCCTCGCTAGCGGAGCAAAAAAGCACTATTCTTACTAAATCCTGCATGAATACTAATGCCTATACCGTTATAATTGCCTAAACTCCATAGAAATCTGTCTAACTTTGTTAAAAACTGCCTAGAAAAGCTGTTTTTACTTGTTAAAAAACTGCCTTAGCCTAAGTGATTCAGTAATTACAGCTCTTTCCTTGACTCTGTAACTGTAGCCCAGACTACCAGGCACCAAGGAAATCACCCCTATTCAATTGTAAATTTGTAGTTTAGGCAATTATGACATATATAGCCCAGTCACTGGCTACTGTGACCCTTTGTCCTCCTCCAGCACTAACTGGCTTCTTCTCTCCTTCCCTCTACTGCCGAGAAACTTGCATGGAACAACCTCCACACGAGCCACTTGCATCGGGTGGTCAGCACTCCATAAGCTGCCGCCCAAGACTACAAGCTCAGACTCAAGCCCCAGAGAGGTATGACAAAGCTGTAAAGCAAAAGGAGCGGGAGCGCCTTTTGCCAGGCTCACTCCAATTGGTCCTTTTTCTCCTCCATTTCTTTCCCTCTCTAGCGGAGCAAAAAAGGCACTATTCTTACTAAATCCTGCATGAATACTAATGCCTAAACCGTTATAATTACCTAAACTCCATAGAAATCTGTCTAACTTTGTTAAAAACTGCACAGAAAAGCTGTTTTACTTGTTAAAAAACTGCCTTAGCCAAAGTGATTACAGCTCCTTCCTTGACTCTGTAACTGGAACCCAGACTCCCAAGCACCAAGGAAATTGCCCCTATTCAATTGTAAATTTAGTTTGTCACTGGCTAGTGACACCCTTTGTCCTCCTCCAGCATTAACTGGCTTCTTCTCTCCTTCCCTCTTCAGATGAGGCCCTTCTAGGGCTCAACAGCCCCACGATCCGCCAGCCATAAGGGGGTCAGCACTCCAGAAGCCACTGCCTGAGACCACAAGCTCAGACTCAAGCTCCAGAGAGGTACGGCAAAGCCGCAAACCAATCGGAGCGCGAGCGCCTTTTGCCAGGCTCTCTCCGGTTTGTCCTTTTTCTCCTCCATTGCTTTCCCTTGCTAGCCTAGCAAAAATTGGGCTATTCTTACTAAATCCTGCCTGAATACTAATGCTCATACTGTCATAATTGCCTAAACTGCATAGAAAACTGTGTAATTATGAAAAAAACTGCCTAGAAAAGCGGTTTTTACTTGTTAAAAAACTGCCTTAGCGTTAGTGATTACAGCCCATTCCTTGACTCTGTAACTGTAGCCCAGACTCCCAGGCACCAAGGAAATCACCCCTATTCAATTGTAAATTTAGTTTGTCACTGGCTAATGAGACCCTTTGTCCTCCTCCTGCATTAATTGGCTTCTTCTCTCCTTCCCAGTGCATCTGAGACCCTTCTAGGGCTCAACCGCCACACGATCCATGGCCACCTCGCTGTCAGCAGGTCAGAAGCCACTGCCTGAGGCCACAAGCTCAGTCTCAAGCCCCAGAGAGGTACGGCAAAGATGCAAACCAATCCGAGCACGAGCGCTTTTTGCCAGACTCACAGCAATTGGTCCATTTTCTCATCCATTCCTTTCCCTCACTAGCGGAGCAAAAACTGCAATATTCTTACTAAATCGAGTGTGAAAAGTAATGACTATACTGTTATAATTGCCTACACTGCAATGAAAACTGTGTAATTTTGTTAAAAACTGCCTAGAAAAGTGTTTTTTACTTTTTAAAAAACTGCCTTAGCCTTAGGGATTAAGTGATTACAGCCCTTTCCTTGACTCTGTAACTGTAGCCCAGACTCCCAGGCACCAAGGAAAACACCCCTATTCAATTGTAAATTTAGTTAGTCACTGGCTAGTGAGATCCTTTGTCCACCTCCAGCATTAATTGGCTTCTTCTCCCTTCTGTTTTCAGCTGAGACCCTTCTAGGGCTCAACCCCCGCACAATCCGTGGCCTCCAGGCGGTTGGCGCTCCAGAATCTGCTGCCCGAGACCACAAGCTCGGACTGAAGCCCCAGAGAGGTACGGCAAAGCCGCAAAACCAATCGAAGCATGAGCGCCTTTTTCCAGGCTCACTCCAATCGGTCCTTTTTCTCCTCCATTTCTTTTCCTCGCTAGCGGAGCAAAAATGGCGCTATTCTATCTAAATGCTGCCTGAATGCTAATGCCTATACTGTTATAATTGCCTACACTGCATAGAAAACTGTGTAATTTTGTTAAAAACTGCCTAAAAAAGTGGTTTTTACTGGTTAAAAAACTGCCTTAGCCTAAGTGATTAAGTGATTACAGCCCTTTCCTTGACTCTGTAACTGTAGCCCAGATTCCCAGCCGCCAAGGACATCACCCCTATTCAATTCTAAAGTTAGTTTGTCACTGGCTAGTGAGACCATTTGTCCTCCTCCAGCATTAATTGGCTTCTTCTCTCCTTCCCTTTGCCTCCGAGACCCTTCTAAGGCTCAACTGCCACACAATCCGCAGTGACTGGGCGGTTGGCGGTTCAAATGCCGCCGCCCGAGACCACAAGCTCAGACTCAAGCCCCAGAGAGGTACAGCAAAGCTGCAAAAAAATCGGAATGCGAGTGCCTTTTGCCAGGCTCTGTCCGATTGGTCCTTTTCTCCTCCATTTCTTTCCCTCGCTAGCGGAGCAAAAATGGCACTATTCTTACTAAATGAGTACCACTAACCTGGTTCTGTCTGCTTCTAAACTTCTTTTTTCTCACTCTCGTCCCTCTCAAGCTCTCCAATCCTTATTGCTTGCCCTTGACACTGCCTTGGAGTTCCTTTTTCCTTTCTGTACATAAATGTTACTGTTTAAGTTGTGGCCTTGTTAAATGGCTAACTGATTGTTTGTAACACTGTCTACTATGTTTTTGTACTTAATGATGTAGAACCTTTGTCAAAGAGCCTTGGCTCAAAGGTATTAATTCCTAGAACAATAAACTTCAAACTGAATACTAATGTCTATACTGTTATAATTGCCTAGACTGCATTGAAAACTGTGTAATTTTGGTAAAAACTGCCTAGAAAAGCTGTTTTTACTTGTCAAAAAACTGCCTTAGCCTGAGTGATTAAGAGATTACAGCCCTTCCCTTGACTCTGTAACTGTAGCCCAGACTCCCAGGCGCCATGGAAATCACACCTATGCAATTGTAAATTTAGTTTGTCACTGGCTAGTGAGACCATTTGTCCTCCTCCAGCATTAATTGGCTTCTTCTCTTCTTCCCTCTGCATCCAAGACCCTTCTAGGGCTCAACCACCATGCAATCTGCGGCCACCGGGTGGACAGCGGTCCAGAAGCTGCCGCCTGAGACCAGAAGCTCATATTCAAGCCCCAGAGAGAAACAGCAAAGAAGCAAACCAAGCAGAGCGCATGCACCTTTTGCCAGGCTCTCTCAGATTGGTCCTTTTTCTCCCATTTTTTTCCCTCGCTAGCGGAGCAAAAATTGCACTATTCTTACTAAACCCTGCCTGAATACTAATGCCTATACAGTTAAAATTGCCTACACTGCATAGAAAACTGTATAATTTTGTTAAAAACTGCCTAGAAAAGAGGTTTTTACTTGTTAAAAAAAATGCCTTAGCCTAAGTGACTAAATGATTACAGCCTTTCCTTGACTCTGTAACTATAGCCAAGACTCCCAGGCACCAAGGAAATCACCCCCATTCAATTGTAAATTTAGTTTGTCACTGGCTACTGAGACCCTTTGTCCTCCTTCAGCATTAATTGGCTTCTTCTCTCCTTCCCTCTTCAGCCGAGACACTTCCATGGATCAACCTCCACACGAGCCACTTCCACCGGGCGGTTGGCACTCCAGAAGCTGCTGCCCAAGACTACAAGCTCGGACTCAAACCCCAGAGAGGTATGACAAAGCCGTAAACCAATGGGAGCGTGAGCGCCTTTTGCCAGGCTCACTCTGATTGGTCCTTTTTCTTCTCAATTTCTTTCCCTCGCTAGCGGAGCAAAAAAGGCACTATTCTTACTAAATCCTGAATGAATACTAATGCCTATACTGTTATAATTGCCTAAACTCCATAGAATTCTGTCTAACTTTGTTAAAAACTGCTTAGAAAAGCTGTTTTTACTTGTTAAAAAACTGCCTTAGCCTAAGTGATTAAGTGATTACAGCTCTTTCCTTGACTCTGTAACTGTAACCCAGACTCCCAAGCGCCAAGGAAATCGCCCCTATTCAATTGTAAATTTAGTTTGTCACTGGCTAGTGACACCCTTGGTCCTCCTCCAGCATTAATTGGCTTCTTCTCTCCTTCCCTCTTCAGACGAGACCCTTCTAGGGCTTATCCGCAGCATGATCCATGGCCACAGGGTGGTCGGCAGTCGAAGCCGCGCGCCTCAGACCACAAGCTTAGACTCAAGCTCCATAGAAGTGCAGCAGAGCCGCCGACCAATCAGAGTACAGCGCCTTTTCCAGGCTCTCTTCGATTGGTCCTTTTTCTCGTCCTCCATTTCTTTCCCTCGCTAGCGGAGCAAAAATGGCACGATTCTTACTAAATCCTACATGAATACTAATGCCTATACTGTCACATTTGCCTAAACTGCATAGAAAACTGTGTAATTTTGAAAAAAAACTGCCTAGAAAAGCGTTTTTTACTTGTTGAAAAACTGCCTTAGCCTTAGAGATTACAGCCCTTCCCTTGACTCTGTAACTGTAGCCCAGACTCCCAGGCACCAAGGAAATCACCCCTATTCAATTGCAAATTTAGTTTGTCACTGGCTAATGAGACCCTTTGTCCTCCTCCAGCATTAATTGGCTTCTTCTCTCCTTCCCAGTGCATCCGACACCCTTCTAGGGCTCAACCGCCACACGATCCACGGCCACCTGGCGGTCAGCAGTCCAGACACCGCTGCCTGAGGCCACAAGCTCAGTAGCAAGCCCCAGAGAATTACGGCAAAGACACAAACCAATCGGAGCGAGAGCGCCTTTTGCTAGGCTCACTCCAATTGGTCCATTTTCTCCTCCATTTCTTTCCCTCACTAATGGAGCAAAAATGGCACTATTCTTACTAAATCCAGCGTGAATACTAATGCCTATACTGTTATAATTGCCTAAACTGCATAGAAACCAGTGTAATTTTGTTAAAATCTGCCGAGAAAAGCGGTTTTTACTTTTCAAAAAACTGCCTTAGCCTTAGTGATTAAGTGATTACAGCCCTTTCCTTGACTCTGTAAATGCCAGCCCATAGCAAATAGCCCAGACTCCCAGGTGCCAAGGAAATCACCCCTGTTCAATTGTAAATTTAGTTAGTCACTGGCTAGTGAGACCCTTTGTCCTCCTGCTGCATTAATTGGCTTCTTCTCCCTTCTGTTTTCAGCTGAGACCCTTCTAAGGCTCAACTGTCACACAATCCGCAGCCACCGGCTGGACAGCGGTCCAGAAGCTGCAGTCCAAGACCACAAGCTCAGACTCAAGCCCCAGAGAGATACGGGAAAGCCGCAAACCAATCGGAACGCGAGCGCCTGTTGCCAGGCTCTCTGCGATTGGTCATTTTTCGCCTCCATTTCTTTCTCTCGCTAGCGGAGCAAAAATGGCACTATTCTTGCTAAATCTTGCGAGAATACTAATGTTACAATATACTGTTACAATTGCCTACACTGCATAGAAAACTGTAATTTTGTTAAAAACTACCTAGAAAAGCGGATTTTACTTGTTAAAAAACTGCCTTAACCTTAGTAATTAAGTGATTACAGCCCTTTCCTTGACTTTGTAACTGTAGCTCAGACTCCCAGGCGCCAAGGAAATTGCCCCTATACAACTGTAAATTTAGTTTGTCACTGGCTAGTGAGACCCTTTGTCCTCCTCTGGCATTAATTGGCTTCTCCTCTACTTCCCTCTGCTTCCGAGACCCTTCTGGGGCTCAACTACAGCACGATCCGCAGCCACCAAGTGGTCAGCGGTCCAGAAGCCACTGCCCGAGACCACAAGCTCGGACTCAAGCCCCAGAGAGGTATGACAATGCCGTAAACCAATGGGAGCGCGAGCACCTTTTGCCAGGCTCACTCCAATTGGTCCTTTTTCTCCTCCATTTCTTTCCCTCGCTAGCGGAGCAAAAAAGGCACTATTCTTACTAAATCCTGCATGAATACTAATGTCTATACCATTATAATTGCCTAAACTCCATAGAAATCTGTCTAACTTTGTTAAAAACTGCCTAGAAAAGCTGTTTTTACTTGTTAAAAAACTGCCTTAGCCTAAGTGATTCAGTAATTACAGCTCTTTCCTTGACTCTGTAACTTTAGCCCAGACTACCAGGCACCAAGGAAATCACCCCTATTCAATTGTAAATTTAGTTTGTCACTGGCTAATGAGACCCTTTTTCCTTCTCTGGCATTAATTGTCTTCTTCTCGCCTCCCCTCTTCAGACGAGACCCTCATAGGGCTTAACCGCAGCACGATCCTCGGCCACAAGGTGGTCGGTGGTCCAGAAGTAGCCACCTCAGACCACAAGCTTAGAGTCAAGCTCCAGACAGGTACGGCAGAGCTGCAAACCAATCAGAGCATGAGCGCCTTTTGCCAGCGTCTCTTCGATTGGTCCTTTTTCTCCTCCATTTCTTTCCCTCGCTAGCGAAGCAAAAAATTGCGCTATTCTTACTAAATACTGCCTGAATACTAATGCTTATACTGTCATAATTGCCTGAACTGCATAGAAAACTGTGTAATTTTGAAAAAAACTGCCGTGAAAAGTGGTTTTTAATTGTTAAAAAACTGCATTAGCCTTAGAGATTACAGCCCTTCCCTTGACTCTGTAACTGTTGCCCAGACTCCCAGGCACCAAGGAAATCGTCCCTATTCAATTGTAAATTTAGTTTGTCACTGGCTAATGAGACCCTTTGTCCTCCTCTAGCATTAATTGGCTTCTTCTCTCCTTCCCACTGCATCCGAGACCCTTCTAGGGCTCAACCGCCGCACGATCCATGGCCACCTGGCAGTCAGCCATCCAGACGCTGCTGCCTGAGGCCACAAGCTCAGTCTCAAGCCCCAGAGAGGTATAGCAAAGCCGCAAACAAATCAGAGCACAAGCGCCTTATGCCAGGCTCACTCCAGTTGGTCCTTTTTCTCCTCCATTTCTTTAACTCCCTAGCGGAGCAAAAATGGCGCTATTTTTACTAAATCCTGCCTGAGTACTAATGCCTATCCTGTTATAGTTGCCTAAACTACATAGAAATCTGTGTAATTTTGTTAAAAACTGCCTAGAAAAGCTGTTTTTACTTGTTAAAAAACTGCATTCACCTTAGTGATTAAATGATTACAGCCCTTTCCTTGACTCTGTAACTGTAGCCCAGACTCACAGGCACCAAGGAAATCACCCCCATTCAATTGTAAATTTAGTTTGTCACTGGCTACTGAGACCCTTTGTCCTCCTCTAGCATTAATTGGCTTCTTCTCTCCTTCCCTCTACTGCCGAGAAACTTCCATGGATCAACCTCCACACGAGCCACTTGCACCGGGCGGTCAGCACTCCATAAGCTGCCGCCCAAGACTACAAGCTCGGACTCAAGCCCCAGAGAGGTATGACAAAGCTGTAAACCAAAGGGAGTGGGAGCGCATTTTGCCAGGCTGACTCCGATTGGTCCTTTTTCTCCTCCATTTCTTTCCCTCTCTAGCGGAGCAAAAAATGGCACTATTCTTACTAAATTGAGTGTGAATAGTAATGCCTATACTGTTATAATTGCCTAAACTGCTTAGAAAACTGTGTAATTTTGTTAAAAACTGCCTAGAAAAGCGGTTTTTACTTTTTAAAAAACTGCCTTAGTCTTAGTGATTAAGTGATTACAGCCCTTTACTTGACTCTGTAGCTGTAGCCCAGACTCCCAGGCATCAAGGAAATCGCCCCTATTCAATTGTAAATTTAGTTTGTCACTGGCTAGTGACACCCTTTGTCCCCCTCCAGCATTAATTGGCTTCTTCTCCCTTCTGTTTTGAGCTGAGACCCTTCTAGGGCTCAACCACCGCACGATCCATGGCCTCCGGGCGGTCAGCACTCCGGAAGCTGCCGCCCAAGACCACAAGCTCGGACTCAAGCCCTAGAGAGGTACAGCAAAGCCGCAAACCAATCGAAGCGTGAGCGCCTTTTTCCAGGCTCACTCCAACTGGTCCTTTTTCTCCTCCATTTCTTTCCCTCGCTAGCGGAGCAAAAATGGTGCTATTCTTACTAAATGCTGCCTGAATGCTAATGCCTATACTGTTATAATTGCCTACACTTTTTAGAAAACTGTGTAATTTTGTTAAAAACTGCCTAGAAATGCTGTTTTTACTTGTTAATAAACTGCCTTAGCCTTAGGGATTAAGTGATTACAGCCCTTTCCTTGACTCTGTAACTGTAGCCCAGACTCACATACGCCAAGGAAATCGCCCCTATTCAATTGTAAATTTAGTTTGTCACTGGCTAATGAGGCCCTTTGTCCTCCTCCAGCATTAATTGGCTTCTTCTCTCCTTCCCTCTGCATCCGAGACCCTTCTAAGGCTCAACTGCCGTACGATCCGCAGCCACCGGGCGGTCGGCGGTCCAGAAGCCGCAGTCTGAGACCACAAGCTCAGACTCAAGCCCCAGAGAGGTACGGCAAAGCCGCAAACCAATCGGTACGCGAGCGCCTGTTGCCAGGCTCTTTCTGATTGGTCCTTTTTCTCCTCCATTTCTTTCCCTCACTAGCGGAGCAAAATGGCACTATTCTTACTAAATCCTGCCTGAATACTAATGCCTATACTGTTATAATTGCCTAGACTGCATAGAAAACTGTTTAATTTTGTTAAAAACTGCCTAGAAAAGCTGTTTTTACTTGTTAAAAAACTGTCTTAGCCTTAGTGATTAAGTGATTACAGCCCTTTCCTTGACTCTGTAACTGTAGCTCAGACTCCCAGGCGCCAAGGAAATCGCCCCTATACAACTGCAAATTTAGTTTTTCACTGGCTAGTGAGACCCTTTGTCCTCCTCTGGCATTAATTGGCTTCTTCTCTCCTTCCCTCTGCATCCGAGACCCTTCTAGGGCTCAACCGCCACACGATCCGCGGCCACCGTGCAGTCGGCGGTCCAGAAGATGACACCCAGGCTACAATGTCAGATTCAAGCCCCAGAGAGGTACGGCAAAGCCGCAAACCAATTGGAGCGCGAGTGCCTTTTGGCAGACTCACTCCGATTGGTCCATTTTCTCCTCCATTTCTTTACCTCGCTAACGTAGCAAAAATGGCGCTATTTTTACTAAATTCTGCCTGAATACTAATGTCTATACTGTTATAATTGCCTAAACTGCATAGAAAACTGTGTAATTTTGTTAAAAACTGCCTAGAAAAGTGTTTTTTAATTTTTAAAAAACTGCCTTAGCCTTAGTGTTTAAGTGATTACAGCCCTTTCCTTGACTCTAACTGTAGCTCAGACTCCCAGGCACCAAGGAAATCGCCCCTATGCAACTGTAAATTTAGTTTGTCACTGGCTACTGAGACCCTTTGTCCTCCTCCAGCATTAATTGGATTCTTCTCTCCTTCCCTCTTCAACCGATACATTTCCATGGATCAACCTCCACACGAGCCACTTCCACCGGGCGGCCGGCGCTCCAGAAGCCGCCGCCCGAAACCACAAGCTCGGACTGAAGCCCCAGAGAGGTACGGCGAAGATGCAAACCAATCGGAGCACGAGCGCCTTTTGCCAGGCTCACTCTGATTGGTCCTTTTTCTCCTCCATTTCTTTCCCTCGCTAGCTGAGCAAGAAAGGGACTAATTTTAATAATCCTACCTGAATACTAATGCCTATACTGTTATAATTGTCTAAACTGCATAGAAAACTGTGTAATTTTGTTAAAAACTGTCTAGAAAAGCGGTTTTTACTTGTTAAAAAAACTGCCTTCGCCTTAGTGAATAAGTGATTACAGCCCTTTCCTTGAATCTGTAAGTGTAGACCAGACTCCCAGATGCCAAGGAAATCACCCCTCTTCAATTGTAAATTTAGTTTGTCACTGGCTACTGAGACCCTTTGTCCTCCTCTAGCATTAATTGGCTTCTTCTCTCCTTCCCTCTGCATCCGAGACCCTTATAGGGCTCAACTACTATACGATCCGTGGCCACCGGGCGGTCGGCTGTCCAGAAGCTGCCGCCCGAGACCACAAGGTCAGATTCAAGTCCCAGAGAGTTACGGCAAAGCCGCAAACCAATCATAGCGCGAGCGCCTTTTGCCAGGCTCTCTCTGATTGGTCCTTCTTCTCCTCCTCCCTTTCTTTCCCTCGCTAGCGGAGCAAAAATGGCACTATTCTTACTAAATTCTGCCTGAATACTAATGCCTATACTGTTATAATTGCCTAAACTGCATAGAAAACTGTGTAATTTTATTAAACACTGCCTAGAAAAACTGTTTTTACTTGTTAAAAAACTGCCTTAGTCTTAGTGATTAAGTGATTACAGCCTTTTCCTTGACTCTGTAACTGTAGCCCAGACTCTCAGGTGCCAAGGAAATTGTCCCTCTTTAATTGTAAACTTAGTTTGTCACTGTCTAGTTAGAGCATTTGTCCTCCTTCAGCATTAATTGGCTTCTTCTCTCCTTCCCTGTTCAGCCGAGACCCTTCTAGGGCTCAATCGCCGCACGGTCCATGGCCACCGGATGGTCGGCGCTCCAGAAGCTGCCACCCTAGACCAGAAGCTCGGACTCAAGCCCCAGAGAGGTACGGCAAAGCCGCAAACCAAATCGGAGCACGAGCGCCTTTTGCCAGGCTCACTCCGCTTCATCCTTTTTCTCCTCCATTTCTTTCCCTCACTAGAGGAGCAAAAAAGGCGCTATTCTTACTAAATCCTGCCTGAATACTAATGGCTATTCTGTTATAATTGCCTCAACTGCATGGAAAACTGTGTAATTTTGTTAAAAACTGCCTAGAAAAGCTGTTTCTCTTGGAAAGGGATAGGGAACACCTGGAATTAGTCTAAAGGAAGGTAACTAAGATGATAAAGGGAAACAGAAAAACATACAGTATGAGTGACTGAGAATCCTGAAAGTGTATTCAGGGGTAATCCAGAAGGGAAGTGAGCGATGTAATAGAAATATTTGTATTTCTAAGAGTGATCAGCAGAGTGGATTGTCATAGGTTGTTCAGCCTGTGCAATAACTCAACGTGGAGAGAACCTTTTTAAGCAAGCAGGAGGAGTTCAGAAGGGCTGTCAGAAAGTTCTTCTTCACTGACAGAATAGTGGAGATGTGGAAGAGCTTGCCCAGGGAGGTGGTCAGCATAGGAACATGACCAAATTCAGTATAGGGTGGAACAGATTTAAACGGATACTGTCAACCTCCTTTGGCCTCAAGGTGTCATTAGTTTAAAAACATGTTAGTACTGTCCATATTCTGTAGAGAATGCAGCTGTAGCTGGTAGTTTAATTATGATTCTTTTTTGTTTTAAAAAGTGACAGACTGCCCACCATACTAGTGTTATCACACAAAAACACATTTCTTTGAATTCCTTGATCAACTCACATCGCATCTTTCCTGGACTTGGAAAACCCCCCAGAATAGTCTATTGTAGCTGTTCATTATGCAGTGTGAGGAGAGGAGATTATTGCTTCATTACTGGTTATACTGCTGATTGGGGCTGTTCCTAATGTTCGTAAAGTATGCATCAAGAATAGATCAAGAATTTGAAACAAAACAATGTTGCGCATAACTACATCATTAGCAGGCATTTTCAATTCTACTAAGAAAGTAGGCAGTTCCAGCAAAGGGAACATCAGTGAATATAAGAGAAGGTAAGTAATCATAAACTAAAAGTAATATGCAGAAAAGGTTGCCAGTGTCCCTTGAAAGGGTTGGAGATGGTGAATGATGAGGAGGTGGCAGTGGGGCAGAGGTTGGAGGGGGCCAATTTGCTTATATGGCACTTGGCCTAATCCCAATTTACCCTAAATTAGTTGTATGAAGGTAGGAACCTTGGGCAGACTGGATAACCTATTGGCCTTTTTATTCCAGCAGCCTTCTATGTTTCTATGTTATTATGTAAATACAAGCATCCATTTTCAGTAAGCTCACTGACCAATTCAACAACTTGCATGATAAGAACTTCTATCCCAAGCACACACAGAATTCCATTGTCTACTGTCAAGCTACATGGTATAGTCAATTATACCATGGACCTCGGACACTGACCAATGTGAACGGCAGGCTGGCACCTTACCTCCATTGTAAATCATCTGATAATCACCGCAAAAGGTGCCAGCCAGCTGCATAGTAAAAAAATAAATCTGACCCTGAAACCACAAAATTTAAGCCGTCATGTTGAATCCTGCTTAACTAGCGTCTCACTCAAGCCACCGGGAAATTTAAACACAGTTCACCACTTTGCAGTACATAACTAAATTTAAATAAAGTATTTTTCTTGCACATAAACACGTCTACTGAATTCACCTCATAAAAATTGTTTGCCATCTACTTGGCTCCGTTGATACTTCCTCGTGCAGTCCTCTGTCTCTGAATCCCTGCTTTCGGACACAAGAAAAAAAAAAGCAAATCCATTCCCCGTCTCTCAACAACACAAACTCCATGTCCTGTTCATTCACGCTTTGTCTCTCTCTTACACTCCTGCTCTCTGTGTCCGAATCCCACTGCCGGCGGAAAAAAGCGTAAGGACAGTGTGCTGTACATTCCTATTCTCCACTTCTCTGTGGCTCCACAGATAAAAAAAAACATGAGCGAGTCTGTTACAGCAATTAACCGTTCCTCTTCTAGACTTCTAGTAACAAAGCTCTCTCTCTCTCTCGCTACACTGCAGCGATGAACGATCATTCTGAAAACCCTGTATTCTCCCTCCAGCTCAGCAGCCATAGCAACACCCTAGCAACCAAGCACAACTCAAAGAACCAAGGACTATTTTTTTGTAGAGGACTAAGAAATACAATAAAAATAACAAAATACAAAAAAAAAAACATTTTATTTTATTACTTTTGTATCTCAAAAAAATATACCATGGTATAATCGCAATAAGCCACTCGGGGGTATGGGTTGTTAGGGGATTTCCAAAGGTTGTCGAGTTTACCCACTCGACTGCGCCTCGCGGGCAAACCACGCCAACCGTGGTAAATCCCCCGATAACTCACACCCCCTCATGGCTTATTGCTTAAATATGCGCTAACACAGAAGATAGAGAAAGACATAACAGCACTCTTAGAGACTCCTTTGCAAAGCAAGGATACCCCTATAGATCATTGAACACCAAAGTTGCAGGGCAACGAGAATACCAAGAAAGAATTTAATGAAATATAAGGGGAAAAAATCTAGCAACCAGATAAAGCAGGATACTGAAGGCTATCTGTGTGATCATGAGATATTTACACCAGGGCGATTCACAACTCTTCCCTTTGGCCCAACACCTCTGGGTCCATGCAGGGTACAACTCCACAGCAGAATCACAAATCTCCAGCATGACATATGGCATCCTTACAATCTGTGACCTGAAATGTCCGGGGTCAGAATTTATCTGTCAATGGGAAATGTGTCCTATCCAGACTTCAAAGCCTACAGGCCAAGGCAGCCCTATTACAACACACTACGTTCCTTAAGAAGACGTGAAACTGAAAAGGGAATGGAAGGGCTTAGAGGTGCCCAGCTGCAGACCCACTTACAAGGCTGGGGTGTCCATCCTTAACCACAAAGCTTTCCATTGGATTGTGTGGGCTCAGTCCTCAGACTCCAATGGTAGGGGAGTGCTAGCCAAACATAGTACCCTGGAAGGACCTATAGTTACAGCTAATGTTTATAGTCAGAGCCATGATGACCCAGCACGCTTCAATTTCCTCAGCCAGTCATTAATGGATTTCACAACCCTTCAGAACCACCTGCTACTGGGTGAGGATTTTAAACTCACACTAGATCACTACCTAGAGAGGAACTATGAAAAACCTGAACCTTACACCAGAGCACTGGCTTTGGTCCAGAACCTTATGTCTGTGCACTCCCTGGCAGACATCTGGTGCAAGCAACATCCTACTACCCTAGATTATTCATACTTCTCAACATTCCATTCCATGTCTAGCCATATAAACTTTTGGCTAACCTCCCCCAAACATCACAAATGGTGCACTCCTCACTCATTGTCCCCCTATACATGTCTGACCATGCAGCAATGGAACTGTCTCTTCCGTGGGCACCCCTCCATCTTAGCTGCCTGGAGAATGGACCCCCTCCTTCTGCAAGACCCTCAATTCCCTCTCTGGCTTCGGGAGGAGGCCAACTTCTATTTCAAGCTACATGACACTAGGGATAGCACCAAAACAAACCTGTGGGAGGCTTTCAAAGCTTAACTAAAAGGCTGCATTATGGGTTATGCAGCTGCTCGCCGCAGAGCAATGGAGGAGGAGAAAATAATTGAGATTGAGCTGACAGCTAAAGGAAAGAGCTGAAAAACTCACCCCTCTCTCAGCTCTCCCCATCTCCACTTAGAGATATTAGATCTCTCCACATGTCTTAATGCCCTGTCCACTTGAAAGGCTGATCTGGCAGTGCTATGCCTGAAGCACAGGTACTATGACGGCGGTGAGAAGGCCAGTAAGCTGCTGTCATACAGCTGCAAAAACAGCATGCAGACAGGCACATTCATCACCTGTGAGATTCAACTGGCACAAATAAGTCCCTTCCCCACAGATCAACAGGATTGTCTACAAGAAAAAGCCACTCTACAGTCTGTGGTGCCTATGGCAAAATTACTGAAACAAACTGCACGAAAGGCAAGTCCACACACATGCCTGGTTTCACTGAAAGATTTTGTATATTGGAATCAGACATAGCAGCCTGCCTACATTGAAAGGCCTGCTTACATCACAGGTGTCACTAGTCAATCAGTTGGCTCTGGGTGGGGTTCATCACTGCTGTTTTAGGCATCCTTCACAGTTAGAAGCCAGTCAGTCTGACTTTTGATTTGTCTGAAGCGGAGAACCTTGCTACACTGCAAAGAACAAACTATAACTTCATTTAGGAGCTGGAAACTTGGTAAGGCATAATATTGTAAAACAGGGGAGCTACGCTTTCTACAAAAAGTTTCATTTTTTTTCCTTACTGGCATTAAGAAGAGAATTGCAGGATTCCATTAAAAGTGTAGTAATTTTATAACCAGAGGGAGTGAGATACAACTGAATTTGCTTGATTGTTGGGGTTGAGACGTAGGATTTGGAAGGATATTTTTGCAACATTTTAAAAGTGTCCTGCTGGCTGAGTAGTTAAGAGTTTATCCTCTGGTTTCACTGAAAGATTTTGTGTATTGGAATCAGACATAGCAGCCTGCCTACATTGAAAGGCCTGCTTACATCACAGGTGTCACTAGTCAATCAATTGGCTTAATTCTTAAGATTTTCAGTGCAGGAAGAGTGTAAGCACAGCTGATTTATTTTGGGGCTGACCGCTTTCAGAGCACAAACCACCAGGCTGTTTTGGGGCTGGGGAGGGTTACCTGTGTCTGACTTGGATGTCTGGATTTTTCTCTGTTTGATTAGCAGGGTATTTTCTCTGTCAAATTGTTGTGTAGGGCATCTTGCTGACAGGAAGGCACTCATCGCTGATGCTGGGTCAGAGCTTTAGCTGATTGTTTTGCGGGGGCACAGTTTAGGCCCAACCCTTCCACCCACCTGGAAATAGTTCCTTTATACCTGGGGTTCTGACATCATTCCTCAAGTGTGCAAGGTGCATATCACTGGCATATCCTCTCTAGCAGACTGCACTGACAATATCAGCATACACATTGTATAATATATATATTTCTATATAACAAACCAATCACACACACACACAAAAAAGTAGAAAACATGTGGGGAGTAGTACAATGTAATGGCTGTGGGGCAGCAGTCTTCCGGGAGTCTTTCTGGAGGCTGAGATGCTGCCCTATTTGCAGACAACTCTCTGCCCTGAGGGAGGAAGTTGCCCGTCTTCAGGCCACACTGGACAGTAGTAAGGGAACCTTCCCCCAGGCCACACTGGACGGTAGGAAGGGAACCTCCCCCATCCAGTGAGCACCAGACCCACCACCACTACCTCAGAGGTTGTGAAGAAAACACAGCAGTTGGACCACAGTGGGCTCAGGAAGGGTGAGGATGGTGGATCAGAGGCACACCCAGTCAGTTGTTCCATTGCACAATCCATACACCATTCTGGGGGAGCATAGCTCCCCTATGGATGCACCCGCAGAGGAGACTAAGGAGGCTGAGGACAGCTGTCACAAGGGAGGCCCACAGGAAGGAGACAGAGGACACCACAAGGAAAGGAAGCAGCTCCTGGTGAGGGACTCAATTATTAGGGGGATAGAACTGGGAGGAGCAGGGAAAACTGAAGTAAGGTGCCTGCCTGGTGCCATGGCTTGGAGGGACAGGAAGCGCATCCTCAGGATCACGGGAACAGCTGCACGGGAGTCTGAGCTGGATGTCATTGTCCACCTAGGGACAAATGACTTGGATCATCATGAGATTAGAGCAGTGCAGAAGGACTTTGTAGAATTGGGGAGGGGCCTAAGACAAGTAGCACACACAGTATCCTTCTCAGAGGTGCTGCCTGTCAATGGCATGAGTGAGGCGAGGTACTTTGCACCATGCAGTTTAATGAATGGTTGAAAAATGGTGTGGAGCACAGGGTTTGGCTTCATTGGGGACTGGGGTTCCACCTGGAGGGACACCAGCCTATACTGGCAGGATGGTCTGCATCTGTCCAGGAAGGGAACAAGTCTTTTGAGCAATCGGTTTAAATGCTTCATTGGCAAGCTTTTAAACTAGTCAAGGGGAGGCACTGATAAGCAGCAGGAAAATCCCAGCCTCTCCCTACAAAACAGGGTACTAAATGAGAAAAAGACCAAGGTAGAAAGGTCAGTGGGGGATGCTGCAACAGAAGGTATAGCCATCAAAAAATGGTGAGCAATGAGTACCAATGCCCATAGTCTGAGTAACAAGCTTCCTGAATTAGTGGCCTTGATGGAGGAGGAACATCTAGATATCATGGCAGTCACAGAAACATGGAACACAAAACCATGACTGGGATGTAAACATACCAGGATACACTATCTACAGGAGGGACAGGGAGGGTAAAAGAGGAGGAAGAGTAGCTCTTTACATAATGGAAGGAATCAAAGCAACAGAACAAAAGGGTAAACAGGAGGAGAAGAAGCACTGTGGTAAATTTGGAGACCGGCAATGGCACCACAATCCACAGGGTTAGTATCAGCCCCTTCTCAGGGGAGAAATGGACAAGGAAATGATAGAAAGTATACTTAGAATGGCAGAAAAGGGAGATATTGCTGATGGGTGATCTGAATATGCCAGATGTTAACTGGAGTGCAGTTGCAGCAGCCACTTGAAGAGTGGGGTTATTCTAGATGCCCTACAGGGGCATGCCTTAGACAACTAGTATTGGAGCCCACTCGAGAGGGAGCAATCTTAGACCTGGTTCTCTCAAATGGAGATGACGAGAGGATCACAGATATAGAAGTGGGTAGCTATCTGGGAACTAGCGACCATCGAACAGTATGGTTCACAATAAACACAGCAATAGAGTCAAGCCATACAAAGACAAAGGTACTGGATTTTAGTAGGGCTGACTTTGTCAAAATGGGTGAGTGCCTAAGGAATGCACTAGCAAATGGACAGGAAGGAGGGGTGGAAGAACAATGGGGAATAATAAAAACTGCCATCACAGAGGTAACAAGCCTTTGTGTAAAGCAAATAAACAAAATGAAACGAGGTAAGAAACCACTATAGTTCTCAAAGGAAGTGGCAGTGAAGGTTCAAGAGAAAAAGAAAGCATTCAGGAAGTACAAGGAATCACAGAAGCAACAGGACAGAGAACTGTATCAGTTAAAGCAAAAGGAAGCTGGGAAGGCAGTCAGAACAGCAAAGGCCCAAACTGAGGAAAAGATAGCCAACTCAGTTAATAAGGGGATAAAACCTTTTATAGGTACATCAGGGAGCGAAGGAAGACTAAGGAGGGATAGTGAGGCTTAATAAAGGGAGGAGGGTGGGCAGAGGTAACTGTGAAAAGGCAGAGATACTAAACAAATATTTTGCTCAGTATTTACAAAGGAAGAGGGGGAGGTACCTAAAACGAACAATAGAAACACTCTGGATACAGAAGTTGATACCAGCCCATTTACAGAAGAAAGGGTTCTGAAATAACTCTTAAAACTGAAGGTGGACAAAGCAATGGGACCTGATGGGATTCACCCCAGAATTCTAAAAGAACTAAGGGTAGAACTAGTGACACCACTGACTACCCTCTTTAACAAATCATGGGAGGATGGGGTGGTACCCAAGGACTGGAGGAGGGCAGATGTGATTCCTTCACAAAAGTGGGAGCAAGACAGAAGCAGGAAACTACAGATCTGTTAGTTTAACCTCAGTGGTAGGGAAAATGATGGAATCACTTCTGAAGGAAAGAATTGTTGAGTATCTAGAGGCCAGAGGGCACAGGACCCAAGGCAGCATGGATTCACAGTGGGAAGGTCATGCCAGACAAATCTGATAGATTTCTTTGACTGGGTGACCAAAGTAGTTGATCAGGGAGGGCTGTGGACATGGCCTACCTAGACTTTAGCAAGGCATTTGACACAGTCCCACACAAAGATTAATATACAAGTTAGCCAGCCTGGGAGTGGGTCCCAAGATGATAGCCTGGGTAAAGAATTGGCTGGAGAATAGGACACAGAGGTAATAGTAAATGGAGTCCACTCTGAAAAAGGGGTTAGTAGTGGGGTACACTTGGGGTTCAGTATTAGGACTGGTCCTTTTCAATGTCTTTATAGCGACATTGCAGAGGGACTGGAAGGAAAAGTATGTCTCTTTGCAGATGACACAAAGATCTGCAACAGAGTTGATGCACAAGGTGGAGTGGAAAGTATGAGAAGGGACTTGGCAAGGTTAGAAGAATGGTCAAATGTATGGCAGCTTAGATTCAATGCTAAGAAGTTCAAGGTAATGCACCTGGGAAACAAAAACCCAGGGGAAGAGTACACAATGGGGGGTGAGATACTAACAACAACAAAAATGGAAAGGGACCTGGGGGTAGTCATATCGGATGACCTAAAAGTGGGAAGCAATGTGAGAGGGCAGCAAGGAGGGCTCGGGGGATACTGGGATGCATAGGGAGAGGCATCACCAGTAGAAAACAGGAAGTTATTATCCCCCTGTACAGACAGCTAGTGAGACCCCATCTGGAGTACTGTGTGCAGTTCTGGAGACCCAATCTCCGCAAAGACATAGACAGGATGGAAGCTGTTCAGAGGAGGGCAACTAAAATGGTGCAGGGTCTGCACCGGAAGACATATGAAGAGAGACTTAAAGAGCTTAATATGTATAGCCTCGAGGAAAGGAGGGAGAGGGGGGACATGATAGAAACTTTCAAGTACCTCAAGGGAATCAACAAAGTCCAAGAGGGTAGCATCTTTCAAAAAAAGAGGTGTGCAAGAACAAGGGGGCACAATTTAAAGATAGAAGGAGGGCAGTTCAGAGGTAATTTAAGGAAGTATTTTTTTACAGAGAGGGTTGTGGATGTATGGAATGGCCTTCCAGAGGAGGTTGTGGAGTCAAAAACAGTGGAGGAATTCAAGCATGCATGGGACAGCCATAAGGCAATTCTACGGGGTGGGGGTAGGAAGAAGTAGGCTTCTGGTTAACTAGGATCTGCAGCTTATCCATCAGGTAGGGAAATGGGCAGACTGGGTGGGACAAGTGGTCCTTATCTGCCATCAAATTCTTTGTTTCTATATTTCTATGCCAGTCACATAACGTGAAGGAAATGCAACCTTACAAGTATTTCTTCTGAAGTTGCTCCTTTTATTGTTTCCAGCATACAAACAGCATACATAGACCAGGCAGGTCCCACTCCCAGGTACAGACCCTCAACGTTTCACATTTACACAGGATTATTCACTCCTTCTACTCACAGATTTATTCCTCTCAGCATCCTCTGCATGAGGCCAAACTGAAGGCTTTCCTGGAGGTTTGCCCATTCCAACACTGACTAACACTCAAAGGTCAGCCTTAGAGGCTCTGCTATCTATTACAGAGGTTAAGTTGGCTATATGCACCCTCTTCCCACATAAAGCCTAGGCACTGATGGCTTTCCTATAAACTTGTATCAGATTATCCAAGACACAGTCTCCCTGGTGCTGCAATCAGTTTTTCAGGAAGCACTTGGCTGTTACTTTCACCCTCCTACCATGACAGAGGCCTTGATCATGGTCCTCCCTAAAGACAGGAAAGATCCCACCCTACGGGGAAGCTACAGGCCTTTACCATAAAATACCACAGACATTAAAGTCTTAGCCAAGGCATTGGCCTTGTGAATGGAGTTCCTCCACTCCCAGCAAATCTACCCTTCACAAGATGGGTTTGGGAAGGGATGCCTTAGTTTGGATCTCCACAGTGCACTACTTTCTCTGATTTCCCTAGCCACAAATACCACCTCTCCAGCAGTAGCTATGGCTATTGACTTTGAATAGACCTTTGAGCTGGCCCAGTGGCACTGAGGGTTGAGGCGCTAGCTGCCTTACCTCACGCTACTCCGGCAACCCGGGTTTGGGGTGCCGGCATGGGAAAGGAGGCTGGGAGAAGAACCTAGCAGTGGCTCTCCTCTCCCGGGATGAGGAGATTGCCCACCCATAGTTCTATCACCACTGGATGGCAGTTCGGTGGCCAATGCAGGTGGTTAATGGCATGACTGGAAGGGAGGGACATCTCGTAAGGCATGTGCGTGCGTGCCTCCACATGCATGCATCATGTCAGGGATGTGTGGGAATGGGTCAGGAGAAAACGCTTAAAAGCCCACAAAATGTATGTAAAAAAAGAAAACCTTTGATTCAGTGGAGTGAGGGTAACTTCACGCCATCTTGTGTAAAATGGGTTTCGGACCCTGATATGGAGGGTGGGTACAGACTTTATACACACAGCCATCTACCAGAGTTCTGTCCAATTCTGTCCTCTCTAATCCCTTTGCCCTACAGCAAGGCACTTGACAAGGCTGCCCCTTCTCCCCATAACTCCTTGTTTTGGTCATTAAGTCCCTGGTATTAAAGGGTGTGAGCTGTTTTCTGTGGCATAGCTGTTTGGCCACAGAACAATGTGTTATCCCTGTCACAGGAGCTGTGCATTTGCACTTTATTTGGCTAACACAAACCACACTATGGAGGTCAGAGATTGACTGTTGCTAGGCAACAGCACTAGGAGTCTGGGATCTGTAGTTCCCCCTTTCATTGTTTTAATTCAGCAGTAAAAAAACCTTTAGGTGATTGGTACTGCCGGGACCTCTTTTAAGGTTTTTTTTTTTATGGTTTTTAAATTAAAATACTTCATTTTATTGTTATTGAGCACTGTCCCTGTCTGTGACCCAGTTGAGCCACTTTTGGGTTGTGGGATATGAAGCTGAGACCCACTACAAGCGGACAAGTGTTAAAGGGTGTGAGCTGTTTTCTGCAACATTTCTGTCGGGCTGCAGAGCAGTGTGTTATCCCGGTCACAGGAGCCGTACATTTGCACTTTTTTTGGCTAGCACAAACCACACTATGGAGGTCACAGATTGACTGTGTTAGGCAACAGCACCAGGAGTCTGGGATCTGTAGTTCCCCTTTTATTGTTCTAACTCAGCACTAAAAAAACCTTTAGGTGATTAGGACTGCCAGGACCTCTTTTATGGTTTTAAATTAAAGCGCTTAGTTAATAAGCTTTGTCCCTGTCCATGACATGGTTGAGCCACTTCCGGGTTGTGGGATACAAACCTGAGACCTGCTGTGAGAGTGGCATGAGTGAGCAAGACTAGCACATGCAGGGCCGTGCATGGAGACACATGCAGATACACACGCATTTGTGAGTGTCAGGCATGTCTGGTGGGACCAGCGGGATTGCGGACTGGGAGTTCTGCACCTTGTAACTGCCAAAACAATAAAACAAAAATGATGGTCAGTACTACCTGTGACTCTGGGACAAAGTTATTAGAGTGCTGGTACACTCTCCAATATAATCAAACAGATAACTTATAGCTCCACTCTGGTTTATTATTACTAGGTCAGGACTCTACCTGCAGTAAGTGTGAAATTTATCTACACTGTGTTATTCGAATCAGATTAAGACATCAACTTGAAAATATGCCAGTGCTGTATAGGTCAGGTGTTATAGATAATTTAGTATCAGCAGAATGGATTAAGTAGCAATGAATTAGATGCCTTCAACTAGAGTTCTAGAAGGTTGTTTTGGTCTACTATAATTCTTAGGAGAATTGGTATTAAACAAATCTCCTATATCTGCTGTTTGTGGGAGTTATATAATCACACACACACACACACACGAACACAATAATCACACTTGACGGTGAGATAGGGTTCAAATGCATCAATGATCAAATGTATAAATTAATGGCCACCCAGGTTATCAAGGGGGAATTTGTTTGTGATAAATGTAAAATGAACAAAGTGATGTGGGATGAACTTAATTTATTCCGCAATAAATTGGAAGTTTCCCCAACATCCAACAGAAACACGTAGACCGCAGAGGGTAGTTGGTCCGGGAGGTTGGCATGTGGTTAGGAAGGGCAAATTGAGTGCCAAATCACTCAGTGCTCTCCAACATATCACCTCCACAAACCATGTAAAAACTATAAACAGGTATCTGCCTCTAGCTCAGAAATCAAACAAAGGGGCAGAGGACACTGCAAAGCAGGACACAGCAGCATGGGAGCTAGCACAACAAAACTTGCCCAAAACAGGAACCAAAACAAAAAAAGCAAAAAGGAAATCCAAAAAACTTCTGATCACAGGAGACTCCATGATTCGGGGAGTTGATACCTATCTCCAGCCAAGGGAAATGGTCAAATGTCTCCCAGGTACATCAGCGTGGAGAGACACTGACTGCATTGCTTAAATTGTACAGGAAGTAGGAGAAAACATTGAAATCCTGGTACACATAGGGACTAATGATCTCACCAGCTGGTCAGTTATGGAGACCAAGGAACACCTGACCAGGATGGGTGACAAACTATCATCCATTTCGTCTGGCATCTCTTTCTCTGAGATCCTGCCAATCTGGGGGGGGGGCAGATGGATGGAAGGTCAGAGAAGGAGAGATAGGGGAGCTAAACATGTGGCTCAAGGGCTGGTGCCAGGAAAAAGGACACAAATTTGTAGGGAACTGGCAACAGTTTTGGGAGAGAAAGTTCTTAAATTTGATGGACTGCATCTGATTAAGGAGGGAGTCAGTGCATTGGGGCAGAAGTTTGATGTCTTTGCAGAATATTTAAACTACCAAATGGGGAGAGGGATGCAGCACCCGATACATCGAATGGGAAGAACACCCCTCCCCCCTCAGCTAGTGGTCAAACAGGAGTTCAGCATGTTTGTAGTTCATTTGCATCACCAGGTAAGGAAAAAGGTCCAGCTCCCCATACAATGCACAGGGGAAATGCCAGACCTCACCCAACAACTAACACACTGAAATCTGGCCAATGGAAAATCATGTACACAAATTCTCGCAGTCCGGGAAACAAGATCCCAGACTTGCAGACAATAATGACAGAGGCTAAACTGGACATAGTAGCCATTAGTGAGACATGGTTTACCAGTAACCACATCTGGGAGACTTCAGTACCTGGCTAAGTACTGTTCAGAAGAGACCGAGGTGCAAAAAGGGGGGGTGGAGCAGCCCTTTATGTCAATGAAAATATCAAAGCTACAGAAATTCAGAATACACATAAGGAGCCAGAAGAACTGTGGGTCATCCTGGAAACAGGAAATGGGACAGCCATACGAATTGGGTTTGTCTACAGACCTCCAGACCGGGGGAGGATACATTACTGTTAGAAGATATACAAAACATGACAGCTAAAGGGGAGGTTCTGATAATGGGAGACTTCAACATGCCAGATACAGATTGGTCAATACCAACAGGAACATCTGCTTGAACTAGACACATAGTGAATTCCTTGCAGGGGGAGGGCCTCACACAACTGGTACAACAACCCACAAGAGACAGGCCTATCCTAGATCTACTACTGACTAAAAGGGAAAGGATCACAGATCTCCGGCTGCCAGTGACCACCACATGGTATAGTTCAGTTTGGCAACTAGAACGAAATCATCCCATTCCAAGGCAAAAATAAGGGACTTCAGAGGAGCTGACTTTGATAAGAAGGCCAACAGAGTTAAGCTAGCCCTGGCAAAAGAAATACAGACGAGGGGGTACAGCCAAAGTGGGTAAGCATTAAAGATGCAATACTTGCAGCAACATCCCATTGTGTTAGAGAGAAAAAGAAGTGCAAAAGAAGAAGGAAACCACTTTGGTTCTCTAAAACAGTAGCAGAAAAAGTCTGAGCCAAAAGGCTGGCCTTCAGGAAATATAAGGGAACACAACGGGATAAAGATAGAGAGGCACACCAAACTTCCCTGAGGGAAGCAGGGAAGGCAGTAAGACAGACAAAGGCCCAAACTGAGGAAACACTTGCAAGAACAGTAAAAGAAGGTGACAAGATTTTATATAGATGCATTAGTGAAAGAAGAAAGTCCAGAGGGGGTATTGCTAAGATCAAAGGGGATAAGGGGGCATGTGAGGAGGAGGACCATGTAAAAGCATCTATCCTAAATAGATACTTCTTCTCAGTATTACTAAAGAGAAGATAGGGCACGGCCCATAGCTCAGCACCATGGACACGGGGAGGAGGTGTGCACTAGCCCCTTCATGAAAGAAAGGGTCCTACAAAAGCTATGAAGCTCAGGGTGGACAAGGCAATGGGACCTGATGGCATGCATCCCAGGGTACTAAAGAAGCTAAAGGTGGAACTAGTACAGCCATTATCAGAACTGTTTATTGAATCTCTGAGCACAGGAGAGGTCCCAGAAAACTGGAGAAGGGCTCATGTGTTCACGCTCCACAAGAGTGGTAGCAGGGAGGAGGCAGGGAATTATAGACCAGTCAGTCTTATCTCTGTAGTGGGCAAGATTATGGAGGCACTCCTTAAGGAAAGGATAGTGCAACACCTGGAATCTATAGGAGCACAGGATCCAAGGCAACATGGGTTTACAACAGGAAGGTCCTGTCAAACTATTCTCATAGATTTCTTTGACTGGGTAACCAGAGTGGTGGACCGGGGGGAGCAGTTGATGTCACCTACCTTGACTTCAGCAAAGCTTTCAATACTGTTCCACATAGAAGATTGATTAATAAGCTGGGTAGGCTTGGGGTGGGTCAGAAGTTGGTCAACTGGGTGGCAAACTGGTTGATGGGCAGAAAACAGAAAGTGGTGGTAAAAGGCACACAGTCAGAAAAGATGCAAGTCACAAGTGGGGTACCTCAGGGATCAGTCCTGGGGCCAGTCCTCTTCAATAATTTCATCAGTGACATTGCAGATGGACTGGAGGGTAAGGTTTGTCTGTTTGCAGATGACACCAAGATCTGCAAGAGTAGATGATCCAGACGGGGTGGGCAGAATGAGAAGAGATCTGGATAAACTGGTCAGAAGAGTGGCAAATGGGGTTTAACACAATGAAGTGCAAGATCATGCACATAGGGAAGAGAAACCTTGAAGCCACCTATAGGCTGTGAGGGGAGTTGCTGGCAGTCACAAGGGAAGAAAGAGACTTGGGCATCATCATCACAGATGACCTGAAATCGTTCCAAGCAGACCAGTAAAGCAGCAGGTAAGGCTAGGGGGATGTTGGGGTGTATTAGTAGGGGTATCACAAGCCATAAGAGGGAGGTAATACACCCTCTTTACAAGACACTGGTTAGGCCCCATCTGGAGTACTGCGTGCAGTACTGGAGGCCACACCTTCACAAGGACATTAACCAAATTGAGGCAGTCCAGAGAAGGGCAACCAAAATGGTGCAGGGACTGCATCAGAAAACATATGAGGGCAGATTAACAGAGCTCAATATGTATACACTCGAGCAAAGGAGGGAGATAGGTGATTTGATCGAAACATTCAAACACCTTAAGGGCATTAACAAGGTGAGAGAGTCTAACATGTTTCAATATAAGAAAAATAGCAGGACAAGAGGACACAGCATGAGATTAGAGGGAGGCCGATTAAGGGGTAATGTGAGGAAGTTCTTTTTCACAGAAAGGGTGGTGGATGCATGGAACGGCCTACCTCAGGAAGTGGTGGATATGAACACATTGCAGGGGTTCAAACGGCCATGGGATAGGCATAAGGGAGCAATACAGATGCGTATGAATAGATAAGCCATTGACAAAGCAAAGGCCGATGGCACATTCATAAGGTAGAAAAAGAAATGGGCAGATGGGATGGGCCTTGTGGTCCTTATCTGCCATCAACTTCTATGTTTCTAAACAATGGCTAATAGAATTGAGGCCATAAATCAAAACAATCTAGTTCAAACAATACTGGCCAAGACTTGCAACGCTTGAGCAGTAAAAGGAAAGAATTTAATGATGAGTCATGGAGGAGAATGACTGGTGCCTTGTGTTCAACCAGTAAAAAGGAATACACATAGTGGAGATACAGCTCCTAGTTTTGAAGACCCTAAAAATAGACTGTGTGATCTAGGGACATGTGATAATTGGGCCACACATTTTTGTAACAGCTTGCAAAACACTTGTGCATCACCCAGTTCACTTAAGAGAATCAGGAAATGTAGAATGGGTATCCCAAGTGACTTTCCAGTTTCAAATAGATATTCTTTTCTGGGTGAAAAAATGCATCAGGACCAGAGTAATGCCATTGCTGACATGATCAACCCAGTTTCACCTATTCAAAGAGACATTCCACTCTCAAATAAATATTCTCTTCTAAATGAAGAAATACATCAGGACCAGAGCAATGCTGATGCTGAAATGACCAACCCAAGTTTAACTATGAATGAAACTAGCATACAGTCTGAACAAGACCCCAGACAAACCATAGTGATGGGAGATTCAATTATCAAGTATGCTGACATATACAGTACATCTGTAAATCAGATAAAGAAAACATTATGGTTAGTAAATTGCAGGGGCAAGAAGTCTAAATCTAGTTGACATGGCAGACAACATCTTGCATGGAGCAGGGGAAAAGCCTCTGACATTACTGCACATCGGTATCAATGACGTAGGAAAAAAGAGTGAAGCTGAGATTCAGAGGGATTATAATACACTCACAGTTAAATCAGAGTGCAAGGGCTGAGAAATTGTGTTTTTGTTTCAGCGCTATTACCAGTTCCAAGGGCTAATCATAGCAAACAACAAAATATTTGCCATATTAACTACTGGCCATGAACACAGCCTACTGAAACCCCCACCTCCCACTTGTCCCTACTTAAGCTGTTCTCCTTTCTCCTACCCACTGGTCTCCAGTAGCCCACTGGAGCTTCAGACCTCCACAGGTGAGCCGTCGCCTCTTGTGCCCTGTGGTGTTCCTGCTGTGGTGGTCCCGCTGATTTTAGGGGCGGTGTCCACGCGGCCTGAAAAGTCTGAGCGCCACTCCTCTGAACT
This sequence comes from Neoceratodus forsteri, assembly GCA_016271365.2. Lineage (NCBI taxonomy): Eukaryota > Metazoa > Chordata > Ceratodontiformes > Ceratodontidae > Neoceratodus > Neoceratodus forsteri. Next base: position 94,408,630 of record CM057449.1, read on the forward strand.
GAATTCCTCGTTGTAGGAGCCGACTATGTACCCACAGCTCTTTGGCCCTCTCTGAGGACCAGCAGCCTGGCTGATTTTGGAGCTGGGGGGTCGGGAAAGCTGTAAGCATCAAGGTACGTTCTGACCGCGGATTTCAAACCAGGGCGCCTGGCCTCTGATTGGTGCAAACCAGCCCTCCTGTGCAGAGCCGATTGGTGGGAGTCCTCTGGATATTTTTGGGCTCCAAATTCGGATTCCTCTCGGTGTCTGTGCCGTGCACTTGAATTTTTTCAGTTGAGCGCTGTTTTTACTTACTTTCTGCTGTTTGAATCCCACAGTCTAAACTGCTACGCAGTTACATTTAATTATATTTTAATTGATAAGAAATTCGATTTGAGCAAGACTCTTGCTGCTCTAGGAAACAGAAAGTGACTAGGGCTGCTTCTAGGATCCTTTACCACTGTGTTCTTACAGCTTTCTCCTTCCCGCCCCCCAACTCACCCACCCTGGGTGGACCTGTTCTTATACAGGCTTTTGGCAATCAGATGATTAAGTCCCTATTTTTCCATTGGCTTCTTATACTGTGTTGCCACTCGGGTAGTGTCATTTCTAGATTCTCCTGTTGCTTAAGATCCTCAGTCTCTGTCCTGTATTGTTGGAGCTCAAATTAGTTTCTTGACTATCCTGTTATAGGCGTAGTGGTACTGTAGCACATTCAAACTGCTACCCAATACATTGGAGGTGCTTATAGGCACAGCTATACCTAGGCCTGTATCCTATGCCCATTAGCATCATGCATCATGGAATGGTGTCAAGTGCTCTGAATAGTGTCCATATCTCATCTCCTGGGGGTATAAACATGCTCCGTTTCAGTGTGGGAGGGGCCACCCTCTCTCTCTTATTTTTATTAATATGTATCAATGCTTTCTCTCTCTCTATCACGTGTGACCAAAATGGTCAATGGAATGGTTGCATGGATTGTAGGTTCTCAAACATCCTTATTTTCAAATATTGGCCTGACAGTATTTGGCAATTTATTTTTTACAGTGAAGGATGCACATATCATATGCACGCTGCCCTTCATAAGTGTAAGTGTAGGCATACTCTGTCCACTGTCTTTCACTATGTAAGGCTCTTGTTCCTAGCTATCCTATTGCTCCTATTATCAGGCAATGTTGAAGTAAACCCTGGTCCTCCAGCTCACCTCTCTATAGCAGACCTATCAGGGCTAACAAACAAGGCTCTTCTCATCCTACATATGAATATTCGTAGCCTAACCTACCATAAAGGTGAACTGGAAGCGTGGCTCAGTGTGTACAACCCGGATATACACTGTCTCACTGAAACTTGGTTAAAACCTAGTATCCCTGACTCTCTCTGCACAATGAAGAATTACTCCCTGATACATAGGGATAGAAAATTAGCCAAACGTGGAGGTGGGGTGACTCTATATTACAAGGACTATCTGAGCATTACTGAAGTTCCTGCCCCAGCCTCTCCCTCTGTGTGTGAATCCATTCATGCCACTCTCTAACTAGGTGCTAAAAAACTGCACATTATTTGCATCTATAATCCTTCATCGGGGACCAGGGTGGTCAGTCACAATGAGCTCATAATTATGGGGGACCTTAACCTTAACTGGTTAGGTCCTACTCACAGTTCCCTTCTGTCACTAGTGCAGAGTTTTAACCTACACCAGATGATTACTGAGCCTACTAGAATGCCTACTCCACCTAAATCAGGCACCTTATTGGACTGGGTACTCACAAACCGGTTGGAGCATGTGTCTACATCGGGAATCCTGGCAGATGCGATAACTGATCATTCTCCAGTTTTCTGCATCTGGGCCTCGGGTGCCCCACCATCCCCTTAAACTCATTTTGTAACATTTACTAACTTCGCTAACTTGGATGTAAATACCTTCCTTTATGATGTTGCGCACATTGATTGGTTGGGTATCTATCTTGCCAGTAGAATTGATGACGCATTTCATATCTTCCTAACTGAATTCACTGCTGTCCAGTGCAAATATACGCCGCAAATTACTAGGAGAGTAAGAGGGAAGCAAACTCAGTGGCTACACAAAGATCTGCTTGCTGAACTGTGATGCAGGGATAAACTCTGGAAGAGCTACAAACTTTCTGGCCAGCTAGCGGATTTCAATACATACAAAGCTCAAAGAAATTACTGCAAAAAACAAATATGTAAAGCTAAAACCAAATATTGTAATGGCCTACTATCCATCTCTGCCTGTGACCCACGGAAATTCTGGGCCCATATAAAGACTTTCTTTGGGGCCTCACAAGCCACTACCCCTACAGATATGGTACTCAATGGAGCTCACTGCAATGATCCTAATACCATTGCAATTGCTTTTAACAGTATGTTTTCTGATCTATTACTATATACCTCTTCTTTTCCATCCCTGACCGCATCGTCCCAATCTGTGAGCTCCAACGATCAAACTGAACCCTCTGCATCTACATCATTTCTAGAGTCCGTGCAGCCTCTGCAGTTCTACTTCAAGGCTATAACTAAGGCAGAGGTCCTTAAACAGCTGATTGCCATCTCAGACAATACAAGCTCAGGATCCGATTCCCTGGAACCACGTCTGCTGAAGCTGGCTGCTTCACTCATTGACTCACCTCTAGCTATAATATGCATGTTATCCCTTTGCTTGGTGTTGTCCCGGAACTTTGGGAAATTGCTAGGATAACACCTGTCTTCAAAAATGGTGATAGGAAGGATATAAATAATTACAGATCGATTGCTATTCTCTCAGTGCTGAGCAAAATATTTGAGAAGCTCATAGCTGCTCAAACAGTTGACTTCCTAGCAAATTCCAAACTTCTCTCTGTCTCCCAACATGGCTTCAGGAAAAATCATAGTACAACTACTGCACTACTAAAACTCACCTTGGATATACTCTCCAACATGGACTCTGGCTGACTTACCAGGGCTGTTTTTATTGACCTTACCAAGGCCTTCAATCTTGTCGATCATCCCCTACTTCTGTCTACCCTTCGAAGCTTGGGTTTATCGACTCCTGTTGTAAACTGGTATAGGAGCTACTTATCGAATAGAACCCAAACAGTGAAATTCAACTCCACTATATCAGACAGTACTACAATCAACATTGGTGTTCCGCAAGGGTCAATCCTGGATCCACTCATTTTCTCATTGTTTATAAACAATGTTCCTGATGTCCTACAATTCTTCTCTTCTCTTTTATATGCAGACAATCTCGTCATCTACATCAGCTTAGCCTCAATCGATAGCCTAAACTCATCCCTTTCCACTGATATCAGGAACATTCCAAATTGGCTACAGGACAACAAACTAGTACTTAATGCTAAAAAAATGAAAGCTATGCTCCTAGGATCTGACCCGAAACTAAGAACTAGCACATCGCCCCTAATGATCTACAACTTTGAAGGGTCTAAACTTGAGACTGTCATGTCTTTCAACTACTTTGGTGTTATGCTTGATCAATCACAGGATCTAAATCTTCACATTCATTCCACCTGTAGAACAGTCAGTAGTAGACTGAGTGTTGCTTACAAGACTAACTACATGCTAACTCCATCTGTTAAGTTAGCCATTGCCAGAGGGGTACTACTCCCTGCACTAATCTACTCCTCGCCTATCCTTACTGCTGCACATAAAACCTCACTACTGAAATGGGACATCACATACCATAATATCTGTCAGTACGCATCTTCATCCTCTCGACTGAAGCACCACTGTCAGCTCTACAGCGATCTGGGGTGGCTCTCTCCCTCTGCATCCAGGCAATACTACCTTGGCTCCCTGTGTGACTCAGTTATCAGGCTTAACACCCCTGCATCCCTTGCAATACTACCTAATCCCTCCACCCACTCCCATGGGCTGCAATCTGCTGACAAAGCACTGCTAAATGTTCCTAGGTGTCACACCTCAAAGGGTGCTGATGGGTTTAAACATACAGCTCCTCAGCTTTGGAATACTCTTCCTTTAGATTTAAAGCAGTCTGCATCTCACAGCAACTTTAAAATAAAATTACGGAGTTATCTATCCCAGTCAGACCCGTGCACTTGCTTCGACCCGACTTGATCTCTACTAAGTCCTCCTTGTCTTTCTCCAGTTCACCCTTCAGTCAAAAGTCTTCTGTTTTCGTGAATATCTTGCTCTATATGTTATTGCATTCAATGTGCTGTGGTCTAAACTAAGCAACATGTGATGTGGTTAAGTACTGTAAAATGTCATGTATATTATATTCTTCTGGTCTGTACTAAGTTATACTTAATGCTGTCATGTACAAAGCTATACTTAAAGCTGTTAATGTACTTGTGGAATGTCATACGTTAATAGGTTCTGTACTCTCCCAGGTTGTGCCTGAAAATTGTCATTTTTTGGCTAGTGCACTTACCCAGTAAACAAAAACTAAATAAATAAATGGTGCAGTGAGCAAAACTATCAGTTTATCAGGCACTGGGATGACTTATCAGGCAAACATGACTTGTACAGCAGGGACAGGTCACATCTTAGCTACAAAGGGAATAGAACACTGGGCCTGAGTATGGAAAATGCAATATGGCCCAATTTAAACTAGTAATGGGGGTGAATAATGCAACACTAGATACCACACATAATAGCTCTCCTATCAATAAGTATTTGATTAATAAAACTGTAAAAGTTATCTCTTTTAAAGCAAGGATCCCAAATAAAGATAAACTAACCGAATTAGTGTTTATAATTAAATGAAAATAATCCTGATATAATCTGTGTAACAGAAACCTGGTGGGATATTGATAGTACTTGGAGCAGATTAGTCTTGGGTTATCAGTTATTTTGCAGGGAAAGACAGACTAGTGCTGGGAAAAGTGACCAAAATTCACTCCACAAACTGATTTGTGGAGTAAAGTGGAATCCGCAAAGTACCCACAATGTGAAGCGGAGTACTTCGCGTTATAATGTGGAATGAGAAGTCCATTGAAAACAATGACTTTGCATTATTCTGCCTTCCCAAACCACCTCTCCATCAACTTTAAGGTGAAGTACATTGAAATCAATGCACTTCGCCTCACTTTATCTTGTTTTTGAGCTCCAAAGGTGAATTTTGAAGTGCTTCATGGGATTGCAGGTCATACGGGCTCTAGATTGTTCTGCACAGCCTCAGTTTTGTGTAGTGTGTGTGTAGTAGAAGATGGAGACAGTTTCCTCTCAGAGCTCTGCAATTCAAATCCTCTAAAAGCTGTTAAAAAAGCCTTTTTGAGATAACTTTTTTGCTCACAGTTTAGTACATCGGTTGTAGGAAACCCTTCTGTGCTCCTAGCATCGAGTGTTTATTGTTTGTGTGTGGATTTTGAGTGTTAATTTAGAACAGTCAGTCTGTGTACTGTGAAGTGTGCTTTTGGGAGGGGGTGTATCTGTGGTGTAGTAGATTAACTCGGAGGAAAGGGCAATCTTTCTGTTTTGGTTATATATTTCTTATATAACTGTGTTAATGTACACATAGTAATATTTTCAGTAATTCTTGACATTTTTTGCTGATTGTTGTAGTGCAGAAGTGTATAGTTTCAGTTTGTTTAAAACATTTGGTTATATTACTACAGGTTCTCAATTTGCTACACATTACTTGTAGTGTTTGTGAATGTGTGTGAGCATACCATTAAATCAGACACCTTTTATCATGCCACAGAGTAATTGCTGCAGTGTGAACCTGCTATCCACCAGACCTGCATGAATTTTTTATACTGCTTTGTGGTATCTTTACTGGTAGTGGACTGTTACTGCCATGCACTACCCCCCAACCAACAAAAGGTATTCTTTTCCAGATTTGGATTTGTGTCTTGTGAGCACTGGTTGGGTGTTGTTGTGCTTTTGCGTCTGCATCTCTTGAGTGCAGAGCACAATCTTAATCTGTCTGCATTTGCAGTACACTATTAATTCTGGGAGAATTTACATTTCTTGTTACACTCTAAATTCACTTCATCAGCACTGGGGAATTTTCTGGACACAAGACAGTAGCATTATGAAAATGCAAATTAATTCTGGTGACTGTGTGTGACCACCACGCACATGACTGAGTGCACCATTAATTCTGGGAGACTTCACATTTCTTGTTACCCTCTCATTTCACTTCGTCACTACTGGGGAATTTTCTGGACACAAGACAGCAGCATTTTGGAGAGGCACATTAATTCTGGTGACTGTGTGTGATCACTGCATGCACGACAGAGTGCACCATTAATTCTGGGAGACATTGCATTTGTTGTTACCCTCTCATTTCACTTCTTCAGCACTGGGGAATTTTCTGGACACCAGACAGTGGCATTTTGGGGATGCACATTAATTCTGGTGACTGTGTGTGACCACTGCATGCATGACTTAGTGCGCCATTAATTCTGGGGGACTTTGCATTTCTTGTTACACTCTCATTTCACTTCGACAGCACTGGGGAATTTTCTGGACACAAGACAGTAGCATTTTGGGGATGCACATTAATTCTGGTGACTGTGTGTGACTACTGTACTCAAGACGTCTGAGTTCGTCATTAATTCTGGGAGACTGCATTTCTTGTGCTGTCATTTCACTTCATCACCGTCAGCACTGGGGAGCTTTCTGGACACAAGACATGAGCATTTTGGGGATTCACATTAATTCTGGTGACTGTATGTGTGAAGGGCTGCCGATTTTGTTGTCACTTAGCCTTACTTCACGTTAAGGCGGAATGACAATGTGAAGTAATAATTACAAAGCGAAGTGAGCCTATTGCATTAGCCACTCTGCACAGCAGGGTGACAACGTGAAGTGCCCACTTTGCAGACACTTTGCAGGCAAAATTTAAAGTCACTGCATCTCTAAGACAGATGTAAAGGGGTGATGGGCCATTTATGCAAGGGGCAGTACAGAATGTAACCAACTTGAAAGTAAAACTGAGCATATAGAGAATTTAGAATCAATCTGGTTGAATGTAATCAGACTCCATATCAGGAAACTCAGATAAGAGATAATCTGTAGACCACCTGATAGTAACACCCAAACCAATGACATAATGAATAGCCAAAATGTGAAAATGGCAGAGGACAGTGATGTATGGCTTATGGGAACTCTAAATATGCCTAGCATTGACTAGCAGTCAGGGAAAGCAATGGGTGCCCAGGAATTAAAGCTATGAGTACTATTAGCTTCTTTGGATCTTAAACAACTTGTTACTGATCCACCCAGGGGAGAGAATGTATTGGATATAATTATAACTAATATACCTTCAGATGTTAATGACACTACCACAGGTGTGCCCTTGGGTAGAAGAGATCACAACATCATATACTTTGAGATGAATTGAAAGAAAAGTTCCACCAAAGGAGTTACAGTTTTTAAAAATTACCACTGGGCTGAGTCAGCCTGGTGTTGCTGATGGTTGTGCCATGCCAGCAACCCAGGTTTGGGAATGAGCTTAGGTTGCCATGGATCTGCTGGGGGGCAGAGTGCGGAGCTGGATTGAGCTGCTGACAGGCAGATCTCCTCTCTCTCTCTCTCTCTCTCTCTCTCTGGGAGGGATCTGGAGTTTCCAGGGCTCTTGGCTGCCAGAGAGTGGAGGCTGGGTGGTAACGCAAAGCCCAGCGGAAGACTCAGTGCTAATCCGTGTGGGGGGAAGGGGTGATTACAGGAGCCAAAGTGTGCATGTTTGCCTCCACAGGGATACATGACCATGTTCTGGGCAGGAACAGAGGGAGAAAATCACCAGAAAATGCTATGTCTACCCATTGCCGAAGTGGGAGCAAAAAGTTCTATGGAGAAAAAAAATTACCATAGGGCTAATATTACAGCCATTAAGGAAGAACCTCTTTGTCTAGATTTGATGGGGAAAATTGCCCACCTGAACATAGAGGCCTCGTGGAATATGTTAGTTAATGCCATTAAACCATTAGAGGACAAATACGTCCCAAACAGAACTAGGGATAACAATAGAGGGAAAAAAACATGATGGGTGAATTCTATGATGAATAAGTTAATAACACTGAAAAAACATTGTTATGTGGCAATGAAAAAACATCAGTCTCCAGTTAATATTGGGAAATACAAGACTGCTTTGAAGAAATTAAAAACAGTTATAAGGAAGGCTAGGATAGGCTAGAATTCAGGCTTTCCAATTCTAAATCTGACCACAAGGCCTTCTGCTACTATATTAATGAATTAAGGGGTAATTCTAGGGTCATTGGCCCACTAATACAGGAGGGAGTTACCCATAGTAGTGCTGAAGATGTGGCAAGGGAATTCAATGAATGCCTCTGTTCTGTTTATGTCCCCTATATGAACTCCACCTCCTCCACAAACAGGGAGTGTGTTGGTGGCAGCCTGAGAGATGCTGCTCTGTGTGATCCTGAATCTGTGTTGTCAGTGCTGGATGTAAACAAATCAGCGGGTCATGATGGCCTCCATCCAAGGCTGTTGAAAGTGTTGGCAAGGGAATTGGCACCCATAGTATCAGTTATTGGCAATCAATCCATAAATGAAGGCATTTTACCACAAGACGGGGAAAAAAGCTATGGTTGTCCAAATGTACAAGAAAGGGGAAAAATCCATACCAGGCAACTACAGGCCTATCAGTCTCACATCAATTGTTGGGAAGGTAGTTGAGATCCACATTAAGGATGCAATAATTAATGAGTTAGCCAACAGAAGACTAGTAGACAGAACACAACATGGATTTATAAAAAGGAGAAGTTGTAACACCAATCTGATTACTTTTTATGAATTTATTGGTCAGCATCTGGACAATAGCGAAGCAACAGACGTCATTGTTTTTGATTTCATGAAAGCATCTGATACACTGCCTCATTGGGGGATTGTGTCCAAGTTAACCAAGATGGGGGTAAAGAGGACATTGGTAAGGTGGATACAAAACTGGCTCTCAAACGGAAAACAGATGGTAAGGATAAACAGATGATTGTCAACTGAGGGTGATGTTACGGTACCACAGAGCTCAGTCCTGGGTCCACTACTATTTAATACTTACATTCAAGATCTCCATCTACAAAGTGGCAATAGACCAATAAAGTTTGTGTATGATACCAAACTAGGTGGGTTGGTCAATTCTGAATCTAGTACATTCACTATGATCATTGATCAAATACCACTCAAAATGGCTCAACTATTGCTCAGTGTGCAAATCCTGCAACAGAGCAATTAGACTGGCCAAAGCAGAGCACTTTTCAACTAATTTACAGAACAATATTAACCAACTCTCCAAGTTCTGGAAGATCATATATGCCCTTTTCTCGCCTCAGGCCCATTCCTCTGTCCCCATCCTCAAAGCTAATGGCACCCCTATCTCCAACCCACTTTCAGTAGCCAATGAATTTAACTTCTATTTCACCGCCTGTGCCTCCTCTCTTCTCTCATCCTTCCCTCCAGCAGCTCCACTATTTTTTTTGGTTTGTTTGTTTAACCAGGAGAGACACTCACCAAGCTAAAAGCTTGTTTACAGGTATGACCTGGGAGCATGAGGAAGTTAAGTGACTTGCTCAGGGTCACACAGTTTGCAAGTGGGGGCTATGGGATTCAAACCCAGGTCTCCAGGTTTGCAGCTCAGAATCTTAAACCACTGCGCTATACTGTCTCCCACCCCAACCCCTGTCTCTATCTTCTCCTGTCTTCTTCTCTTTCTATCTCACCTGCTGTTGACCTTAATGCTCTCCTAGCACTAAACCCACTCAAGCATAAAAGTTCTAATGGTTTAGACCCCAACCTCCTCCAGCTATCTGCCCCAGCAATTGCAGTCCCTATCTCCTCCCTCCCTACTCTCTCTTTTTTCCCTCAGCTCTGTGCCTGCTGCCTGGAAACATGCCACCATAATACTCCTCTCTAACGGTGGTCACTTCTTGAACCCTGGCAACTATCACCCCCATCTCCCTCCTTCCCATGCTGGCTAAACTCCAGGAACACTAAGTTCTATCTCAACTCTCCCTTATTTGACTCCATGTCTTTCTTCACCCCTTACGAGTCTGGGTTCTGTAAATCCCACTCCACCTCCAGCTCCATCCTCCTGCTTACTGACTCCATCTTTTCTAATATGTATCAAGGCCTTATTACCTTAGCCATTTTTGTTGACCTGGCCAAAGCCTTCAACACTGTTGCACACCACCTCCTCCTCACCAAGCTTACTGCAGCAGGTCTCTTCATCACCACTACTAACTGGTTCCTCTCCTACCTCGAAGGCAGGCCCCAATCAGTTAGAATTGTTAATTTCATCTAGCCAGTCTGCCTGCACAGTGGTTGGATTTCTGCTTGAAATGCTGACAGCCCAGGTTTGGGAACAGACCTAGGAGTTAGAGGGCTGACTGGTGGAGAAGAATTGAGCATCCTCTGGACTGCTCTCCTTTTGGGGAGTGTACAGTGCTCATCAACCCTGGTGGAGGGTGGGTGTGCTGCGCAGCCAGCACCAGAATGTAGGGGGGGTGGGTTGGTTGCTGGTTTCCCTTACACATCCCCAACCCTGGGGCATCTGCATGTAAAAAAACTGCTAGCCCCTACCCATCTAAGGACCTCACTGCCTTAGATGTCTGCTGGGGGTGTCCCTGTCCCATAGCCCTAACCCAGAGAATAAGTCGGGGCTTTCCTACAATGACCATTGGGGGGAACCCCTCCGGTGGCCCCACCCAGGTTTACGGGCTGACCTCCGGAGGGAGGATTAGTGGGTCTGGCAAAAAAGAAAAGAATTGTTAATTTCACTTCCCCATGCCTTCCAATCAGTACCAGTGTCCCTGCAAGGCTCCATCCTTGGTCCTGTTCTCTTTTCTATTTTTTTAAATGACCATGATCACCCTGCTGCCTACACCTCAGCATCCATACATATGTATGCTGACAATACAGTCCTGTTTGCCTAAGGCCACTCTCCCTCTGATTTGTTAACCAGTCTGTAGCTGGACTTTGACAACATTTAACACTGGTTCTGGTCAAATCAGCAGGCTCTAAATGCTAACAAAATGATCTCCACGACCTTTGGCTCTAGGCAAAATCTAGCCAGGATTGCTGCTCTCCCATTCTTCCGTACTCTGGATGGGTCCACTATTGAAATGGTCCCATCTTTTAAATACCTTAGGGTCTGGCTTGACAGCCATCTCAACTTTTCTGAAAATGTGGATTGCACTCACAAAAAAATCCATCCAAAACTTGGTGCACTTTATCGCAACTGCAGCTGCATCCACCTGCAGGCCCGCAGAGCCATTGTTCAGAAAATGATTCTTCCTCTATTTGACTATGGAGACATTGTCTATAGTACTGCTCCTAAAGCCACCTTATCCAGACTGGACCCTCTCTTCCACTCCTTCTGCCTCTGTGCCCTGGACGCGCTACCTAGAACTCACCACTGCTCTCTCTATGCCTCCCTCTCCTTCCTGTCCCTTGATGACAGATGTCTGGCCCATTGCACCTCTTGCTGGGCCCCCTCCCTTTCTATCTTACCTCCATTATCTCCCCACACCCAGTGTCCCACTATGCCCTTTGCTGCAACTCTGTCACTCCCTAGCTCTCCCCCTACATCTCCTATGGCTGGCCAAGGATCTTTCTCCTTCTGCTTCCCCAAAGTCTGGAACTGACTTCCATTGCACATCTGGTCTGCCCCATCCTCCATCTCCCTGGTCCATCTCCTGTTTGAAATTACCACTCCTTCCTGCCATTGCACCTAACACCCCATATTCTTCTAAATGTACCTACTCAACCCATGTAGGCCCAAATTCCATAAACCCTGTTTGAACTGCTCACTTCTCTGCCCAGTCCTTCTGACATTACCACTGACTGGGTACTTTCCTAACTCTCCCACCAATGGCTGACTCCCATCCCTGAGTCAGTTGTCTGCCTCCACTACCCTCCTCATTCCCCTCACTCCCCTACCACACCCTCCTCACCCTCTTTACTCCTCCTATCTCCCTGCCAATCTTGTCCCACCTACTTACCACTCCTGTACAGATTTGTTTTTTTTTGCTGTCTTTTTCTAGAACTGCCATCTTAGTGTACCCTACGCTTTTGGGTACATTTGTGCTCATTTGAATAAAACCTGTATATTATCCAGTACATTGATGTTTTTGTATATTTACCTATTATTCGCTGCACAATGTATTTAAAGTATTCTGTCTTCCTCCTTAAATACCATTCTAGTGTTCTTTTGGGTACACTTATGTTCATGTGTGTAATTACCTGTCTATTACCTGTACATTCTTATATATTTTAATTACCGATGTTTTACTGCACTCTGTTATTTAAACATTCTGTATATTCTGAATATAACTCTACTTATCTTTATTCACTATACTCTGTATTGTAAACATTTTGTGCTCCCTTCTCCCCCTCCTCAGGACACATCTTTTTTTTTTTCCCCAACTCTTTTTCTGCACCACTCACCAGGGAACTCTCTCCAGCATCCTCGATCTTCCAGGGCTCTACCTCCCACCTGAAGCACTCACTCCTTCTCCCTCATGTCCACTGACACAAACCCCAGTTCTGAACCCCCCAGAGGAAGGGTCACCCTATCCACCCAGGGTGCTCTATCTACAATGTAGAGTGCCTGTTTCTGTGAAGGTCTGGGTGAGGAGGAGGAGGCCCAGTGTTGGGAGTGTGGTCCTGGAGGCCGAGGTGCCTTCACCTATCCCCAGGAGTTTTTTTTTTTCCTTGTGTGTTTTCTCCCCCCCCCACAGAGTGCGGTCATGCAATGGCATAAACAAGTCTGCTGTCACTCGACCCCATGACATCTGCCTTGCCCCGTGTGTACTACACAGCCCCCATCTGCCACTAAGTACTGCTCCGGTGCAGCACAATCCCAAGATCCCACCCCATGAAGGGAGAGCAGTCCTCCAGATGCTCAGTCCCTTCTCTCCCCTGCTGCCCCCCCCTGGCAGCCCGAGTCCATTCCTGATTCTGGGTCGCTGGCATGGTGCAAGGTGGGGCATCCAGCACATCAATCCTCAGTGCCACCAGGACAGCCACCCAGGACACATCTGGAAATGAGCTATTTCAGCTCGGCATGCCTTTACTGGTGAACCTCTTCAAATAAATAAATAAATAGACAGCATTGCAATAACACTCCCCCCCAGGTTCCTGAATATTGTTATGTTTTCTGATTGCCTTTATTTTGACTAGTGGTAGCTAGCCTTGTACACTTACTTTGCAAAACTGACTACCTCTACTGCTACCTGTTTTATGCCTACTGTATGTTCCTTATGTGTATAATCTATGTAATTAATTGCTCTGTCTTTGTCTCCTGTATGCTTATGTGCCTTTTTAATTGTAATTAATTCCGGTTCGCCCCTGAAAAAGGGACTCTGTTGCCTCAGTGGGCTCACCTGATCAACAAATTTCAATAAATAAATAATCTTCAGCATGTAATGGAATGGGCTAATAGTAATTACATGCAGTTCAACATAGGGAAATGTGTTGTAATGCACTTTGGGGAAAACAAAATCAGTCAAGATGGGGGTGGCAGTTGGATGACAAAGGGGAGGTGGTGGAGCAGCTGCAAACTAGGGGTGCTAACTGCACACTTGAGCAGACATAGATAGACTGGGTGGTCTGTTTCTACTGGCACATTCGTATGTTTGCATGTTCATAAGACTATTACATTAGTGGAACTAAACTCCTGGTAGTGGATACTATGACAGATCTTGGAGTTTCCATTAGCAACAATCTTAAGAGTAGTAGCCATTGCAGCAAAGTGGTCAATCAAAGAAATTATCTTACAAATTGTGTCAGAAAGGCCTTTTTTAATAAATCAGAATCTTTACATATGCCACTGTATAAATCATACATAAGGCCACATCTTCATTATTGCTCGCAGTCTTGGAGCCCTTACCCTGAAAAAGACATTGGGCTTTTGGAGAGAGTACAATGTAGGTATATTAAGTTAATACCGAGGACAAAAAATAAGACACAGAGAGATTAAATGACCTAGGGTTATGGAGCCTTGATCTGAGAAGACAGGGAGGGGATTTGCTCTGTCTTTATAAACTACTGGAAGAAAAGGACTTAATGATAGAGCTAGGTCTAAGGTATAAGTGTCATCCACATGACTTGACAGAACATGGGCGACAACTTTTGGAATGTGCTCCAAGAAATGGTTTAAGGAAATACACATACAAACCTAAGTCTATTAGAATGTGAAATCGTCTTCCTGGTAAAATAGTTCAAGCATCAAACTTATCTATTTTTAAATCAAGGTTGGATAAGTTGCTACAAGAATGTAACTTTTGCAGTTGTATCCACTGAATAGTGAGGACAGTTAACACAGGCACTAGCCTTTTACTGTCCTAAAATCCATAGTATTTTCTACAGTATAATGAGGCAGCACCCCTATCTCCAGAGAATTAGTATGTGTCATGCATCTACTGCAGTTCATGGATGATTGTCTGGCACTCCTCTAAGGTGCCTGCTCAGGCACCCCTATCCTCTTTAACTCAATCAGTAAATTTCTAGACCTCTCAGGGCTCAAAATCAACCTGACCAAAACTAATTTTTCCGTTAAATTCATCCTGTATCTAGGACTCAGTAGCCCCGTTCAACCTCCTTTTGTAATGACATTTTTGGTAATATTGTAATAAAACAACAACCAGGACAATAACCAGATAACAAAGAAACAGATAGAACTAGAACAATAATCACTATGTAATAAGCAGCGAATAAACACATATACTGAATTACTTTCGATTACAACAAAACTAATGCAAAAAATACATCCACTAATAGGCCAACCAGAAATAAAATATGTAGAGAAAAAACTGTTGCCACCCAGCACATCAAGCCTAAAATGAAAATCTAAATAGCTAAGAAGAAAAGAAAAGTGAACTAATTGAATCATCAGCAGGACATAATCTCATAATGTACCAAACAACCATACCGGAGCCAGCAAAGCCACTAAGGCCTCCCCCCAATAACATTTTTGTTTACCTAAAATATATGGCACAAAAATATAGAATCTGTTTGTAGCTTAAAGTTATTCCATGGACCCAAGATCTCCTCGGGATTATAATGGTGATTTGCTTGTTTATATAAGCCATTTTCAAGGCCATAAATAAAGTCTACAATGTCCATCCAATGCTGTAATGTTGGAGACTGGTTTAAACAAAAATTTGGTAAGAGCTTTTTTAGCACTAATCACAAAAATCAATAACAACTTAATCTGACAAGGTCGTAGAGAAGGAACAAATGGCTGAATGTGCAATAACACCAACTCAGGCAGAATGGAAAGGGAAGAGTTGAATATATGAATAATAACTTGTGAAAACCAGAGTCCAGAATGGTTGTAAGTGAGGACAGGTCCAAAGAATATGGACGTAATCCGCCATTAACTCCCCACATCCCTGCCAACCTCTCCCCACTGAAGGGCACCTATAATGAGAACTATGAGCTGGAGAAAAAAAAAACTGCACTCTATTGTACATTTCCATGCAAATTCTTTCAAGTAGAGAATTATAGATAGGGTATATGTAGCCAAAGCATATTTTTCCCAGTCAGAGGGATCACACTGTGCATTTAATTCTGCTGACCATTTAGCTGCAATAAAAGTAGTGGAATCTGAAGACTGCAAATGAAAAATAAAGTAAAGAGTGCTTATCAAATGAATTTGAGGATTGCTCCTTTGACAGGACATTATAACAAAGTGGTTTATGGAAAAGTATTAACAGCTGTTGTCTGTACACAGAGTGACAAAGTTTGTAAACAAGAACACAACTGCAGATACCGGTAATGGTCTGAAAATGGTAGTCCATAATGAGATTGAAGATCCAAAACATATGAGGATCACTGGATTCTAAAACCTGGTGATAAAAAATAAGCCCTATACAAGCTCAAGGATGAAGAAAACTATCTGTTTTGTTGAGGGGGATTTGCTGATCCCAGGCTAGGGCTGTTAAATATGTTAGGGCCTGTCCAAGGAGGCATTGCTGAGGACTATGCCAAATACACAGAACTGCTCTAGCAAAACAAGTGAAATGAGATAGTGGGAAATAATTAGGGGGAGGCATGTAAGACCATCCAACATTATGAAAATAATTCAAGGTAAACTCAATATCTTTCCAGTGAGAATGGTATAATGGCTTGGTCCATAAAACACATTTTGAAATTGACAAGCCTCTGCATACCACCGCAAATTTGGGAGACACCACCATTTGATGGAGGTAAATACAATATAGCGGCCCAAACTATGATGTTTTTTTTCATGTTGTAATCCTCCAGGGTCAGGACTGAAAATAGCCATTCTATGGCTAGCTCACCTACCCGGTAAACAAAAACCAAATAAATGAAATTAATAACCCACTCCAGAGAAAACAAAAAATTAGCTGTTGCCAGTCACACAAATAAAATGGAGGAGGCAAGAGCGAAAGGTCTGAATAAAAAATAAAATTCTGGGCAAAACATTTAAATCAATAGTTTCCCGGCAACAATAAAAAAGGAAGGGGAATAGTGGACCAGCTCTTAAGGTTATCTACTATTGCCTGAGTCAATGATCCATGGTTCAAAACATCCAACTGGTTCAGGAACTTTGTAATACAGATCCATAAATACTTCATAAAATTGTGCTTCCTATTGTCCAGTAATAGATGCTGAATAACTAAGGGGGGAGGATAACTATGAACCAGCATATCAGTTTTAGTCTTATTAAGCTGAATGTCTGACAATTGCTCAAAGAGATTGATAATATAAAAAATGTCTAAAAGTGCAGAAGTGGGGTCCATTAATGTTAGGAGAATATCATCTATGAATAAAGCACTGCAGTAATCCCAACCAAAAAGAGGAAGACCCCTAATTTTAGCAGAACAATAGATATGAGAAGCCAGAGATTTGAAATATAATGCACATAACAAAGGCAAAATAGGACAGCCCTGACGGTTGCCTCTTTCTAAAGGAAACAAAGAAGACATTAAATAATTAACCTTAATGAAAGCCTGTGGGGATTTATATAAAGATTGCAACACAGTAATAAATGACAATGGAAAGCAACAACAGCTCAATGCAGACCAAAGAAAGGACCAGGAGACTCAATTGAGGGCCTTCTCTGCATCCAAGCTGGCCATGACCAGGTAGGTAGAACTTTGAGATGCATGGTCAAGCAATAAAAAAAGTGCGGCACATATTATCATGTGTCTGTCATTTTTAGACAAAACCTGTCTGGTCCTAGTCCAGCAGGGCAGGGAGATGGCCCTCCAACCAAAATACTTGAGTAGACATAAAGAACATATAGTCAGTATTCAAAATGAAAATGGGGCAATATGATACTGGTGAAGTAGGATTCTTATCCAGCTCAAGTAGAACTATAATCTCTGCATAATTCCAAGACAGCAGAGGGTCATTGCCATCTTGTACTGAATGAAAGACTCAAAGCAAAAGCAGTGCAAACAAGGCCTGAAGAGCAATGACCTTGTAGAAGTCAGAGAGAAAACCATCAGTGTCAGGACACTTAACTGTTTTAGCCATTTGGATAGCTATGTGTACCTCAGTAGGAGAAATTGGGGTGATCAGTAATTGTGCCTGCTCATTGGAATGTTTGGGTAATCTGGCCTGATCAAGAAAGGAATGTAACCAGCCCTCTGATAAGGAAAGAGGTTCAGAAGAATAAAAAGACAAATAATAAGAACAAAAAATTAATAAAATCTCAGCACTATGATAAGTAGATTCACCCGTATCAGGCTGTTGCAACCAAGCTACCGTAGCAGCCACTCGGTGTGAACGTAGCCACCGATCCATATAGCGAGAACTCTTAGAGCCTCCAGCATGACATTTTTGCCATACGAAACAGAGGGTATGCTCAGTTTTTTTTCATCCATTAGCTATTGAAGAGCAGCTCGGGCCTCAAGAAATTTCAGGTGGGCTGATTTATTGCCCTTCATCCAGGCTGCCTCTTAAGATTGAAGAGAATGGTACAGCTCAGGCATTTTTCTATCAACTTCCTTTTTATTGCCAGTAGCATAAGCAATAATTGTGCTATGCAGTACAGCCTTTAAAGTGTCCCAAAGCATATTAGCTGACAAACATAACTTGTTTGACCTCATGATTTACATTAAATCTATATCAGTAGGGTAGCAATAGCTGCCAGTCGGGCTGGAATAAAACATAAGAACCCACCAAAACAGCAAAGACCTCAATAAAAATATCTAGAGTGGCTTCCAAGGCAGGGAGACAAAAAAAATCTAGGCTGCTAGGCAGTGTCTGGAAAACGCAAGCACCACTGGGGGTATATAATGGAAAACTTGCCCTCAAGTGCCACAGGATACAAGGCAACAGGAAAAGCTTTGGGAACCAGAAGCACCTTAGAGACTCCGCCATCAAACACTATAATAATCTTAATAAAAAAGAATGCGGTCTAAACTCAAAAATCCTGCCCAAACAATAGCTACAGGCCTCCTGGATTTCTAGGAAAATAACCGAGACTGAGAAAACAAAACGTGGGGAGAAACCCCCTCCATTCTTTATGTTTAAGCAGACTTGATTAAAAGAATAATCAAATAATAGAGCACAACATTCTGTAGAATAATGGGCCCTCAAAATAAAGTAACTACTTTGAAGATCAGTTAGCCCATTAGCCAAAAAGTGTCCCAAGATAGATACAAACTATCAAAACCATTCCAAGAACAAAAAAAAAAGGGGAAGTAAAAGATACAGAACTGAAATCTGAAATGTTGGTTGAAACAACTTCTCTCAAAAAAGAGTTCAGATCTGGAATAAAAGCAAAAATAATAGGGAAGGGGTATCAGCCAGATAAGGAGAAAGGGATCCGAAAAACAATAAAAATAGACAAAAAAAAGACTTGAAGACACAAGGCAGCAAGACCATTCCCATACAACTTACCAGCAAAGCTCACTTTGCAGACTCCTAGACATAGAGCCAGTAAGTTACAGGAAGGAGATAGAAAGCAAGGGCACCTTGGAAACATTAATTCTAGTCAATAGGTACAGTACCCTGACATGGCTATTCCATGCAGGCAACTAAGCTGTGGTTCAGCAAAGAAAGACACCAAAAGGGAAGAGACAAAGAGAAAGGAATGGGAGAAAACAAGTAGATACGAAAACAAAGGGGATAAACAATGCTACAACAAGAGCAAGTGAGAGTTAAGTACACCAACCTAAAAATAGTCTAAATTGCAATATACAAAAGAAGAATTTGAGCAAAAACGCAGATATAAATATAAAATTACCAAAAAAGGAAAGAGCCCAGAGCCACTCCAAGGGAACAAAAATAAAAAACAACTGACAGAGCTGCACCCTGCAGTGAGTTACGGAAAAGCAAGGGCAAACAGATACAATGAGGGATCGAAGATGAAAAGATGAAAAAAGAAAAACAGGCAAAAGTAAAAACAGTAGAGACATAGAGAATAATGGCTAGGCAGTGGTGTATTATGATGTTTTTTTACACACCCGAGGTGAGTGATGAGGCCATAAACCTCGAGAGCGAACCTCGAGAGGTTTATGAGCTCATCAGCCACCGAGGATGTGTAAAAAGACATCATGAACATACCACTGCCTAGACTTTTTTTTTTTATAATTGTTGGTGCAAATAGTTGGTGCTGGGGACTGTTTCCTCACAAAGTCAGTGTCATTTCTGCTCCTCAGTCACACAAACACACACACACACACACACACAAACACACACTCTGTCTCTCTCACACACACACACACACACACACACACTCAAATAGCAAGATGTTTTCTGTTCATTTTTTTATTACAAAAAATGCTACTGCTGCTGACTGTGAGGAAACGGTCTCCTTAGAGATCACGCTTGGTCGAACAGAAGCTCTGACCGAAGCGCGACAATGGCAGGATCAACCGGATAAATTTATTTATGGTTTTCCTCAAAAAGGCAGGATTAACCAGATAATTACAAAAGAAAACAATAGCTTACTGCAGCTGGGTATCTTGCCTTGGAGGAGTTATCTGGTCATTGCTAGCGGGACATAGTAGCCGCCATGTTTTTGGAGCTGTTTGGCCCACCCACTGACAGTAAGGGCCAATAACATGGCGCGCTACAAATGAGTGACAGTGATGGTGAGACTAAGTTTTAAGAAACGCCATAATAACCCGATTTCAGGTTATTAAGGCGTTTGAGAGGTACCATAATCCACTTGATAAATGGGGTCACCAGTAATTATAGACCGATACACTGCAAAGCAAACCCAAAACAGCACTAGTCAAACAAGGAACACCCTCAAACTACTGTATACAACCAAACACTAAAAAGACAGCAATACCACAACTACATAAAAAAGGAGAAACTACCAAAAAAATACAACACCCCCCCAATAAACAGAAAAAGTAAAAAGAACAGCAACTCAAACAGTAAGAATAAGTTAAAAACAAATGCAGTAGGTCTCAGCGAGTTATTGCATCCTCTGGCATATCCCCATAATTCGAGAAGCTCTAAAAGCAACCAGGACAGCTAGGAAATGTCAATAAAACCTTGAAGCAACAAGAAGGTTAATCGCACATATTTATCAAAAAAAGTCAACTGAAATATCTCCAGCTTAGTAGGGTGAATACTCAGGAGGAGTCTTCTCAGTGATAGGCTTGAAGCATTGCCTTAATCTCTTGCAATGCTGCTTCTGCATGATGTTTTTGCTCATAGGAGAAACCTGGGTCCAAATTTCTTTCTGAAGTGACCGCTTATCCTATACACCCAAGGAGTCCATGAGCTCATCCAGTACAAACTTCTGGTTTGGAGCACTTATTTTGCCAAGTCCACATCTTCAAATACTTGTGTACCATCTTCAAAGTGCACCTGAAGCCAGCAGGGTAAGGAGTGGAAAATTTAATCTTTTGACTCTGCAACATGCAAAGAACCAGAGCAAAGGCTCCTCTCTTAGGCTGGAGTGCAGGACAGTAATCATTATCAAAATATAAATATGAGTCCTTGTAAAATATTGTACCTTTGCACCATGGTCTCTGCAATAATTTGTGTTTGACAACAAAATTGTAGAATGGGATAAGAATTGAGCAGGGGTGAGCTGAGGCAGCAGTTGGCTGCTGAATTAGTGTTCAGTTGGCTCTTACAATGGGCAATGGGTAAAAGGCAGAGATCAGTTTTATCCAGGACTGAGGGCAAGAAAAACTATAAAACGATGCCATGTCTCCAGTTCTGGCTTCACCCTTCAGTACTCCGTATATGCACAGGTTATTGTGCCGTGAACAATTTTCAAAATCTTCACACCACTCGTAAAGTTGCTGGCAGTCCTGCAGGACACACAAAAGGACACATTCCATCCTATCAATACCAGTGCCAGTATCTTTTTTGAGAGTTAGGGGTAGAGTTTTTAAGCTCTGCATGTACTGATCAAGTCTCCAGCCAAAACTCCTTCAACTCCTGCAAAATAGCTGCGATGGTCAGGTCAGGTTGAAACTGCACAGGTGCTCCACTTTCCACCATTTCACCAGAGGAATGACCCAAATGTGGCATTTATGCTATATGTGTGGAGAAATCCTGGTCTAAGGTAGGAGCCTTGGTCTTTTTCACTCTGCCCATATAGCAATAGAAAGCCTCAATACAACTAGAGAAATAAACAAATGATAAATAAAGAAATTTTGAGACTTCTACTGCAGCACGAGATGGAGCTTACCAATTAACCAGCCATGCTGCTCTGGAGTGGAACTGGAAGTCTAAGTTCAACCTCCTTTTGTTGTCCTAAGGCATAAAATACTTAGAAACATACATAGAAACATAGAAACATAGAATTTGACGGCAGATAAGGACCACTTGGCCCACCCTGTCTGCCCATTTCCCTACCTACTGGACAAGCTGCAGATCCTAGTTAACTAGCAGCCTACTTCCTCCTACCCCCACCCCCTAGAATTGCCTGATGACTGTCCCATGCATGCTTGAATTCCACCACTGTTCTTGACTTTACAATCTCCTCCGGAAGGCTGTTCCATGCATCCACAACCCTCTCTGTGAAAAAATACTTTCTTAAATTACCTCTGAGCCGCCCCCCCTCTATCTTCAAATTGTGCCCCCTTGTTCTTGCACACCTATTTTTTGAAAGATGCTACCCTTTTGGACTTTGTTGATTCCCTTGAGGTACTTGAAAGTTTCTATCATGTCCCCCACCCTCTTTTTCCCTCGAAGCTATACATATTAAGCTCCTAAGTCTCTCTTCATATGTCTTCCGGTGCAGACCCTGCACCATTTTAGTGCTCCTCTCTGGACAGCTTCGATCCTGTCTATGTCTTTGCAGAGATTGGGTCTCCAGAACTGCACACAGTACTCCAGATGGGGTCTCACCAGCTGTCTGTACAGAGGGATAATAACTTCTTGTTTTCTACTGGTGATGCCTCCCTATGCATCCCAGTATCCCCCAGCCCTCCTTGCTGCCCTCCTCACATTGCTTGCCCACCTTTTAGGTCATCTGATATGACTACTCCCAGGTCTCTCTCCATTTTGTTGTTGTTAGTATCTCACCCCCCATTGTGTACTTTTCCTGGGTTTTTGTTTCCCAGGTACATTACCTTGCACTCTTAGCATTTAATCTAAGCTGCCATACATTTGACCATTCCTCTAACCTTGCAAGTCCCTTCTCATCCTTTCCACCCACCTTGTGCATCAACTCTGTTGCAGATCTTTGTGTCATCTGCAAAGAGACATACTTTTCCTTCCAGTCCCTCTGCAATGCAACATAAAGACATTGAAGAGGACCGGTCCTAATACTGAACCTCGGTACCCCACTAGTAACCCCCTTCTTCAGAGTGGACTTCATTTACTATTACTCTCTGTGTCCTATTCTCCAGCCAATTCTTTACCCAGGGTGTCATCTTGGGACCCACCCCAGGCTGGCTAACTTGTATATTAATCTTTTTGTGGGACTGTGTCAAATGCCTTGCTAAAGTCTAGGTAGGCCATGTCCACAGCCCTCCCTGATCTACTACTTTGGTCACCCAGTCAAAGAAATCTATCAGATTCGTCTGGCATGACCTTCCCGCTGTGAATCCATGCTGCCTTGGGTCCTGTGCCCTCTGGCCTCTAGATACCGACAACTCTTTCCTTCAGAAGTGATTCCATCATTTTCTCTATCACTGAGGTTAAACTAACAGGTCTGTAGTTTCCTGCTTCTGCCTTGCTCCCACTTTTGTGAAGGGGAATCACATCTGCCCTCCTCCAGTCCTCGGGCACCACCCCATCCTCCCATGATTTGTTAAAGAGGGTAGTCAGTGGTGTCACTAGTTCTACCCTTAGTTCTTTTAGAATTCTGGGATGAATCCCATCAGGCCCCATTGTTTTGTCCACCTTCAGTTTTAAGAGTTCTTTCATAACCCTTTCTTCTGTAAATGGGCTGGTATCAACTTCTGTATCCAGAGTGTTTCTACTGTTTGTTTTAGGTACCTCCCCCTCTTCATTTGTAAATACTGAGCAAAAATATTTGTTTAGTATCTCTGCCTTTTCACAGTCACCCTCCGCCCACCCACCCTCCCCTTCCCTTTATTAAGCCTCACTATCCTCCCTTGGTCTTCCTTCACTTCCTGATATACCTATAAAAGGTTTTATCCCCCTTCTTAACTGAGTTGGCTATCTTTTCCTTGGTTTGGGCCTTTGCTGTTCTGACTGCCTTCCCAGATTCCTTTTGTTTTAACTGATACAGTTCTCTGTCCTGCTCCTTCTGTGATTCCTTGTACTTTCTGAATGCTTTCTTTTTCTCTTGAACCTTCACTGCCACTTCCTTTGATAACCATAGTGGTTTCTTACATCATTTTGTTTTGTTTATTTGCTTCACACAAAGGCTTGTTCCCTCTGTGATGGCAGTTTTTATTATTCCCATTGTTCTTCCACCCTCCTTCCTGCCCATTTGCTAGTGCATTCCTTAGGCACTCACCTATTTTGGCAAAGTCAGCCTCCTAAAGTCCAGTACTTTTGCCTTTGTATGGCTTGACTCTATTGCTGTGTTTATTGTGAACCATACTGTTTGATGGTCGTTAGTTCTCAAATGGCTACTCACTTCTACATCTGTGATCCTCTCTCCATCCCGTTTGAGAGAACCAGGTCTAAGATTGTCCTCTTGAGTGGGCTCCAATACTAGTTGTCTAAGGCATGCCCCTGTAGAGCATCTAGAATAACCCCACTCTTCAAGTGGCTGCTGTAACTGCTCCAGTTAACATCTGCATATTTAGATCACCCATCAGCAATTCTCCCTTTTTCTGCCATTCTAAGTATACTTTCATCATTT
The DNA here is from genome assembly GCA_016271365.2 of Neoceratodus forsteri. NCBI lineage: Eukaryota > Metazoa > Chordata > Ceratodontiformes > Ceratodontidae > Neoceratodus > Neoceratodus forsteri. The sequence goes on from CM057449.1 coordinate 94,432,781, forward strand.
CCTTGTCCATTTCTCCCCTGAGAAGGGGGTTCTGATACAACCCCTGTGCGGATTGTGGTGCCATTGCCGGTCTCCAAATTTACCCACAGTGCTTCTTCTCCTCCCTATTTACCCTTTTGTTCTGTTGCTTTGATTCCTTCCTATGTAAAGAGCTACTCCTCCCTCTTTACCCTCCCTGTCCCTCCTGTAGATAATGTATCCTGGTATGTTTACGCTCCAGTCATAGTTTTTGTGTACCATGTTTCTGTGACTGCCACGATATCCAGATGTTCCTCCTCCATCAAGGCCACTAATTCAGGAAGCTTGTTTCCAGACTATGGGCATTGGTACTCATTGCTCTCCATTTTTGATGGCTTTACCTTCTGTTGCAGCATCCCCACTGACCTTTCTACCTCTGTCTTTTCTCATTTAGTACCCTGTTTTGTAGGGAGAGGCTGGGATTTTCCTGCTGCTTATCAGTGCCTCCCCCCTTGACTAGTTTAAAAGCTTGCCAATGAAGCATTTAAACCGATTGCTCAAAAGACTTGTTCCCTTTCTGGACAGATACAGACCATCCTGCCAGTATAGGCTGATGTCCCTCCAGGTGGAACCCCAGTCCCTCATGAAGCCAAACCTGTGCTCCACACCATTTTTTCAACCATTCATTAAACTGCATGGTGCAAAGTACCCTCGCCTCACCCATGCCATTGACAGGCAGCAGCTCTGAGAAAGATACTGTGTGTGCTACTTGTCTTAGGCCCCTCCCCAACTCTACAAAGTCCTCCTGCACTGCTCTAATCTCATGATGAGCCAAGTCATTTGTCCCTAGGTGGACAATGACGTCCAGCTCAGACTCCCGTGCAGCTGTTCTAGTGATCCTGAGGGTGCGCTTCCTGTCCCTCCAAGCCATGGCACCAGGCAGGCACCTTACTTCAGTTTTCACTGCTCCCCCAAGTTCTATACCCCTAATAATTGAGTCCCCCACCAGGAGCTGCTTTCCTTCCCTGTGGTGTCCTCTGCCTCCTTCCTGTGGGCCTTCCTTGTGACAGTTGTCCTCAGCCTCCTTAATCTCCTCTGCGGGTGCATCCATAGGGGAGCTATGCTCCCCAGAATGGTGTATGGATTGTGGAGTGGAACAACTGACTGGGTGTGCCTCTGTTCCACAATCCTACCCTCCCTGAGCCCACTATGGTCCAACTGCTGTGTTTTCTTCACAACCTCTGAGGTAGTGGTGGTGGCTCTGGTGCTCCTGGATGGGGAGGTTCCCTTCCTACTGTCCAGTGTGGCCTGGGGGAAGGTTCCCTTACTACTGTTCAGTGTGGCCTGAAGACAGGCAACTTCCTCTCTCAGGGCAGAGAGTTGTCTGCAAATAGGGCAGCAGCTCAGCCTCCAAAATGACTCCCGGAAGACTGCTGCCCCACAGCCATTACATTGCACTACTCCCCACATGTTTATCTAATTTTTGTGTGTGTGTGTGTGTGTGTGACTGGTTTGTTATATAGAAATATATATATTATACAATGTGTATGCTTATATTGTCAGTGCAGTGTGCTAGGGAGGAAATGACAGTGATATGCGCCTTGCACTCTTGAGGAAATTATGTCAGAACCCCAGGTATAAAGGAACTATTTCCAGGGGCGGGTGGGGTGAGGGTTGGGCCTAAACTGTACCCTCACAAAACAATCAGCTAAAAGCTCTGACCCACCGCTGCGATGAGTGCCTTCCTGTTAGCAAGATGCCCTACACAACAATTTGACAGAGAAAATACCCTGCTGATCAAACAGAGAAAAAATCCTGACATCCAAGTCAGACACAGGTAAACCTCCCCAGCCCCAAAACAGCCTGGTGGTTTGTGCTCTGAAAGCAGTCAGCCCCAAAATAAGACAGCTGTGCTTTAAACTCTTCCTGCACTGAAAATCTTAAGAATTATAACAAAAGTAAAGCTAGGTCCACCTCCCTCTGTTGCTTGAAAGACTGTCTTTTCCTGATAATTCTAAGTTCCTTATTTCACCTTTCAGTTAGAAGTAGCCTCCACCTGCAGAATATCTGCTACAAACCAAAGACAATTGTAAGGTTCACCTCCCTCTGTTGTGAGCACAACTCGCTTTCTTGCAAATCCTATGTTCAGTATTGCAGCTTCCAGCCAGAGGTAGCTTCACCTGACGAATATCAGCTGTTGGGTGTGTAAATTTGCATGGACCCCTGTCGTTATAGTCTCGGACATCTTTCCCCTCCTGAAAAAGCTTAATTAAGGAGGACTATGACCACCGAAAACTCCTTTATCAGTCATTATTTATTTATTTATTTTATTTTATTTTATTTTAGTCTTTGGTAGCCAGGTAAGGCCCACTAGGCACAAGTACCTGTTTTCAGGGGCGACCTGGGAGCACTGTTACTAGGAAAATCTCAGTGGTTAAAATAATCATAGTTCCCAAGGAGATCCATTGCCTTGCCCAAATGGCAGGCCCTATCCTCACCAGCTAGTTTACTAAATTTGAATCTCTGGCTGGAGCATTCTTCTGGGAGGACAACCCCCCCCCCCAACAACTACTGTACAGCAGGGCCAAAGGCAGAGCCAATTGGAAGAGAGAAAGATGGGGACTACCCTGGATTTTTGTCTACCATTTGTCCTTTAGATGTGCACAGACTCTTTAGTGGCTGTCTAGTTCTTCTCCATCTATCCCCCATTCTGGTCACAGTTGGATGACACATGGGCCAGGCAGCTGAGCCAGCTGTTTGCCTCTTTTGCCTGTCACCTGTTTCAAGAGAAAGGGCCCTACTCTGGTGCCCACCCTTAAGACATGGAGAAAGCAAGAAAGCTGGGTCAAACCCCCATTAGTTTCATGCTCTGCATTACCTCTCCAGCTAAATCCCCTGCTGGCAGGTGTCAACCCTGTTGAGAGTCTTGCTGCAAAAAAGGGATCCAACAGCTATATTACATATGGCAGCCAAATACCTGTCACCTCGACTCCATTGAGGGCCTCAGGAGTTTTTTATTTTATTTTTTTATTTTATTTCACAGTATCGGAATTGAAAACCTTTGAGACAGAGACTCATTTACAAAGGCTCCACGTCAGGAGAGACAACAATACAAAGTGTATAGACAAGGATGCAGATAATTTGTAGACATACATGAATACAAACATTTTACGGTAGTTCCAATAGTTATAATAGTTATTTTGAGCTAAAATTTTCAGAGATCAGTTTCAATACACCAAAATATAGTTTGGGCAGCCCAGGGGGCTGGGAGAAAACTGAAGGAGAGACTAGCTATGACCTTCCCAAAATGGATTTCTGCAGATTTCTCCAAATCCATTTTGTTGTGCAATCCTACCTATAGGAACTCCCACAGAGGATCCCATCACATTCCGCCCCTCAGGTTTCTCATTTCTGGCATAAAGCCACTAGGGTCAGGGCAGGCTTGATATATAGGCATACTCTCAAAGAAGCCAGAGTCCCATCAGAGAGTGCATGGTGTAAATAGTCCCCTTTCCTAGGGATCAACATTTTGGTGGCTCAGTCGGCCCAACTGTGGAAACTGGCTCACAGATCCTGCTGTGACTCAAGAAGCATCTTGACCAAGAACAGCATTTTGCACATGTGGTATCATACCCAGCTAAGCTGCACATGCTAGAGCTCAAAAACATGATAAATGTTGGAGATGTCAGGCTCCTGGAGCTGACCTTCTGCACATCATATGGAGCTGCCAGAGATACAGAATCTCTGGGCCCAGATTTATAACTGCTGTACCACCATTCTAGGTGCCTTATTCCCCTTGCTGCCACAAGTGTACCTCAAAGGCCAATACCCAACCCCCCCTTCATTTACACATAAGCACCCAACTGGCTTTTGATGGCTGGGATTGCAGCCAAGAGGCTACTATTACAAAGATGGACAATAGAAGAGATGCGGACTACAGCACAATGGTTGGCAGCTGTATGGCCCCTTGCAACCCTGCATAGGATGTCCCACTTTGTTAAAAACACTGTTCCCCAAATATCAGAAAGCATGAGATCAATTCTTACACTTCCAGTACTCTATGCTAGACCCCTCTTATATGCCAACTCAGTGTAGACTTCCACACCACCCTAGATCCCCTTTCCCCATCTATACCCACAAACTGTAGTGTATTTGCCATCTTGTACCTAGCTGCATGCATGTGTGCTGCAAGGGAATATTTCAGATTTTCATTTTTGATAGCCCTCATATGTTCCCCCACTCTTTCTTTTAGTCTCCTTTTTGTCCTACCAACATAGAAATAAATTCCACAACTACATGTGACTAAATAGATAACATTACATGTATCGCATGTAATGAAATGTAAGATTTTATATTCCCTACCATCTTTAGGACCTATGAAGGTTTTGGTCTTATGTATCACTGAACAGTATTTACACCTTCCACACCATATGCAGCCAGGGTTAGGTGAACCAAAAAACGTTTTTGTTATTTTTCACCCACAGGTTGTTTGCTGTGCACAACACTGTCCCTGATGTTTTGGGCCCTTCTAAAAGTGACCCTAGGAAAGTTAACAGAGACATCCTTCAACTTTGGTTCAACTCTAATAATATTCCAGTTTTTATATATGATTTATTTTACCATCTTTCCATCAACAGAATAAGTAGTTACAAAATTCATCCTAGAGCCCTCCTCAATGTGTGTATTCCTATCCTTAAGTAACTCATCCCTGGATCTATTGTCCACTGTTACCCTTGCCTTCTCTATAGTTGCCCTGCTGTACCCCCGGTCCTAAAACCGACTGGCCAAATCCTCTGCACATTTGTTATATTCAATATCAATATTCAATTGTGGAGGCAGTATAGCACAGTGGTTTAAGGCTCTGAGCTGTAAATCTGGTGACATCCAGCAGACCAGACCTGGGTTTGAATCCCACAGCTTTCACTTGCATACTGTGTGACCTTGAGCAAGTCACTTAACTTCCCTGTGCTCCCAGGTTGCACTTGTAAAAAAGCTTTCAGCTAAGTGAGTCTCACCTGGTTAAATAACTAAATAAAAAAAAAATGTTCTGTGCAACTGTGCTTCATCTACATGAATTGGCCCTTTGGAATGTTTGCAACAGTATGTTCAGGATGGCAGCTGTCTACTTTTAACAGGGCATTCCTTTTTGTGGGTTTATGGAACACCAAAGTTATCAGATCACCAGGTTCAACCCTCTGTATAGTCAAATCCAAAAAAACTGAGCACTGTGGCACTGTGTTTAAGTTCAAATTTAAACCCAGGTTCTTGTCTCTGTATGTACTGTACACCTGAAATTGCAATAATTCATCTACACTACCATTCCATATTAGTATACAATCATCAATATATCTCCTATAGAACTCTACATTTGTTCTAAAATGTGAAAAGACTGGATGGGACTACAATGAATATTCCTCCAACCTTGCCAAGTCCCTTTTCATTCTTTCCACCCCACCTTGTGTATCAACCCTGTTGCAGATCTTTGCGTCATCTGCAAAATGGCATACCTTTCCTTCCAGGTGCTCTCCAATGTCACTTATAAAGATATTAAAGAGGATCTGTCCCAGTACCAAACCCTGCGGTACCCCGCTAGTTACCCTCCTTTCTTCACTGTGGACTCCGTTTACTATTACCCTTTGAGTCCTGTTGTCCAGCCAGTTTTTTATCCAGGCTACCACCTTGGGACTCACTCCAAGGCTGGCTAACTTGTATGCTAATCTTTTGTGTGAGACTGTATCAAATGTCTTGCTAAAATCTAGGTAGGCCATATCCACAGACCCTGGAATTGTGTTGGGGCCGTTGACAATTTGAAACCTAGTTTAGTGTGCTTTTAGTGGTGCTGTTATTCCTTTGCTGTCTTTAGTTGGAATTGTTTTGGGGCCATTGACAATTTGAAACCTAGTTTAGTGTGCTTTTAGTGGTGCTGTTATTCCTTTGCTGTCTTTAGTTGGAATTGTTTTGGTGCTGTTGACAATTTGAAGCCTAGTTTGGTGTGCTTTTAGTGGTGCTGTTATTCCTTTGCTCTCTTTAGTTGGAATTGTTTTGGTGCTGTTGACAATTTGAAACCTAGTTTAGTGTGCTTTTAGTGGTGCTGTTATTCCTTTGCTGTCTTTAGTTGGAATTGTGTTGGGGCTGTTGACAATCTGAAACCTAGTTTGGTGTGCTTTTAGTGGTGCTGTTATTCCTTTGCCGTCTTTAGTTGGAATTGTTTTGGTGCTGTTGAAAATTTGAAACCTAGTTTAGTGTTCTTTTAGTGGTGCTGTTATTTCTTTGCTGCCTTTACTTGTAATTGTTTTGGTATTGGACATGGTGGCGTTGGTTGTTCGGTGCTAGCACTCTCAGTTCTATGAACTGGCATACCATACAGTGTGGCAGACTTTGTTGATTTGATTTTCTTCTTCTTCCCATCTACATACTGCTTGGAAAGCAACTGCCCTTCAAGCAGATCTCTGAAAATGTAATATTTAGAATTATTTTATTCTTATATTTGACATTAGTTTGATTGGTTTCCTCTAGGGGTGCGCAGGGGCCAGAAGGCATTCCACAAATGCCACAAATAGTAAGGCTCCCAAATTTTGGTAGAATCTCACTCACACCATAATCTCCCTCCAGCACCCACAATTTAATAGATTGTACTGTATATGTTTACCAAACTCCCATTATGGGACCCAGCACAGCTCAACTGTCTCCATGGCTAGCTGCTATCTTTCAGTGTTCACTTGTGCCAAAACAAATATTATACCACTCACCCCACCCTGGCAGCACCCTTCCCCCCCAGCATACAATTCTTCTTAAAATGAGCCATGAAAAAGGCAACCAACACAACCCACCCTCCTCTGCTGCCGGTCACCTTCTCCTGACTTAAAACGCTTGCTTGCTGCCCTCTGTATAGTAAAAACCAGCTGATCATGCGATCATACAAACATTAAATATATTATAAAATGGGCTTGAGAGTTTGCCATGTCCTGATTGTCAATGGTGCTCTCCCTGCTAGTTGCTTTTGGATTGATAATCATAACTTGGGGATTACTTATGACAAGAAAAAGTTCAGAATTCTGTGGCTCTCAAAACATGTTTGAAAAACATCTCTGGATTGCAAAAGAAATTAAAACTATACCTGCAACTTGAGAAACAAAACAACACACCCAAACATTTCTATAACCCTATCTCAACCCCCACAACACAATGCTATCATCTATTTAAACGTATCATTAAAAGCACTTCTCTCCTTTTTCCTTTTTGATTCATTACCTTATTTTCCAGGCTTCTAAAGCTCAGTATCACAGTTTCTGCTGTATCCATTTCTGGCAATCTCAGCCACTATTCACTTTAACCTTCAAGCTCATCCATCGCTCACTTTAGCAATCTCCCTATAATGTATGTTAGAACGCTGTTAACCTTAGGAAATCATTATTTCCTAAGGTTGTTAACCTATCGATGTGACGTAGAAATGTTGTCTAACCTATCGATGCTCGTCACATCGATGGAGTTAACAACGATCGGTGTCGCGCGTATCTTGCACCTTTTTTTAGACGGGGAACCGACGATGAACAGCGGTTAGCGAAGGACTGAATGGCCGCAGTGGTGACTTTTTAGAAAGTAAGAAGCCGTTTTACTTATTAAATGGGACCATACACTATAAAAAATAATGTATGGTCCCTCTATGGGCAACCGGTCACTGTTAACGTCTTGAGGTTGCCATGGCGATGTAAACCTCTTGAGCTTCGCTCTCGAGGTTTACACGGTTGCCCTGGCAACCTCTCAACTGTTAACAGACCGGTTACCCATAGAGGACCATACATTATCCTCTATATAGCAGTCATATTTTAAATAAACTCAGACTCCAGCTCTAAGTTCACAGCATGTAAAACTCACTCTCAATGTCTTCACACCTCACCCATATGAATTTACAGTTCCCACTTGCAAGCAACACAGCTGCCTGCTTAGTGACTCCTCAAGATAACACTTGGTATGTCACTTCAGCATAGGATAATGGGACTCCATTTAACAATTCTGGGCCATAAAATATAACGATTTAATTCTGCAAACTGACTTTCATCAAGATTGCAAAAACTGAGCCTGCTTAATTCTCTGTAACATGAATCTTCAGATGACTCCCTATAATTTCAGCCAGCCTTGTCTCTCTCAAAGAAAAGATATATCTTGCCTTGAGTTTTTATTTTGCTTTTCCAGTACAGGGGTCAGACAGACTATTGAGCACCAAGTGTCAGCTTTCCAGAGTGACAAAAGACACTGTACATCTGGGAAGAAAACACTCAAACACTTTTATAAATAATTCCCACCCTGTCTCCTTGCAGAACACAAAGTAACTCACGTTCCATACTAGACTAAAAGGAAAATACAAGAACACACTAAATAGAAACGTAGAATTTGTCAGTAGAAATGAACCACTTGGCCCACCCAGTTTTCCCAGATGTTTCCTACTTGATCTGCCTCCATGGACCATATCCGGTCTCCAGTGACATTTCCACCTCCCTGCCTCTTTTCTAATATAACCCCATGTTTTTCCCACACATGCTTGAAACTCTTCACTGTTTTAGCCTCCATCACTTTCACTGACAGTCTGTTCCAGGAGTCTATCACTCTTTCAGAGTGGAACTGTTTCCTCACTTCTCTCCAGAACTCACCCTCCTTCATCTTCCTCACATGCCCCTTGGTTTTGGTGGTCTTTCTCCTTTGAAAGAGGCTCTGCCCTGCACCCTGTTCACTACTGTGAGCTGCTTGTAGGCCTCTGTCATGTCACCTCTCTCTAGCTCTCCTGTCTTTCTGGCAGGGTGTACATGTTAAGATTTCTCAAGGCTATCCTCATAGGACTTTTTGTGAGATGTGGTCTTCAAAATTGGGTACAGTACTCCATGTGGGTTCTCTCTAGTGAGGGATGCAGTAGCAACACCACCTCCCTCCTCCTGCTGAAGATACCGCACCCTGTGCCACCCAACATCTCACTATCCCTACCCTCTGCTTTTCACATTGCTGTGCCTTTTTGACATCCTCAGATATGATAATCCCATGGTCCCTGTAAGCAATCCCCATCCTATATTCAGCTCCAGGGTTCCTATGCCCTAGATGCATGACTTTGCACTTTTGGGCATTGAACACCAACTGCAATGCTCTTGACCCCTTATTGAGTTTCCTCATTTTCTGCACCACAACCTGAGTCTCCACCCTATTGCAGATTTTTGTACATCTGCAAAAAGGCAGGGTCCCTTATAAAGGCACTGATAAGGGTTGATCTCATTAATGAGCCCCATGGTACCCTGCTAGTTACCCTTCCATTAAACATCACCATCTGTCTTCTGTCCATTAACCAGTTTCTAAACTAATTCACCACTTTGGGCTACACTCCTAGACTGTTCAATTTTTTTAACAGCTTCTTGTGAGATAGTATGTCGAAGGTCTTGCTAATGTCCAGACAAGCTATGTCCATTGCCCTACTCAGGTTTATTTCCTTGGTCACCCAGTCAAGGAAATCCATCTGATTAATTTGCCATTACCCTTTCTGCTATGAACCTATGTTGTCTTTGGACTTGCAGCCCATTGGATTCAAGATAATCCACTAGGCTTTCCTTCAGTAGGGTTTCCCTTAAATTTCCCACAACTGAAGTAGGACCTGACCAGCTTATATTTGTTTGCTTCCTTCCTGTTTCTGCTCTTATGTAGAGGGACCACATCAGTCCTTCTCCAGTCTTCAGGAACCATGGCTGTTTCCAGTGAGCTGTTGAAAAAGTCTGTCAGTGAGGCAGTTAGCACCTCTCTGAATTCTATCAGTACCTTTGGATGGATCCCATCCAGCCCCATAGCCTTATTCACCTTCAGAAGTGCAAGTTCCTTCTGGACTCTTTCCTCTGAAAATGAACTTGTGTACACCCCCCTCCCCCAATTCCTGCTACTCCCTTGTAGTCCTTCCCTTCCCTCATAGAAACATAGAAACATAGAAATTGTTGGCAGGTAAGGACCGCTAGGCTCATCCAGCCTGCCCGTATGCCCTATGCATTGTATGTGGCCATGGACCCTATGTGATTAATGGCTTTTCATCACTCCCTCCCCTCTCAGGCTTCCCTTGTGTCTGTCCCAGGCATGCTTAAATCCTTCCACTGTACTTGCGCCCAGCCACTACCTCCTATGGCAGACTATTCCAAGCGTCGACTACCCTTTCTGTGTAGAAAAACTTCCTCACATTACCTCTTAATCTACCCCCTTCCAATTTCATATTGTGCCCCCTTGTTCTAGTACTTTTACTACATTGGAAAATGTCCTTCACCTGCACTTTGTTTATGCCCTTGAGGTACTTGAAAGTTTCAATCATGTCCCCCCACTGTCTCCTATCCTCCAGTGAGTACACATTGAGGTCCTTTAGTCTCTCCTCATATGTTTTGTGGTGCAAGCCCTGCACCATCTTTGTTGCCCTACTCTGGATAGGCTCTACCTTATCTACGTCCTTGTGCAGGTGTGACCTCCAGAACTGCATGCAGTACTCCAGATGAGGCCTTACCAATTTTGTATATAATGGCATCACCACCTCCCACCTCCTGCTAAGGATACTCCTGCCTATGCACCCCAGCATGACACTGGCCCTCCCTGCTGCATTTGTACACTGCTTTGATACCTTAGGGTCATCAGAGATGATAATGCCTAGATCCCTTTCCTCTTTGGTGAAAGTCAGCTCTCCCCTCAACCTGTAGCTCTCCCCAGGGTTCCTGCTACCCAGGTGCATTATTTTGCACTTCTTTGCATTGAACCTCAGCTGCCACATCTCTGACCATGTTTCAAACTTCTCCAGATCCCTCTTCATTTTCTGCACCCCTTCTGGAGTATCCACCCTGTTGAAGATCTTGGTGTCGTCTGCAAACAGGCAGACCTTTCCTTCCAGCCTCTCTGCAATGTCACTGATGAAGAACATTGAACAGGACTTGTCTTAGAATGTATCCCTGTTGTACACCACAGGTCACCCCCCTCTTACCAGATTGTACCCCATTTACCACCACCATCTATTTCCTGTTTATTTACCAGTTCTTAACCCAGTTCACCACCTTGCCTCCCATGCTCAGACTACCTATCTTGTTAATCAGCCTTCTATGTGGGATGGTGTTGAAGGCTATGCTGAAATCTAGGTAGGTGACATCTACCACTCCTCCCTGATTTAGTTCCATAGTCACCCAATCAAAAAAATCTATTAGATTAGTTTGGCATGACCTTCCTGCTGTGAATCCTTGTTGCCTCAGATCCTGAACACCACTGGAGCCCATATGTGCCACTATATTTTCTTTCAGCAGTGTCTCCATGATCTTTCCCACCACCGAGGTGAGGCTGACTGGCCTGTAATTCCCCACCTCCTCCCTACTGCTGCTTTTGTGCTGTGGGACTACATGTGCCCCTCCAGTCCTCTGGAATGACACCCATGTTGAGTGGCTCTGTGAACAGGGCCACCAGAGGTGCTGCTAGTTCCCTTTGCAGCTCCTTTAACATTGTACCCATTAGCACCATATGGCGTCAGAACCATCCATTGATTAACCTGACCCAATATGGAAGCATCAGATAGAATCGGTAAATATCCCTGGCAGGATACCTTCTGGACCCGTGGCCTCATCCACCTTCAGCTTTGTGAGTTCTTCCAGAACTCTCTCCACTGTGAATGGACTGGTATCCACCCCCCCCATTACCTTTGCAACCCAACTGTGCTACTTGACCCTTGCCCTCTTTAGTGACTACTGATCAGAATTATTTGTTCAATATTTCTGCAGTGTCCAGATCCCCCTCCTTATACTGTCCCTTCTCACCCTTTGAGCCTCACAATACCCCCCTGTGTTTTCTTCTTTCATGATATACCTATAAAACACCTTATCCCCTTTGTTTACAGACTGTGCTAAGCCCTCTTCAGACTGAGCAGAAGTAGCTGTTTTGAATGGCAGTTTTTCTTGGTCCTCTTCAGTGCAGTCTTACCCTTTTAAACCTTACTAACTCTCCCCTTGCTTTTCTCTTATTGCATAGCTATCTAAAAAATAAGTCTGATTCACTTTAATGTCTCTTTGGCAATCCTTTCCTGTCCTTTGCTCCCATTATTGCCTTGCCTGCTTCCTTCTGCTTTACTTGGTATACCTTTTTGTCCCCCTTCCTCTGTTTCCTTATAACTACCAAAGGAACTCTTCATGGTGTTTCAGTCTCATTGGGGGGAGGTCCAACACTACTGGGACTACTGCTTTCAGCTACCTCAGAGACATGGAATTATAAGGTTTATTTGATGGCAAATGGTATGCTTTTGTTAAATTGAACAGAGGTAGCAAATAAATTCCAAGGTACAAAACTGTTAGAAAGGGAACCTCCTTTCTGCAGGGTACTCTTAAGATCCATAGATTTAGAATACAAAGCAGGTTCTCCACTGGAGAGGGCGTATGAGCATTAAGTGCCGCCTAGTAGCAGCTATTACAAAGGAGGGGTTACTTATTTTTTCTCAGTTCCAATACATCTACCCTCCCCCAAATGTTTTGTTTTAGTATTTGTTTCCTTTTAAGCTATTTTGAAACCAAAGGCTATCTCATAAGCACAAGAGATTCCAGGTTGGTGCTTGTTACAGGAGTAACACCCTCCCAGGTGTGCAGGCTCAGATGGGCTACTACCGAGATTTGTAAAAATAGCTGCCCATCTACTCATTGCCCCAGACACCAGACTTTCTAACCTGTCCCTAACCACGGGGACTGTCCCAATAATCTGAAAAATGACCAGGGTTCCTATGCACAAAAAAAGGAGACACCAAAAGCATTGAGAACTACTGCCCCATTGCCATACTATCAGTCCTGGACAAACTGCTGGAGAAGGTAGTAGCCACCCAGGTAATAGAACATCTTCAGTGAAACAACCTGCCATCACAGGCTCAGCATGGGTTCAGAGAGGTGCACAGCATTTCAACTGCCCTTATACAGTTCGCAAATGAAGTAAAGTTGGCCATGGACATGGGCATGTAACAGAGGCAGTCTTCATAGACCTCATGAAGGCATTTCACCTCATGGATCACCCTTTGCTATTATAAAAACTCACTTCATTGGGTTTCTCGCCATCAACTGCCTCCTGGATGTCTAGCTACTTATCGGGTCAACAGCAATTCGTCCAACTTGATAAAGCCAAATTGGAACTCACGCACGCCATAGAAATATAGAAACATAGAATTTGACGGCAGATAAGGACCACTTGGCCCACCCAGTCTGCCCATTTCCCTACCTAATGGATAAGCTGCAGATCCTAGTTAACCAGCAGCCTACTTCTTCCTACCCCCAACCCCTAGAATTGCCTTATGACTGTCCCATGCATGCTTGAATTCCACCACTGTTTTTGACTCCACAACCTCCTCCGGAAGGCCGTTCCATGCATCCACAACCCTCTCCGTGAAAAAATATCTTCCTTAAATTACCTCTGAGCCGCCCCCTCTCTCTTCAAATTGTGCCCTTGTTCTTGCACACCTCTTTTTGAAAGATGCTACCTGTTGGGCTTTGTTGATTCCCTTGAGGTACTTGAAAGTTTTATCATGTCCCCCTCTTCCTCCTTTCCTCGAGGCTATACATATTAAGTTCCTTAAGTCTCTCTTCATATGTCTTCTGGTGCAGACCCTGCACCATTTTAGTTGCCCTCCTCTGGACAGCTTCCATTCTGTCTATGTCTTTGCGGAGATTGGGTCTCCAGAACTGCACGCAGTACTCCAGATGGGGTCTGACCAGCTGGCTGTAAGAGGGATAATAACTTCCTGTTTTCTACTGGTGATGCCTCTCCCTATGCATCCCAGTATCCCCCAGCCCTCCTTGCTGCCCTCTCACATTGCTTGCCCACCTTTAGGTCATCTGATATGATTATCCCCAGGTCCCTTTCCGTTTTTGTTGTTGTTAGTATCACCAATGTAGGGGTCCCTCAGGGATCAATTCTAGGTCCCTTACTGTTCTCCTAATTCATCAGCCCACCCTAGTTGACCCATGCTCAGCAATACTCTATGCTGACAGCATGGTACTGTATACATGTGACAGGAACCTGTCAACCATAAACTCTGAAACCAGAAACTTGGCTAAAGAACACTATCCCTAGACAACTTGGGCTCCATTCCTTGCTACTCACTGCTAAGGCAAGACTGTGCTGGCAGGGGTGGTGATGTGGCCATTTATGTCCTAGCCTCCATCCAATATTCCATCATCTACTCATCCTCCAGTCCTGAGACCCATGATGCCCTAGCTATCCATGTGTCCCTCCCCTTCACTGTCCCAATCTTCATAGCTAGCATATACTGCCACCGAAATGTCCATCCTTCAGTCACGCTAGCCCTCCTAAGCTCCATCACTCCTCACTTCCCTTGCTCATGCTGGGGAATTGTTCATCCTAGGTGACTTCAATGTAAATTGGTTGTCACCTAAAACTACAAAAACTAAAACTGAAATCAGAGCCCTAAACCTCACCCAACTGATCTCTGAACCCACCATCCCAAACTGCAAGACACAACAACACTCGCGTCATCACCTTTGGCATCCCCCTCAATGCTCTCAGTGACCATAACCCAATATTAATAGTTAGGAAAAGCCACAGAACTATAACACCACACAAAACCATACAACTATGCTATTTCAAGTCTCTTGACCTTGAACTGCTCCTGAGTAACCTTGCCACTTCTGACTGGTCCCCCAAACCTCCCTCCCCTTGTTTGATAAGGCCCTTGCCTACTTCAAACAAATCTTTCTTGTAAACTGGAATGCCTTTTCCCCACTCAAACAAACCACAGTAAGAGATAACCACTTACCTTGGATAACCCCTGAACTTCTGGCCTGTCTCGGGGTGAGAGAGCAGAGCCTGAAAACTTCATAAAGCTACCCTGCATCCTAGTGACCTTGAGAACTACCTTATGCTCTGAAATGCTTGCACCAGGGCTACAAGGTTAGCCACATCCAAATATTTTAAATCTGCCTTCATCACCAACATAAAATCCCCTTCTAAGTTCTGGAAGGTGGTCCACACTCAATTTACCCCCTCATCTTGCCCCCCCAGTATTTAAAGTAAATAGCTCACTAGTTTCCAATCCACTAGCTGTAGCTGCAGAATTTAACTTCTACTATACCTCCTGTGCCACTGAGCTACTGAAATCCCTCCCCTCCTACCCATCTGCCTCCCCACCCTCTTCCAGTGTGCCCCCTCCATTACCCTCTCACCTCCCCTTCTCTTTCGCTACTATAACCCCAAATGATGCCCTAAGTACCCTTCTCACCATAAACCCCTCTAAAGGTGCCTCACCTGACAGCCTCGACCCAAAACTTCTGTCCATCTCGGCTTCAGCCATTACCTATCCCCTCTCAATAATCCTAAATCTTTCATTCTCTACTGCCTCAGTCTCCTCTTCATGGAAACCTGCACAGGTCCTCACTGTACCCAAAGGGGGTGACCCCTTATTCCGTGGCAACTGTTGCCCCATTTATCTCCTCCCTACCCTTGACAAATTTCAAGGAACATATTGTCCTCTCCCAACTCATCTCTTTTCTATCTAACACCTCCTTTTGCACCCCTTTCCAATCTGGATTCAAGAAAAAACACTCAACCACCACCTCAATCCTATGACTCACAGACTCCATCTTAACTGGGATGGACAAAGGCCAAATTACCTCTGCCATTTTTGTTGACCTGGCCAAGGCCTTGGACACCATCTCTCGCTCCCGTCTCCTAGACTTACTCCTGGAAGTGGGGCAGACTTTGTTGCTGTGATTTTCTTCTTCCCAGCCACATACTGCTTAACTATCAACCAATACCTTAAGAATATATCTAATAAACATAATATTGAGACTCAGTTATTCTTATATTTCACAATAATTTGACTGGTTTGTTTAGAGGTGTGCAGGGACAGAATGGTATTCCCAAAAAGCCACAAATACCATATCCCTCACCCCCCCACACACCGTGGTAGCACCCTACTCCCTCTCTCCAGCACTCAATTCCTCTTAAAAGGAGCCATGAAGAAGGTAACCAAGACAACCCACCCTCCTCCACAGCCAGCTGCCTTCTCCTTACTGAAAGCACTTGCTAGCCTCTGTATAGTAAAACCAGCTGATCATGTGATCATACAAACAATAAATATATTATAAAATGGGTTGGTAGTTTGCTGTGTCCTGATTGTTTGTAGTTGTCCCCATGCTAATTGCTTTTGGATTGATAACCAAAACCTGGGGACTATTACCCTAACCTGTGACTTGAGAAACAAAAAAACACACTAACACATCTCTATATCCCTAACTCAGCCCCCACAACACAGTGCTATCAGCTATTTAAAATTAATAATAATAATAAACTTTACTTTTGAAGCACCTTTCGTGAACCAAGGCACTGTACAATAAAAACATGTAAAAACAATAAAATACATAGCAATATAACTAAATGACAAAATAGATAAATATCAGAATAGCTCAAAATATTCTATCAGGGTAGGCGCTGAGCCACGGATGTGTCTTCAAGGCCTTCTTAAAGCTCTCCACAGTCGTGCACTCACGTATCTGATGGTGTAGAGAATTCCACAGGGATGGGGACGCACACATAAATGCACCAGCCCCCGATGTCTTAAGATGTACAATGAGAATCTCTAGGAACCCCTCATCAGTTTAGCGGAGTGATCACCCGGGCCAGTAGGGGCACAGGAGCTCTTGCAGATAAACTGGGCCCAGTCCATGTAGATTCTTAAAGGTCAGAAGCCTGACCTTGAAGGTGATCTGCCACTAAATCAGCAGCCAGTGCAGTTCGCACAGCACCAGCGTGTTGTGACTTGACCGAGGAGTTCCCATCAACAACTGTGCCACAGCGTTCTGCACTAACTGCAAATGGTGGATATCAACCCCCGGAAGCCCTAGATAAAGGGAGTTGCAGCAGTCAAGGTGCAAGGTCACAAAGGTGTGGATCAACGTTGGAAGGTTGCCGGATGGAACAAGGTGCTTAACCCTGGTGATGTTCCTCAGATGGTACAAAGAAGACTTGACAACTGCTAACACCTGCGAATGCAGTGTCAGCCCATCATCAAGAATCACCCCCCACGTCTCGCACCTGTGCAGAGGAAGGAAGCTGGATACCCCCAAGACAAAGTCTGGTGAGTTGTCCAGCCCCCAACCCCTCTGTCCGGCAACCCGGATACACTACCATCACCTCAGTCTTTCCAGGGTTCAACTTCAACCAGCTGGTGCTAATCCAGTCCTGGATTTCTGCGAGGCAGTTGTTAAATACTGAGCATGCACTATCCTGGTCGGGTGAAAAAGACAGGTTGAGCTGGGTATCATCAATATAGCAGTGAAAACTTAGCCCATACCATCTTACAATGTCTCAGAGGGGCAGCATGTACACCACAAACAACATGGGAGACAGCACCGAGCCTTGAGGGACTCAACATGGCAGAGAGACTGGATCTGAGGAAAAAATCCCAGACACCACCCTCTGAGCTCTGCCAGTGAGGGAGGACTTAAACTATCTGAGAACTGTACCCAACAGGCCACAGATGAACTTCAGGCACTCAAAAAGCACCCAATGGTCCACGGTGTAAAAGGCTGAAGAGAGAGATCAAGAAGTACCAAGACAGAAAGGCGCTGCTGATCTCTCGCCATCAGAAGATCATTGAGCACCCCAAACCAGAGCGGTCTCGGTACTATGCCTCTTTTGAAAACCGGACTGGAGAGGTTTGTAGATGTCATGGATGGTCAGGTGGTTCTCCAGTTGTAGTGCCACGACTTTCTCAATTACCTTCCCATCAAAGGGGAGGTTTGAGATCGGTCTATAGTTCGAAAAGCAGCTTGAGTCCAGAGCAGCTTTCTTCAGGAGAGGTGTCACCACTGCCTCCTTCAGGGAGCTAGGAAACTCACTGGACTCTAAGGAGCACCAAACTATCCTTGCTTGGATCGGGCCTACGATGTCACAACAACCCATTATGGGGAAGTTGGACCCGGGTCCAAACTAGAGCACATTGGGCACATACCCTGGGCAATCCACACAACATCCACAATTCCCAGCCAGTCGAAGGAACTCCAGGTAAACCAAGGAGATGTGACTATGCACTGAACACTATCAGCTCCCACAGAGTGAGCCAGATGGATCTCCACCCTGATGGCCACCTTATCTGCAAAGAAGTGAGCGAGCTAGTCACACTTAATCTGCGAAAAGGCTCTTCAAACCTGAAGACAGGTTAGGTTGCACAACCTGTCCACAATCTGAAAGAGCTGAGCCAGTCAGTTCTGAGCAGCAGCAGTCTCCCCAGATAGAACTCTGCCTTCTTATTGGTGATTGCTGATCGATAGACTTGATAATGTTCCATCAATCTAATGTGGTCAGCAGCAAGGGCAGATTTCTGCCAGTGATGCTCCAACTCACCGCAACTCCCTCAAGGTCCTATCAAACCATAGAGACTGAGGATGAAGGGAGACAGGATGAACATGGATGGGAGCAATAGAGTCCAGGGCCTTAGTAACAGCCTTATTATAGGCCTGAACCAGGCTCTCTGGACTTCTGCTTGCCACCGAAATAACCGATAAGTCTAATACCCCTGACAGACCATCAGGGCTCACATCCTGCAAAGAGCAGTATCTGACCATCTCCACAGGGGCAGGCCTATATGGGGGGGGCATAAAAATGGAATCCTGCAGTGTGATGATCTGACCAACCAACAGGTTCCTCTACCAAGTTGGAGATTTCAATCCCCAGGTGGAAAACCAGGTCAAGAGAGTGACCAAACTTAGGGGTAGAAGAGGCAACAACTTGTTTAAAGCCCAGTGATTTCATCAACTGGAGGAAGTCCTGCCCAAATGGTGAGAGTTCATCATTGACCCAGGCATTAAAGTCACCCAGGACCATCAACCTGGATGACTCAAAAGTCATGTTGACCATGAAGTCCGCTACTTCCTGGAGGAACCACTTCTCACTCCCAGGTGGACAGTAGATGAGAACGATCCTACAGCCTACACCAACAACCACAGTACACTCAGATGAGCTGACCTCCTCAACTGGCTCATCTGCAAGGTCCAGTTCCATCTTAACGTAGATAGCTACCCCCGCCACTGAGGTCCAGTCTAGAGTGGTGTATCACTGAGTAACCAGCCGGAACAGCAGCCTCCAATATGGGGCCAGCATTATCGTCCAGCCAGGTCTCAGTGATGCAAACCAGATCTGCTGTCCCAACAAGATCTGCAGTTACTGCAGTCTAGATCTTAATAGATCTGGCATTGCATAACACCGCTAGAGTCGGATGGAGTTCTGGGGCCGCCCGAGCTATTGGCCCACTGATAGTGGAGCCCTTGAGTATGGAGACCAGGCATGGCAGACCACGTTCAAGAATCCATTTAGCCCCAGGCCATCTCCTGGGCCTCACTACCAAATATGAGCACCCCACTCACTCACCCTCCAGCATTCAGAACCTCCAGCCCAGCCCCACCCCATACGAGCTATTCCGAATGCTCCACAATGTTGGTAAACATAGAAACATAGAATTTGACAGCAGATAAGGACCGCTTGGCCCACCCAGTCTACCCATTTCCCTACCTACTGGATAAGCTGCAGATCCTAGTTAACCAGCAGCCTACTTCTTCCTACCCCCACCCCTAGAATGGCCTTATGACTGTCCCATGCATGCTTGAATTCCACCACTGATTTTGACTCCACAACCTCCTCCAGAAGGCCATTCCATGCATCCACAACCCTCTCTGTGAAAAAATACTTCCTTAAATTACCTCTGAGCCGCCCCTGTGAACTGTAAAGAGGGGGCATCAAATGGGCAGAGGTCCTAAAGTTCAGAGGATGAGTAGAGTACTTTTTTTCTCATTTTTCCTTTTTTTCTTCATTACCATATATTGCAGGCCTCTGATGCTCTGTACTACAGTTTCTGCTTTATCCATTACTGGTGATCTAAACCATTACTCACTTCAACTCCCCACCCCCAATCTCATCCCCCACTTACCTTAGCTAGCTCCCTATATCAGCTATATTTTAAATAAATACAGACTTCAGCTCTATCTTCACAGCATGCAAAACTAGCTACCACTCTCTTCACCCACACAAATCTCAATTCACACTTTCCACTTGCACACAACATAACTGCCTGCCTAGTGACTTCCCCTGATGACACTGGAAAGGTCACATCAACGTAGAGTTATGGGACCTGGTTTTGCAGTTCTGGGCTATACAACATAACAATTCATTTCTGCAAACTGACTTTCATCAAGATTGTAGAACCTGAGCCTGCGTAATTCTCTGTAACATGAATCTTTAGATAGCTCCTTATAATGTCAGTTAACCTGGTCTCTGTCAAAGAAAAGATGCATCTTGCCCTGAGTTTTTTCTTTTACTTTTCCAGTACAGGGGACGGACTATTGAGCACCAAGTTTCAGCTTTTCAGAATGAAACATTAGCACTGTTTTTCTCCTTACATTGTGACAAAAGATATTGTATATCTGGGAAGAAAACATTCAAACACTTTCAAAAGTAATTCTTGCCCTGTCTCCTTGCAGAACACAAAGTAGCACAAGTTCCCTACTAGAATGAAAGAAGAATACAAGAACACATTAGGTACTGTAGAAACATAGAATTTGTCAGCAGAAATGAACTGCTTGGCCCACCCAGTCTTCCCAGATGTTCCCTAACTAATCAGCACCCATAGACCACATCCAGTCTCCAGTGACCGGTTCACCTCCCTGCCTCTTTTTTTTTAATATACCCCCATGTTTATCCCACACATGCTTGAAGCCCCTCAGTGTTTTAGCCTCCATCACTTCTACTGTCAGGCCGTTCCAGGAGTCTATCACTCTTTCACTAAAGAAATATTTCCTCACATCTCTCTTGAACTCACCCTCCTTCAGCCTCATCACATGCCCCCTTAGTTCTGATGCTTTTTCTATTTTGAAAGATGCTCCCCCCTGCACACTGTTCACCCCTGTAAGGCACTTATAGGTCTCTATCACATCACCTCTCTCTATCTATCCTGTCTTTCTGGCATGGGGTACATGTTTAGATTGCTCAGTCTATCCTTGTAGAACCTTTCGTGAGCTGTAGTCTCCAAAGCGGGGTACAGTACTCCATATGGGGTCTCTCCAGTTAATGATCCAGTGGCAACACATCCTCCTGATGATGATACCCCCCATGCTATCCAGCATCTCACTATCCCTACCCACTGCTTTGCACACTGCTGTGCCATTTTGACATCCTCAGATATGAAAACCCGAAGGTCTCTGTCAGTACCCCCATTCTATATTCAGCTCCTGGGTTCCTATGCCCTAGATGCATGATTTTGCACTTTTATGGCTTTGAAAACCAACTACCATGCTCTTGACCAACTTATTAAGATTCCCCATTTTCTAGAAGACAGAAATAGTTCCTGGTGCACACTATCCTTAAACAGGGATGCCAGACCAATGGAGTACTTATAAATTTTATTTATTCATAGTACCAGTAGACTCACATGCAGATGCTTTGTCTGTGTGAGTCTACTGGTACTATGAATAAATAGGATTTGTAAATACTGTACCTCTATTGGTCTGGCATCCCTGTTTAAGGTTAGTGTGCGACAGGAACAATTTCTGTCTTCTTGACTTGTTTGTTTATGAGCACCAAACCCTAGTGCACACTCTATGGTTGCTACAATTCCCCATTTTCTCCATTACACCCTGAGCCACCACCCTATTGGAGATTTTTGTACATCTGCAAAAAGGCAGGGTCCCCTATGAAGACATTGAAGAGGACTGGTCCCCGTAATGAGCCCCACAGTACCCCGCTGGTCACCATCCCATTAACAACCACCCTCTGTAACCTATCCATTAACCAGTTTCTAATCTAATTCACTACTTTGGCTTCCACTTTGACTGTTCACTTTTACGGCTGCGTGAGCGGAGCTCCACAGACATCATGCTGTCACTGTAGGAAAACAGGGGGTAGGCTCCGGAACGAGACCCTGTGTTCTCCTACAGTGCTGCGGCAACATCATGACAGTGCTGAGTCTATGGCAGCTGTTCTCCATGATGGAGATCCCCTCTACAGCATGATCGCCCCCTCCCCATGGCGCACTACTTCATGGGGGCACTTTTGCATTCACTGAGCATGCGCGAGTATCACGCATGCACAGTGTTGCTGCCGCTGCCATCTTTCGGATGGCAACTGTCACCACTCACTGCTGCTCACTCCATGACAGGCTGTGATGCTGCCACTGATGCCACTGCCAACCAGCCAGTTAAGAACTTGGGTGTAGCTGTATCGGCTCTGACTAGAGCATCTCTTTAACAGCTTCTTGTGAGATAGTGTGTCAAAGACCTTGCTAATGTCCAGACAGGCCATGTCCACTGCCCTCCTCAAGTTTATTTCCTGGTAACCCAGTCAAAGAAATCTATCAGATTAATTTGGCATGGCCCTCCCCCTATGAATCTATGATGCCTGTGGACTTGCAGCCCATTGGATTCAAGATACTCCACCAGGTTTTCCTGCAGCAGATTTTCCCTTAAATTTCCGACCACTGAAGTAAGACCTGACCAACTTATTTTTTTTTATTTATTTAGTTTTTGTTAACCGGGTAGGTGCACTAGCTATAAAATGACTATTTTCAGGCACGACCCGGGACAGTACAACAAAAGGAGAACAGTAGAACAACAGCAACATGGGTACAATAGTACAAATAGAGGAACAGTACAGCAGTGCTACAAAAATACAATGGGTAGAAACAACAAAAAATAATGGCAAGCATTATACAGATCATGGCAGTAAGATATATAATAAGTGCAGAAACCATGGACCCGACCTGTGGAGTGAAAGGGTTAATAAGATAGTAAGATTATATAGAGAGAAATGTGAGGAATGTTCAAATATAACAAGAAAGACTGACAGAAGGAAGGTCAGGGGTGGTAATTGGCAAAACAACAGTGGATGGTCAGCAACAAGGTTCAAGAAGGAAGAGAGCTAGTAGTCAAGAAGTTATTTACAAAGAGAAGGAAAAATATGGGGAGCAGAAGAGGAGACAGTCTTGGAGCTGGATTAGAGCAGGGCTGACATTACTGGTAAGTCTCAGGAGCTTCAGGTTGGGTCAAAGCATGTACAAGCATTAGCTAAGGACAGATAACCACGATATTCACTTTTAAATCCAAAGTGAGACATTATAGTTGCTTGCTTCCTCCCTGATGCTGCTTTTATGTAGAGGGACCTCATCAGTCCTTCTCCAGTTGGCAGGAACCATGGCTGCTTCCAGTGAGCTGTTAAATAAGGCTGTCAGTGATGCAGTTAGCACCTCCCTAGTTTTTTCAGTACCTTTGGATGGATCCCATCTGGCCATATAGCCTTGTTCACCTTCAGAGGTGCAAGTCCCTTCTGGACTCCTTCCTCTGAAAATGGACTTGTGTACACCTCCCCCATTCCAGCTACTTCCTGATAGTCCTTCTCTCCACTGTGAAGACAGAGCAGAAGTAGTTGTTTTGGATGTCAGTTTTTTCTTGGTCCTTTTCTGCACAGTCTCACCCTTCCACCCTTCTAATCCTCATTATCCCTCCCCTTGCTTTGTCTGTATCACCAATAAATAGTGTTTGCCCTGTGAAACAACATGCTGTATTAGGATTGCCAACTAAAGGCATGACATAATACTGCATGTGCTTACCTAAATACCTGTTTTAGTTTAATCTAGCCCACTCAACACATCTCAGGCAAACTTGAATTTTCATGGTACTGTGAATAAGCCAAACCATGTTGATAGTGCTGGTGTCTCCCACCTAGGACAGAACACATACTGTAGCCTGACACCGGCAACCACAGGTTTTTTTATTTTAATTTATTTAAAATGTGTTTACCAGCGGAGCACATGGATTCCAGGGCTCATTGCTGCTTATGATCTGGGGGTATGGAGATTGGGATAAAAGGGCACAGTTACAAGGTACAAACAATACAGAGACATACAATTCCAATGCATGAGACAGTGATATTATATGAGGCAGATATCAGAGTGAAAACCTCTTAAGAGTGCAGTACAGTATGCTTAGAGTCTTCCTGTTCATACAATTCATATGGCAAGTTTCAAATGGTACAAATTCAAGTGGATATCAGTTCCAAACCACTGCAGACCCTCAAGCAGGGAGTGGAGGTGGGCACCAGAAAAAGCACTGAAGTTATTACAGCAGGACACTAAAACAGTGAGTCGGGTTTTTTCATTCAGGGACTTCATTATGTACACATTTTAATGGAACAGTCCTGCCACTTCTCCAGGACCCCTCCTGGAGTGTACTACAGGTGCTGGGGGGGCATGACAACAAGAGCAGGTTGATGAGGATTTGAAGTAGGACTTGATCGGTACTTTGCTTGAGTTGAGGGAGAGAGGGACAGTAACTTTGGAGGTAGGTTGTTCCAATTGCTGGGAAGCCAGTGGCTAGAGGAGGCTTGAACTAGGTTGGTGTGTATTGAGTGGTGAGGAGATGGCAACTTGCCTCAGATCTGAGCGAGTAGGCAAGGTTAGCTGAGGGAGAGAATAGGTCAGATAGGTATTTAGGTAGTTTGCCAGTCCTGTAGTTTGCACCCACAAGAGCAATGTGCATCATCCATCTTACATGGGGGGGATCCAGCTCAAATTATTGTACATAATACAGTGAAGTTTTTCTTGGGGGGGGGTCCACAGCAAATCTGCACAATACGTTGAACAGAGTAGTATGTTTGTCAAGGGAGGCCTGGGTATAATATGTCCCAGTATTCCAGAAGAAGAAGGATTGATTGTTCCATAACCTGCTTCCTTATTTTTAGTTGGAGACAGCTATGTACTCTATATAGGCTGCCAAGCTTACTAAAAGATTTGGCTTTAACCTGGGAGATGTGCTTAGAGTAATCAAAGTGTTAGTACAAGTGGAGTCCAAGATCCTTGCAGTTGCTGACCAAGTCCAGACAGGCCCCATTCAGGGTACAGTATGTATGTTCAGAGAGGGGGAGAAGTAGATCTAGCGCTTGGAGTCAAACAGCATGATCACCATCTTCTTTTGGTTCATGACAAGAGAATTGTGTAGTAATCATTTTTGGATCACTATGAAATCTTTTTGAAGGGAATACTCAAATGAGGGGACAGAAGTGCCTGATATGTAGATTATGGTATCAGCTGCGTACATGTCTTTATTGCTGGCTAAGATGGACAAGAGAAGGTTGTTGATGAAGGTTGTGAAGAACAAGGGACCATATACCAAACCTAAGGGGACCGCAAGGGAGACAGAGGGATTGGGAGAGAAGTTCAGGCCTAGCATGTTGGATTGGGCATGATTGTCCAGGTAGGATTGGAACCATGCCAGGGCTAAGGGGAAACACTGGAGTCTTCTAGCCTGAGTAGGATCCAGGGATGGTCCATGATGTTGAAAGCCTTTGATACAGTATGTCTATAAATGTAGCCATTTGCCAAAACTGGAATGGACATGGTCAGAAACCCTGAGTAGGAAGTGGAGGTTGAGTGGTTGGGATGGAAGCCTAACTGGTATGGTTTTAGGAAGTTGGATTGCTCACAAAAGTTGGATAGCCATCTGCTGACAAACCTCTGGAGAGGATGGGTAAAAGTGAAATTAGGCAGTAACTGGAGAGTCAGCAGAGCCACCTTTAAGGGTCAGTACCACCAGTGTATGCTTATAACTGCATGAGAATGTGCCAAAGCAAAGGGACCAATTGGAAATGAGAGCAACTGGGGCAGCTATTACTGGGGCATCAATTTTCAGAACTTTGGGAGAGATGCCATCAGATTCACAGCAGAATGCAGTGTTTAGCACCAATAATCCCTTATGGGCAGTGTTATCTGCTATCACCTGCAGGCAGAAGTTGCCACTTGTGGTTGGGTTGCAGGGAGAGGGGGCGGTTGGGTGTGATAGCCCTAGAACCTTCACTGAAGAAATTGCAGAGAACATCAGCAGCTGAAGAGATGTCAGGGATGGACCGTGCTCTGCTGGGGAAGATGATTAGGGAATTAACTGTTTTACAGAATTTGGAAGGCTCAAGAGATTTGGAAGGTACAGTAATTTGTTCTGGACGAGGGGTGTGCAAAAATAAATTTCCACCAGCAGAATTTCAAGCGAAAGTGCGAATTTCACTTCTGCGAAACTTTGGAAATCATTTTCCGAACTTTCATGGAAATTCCGCCTATAAAACTGTGGAATAAGTATACAAACTGCTGGTTAATTTATTAAACTATGGGAAAAAATCCATAGAAATGGTCACTGCCAGTGGTCAGTTCTGAGGCTTTGTTTAACCACAGTTTCATTCATTAATCCACCCCCCCCCACTGATCAGGGGTCCCAATAAATACCTCCAATCCCTTCCTTGGATCCTCTAGGTTTCTAGTAGCCCCCCAAGCACCAATCATGGCCCCCCAAAACATTTTATTTCCCTGATGTCTAGCAGACCCCCACCCTATCCAGGATTCCTTAATCTACAAAGAAACAGCTGGCAGTCCACCGACTCATCCTCCTCTATTCCCCAACCCCCACCCTGACAGTTCATCTGTCACCACCCTGCTCTCCCCCTCCCTGCCCCTGAGTGGGCCACCAGCGCAGCCCTCCTCTCTTCTCCATTACCAGAGGCCCACTGAATTGTCAATGAATGACCACATGGTTGTACAAGCAGGTGCTCATTCACTGACAGGTCATTAAACTGTGGATAGAATAAAGTCCACAGTCTATATGCATTTTTCCACAGTTCACAAAAACAGTCCCCGGAATTCAGTGAAATTCCACAGAAAATCACAGTTTTACCAATGGTGAAAGTTCCGCAATTTCTGAGAAATTTCCAAAATTTTACAGAAGTTCCACAGAAACAGAATTTGCAACTTTTGCCCACCCCTATTCTGGACATAGTTAGCCATGGCTAATTGTATACTCTTGGTGTAGTGATTCCTGAGGGAGGTGTAGGCTTGCCTGTCCTGGGTTAGCCAACTGGATTTAGGTCTGACCTAGGCCAGGTCTCTTCACTGGAAGAGATCAATTAACTTAGGGGTTCTTTAGGGGAGGCGGTGACCCTGAACTCTTGATCCCTTGATTGGGTAATGCTTATTGCAAATGGCTGAGAAGGTTGTGGAAAAATATGCCAGAGCCTCATCTGGGATGGGGATTAAAAGGACTGGGGCACAGTTGGCTACTAAGAGAACATCCATTCCTCCGCCTCCCATCTATCTTTCAAAATTAATCTGCACAACTGGCTTCTAGCTGGGTCAGGCTGTAACTGTCTCAAGACAATACCAACGGGATTAGGCAATCTAGACACTAGGACCTGTTGAGCTGGAGGTTCCACTCCCTCGCCCTACATATATTTTGTGTGCCCCATTCTGTTTGCACCTTCCTTTTCTCTTCTTAAGGACCCTTCCCCCTTCCCTGACTCACTTCCCTGTTGCCCCTTAGCATTCTCCACCTGCATTGTACCTCACGGTACTCTCTGCTTTCCTACTCTGTACTGATCTCCCTGCAGTGCTACTGACCTACTGACCTGACTTGCTCTAGCCTTGCTATCCTTGTTCTTCGCCAACCTGTGTACTTTGTATAGCTTGTATAGTTGTTCAGTTTGTACACTCTTTGTAAGCTCCCATGCACCAACTAATGTAGCCTACTTTCCGCTGTTGCAACAGGTAGGCATCTTCATATGTGTTTGAACACTGAAACTTGCGCTTGCAAAATTGTACCGATTCCATTATGTGCTAGGTTGCCTTGTCTTGAAATATGTTACCAAATCCTGTATTATATGTGCTACTTTGTACTGTTGCTGTTTTGTACATTGCCACTGTTAATTATGTTATTTTTGTAGAGACATCTGTGGCCCAGGACATGACTGAAAATGGTCCTTTGAATCAGTGCCCTAACCTGGTCCCAAAGACATAAAGACATAAATAAATAAATAAATAAATAAATAAATAAATAAATGAATGAATGAATGAATGAATGTATGAACGTTTTAAAAGATCTGACATAGGTTATTGGGGGGGGGGAGTTAATTTTCCAGACACTGTAAGTCATGCAATGATCACTGAAAATGTCTGGCTTGTTGCCAGAGATCAGGATTCTCTGCTGGCGAGTTATCAACACCCAGTCTATCACACTGTGATTGGAGGGTTTTGGATTGAAGCTGATGGGTGAAGACATTAATTGGTTAGGTTCAGGGCTTTAGTTTTTGGAGTGGAGGTTGGGGAGAGATGGCCGCTTGGTGCCAGCTGACCAGAAGCAAATGAAATCACCTAGCACTTCATGTTCTTCTTTAGGTAGGGGATTCAGCACTTTATGGAATATGTCTAGAACTACACTGTAAGTTTTACCTGGGGTGCAGTAGACAACTGTTATCTGCAAAGGGATGGACTGTCAAATGGTGAGGATGGTGAGGATCCCTGAGATGAGTTCATGCATTTTTGGAGTGGCTTCACAAACAGTTACAGAGAAGCTGTGGAAGTATACAGAGTAAATGAGTACTTCACCCCTATCATGGAATGATAAGTCTGTGGGTAGTGCTTCTGGGGATGTCAAAAACTGAGGAGGGAATGTGGGCAAAGACCCAGGTTTTGGTCAGCATTAGGAAATCAGGTTGGTTCAAGATTGTCAAGGTTTTGATTAAATCATTCTTGGGAAGGAGACTCCTGATATTAATGTGGACAGTTTTGAGACACTTCAGCAGGAGGATGGATTGGGAGGCAGCCCGGGGATAGGCTCCATGGACAGGACTTTCAAACAGCTTAGATCACCAGAAGCCCTAGGTGTGCAGATGATGTGACACAAAGTGCTTGCAAGGGATTTTTTATCCCGTGTGGCAACTGCAACTTATTAGGCCAACTTTTTCTGATCTAACTTGCAGCAATTCTAGGGTCTGTTTTTAAGGTGCTTGCATCAGACATTTGGTACAAGCTGCCATAAATTATGAAAACTGTTGCAACCATAAAATTGTGTGCAGTTGTGTCGATGGGGTTTGGCACACTGCCAGAACCTAAGTGTCTTGATACAGGGCCTGCACCACATTTTGAAAATCAGGCCTCATATCTCTACCCAGTTGTAGCAGCAGTATTAGTCTTTTCTGTTGTGGGGCTTACTTTAGGAGTTTTGGTCAGGACAGCAACATTATGTGCTGGGTACTTGGGCATCATCATCATCACAGAGGACCTAAAATTATCTAAGCAGACCAGTAAAGCAGTAGTCAAGGCTAGATGGATGTTGGGGTGTATTAGTAGAGGTATTGCAAGTCATAAGAAGGAGGTAATAATCCCTCTTTACGAGACACTGGCTAGGACCCATCTGGAGTACTGCATGCAGTGCTGGAGGGCACACCTACACAAGGACATTAACCAAATGGTGTCAGTCCAGAGAAGGGCAACCAAAATGGTGCAGGGACTGTATCAGACAACATATGAGGACAGATTAATGGAGCTCAACATGTATACCCTTGAGCAAAGGAGGGAGAGAGGTGATATGATCGAAACGTTCAAACATCTTAAGGGCATTAACAAGGTGAAAGAGTCTAAGATGTTTCAATATAAGAAAAATAGTAGGACAAGAGGACACAGCATGAGATTAGAGGGAGGCTGATTAAGGGGTAATGAATGTGCGGAAGATCGTTTTCACAGAAAGGGTGGTGGATGCATGGAACAGCCTACCTCAGGAAGTGGCGGCTATGAATGCAGTGCAGGGCTTCAAACAGGCATGGGATAGGTCTGACCTAGGCATAAGGGAGCAATACAGATGAGTATTAATAGATAGGCCACTGACAGAGTACAGGCCTATGGCACATCCATAAGACAGAAAAAATGGGCAGACTGGATGGGCCTTGCAGTCCTTATCTGTCATCAACTTCTATGTTTCTATGTACAATTTAGCATCATGAGTATTTCAAGATGGTCCCAGTTGAGGTGTAATAGGCCTGCATGGCTATCTATATAGTGTGAGCCAGGATTAGTGTTAGAGAGGAAGTCGTGCGGAAGAGCTACTAGAGATTATGCAGATTATAAGTAGCACCATGTTGACTGCAGGTAGCCCTTCTTGGTGCCTGTTCTGTGCACTAGCCATAGTACTGGTAGCAGCAGGGGGTTGTAAAGCTAGGCAGGGAGTCAGTGCAATAAACCTAATACAGTTTAAAAGGGATTAGGCTGGGCTATGAGTACAATCTGAGGCTTCCCAACCAATACCATAGTTTCTGAGCAGCTTGGCACAAATCTGACCTTATTAATAGTTTGGGGGATCAATTCATGACAATAAGGAGAAGGATGTAAATGTTGAGTAGGCAGAACATTAGGAAAAGAAAAAAAGCCACCCCATTGGCTACGCACGCTCAGGAGAGAAAATGACAAGGCAGAAGAACAATGAACTCTGGCACTGCATACTGTAAGAAAGATGATCAAAAATTATAGCAAACTCAGTGCTCTATATTAACCCTCAGTCTGCCAGCAGAATTACAACATATAGGAATTATGGACTGATATATCAGTCTATGGCACAGCAAGGGTTAAGACATACATAATGAATTAAATAAAACTTATAACATGGGCATCTATATAATAGGAAAATGATTGGTCAATCATAAGCAGGTGACCATTCATTAATTTCTAATATATGAACAGTAGCTGCAAGTGGTGAAAAGGCTCCCAAGCAGACTGATAGATGGTATACAGGACTAATTTTAACCTGTATAGAAAAATGTCAGTAGTAGCCATGTTGAAATTGAGTTTAGCGAGACTACCCCCAACCCCACCCAGATTACAGTGACAATCGCACTTTAAAGTACTTATTTGGAGAAATGCAAGTGTGTATCAGAAAAAGTAGAGAAAAGCATAACTGCATTTTTAACAAGGCAGTGCAGTGACTCGCATAATGCCATATGTACACACCCACCCAGTCTGAACAGTCGCGCACTCGTACCATTCATTTCCTGTCAGACAAGGAAGTTAGAAGTGTGCAAAGCAGAAATGAAAGAAGTAGAGTATATATGTACCATAGCAGTCACACATGCTGCACAGAGATAAAAGCACCGTGGACAGTGTTCAGTGCTTCCTCGCTGATGTGAACCCCATGGGCTACATTGCCCGCTCCTTCCCCCTCCACGGCCACTGTCAGTAGCTGTATTGCATGCTGTACAGAATTGCCAGTGTATGGAGACACCTCCGACCGGTTGTAACACCAGGTACTGTCGCTGCTTCCATCCCAGTCAACAATCCTGGGAGGTACCACTCCTTCAGAGAGAGAGAGAGAGAGAGAGAGAGAGAGAAAGCCAGTGACAGAGAGAGAGTGAGAGAGCATGTGACTGATTGAAGCAACAAGAGGTGCTGTTGTGAAATGTGTAAGCAATAATTTAGCAATACCATGATCTGCGTGTACTGTGCACTTGCAGAGATTTCGGTACTTGTGGAGGAGTAGCGGGCATTCGATGTGCAGCATGTAACAACCAAATGTGCATCGTGCACCATAATGTGTCAAATGTCATTGTGAAATTGCAGTAAATAATGCCTGTCTCTTGTAATAATGCCTTAATCTGGCCACACTGAGCACTTTCAAACGTCAGTATCATGGGGTGAGGGGGATATGTGATATCACAGAGCGCAGTCTAAGCAAGAAGTGGAAAGATAGCACCCTGCATAATTTTCACATCACAGTAAAAAGTTCCAGATGCAGTTTGATTCAGTAATCAGTGTAAACTTCTGTCTGTGTAACTATTTGTACTGTGGCAGAAGACATGAAACTGTGGTTCCATGGCCAAAAATAGTGGAAGAACACTAAGTAGTTCCCACATGTTTTCTGTCTTATGGGAACAGCTGTTGTCCGTTTGTCCCCAAATTTGGCCTGTGTTATAAGTGCAATAACCCACTCCAGGGTGTGTATTTATTGGAGATTAATCAACACCCCGGGGTCTGTGAGGAAACTTGGACTGCAGCCTCGTGCCTCACAACGCACCCAGGGTGTTGATTGATCCCCAGTAAACACACACCCTGTCATGGGTTATTGCTTACATGCTAGAAAACACAGAGCCCCCAAACAGGAACAACTCAGTGGGACCCATCAACGTCCTACCAGTTTCGCTTTAGTGCACCATCAGAGCACTGAACTTGCTATCATTTTTGCTCGTCATTCTAACAGTAGGCAGTGCCGGAATATATATTTTCTTTTGCCCAGTCAGAGCTTTAGTCAGGCTTTCTGCAGTTCATGTTTAGTTTTGTTTTGTTTGCAGAAATGATATTAATTCTACAGGTCTACATGTGGAAGGCATTTCATTTTTTTTGGGTGGGGGGTCCCACTGCTTTCCAGCTGCAGACATATTTAAATAACATAGCTGAGAGACTGGTTTGATCATGAGGTAAACTGGGCAGGACAACCTCATAGGAACTCAGTTCCACATCTTACAAAATTGTAAGTGAGTTCCTCATTGAACACTTTTGGAGAGTTCCACCTCTGTGCGATGACAGCCTCCCCTCCAACAACATAGAAACATAGAATTTGATGGTAGATAAGGACCGCTTGGCCCACCTAGTCTGCCCATTTCCCTTCCTAATGGATAAGCTGCAGATCCTAGTTAACCAGCAGCCTACTTCTTCCTACCCCCACCCCCTAGAATTGCCTTATGACTGTCCCATGCATGCTTGAATTCCACCACTGTTTTTGACTCCACAACCTCCTCCGGAAGGCCATTCCATGCATCCACAACCCTCTCTGTGAAAAAATGCTTCCTTAAATTACCTCTGAGCCGCCCCCTCTATCTTCAAATTGTGCCCTCTTGTTCTTGCACACCTCTTTTTTGAAAGATGCTACCCTCTTGGACTTTGTTGATTCCCTTGAGGTACTTGAAAGTTTCTATCATGTCCCCCCTCTCCATCCTTTCCTCGAGGCTATACATATTAGCTCCTTAAGTCTCTCTTCATATGTCTTCCTGTTGCAGACCCTGCACCATTTTAGTGCCCTCCTCTGGACCTTCTCCTGTCTATGTCTTTGCGGAGATTGGCTCTCCAGAACTGCACGCAGTACTCCAGATGGGGTCTGACCAGCTGTCTGTACAGAGGGATAATAACTTCCTGTTTTCTACTGATGATGCCTCTCCCTATGCATCCCAGTATCCCCCCAGCCCTCCTTGCTGCCCTCTCACATTGCTTGCCCACCTTTGGGTCATCTGATATTACTACCCCCAGGTCCCTTTCCATTTTTGTTGTTAGTATCTCACCCCCCATTGTGTACTCTTCCCCTGGGTTTTTGTTTCCCAGGTGCATTACCTTGCACTTCTTAGCATTGAATCTAAGCTGCCATACATTTGACCATTCCTCTAACCTTGTCAAGTCCCTTCTCATCCTTTCCACTCCACCTGGTGCATCAACTCTGTTGCAGATCTTTGTGTCATCTGCAAAGAGACATACTTTTCCTTCCAGGCCCTCTGCAATGTCACTTATAAAGACATTGAAGAGGACCGGTCCTAATACTGAACCCTGCGGTACACCACTAGTAACCCCCCTTTCTTCAGAGTGGACTCCATTTACTATTACTCTCTGTGTCCTATTCTCCAGCCAATTCTTTACCCTGGCTGTCATCTTGGGACCCACTCCCAGGCTGGCTAATTTGTATATTAATCTTTTGTGTGGTACTGTGTCAAATGCCTTGCTAAAGTCTAGGTAGGCCATGTTCACAGCCCCTCCCTGATCTACTACTTTGGTCATCCAGTCAAAGAAATCTATCAGATTTGTCTGGCATGACCTTCCCGCTGTGAATCCATGTTGCCTTGGGTCCTGTGCCCCTCTAGCCTCTAGATACTCCACAATTCTTTCCTTCAGAAGTGATTCCATCATTTTCCCTACCACTGAGGTTAAACTATCAGGTCTGTAGTTTCCTTCTTCTGCCTTGCTCCCACTTTTGTGAAGGGGAATCACATCTGCCCTCCTCCAGTCCTCGGGTACCACCCTATCCTCCCATGATTTGTTGAAAAGGGTAGTCAGTGGTGTCACTAGTTCTACCCTCAGTTCTTTTAGAATTCTGGGATGAATCCCATCAGGCCCCATTGCTTTGTCCACCTTCAGTTTTAAGAGTTCTTTCAGAACCCTTTCTTCTGTAAATGGGCTGGTATCAATTTCTGTATCCAGAGTGTTTCTGCTGTTTGTTTTAGGTACCTCCTCCTCTTCCTTTGTAAATACTGAGCAAAAACATTTGTTTAGTATCTCTGCCTTTTCACAGTGACCCTCTGCCCACCCTCCCTCCTTATTAAGCCTCACTATCCCTCCCTTGGTCTTCCTTCACTCCCTGATGTACCTATAAAAGGTTTTATCCCCCTTCTTAACTGAGTTGGCTATCTTTTCCTCGGTTTGGGCCTTTTCAGTTCTGACTGCCTTCCCAGCTTCCTTTTGCTTTAACTGATACAGTTCTCTGTCCTGCTCCTTCTGTGATTCCTTGTACTTCCTGAATGCTTTCTTTTTCTCTTGAACCTTTACTGCTACTTCCTTTGAGAACCATAGTGGTTTCTTACATATTTCATTTTGTTCATTTGCTTCACACAAAGGCTTGTTACCTCTGTGATGGCAGTTTTTATTAATCCCCATTGTTCTTCCACCCCTCCTCCCTGCCCATTTGCTAGTGCATTCCTTAGGCACTCACCCATTTTGGCAAAGTCAGCCTTCCTAAAGTCCAGTACTTTTGCCTTTGTATGGCTTGACTCTATTGCTGTGTTTGTATGAACCATACCGTTCGATGGTGCGCTAGTTCCCAGATGGCTACCCACTTCTAGATCTGTGATCCTCTCTTCATCTCCATTTGAGAGAACCAGGTCTAAGATTGCTCCTCTCGAGTGGGCTCCAATACTAGTTGTCTAAGGCATGCCCCCTGTAGGGCATCTAGAATAACCCCACTCTTCGAAGTGACTGCTGCAACTGCACTCCAGTTAACATCTGGCATATTCAGATCACCCATCAGCCATATCTCCCCTTTTTCTGCCATTCTAAGTATACTTTCTATCATTCTATCTATACAAATCTAGAGATGAGAGTTTCCCCTTCTAAACATTTCAAATAACCCACTGTAGGTATCATATATTTCTAAAAACCAAAATACTGTTTATGGAAAAAATAAGTGTGTTTGACTTCTATATCCAAGGAATTGAATGTTACCAAAACATTTGGTTTCCATTTTGAGAGCAAAATACTTTCTCTCCCCCATTATTTTTTGCAGTGTTTTTTTGCCCTGTTTTTGGACATCAAATAATTACGACATGGAGTTAAGCCAGGTATCTGCCCCATCTTGGAACGCTGAGGGTTAATATAATTAGTTAACCCAAATCTTCCAGGGCTTCAGGGAAGCTTAAGGGTGCATTGTTTTCCTGAGCAAATATGCATATGTAAAAATATTCATGACTGGAATTAAAATGATTTTCACCAGTAATGTGTCTCAAAATTGCTTCACTTATGCCTTGTTACGTTTGCTTGCATGCATGCACAAGAAACATTATGTGGCAGCTTAGGAGAGAAGCGGGTCGTGGAGGTGCGGCACTGTGGCAGGCAATGGCAGTACTGCATTTGTGGGCTTGGTACTGATGGACCAATGCAGGCCCACTGTGCTGATGACACCAGTTTCCAGAAGTTTCACCAACTTGAAACAATTTGGCTGCCGCAGTCAGGGGCTGCCACTTTATTGCAGTGTCAGCCATTCATCTCTGTGTTGGGTTGACGGTGGGATAGCCAGTGGTCCCTGATTGTTGCAGCCAGCCTGTGACACTGAGACTCAGCGAGTACACACCATTCATTCTGTGGCTGACTTCAGCCACACTGACACTCACCAGCTCCAGTGACAGGCCTTTCTAGCCCTTAGCTCTCTTTACAGCACATCCAACCAGGCGGGCAGCCCAGACAGAAAACAGAATCAACTTGAATGACAGCGGATCATTTGGCTAAGAGAGCGGTAGGGGACAGGGGAAGGTACAGCTTTGATATGGAGCCTGATGCCTGCGCTGGCCAGCCAATGGCGTGCCTCCTTGGGCCTCAGCTGCAAACTGGAGATGGTGCTCCTGTAGGGCTCATAGCTGCCATTTTCCCACTACTTTTACACAGTCACCCTATGCTTTCCATTCCAGGCCATTTGAGCAGCAGTGGGTAGCAGTGAACTTGAACTCTCCTCCCCGACCGTGTTCCCACACCCTGGCTACTATCTGCCCCCCTCTGGGGTTCCTTTAGCAGCTGCCTCCTCCCAAACTTCAAGGGCCATAAATGCCAACTTTGTCCCCCTTCTTCCCACCACCATCACTCCTCCTAATTTCTCTCTTTGTACCAAACAAACCCCATTTATAAACATTATAAATAAAATCATTAACAACAACCCACCATATAGAGAAACACAAGGACTGGGGCTGCGTGTACACTGGCGACCTCTGTTGGAATGCCCGCATTATAAAAACAAACTGCCACAACACAGTGTAATACACAGAAACTGACAGGTCTTGCCATCCCCAAGTAAAACCAACCCGAGGGAAACAAATAAACAGGGAATGTGGAAGCAAAATAAAAAAAAAAAATCAAAGGCGAAGACAGTAGCTCAGCACCCGGTCATCCCGGAGCCGCAGCGACTGCTGTCTGCTCACATCGATTTGGTTATTTGAGTCCTCGCCCCTCTGCTTTGGGGTTTCTTTCTCTTCCTGTACTGCTGTTGCTGTTATGAGTCGCTGTTTTGCAAAGAAAAAAAACAAAAAGCCAGCCAATCTGCGAAGGGTGTGGAGTGAGAGGGAGAGTAGCTGCAGCTGTTGACCGCTGGTGAGACGATGCCGTGCAGAGGAAGACACCGCTGTTGAGGCTGAAGAGGAGGAGGAGAAGGAGGGGGGATGAGCCAGCCTGCAAGCTGGCCTCAATCAGTGTTGCCAGACACAGGCAGCAGATGCGCAGAGCGGGGCAGAGATGCAGGCACATTCAGTGCTGCCTACAGCTGCTGCTTGTAGCATTGTTCCTTGCCGACTCTCCCATGTATTCTCTGAATGAATGAATATTTCTCTCTCCCTCTCTCTTGCTCTCTCTCTCTCTCTCTCTATATATATATATATATATATATATATAATGTGTGTTTGTGTATATGTATGTATATACAGTATATACACAGACACACACAGACATAGATGCAATATCTCATGCCCCTTCCCAGCATTCACTGCCTTTGTTAACAGTATAACCACACATTTGTAAAAGAAAACATAGTGTGCTGCAGTTAAGTGGGTGTTACAGGTTACCAATATACTTGATGGCATGCTTTACAAAAGAGTATGAGATCAAAACAGAAAGAAAGGGCAAAAAGTCTTTCACTCATCTCATCGTACTTTAGAAAATTACTACGATTTATTTTTGTGATGGAAAAAAAGAGGAAGGTGGAGTGATGGGTTTCATTTGCGTTAAAGAATAAAATAGTGTGGTACATTATCATTCCAAAACAACTTGACTTGTCTCTTCAGATTCAGGGGGTGGATAATACTATCCTGAATAGTTTTTCATGTAAAGTGACTGTGGGACCCCGAAAAGCAGCGGTGTTTCCATTTCAATAAAAGGGATCACCATGAACCAGCAATACTTAAGACGGATCCTTGATTGGGGGGTGGGGTGGCTATGAATTGGGTCTCGGGAACTGGGGGCCAAAATAAATAGATAATATGCATTATGGAAATATGACATTTGAAAACTTCTGGTTGCTCCCCTGTGCCTTGCAGCCCCATTACGTCAGTCCTGGTTCTGACATGTCCTGTGTGAAGAGGCTGCTATATATATACAGTATATATATATATATATATATATATATATATATATATATATATATATATGTGTGTGTGTGTGTGTGTGCACACGCATGCATGTGCATATGTGTGTGTGTGTGCATGAGTGCGTACATGCCAGTATTAAGTCCAGAGTGGGACATCAGAATGATCTGAAGAATATTTGTAATTTTTTTTTTTTGAAATTAAATATATTCACAACTTTTTTTTTAATTAAATATACTTTATTGAATTTTAAACAAACAGATTCAACTCAGTGTACACTACAGAGGTTAAAACATTGTACAGGAAACATACATTTCAGAGAATGAGTGTCTCTGTACCCTCCTCCCCCCTAACCGACCCCATACAAAAACTACCCAAACCCCCCATTCTTATCCCTCATAACCCCTCCCACAAAAATCCCCTCACCAGAGCCAGTTCAAAGTAGAAATAAGAAGTCATAGTTATAACTCTCCACAAAAGAAAGAAAGAGCTGGGGGTAACCACAATTAAAGGTCCAGAGTCCTGGATAATCCAGAAAGGGTATATAAAAAAAAGGATCCTATGACCTATATCACTGTGTAGGATAAATTGACCATAGAGAATGGAATTTATCCCACTTAGTGTTATAACGGGAGATTGCATTCCTATAGCTAGCAATAGATTTCTCTATCCTTAAATTATATAACAAACTAGCAATCCAGTCTTGATAAGTGATAGGGTGTTGGTCTTTCCAATGCTTTAAAACTAGATTTTTCACCGTGAGGGAAATTAGGTTAAAAAAATACCTCCTTTCTTTTACGGCCACAGTTGAATAATCCCCTAACAAGCAAGTCTGTGGGGTAAAATGGTCTTGTATACCTAATAAGGGATCTGCTCTAGATTTAATTAGAGACCATAAGGGAGCAACCAGGGGGCATTCCCAGAAATTATGCAGTAGGAACCTTGCATCTGGCCACATCTGAAGCATTGATCATTTGGGAGCCTATCCATCTTATAAAGTTTAGTAGGGGTCAAGTGCATAGCTGCAAAATATAGTATTGTGTTAGTCAGAGCCTATCGTTGGCACCGTATGTATAAATTCCTCCCCATAGCTTTTCCCAATTAAAACAGTTGTTAGGGAAAGTGTCAGTCCAGTATTGAGAGTAATCCACTTTACCTGGGCTCAATTTCATATATAGGGCCGCAACTAAACCGGAAACAGCATGAGGTTGCCCTGCATGGGACTGGAACTCCAAGAAGGTCTCACCATGATTAATTTCCCACCGAGCCAAACCAAATCAGTTGATGAGCATATGCCTAACTTGATAAACCTAAAAAATGTACTTTGGTGAAATGTGGAATTTCCCCAGTATATCAGAAACCGAGCACAACTTTCCCTGTTCAACTAAATCTATGACCCTTGTGTTTAAAGGTATTTTCAAATTATGTGAGAGGAGCAAAGTTCTACCAACCTTTAAATTGGGGTTGTTAAACAGTGGTTGTGAAATATCTTTTGAAATCATAATCCCTAGTGACCTACATACTTGATTGTAAACCTTAACTGAAGTGAATATGACCGTGGGCCACAGTGAGACTGACAATTTTTTAAGGAGTATATACCAGAGGCTTTCAGGAGACAGCTTAGAATTTTTAATAAGATCGCTTTCAATTTGCAACCAAAGGAAACTGTAGTGGGATTGGGACATGTTCGAAGTGGGAACAGCCCAACACATATACTGTATTTGGCGATGTGACTCGCCAAATAATAGTGATAAAAATTTGGACGTTTAAGTCCCCCTAATGTTTTAGGGGCACAAAGGCGAAGATAGGATCTCTGAGGAGGTTTATGTTGCCATAAA
Organism: Neoceratodus forsteri; assembly: GCA_016271365.2. Classification (NCBI taxonomy): domain Eukaryota; kingdom Metazoa; phylum Chordata; order Ceratodontiformes; family Ceratodontidae; genus Neoceratodus; species Neoceratodus forsteri. Next base: position 94,472,263 of record CM057449.1, read on the forward strand.
AACCTAGTAATCATACTCTGGAGTTTATGGAACCAGGATATGGGAAGGTAAATATTCAGCATGTTGAGAGGGTAAAACACTCTAGGTAACACATTCATTTTAATCACATTGATTCTGCCTTGAAGGGAAATATATAATGGGGGACCATCTGATTAAATCGTGTTGAATAGTTAGGAGGAGGTTATCAAGGTTGAGCTTCTTCAGGAGAAAATTTGAGGGCACCAAAATAATTCTGAGGTATTAAGTATGTTGGTCCAGGCCATATTAAAGCCAACCAGATCCCCTCTGTGGACATGGGAATTAAGCAGCATGACCTCAGTCTTGTTAATGCTTTAACTTGTAATTTGAGAGCTGGCTAAATTCTGCTATTATATCTAAGATTAATGGGATGGCCTTAATTGGTTCAGAAAAGTGCAGTAAGATGTCGTCCACATAGGCCAACAGTTTAAGTTCTAATGGACCTACTGGAATGCCAGATATATTTGTAGATAACTGTAGTTTGTGGAGCAAGGGCTCCAAATACAAGTTGAACAACAAAGGGGACTATGGGCACCCTTGACGCATCCCTGAGAACAATGGGAAATTACTAGAAAAAATCTTGTTACAATAAATTTTAGCCCTAGGATTAGAGTATAACTACCTAATCCAGGCAATAAATTCAAGGGGGAATCCTAATTGGGCCATAGTGCCAAAAAGAAAATGCCAGCTTACTCTATTAAAGCTTTTCTCACATCCAGGGAGGCAAGGGCCATTGGTAGATCTGCTTCCCTGGATACGGAGAAGATATAGACAAGTTTACAAAAGTTATCTAGGAAGTTTCTACCATCAACAAAACCTATCTGTTCCAGGCTGATTAAATTACCCCAAACTTTGGTAATCCTGGAGGCCAAAATTTTAGCCAAAATTTTTATATCGTAATTCGTCAAGGAAATCGGCCTATAGTTTGTTACTCTATCTTTGGGTTTCCCAGGTTTAGGCAAAACAATGATGGTAGCTTCTAATAGGGCTGAATCTGCGATCCCATAGGCACAGATATGAGCATACAGTTCTTGAAGAATAAGGGTAAGTTCCTTCTCAAAAGTGTGATAAAAGTTTGATGGGTAACTATCTGGTCCAGGAGCTTTATTTGGTGGAAGAGATCTGATAGCAGTAGTTATCTCTAATGTAGAAATGGGAGAAGTTAATAGGGTCTGCTGCGCCTGACTAAGGGTGGGAAGGGAGAGATGAGAGAGGTAGTCCTGAATTTCAGATTGAGTAGGGGTATTTTCTGGGAGGCTATATAGTTTCCTATAGAATGACTCAAATTCCTCCACTATGGCAATAGGAGATGTCAAGGGACAGCCACCTTCTGTAGTAGATAAAGATGTAACTAGTCTAGACTCCTCCTGATGTCTCAATTTAAGGGCCAAGAGATGCCCAGCTTTATCACCTTGATCCAGATTATCTAACCTGAGTCTTAAACAAAGCATATTCAGCCTTCTCCCTAAGTGTCTCCGCTTATTGGTCTTTAAGAAGCGTGAGACAAATTAAATCCCCATCAGAAGGACTAGTGGCTACCTCAAGAGTTTGGATGGAATCCAATAAGGATTTCGCTGTGGCCTCATTTTTATTTTTCCACTCACCACAGAAAAATCCATGGCCTTAGCCTGGCTGTCCTGTGAAAGGCTAGTACATCTGAGCCAAGCCATTCTCTGAAGAGCCACAGGTGTAGCCATGACTCTTGATGACACATCATTGGAGTCCACAGCAGCATGATATGTCCATCGTTATTAACCAACAATCTTCCTCCATATGAATGGTAGGGAGAAAGTTCAAAAATTCAGTAGTATCTCTCAAATAAGATGGCAAAGTCACAACAATTGGTTTCAGAAAAGAAACTACATATTGGGATAGTGGTTCTGTTAACGATCCTATACCACTCACAACTGGTCTCCCAGGAGGGTTTGTAAGATTATTATGGATCTTTGGGAGAATGTAGAAGGTGGCTTTCATAGGGTGCTGTGTAATCATAAAATCACTTTTTTTTTTTGTCTATAACACCCTGTCTCAGCGCTCTCATCACATATTCATCAATACTATATGTAAAGTCCCAAGTCTGATCTTGTCTTAGTTTTTGTATTGGAGTAACCTCCTTTTTCAAAGGCTGAATAGTTAATGAACACACACACTATAAATAAAATGCAACAGCTAATTGAACATTTTAGCAAACTCTCCTGGGAGACTGATTGTGAGTGGTATAGGATCGTTAACAGAACCACTATCCCAACATGTAGATTCTGAAACCAATTGTTGTGACTTTACCATCTTATTTGAGAGTTACTACTGAATTTTTGAACTTTCTCCCTACCATTCATATGGAGGAAGACTGTTGGTTAATAACGATGGACATAGAATCACTGTATAAAAATATGCCCCATGAGAGGGCCCTGGATGCAACTGCTTTCTTTCTTCACAGGAGAACTAGACCTTTGTCTCCACCGAGTGACTTTCTATTAAAATTGCTAGAATTTGTACTTACACAAAATGTATTTTTATTTAATAAAGATTTGTTCTTACATGTACAAAGGACAGCCATGGGGGCTACCTGTGCCCCTTCTGTGGTGAATCTATTTGTAGGATACTGGGAGAAACAATACATCTACAATGAAGTGACTAACATGTTTATATGACAACTATTAGCATGGAAACGCTATATAGATGATATATTTATTGTCTGGTGATAAACTAGAGAAAGCTTTGAAGCATTTGTATTGTTTCACCACAGTGCTACTAAATGTCTGAGATTTACATATCAGATGAGTCAAACACACGTAACATGCATAGATGTATGTATCATAAAAGATGAAAGGGGGGCATATCCAGAGCAAACTGTATAGAAAGGCTACAGATGGTAATACATTACTTCTAGCAGAGAGTTGTCACCCTCCACATGTTGCAGAAAATATTCCATTGGGGCAGTTTCTAAGGGTTAAGAGAAACTGTTCCACAGAACTTAGTTTTAATGTCAAAGCGGATGATTTAACTAAATACCTAATAGACAGGGGCTACAATCAACATAAGATAGCACAAGCAAGATTAAGAGCAGAATTGTCAGAGAGAGAGGAATTATTTTTATGAGTGAGAGATACGACAGGGCAGAATGAGATGAATATATTTAACTATTGCACTACATATTCAGCCCAAGCAAGGGAGTTAGAAACAATACTGAAGAAACATTGGCAGACATTGCTAGCAGAACTGAGTTTAAGGGACCTATGTAAAATTCCACCCAGAATGTGTTACAGAAAAGTACCCTCGTTGAAAGATATGTTAACACGGAATCACTTTGTGGAACAACATTCAACTACCTGGTTACAAAAAGTGAATGGTTGTTTCCCATGTAAAAGATGTATAATTAGTAGACATGTGTCACAAACTAAACACTTCTCCTCAGTGATTGTTTTTATGCACTTTTGAAGTCAAACAGTGTATAACTTGTGATACAGAAGGTATCATTTATTTGGTTACCTGTGAATGTGGTTCGTTTTATGTAGGGAAAACGAAATGAAAATTTAAAGATAGAGTAGGAGAACATGTCAGGGCCATAGTGAAATGGGATGTAATGTCTGCCACAGCGCAGCATATTTTAGACAGTGCAGATAAAGATCGGCATGGATTTAAATATACTGTGATAGACAAGGTGAATAAAAATCCACGGGGAGGAGACATTGATAATTTAGTCTCCAAGAGAGAAAATTTCTGGATTCTCTCTCTGAAAGCTACACAAAAGTCCAGGTTTAAATACCCAGTTAGAAATTCGTCCCTATTTGAAGTGCAGAAAATAAATATTACTGCTTTAGAACTTTTTTAAGGCTATATGTTAAATCATCCAAATGATAAAGACTGTGAGAATATGAAATGAGAAGTTTTTGAGACTTTATAATAATATTGCAGATGGATATTATCTACTTTCCTCCCCCATTCCCTGTGCTTTTTTTGATTGACTTATTGTTCTGTGGTATTGACTTAATGTTACGTTACCTTTTTCTAAATCTATTTATGAGATGGCACTATTATATGTAACACATTTTTCTTGTCTAGTTTTTAATATCAATTTTGTACTTTGAGCTTTTAGATCAACATTTTGTAGATTATAGTAAGGGTTGATGATATTAATGGTGGCTGGTAGAATGTAGTGATTGATTTCAGCTGTGTCAGAATGTTCAGTTAGCTGTTGTATTGTAGTTATAGAGTGTGGGCTGGATATTCAAAAGGGTTGCACCATGCGCAATAGGGTTGCGCCTGTGCAAGTCCAAAATTGCGGCATTCTGCCATATTCAGCAGGAGGCAGTTGCGCCCTCCAAGTCATGCTGAGCAACAGCACAATGCTAATGAAGACATGCTCAACCGGAGGGGGAGGAACCATGCATAAACTGCACAGCCCGATATTCAGCCAGGCTGTGCATAGCTGTGCAGGTGCAACCCTGAACCTGCACCTGCACGACTTTGAGCAAAAAAAAAAGGAGTAAGTCGAGGGCCACCCACAGGTGAGCTTCCACATTGCAGGGTGCAACACAGCAGCTGCCACCAGTGGATGGCCCTCCACTTCTTCCCTGTGCCCCCCTGCAGCCCGATCACGGGCATAATAGTAACCCCCCCGACTGGCCTGATCGTGGGCAAACTGCAATAACCCCCCGACTGGCCCGGTCGCCCGAGCAAAAGCAGTAATAATTCCACACCCCACTGGCCCGGTCGTGGGCAAACCAGTAGTATTGCCCACCCCCACTAGCCCGATCGCGGGCAGAACGAAGTTCAACCCCCAGAACAATATCTCTGGTGGTCCAGTGGACCACGAAATGTCAGCGGGCATTAGAGTCAACCCCCAGATCCAAGTAGCCTGGTGATCTGGTGGCCCCTCACCCACCCACCCATGGAGCCCCACCAGCTCCCCCTGTCAGCTGGCGGGCAGCAGCACCACCTGCCTGCTGCCCGCCCTACCGACGACTGCTACGGTAGGCTGCCGCATTGGTTCGAAACAGAGCCAATGGGCGTGCAGCCTCTCTACAAAGCAGTCCAGATATAATTCATTCATTCACATATCTGGACTGCTGTAGCCTGACATGAAACTGCATGCCAGTGGCTCTTGCTCTGAACCAATGGGCTGCAGCCCTACCAAGAAGTCAGTTACGGGCGCCGTGGCAGGCGGTGGGCTGCCGCCGTCTGGCTGATGGGGGAGCGGGTGGTGGGCCCGTGGGTGGGTGGGGTGGGGGTCACTAGAACACCAGGGTACTTGGATCTGGGAGGAGTTTGACTCTAATGCCCACGATTGGGCTTCACGGTCCACTGGACCACCAGGATATATGTTCTGTGAGGGTTGAACTCTTTTCTGCCTGCGATCGAGCAAGTGAGGTGGGCATTACTATTGATTTGCCTGTGATTGGGCTGATGGGGGTGGGAATTACCAGTTTTTTGCTGCGATCCAGACCAGTGGGGTGGGAGTACTACAGTTATGCCTGCGATTGGGCTGCAGGGGGTGTCGGTCCCCGACGGCTGCTGCCTGGCAGGGCGCCAGGCGCAAGTCGTCGGGGATCAGTGCACCTGCATGCTAATGGCATGCAAATGGGGCCATAAGTAGATGCAAATGGCCCCCCGTACCTTGCATGAATTATGGCCCCATTTGCATGTCACCTTTTGAATATCGGAAATTTGCGCGTGGCGCAATGGAACTTGCGCCACCGCATCTTGAATGCTCCACTCTGACCACTTGCGGTGGCGCAAGTTCCACTCGCCCATGCACAGTGGCTGTGGCTGGGGGGTGATATTCAAAGGAGTTGCTCAATAGCGCAACTCCATTGAATATCGCCCCGGTCACACCCCAGCGCAACTATTTTGAGCAGTGCAAGGGCTTGCGCCACAGAATGGCGCAGTTTGAATATCCAGCCCTGTGTGTTTATTTACTATTCAGCCTTTGAAAAAGAAGGTTACTCCAAAACATGTCAGGCTGGTAATCGGCTGTGTTTAAAAATGAAAACCTTGTTCTAACAGATGAGGTGTCCTGATTTTTGGCTTGTGTGTGCTAGGGACCAGTTTTGAAATCTAATCAGTTGGTTCCTCTAGCACCACATTTCTGAGTGCATACTCTTATTGTGTTGTAACAAGAGTGGTAGACTTGAACAGTTTGTGGATAGCCATATAATTTTTGTTTGGGAGGTATTATTACATGTGTTGCTGGTCAGCTGGGCAGAAGCTGCTATGAAAAGCGGGGGGCCTACCACGTAGTATAAAATGTAGCTACCGAAGAAGCTGCAAAAGGTGCATTTCTGAGAGCAGGGGTACATAAGCAACTTGTGCAAAGGTTGTTTGGCCTGTGTTACTTATTATTATGTTATTATTACACTATAAATTCCATTTAATTAGTTGATGAGATTTAATTCTACTTGTTGTTCCTGAATGTGCCATGTGTTCAAAATTGTCATGTGTTACTGTATTTTCCTTCCAACTAGATGTTTTGTATTCTGTTGTGGACACTATGTATCTGCTGTTTCTGATGTGTAACCCTCTTGGGTTGTGCCTGAAAATAGGCAAAATCTCTTGTCTAGTGCACCTACCTGGTAACAAAAAAAACGAAATAAATAAATAAATAAGTAAAACTTAAGGCAAAAGAAGAAATGTATAAAACTCTGTTCAACATGACTATATACAATCAGCTAGATTGTAGCTTTTCTATCTGTATCTCTCACTATTTATATATGGATCTATCTATATGTCTGTCTGTCTGTCTGTCTATCTATCTATCTATCTATCTATCTATCTATCTATCTATCTATCTATCTGTCCATCTGTCCATCTGTCTGTCTATCTATCTATCAGTCTGTCTGTTGCACATACCATAGTTTTGTTAATTGGATCACCAGGACCAAGGAGTGGACTTATGGTGCAGCAAAAGAATGAATTGGATAGATACAGTAGACAGACAGACAGACAGAGACAGACAGATGATAGTTAGTTTGCTTGTTTTAGGAAATATTAGGACATACTGTTTCAGCACAATTCGTGTTGAGGAGCAAATGTGTGGGACTGTAAAGTATTTTTAAGCTGCAGGTGCATGGGGTGGTGGCGAAGTAATAGCTACAGAGGCAGGATACTAGTTTTTTTATTACTTATCTTTCCACACATTAGATGCAAGTGCTTCTGACTGTAGGCAACTGTGCTGCAGTAGAAAACAACAAAACAGCAGTCAATGTGCTTTGGTGATTTTCCGACTCCAAATAGAGGTGCAAAGGTGTTTTTTAAACCACTCACTACCAAATGGTTAATTCACAAATAGAATAGACAGACTCTGGTTAGGAAGACAGAACCCGTTGTTCTTTTTTTTTTTTTTTTTTGTTTGCAGAGCATACTGTACCTTTTAGAAGTCTAATATATAATTATAACGCCAACCACAAAAGCACATTAAGTAAACAGATGCTGGAGAGTGCATGTGGATGCAGATCTAATTACTAAATTTAGATCATTGGGATGACAACAGTCCCCTTGGAAAAAAGGCTTGCCTGGCACACGATTGCCTGGCATGCAAGAGTACTACATTATATGTACATTATTGGGCAGACCCAGCATGTCTATGTTCATCCAGATATTTACACCTTATTATGGTGCCCTTCCTAGACTGAATAGTCTGAAATTTGGCATGCTGCATGGGCAGTGGCAGTATCGCGAAATCACTTAAATTTGGCGATGTTTGGTTCAGCAGTTTTGAAGTTATAAAAGGCTGAAAATATGTTTTTCAATACTTTTTGTTTTTTGCTCGATGTCACAAAAACAGCTACATGTTGAAACCTGAAACTTACAGGTTCATTTGAGTTTGCTCCATGGATGAGTCTTTAATAGCTGACTTTGCTGCGAATTTTGTAGTTTTTATATTATTAAGTAAATAAAACACTATTTTTGCCATGCATGGTTCATTTTTACTGCTGCAGTGGGCAGAGCCCTGTAGATGTTTGGCATCAGGAAAGGACATACATCATCCTTGCAACCCTGGAACAGTGTAAAGTGTGAAAATAGTTTCCTCTGCTGGTAGCCTAAGTACTACCTCTCTGTATGTAGCATAGCAGTTGGAGTGATCTCTTTTTCTAGGGGCGTGATGACCTTCCCCCGGTGCCCCCCCACACAACCTCTTTTGCTGATTTGTTAGCCATTCCTCATTACAGTATCTAGTCCCAGCCCTCCCCTCCCACAACCTATTTTGCCAATTTGCTAGCCATTCCACATCATAGTATCTTTGAACTGCCCTCTGCCCCCCTACTTCTTTTGCTGATAAGGTAGCCATTTCTGGTTGTAGTATCTTTGACCCACCCCAGCCTTCCTTCCACACCCTCTTGTGAGGAGGATGATGTGGTACCTGAGGACTGGAGGAGGGCAGATGTGATTCCCCTTCACAAAAGTGGGAGCAAGACAGAGGCAGGAAACTACAGACCTGTCAGTTTGACCTCAGTGGTAGGGAAAATGATGGAATCACTTCTAAAGGAAATAACTGTTGAATACCTAGAGGCCAGTGGGGCACAGGACCCAAGGCAGCATGGATTCACAGCGGGAAGGTCATGTCAGACAAATTGAATTGATTTCTTTGACTGGGTGACCAAAGCAGTAGACCAGGGCGGGTCTGTGGACATGGCCTACCTAGACTTTAGCAAGGCATTTGACACAGTCCTGCACAAAAGATTAATAAACAAATTAGCCAGCCTGGCAGTGGGTCCCAAGGTGGTAGCCTGGGCAAAACACTGGTTGGACAACAGGACACAGTGGGTAATAGTAAATGGAGTCCACAGTGAAGAAAGGAGGGTTACTAGTGGGGTAACGCAGGGTTCAGTACTGGGGCAAGTCCTTTTCAATGTCTTTATAAGTGACATTGCAGAGGGACTAGAAGGGAAAGTATGTCTCTTTGCAGATGACACAAAGATCTGCAACAGGGTTGATACACAAGGTGGGGTGGAAAGGATGAAAAGGGACTTGGCAAGGTTGGAGGAATGGTCAAATGTATGGCAGCTTAGATTTAATGCAAAGAAGTGCAAAGCAATGCACATGGGAATCAAACCCCCAGGGGAAGAGTACATAATGGGGGGTGAGATACTGACAACAACAAAAATGAAAAGGAACCTTGGGGTAGTCATATCAGATGACCTAAAGGTGGGCCAGCAATGTGAGAAGGCAGTAAGGAGGGCTGGGGGGACACAGGTGTGCATAGGGACAGGCATCACCAGTAGAAAACAAGAAGTTATTGGCCCTCTGTACGGACAGTTGGTAAGATCACATCTGGAGTACTGTGTACAGTTCTGGAGACCTCATCTCCGCAAAGACATAGACAGAGTGGAGGCTGTCCAGAGGAGGGCAACCAAAATGATGCAGGGTCTGCATCAGAAGACATATGAAGAAAGACTAAAGGAACTAAAGATGTATAGCCTCGAGGAAAGGAGGGAGAGGGGGGACATGATGGAAACTTTCAAATACCTCAAGGGAATCAACAAAGTCCAAGAGGGTAGCATCTTTCAGAAAAAGAGATGTGCAAAAACAAGGGAGTACAATTTGAAGATAGAGGGGGGACGACTCAGCGGTAATGTGAGGAAGTATTTCTTCACAGAGAGGGTTGTGGATTCATGGAACAGCCTTCCTGAGGAGGTCGTAGAGTCAAAAACAGTGGGAGAATTCAAGAATGCATGGGACAGACATAAAGCAATTCTAGTGGGGGATAGGAGGAAGTAGGCTGTTGGTTAACTAGGATCTGCAGCTTATTCGTTAGGTAGGGAAATGGGCAGACTAGGTTGGCCAAGCAGTCCTTATCTGCTGTCAGATTCTATGTTTCTATGTTTCTATTAGTTTCGCAGCATCAAATTTATTTTGTGCCTGTTACTGCTGCATTCTGTGTGTTACCAAGTGTAGAGCAGATTGGCCACAAAGTGTATATCTGTCGGGAGGCTCTTCCACCACCAGCCCTCTCAATTTATTACTTTATTTATAAAATTATACAATGTTGCTCTGATAACAGTTGGCTATAAAATGCGTCTTGTGGAAAGGGGCAGAAAGCAGAGCAAGGCATTCAATGAGGAAATTAGATGGAGAAAAAAAATAATCCAAATCTGAGTGAACAGCAAAGTACAGAAATTGCTGCATTCACCACGTATATATAATGCAGCATTTACCAACCCATGTGCCTGCACATCCATGCCAACTGAGCTGTAAACTATTCTAGTTGGCAGTAGCCATACTCACTGTTTAAAAAGAGTAACGACAGATGTACAGGGTCATGATCAGAACACCCCCAGTAGTTTATCAAATTGCAGCCGACTGCCACTGCACACACAAGTCAGGGTACCATGACTGAGTGTCCCTGTATCTAAGTAGAGCAGATCATGCACAAAATGTGTGTTTGTCAGGAGGTTCTCCCACCCCCAGCCCTTTCTGAACCACAGTGCACAGTTTGGCAGGGTGGAGTTCAGCTTGGATTGAAAACGAAATGTAGCTGCTGATTCATAACATATCTCAAGGAAAGCAATGCAAATCACTCCTCCCAGACAAATGAAAGAGAAAAAGATTAGTCCTACATTTTTTTCTCTTTTTAAGGCTTCCCATGCTGGTGTAGCACAACTTTGTCTCTTTTCCCAGTGCCTTTTGCTGATGGAAAGTTCATAGGAGAGCCTGAACTCTTGTTTTTATTTAGGGGGCAGTATATGCATCTTAATGCAGTTTCTCAAATGCAGTCTACAGTGTTTATATAGAAGAGGAAGATGCAAAAGGCAGTGCTCGAACAGAGAACCCCCCTTTGGCAGGCAGGACAGAGCTGCAGCTGCTCATTCTCCCATATCACTGTTCATACTGTGGATGGCATAGTCTCTGCTGTCGGTTCAGTTTTGCAGTGTGCTACTCTGTAACCATATGAATATTAGCGGAGGGATACAAATCATAATAAATATATAAATCTAAACAATTAGACTGATTCTTTTATCTAGGGCATTGTATGTTAGGTTTGTCCTGGATTTTCTAACAGTTTAGAAGTCAGAACTCTAATTTCAGATCCTGAACTCTCATTTGTGTTAGGAGGCAGTACAAGCACTTTAATGTGATTTCTTAAATAAACCCTAGTGTTTATTGTGATTTGAAACATTAATTTTTTGCAACACAAATATATATTTTCATTTTATAAGAAAGGGTCACTATCACAGCAGTACAAGGTGGTGATGATGCATTGCCGACATACAATTGTCCTCGGTCCAACCGGAGTCAGTAAGGCACCAAACTTAAATGGAGATGAGGAGATCAGGATTGGTATAACAGTGACTTGTTAGTTTCTAATAACTCCTTGGCACCTCCATGATGAGAACTTTTTACTCTCTGTGCTGTGCCTCCATTTCAAAGCAGTCTAGGGCTATAAACGAGCCTTGGCGCCTGGCTAAGCAGCAATGATTGATGACTTGTTATTAAATTGGTACTCTTTAAATCATTTAACCAATCTTTTCCTTACTTTGATCCATGATTGTAATTTTTGTAAAACACTGCAAACTGTATCAGGTTCTCCATGTCAGTTTGCATGTTCCTTATTTAAAAAACATTAAAATAGATTATTAATTATGACAGTGCTTTTCTTATTAGTCCCCCCCCACCACCACAAGTCATAAAGAAAACATATTTTGGCAATGACTTCATAGGGCTACAAAGTTGTACATGAACCTGTTTCATAAACTCTGTATTAATTCAGTCCTATGCAGTTTATGAAGAATGACAGCTTTACTATATGCTTGCAAACAATATGGCACATAGGGAAGTTCATGTTTTCAATGAACACAGATAGAACAGCCCACAGTTCATTTTTAAAATGTTTCTTGGAAGGAAACTTCAGATTCCAGTGATGTTTGAGTGTGTGGTTTAGTACCTCCCACATATGTGCACACCAGCGATCCCTCAATTTCAGGAAACTGCCAATTGCTTCATATTTAGTGATTCAGACTGATTAATTTCCACCTCTTTCTAAATTGTGTCAGTGCTGCCAGATGGAACAATTGCATATAAAAGGTGGGAAGAGCAATTATGATAAAGAAAAAAATGCTAACTTCTGTAGTTTATTTTGCAGAAATGCCACCGTATATAAAGCCTTGGGAATCATTAAAGAGCTGCTATTAAGCATCCAAACATACAAAGAGATGCCCCCTCCACACCAAAAAATAAATAAGCCCAGCAGTGTTTCACACCTCAGCAGGAACTTTATCAAGAGCTACATGTGTTTAAAATCACCATTCCTTAAATACCCACTATAATTAAAGTTAGATTCCTTAAGTGATAATATTCTTCTACAACCAGATAAACATAATCTGTACATATCCATATTAGAAATGCCTGATTGCTAAAAAGATCACAGATACTTTCAATCATTGCATATCAATCCATACTAATGCATGTTACATTAAAAGCCCCTTTTACCCCATTTAGAGAACAAATAATATGTTATAAACCACAACGGTCCCCATGAGTAACCATTCATCAGTCGTGCTAATTGCCATACAACCCATGTCCTTATGATTTTGAATACTATCTCACACTCTGTTGTTGAGCTCATTTTCAACCAGGTTCTCCCAATTGCTGCATGCCACTCAGTTCCCTTCATCCCAAATGTAAGTTCATCATAATATTATATATTTCTTGCTACAGCTTATTTTTTTGCCTTTTAAGAACATGATCTTTCAAGTCTTTTGTTATGCTTCTAACACAGTTGCATCCAATTCTAGTGTCAAGCCACAAAAATATGGAAGAGAGCTGGATGAATACTGTGTTAACTTATTTATAGTACAGACATAAGATACAATTTTCATGTATTTCTGGAGATTTTTTACAGACACAGTGTTAGTTCTAATCTTGCATTCAAATGGAGATGGGGGTTGTGCTGGTGGAGAACTCCCAATGTAAAAGTCCAGAAGATCTCGCTTTTAAGGCCCATATCCTTGGTATTCCATTTACTTTGCCCCAAATGTAAAAGCCAACAGAAATAAACAAAATCACCAGAAGTAAAATGTATTGCATGTCTGTATTATGAATAAGTTAGCATAGTACTGAACCAGTCCTGATCCATATTTCTGGGGGTTGAAACCAAATCTGGATATGAAAGTGGCTTTTACCTAACTGATATTGATATACATATTGCCTGTTTTATTACCGGGTAGGTAAAAGTAGAGCTTTTTTCCTGGTTGTAAATATGGGTGCTGACAGCCTGAATTTTTAACAGAAAGATCTAAGTGCTTGGATGGATTGTGTAAAAAGTGTAAAAAACTCCAGTTAATGCAAGGAGCCACCAGGAAACACCATGTGGTCCAGCAGACACCTAGATTATTAAAAAAAAAGATGCGATGTCAGAGGCATAACAACAAACAGAACTGTAACAAGAAAAAAGTAATATTATGATGAATTTGCCTTTGGGACTGCAAAACTAACTATTAAAGGTGGGGAGATGAATTATAATAAAAAAAAATTATATTTTCTACAGTTTATTTTGCAGAGATTCCACAGAGTAAAAAGGCTTGGGAATCACAAGAGCTGCTATCAAGCGTCATATCAGTGTTGCTATCAGAGGAGGAGGGAGTTGCAGTAGGAAAAAGTGATGCAATGCCAGTTAACTGTTCTGTCAGCTGTATAGCTGGCACTGCTTAGACACTGGGGCTGGGAGGTGCATAGTCGTGAAGCTGGCTGCCCATCACCTCAATAGAGAGCCTGTTCCCTCTCCTCACTCTTTCTCCTTTTCCAGCTTATTTAATGCAGTCTGTCTTTTGGAAAAGGAAAATGGGTATGCCACTGGAAAGAAAGTCAAGGGGCTGGGCAGCAGTAACAAACAGTGATGGGCAGGCTCTGGTTGAACAGACCTACTGCTATCTGAAGCTCCAGATTGGAGACTTGACGCCAAGGAGGAACACCTTCCCTTAAACAACCCAGCCCTTATGGGACTAAACCCTCTACCCAACACACAAACATATACCTCTAAACTGCCTCACATGACAAGAAACAGTTCCTGGATGGCTTTATTTCAAAGAGTTTTTAAATTTTCTACAGACACAGTGTTAGTTCTAATCTTGCATTCTAATGGGGGTTGGGGTTGGCAGGCTTGTGGGCTGCTGGAGAACGTTCAATGTAAAAGTCCAGAAGTTCTCCTTTTTAAGGCTCAGATCCTTGATATTCTCTCCCTTTTGCCCTAAACGTAAAAAATCTTCAGAAATAAACCAAAGTTGGATATAACAGTGTCTTTTAATTAACCAATATTGATGCACATATTGCATGTTTCATTATTGGGTAGGTGAATGTAGAGTTTCCTCCCTGCTTGAAAATATGGGCGCTGACAGCCTTATTTTTTTTCACAGAAAGATCTAAGTGTTTGGATGGACTGTATAAAAAGATCCCTTTAATGCAAGGAGCCACCAGAAGAACACCATGTGGTCCAGTAGACACCCAGATAATAATTAAAAAAAAAAAGACAATGTCAGAGGCATAACAATAGATTTAACTTTTTCAGCACTCAGAGGTCTGCACTCCATTATTTTACCAGTAATTGGGGAGACTTGGTAGGTTTTTCTGGTACTCAGGAATATAGCCAGCCAGGAACTGTTCCTTGTATTGTTAGTCAAGTTACAGGTATATGTTTGTGTGCTGAGTGGAGGGTTCAGAAACGACTGGAAAAAAAACTGTAGCAAGAAAGAAATATTATTGTGATGAACTTGTCTTTGGAACACAGATAGTTTCAATCATTGCACATCAATCCATATTAAGCATATTACATTAAAAGGCCCTTTTTCTTTTTCCTCCATTCAGAGAACAAATAATATGTTATAAGCCCCAAAGGTCCGCATGGGTAACCATTTCTCAGTCCTGCTGATTGCCTTACAACCCATGTCATGAAGACTTTGAAACTATCTCACACTTTGTTGTTGAACTCATTTTTAAGGAGGTTCTGACTGTTGTATGCTGCTTAGTTCCCTTACTCCCAAACGAAAGTTCATCATCATATTATTTTTTTCTACAGTTTTTTTTCGTCTTTTCTGAACATTATCTTTTTAGTCTGTTGTTATGCCTGTAATACAGTTACATTCTATCTATCTATCTATCTATCTATCTATCTATCTATCTATCTATCTATCTATCTATTATAGGGCATGGTTGAGCCCCTATATTTAGGGTTATGAAGCCACTTCTATGTTAAACTCGGAATTTTACATATTAATAACTTTGGACCTGTTCAACAGTTGTACATGAAATGTGGTATGCGCAGTGGGGCATGGTAGATCTCTGGATCTGCCAAATTTTGTTTCAGTTGGACTTACAGTTTTTGCGCACCAAAATGCTGAAAAATGCACTTTTCGCCAGTTATGTGGGCAGTTTTTTAGATGTTGTCCGTGGTACTGCATGGCCGTTGTGTGGTGTGCCACACTGCAGCTTGGCACATTGAAAGCACTTGGGACAAGGAATATGCTGCTTTTTGTTTGGTGAAAAAATATTAATCTATTCAAAAGTTATTAAAGTTTTACCTTCCCATTATAAGTCTATGGGAAAATTTACATGGTTATTTTGCGAAAGAAAAATGGGGTTTTGGCCATCTGGTCACTCCTCACGAGCAAAGAATTTGCAGGCTGACAATCAAAGATTCTTTGATCCCAAGGGAGGGACTAGATGGCCAGATCTGGAGGGACCAGATAGCCCAACTTTAACAACTTTTCAAATTAAATATCTCTGAAAAGGTTTTGTCTTTTAACTTGAAATTTGGAGGATGTTGACGGGATGTCCTGTAGATGTGAATTATGATGTTTAGGTGTCAGAAAATGCATTTGTTGTGGAGCTATTGTGTGGCGCAGTTTACATTTTGTGGACAGCGTTTTGCATTGTGGAAGTGGCTTGAAATATATAGGGTAGCTAGCCTTACTTCCATGGATGTACTTTTCAGTCATTAGGTGTGTAAAATGTAAACAGGTGCGGAATTCTGCTACTCTGACCAATGGAAATCTCAAATTTTAAAGTGTTATATCTTGGACATGGTTTGGTCTTTTAAATTGAAATTTGCAGGGTGCTGAGGGGATGTCATAGAGATGTGAACTATGCTATTTAGGTGTTGTGGAAATAATTTTTTGCAGAGATATTCAATGACAGGGGTGTGGTTTCAGTGCCGAGAAAGATGGACTCCTAGTATGCGTGCTCCATTCCCCAGCAAACCAAAGTAGCCACCATCCGTCATGATTCAGGGGTTCCTGAGTTCCCGAGGCATACCTGTTGTCATCCCAATCCTGGGATCAGTGAAATTTTGTGACCAATCTGCCAGAAATAGCCTAGTTGAGCCGGTTGCAGTGTGGCTTGCTCCGAAGTGAGGGATAGGGAAGTAGGCCATGCCCTGGTGCTCGGAACACTCGTAGCCATGCTTTAACATTGTGACCATCTGATAGCCACATACAGAGGCAAGACACGGTCGGGGAGAGTGGGCCCGGAACAGCACATAGTGATTACACTACTGGAGCCACTTATTCATAAAGGCATGGATCCACTACTAAATTGGGCACTGCATCAAAGCCCGAATACCAGGGAAAACGTTGCACAACCAGTGGATGTAAGGGCCTCTCTCCAGCATATTACTTCCTTGCTGGAAACCCTCCTCACCAGGGTTGACTCAATAACTACCACTCTAACAGGCAC
The DNA here is from genome assembly GCA_016271365.2 of Neoceratodus forsteri. Lineage (NCBI taxonomy): Eukaryota > Metazoa > Chordata > Ceratodontiformes > Ceratodontidae > Neoceratodus > Neoceratodus forsteri. The sequence goes on from CM057449.1 coordinate 94,488,943, forward strand.
AGTCATGGAAGTTAAGGGGATCAACAATAAAATGGACATAGTGGAGCAGCGACTGGAGGATTTTGAATTAAACAACTCCAATCTTTGGCAAAAGCTAAGAGAGCATGATGAGAGACTGGCTACCCTATGAAGGAGAGTGAAAGACCAGGAGAACAGAGGGAGGCAAAATAATATAAGAATCATTGGATTTCTGGAATGGGTTGAGGGCAAAAACACTGAGAGGTTCCTAAATGAAGAAATCTCCAGGATCTTAGGGGATAGAGGAACTGGACCAGTGGAAGTAGAGCGAGTGCACCGGGTCCCAAGTAAGGCCAGGCATTGTCAGGGTCCCCCTTGACCTATTATAGATTACATCCTGAGGTACTCTGTTAAAGAAAGAATTCTCAATGCAGCCAGAGATAGAGGGGAATTGATGTGGTGAGGGGCTCGTATTTCCTTTTTCAGGGACTTTTCGGCAGAGGTGGCTGCTCAGAGAAAAGCATTCTTACTCCTCAAAAAACTGCTATCTGAACAAGGATTCCAATATGGGTACAGGAACCTGGCTTGTCTTTATGTGTCCAGGGAAGGAAGAGATATTGTTGCAGAAACCCCTTGGGAAATTGAGCACTGGGTACACAAATACTGGCCTAAGTCGAACGTCCAAACTACAACTCCCAATAGGTTATGGGCACCTGGCCCTCTACATGAACCTGGGTCTCAGTGGAACAAAAGTATAAGGGAAGTGCCAGAGGAGGAGAGGAGAGTGGACTGGACATCGTTGCTGCCAGATGCTTCCTCCAGGTCTTCCCCACCGCCCCGCAACATAACAGGTGGGACTGCTGCTCATAGAGCTCCTCAAAATGGAGTTGAACCCACAACCCCCGTAGCACTACCCCAAAGAGGCGCAGTTCAATTTAATAGGCAGTGATCCCTCAGTGGATGAGGCTCCCCCACTAATGATCCCAGGGGCACACCATTGGCCAAGTATATCAGAGAGGATATCCATAGCTCCAGTGGCTCGAGTGAAATCCCAGATGAAATGATCATCGAAGCGACTGCGGATGTTTCATGGGCTGAGACCGAACTGAATACTGAAAATAAGCAAAATTTTCTGGACTATCGTGTGAGACCTGGACTTCTGACCTATGCGGCTGTGTCATCCACGGATGCCCACCAGTTGAGCCGAAGGGAAGAAAACATTGTTAATGACTGAGGTCTTATTCAAATACGGTCATAGTATAGAATACAGAGGCTGTATGTTAAATGTTTTTCTCATTAGAATGGTAAACGTATACAGCCCCAAAGCCCACTTTTGTGCCTGGTGTTACAGCCAGGTTACTATAGGCTTAAGCTGAAGAGCCAATGCTCCTCTCTCCCCCCCTCCCTTTTTTTATTGGGCAGTTGGCCAGTTTGGCTAAATATGCTGAATATGGCCTGTCGTGCAGGTTTTGCAGTGTTCATAGGCTGAGCGCTGGAGGATGAGGAATGCTCTAGTGACAGGCTCAACTAGCTGTCCTCGGTGTCTGGGTGGACTTAAGGACTGTATGGACGCTGCTGTCATGGGGCACTCCCTTCACCCTTCCCTATTTTTTTTCTTTTTATTTTCTTTCCCTTCTCATTAGCTCACTCCCCCCCTTTAATCATTGGGAATTTAGTTACCCCTGAAGACTTTTCTGAGTCATGTCTTGCTGGGGATGGAGAAGACAATTTCTGGTTGTTTTCTCTTTCTACCCCCCTCTTTTAGTGACAGGTCAGTGCGGCAGATTGCCTATTAAAGGGATTGGCATTGCACATGTACACCTTCTCACTGTTAGACTAGCGTGTTATTCAATACAAAGTGTTTCTGATTGTTATAAAAGTTATTTGCTCCTTTAACGGGTAATTCTTTGGTGGATAACTATTTTTTGGGGGGGACAACCAGCCTTTGGCTGGCCAGTTAATAGTGTTAACATAATTGTTTGTGCTTCCATACTAGGCTTTTACTGGGAGCTGCACAGTTGGACAAATCGTTTTCCTCTAAATCTTTCCTGTCAACTTCTCATCCCTAACTCAGTGAACTTTCTGCTGTTCTTCTTTACCTTATCTGGACTTGGATGGTGAGTACTGGCTTCTTTTCTAAATCCGAGAATATGACACGGAACACAAAGGAGGGTATTAACCTAGTATCTTGGAATGTAAAAGGGTTAAATCACCAGTCAAAAGAATTATGGTCCTTAGACACCTACATTCCTTGCAGGCGGACATTGCTTTAGTACAAGAGACTCACCTCATTGCAAGAAATGTACAGTGGCTTAAGAAAGCGTGGGTCGGTACTGTTTTAGTGAGCTCAGTGCTTAACAAGTCTAAAGGGGTGGCAATACTAGCCAAAAGTCATGCTCATGGGTACAGGAGCAAGTCGCTACAGACAATCAGGGTCGCTGGATTGTGGCTAGGTTCATTTTTCCAGGGGGGTGGGTGGTGTTGACTAATTTCTATGGCCCTAATACAGACCAGCCTGATGTCCTGCTGGATCTTAACAAAGCCATAGAAACTTTAACAATTGACCACCCACAGATTCTGATCCTCTGAGGCGGAGACTTTAACTTTACCGTAGATGCCTTCCTTGACAAATCTAAAATGACCCCCCAATCACATCCTAGAGTGTTGAGGGCTTTGTGGGAAGACATAGGTGAGTGGGGCATGTTGGATGTGTGGTGAACAGATCACCTGTCTGGACGTGATTACTCATTCTTCTCCGCAGCCCATACAACCTCAAACAGGACTGATTTCTGGCTGGCTAATTCTGCCACAGCTAAAGATATTTCCTGTGCTAAAATCCATAACATTTTGGTATCGGATCATGCACCGGTTACTTGTTGTTACACTCCCTCAGGTCAGGGAGGGTCAGGCACTAGATGGAGGTGCAGCCCTCTTCTTCTCCATGACCCTGACCTTTGTACCAAAATAAGGAAAGTCATTAGGGACTACTTTTCCCTTAATCATGAGGTCGATAACTCCGCAACCACGGTTTGGGAGGCGTTTAAAGCAGTTTTACGTGGGCATATCATAGCTTACTCTGCACACAAACAAAATGAGGTGAGCAGAACTAGATAAGCTGCAAAGGGAGCTGGCAACACTTGAGACTAGGTTCAGAGGCTCTGGGGGAGGGGGATCTGACCCAAATCTTCTCAGAGAAATCGTGGGGCTAAAGTACAGTATTAATACCATATTATACCAGAAGGCCGATTTGGCACTTTTTAGATCTAAGCACCTATTTTGGGAAGGAGGGGAGAAAAGGGGGAAACTGTTGGCGTATCAATTGAGAAAACAGCCAGCATCCTCCAGGATACATGCCCATAGAAATATACTGTAGATGGTGAGGTGATCTCCTCCCCTCAGAAAATTAATGCATGCATGCAGCATTTTTACAAGAGGCTTTACCAAACACTCTCTACCTTAGAGCCCAGTCAGTTGGAGATGCAGGTTGGGCACTTGTGTACAAAAGCCAAAATTCCTCAACTACCAGAGGACGTGCAGAAGGCATTGGACTAGCCATTCACAGAGGGGGAGGTGATGTCAGCCCTATCTCAGTTGTCTCCTGGTAAGTCCCCAGGGCCAGATGGGATGACCACAGAACTTTACCAGATACTGGGTACAGATATTAGTACTCCCTTGCTGTCTATGTTACAGGAAGCACATGGGATTGGTATCCTTCCGCCTTCAATGAGGGAGGCTCTGATCACCCTCCTGCCAAAAAAGGCAGATGATCTGCTTAACTGTTCCAACTATCGGCTAATCTCCCTTATGTCAGTGGACAGTAAGATAGTGGCCAAAGTGCTCACCATGAGGTTAACAGAGGCACTGCCATCTATTATTCACCCCTCCCAAGTGGGGTTTACAAAGGGGTGAGCTGCAGCTAGCAACATCAGGTTGGTACTGGACTTGAAGTGGGTTGCAGTGCACTCCAAAGATCCCATGGCAGCATGAGCGGTGGATTTCACTAAGGCTTTTGATTCAGTCGAATGGCCCTATCTACATGAGGTTCTGTGTCATTATGGATTTGGCCATTATTTTCGACAATGGGTCAAGGTGCTATATAATGCCCCCTCAGCTAACTAACAAGGACATCTCTCCTTCCTTTCTCTTGCAGAGGGGCACCCGACAAGGTTGCCCCCTATCTCCCCTGCTATTTCTTGTGGCCTTAGACCCGCTCATATGAACGTTTCAGATCACGGAGGATGTTAAGGGTATAAAGGTGAGCTAGAAGGAGTATCTCACAGCCGCATACGTGGGTGATCTGTTACTGACTCTGACCCACCCAAGGGACTCATTCCCTAAAGTTCTGGAGATATTAAAAAAATTTGCACAACTGTCTGGGCTGTGAATTAACCAAAGTAAGACCAGTGTTACGCCCCTCAACGCAGCCTATACAAGGTTATGCCTGCAGGACCTTACATTGGCTTGGGCTCCAACTGTTTTTTCTTATCTCGGTATCACTATTCCAGCTCAATGGAACAACCTTATATCAGAGAACTTTAACCCTTTAATCTCCTCACTCTTGGTGGAGGTCAATAGACGGAAACGCCTCAATCTGTCTCTTCCTGGAATAGTGGTGACAATCTGTATGCTACTACTACCCAGAGTGGCATATCTACTTAACAACCTCCCAATTGTCTTGCCCTGTCAGGTGTTTCATAAATTGGCTAAGATAATTGCCTCCTTTATTTGGGAGGGCAAGACTCCCTGGTGGAGTCGTAGAAAGCTACAGGAGCACTGGACCAAGGGAGGCCTAGGACTCCCATGGTTGCAAGGTTATCACTGGGCCTATACCTCTGTGCAGGCCACAAAATCATTTGTCTCTTCCCGTAATACTCCTCCACAATGGGTATCTTTGGAAGCCCAGTTAATGACCGAAACTCCTTTGGGGACACTCCTGACTGGCACACACACAGGACTACTAACCAACTCATGCCAGTCATGGCTGGAACAAGGTGGGCATGGCTTAGTATCATGGCAGCTTCCAATACTCCGAAGACAGCCAGATCCATGCCATACTGCTACCTGGCACTTTGGCATAATCTACTTCTTACAGTGGACAACAAAATGCTTCACTGGCTGGAATGGGAAAGAAAAGGGATATGCGTCATTCAAGACCTATATATGTACAATTCCAGTGCTCTAATGTCCTTTACACAATTAAGGGCCAAATACTCCTTACCAGCCAGGGATTTTGGGAGATATTTGCAGATCTGTTGTGCAGTTCACAAGATTAAGGCACTGTCCCCAAGAGATCTTAAGTGGGACTGGTTGTCACAGCTACACAATAAAATCTCTTTAAAAGGTACAGCTGGTAAATTCTATAGTACCTGGTGGGAGGCGCAGCCAGATCACACTGAATCTCACAGGAAGGCCTGGAGTGAAGAACTCCATCTCATAATTACTTGGGAAACGTGGTCCAAATGCCTCCATCTTGCTCATTCTGCTTACCAAGATGTTAGGAGCCAGCAGATCCAACTTAAGATTTTGCTTAGGTGGTATCATACGCCTGTGACCCTTCACTCGTGGGGTATGTTACCTCGTGCTCAGTGCTGGAGATGTGGGTGTTGCCCTGCAAATATGCTGCATATCATGTGGGAATGTCAGAATTTGACTAACTTCTGGAATGCTCTAGCAATGGATTGCTCTGGGATTTTGGGGGTTCCCATTGATATCTCCAATCCATTCCTTTTGTTGGGGGATCCATCCCCTGTGGGTTTCCTGCCATGGCCTCACTTAAGCTGGCTGTTGACTGTTTTGTTGGAAGCGAAGAGGCTGCTGCTCTTATCTTGGAGACATGCACAACCCCCATTCCCTCTGGCACTCAGAGGTAGCAAGGCTAGCCACATTTGAAAGGTTGACGTATGCCAATCGGGGTAAATTATCTTTTTATTATTTGAAATGGGGATTGTTCCTGAATTCTACACTATGTAAAGCCCCCTTTCCACCGCCAGGCAACCCACCCACCACTCTCATGTATGCAGTAACTGATGATTGACTTGGAGGAGCCTTGATGGTATAGGGCGAGGGGTGAATACCCAGCTGGAAAAGGTAGCTCTCTACTCACTATCTTTTTTCATTATTCTTTTCCTGCTAATTATTCTTTTTCTCTCACCTTTCTGGGTCAGGTTACTCATAACCATGTTTGACCTCACTTAGTGGTAATAACCTCTCACCTTACATACACAAGCTCTCTAAGGAGGAAGACTGTTGGGGAGAGATTAGTAACTGAGTTCACAGTATTATGGAATGTATTTCATTAGATGAACATCATAGAAACATAGAAACATAGAATTTGACAGCAGATAAGGACTGCTTGGCCCACCTAGTCTGCCCATTTTCCTACCTAACAGATAAGCTGCAGATCCTAGTTAACCAACAGCTTACTTCCTCCTACCCCCCACTAGGACTGCCTTATGTCTGTCCCATGCATTCTTGAATTCCCCCACTGTTCTTGACTCCACGACCTCCTCAGGGTGGCTGTTCCATGCATCCACAACCCTCTCTGTGAAAAAATACTTCCTCACATTACCTCTGAGCCGTTTCCTCTATCTTCAAATTGTGCCCCCTTGTTCTTGCACATCTCTTTTTCTGAAAGATGCTACCCTCTTGGACTTTGTTGATTCCCTTGAGGTACTTGAAAGTTTCTATCATGTCCCCTCTCCCTTCTTTCCTCAAGGGTATACATATTAAGCTCCTTTATTCTTTCTTCATATGTCTTCTGGTGCAGACCCTGCACCATTTTGGTTGCCCTCTTCTGGACAGCCTCCACTCTGTCTATGTCTTTGCAGAGACGGGGTCTCCAGAACTGCACACAGTACTCCAGATGGGGTCTCACCAACTGTCTGTACAGAGGGATAACAACTTCATGTTTTCTACTATTGATGCCTCTTCCTATGCATCCCAGTATTCCCCCAGCCTTCCTTACTGCCTTCTCACATTGCTTGCCCACCTTTAGGTCATCTGATATAATTACTCCCAGGTCTCTTTCCAGTTTTACTGTTGTCAGTATCTCACCCCCCATTGTTTACTCTTCCCCATGGTTTTTGTTTCCCATGTGCATTACCTTGCACTTCTTTGCATTGAATCTGAGCTGCCATACATTTGACCATTCCTCCAACCTTGCCAAGTCACTTCTCATCCTTTCCACTCCATCTTGTGTATCAACCATGTTGCACCAGCACTACTGTAACACAAATCAGCAGTATTTTGTAACCTGAAATGTGAAGTGTATCACTGGGACGGATGTATAAGTGATAATACATTGTTAACTTTCTGTCAACTAAAGAAAATACAATAAAACACTCCTATGATAAAAAGAGATATTCAATGATGTAATTGACATTTTTCTCATAGGATTACATTGCTGTCTGTGTCATGACTTTCGGCACCGTTATCTCAGAAACAAAGCGAGATACAGACTTTTTGCTACAGGTAGCTACAGGTAGCTAGATCACCTTTAGGTGATCTAGCCACTAGAAAAAGATCAGAAATCGTAGAGTAAGCCTGCAGTGGAATTTTGTTTATATGTTGCACAGTTCATGAGATATTGTGAAATTACTGTCACGAGGGTTGAAAGAGTGTCTGTCCAGTGCTTTTCGGTGCCCACAGTTCGGAAACAATGTGAAATATGGGTACAGACTTTCAATGTTGCATGAAGTACTCACTATCATGATTACAATGATGCTAGAATTTTTTTTTCTAGCGTTTACGGATCCCAAGATATGCCCAAATTACTGTTACAAGGGTTTGGTGCCCTACAGTGCTGCTGCATGGCTCCATAGCTTTGCGTAAGTGGGAGCGTGGGCCCAGATGCATATTGTTATGCAATAATTGGCAACTTGGTGGGAGCTGCACTCCACACTCCTACCAATACGTGTTTTTTACTACTTATATTACACTTTTTTCAAAAAGTAAGGAAATTCTATGCAAAAAACTGAGTTAATGCTTCATTTAAGGTTAATGCAAAAAAAGTCAGGAAATGAGACATTAGGGTTGAACCGCTAACTCCCCTCACACACACCACCTCGATTCTCCACAGTCTGACTGACGCCGGGGTGTGTCATTGGGGTCGTGAGGCTTACATCTCACCCCATTCTTCTTTACTGTAGCATGTCAACATGCTCAAACATGGAATATATTATAAGGGCATGGTTGTGACCCTATATTTAGGGTTATGATGCCACTTCTATGTTAAACTCAAAATTTTGCATGTTAATAACTTTGGATCCTTTCAACGGATTTGCATGAAATTTGGTATGCGTGGTGGGGCATGGTAGATCTAATTATCTGCAAAATTTCATTTCAGTCAGTTTTTGCACACCAAAATGCTGAGAAATACACTTTTTGCCAGTTATGTGGGCATTTTTTTTTCATTTTGTCCATGGTGCTGCGTGGCCGTCATGTGGCATGCTGCTCTGTCAGTTGGCTCATCTGAAAGAGCTTGGGTCAAGGAACATGCCACTTTTCATTTGGTGAAAAAATACTAATCCATTCAAAAGTTATTAAACTTTTAAGTTCCCATTATAAGTCAATGGGAAAATTTATATGGTTATTTTGTAAAAGAAGAATGGGGTTTTATCCATGTAGCCCCGCTTCACAATCAAAGAATTTGCAGGCTCATGATCAAAGAATCTTTGATCACAAGGAATTCTTTGATCACGACGGCCGCCATCTTGTTTTCAGTTTGCGGTCAGAAAATTCAAATATCTTGGCCAGGGGGACTTCTGAGGTGAAACTATGGTGGGTTTTGCTCAGGGTTCTTCCCTCTATTGAACCATGCCCATGGGTTCTTTCAAAATGGTCAAAAAATAGAGTTTTTAACTTTTTTGTTCTTTGATCGTGGCTTGCTAATGATCTTTGATCGCGAGCATGCAAATTCTTTGATCGCGAGTATGCAAATTCTTTGATTGCGAGATTCTTTGACCGTGATCTTTGATCACGAGGGTGTAACTAGATGGCCACTTGAAAAAATCTGTTTTCTTAGCTCAGGGGTGGCTTATTAAGCCACAAAAGGGTGGGTTTTGCTCAGGAGGCTTCGTTCAATAGAGGCATGGCTGTGGTTTCATGCATTTCTGCCTAAAAATTGAGTTTTAACATTTTTTATTATTTGATCATGAGCCTGCAAATTATTTGATTGTGAGATTCTTTGATCTTAATCTTTGATTAAAAGGTAGGGACTAGATGGCTAGATTTGGAGGGACCAGATAGCCCAATTTTAACAAATTTTCAAATTAAATATCTTGGAAATGGTTTGGTCTTTTAACTTGAAATTTGGATGGTGTTGATGGCATGTCCTGTAGAAGTGAATTATAGTGTTTAGGTGTCAGACAATACATTTTTTGTGGCGATATTGCGTGGTGCAGTTTATGTTTTGCAGACAGCGTTTTCCATGGTGGTAGTGGCTTGAAATTACTAGAGTAGCTAGCCTTACTGCCATGGATGTACTTTTCAGTCGTTAGGTGTGTAAAATGTTAATAGGTGTGGAATTCTGCCAGTGAGATGAATGAAAATCTGAAACTTTCACATTTTATATCTCAGAAACAGTTTGGTCTTTTACATTGAAATTTGGAGTGTGTTGAGGGGATGTCCTGTCCATGTGAATTATGGTGTTTAGGTGTTGGAAAATTAATTTGCTGCACCCATATTGCATGACACACTTTATGTTTTGCATATGGCATTTTGCATTGTGGTACTGGCTTCACATTTATAGGGTGCCTAACGTTATTGCCACGGAGGTAATTTGTAGTGGTTAGGTGTCTGACATGTAAAGAGGTGTTGAATTATGCCACTCTGATGGCTGACACTTTGCTTTCTTTCAAGGTGGTGGGCCCCACACTCCCACCCATATGCGCTGCCAGCAATACATATGATATTCAGTACTTATACTCTTATCTTAGGCAGGAACTTGCAAGTTGGTGGGAGCACGGGGCTCGAAGAGCCCGCGCTGTCACCAACTTGTGCAACTTTCTACTTTTATATTCTTTATCAAAAAGTAAGGAAATTCTACACAAAAAAACTTTGTTAATGCATCATTTAGGGTTAAAACACAAAAAGTCAGGAAATGAGACCTTTAGGGTTGCCCCATCCCCCCTCGTGGACCTGACCATCATCCCGAGATTGACAGCTGACGGGGTGTGCCATTGGGGTTGTGAAGCCTAAATGTCACCCCATTCTTCTTTACTGTGGCTTGTGAATATGATTACAGATGGAATGGGGTGACATTTGGACCTCCAAGCACAATGCCTAATATCAGCTGTCAATATCTTTGATGATGGAGGATCCATGAGGATGAGCAACCTAAAGGTCTCATTCTGACTTTGTTTAACTAATATCGTTAACAAAGTTTATATATTTAAATATATATGGATTTTTAACAGATTTGGTTTGGCTAATTGTTTTGCTGTCTATTTTTATATATGGGTATTTGTATTTACAACAAAAACACATTTTCTCACATGTAGTTTTGTATATATGTGTAGGATGGTTACAGCGCAGCTGGCATGTGTCCTTGCATATAATGGTGCCATCATTTTATTATGCATTGTTTCATTAGTATTTATTGGTGTGTTTTGTACTGGATTTATTTCAGCATGTTTAGACCTGCACTTTATATGGGTAGTTTTGTATAAAAATCTTATACACAGGGGGTATGGTTATTATTTTTATGTTTATAGATTTATTTTGTATGCATTCATTTGTATTAAAAAAAGTTTTAATTTGTTTTGGGGGGGCACCTTACCTTTAATCTTTACCTTTATATGTAATATATTTAAGCTGCATTACTCCCTACCACCTCAGCTTTGAGAAAGCGCATTTGTGATGTGAAAACATTTGGCTCAGGTTTTGGGATGGGCACCATGCATCCTGCCTTACTGGCTTGCCTACTTTTGGATTAAAAATTGGCTGTTATCCTGCTACATCTGCTGTTGAGTTTAATTGAAAGCTTGGACAGTGATGAGGTGCTGACCTATGTGTGTCTTGTGAGTACTGATTTTTGGTTTTGGCCCCACAATTGTCATTCTGTAGCCACCTGCTCTTGTTGTTAAATTAATACTAGCTAGACATCGGATGGATAACTGGATCCTATCGCTATCTGAATGGGTTCAAGAATGTCTGATGGCTATTGCTGCTGAGCGCATGGTAACAGGTTATAACTCTACTTCTCCCTGTGTATACCAACATTGGTCCCAGCTTTATGACCACTTGCTCAAATAAGCATGGGGGAGGTTCTATTTAATTCATATTAATGGTTGTATATACAGACTCTTTCGTTGTAAGCACACTGGTTGAGGGTGGGGGGATGGGGAGGGTAGAATAGTTTTGACTATATTGTTTGTTTATGTTCTTTTATGATTCTTTTGTACTTTTGAAGTGTTCCTAATCTTTGTTATTCTAACAAGATGATTCCCATGGCCTAATGGTATTTCATTTTAAAAATTCAATAAAGTTTACTATGTTCAAAAAAAAATGACTTGACTACACCAAGGATCTATATAGAAAGATGATCTTTCTATATTTGTTGTTGCAGCAAGATAAAGAGTTGAGGCTATTGCTATTGATAACATTGAGGACAGGTTTCAAGTAGTGGTGGGCGAGTGGGCTCAATTCACTCCGTGAAGTGATTCACGGAGCAAAGGTGAATTCGCAGAGTACTCCGCAATACGAAGCGGGTAATTTGCATTATAATGGGTAGAGCAAAGTCCATTGAAAACAATGACTTTGCATTACTTCGCCTTCCCAGACCACTACTCCACAAATTTTAAAGGCGAAGTGCATTGAAAACAATGTACTTCGCCTCACTTCACCTTGTTATTAAGATCCAAAGGCAAATTTTGCAGTGATTCATGGGATTTCAGGTCACATGGGCTCTATATTTTTCTGCACAACCTGTGTGTGTAGGAAGCTGTAGGAGACGGTGTGCTCTGAGAGCTGTCTGTCATTCAAACCTTCTAAAAGCTGTTAAGAAAGCCTTTTTGAGTATTTTTTTGCGCAAATGTTAGGTAGTTCATCAATTGTAGGAAACCCTCCTGTGCGCATACCATCAAGTGTTTATTGTTTGTGTGTGGATTTTGAATGTTAATGTAGAACATTCAGTCTGTGTAGTAAGAGACAGTGAAAGTGTGCTCTGGGGGAGGGGCGTATCTGTGATGTAGGAAGATTTAAGTTGGAGAAATAGGGAGTTCTTTGTTTTTTGGTTATATTTTTGTTATATAACTGACTGTGTTAATGTACACACAGTAATATTGTCAGTAATTGTTGAACATTTTTTGCTGATTGTGTGTTGTGTGGTCTGGTGCAGCAGTTCATAATTTCAGGTTGTTTACAATACGTGGTATATAACTGAAGTTTTCAATTTGCTATGCATTACTTGTAGACAAATTGTGTGTGTGTGAGTGAGTGTGTTTGTGGTGCGTGACATCAAATAATACACCTTTTATTGTGCCACAGTGTAATTGCAGGCACAGCAGTGTGAACCTGCTATCCACTGCAGCTGCATGATTTTGTACTGCCATTGTGATATCTTTTTGTTTATTTTGCTGCTTGCACTGCTGTAAAAATATGCAGTCAGTGCCCCTCCCCCCACCAACAAAAGGAATTCTTTTCCAGATTGGATTGTTTGTGACTTTAGCACCACTGGTTAGTTAAGGTGTTGTTGAACTTGTGAATTTGCATCTGTATCTATTGCTGAAGCCACAGTTGTTTTTTTGGCTTCACATCCAGCGTCCCCCCCACCCAGAGTAAACATTCCAAAATCTAAATTTGATTAGAATATTGTTGTTGATCCCCCAAAATGCCCGCAAAGAGACATGCAAGCAAAGCTGTTTCTCACCATGGCACTGCTGCCAATGGTAAGATTGTCTGTGGGTGTGGTAGTATGCAGATGCAGAAGTGCATTGCTGATGTGAGTAAAGGGATTTCTCCTGCAGTGTTTTTTTACAGTCCAATCAGTAGCTTCACTCATAGTTGGAGGAGATGATGTTGTCCCAGCTGGTGGTGTTAGTGCAGTTGCTGGTGGTGTTATGAGAATTGCTGCCTCAAGTTCCACTTCTGACCATTGTACCACGTCCAAAAATATAGTGCAGTGTGAAGCAGTGCAAGTGAGTGGCAGTGTAGATGATGTCATACTTTCCAGTAATATCCAGTAACTGAACATGAGAATTCTGATAATCATGTCAACGATAGCATACAATGTGACATTTCCTCCACCATGGTTCAGGTCAAACATTTGCCATGCAGTGATTCACAGTGTGGTGAAAAAATATCAGGTGATGGTGGTGTTGATGATTATTTATAATTTATATATTTATTTGTTGAATTTTGTTGACCCGGTAAGCCCACTAGGCCTAGAAGTCCTTTTTTAAGGGTGACCGGGGAGAGGGGGGATACAGATGGTAAGCAACTGAAATTGATCCAGATTAAGCTGTTGGTGGTATTTTTAGTGAATGGGAGAACTTTGGCCAGGACACCATGAAAATTCCCCTACTCTTGCTGTAGGGGCACTGCTGCTATGGAGGAAGGAGTTTTGAAAGCTCATTCTGCTGGGGTACCTGTGGGAGAGAAGGTCTCCCTGCCCACAGGTCCAGCTCAGGAGACCAAGACCGATGTTGCTGCATTGATGGAAGCTGAGACTGCTGAGGCTACAGAGATTAAAGACATAGTGAGTGCTCCCCATGGCCTTTTTGCATCTAATGAAGTCTGGCTAGACCACATACTGAGGCAAAATAAATCTTTGTGGTATGGAGGTTCAGAAAGCGCTACTAAGGAATGGACTGTAGATGCAACAATCAAATGTAATACTACTCAGCCTGACATGATAGATCCTGATGTTTTACAAGAAACTGTGAAGGTAATACAGGATGTTCTGGTTATGGAAAACGCAGATACTGTTGCATTACATAGTTGGGTGACTCAGCACTGTGACGTAGGAGCATCAAAAGAATTATTGCGGCCTGAGTCAGTTTCGGCAGAGGAGATACTGACAGCTGCACTGGGGTCTGTAACAATGGATACGTCTCTACGATTGGAATCTGCTGAAACTGTGAGTACTGAGTTGCATACTGCACAACTAATTCACTGTAATTCAGCTAATGCTCTTGGATTGAGGAAGGGAAGAGCTGGCGATACTACTACTGTACCAAACCGCGGAAACTCCCTGATGTCTTTGGAGCATTCCTTGTTGAACGTTGGGTGGAAATGGGGGGCCACTGGTATTCGGATTCCAGACCCAGCTCACAGCCCAATTCCAGGACAATCTTCTCCGACGAATGCTGAATGGTCTTGTTCTGCAGAATTTACCAGTACAAAACTGGATACTGAGTCTGAACAGTTTGCTGTTAGATGTGTTTCAGATCGGCCTATTGAAACTGGCCCGCCTTTTTACATAGAGTCGTCCTCCTCAGAGTTGGAGGGTGAAGCAATGCAACCTGCAAAGTGGGGAGATACTGGGGAAGAAGAGAGTGAAATACCTAGTGACAAACCTAATTTTCAGGAACACTCTAAATTTGCATGAGAGACATTTCGGAAGAAGGATCCTTTTTCAGGATCCCACCCCGGCAAAGATGTAATGCAGTCCAGTTAGAATATATTGGGGGGGTTAGATGTGGCCCCTGGTTGTATTTTTGTGGGACATAATTTGTTGAAAGGGTCACTGGGGTTTTTCTCTATTGAAATTCATGCTTTGATTCATGTTTCAGGGTCAGCACTGTATGACGTAAGTTTTACTTCTCCACAGGGACTAAATCGTTTTTGGACTAAATATGATACCCTGAAATTTACTGAATCATGGCTGCCTTTCAAAGCCATACCTTTAACTAAGCCTTCTATTTGACATGTGACAGTATTATTTCAGAATGAATCCATGTCTATTCATGATATTGTTTATTGATTGCAAAAGAAATGTGACATGCTTGATAATCCACAGCCAATATTTAATGATGAATGTATTTGGAATGGGGGTTGGATATTGAAGGTCCATTTAAGAAACAATAGCTTAGGCCCTGTACACCTCCCCAATAGTCTGTTTTTAGGCAATGAGAGGGGTCATTGTTTCTATCCTGGACAGCCAAGGGCCTGCTTTAAGTTTGGGGCCTATACTCATTTCAGCTCAGCCTGCGATAGATTGAAGTGCAGTATTTGTTTGGCCTTTGGTCATCACAGTTGCGACTGTAAAGAAAAGTTATGGTGTAACTTGTGTGATGCTACTGGCCATGCTTACAGGTCCTGTCCCTGGGCTACTCATAACTGCACTGACCATAAACATCAAGATCTGATAATTCAGGAAGCTCAAAAGAAAGAAATGATAAAAAGGAGAAATTTTGCTAATAGACCTTCCCCTACACACACAAACACCCCACCCCCACCTCCCCCACCCCTGTTGGAGACGACGGTAGTTCATACTGATGACACCTTACATCCCACAGAACCACCCTTGCCTTTAGACCCTGAAAATTCATTACTGGATACAACACCAGCACTTGAGGAAGAAGTTATCGTTGATGAAATGCCGCCCCCCCCCGGATGGTTAAGAGTATAGCTAAAAAGAGAAGTATGAAACAAACCAGGCCAAGGTCGAAAGTAGCGAAGACTTGTATACCAGAGGAGGAAGGGATTCTATTAACCAATAAATTTAACATTTTAGCAAAAACTACGATAGAATCAGAACAAGGAGGGGACTCAGAGGCCTCTTCTCTAGCTCTCCACTCTTCAGAATCTGAAGGGGAACAGCTGGAATTAGGGGCAGTTGAGGACAGGAAAAAAATGGATAGATACTAGAGTGAGGAGAAGTTCTAGGCTGAGGAAACCACCTTAAACGCATTCTGTTCCCTTCTTCTTCAAGGCATTTTTCAAGGTTGAGTATTGCAACAATCAATGTCATTAGTATTAGGAATGCTAAACAGAGATTGCTTACACTAACAGCCTTGAAATATTTGAGCTGTGATATCTGCCTACTACAAGACACAAGGTTAAACACAGTTTCCTTGGTCAGATCAGCACAATTGTGGTGTTGGGGCCCTTCATTTTTTTCCTTTGGAACTGAGGTTTGTGAAGGGGTAGATATTTTTTTGGGGGTGGGTTTAGAGTTTCGAGGCTGGCAGAAATATCATTGGGAAGGGCATTACTCTTAGATTTCACGAATAAGGGGGAAGGGTGGAGATTGATAAATATCTATGCCCCGCCTACAAAAAATGAACAGATTCTTATATACCAGGAAATTAAACCTTATTTAATTACAACTAAGAATGTTTTTTGGGGAGGTGATTTTAATTGTGTGGTGGACAGGAGAGATAGAGGTGCAGCTACTAGGAAAATGTATTGTGATTCGAACTGTCTTAATGAAATTATTGAACAGAGTAGTCTGCAGAATTCCTTTAGAACTCTGCATGAGGGGGGTGGACATACCTATTTAGGGGAGCATTATCTACCAGAATAGATTTTCTATTTACAAAGAAAAATGTTAATATATTTAAGGCAGAAACAATTCCCTTAGAAACCTCAGATCATGTAATTTTACACGTAATAATAGGAGGTATGATAGGGCCTCGGTATGGACGAGGATACTAGAAAATGAATACAGAAGCATTAAAGGAGAAACAAGTGAGGGCGAAGGTAACTGATTTTATTAAAGTGAGGATGACAGTGTCAGTTCTGGCTGTGAATCTCAGCACTTGGTGGGAGGAGATGAAATGGGGTTTGAAATTGTTGTTTCAATCTCACTCTACAACAACCAGACAAAATCAGTATAAAGAATACCTCAAACTCCAATTGCAACTGAATAAACTGTATTCAGTAATCAATATTCAGCATATTAGTTTAACTTCTCAAGTGTTTAACCTTAAGAAAGCAATGTTGAGCCTACAATATTCCAGGGCAATGGCAATGCTAAATGAACACAGGATCTGCTGTCCTGGGAAAACAGGTTTTGGGGATGCCTTTAAAGGCTGCTCACAGAGAGCATCAGAAAGGTTTATGAAGTCTGTTACAGGTGCTGATGATATTACAGTATCAGATTGGCTGACAATCTTACACGCAGTAACACAATACTTGTCAGCTATGTATGAGTCCTCCCCCATTAATGAGAATGTAATAACTGAATTCTTGAATTCAATTGATGTCCCCAGTATACATTTTGTACTTTTAAGAGACCTTACTATACCTATCACAGAGGCAGACATTGGGTTGGTTATTGGACATCTTAAAAAGAATACAGCCCCAGGTATTGATGGTTTACTGTCAGAATTCTCTGATACATTTAGTGACTTAGTAAAACCCGTTTTATTGGTGGTGTTTAATAGGGTGTTAGATGGTTTACAGGTGGACTTGGATTTCTGTATTGCTATCCAGATATTAGTATTTAAACATGGTGATGGGCCAGTCCTTGATAACTGGAGATCCTTAAGTTTATTAAATACTGATTACAAAATTTTAATGAAAATATTGCATAACCATTTAATCAGTATAGCATCAGTACTTATTACATCAGCACACACCTGTACAGTACCAGAATGTTCAATTAAACATAATTTGTTATTACTTCAAGAAATTGTAGAACAGGGTAAAGATGGAGGATTACAGGGTTATATTATGTCATTAGATCAAGAAAAAGTCTTTGATTGAGTGCCACATCATTTTATTTATCATATCTTATCTCATTATGGCATACCAACCTTTTTTGTAAATTGGATTTCATTATTGTATGAGAATGCAAGGGCAATTGCTTTGGTCAATGGGCATTTGGGTACTTACATTAGGATTTCTTGGGGAGTTCGACAGGGGTGTCCACTTAGCCCTTTGCTTTATGTATTTTATTTAGATCCATTATTGCGGCTACTAGAATAGGATTCCTGTATTAGAGGTATCAAGCCAATAGGTGGTGTTATGGAGGCCAGAGTGACAGCATACGCTGATGACATCTGTGTTATAGTAGCAGATCATAAGTCAATTATACGAGTTCTTGATCTTTTTGACAAATTTTCTACACCAACAGGAGCACACCTTAATAAAGGGAAAAGTACTGTGTACCCCTTAAGCGGCACTGCCATTTTACATGACACATGGTGGGTCATAAAGGTGTCTACTGAACCATTTAAATATTTAGGTTTATGGTTTGGGAGAGGTGAAAACTGTATTTTAAATTGGAAAATCAAGCTAGACTTAGCCACAACTAAAGTGGCTGTGTGGAAGACGTGGAATCAGACAAAAAAGAAAAAGGAGGCAGTAATTAAAACATTCCTACTTCCAATATATTTATTTATTAGTGCAGTCTGTCCTTTACCTTGGACTTTGGAAGCCTCTCTTTTAAGCTTTGTCTTTCAAATAATATGTGGTTGCCGTTTAAATCCCATTAAAAGGGAGGTTTTATATTTACCTGTAGAAAAAGGAGGTTTAAATCTTATGAACCCTGTAGTTTTTTTTTTATACTATTTTTTTCCATACAAATTTGATTGATCTAACAAAGCCAAGTTTAGCCCTTTGGACTCTCTTTGCCAGCCACTGGTTAAGGCCCCTCTATCAAATATGGGAGATTCAGGGGGTTTTAAAGGCCTAGGTTAAGACTACTTGTATATTTTTTAGGCCAGCGCTTATAAAATTAAAACAATGGAAATTGCAATTAACTGTTTTGTCCTTTACCCCCACTAAAGTCATTTATACTTCAATTCATACCCAAGTCAGTCCGCCAGTGGTTCAGTTCAAGGATATAGATCCACAATTTTATGTTGACATTTTGGAGTCCTTAAGGGATCCTTGTATCCCACCTTGGATTTGGGATATCACCTGATTAAGTGCACATGGGCATTTATTTGTAAAGGGGAATGCTAAGCATAAACAACTTGAAGAGTGTATGTGCCCTAGGACGTGCTGTGTAGCCCAGGTAGAATCCATATCTCATTTTCTTATTGATTGTTCATTTGTTAGACAAATGTGGGAGACAATGGTTAATGTATGGCATAACCCTTATTGGAAACGGTTGACGTATGCAGAAGTGGTAGGGGAATTTAGTTTAGGAGATCTTGGTTGCCAAAAGGGATGGTACACCTAATTCTTTCATTCATTAAGTTTACATTGTGGCAAGCAAGATGTATGTTTGTCTTGCAACAATTTTATCAAGAACCTGACAAGATTGTTACTATTGCTGAGAATGAACTTTGTAAGCAATGTATGTATGAAAAACAGCATATGTCTTCCAGTACCTGGGTCCTTTGTTGGAATGATGTTCCATTTATGAAAGACAAAATTGGATGATTTTTCCTCTTTCATTTTAGATTTACTTTTATGTTCGGTACTGTTACAGAGTTTCCTTTTAGTTTTGTACACTGCATTTTTTGAAATGTATTGTTCAGTTTTTTTTTAATAAAATTTTCCCCTACTCTTTTTTGATAAGTGCCATGGGATCTTTAGCATCCACCTCAACTACCACCAGAGCAGGCAGATGGGACCTCAGTTTAACATCTCATCTGAAAGACGGCACTTCAGAAGTGCAGCACCCCTCTCATGCTGCACTACAGTGTCAGTATTGAGATATTAACCCAAGTGCCAGGTGTGGGAACTGAACCCACAGCCCTCTTATCTCCTGGCCTCAGAGGCGAGTGTGCTACCTACTGAGCCACTGACACTGACACTCTTGCTGTTGTTGTAACATGCAGTCCACATGCCAGCATCCAAGCAGAAGATGTGGATGTGGGTGATGTTGATGAATATGATGACGATGTAATTGACCCCAGTTGGGAACTGGAGAAAAAGAAATTCAAGGTGGCTGTGTCTGGGTCTGTTTGCATTAATCCCCCCCTCTCGTAAAAACTTGTGATCTACCAGTTTCACTTGATGGTGATGATGATGATGATGATGATGACCCAGAAATAATGGTAGGTAGTCATGGTGGTCAGTTGCAGTCCAAGTGTGTCCTGCCCAAAAAATCACGTAGCACCCCCCCCCACACACACACTTCATGGCTTAAAAAACAGAGTCCAATAAGCAGCAGCAGGGACATGTTTAAAGTAAAGCATCACAATCCCTTGTTTGGGATTTTTCTTTGTGCAAAATGCAAATGAGTCAGTTGCAATCTGCCAGGTTTGCCATGTGCGTGTGAGTCGAGGTAAAAAGCGGAGCCATCTGGGCACAGGAGGATAGCATACGCATCTTAAGAACAGGCACATGGCCCTGTGGACTCAGCACAAGATGGCTACTAATACCACACTAGGGCATTCATCCTCATCATCAACCATAATGAGAATGTTATCCCTTTCCATGACTGTTAAATCAAGTAGGAAATTAAATGTGTGCAGTAGTGATGAAATAAGAGCAGAGGATTACTACAGGCATGATGAGGTGGAGGAGCATAATGATTTGGAAATGTTGTCAGTGCTGGTGAGAGTAGCAGTTTTGGTGGTGGTTGTGGTGAATGCAGTATGTCTAGTGCAAGTGGTACATCGACCCTGGTTGGTAAATCTGGCAAAATAACTGCATTTGTGGATTTGTCATCATCACCTGTGCAACCGTCTTCATCAAACATCCACACTCCACCCCCTGCCATACGCAGAGCAGAACAATTTTTCATCACACCCCATGTAAAATGTTTAAGTCAGCCCAAATTACAGAGTGGTTTTGCACATAAGCTGAAGTACCCACCCGATCATACAGTGTCACATGAACTTAATGCTGCTGTAGTTGAAATGCTGGCAATTGATCTTTTGCACTTCTCCTTTGTGGAGAATTCTTGGTTCCAGTGGTTTGCTGCACATGCCAGTCCAAAATGGAAAGTCCCATCCAGGACATACTTTTCGACCTGTGCTGTCCCCGAGTTGTACCGTACTGTGTCCGACTCAATAAGACATGACCTTCAACATTCCTCCTCTCGATTCATCCATTTAAGTATGGATATGTGGACAAGTGGCAAAACAGTGGGGAGTTCATATTTGTGTATAACTGCACATTGGGCGCGGGCACCGGGGGTTGTTTGTGCTGTTGGTAGTGTGAATAATCAGTGCAATATGGTGGAGTGTCGTGGTAGCAATCTTCCAGGAATTCGAAAGCATGCAATGATTGCTATGGGCAATGTGACCTGTTCACAGACTGGTGAAAACATGCTGTATGTGGTACTGACTGAAATTGACAAGTGACTGAACCCACGTCCCTGAGAGCTGGGTTCATAGCAAATGACAATGGGTCAAATGTGGTGAAATGCATCACGAATGGTGGCTTTTTTTGAGTTCCACGCATGGCCCGTTGCTTAAATATTGTTGTACAGGAGTTTCTGCAGCACCCTGAGGTAAAGAAAATGCTGACAGTTGCATATCATATCTGTTCTCACTTTTCATGATCTGCAAAGGCATGTGACCAACTTCAGCAGCTGCAGATGGGAAACAGCCTCCCTCAGCACCACTTGAAGCTGAAAGTTGTCACCTAGTGGAACTCCATTTTATACATGGCAGAGAGGTTGTATGAACAATACAAAGCCATCTCAGAATATCTTGTGATGCACACTAGCTGTGACAGTTCCGGGGCCTCCATGTCTATGACGACTGAACAGTGGTGCCTCATGGACTCTGTAATAACAATTTTGCGGCCTTTTGAACATGCCACACAGGCAGTGAGTGGTGAGTCTGCCTCCATTAGCCAATCAATTCCACTGCTGCGGGTGCTGAGGCAGATATTGGTGAATGTACAGCATGGCCTTGATGTTGCCGGAGACAGTACTAGCAGTATGTTGCTGAAACACATGCTGACAGTATTCGACCAGAATCATCACATCTTGAGCATTCAGCATAGTGACAACTTTGTCATAGCAACAATGCTGGACCCATGATACAAGCGTGGAATTGCCTCAGTACTGGAGGGAGGGACTGAACAGGTAAAAAATGTCAATGGGCAACTGGTGTGCTTGGTTCATGGGGCACAGAAGTTATGTGCCAAGGTCAGCAAACTTCAGCACCATAATCAGGCTGAAGGTACACCTGGAGGAGTATCAAGCATATCCTGTAAGGTGAAGGGGACTGCAGTTCCAGGTGGTCTATCATCCAAAGTGGTTGGCATCAACCCACTTTGGGAGGCTTTTTCCCAAGTGGGGATTTGTAAAATAAATGATTCCAGAGAACAGGATGATGCATCAACCACTGGACTTAGTGTGGCACAGAGAATGGTTGAGTCATAATTGTCAGTAAGCAGGCATCTGTCAATAACTGATGATCCTCTTTTGTACTGGAGTGGAAAGGTCAGTGAATGGCCAGAGCTGACTGCAGTGGCACTTAAGTACCTGACATGCCCACCCTCCAGTGTAGGTGTTGAGAGAGTATTCAGCTTAGCAGGTGCAATAGGAATCATCAGACAAACCTCTCTACTGCAAATGTTAGTTTGCTAACATTCATAAAAATGAATGAGAGGCACATATCCGTACAGACTGCAACCTCAGTATTGGTACCCTGGCCTAGTCATGGTTTTGGTGATGTAGAAATGGACTATCCTGGTGGCACTGGCAGTGGCAGCATGAAACGACCTACCACTGACGTACTGTAGATGATGACACCATGGAAAAAGAATTTTCCAGTGGTCAGACTTCAGACATAGATGACTGTGAGTGCAGCTTTCTTTATGAGGATGATGATGAGGTTAATGTTGGCAGGTTTTAACTGAAGTTGTTAAAAGGCGGTGACATTTGCTGTATGATACATGTTTTCTTTTTCATATGGTTCAATGAGTGTCCCACTTAGAGTGTGACTCAAATTCCATATGTCATGTCACATTTGTAATAGAGAGCACAATATAACCTGGCCCCTGTACCACCACCATAAGACCGCTGTTGGCCACTGCCACCACAGGGAATGACTTTGTGTGCCCCCTGTACCACCACCACCACCACCGCTGTTAGCCACTACCACCACAGGGAATGATTCTGAGTGCCTCCCCTGGACCTCCACCGTGACCAATGTTAGCCACTGCCACAACAGGGAATGACTTTGTGTGCCCCCTGAACTGCCACCATGACCGCTGTTAGCCACTGCCACCACAGGAAATGACTTTGTGTGCCCCCCATGGACCACCACCACCACCACTGCTGTTAGCCACTGCCACCACAGAGAATGACTTTGTGTGACCCCGGACCACCACCAACACCACTGCTGTTAGCCACTGCCACCACAGGGAATGACTTTGTGTGTCCCCCAGGACCACTACCTTGACTGCTGTTAGCCACTGCCACCACAGGGAATGACTTTGTGTGCCCCCTAGACCACCACCACCACTGCTGTTAGCCACTGCCACCATAGGGAATGACTTTGTGTGCCCCCCAGACCACCACCACGACCACTGTTAGCCACTGCCACCACAGGGAATGACTTTGTGTGTCCACCAGGACCACTACCTTGACCGCTGTTAGCCACTGCCAACACCACCAGATGCAGGAAGATGTCAGAGGGAATGTCATCATGTGCTGCAGCTATGACCACCAGCACCCACTACCAGTGTCATTCTGACAAAGTTTTCCCATTACATTGACCATGCCAAAGCAGAGGGAGTTGAACAGGAGACCACATCCATCAGCCACAAGCACAAGGCTTCTTACTATTAAAACTATAAAGTGAGTATGTGTACTAATGTTTTTTATGCTATTCAACTTCCTTTAGCTGTGTGTTTTGCTTTCTGTTGCTTTTCTGAGCTGCAATGGTCAATCACATATGGTAAACTTATTTTGTTTTTTTACAGGTTAACAAAAAATGACTCTCCGCTGAAAGTCGGTATCAACGGTACTACAGCAGTACCGTTCACAGGAACCTATGGAATATCCATTTCAAATCCATACCGGTGAGTATATATATTTTATTTCATCTGTTCATTTTTTTTAAAGAGTGCAACAAATCTGACTGAGGAGGATTCATAAACTGGGTGACATGTACATCACAAAAACTATTTCTGCAACATATCATGCACTGTATTCCAAACTTGCAGCTGTGCAGCCATGACAGTGTTGAAAAAGTTGGACACAGGTTGTGTTACTTGCCCTGATGTAGTTTTGAAATATACTGTAACTTGAGTTGAGAACCAGGGACACTGGCACAGTGTATTTGTTACACAGTCTGGTACTAAATTAAGTTGTGATTGATCTGCTGATTGCAGTGTGACAGCTTACTGTTTGTGTTAATAATCCAGATACCCAAGGAACAGCCACGGCGCAAACATAATTACTGCTTCAATAAAGTTGTAATAAGTCCTTCATTTCATTTTTTAGGAAACTTCCGGATGCTTTGTTGTGGCATAGTTGCCTTCTCCAAAGAAGTTCTTCAACATCAGCCCCCACACCCCCCCCCCCGGGCTGGGGCAGACATGCAACATGCAGAAGTCGTTTCAATTGATGATTATGACCATCATTACCAACCAGACTCGAGAAGGATGCAGATGAAATCTGTAAAGAAGTAACCAAATAAGAAACCATTAATGAGACCTACCTGTACATATGTTACCCCCCAAAAAATACTTACATTCATTGGCTTGAGAATTTTCCATTTCCAATTTCAGCGCAAAAAGTTCTCATCAAGCACTGGAATGTGTACACCAACAGTATCTGTGACCTGTGATACAAAACAATACACTGAGTACATGTCTATATATGTCAACCCCCCCCACCTAGAAAATACAAATATATATCAACTCACTAAGGCTACTATTAATGTACAGACAAAGGGCACCCTTCCATCCGGTTGAGGTGATCGCATCGCATTTGCGGGAATCACAGCACACTTTGGACCAGCAACAGTTCCCTCACGGTCATCATCTCTGATGGAACTTTGCATGTGGTCTAATGCTTCCATTTCACTTCATTAGCACTTGTCAATTTCCTGGACACAAGACAGATGCATTTTGGGGATGGAGAAAAAATCTGGGGACTCTGTGTGGCCACTGCGTGCATAAGTGACTGCGCAATAAATTCTGGGGGACTTTGCATGTGGTCTAACGCTCCCATTTCACTTTGTTAGCACTTGTCAATTTTCTGGACACAAGACAGATGCATTTTTTTGTGTTGTGATTGTGAGCACATAATGTCATACTTAAATTATAAATTAAAGCAGCACTGCAACAATGTGGTGACAATTTTGACTTATACTTTTTATGCTATTTTATATTGCCAGCCACTAGTTACCGTCTGACTTGTATGATACCTTTTCTTTTCATATTTGTGTTCGCTTTTACTATTTTCTCATGTCCTAAAAAAAGAGCACACCTTTTAATATTGTTCTGACCAGATTTTTATCACTATTTCAGCTGTTTTTGAATAAATATTGTTTTATGAGGTCATAAAACACTGCCTGTTGCATAACTGTTAATTTTACAACAAAAGTGATATATAATAACTGATGGAGAAAAGCAGCAGAAAATACTGACAAAGACCTGGTCTGTACCGTATTAAAAGGAGTGCTCCTTTTATTGTTTCAGACATAAAAAAAAGTAATAAAGCAGACTCAAAAACTGGAAAGAATAGTATCATACAAGTCAGGATGTAAGTAAAGTGGCAAATGTAAAAATAGTATTAAAAGTATAGGTCAAAATTTCAAAGATTGTTGTACTGTGCTTTTAGCATTCACCGTTACATATATATTAGGTACTCTATGTGTGGGTGCCAGGGTTTTTCTTTATGTCACATATGTAATAAGCTTGCTAAATACCATACTTGTTAAACTGTCATGATGATCGTTTGAAGAGCTACCCAGTGTTCCTGCCCCTCGCGTTTTAACGTTATGAGGATGCTGAGATCGTAGCACGCCTATTATATTGGTAATAAGAAGTTTCCAACAAGTTTTATAGTGAGATAACGTTTGTGATGAAATGTGGGCACGTTTCAACCAACAAGGCCCCGTTAGTTGAAATACTGTCGCTACTTCACCACCAAACTGACCATTATAACAAAAGAAACATTCTGAAAGCTGCCGCATCAGAATCATGAGCGTTTCCCCACTCTCCCTGGAATCACATCATAATGTT
Source organism: Neoceratodus forsteri (assembly GCA_016271365.2). Lineage (NCBI taxonomy): Eukaryota > Metazoa > Chordata > Ceratodontiformes > Ceratodontidae > Neoceratodus > Neoceratodus forsteri. The sequence continues at coordinate 94,514,902 of CM057449.1, forward strand.
GCTGAGCATGGGGGGAGCAGAACTTGGGCGGCTCTTCAGAACTGGAAGTCCTCTATGACCCAGTGTAATGAAATTATGGGCATTTTTGCCAGAAAAGTATTGCACTATGTAAGGACATGTGGAGCAAGAAAGATTCCCCTGGAAGTAAGGCGCCCATATATTGGGTGCAATGCTGTAACTTGGTGAATTTCTTTAATGTTTATTTCAAAAACAAAATATTTATGGAGCCTCAGTAATGTTTACTTTGTGTCAGGACTCATGATTTGAAGTGCTTCGCAAAAAGCATGACTGAGCAGTGCAAGTGTGTTGTGCTAAACTGCATATGTGCCGTCAGTGTTCTTTCCTGTGTGTGCATACATTGTCCAGCTTCGTGCAAACATATATATGGTGTAAATTGTTGCAGTATCTCAAGAATAAAGATAAGAAAGAATATATGATGTATATTTTATTTGTACCATCAGCACCAGCGGAGTAAGTGATATGATATTTTTTTCAGAGTTATCAGGTCAGTGTGCGCCTCAGTTACTCACAGTGCACACATGACTTAGCAGAGATCATAGCAAAAAAAAACACATGCTGTCCTAAAAGTCATGTGTGCAGTATGTAAATAAGGTGCACTCTGGCCAGACACCTCTGAAAAAGTATCGTATAACTTAGTCTGCTGATGATGATGGTGACAATAAAATATATGTTATTCTGCTCGCTATTCTTTATACCATAAACACTACAACAAGTCAGCAATATATGTTTGCAAGAAGCTGCACAATGTCTGATGTCACACACACACACACACACACACATATACACACACACACACACTGGAAACAACACTGACTGCACACATGCAATTTAGCACATCATACTTGCACTGCTCATACCAACTTTTCCACAACCACTCCACAACAGAAAGTCAACATTACTGAGGCAATGGATTATAATAACAGGGCAATAAGGAGCATAGATTACTGTCTGTTATTAAACAGGAAAAAAAACACAAAACACTACAGCAGTGGGGGGGAGAGGTGTCCAGAAAAAATGAGTTAATGGGGGATCCCATGATGTTGCGGCAGCAGATGGAGCATCGGCACTGTCTGGAACTGGTGTTGCTTGATCTTCTCCGCCTGCTGCTGCACAGCACCCACCCTCTCATAGCTTTCCTCCAGTGCAGCCCACAACAGTGCAATGTCTGCCTGCTCTGCAGGCACTGTGGCAGGGTCCACTAGTGTGGGGGGAAAGCCAGGTAGTGGTGGTGGTGAGGGTGGTGGTGGTGGCAGTGGTGGCGGTAGTGGTGGAGCAGCTGCTGCTGTGGCCTTCCTCCTGCTGCAGTGGCAAGGCACAACACCAGCACCCTCTGCCACTGCCACTGAAGGGCCAGCAGGTGGAGGCCTGGCCCGTTCGGTGGCAGCCTGCCACTCCACCTTGTGGTGGTTTATCATATGTGTGCGCTGGCCACCAGTCCCCAGATGTGTCCCTCAGGGGCCACGGCGCACCTGCACACCACATAATTGACACACCACAACAGAGCTGTCCTCTCCCCCCACACAGTTAAAAAAACTGCCAGACTGGGGAGCTGCAGGGAGGACCAGGCACAGGAGGGGCAGATGTAGTGCCGTCAGCACTGTCATGCACCTGGGGTTCCATCTGCTGCTGTGGAGGGGGTGCTGCTGGAGCCCCTGCAACTGCTATTGGTGGTGGTGGTGGAGTTGGTTGATGTGCCACCGGTGGCACTGGTGGTGCTGCTGCTTCCGGAGGGGGAGAGGCAAGACCAAACAGTCAGGAGTGGTCCAACAACACCCGACGGCCCCCACGTGTGCCCACTCCCCTCTGCCCATGGCCACGGGCCACAGACTCTCCTTGGTCCATCGCACAACCCACTACTTCCCTCTCCAACACCTCACGTGACAAATGACTGCTTCACGCACACACACAGTCACACACACACAAAACAAAACTTATAAAACAAACAAATCAGTTACAAAAAAGAACTGAAAAAACACTACAAAAAACAAGATTTAGCTTTTAAAAAAGCTGTTTGTTTTTAAGCAATTTGCACAAGATGCAGACAAATAACACTCCAAAATCTCCTCTCCACACAAAATGCTTGCTCCTTCTACCTCTGCAAAGGAGAAAGTGAAACTATCTGCTTGTATGACTCACTTCCTTCCTGCCTGGCTAAAGCATGTGACTTACAGTACTGTAACCCATGTGATGTGTGGGGGCTGTCTATATTGTTATTACTTCACCTTATTTCATGTTAAGGTGGAATGACAATGCAAAGTCATAATGACAAGGTGAAGTGAGCACATTCCAAAGGCCACTTCGCGTAGCATTATGATAACGCAAAGTGGTCACTTCAGGTTTGCTTCAATGGTGGATTTTAAATTTGCTGCATCTCTAGTCGCAAGATGCCTGTATTGGAAATATCCATTAAGGTTGTCAGAACTCTCTGAAGTTATGGGTTCTAGTTCTAGTCTAGACCATTTGAAAAAGTTCTAGGGTTCTAATCTTTTTTAGAATGTTTTAGAACTCAAACCCTATTTTTTAATTGTGCAGCTAGTAATAAAGATAAAAAGGCCCACTAGGCACAAGTGCCTGTTTTCAGGGGTGACCTGGGAGCACTGGGCGGTTAAGTGACTTGCTCAGAGTCACACAGTATGCAAGTGGAGGTTGTGAGAATCAGACTCAGGTCTGGCCTGTTGGATATATCAAGCTCATTCACACCTTGTTTATCTAACCTCTAGGCTATACTGCCAGTGAAATACACATGAAATTGAGGACATGCTGCCAGTAATGAATATACTGTAGCAGTGAAATACATGTGAAACAGAGGACAAAAATAAATGAAATCTGTTTAGTGTAAGGGGGAGAGAGAAATTATCATGTATAACTTTGGCATACAGTAGGACTATAGCTAGGTTTGTCTGTGGTTTATTCTGTTTGCTAAAGCCAGCAACTTACAGGTGCTCACTGCTAACAGCCCCCCAATACATTGTTAACAGGGACACCCCTCCCCCCCACATTAAACGTTTTCCATCTGCAGCTCTATTACAGTTTCTGAGTGAGGAAAAACAGTCAGTGGTACAGTTATATAAGCAGTTATAGCCTCATCATCATGAAGTATGAAAAAAAATAATTGACATTAGCTAACCTCAGCTATTTGGTATTTGATGCTGTCACTTTAAATAATTGAAAGTTGCTGTGTTTAAAAGAAATTTTGTATAACAAATTCAAGGTACTGTAGCTGCAGCACGTGGAGCTGGTGTACCACATATTATGTCATAAGTGCAGTCAGTCAAGACATTTTAATAAAAAAATTTAAAAAAAATTATTCTTGTTGGCAAATTGAAATAATACATACAACTTTCGAAAATTATGAATAAACACACCAATTGTTCTTGTTGGCAACTAATACATACAATTTTCTATGATACTACATCAGCTGGCCAGCTGCTATATGAACATATGTACTTTTCCAGCAAATAAAGGCCTACTGGTCTATCCAGTCTGCTCAAATGTGCAGCTAGCACCTCTTATTCTGCAGCTGCCCCTCCCTCCCACCTTCCCCACCTTTGACCCTTGCCTTGTCCCAGCCCCTTTTGAAGCAGTCCACTGTTCTACTGGATACCACTTCTGCCTGTAACACATTCCTCCCAGCTACCACTCTCTCAGTAAAAAAGTGTCTCCTCATCTCCCTCCTGAATCTTTCTCCCTCCAGTCTCATATCATGGCCCTGGGTGTCCATCCCCTCTCTGACTTTGAACAGCCCTTCTGTACCTGTCTTGTTTATTCCTTTCATGTACTTAAAGGTTTCAATCATGTCCCCCCTGTCCCTTCTGTCCTTCAGTGAGTACATGTTCAACTCCCTCAGCCTCCTCTTGTGTGGTAAGTCCCCCAGCCCCTTAAACATCTTTGTAGCCCTGTGCTGCACCCTGTAGTAGGGTGCAGGTGACCAAGTGGAAAATACTGGTAGTCCAACACATGAGCAGTCTTTAAGTTTTCAAATTTACTTTTCTTCTTCAAAAGTTAACTCAAATCAGGACACATATGTTACAGCGAACTGATACGACAGTAGAAATCAAAGATTACTCATAGTTTAATCCAACATCTTGGAGCTATTCGCTGAGCTCCCTGGAGTCTGCCTCCAGACCCAAAACCTATTTGAATTCACAGCCCAAAGAACAATGCTTTTATACAGAAGAAACCAATCATGTGGTGAGATAACTCCGCCAATTAACATTTAACTTATTAAATTCATCTAGAATTGTTTTAAAGTTACTCGGATCACTGCATTCATTATCTAGCACATAATAATAATAATAACTATACAGTCTAAGAGATTTATTTTAAACAACCTCTAAACATTTTTTATTTTGAACATCCCCTGAAGCACCACCCATCAATCGCTGTAGCAGTATATAAGGGGTTCTGTTATGGACGGACTGCACTATAGGGCACTGAGGCAATGGAGAAACATGAAGCAGCAGCACTTTCCAAACCTACTTAAACACAAAAACAGGCAATTTCCAACATGTCTCTCTGTGTTTCATTATTACTTGAGCAGTTTTAATGTACTGTATATTTTAACTCACTTCAAGCAGGAAGTAGTTCAAAATAATCTGCCTTTTAAAATCATTTTTACAGCCTGCTACACAAAACCCAAAACCATTACCCCCAAACAAGTGAGTGTATTTAAGGACATGAAACCGCAAGGGCACAGCAAAAGTAGAGAACTGATACCATGCAACCACATTAAAGTGTTGTTTCTCTTTAGTTTTTCATGTGGCTACTTTTAGCTTCTGTTTCCTGCTCCACTCCCTAAACACTACCTAATTCTTGACTCCAACATAACCTGCAGGCTTTTATCAGAATATACATTAATTGCTTCTAAACAAATGATTTAACTCTCTCTCTCACACATAATATTTAAACACAGCAGTTGAAAGAAGCAACCTTAATGTTCAGCTGCTAACTTCTTTTTCTATCTCAGGAGTATCCTCAAGAATTAAAAAGACAGGAGTTTCATTTACACTGACCTCCTGCTTTTGTAAGCCTACACCACTTCTGACTGGAAAAGTGTCCAGTCTTTATTTAAAAGAAGCGTGGCTTTTCTCCTTTTTCTTTTGATGACTGCTATTACCTAAGCCCCAAAACTAAAGCACAAATGAAAGAATATATGGCAGAAAACAGGAACCACAGGGGCATAGTAAATGCAGCAAAATCGCTACGGCAATAAATGCAACACAACTCTCCCCACTGTCCTTCTCTCTCTATTAATCTAAAATTGATAGAATAACCTTTGATTCAGCATCTACTCAGAAGTGCAAAATCTTTCACATTTATTATTTATTTATTTATTTAGTTTTTGTTGACCGGGTAAGTGCACTAGACAAATCCTGCCTATTTTCAGGCACAACCCGGGGGAGGAGGATACAGATGAATGCCAACTGACCTTGAACCAGATTAAGCTGTTGGTGGTACTTTAATAATAATAAATAATAATTAATAATACATTTTATTTAATATAGCGTCTTTCAAATATCAAGGCGCTGCATAAATAAGTAAAAATTCAACAAGTACAATAAATACCAATAAAATCAGAAAAATTCAGGATAGGCTTTACCCCATAAAAAGGTCTTCAATGTCTGCTTACTTTACATGGTAGCATATTGCAAATCTCTGTTACCTCATACATTTCTAAGTGGGGGGGTTCTTTTAGTCAAATAAAATAGCTGATCTACATAGCCTGTCTGTATGACACTGTGCACTATCGCAGCTTCATAGCGCAACAGCTAGCAGAGCACTCGCAATTACACAGAAGAGTGAGAAAATACTGAACAACTCACTCTAACTTCAGCCTCCTCTTTACTATTTATTTTTAATACCTTGTAGCTGTCTATACTACACCATGTTTAACTTAGTTTAAACAGTAAGTCCTACATTAATTTATTTAATTTTATTTTTACATAATTATTTTACCTAAAAGGGACTTTAAGTAATATACCAACACAAATGTTCCAGGGCCCCTTATCCATCACAGAGCCACTCTGTGACACACCCCATCCAGTAACTTAATGTCCCTCTTCAGATATGGGCACCAGTACTAAATGCAGTACTCCATGTGTGGTCTAACTAATGATCTATACAGTGGCAGAATCACCTCCCCCCTCCTCGAGGATATACCCCTTGCAATGCAACCCAGATTTTGTTGGCTTTTGCAGTTGCCTTCCTAAATTATGCCAAGTTGTTCATTGACCTGTAATGAGCACCCCCAGATCCTTCTCCTCCTCTGTCTCAACTAACTGCACTCCCCCCAGCTGGTAACTCCTCCTTGGGTTTTTCACCCCACAATGCAGCACCTTGCACTTTTTGGCATTGAACCCCAGTTGACAGGTGTCCAACCAGGCTTCCAGCTTTGCCAGATCATCCTGCAACCCCTGCTATCCCCCTAGGTCATCCACCACCGCTTCAATCTTGGTGTCATCAGCAAACAGACTGGTCTTGCTCTTGATGCCCAATGATATGTCTGCAATGAATATCCCAAACAACACTGGTACAAACACCAAGACCTGTGGAACACTGCTCATTACTACCCTTGGGGATGAGAGCTCCCCACCACCACCCTCTGTTGCCTTCCCTGAAGCCAGTTCCCTACCCATCTCATCAACTTTGCACATGCTCATGTGCCTTCTAACTTACACCCCAGCCTCCCATGTGGCACCGAATCAAATGCTGTACTGACGTCCAGGTGTAGGACATCCACTGCATGGCCCCCATCCAATTGCTTACTTACCCAGTCATAGAACTCCACCAGGTTGCTTTGGTAGGATCTGCCACTTACAAAGCCATGCTGTCTGTTGTCCTACAGTTCTTTGACCTCCAGAAGGGCCACCAGCTTCTCCTTCAGGATAGTCTCAGCTTACCCATGATGGATGTGTGGCTCACCAGTCTGTAGTTTCCCGATTCATCCTTGGGGCCACTCTTGTGAAGAAGCACCACATGAGCCATCCTCCAATCATGAGGCACATACCCTGCGTGTAGTGAGGCATTAAATAGGTCTGTCAAAAGTCCTGCCAGGACCTCTGCCAGCTCCTTCAGTACCCTGGGGTGAATGCCATCTGAGCCTGGTGCCTTGTCCATCCTCAGTGCCCTCAAACCCTCCAGAAGAGTGCCCTCCATGATTTTCCCATCCATCACACCCTTCCCCTCTGTTTTTGCCCTCTCTTCCCCTTGGGTATCACCCCCCTCTTCTCCTTAGTTAATGCTGAGCAGAAATAATCATTTAGTGATTCTGCCTTATCACCCTCTGCTTCCACCCAACCTCCCTCCTTCCTAATCCTTACTATATGATCCTTACAGTTCCTTTTATCATAATGTATTTGCTGTGTAAGTAAAATGTGTAGTGCATTCACATAAATAAACAAGTTGTGGTCAGAGCCGCTATGGCTGCTAATGTATTACCTAGATAAGGGTGTTTCACAAGCTTAAATGTAAAGATGAATTGGTGTAGGCAGCTTTGTGGGTATATTTCATTTTCTGTAAAACTAGATCATTTATCTGGTTGATTCCGTGTTTCCCAAATGTTTAAAGTGTGAGTGGCTAGTGTGTCTTGTACTATGTGGGGGAAGAAGAAGGAGGAGCTCTGAACCAAGGGCTTCAAGTAATGGTAGAAGAAATGGTGCAGAGAGGAGAGGTATGGCTACAATGGGGACTGAGGGTCAACCTACAAGGACAAGAGTCTATACTGAGGAGAATGCCAGCTTCCATTAAGGAGGGAACCATAGCCCTCAGTGCACATTTTAAATGTTACTTCAATAGACATTTAAAGGGGAGGCAGAAAATGGATCACCACAGGCTGAGATAGAGAGTAGGAAGATACCAAGCAGGGGGTTAACAAACGGAAGAAGGTGGGGAAAGAAGCAGTCAAAGAAGAAAGGTGAGGAAGGAGGAAGAATTGGAAAAAGGAGAAAGTGACAAGAAGAAAGCTGAGGGATGTCAAAATGGTGAGAGGTCTGCATCAGAAACTGTATGAGAGGAAACTGAAAGAGTTTAATATGTACACCCTGGAGGAAAGGAGGGAGAGTTTGGATATGATGGAGCCCTTTAAATACCTCACAGGGGTTAATAAGGTACAGAAGGGAGGTGTGTATCAGAGAAAAATATGCTGTAGAACAAGGGATCATGATATGAAGCTGGAATGAGGTAGATTTCAGAGAGATGTGAGGAAGTACTTCTTCACAGAAAGGGTGGTGGATTCCTAGAACAGTCTTCCATGGGAGGCAGTGGGGGTGAAACTAGTGGTGGGTTTCAAAAATGCCTCATAGAGGCACAAGGGAACCCTTGGAGGAGGGAAGGGGATGGAAGAGAATGTGCTGTAGAGCAAGCTGAGGCTTGACCTTATTCATGTGCTACCTCCAACTTTTGTTGACCACCCACCAGAGTCTCCAGGCTTGGACAAAGCAGGAAGATCACTGGGCCATCCACCTTTCTACTTTAAAACTATCTCAGAGGCCCTTGAAAATAAACAATTGCTCAAAGTGCTTTGGAGGTGCAGATTCAGTGGCAACTCCCTAGACCTGAAACTCCTTGCCCTCACCATTAACGAAGTCCTGACCCCACTCACCAAAATCCTCAACCAATCCCTAATGCTTTCTCAGTTCCTCCAAAAATGGAAATCTGCTGTTGTGATGCCTATACACAAATGTGGGGATAAGACCCTAACCTCTAACTATAGGCCCATCTCCATTCTTCCTCCTCCTCTCTCGAAAGTGCTAGAGAGAATAGTTGCCGACCAACTTACAGATTACCTGGCAAACCACAACCTACAATGTCAGGAGCAGCACAGTTTTCAGAAAGGACATAGCACCACCACGGCTCTCCTTGAATTTACCACTTACATCCAAAATGCTCTGGATCAGGGACATCTTGTCGGCATCACCTTCATTGATTTGACAAAGGCGTTTGACACAGTCACTACCTACTACTGTACTTGAACAATTGTCTTGCCTTGGTCTCTCAGATGATGCTGTGTGTTGGTTCCAAAGCTACCTTAGTGACCGTACCCAACAGGTCAGAGTTGGTGAGTCCCTCTCACTCTCCCTTCCGATTCACTCTGGAGTCCCCCAAGGGTCCATCCTGGGTCCCTCACTTTTCAGTATTTTTCTTAACAATCTCCCTGCATCATTCCCTAATAGACTTCTACCATACGCAGACGATGCAGTTATTTTCACCTCCCACCCTGACCCCTCCCTCCTACAAATGCAACTGCAAACAAGCTTCACACAAGTGGAGACATGGTTTAAATTTCAAAAACTCATAATTAATTATAAAAAAAAACTAAAGCAATAATGTTTCATGGCATCCATAACAAACATAAGACCAAATGTCTGTCTATCACAAACAGTGAAAGGGCATCGCTTGAACAAGTTCAAATGTTTAAATATCTGGGGGTTACCCTCAATAGCTCCTTATCTTACACTGAACACATTGAGAGCATTGCCAAGATCATGAACACCTGCACAGGACTTCTCTTTAGACATAGGAGATGCCTCACCAATGAATCCCTAAACATTGCCATTCAGAGCTCTGTTATATCAATAATCAACAACGGGCAAGTGATTTATGGCTCTGCCACTGATTCTGCATGTCGACGGATAGCCAGTGCACTTCTGACCTCTGCTTCATGCCTATCACATACTTGTGACATCTACAAGCCAGCTAACTGGCTCCAATTCTCCAGCAGACTGAAGTACCAGGACTGTATGCCAGCTAAAAAATCACCTTAAATCTCCTTCCCCCAAGGGTTCAGTCATTACTGGTTCCTCGTGGTGGTCCCGCCTAACCAGGAGCTCAGAACATCTTTCTTTTTCAGTGCCATGCTGCTGCACTACCCAAGGTCAATGCTCCTTTAAATACAGAGCATCATCCTGGTACAACTTGCTCCCACCTGATGTTACCAACCATACTACCCTGGGCACTTTCAAGGGCAACCTGCGTCAGCACCTTGTCACAATGGCTTCCTGTGACTGTTTCTCGTAATGAAACCTACTCCTCATGCTGGCTTCCTGTGACTGTTTCTCTTAACTATACCTAATCTCCTCCACCCTAATGTCTCCCCTTTAAGTCCCTCCCCCTCTACATCCACCCCTTCTCCTAGCAACTACTAATTCACTCTAGTGAACCATTTTTCCACTGTGTCTTTTACTGCACCTATGTTCTTGAATATCACTCACATTTTTTTTTGTAACAATGTACATACTTTGATTCATTGTACATATTTCAATATTTCCAAATGAAAGATTCATGTTCCCAACAAAGTCTATGGCTGCTTGAAACCACTGTACTTGTTAATTTCCTCACTATATTCTGCATTGTCTCTAGACATGGAACCTTTGTAAAAGAGCCTTGGCTCAAATGTGTTTTCCAAAATAGCAATAAACAAATAAATAAATTATCCGTCATCAGTTTCTATGTATGACATGTTAGGTGATTCAAATGGATAAAGTATAAAATTATTAATATGCAAATTGTCGATACCGTAAACTGTGTGGTACATATAATTCATGTTGTACTATGCTACACAGATATTTATTTTATTTATTTATTAGGATATTGGATAACACCTTTGAGCCAGGGTTGATTTACAAAAGGTTCCTTGTCAGGAAACACAAGAAATGACAAAAGAGATACAGACTTGTCCACAGTTACAGACATCAATAGTGCATACAGTCAGAAGCAGTCAAAGACATTGTCAGATAATGCATGTACATATATCAACCTGCAAACACTTTAACAGTAGGCATTGTACAATGTTTCTATGTATGACAGGTCACGTGATTCAAATGGCTACAGTGTAAAATTATTAATGTGTGCAACATTGATACTGTAAACTGTGTGGCACACACAATAGAAACATAGAGCGTGTTGGCAGATAAGAACCATACAGCCCACATAGTCTGCCCATTTCCCTACTCACTGCTGCAGCCCCAGATCCTATTTGAGATCTATGTGGTAAAATGGTAGATGCTTATTGCTAATAATTAATATAGCAATAATGAATACTGCAATTTAATAACAGCGCTTGTTTTGAAACAAAGGGCAACAGAATGAAATGGGTTAACAGGCAACTGTTAATTACAGTGTAAGAGCTCAGTTCTGCACAGTGAACAGTCTTGCATGTAAACAGGATGTGTGTTAGACTTAACAGAATGAGAAGGGAGAAGTGAGAAGTGAGACAAACTGAGACGAGGTATACATGCTGAGCAAGCATCTAGCAATGGATGGTTGAATATATCTGTAACCCCTCCTACAAATGGGGTTCCTAAATTTTCTTTGCAGGCTTGCCTAAATACCCACTGCTAGGATGGTGTTCTGTGTTCTAACAGCTTTAAAAGTGCTTGCATGTGAGTGCCCTGTTAGCCTCCATGCCTGTCTCCTTAAGAGGCATCATTTTTGTGGGTTATAATTATTCTGAGTGGGGGCTAAGTGGATTCAGGCTTGAATCCTGCCTGGGCTGCAATACAGCTGCATCATTCTGCCATCGCTAATTGCACAGAGGAAGTCCTACTAGAATCTATGATTGCTTGCTGATTATCTCCTTTAATAGTAATGATACAGTAGTTTGTCTAACCTGTCTTCCTTTGTGGCATGGACTTTCTGTTTTGCACCACCATCTTGGTTCTGGACAATAGTTTGGACCAGTCAGTACCTTTGGGGAACCTAAAATGGAGACTGTCCCCAGGGGTCTTGTGGGAGCGAATTTCTGTAGGAATTGTAGTTTTTACTGTTTGGTGCCTAAATGGACCTGGAGGGGGAGCCCTTGCTGTGACAGACAGATGGATCAACCAACTGAACCTTTTGGATCACTGCAAAGTCCCAGAGCTGCCTACAGCAGTGAGTCAGTGTGTAGTTGGAGTTGAAAGAGTGAACAGCTCGAGACATTTGAGCAGCTGCTCCTGCGTAGTAGCATGGGGATTCAGTGGGAAGGCTGTGTCTGGCCTGTCTGCTACCATCTTCTTAAGCGAAGAAGTCTGAATTAATATCTCAGACTTTATCTGAATTTGCTGTGATTGTGATCGGAATCCTGAATTATGACAAAGTGAATTTCATCTGATGTGGACCGAAGATTTGCCTCGGTGCGATCGGCCTGTCAGGACTTGAGAAAACCACAGAGCATGTGGTTTGCACGGAGACCTTGTTAATTGCAACCAGACTGTCATCCAAACTGTGGTATTTGCCTGTCTTTACTATAATTGTGCTGAATGTGAAGTGTGGGTCATAATTTGATTCCCCGCATTGCCTGAATGTGTCACACTTGCTGAAAGCTGTATCCAGCACTTTACGGGACTGTATCCAAACTGTTCACCTAGTCTGGGCCTCACTATCTCAGCCTAGATTGCCACTCATGCTGCAGAGTTACATCGGATGAAAGACCCACCAGGGGATTTGGGTTCCTGCTCAACACCATGGAACAGAAATGAATGCCTCTGTGCATCGTGTGGGCTCTGCTTCCCCTGCAAACCAGCACTTCATCCTGAGGTCTTCATTTCCTCCATCCTGCAACCTGGTCTGGGTAGCATGAGTAAACATCAGGGTAGCTCTCTGCAACAAAGCTCAAATCAAATGTGTCATCTGATTTAATTATTTTGATTAATCATTTTGGACTGAGCCATCAGGCTCCGGAATACAAATTAAGGGTTAAAGTGCATGTTGTGTTTTCTTTCTTTCTTCCTAACATAGAAACATAAAATTTGACGGCAGATAAGGACCGCTTCACCCACTTAGTCTGCCCATTTTCCAACCTGATGGATAAGCTGCAGATCCTAGTTAACCAACAGCCTACTTCCTTCTACCCCCAACTAGGACTGCCTTATGTCTGTCCCATGCATTCTTGAATTCCCCCACTGTTTTTAACTCCATGACCTCCTCAGGAAGGCTGTTCTATGCATCCATAACTCTTCATGAAAAATACTTCCTCACCTTACCTCTGAGCTGCCCCCCCATCTTCAAATTGTGACCCCTTGTTTTTGCACATCTCTTTTTCTGAAAGATACTACCCTCTTGGACTTTGTTGATTCCCTTGAGATACTTAAAAGTTTCTATCATGTCCTCTCTCTCCCTTCTTTCCTCAAGGGGATACATATTGAGTTCCTTTAGTCTGTCTTCGTATGTCTTCCGGTGCAGATCCTGCACCATTTTAGTTGCCCTCCTCTGGACTGCCTCCATCTTGTCTATATCCTTGCAGAGATGGGGTCTCCAGAACTGCACACAGTACTCCAGATGGGGTCTCACCAACTGTCTGTACAGAGGGATAACAACTTCCTGTTTTCTACTGTTGATGCCTCTCCTTATGCATCCCAGTATCCCCCCAGCCCTCCTTACTGCCTTCTCACATTGCTTGCCCACCTTTAGGTCATCTGATATAATTATCCCAAGGTCCCTTTCCATTTTTGTTGTTAACAGTATCTCACCCCCCCAGGGTGTACTCTTCCCCTGGGTTTTTGTTTCCCAAGTGTATTACCTTGCATTTCTTTGCGTTGAATTTAAGCTGCCATAAATTTGATTATTTCTCCAATCTTGCCAAGTCCCTTCTCATCCTTTCCACTCCATCTTGTGTATCAACCCTGTTGCAGATCTTTGTGTCATCTGCAAAGAGACATACTTTTCCTTCCAGTTCCTCTGCAATGTCACTTATAAAGACATTAAAAAGGACTGGTCCCATTACTGAACCCTGCGGTACCCCACTGGTAACTCTCCTTTCTTCACTGTGGACTCCGTTTACTACTACAATTTGTGTCCTGTTGTCCAGCCAATTTTTTATCCAAGCTACCACCTTGGGACCCACTCCAAGGCTGGCTAACTTGTATATTAATCTTTTGTTGGGACTGTATCAAATGCCTTGCTAAAATCTAGGTAGACCATGTCCACAGCCCCTCCTTGGTCTACTACTTTGGTCACCCAGTGTCAAAGTAGTAAGTAAGTAAAATTTTACTTATATCAAGTGCCCTTCCCAAGCTCAGGGTGCTTTTACAATAATTCAAATAACTTAAAAACATGTTTCAGAACAATAAATCAAACAATCATACAATACACTTACTTATTATGTTCCAGCAAATGCTAGGGCAAAAAGGAAAGTCTTTAGTTGTTTTTTAAAAAAACGCAATCTCATATCTGATGAGGTAGGGAATTCCACAGGGTTGGTGCCATATAGGCAAAAGATCTACCTCCAGACATCTTTAGACGTACCACGGGAATCTCTAGCAATCCTTCATCAGAGGAGCGAAGAGAACGGGCAGGACAATAAGGCACCAAAGAAATCTATTAGATTCATCTGACACGATCTTCCTGCTGTGAATCCATGCTGCCTTGGGTCCTGTGCCCCACTGGCCTCTAGGTACTGAACAATTCTTCCTTCATAAGTGATTCCATCATTTTCTCTACCACTGAGATCAAACTAACTGGTCTGTAGTGTCCTGCCTCTGCCCTGCGCCACCTTTTGTGAAGAGGAATCACATCTGCCCTCCTCCAGTTCTCAGGTACCACCCCATCCTCCCATGATTTGTTAAAGAGAGTAGTCAGTGGTGTCACTAGTTCTACCCTTAGTTCTTTTAGAATTCTTGGGTGAATCCCATCAGGCCCCTTTGCTTTGTCCACCTTCAATTTTACTAGTTCTTTCAGAACCCTTTCTTCTGTGAATGGACTGGCATCGACCCCCGTATCCAGAGTGTTTCTCTTGTTTGGTTTAGGTACCTCCCCCTTCCCTTCTTTTGTGAATACTGAGCAGAAATATTCGTTCAGTATCCCTACTTTCTCACTGTCACCCTCTGCTCACATTCCTTCCCCTTTATTAAGCCTCGGTATCCCTCCCTTGGTCTTTCTTCACTCCCTAATGTACATATAAAAGGTCTTATCCCCGTTCTTAACAAAGTTGGCTATCCTTTCCTCGGTTTGGGCCTTTGCTATTCTGACTGCCTTCCCTGCCTCTTTCTGCTTTAACTGATAATGTTCTCTGTCCTGCTCCTGCTGTGTTTCCTTATACTTCCTGAATGCTATCCTTCTCTCCTTAACCTTCCCTGCCACCTCTTTTGAAAATAATAGCATTTTTTTCCTTCATTATGTTTTGTTGATTTGCTTCACACAAAGGCTTGTTGCCTCTGTGATGGCTGTTTTGATTACTCCACATTATTCCTCCACTCCTCCTTCTTGCCTGTTTGCTAGTGCTAAGGGCCCCAACAACAGCTGCAATGCCAGCCTACCATGGGCAATGCTTCAGGCTAGCCTACACTAACAACTGGGTAACCATAGTGTGTCTGACTGTGTTAGAGGGACTATTGAGTGCATGCCCTATAACCTGACTAAATCAGATCCTGAATCTATCACCACATTGCTTCCTCTCCCTTGTTCATGTCCCCCAAATAAATCAGATCTAAATTTTTTTGCATTTAAACTGTTTGTGGTGTACCTTTGTGATGGGGATATTGTGTTACTGCTTTTCTCCATTGCAGGCCTTATTTTCCAGGGGGTCTCCAGGGCTATTGCAGCTGACCCAGCCCTGGTGTTAAGTGTGTCAAGACTGGGGTTAACATTGCATTGTGGTGTTAATTGTGACTGTGCATTTGCAGAACAGTATAGGCCACTAGAGGGGATAGAGGGGGTATCAGTGTCCCAGAGGACTGTACTCAGAGCAGCTACACTATCATTAACTCTGTCCTCCAGGTGGAGGCACTCATTTCTAGAACTCAGGCCTCTCAACCTGTGCCAAGTTATGCAGGCAGGGGTAGTATCCCTTGGGATAGCACCACCTAGGGGTTACTTCTTGGAGGCAAAACTGATATTTGTGCCCTCTAGTGGTCAGGAGTGGGAACAACAACTCCAATGCTTGAAATCTTTCAAAACATGGAGGTGTTCATCATGCCTAAACTTAAGAGTGCCCCCCACAAGCTGGTTACGCATCGCATGATGAGGTGGAGCAAGGATGAGGGGGTGGACCCCCAGCATGCCATATTATTGCTGGATATCCCCATAGGGACTGATAACGCTACTATTGTAAAGACTGTAGAGCAGATAAAGAGCTTGAGGAAGGTTGAAGTGAGAGGAAGGAACTCGGACCTGTTTGATCAGACCATGATGGACCTTCTCTCCTGCAGCCTCCCCATAGACCCTAAGAGAGTACCCCCTATTGTTCTGCCTGAGGGATCCCAGAAGGGGTGGTGGGTTATTCATCTACACAGTGACCCCTACACTCATGGGGGTTTCCTGAAATTAGAAGGATTCAAGGACAAATTGTTCAGATTACTGGCTGCGAAGGGGTGAACTGCTAAAGACTTATTTATTTATTTATTTATTTAGTTAAACATCAGTTTAGAAACCTTTGAGCCAGAGGCTCATTTACAAAGGTACCTCGTCACAAAGAGGACATCAGAACAGTAGTACAAGGGACACAGTACTTACAAACAAAAAAGTTACAGTTCAATTACAATTTTGTTACAATAGAGTACAATCTCCAACGAGCAAAAGATAACAAAAGGTGCAAAACTTGTGGTGGGGGGAGCTGGTGGGAGTAGAAGGAGGGAGATAAGGAGGAGGAATAAGTAGGGAAAGGAGGGAGAGCACTCAGTGGAGCATTGTCAAAAGAGTATATATATATATATATATATATATATATTTTTACACTAGGCTAGCGGCAGTTGCATTTTTGAGAGCTAAGCAGGAAGTTTCTGAGCCTGGGCTTAAAGCAAGCTAAGGTTAGAGAGTTGAGACACTGGCAGGGAGGGTTATACCAGTGGGGAACACGGTAGGGGAATGCCCTCTGACCTTGTTAGGTCCTGGCTCTCGGAGTAACTAGGGTAGCTCTTGACGAGCTGCGCGTGATAAGGGTCGGTGCAGTACGGCGAGTGGAGTTGGATAGGCCTATGGGGGATAGGCCATGCAGGGCTTTAAAGGTGAGCTGGCATGTCTGATACATGAGTCACTCTTCCAGGTTGAGTAGGGTAGCCAGGGTGTACAGCTCACATGTGTGAGTGAGTCTGGGAGCACCAGTGATAAGTCTGCAGGCCTTATTTACTGTGAGATGAACCTTGTTGAGGGCAGTCTGATCTGCTGAGCCATAGACCAGAAGGCCATAGTCAATGAGAGACATGACAGAGGAGGTGACAGCCAGGCGGGGAGGGGCATCAGGAGGGAGGCATTTCTTGTGCGGTTAAAGAATGCCTAGCATTGAGTTGGCGACAGAATTTAGGGCATATATATGTCCATGGAATGAAAGTGCAGGGTCAAAGGTTATACCAAGATATTTATAGGATTGCACCTGGTCAATGACGAGATTGGGTGGAGTGGACAGCTAAGGAAACTTGCTGTACTTATTTTGGGGTGGGAGAAGAGCATCGCTTTTGTTTTCTTAAGGTTGATAACAAGTCGGTGCTCAGTGAACCAGGTAGCTGCAGAGTCAAAGACTAGTTGGAGGAGTTCTGTAGCAGCATGGGGTCATTGTGGGAGGCAACGAGAACAGCATCATCAGCATAGAAGCATCTTACCCGTACAACTGCTGGGTAGGGAGTTAAGAAAGAGTGAGAATAGTAGGGTCCAAGAATTGAGTCCTCCGGCACCCCAGAGCTTAATGG
Organism: Neoceratodus forsteri; assembly: GCA_016271365.2. Taxonomy (NCBI): domain Eukaryota; kingdom Metazoa; phylum Chordata; order Ceratodontiformes; family Ceratodontidae; genus Neoceratodus; species Neoceratodus forsteri. The sequence continues at coordinate 94,532,517 of CM057449.1, forward strand.
GGCATGTTTCAGAGAGTACCGTTGACTTTCACACATTGGGAGCGGGCGGAGAGATAGCTGGTGCACCAGGAACAGGTCCTGAGGCAAAGCCTATTAGGTCGAGGGTGGAGAGCAAAAGAGGATGGAAACAGTATCGAATGCTTTAGACAGGTCAATGAATATAGCACCAGCCAGGGCACCAGAGTCCAAGAGGCATGGAGAAGTTGGAAAATTCCAGGATGCTGTATTGGTACTATGACCTGCTCTGAACCCGTGTTGTTCAGGGCAGAGAACATTGTACTTACAGAGGTAGTCAGAGACTTGGGACGCCACAATTTTCTCTAATGCCTTAGAGAGGGGGGAGAGGATTGAGATGGGTTGGTAGTTCCCCGGAAGAGTTCTGTCACCACCTTTATGGACAGGGGTAACTGTGGCAATGTTCCAGGCAGAGGGGAATTTTCCAAGACAGAGTGATTTGTTGAAAATGCATGTAATAGGTGAGAGGACCTGATCCAAGACCTGATGTAAAAGGCAGGGATCAAGTGAGTCATTACCGATGGTGTTACCTTTAGGGCTTTTAGCAAGTAAGGCCTAACTTCTTGCATGGTGACATGGACGCGAGGTGGAAAGAGGGGTGGGCAATGGTGGTGGTACAGATGGAGGAGGTGGACTGAAAAGTTACCAGGAAGTACTGAGCTAAGGCTCGTAAAGGAGTTATTGAGGTGGGGAGGGCAATGAGGGCAGGGTCAGAGGAGACGGTACCATTGATGTTGAGAAGAGAAGGAGAGGGGGACTGGAGTGACCATTCAGTTGCTTGATGTTGTCCTAGAAGCACCTGGGGTTCCCCCAGGAGGAGGTAAGAGAGGCTTGGTAGTATTCCGCCTTTGCTTTGCGGATGGCCCAGGTGCACTGGTTACGGGCAGCAGCATAGGACTGCCTGTCAGCTGAACGGCCAGTAGCAACAGCAAGGTGCCAAAGATTGTCACGTTGCTTAAGTTGCCACAGAAGGGCAGGGGTGGTCCAAGGGGCATGTTTCACTTTAGACCTCCTAGCAGACTTAGTAAAAATGTTAGATCTTTCTGAAGAGCCCACTCCCATACAACTACCTATAGCTTTTCCTGCTACCCCCAGAGGTTCCCCCATAGTAGCCTCCCCCACTGTGATACCCTCTGTGCACTTGGACTCTTACCATAGGCTCAGGTTGTTTTCAGGCACAGTCCCAGTGCCTGGGGGGGAGGATGATCTGGAAACCTGGATGGATTAAGCCACCTCCCTAGTCCAGGAGGAGAAAAAAGGAAGAGATTCATGGAGAGCTTGAGGGGCCCTGCACTGGAGGCTATCCATTTCCTCCATTTCACTAGCCCAGAAGCCACTGCATCTGAGCACCTCTCTGCCCTGGAATGGGAGTTCAGCAGCACCGAGTTAGGGGATAATCTGATGTGGACATTTAAATCTGCCAAACAATGGAAAAATGAAAAACTGTCTGTGTTTGTCACCCGAATCGAGAGTGCCTTGTGGAGGGCTCACAGGAAAGGAGAGGTGCCTGCCCATGACCTAAATCGAGCCTGATTAGAACATATTTTGATATCCGCCAGGTACTCTAATGTGCAGATGTTGAAATTGAAATTACAAGATTGCAAACCAAATGCACCTGAATATTACTGGCTGATGAAATAAATTGGGGAAGCTGAGAATGACGAAGAGGGTTGGGAGCCCTCTGCCAGGATTGCCCGAAACAGTCAAGCCTCTGACCAACCTGATGAACAGAATGATGAGTTTGAGCTCTTACGGATGAGAGAGTTAATTAAGGAGGTGAAAGAGATAAGAGCCAGTCAACAAGCCGCTGAGATGATTAAAAGTTCATCCTCCTGTCAGACGTCCCCTGAGACTAGGAGTGAAACTTCACCCAGGGTGGTGGAGATTCACATCATTGCCCCTGAATCTCAGATTGAAACTAAGTTGATGAAGGAAGTGAGAGAGTTGAGAGCCCTGGTGGGAGTCCTCATCTGAGCCACTCAGTTAACAGTTCCCTGGAGAAGACAGGAGGAGAGGGAAAATGAGTCCTGACCCAAAGAGGACCCTTAGGGTTTTCCTAGACCATCTAAAGTGAAAGATGATCCTTTTTCTCCAAGAGATTCAAAGGAACCAGTGTTTTGTTATCACTGTGGGGAGGATGGAGACAGTAGGCCGAACTGCACCCTCCCTCAGAATTTGCGAAAAGTCACCTCCCGGCTGCTGGTTTTAGTGTGGCGGAGCAACATAGAGCCACAGACTGTGCCTGTGAAAAAGTCCTGTTCTTCTAAGATTGCTGTGGGTTGGACTGCTAAACCAACCTCACCCAACTGGTATGAAGTGGTGGGCCATTCAATGGAGACTACTGTGACTGTGAATGGTATGTCTACTCAGGCTGTACTGGACAGCGGATTGCAAGTAACCATTGTGTTTCAAGATTGGTACAACAAACACTTTCCTGATGTGCCCTTACAACCCCTGGTGGGTTTGCATGGTGTGGGGACTGAGTGAGAAGTCTTACCCTACCTGGGGTATGTCCGGATCTGGTTGTCTTTTTCCTTGGCTGTAGATGGAGTAGATGAGCAAGTAGAGACACTGGCGTTGGTGTGTCTCCCTATGGGATTGTATGATGGTATGCCCTTACTCATTGGTACCAATGCTCATATGTTTGGGAGGTTGGTCCAACTGTGTCAAGAAAAACAGCGACAGTGAACTGGACAGGCCCTGCAAATTTCAGCCTTAGTGAAGCAGGCTTATGACTTACAGAGACAGAACAGTGACATGGAGAAGGATGAGTCCATGGGGATAGTGTGGAAGAAAGATCCCAACTCCTTGGTATTGCCACCCAATGCTCAGTATACTGTTTGTGGTGAAGTGCGGCTCAAGAAAGATGTAAAAAAAATCCTCATGCTGGATGCCCCAGAAGAGGGGAAATTGCCAGAAGGACTATTGGTCAAGCCCAGTATTTTACCAGCTCGAGCCCATGCCTATGCCAGGCAGGTGGTAGTGCAAATCCAGATGTGTCTGATCGAGAGGTTCAGGTCAACTGGGGCTGTACCTTAGCCACAGTGCACTGCATGGATATTGCAGTGTTGCACAGCCAAAAGTACTCTGTTGAGCACTAGGGAGTGACCCCGGACCTGTTTCATTTTGAAGAGTCCCCATTGCCTACTGAGTGGAAGACCAGGATCAGTTGGAAGCTATCCCAGAAGAATCAAGTGTCTTCACTAAAAGAATGGGATGTGGGATGCGTCTCTGGGGCTGAGCACCCTATTCGGCTTCATGATGATAGACAATTCCGAGAGAGGTCCCGTTGTCTTACTCTGGGTGATATAGATGATGTCTGATGACATTTACAGGATATGTTGGTGGCTGGGATTAGGCAGGAGTCAAGGAGCCCCTACGCCTCCCTGATTGTAGAGGTAAGCAACAAGAATGGATTGGTGAGAATATGCATAGATTATCGGACTTTGAACCGGAGAACTGTACCAGACCAGTATACTCTACCACGAATCCAGGATGCCCTTGACTGCCTAAATGGGAGCCAGCGGTTTTCAGTGCTTGATTTAAGGAGTGGATATTATCAGATCCTGATGGCCTCAGAGGACCATGAAAAGACAGCATTCATTTGTCCCCTGGGGTTTTATGAGTTCCTGCGGATGTCCCAAGGCATTTCGGGCTCACCCACTACCTTCCAGTGGCTGATAGAACATGTTGTGGGAGACATGAATTTATTGGCATGTCTGGTGTACTTGGATGACATCATCGTATTTGGACATACTTTGGAAGAGCATGAGGCCCTGTTGTTCAAAGTGCTTGACCGTTTGGAGAAGTTCTGTCTAAAACTGTCTATAGACAAGTGCCAGTTTTTTAAACATCAGTAAAGTATGTTTAACACATAGTCTCGGCAGATGGGATTCAAACAGACCCCAACAAAGTGGAATCATTGACTATATGGCCCCAACCGAACAATTTGAAATAGTTACAGCAATTTTGGGGGTTCTGCGGCTATTATAGGCAATTCCTTAAAGACTACTCAAACATTATTCACCCTCTACTTAATCTTTCCCAATGCTATCCTCCTACTAACCAGAAGTACAAGAATAGTCTTGTCAAAGAGGAAGAGAAAGTGTATTTCAGAACCAATGAGCCGCATGGGGCCCGGTGGACCTCTAAGTGTGAGTCTGCTTCTTTGAGATCATTCATCAACTCACTCATGCACCAGTGTTCGCTTACACTGACCCTATCAAACCGTATGTCCTACATACAGACACCAGCTTGAAATGGCTGGGGGTGGTGCTATATCAAGAGCATGAGGAGGGCCTGCGACCTGTGGCTTTTGCAAGTAGAAGTTTAACACCATCTGAGCGCAAATACCTGTCCATAAATTTGAGTTTCTCACCCTCAAATGGGCTATGGTGGATCAGTTCCATGAATATCTCTATGGAGCTAAAATTCTAGTGAAGACTGATGACAATCCATTGACTTAAGTGCAGACTTCGGGAAAATTAGAACCCACCAGACACAGGTGGCTTTCTGCCTTGCCACATATCACTGACCTACCCAGGGCAATGCTTCCGGCTAGCCTGCACTAACAACTGAGTACCCAGAGTGTGTCTGACTGTGTTAGAGGGACTCTTGAGTGCATGCCTTATAACCTGACTAAATCAGATCCTGAATCAATCACCAGATTGCTGCCCCTCCCTTGTTCATGTCCTCCAAATAAATCAGATCTAAATCTTTTTGCATTTAAACTGTTTGTGGTGTACCTTTGTGGTGGGGATATCATGTTACTGCTTTTCTCCATTGCAGGCCTTATTTTACAGGAGGTCTCCAGGGCTATTGCAGCTGATCCAGCCCTGGTGGTAAGTGTGTCAAGAGTGGGGTTAACATTGTATTCTGGTGTTAATTGTGACTGTGCATTTGCTGAACAATATAGACCACTAGAAGGGATAGAGAGGGGTATCAGTGTCCTAGAGGACTGTACCCAGAGCAGCTATGCTACCATTAACCCTGTCCCTCAGGTGAAGGCACTCATTTCCAGAGCTCAGGCCCCTCAACCTGTGCCAAGTCACATAGGAAGGGTAGTATCCTTTGGAAAAGCGCCACCTAGGGGTTACATATACATATTTACAAGAAACCTTTGGTTGACAGGTATAAACATTTCCTTACTTTATATATTGACTTAAATAACCTTATTTAGACAAGGTTTCCTGCATATCTTATGCCTTTTTATGGTTAAAATATAGAACTTTCCTGCTTGTATATGCTGTCAACAAGTGAGACACTCACATAAATATTAATGTTAAACTGAGAACCCAGCGTATTTGAAAGGGAGAGCAAGAGATTGCCATTCATGGAGGCTCAGATATCCAACAGGACAGAAAAAGGGTAATATCCAGTGTTCTTTCTGTTGCATGCATGTAGCACTGATGGTAGTGGGTCATCAGCTGTTTAGACTTACTTGCATTAGGGCATATTTTGGCACTGATAAATTGCAAAAGTGTTGAAGTTAACAGCTAATATAGAGTGACCTTATTGAACTGTTAGGGCCACAGGCCAAAGAACCTCCTGTCATCATAACATCACATGTATTTGTTTTCATAACAGACTGGCCAGCCTAAGCCAGGAGTTGGTTCAGTTCTGGTACCGACAGGTCCAACAGGTCAATTCTGGGTAATATAAACAGAGTATGCATAGGTAAGGGTCATAACCTAACTACGATACTAGGAAAAGGGGTTTAACAGACTCTGTGTATTCGAGTAAGACTTGAACCTACAGGTAAAGATCCATGGAGAAATTAAAGAAAACACTGGATAAATGTAAGGTTGTCCAAGAATTGGTTAATTGTATGCAGAGGCCTTGAGACCCCTGGATGCAGGCTTAGGGACATGTGGAGAGATGTATTAGGGAAAAAAAAACTATGTCTAAAAAGGAGGGTGTAAATGCCCTTATATTTTGTGCCTGCTGGATGGCAGGACAGTGGAAGACAGAAATAGATGCCATCAAAACTGAGAATAGTCAGTTAAAAGAACAGCTCAAGATGTTAATGTGACAACAAGTGTGGGTTTCAATAACTCAGGCAGCAACTGTCAGAGAGGCAGCAACCGCTCAGGTTAAAGTAGGTCATTTTTATTTATTTTTTATTTTAGTCTTTGGTAACCGGGTAAGGCCCACTAGGCACATGTGCCTGTTTTCAGGGGCGACCTGGGAGCACTGGGTGGTTAAGTGACTTGCTCAAAGTCAAAAAGTATGCAGTTGGAGGTTGTGAGAATCAAACCAAGGTCTGGTCTGCTGGATATACCAAGCTCGTTCACAGCTCATTACTCTAACCTCTAGGCTATACTGCAAGCCCAATCAACATCTAGAAAAAGAAAATAATCATCTGACCAAGTGCCTAGAAGAGGTGAACGTGCCATTAGGTGCCTATCCCAATCCCAAACATCCCCAAAGCAAGTACTGATCATACAAAGTGTGAAAAATCCATTAAGGAGTTAGAAATTTAGTTGGGAAAACATCGAGCAGTGGGGGTAGCTTATAGTGGGACATCCCTAAATAATGAAGACAAGGTGGATTGGGGTAATTTAGAAAATGCAGCATGGGGGAAACATTGCCAAAAATACCCAGACAACTGTGCCAACACCATGCATCAACACCTTCCTCCACCACCAGTTTATACCCCACTCCATCGGCACCCCCCACTCCCATGCCAATGCCCAGAATGCAGCTACCCAAGGCACACATCCACACCACTGTGCAAATCCAGCAGGATCCCCCAGCTCAAGCAAACAATCCCAATCCACCCCCCCATAGGATTACCATCACGAGACCTGGCATTCAAACCCCAATGATGTTGCAGCCCTAGGCAAGGAGATAGAAACCATAAAACCAGGAGATAACCTTTCAGATGTAAATGTATAAGTCCAAACCTTTGTAAGAACACATGCCGAGTTACAAGAGACAGATTTAAAGGATGTCTTACTATACTGTCTACATCCCTCCCTTAGACAAGGATTACCCGACTCAGTCATAGAAGTTGTTGTTGTTGTTTAAAAGTTTATTTTTATACAGGCGGATTTGTTGGAGAAAAAAAATTACCATTTACAACAAATTTCTGTGGTTTCATATCTAAAAGTTACAACAATAAAACATACATAATATATATTAATCACATACAGGAAACATACAAACAAAACAAAATAAAATGACAAAATTATCTAAAACAATAACAACAAGCTTTCAAATAATTATGCAATTTAAGTTTAAATGTGTGCAAATCAGCAATCTCAGTTAATTCAGGTGGTAACTCATTCCAGATTTTTGCTAGATCATTCTGAAGTATCATGTCCCCCATCCTATTCATGTTTCTAATCATGGGTAGCTTCCTAGATGATTTCTTTAATCTAAATAAGTGTGTTAAATTTGTTTTCATACAAATTAAATAAGTTAATGGATGCAATTTTTTATTATTAGGGTGAATTAGTCCATGGCAGGCCACTGACCATAAATACTTCCTCCGGGCTGTTGGGTACAGCCAATCAAGTTCCTGAAAAACTAAGCAATGGTGTACCCCATATCCTTTTCTTAGTATCTGGTTCCCCATCCTATAATACATCTGATCTATTTTAACCAAAAACTTCTAATATGAATGCATATAAAGTGAAGATACATATTCAAGTACGGGTAACAGTACCTGCTTTACCAATCTAATTCTATTATCCCTGGACAGACATCCAGACATCCTCCTGAGAGCTCCCAACCTTTGGCTGACTTTTTTAGTTTGTGACAAAATATGTTCTGAAAAGGAAAGCTGGGAGTCAACAAGGACTCCTAAGTATTTATAGGTAAATACTTTCTGAACCCTGGTCCCATCAAAAAAGTTATCTGTAAATCCTGAGCGTTCTTTTTTACATGAGTTCCTATAGAAAAGGTCATACTCTGTGTTTTTTTAATACTTATTATGAGGCTAGAATCCCTCATCCATGTCTCAATATTGGAAAAGTCTGTCTGGACCCACTGTCTCAGGTCTTCAGGATTATTTGCAGATGCAACTAAAACAATATCATTTGCATAAAGCCTGATCTCAGTGCTTGTTATATGAGTTACAAGGCTATTTACGCAGATGTTAAATAATACAGGGCCAAAAATAAAGCCCTGTGGTACACCTTGATCTAAATCCAGCAGACCTGAGACAGCAGTCCCACATATCACTCGTTGCCTATGTCCTGATAAATAGGACCTAAACCATGACAGGGTTTCTTGCTGCACCCCAATATCCAACAATCTCTGCAATAGAATCTTGGGTTGCACCAAGTAAAAAGCTTTGCTAAGGTCCATGAACACTGCCCCAGTATATTTACCCTGGTTTAGTGATGTAGCCACCAGGTTATTACAGTCAACTAGGGCGGTGTTCATGGACCTGCCCTCCCTAAACCTGTGTTGATACTTTGTTAGGATCCCCTCTTGTACAATATACTGGCCAAGCTGGTAATTTACCATATTTTCCAGGATCTTCAAAAGAATAAAATAGGGAGCAAAGTGATAGGTCTATAATTAGAAGAAGCTGTAGAGTCCCCACCTTTATACAGTATATGGGGACGATTTCCCCCATTTTCCAAAATTCAGGTACAAAAGAAGATTTTATACTCCAATTGTAGAAGTATGTAACTATTGGGGCAATTATATCAGAACCTAACTTCAAGAACCTAGGATCAATGCCATGTTGACTGATGTCTTAGAAGCTACAGTCCTGGCCTGCTAATGGTATAGATGTATGGTACAAATTGCAATTTCAATTACTATGATGGTACTGACTTGATGTGGACCCCAAGTTTTTCCAGGCAAGGAAGGGTGTAACCCCCTATAAATTGGGGTTCCCAAAAAGTCTTCCATGAGCTTGCCCACTTGCTCACTGCCTGGTTGGTGTTCGGTGCCATTGCCATGTAAATGTATTACCAGTGAATGCCTGCGTGGCCTCCGTGTACTGTCGCTTTAAGGGGTGCCTGTTGTGCTGTAATAATTAATCTGGGAGGGGGTCTGACAGCTTCCTTGCTCAAGTTCCGCCCGGGCTGCTGAATAATTGCTCCATTTCTGCCATCGCTAATTGCGCAGAGGGAGCTCTGTTGAAAGGTGTTACTAACTGTGGAACACAATTTAGAGAAATAATGATAATGTAGTTAGTTCTAACCTGCCTTCTTTGCAGCAACGATTGTTCTGATTATCTCCACCATTTTGGTCCAGAACTGCCGAATTGGACCAATCAGTACCTGGGAACTCTAAAATGGAGCCGGCTAGAGGAACAATGTGGAGTCGGACTTTGTATGAATTGTAGTTTTGGACTGTCGGCGCCTTTTTGTAACAGAAGGGGGAGCTCTTGTTGTGATTGATAGCTTGACTGACCAACCGAACCTTTTGGTTCTGAAGAAAAATCCCCCGAGCTGTCTGCTGGCAATCCGGAACTGAGTTGGGAGTCGAGAGAGAAGCAGCTTGTGATAGCCGAGCAGTAAACTGCGTAGCTTGAGCAGGAGAATTGTGGAGAAGCCTAAGTTGAGGCCTGCAAGTCTGCTGTTACCCTGAGAGGAGAAGAGAGACAGAGAGAGAGAGAGACAGAGAATTGTTTCAGACTAAGTCCAAGCTGTGAACTGTTGAGCAAGCTGATGAATTGGGACCAGGCTCAACCTGTAGAAGACTGAAGATTTTGCTGAACGCGATCGGCCTGTCACGGACTCAAGCTGCTTCTAAGCTTTCAGTCTGAGCAGGGACTTTGCGATCATGACTGAGGAGCAGTGTGCCTGGTACAGTAATAATTCTTTACATATAAATGTGTTGTGTACTGAATGGGGCTCGTGATTTAGTTCCCCTTCTTTGTAAGCCATGTGCTAATTACTGGAAGCTGTATCCAGCACAAAACGGACTAAATCTGCAGTTAGCCCCATTTGGCTGGGCCTTGCCACAAGGGCCCCACCAGCCTACCTTGCTGCACAGAGAAGAAAACATCGATGACAGACCTTCCTGGGGATCAGTCCCCTGCTCCACACCTGTACAGGAACGACACTGCGGTGAATCGTGTGGGCTCTGCTTCTCCTGGCAATCCAGAGAATTCATCTGCTGTCTCAATCTTCATCCCTCTTGTGTCCAGTTTGGGGTATCATGAGTAGCCATCAGGGTAGTTTCCTGAAACTATCTTTCAATCTAAGTGTGTCATCTAATTGCTTGTTGTTTCTTTTCTTCATAAACTAAGCCATCCAGCTCCGGATTACAAATATTGTGTTGTGCAAGTGTTTTTCCATCACAGGGCCCCTACCAACTGCAACGCCGGCCTACCCCAGGCAACGGTCCTGGCTAGCCAACCCCATTCACCTGGGTACCCAGAAGTGTGACAGTGCTAGGGACTCTGACTGCTTGCATAACTGTGTGACTGTTAGGGAAAGTAAGCTAATTAACCTGATTTCCCCTATCCTTGTTCAAACCCCCCCTGAATAAATCAGGTCTACTCTTTTACTGCAATTCAACCAGACTGGGGTTTAGTTTGTGCTCAAAGTATTGTATTGCTGGTACTTGTGCTGTCTAACCTTGTTTTGAAGGGGGTCCCCAGGGCTGAACTGAAAACACCAACCCTGGTGGTAAATCCAAACAGTGAGGGTAATTGCAAAGCATATCAGGGATATTGTGGAAGTAATTATTGGATTTTGTGTGGGCCACTAGCAGGAATAGAGGGGGGGTTACAGTGTCTGTCCCGTAGGGCTGTACCCAGGCTAGTTCAACCACTACCAACCCTGACCTCTGGGTGGAGGTACCCATTTCAGAAGTCAGGCCCCTCAACCTCCTGGTAGTCCAGCAGGCAGAGCCACCGAGGGGTTACATATAGAAAATAAAAGAAATGACAGACAATACCTGACTATGCCAAATATTAGTTTGGCCATAGTGTTTGTTTGATTTACAGTGTTGTTGTATTTTAGGGTATGGTAAATAAATGTCCACAATCACTCAGCTGTCCTTTGGTATCCTTTGGGAACTTAAGAATTGCCATACTGTCAAATATCTCTGATTACAGAATCACTGTCCAGTTTCCTTTCTTGAGCACACATGACTTGGCTTGTTTCTAACGTGTGGTGTTTCAGAATACTGTCTCCATGTATTTTGAATTATTTTAAAAAATTGCTGCCTGACAATGCCAGTGTCCTACTAACATACAGATTTAGTTTTTGCCATATTGGTCCTTGTAAGACAGATCCAGAAGCAAATGGTTTAATACCTTTTATTGGACCAAAACAGATGTTACAAAAAGAACAAAGTGCTTAAGCTTCGGGCTAACGAAGTCCTTCCTTGGAAGCTTATGACAGTTATTTAGAAACTCACATTTAATTAACACCCAGATCATACATAAAAAAACAGAAAACATTCTCATTGGTTTAAAATACTCAGGGAGGGCAGGTCCACGAACACCGCCCTAGAAACACTTGAACCAGATCTCACCAGTTTGCTATTAGCTGAGATGTCTTCAAAGTCAAATGTCATTAGAGTAAGATAACGACCTTCTGAGCAGAAAGCTCAGCTATCATAAATTCTGAATGTCTCAGCATGTGCAGTGAATACAGTCTTAATGAACCGTTGGATTCAATTCTTACTTAAGTACATGTTAAAATGTAAGATCATTTTCAGTTTGTATCTGGTGTAATGTTAATGTATACTGTACGATGTTATGTGTACACTTGAAAAGGGCAATGAACATCCAGTTATCCCAATAGGTTGCAATTTGTGTGCAATAAACTAAACAAACAACCTACGTATCTGACATAAGGACAGGAATCAGGAGTGAGATGAGTCTCTTGCAGATGACTCGAAACTGGGGCGGTGGTGGATGGGGAGGAGGGAGGTGGCCTGCAGAGGACCTGGAGGCTCTGGAAGATGGTCTAGAAAGTGGAAGCTGAGGTTTAATGCAGGAAATGCAAGATACCCACCAGGGGCCAAACCCAGGCCAAGTGTACATCCTGGGGAAATATTACAAGTCTCAATGGCTGAGAGGGACCTGGGGTGGTGGTGGATGTCAAGATGAACAACTCTGAGACTTGTAGGAGGCAGCAGCCAAGGCCAACAGGATGCTGGGATGCATCGCTGAGGGATCACCTCCAGAGGAGGAAGTGATACTCCCTCTGTATAACTGCTTGGTGAGGCCGCACCTGGAGTACTGCGTGCAGTTTTGGAGGCCGCGCCCAAGGGGATATTAACCTCCTGGAGAGGGTCCAGAGGAGGGCAACCAAAATGACTTGGGGCTTGGGGGACAGGACCTATGAGGAGAGGCTCGAAGAGCTAAATATGTACACTTTGGAAGAGAGAAGGGACCGGGGGGACATGATAGAGGTCTTCAGGTACATGAAGAGGGTAAATAGGGGAGGAACAGTGAGGGTGTTTCGAAGGAAGGAGGAAGGGGCCACTAGAGGGCATGGGTGGAAGCTGGAGGGGGGAAGATTCAGGGGAGAAAGGAGGAGGTACATTTACTGAGAGTGGTAGAGCCATGGAATGCACTACCTAGGGGGCTGGTGGAGGCAGAGACAGTGGAGGGGTTCAAGAGGGATGGGATAGGTACAGGGGAAGGGTTCAGGAAGCAAAATTCAATACAGCAAGAATATCCGAAACTGGGAAGGGAGAAGCCAGAGAAGGCGAGGGGGACAGCAAGGTCAGCACCCAGGGTGGGGGCTGACCAAACGAGCAGACACGAAAGACCATTAGGCCTATTCTGCTGGCATTTTAATATGTTAGTATGTTAGTAAACAACTTTTGCCATGCACATTAGCTAACACTCAGCAGGTGGGAAAGCTCAAGTTTTAGGAATTACATGAGCCTGAACACTCATCTAGTATTCAAATGCTAAATAGTCCTAGCAAAATGCTGCCAATATAAATTGTTAGCTCTTCTTGGTTAGAAACCCTTCAGTTCTAGTGCCTTCTTTTCACAGCATGTTAAATGTGTACCTTTTTTTGTTATGCACATCTACTGTAGTTAGCAGTTATACTGTAGCCACCCGTCAGTCTTATCTTGAGTTGTGATCCTCCTCTGGGTTTCCAGTATACAGTACATTAACATTACACTAGATGAAATAGGTTGAGTGTTATATTTAAACCTCTTGACAGAGAATTACTTTGTTAACTGTGAGCCAAGCCCATTACATCATACTTGTTTTATGAGAAATGCAGTTGCTAACCTTGTCTAAATAATTCAGTAGTTTCCATATTAATGTAATACATTAACAGCATTGGTTCATGTACTGCCAGAGTGTGCACATTAGATTTTGATCATCCCATCTGACATTCAGCCGTGCTCATTTTAGAAAAACTATATCTCAAGAGTTGAAGTGTCTGTTCTCAACTTGCATTTAACTTAGTGAAAACATTCAAACTCAGACACGCAAAACAGAGACCCAATACAAAAAGTACTGAAAGTACAACCAAAGTTATATTTATGTGGTAAAAGATTGCCACCTACTGGGTTAATACTAGATTGCCAGTGAAGCTAGTATGTAATTCTTACACTGTATACATCAACCCGCAATAGAAAATCCAAAATAACCAACATAATTTTAATCAGTGAATATTTGGAATCCATCTATATACACTAAACAAACTACTTAGCAAGAGACAGAATCAAATGAGTTCTTGTAACAATACACAAATAATAGAGATGCCTTTAGTTTCCTTGATTATTATAGTATACCATCATATCATAAAATCATAGAACACACCCACCACTGGTATAACCTGTTGAGTCAGTAGACTCAGGGGTTCTCGCCAATGTTGTATCTCATTAAGGGGTGTCTGATAATACCTTCTTTGTAAGAGTATACTTGGATGTCTGTTTTTTATGTGCTATCCCCTTGTGGTCTTAATATTTATAAGTTTTTGCTTGCAAAATTAATAAATACATAATACAAAAAAAAACATAGATCATGATGGCAGGTAAAGGCCATTTGGCCTACCAGTCTGCCCAGTTTCTTTCTTTTCATTTTACTGTTGACCCTACTTGACCTATGGCACTTCTTCCTCTCCCTCCTTTCTTCATAACAATTCCCATGTGCCTATCCCTGGCATTTTTGAACCCCACCATTTTTTTGCCCCCACTACCTCACTGGAAGGCCATTCCAGGAATCCACCACTCTTTCTGTGAAGAAGTACTCCCTCATGTCTTTCATGAATCTGCCCTCTCCTCATAGCATGTCCCCTTGTCCTTGAGCACATTTGTTTTTAAATACTCCCCTCCTGTTCCTTATTTACCCCTGTGAGATATTTATATGTCTCTATCATATACCCCCTTCCTCCTCTCCTCCAGGGAGTACATAGTGAGCTCCTACAGCATCCCCTCATCAAGCTTTTAATGCAGATCCTGTACCATTTTGGTAGCCCTCTTCTGGACCGCTTCCAGTCTGTCTATGTCCTTCTGGAGATGTGGCCTCCAGAACAGGACACGGTACTCAAGGTGGATCTTACCTGTGCTTTACATTGGGGCAACATGACCTCCTGCTTTCTGCTGGTGATATCCCTCCCTATGAACGCTAGCATCCCACTAGCCCTCCAGGCTGCCTTGTCGCACTGCCAAGCAACCTTTAGGTAATCCGATATGATTACCTCCAGGTCTCTTTCCTCCTTTGTCATTGTCAGTAATACTCCACCTATTTTGTACTCCACCCCCTGGTTTCAGTAGTGCAAATGCATCATTTTGTACTTTTTTGCATTAAAACCCAACTGTCATATTCCTGACCAATCCTCCAGTTTTTTTTAGAACCCTGCCTATCCTGTTCACCCCCCCACCCAGAGTGTCTACTCTATTGCAGATCTTAGTGTCATCTGCAAAGAGGCAGGCCTTCCTTTCCAGATCATCTGCTGTCACTTATAAGTACATTAAAGAGGACTGGTCCTAGCACTGAACCCTGAGGTACCCCTCTGGTCACTATCCCATCCTAGGAGCAAACTGCATTTACCATTATCCTGTGTCTCCTATCCCCAAGCTAGTTTCTTACCCAGGTTACCACACTGTTGCCAAGCTGCAAGGTACCCAGCTTGATTACCAGTGTTCTGTGTGGAACAGTGTTGAAATGTAGTCCATGTTCACTGTTCCTCCCTTATCTAATTCTTTGGTCACCCAGTCAAAGAAATCAATAAGATTTGTTTGGCATTGCCTGCCCTTATGACTCCATGCTGCCTCAGATCCTGTAACCTACTGGATTCAAGATGTTCCACAATCGTTCTCTTTAGCAGTGTTTCCATTAACTTACCCACCACCGATGTCAGGCTGACAGGCCTTTAATTGCCCACCTCTTCCCTGCTACCACTTTTGTGAAGCTGGACTACATCTGCCCTTCTCTAATCCTCCAGGACCACTCCTGTCTCCAGTGATCTGTTTAATAACTCTGTCAGAGGTGCAGATAGTACCTTCCTGAGCTCCCTCAATGCCCTTGCATGCATGACATCTGGCCCCATTGCTTTGTCCACCTTCACGTTAGCGAGTGCTTTCAAGACTCTGTCCTCAGAAAAAGGACTAATGTCTACTTCCCTCCCATCAAAGCTCCTGAAGCTTTTTTTGTAGCCACTCCTCTTCCCCTTCTGCTGTGAGCACTGAGCAGAAGCATTTGTTCAAGATGTCTGACTATTCTTTTTCCCTGTCCGTGCAGTCCCCACCTTAGCGGTATAATCCCTTCTTTTGTCTTCCTTTTTTCACTTACATGCCTAAAAAAATGTCTTGTCCCCTTAGCTACAGTACTTTAAATGTTCATCAAAGGGGCACTTAAACCATCCACTGAGGACTGTGACTTTTTTATCATTGGGCTAAGCAAAATTACTGTTTGACACTGTGTTTTATTTTATTCTTGTTTGTTGTCTCAGAGGTGTTTCAGTCTCCTTCTCACATTGAAGGAGCTAATTGCTTTTCCTCCCACAGCTCTTCCAAAGGATTAGGTGTGTATGTGGGGGGTGGAGCTGGCAAACTGTCAGTACTTCCAACAGAAAGAAGGGTTAAAAGTCAGCTAGTTGGATATCTTGAGTGTAGAAGACTTGGTTTGCTGGCCAGGCACCTAGCTTCACCTGAGCTCTTTCCTTCTAAGACTGCTTGAAAGGCAGAGTAGAGAAACTTACCAGAGCAAGGGAGAAGGATTAAGACTTAGTTTGGCAACAGATTTACTGTGTGGTGGTGTTTTTATTTTTTACTCACAGGGATTGCTACTGCTTGTTGCTAACATTTCATTGCTTTATTTTTTCTCTGATTCAAATTGTTGTTGCTGGTATACCTTCTTCTGCATTATTATAAGGTGTGCCTACAGGTGTGTGCTAACAGATTACTCCTGTAATCTTCTGATTCAAATTGTCTTTTGCAAGGTATATCTTCTGTTACTGCTTTATTTTTCTCTGGAGCAAAGTGTTTCTTACAGCGTATATCTTCTCTGAAATTATTACAGGTGGTGCTTTACAGGTTTTACAGTTTTATCTAACATTAGGATAAGCTTTCAGGGTTACTGCATTTGTTGTTGACTGTTTCTGCTCTTACCTCTTTGTTCTTTCATCCGAGGTTCTTCTTTTTAGGCAGGGGAAGGGCCCAGCCACCCACCCCCATCCCCAACCACCCCACGCTACACTCCTTTTATAGGGTACCACAGTTGTGACATTTCCTGTGGCAGAGCAGGAAGGGGCGGATCAGTGGGGCCTCCACAAGGTGATCTCATTTACAGGGGCACTAGTAATTTAACTTGTTATAACAAATTAAACAAAGCACAATTAAACCATTACTTGCATTTTTTCCTTTTTCTCCTTCTAATTACTCTGACTAGGTTACAAACCCAGCAACTTATTTGAAATGGATTTCATTAACTGCAGGTACTGTGGAACAATTTTCAGAAGGACAGTCTTACAGGATTTAGGACACTGTCCACATGCTGGGCCTTGGAGATCTTAGGGCTCAGCTCCGGGCAGCATGGGCAGAGATTGCACACCTCAAATTTCATATTGAAGAGGAAATACATTATAAGAACCACCCACCATTTCCCCAGCATCCAACAGAAAAACCTTGACCGCAGAGGGTAGTTGGTCCAGGAGGTTGGCAGGTGGTTAGGAGGAGCAAATCAGGTGCCCCATCAATCTCTGCTCTCCAACACATTACCTCCAAAAACCATATAAACACTACAAACAGGTATCTGCCTCTATCTCTGAAATCAAATAAAGAGGCAGAAGACACTGCAGAGCAGGACACTGTGGCACAGGAGCTAGCACAACAAAATTCACCCAAATCAGGAACCAAAACAAAACAAGCACACAGGAAATCCAAAAAACTTCTGATCATAGGAGACTCCATGATTTGGGGAGTTGATACCCATCTCCAGCCAGGGGTGATGGTCAGATGTCTGCCAGGTACATCAGCATGGAGAGACACTGACCGCATTGCTAAAATTGTTCACAAACCAGGAGAAAACATTGATGTCCTAGTATACATAGGGACTAATGATCTCGCCAGCCGGTCAGTTGTGGAGACCAAGGAACACCTGACTAGGCTGGGTGACAAACTATCATCTATTTCGTCCGGCATCTCCTTCTCTGAGATCCTGCCAGTCTGGGAGAGGGGAGCAGATGGACGGAAGGTCAGAGAAGGGGAGATAGGGGAGCTAAACATGTGGCTCAAGGGCTGGTGCCAGGAAAAAGACAGATTTGTAGGAACTGGCAACAGTTCTGGGAGCGAAAGTTCTTTAAATTTGATGGACTGCATCTGACTAAAGAGGAGTCAGTGCATTGGGGCAGAAGTTTGGCGTCTTTGCAGAATATTTAAACTAGCAAATGGGAGAGGTGCAGCATCCATCGTCGAATGGGAAGACACCTCCCCTCAGCTAGTGGTCAAACAGGAATTCAGCATGTTTGCCGTTCATTTGCATCACCAGGTAAGAAAAAGGTTTGTCTCCCCAACGACGCTACGGGTAATGCCAAACTTCACCCAACAACCAACACACCAAAATCTGGCCAATGGAAAATCATGTACACAAATGCTCACAGCCTGGGAAATAAGATCCCAGACCTGCAGGCACAATGTCAGAGGCTAAACTGGACATAGTAGCAATTAGTGAGACGTGGTTTACCAGTAACCACACTTGGGAGACTTCAGTACCTGGCTATGTATTGTTCAGAAGAGTCCGAGGTGCAAAAGGGGGAGGAGTGGCCCTGTATGTTAATGAAAATATCAAAGCTACAGAAATTCAGAATACACATAAGGAGTCAGAAGAACTGTGGGTCACCCTGGAAACAGGAAATGGGACAGCCATAAGAACTGGGTTGTCTACAGGCCCCAGACCAGAGGAGGACATAGACACATTACTGTTAGAAGATATACAAAACATGACAGCTAAAGGGAGGTTCTGATAATGGGAGACTTCAACATGCGGATACAGATTGGTCAATACCAGCAGGAACATCTGCAGAACTAGACTCATAGTGGATTCCCTGCAGGGGAGGCCTCAAACAACTGGTACAGCAACCCACAAGAGACAGGGCTATCCTAGATCTAGTACTGACTAACAAAGAAGGGATCACAGATCTCCAGGTAGAAGGTCACCTGGGGGCCAGTGACCATCACATGGTATGGTTCAGTTTGGCTACTACATCTAAATCATCCCATTCCAAGGCAAAAATATGGGACTTCAGAGGAGCTGACTTTGATAAGATGGCCAACAGAGTTAAGCTAGCCCTGGAAAAAAGAAACACAGGTGAGGGGTACAGGTAAAGTGGCAAGCATTAAGGATGCAATACTTGAAGCAACATCCCATTGTGTTAGACAGAAAAAGGAAGTGCAAAATAAGAAGGAAACCACTTTGGTTCTCAAATACAGTAGCAGAAAAGGTCAGAGCCAAAGGCTGGCCTTCAGGAAATATAAGGGAACACAGCGGGATGAAGATGAGGAGGCATACCAAACTGCCCTAAGGGAAGCAGGTAAGGCAGTAAGGCAGGCAAAGTCCCAAACTGAGAAAACACCATACGAACAGTAAAGAAGGTGACAAGACTTTCTATAGATACATTAGTGAAAGGAGAAAGTCCAGAGGGGTATTGCTAAACTTAATGGAGAAAGGGAGCATGTGAGGAGGAGGACCCTGTAAAGGCATCTATCCTAAATAGATACTTTTGCTCAGTATTTACTGAAGAGAAGGTAGGGCAGGGCCCACAGCTCAGCATCATGGACACGGGAGGGAGGTGAGCACTACTCCCTTCACAAAAGAAAGGTCCTACAAGAGCTTGCTAAGCTCAGGGTGGATAAGGCAATGGGACCTGATGGCATACATCCCAGGGTACTTAAGGAGCTAAGGAGGAACTAGAAGAGCCATTAGCAGAATTGTTTAGTGAGTCTCTGAGCACAGGACAGGTCCCAGAAGACTGGTGAAGGGCTCATGTGATCCCGCTCCACAAGAGTGGTAGCAGGGAGGAGGCGAGAACTACAGACCGGTCAGTCTTACCTCAGTAGTGGGCAAGATTATGGGCACTCCTTCAGGAAAGGATAGTGCAACACCTGGAATCCATGGGGCACAGGATCCAAGACAGCATGGGTTTACAAAAGGAAGGTCCTGTCAAACTAATCTCATAGATTTCTTTGACTGGGTAACCAGAGTGGTGGATCAAGGGGGAGCAGTTGATGTCGCCTACCTTGACTTCAGCAAAGCTTTTGACACTGTTCCACATAGAAGATTGATAAATAAGCTGGGTAGGCTCGGGGTGGGTCAGAAGTTGGTCAACTGGGTGGCAGACTGGTTGACGGGCAGAAAACAGAGAGTGGTGGTAAATGGTATACAGTCAGAAGAGATGCAAGTCACAAGTGGGGTACCTCAGGGATCAGTCCTGGGGCCAGTCCTCTTCAACATCTTCATTAGTGACCTTGCAGATGGACTAGAGGGTAAGGCTTGTCTGTTTGCAGATGACACCAAGATCTGCAACAGAGTAGATGATCAGATGGGGTGGGCAGAATGAGAAGAGATCTGGATAAACTAGCAGAATGGTCAGAAGAGTGGCAACTGGGATTTAATGCAAAAAGTGCAAAATCATGCACATAGGGAGAGAAACCTGAAGCCACCTATAGGCTGGGAGGGAGTTGCTAGCAGTCACAAAGGAAGAAAGAGACTTGGGCATCATCATCACTGATGACCTAAAATCATCCAAGCAGACCTCTAAAGCAGTAGGTAAGGCTAGGGGGGTGTTAGGGTGTATTAGTAGGGGTATCACAAGTTGTAAGAGGGAGGTAATAATCCCTCTGTACAAGACACTGGTTAGACCCCATCTGGAGTACTGCATGCAGTACTGGAGGCCACACCTTCACAAGGACATTAACCAAATTGAGGCAGTCCAGAGAAGGACAACCAAAATGGCATCAGAAGACATATGAGGACAGATTAACGGAGCTCGGTATGTATACCCTTGAGCAAAGGAGGGAGAGAGGTGATATGATCGAGGTATTCAAACACCTTAAGGGCATAAACAAGGTGAAAGAGTCTAACATGTTTAAATATAAGTAAAATAGCAGGACAAGAGGACACAGCATGAGATTAGAGAGAGGCCGATTAAGGGGGAATGTGAGGAAATTATTTTTCACAGAAAGGGTGGTGGATGCATGGAATGGCTTACCACAAGAAGTGGTGGCTATGAATACAGTGCAGGGCTTCAAACAGGCATGGGATAGGCATAAGGGAGCAATACAAATGACTATGAATAGATAGGCCACTGACAGAGCAAAGGCCGATGGCACATTTATAAGGTAGAAAAAGAAATGGGCAGACTGGATGGGCCTTGCGGTCCTTATCTGCCGTCAACTTCTATGTTTCTATGTTTCTATGGTTCCCCTCCCAAATGGATGCAGGATATCACCTGCGTATAGTGCCTTATCCTCCCAGTTTGGCCCCCTGTCCCCAATATAACCATACCCTTCCTCTCTGCACCTTTTCTTCAACCATGGATTGAAGGCCGTGGTGCTGAGAACCCTCTCCTTCCCCCTGTTGTAGACAGGCATCACCTTCACAAAAGCTACTGAGCATGCTACCTGTCTAAGACTGCTTCCCAGTTCCCTAAATTCCCCCTGCACTATCCCAGCCTTGTTCCTGGCAAGGTCATTTGTCCCTAGGTGGACAATGACATCCCACTCCCCTTTCTTCTTGCTGCCCTACTGATCCCTAGGGTATGTTTCCTATCCCTCCAGGGCATGGCACCAGGTAGGCACCTGATCTCCCTGTCTGCCCCCTTTCCAATCCCCAACTCTATTTCTCTGACAGCAGAGTCCCCCACTAGAAACTGCTTCCTCCTCCTCTGGGGTTGTCTCCCCTTGGGATCCCAACTGTGAAGAACCCCCACATCCTTCCTGGCCACTACCAGGGGGACCACTTCCTACCAGATCTGCCCCACCAGAGCAGCAGAGGAATTTTGTAGTGGTACTGGTTAAGGAATGTGCCTGCAACCCACCCCCAAGCCTTCCAGACCCCAACACCGCAATCCTTCTTGAGGCCACAGTAGTGCAGCTGCTCCTTTTATCTGGCATTGTTTGAAGTAAAGGTATTAGACTTGGTGGACTCTGGGTGAGAGAGAAGGTCCTTTGACTCCTAGCCAACTCAGCCTCAAGTCTAGCAACCCTGTCCATCAATCCAGAGAGGCCCATGCAGATGGGCAACACCATAGCTTCTAGAAGGTGTATCTGAAGACTGCTTCTCTACAGCCACTGCACCACTCCCCACATTCGCTAGTTCTGTTCTCACTGTTACCTGAGCTCCTCTTCCAGCACACAGAAAAGATAAAGCTGTATGAGTTATTGAGGTACAAAACAACCCTTTAATTGATGCAAATACAGGTACCAATGTGTACATAAGCAGTAATGTTAACTGTGGCTGAGGCAGAGTACTCAATAGGGGTGAGATACTGACAACAACAAAAATGGAAAGGGACGTAGGGGTAGTCATATCAGATGACCTAAAGGTGGGCCAGCAATGTAAAAAGGCAGTACGGAGGGCTGGGGGGATATTGGGATGCATAGGGAGAGGCATCACCAGTAGAAAACAGGAAGGTGTCGGTCCTCTTTACAGACAGCTGGTAAGACCACATCTGGAGTACTGTGTACAGTTCTGGAGACACCATCTCCACAAAGATATAGACAGGGTGGAGGCTGTCCAGATGAGGGCAACCAAAATGGTGCAGGGTCTGTACCAGTAGCCAAATGAAGAAAGACTAAAGGAGCTTAAGATGTATAGCCTCGAGGAAAGGAAGGAGAGGAGGAACATGATAGAAACTTTCAAATACCTCAAGGGAATCAACAAAGTCCAAGAGGGTAGCATCTTTCATAAAAAGAGATGTGCAAGAACAAGGGGTCACAATTTGAAGACAGAGGAAGGACAGCTCAGAGGTAATGTGAGAAAGTATTTCTTCACAGAGAGGGTTGTAGATGCATGGAACAGCTCTCCTGAGGAGGTTGTAGAGTCAAAAACAGTGGGGGAATTCAAGAATGCATCGGACAAACATAAGGCAATTCTAGTGGGGGGTAGGAGGACTTAGGTTGTTGGTTAACTAGGATCTGCAGCTTATCCATTAGGTAGAGAAATTGGCAGACTAGTTGGGCCAAGCGGTCCTTATCTGCCATTTAATTCTATCTTTCTATGTTTCTATGTTACTCTGTTTACCTGCAGTACTACCCAATTAGGTTCAGTTAGGTTAGCCTATCAGTTTTCTCCCTACCCCCGCTCCCCAAACAATACAGTATTAACCTAGTTTTAGATGGGCAGGGTTCCTAGTTGTTCTGTTGGCTGTCTTCTTGGCTGACTCGATGACAAGCTGACATTTGAGACTCAGGTGTCAGCGGTCATCAAGAAAAGCGTTTACCATCTGAGGAACAACACCCAGATTAACCCCTAATTCTGCCCGGGATCTGCCACCACTGGTGCATGCTTTTGTGACATCAAGACTGGACTACTCTCATGCACTGCAGATCTAATATAACCCCCACTTTTCAGGATATACTCAAACAATTATCTCAATATGCATCCCTCGATCGTATGACACATATCTCCTCTGACCGGCTCCCTCTTTATAACAAATGCTGGCAGGACTACTTTAAATACTTGGAATCATCTAGTCCTATTGTCACGTAATGTATGGGCCATATCATTTCTACCTATGTATTTCTCTAGAGGTTTTCCTTTGTGTGCTCACTTCTTGTTTCTCCTGTTCTCCTTTCTCTATTCTCTCCCTCTTCTCTCTTCTTCTCTCTCTTCTTTCCTATTCTTTCACTCCAGATCTCTTCCTGAATAACCTCTCTTTTTTACATACTCCTCCTTTAACTAGGATCTGCGGCCTATCCTCTAGGTAGGGAAATGGACAGACTAGATGGGCCAAGCGGTCCTTATCTGCCGTCAAAGTCTATGTTTCTATGTTTCTATGTTTTATATACTTTTACTGCATTGTTACAATCTCCAAATACTACATTGTACTATCATGATGGACTATTCTGCTTGTTTCCACTCACTTTTCATACTCCTTATATTACAATTTGTCTAATTCCCTTAACCACATAGGTTATGCTGTCTTACATTGTTCTCATATATATATTTTCCTTTGTTTTTTATGTCAACATTGTATAGTATTTCAGACAATATGATGTTCCTGTTCTTCCATTATGATCATATGCAGTAGTATACTGGAGGATAATGTTTATCTGTTCTATACTACTAATAATAAAAAGATTAACTACAAAAAGACTCGACTACTGTAATGCTCTATACCTCGGGATCAGTGGAGGGAACCTCCGTTAGCTGCAACTAGTGCAGAATGCAGCAGCCAGGCTGCTGACAGGACTATCAAGGTCATGTCATGTGACCGCGGTCCTGAAGAGTCTGCACTGGCTGCTGGTCAGGGGGCAGGTACTCTGCAAGGTGAGCTTGCTCACTTATAAGGCCCTATGCAGATTGAGCCCTGGCAACCTGTCAGACATCCTTACTCCTGCCATCCCGGTGCTTTCCCTCCATTCTTCCACCCTGAGCCTTCTGGCAGTTCTGAGGACTGAGCTGAAATCCTCAGGCGAATGTTCATTTGGCGAGGTCCGTCCAATCCTGTGGAACTCACTTCCAAGATCTTTGAGGGAGGCCCCTATGGTGGAGGCTTTAGGAGGAACATAAAGACCCACATTTTTAACCTTGCTTATCCTGCAGACGTATTTTAAATAGCGCTTGACACATCTAATATTTTATTTGATTATCTTGCTGATTATTTAAATTGTGATTTTATTATTGTTTTATTTTTGTTACTGTCTACTACTGTATGGCACCCAGCACCCCTGGGACTGGATGCCTAACTAAATAAATTTTACTTTACTTTTACTTACTACTATTGGTCAACTTCTGATATCCTTTGCGCAGGTCCTTAGTGCAAGGACTGCAAGTGGGACTGTCATTGAACATATATACCTTTATATGGGGTGGTGGGCTCACTCAACACCATGCTCTGTGAGACATCCTTCCACCTGATTGGTGGACCTTGAGGGGCTATTCAAGAAGCCACCCAATGGATGATCTGTCCACCTTTCCAGTGGAGAGGAGGGAGGGAGAACTAGCAGCAGAAGCAAAAGCATTCCCCCTCACCCTCTTGAGCTCTGACAATGTCTGAATGAGAATCAGAGCCAAGGGGATTTAAAAGCTGAAAGGTAGACATTCAGACAACATTTTATCACAAATGGAGCTCCATATCAGAATAGCTAACCTCAGAGGTGTATTCAAGGAGCACAGTATGAATCAGAGATTAGTTATCATAGTACATAGAAATACTATAAATAACCCATTTACCACAACAAGAAAGAAGCCAGATCAATATTATCATTCTGACCGGGACCTCGGTGGCCTCTGTTCAAAGGTCCAATAGATCGATCTCCCTACAGTCCGGTGAGGCTTTCATATTATCACACTTTTGTATCAGAGTCAACATCTCAATACTGGAAAAAAGGTAGTGTTATGTTCACCTCACACCCACCATTGATCTTCATTTTTACAACTGCATATGCTAAATCATTATGCTGAAGTACCCTAATGTGTTCCCCCAGCCTAATCGTAAACATTAATTTAGTCCCACCAACATAAAAGTTACCACAGCTACAGGATATCAAATAAGCCACAGCTGTGGTGTCCCAATTAATGAACTGTCTAATGTCGATTTGGGTATCCATATGGGATGGATGGACAAATGGGCAATATTTACATTTGCTTCACTGCTATAATCCTTCCAGTGCGGTACAAGCCATGGGACTAACCAGTCTCCTGGTACATGTAGGTGACTAGTAACCACCTTGTTCTAAATGCTGCGGACCTACCTACAGACCATATGGGGCCCTCTGCAACCATTGACTCTGATTTTGAATCCATCCTCAAAATTTCTCTATTTTCATGGAGAATATACTGAAAAACAAGGACACAAGTGCTGTACTTCAGGTGGTAATAAAATTGCATCTTTGATTTGTACTAATCTCACTACTCATCTACCTAGGTATTAGTAAATGTGCCATATTTAAATTTTCCACATCAGAGAAGGGATTCATCACTGTGGCCACAATGTAGCCTCTCTGCAAAAAATCTGGCTGCTTGGTTCCACTTCTTATCTTGAAAATCTTGTTTTCTTGTGCATTTCCTTCGCATCTTAGTCCCTTGTACCTTGAAAACACTTTGACTCAAAGGAGGAGGGTCCAACTATAGGTTAGAAACAGACAATTCAGGTCCATCTATTTTTTATATAAATTCTTGACAACACTGCCATCCTCCAATTGCAAAACCATTAGACAGAAGAAGTGTATTTGGCCTTTCAACCTAATATTCTGATTAGTTGATTTAAGATACTTAGTCAAAAATCTTGTGGTGTCTCATTAATTTATTTATTTTATTCATTTGTTTATTTGAAATTTCATAGAAACATAGACTTTGATGGCAGATAAGGACTGCTTGGCCCACCTAGTTTGCCCATTTCCCTACCTACTGGATAAGTTCCAACACTTGGTCTCTTCAAGTCCAAGCTGCGCCTCTCACTGATTGTATCCTGCAATTGCCCATCTTAACATTTCCACCATTCCAGCTGCACATGCCCCAGCACTTACAATCAGTCTTTGCACCCCTAGTACCTTACCTGTCATTTTCCCTCGACAAGACCCCCTGACTGCACTGTCTCTCGCCCTCGCCCACCTCCCCCCCGTATCTCCACACCTGCCACTGCCCCAACCACCTCCCATGCTCCACCTTACCCTTTGCCCTCCTTCCCCTCGATCTCCTACCCTCACTTCCCCCACCCACCCCCTTCCCTTGTCTTGCTCATAGCTCAAGTCTTTGTACTGGTTATTACATGTCTGTAAGTCAATGACTATATGTTTGTAACTAAAAATGATGACTGTTGCACACACTGACGTGGAACATTTGTAAAAGAGCCTCGGCTCAAAGGTATTGTAATCCTAGATTGAAATAAATAAATAAATAAATAAATAAGCTGCAGATCCTAGTTAACCAACATCCTATTTCTTCCTACCTTCCCACAAGA
This sequence comes from Neoceratodus forsteri, assembly GCA_016271365.2. NCBI lineage: Eukaryota > Metazoa > Chordata > Ceratodontiformes > Ceratodontidae > Neoceratodus > Neoceratodus forsteri. Next base: position 94,559,051 of record CM057449.1, read on the forward strand.
ATTGCCTTATGTCTGTCCCATGCATTCTTCAATTCCCCCACTGTTTTTTCTCCCACAATCTCCTCAGGAAGGCTGTTCCATGCATCTACCATCATCTCTGTGACAAAATACTTCCTCACATTGCTCCTGAACCATCCCCCCTCTAGCTTCAAATTGTGTCCCCTTGTTCTTGTACATTCCTTTTTTCTGAAAGATGCTACCCTTTTGGACTTTGTTGATTCCCTTGAGGTACTTAAAAGTTTCTATCATGTCCCCCCACTCCCTCCTTTGCTCAAAGGTATACATATTAAGCTCCTTTAGTCTCTCTTTGTATGGCTTCTGTTGCAGTCCCTGCACCATTTTAGTTGCCCTCCTCTGGACTGCCTCCATCCTGTCTATATCCTTGCAGAGATGAGGTCTCCAGAACTGCATGCAGTACTCCAGATGGGGTCTCACCAACTGTCTGTACAGAGGGATAACAAATTCCTGTTTCCTACTGGTGATGCCTCTCCCTATACATAACAGTATCCTCCCAGCCATCCCTACTGCCTTCTCACATTGCTTGCTGACCTTTAGGTCATCTGATATGACTACCCCCAGGTCCCTTTCCATTTTTGTTGTTGTTACTACCCCCCCCCAACATTGTGTACTCTTCCCCTGTGTTTTTATTTCCTAGGTGCATTACTTTGCACTTCTTTTCATTGAATCTAAGCTGCCATACTTCTGACCATTCCTTCAACCTTGAGACATCCCATCTCATCCTTTCCACCCCCCCACCATGTATCAACTCTGTTGCAGGTCTTTGTATTGTTTGCAAAGAGGCATACCTTTCCTTCCAGTCCCTCTGCAATGTCACTTATAAAGATGTTAAAAAGGACTGTACCCAATACTGAACCCTGTGGTACCCCACTAGTAACCCCTTTCTTTGGAGTGGACTCTGTCTACTATTACCCTCTGTGTCTGTTGTCTAGACAATGTTTTACCAAGACTACCACCCTGTGACCCAGTCCCAGGCTAGCTAATTTGTTTAGTAATCATTTGTGTGGGACTGTGTCAAATGCCTTGCTAAAGTCTAGGTAGGCCATGTCCACAGCCCCTCCCTGGTCTACTACTTTGGTCACGCAGTCAAAGAAATCGATTAGATTCATCTGATATAACTTTCTAGCTATGAATCCAGGCTGCCTTGGGTCCTGTGCTCCTCTGGCCTCTAGGTACTCAACAATTCTGTCCTTCAGAAGTGATTCCATCATTTTCCCCACCACTAAGGTCAAACTGACAAGTCTATAGTTTCCTGCCTCTGTCTTGCTCCCACTTTTGTGAAGAGGAATCACATCCACCCTCATCCAGTCCTCAGGTACCACACCATCCTCCCATGATTTATTAAAAAGGATAGTCAGTGGTGTCACTAGTTCCTCCCTTAATTTTTTAGAATTCTTAGGTGACTCACATCAGGCCTCATTGCTTTGTCCACCTTCAGTTTTAGGAGTTCTTTCAGAACCCTTTCTTCTGTGAAAGGACTGGTATCGACACCCCCTATCCAGAGTGCTTCTATTGATTGGATTAGGTACCTCCTCCTCCTCTTCTTTTGTGAATACTGAGCAGAAGTATTCATTCAGTATCCCTGCTTTTTCATTGTCCCGCTCTGTCCACCCACCCTCCTCTTTATTAAGTCTCACTATCCCTCCCTTGGTCTTTCTTCACTCCCTAATGTACCTATAAAATGTGTTATCCCCCTTCTTAACTGAGTTGGCTATCTTTTCCTCATTTTGGGCCTTTGCTATTCTGACTACCTTCTCCAGTTCCTTCTGCTTTAACTGGTACAGTTCTTTGTCCTGCTCCTTCTTTGTTTCCTTATACTTCCTGAATGCTGTCTTTGTCTCCCTAACCTTCCCTGCCACCAGGAAAGGCACTCTGAGTCAAAGCTCATTTGACAGGAAACACAGGGTCATGGTGGGAAGATTACAAATGAACCAAATCAAATGTTTTGAATGGGTCACTAGGGAACTAGACAGGGCCACCCAGTGGACCTCCTCTGCTTCGATTTCAGTAAGGCCTTAGATTTGGTGCCGCACAACCACCTACTGAAAAAGGTTGCAGGATCTGGGTGAAGCCAAGTGCATAGTCAGTTGAGTAGGTAATTGGCTTAGGGACAGAAAACAGAGAGTGGTGGTCAACAGGGTGAGGTCTGATGAAGGCATGGTCACTAGCGGTGTGCCCCAAGGCTCAGTATTGGGGCCAGTCCTGTTTAATGCCTTTATCAGTGAGATTGGCATACATACAGGTATTCAGGGCAATACTGCCCTATTCATGGACAATACCAAGCTAAGAGGGAGGGCTGACAGTGAGGAGGTGGTTAAGGACCTTCAGAAAGACCTACAGAGACAAGAAAGATGCTCCCACTCCTTACAGCTGAAGTTTAATGCAAAAAATGTAAGGTGATGCACTTGGGTAAAGGAAACCCAAGGACAGAGTACCACTCAATGGATTCCTGGTCAACACCAGACAGGAAGAATGGGACCTAGATGTCAGCATTTGCAGCACCCTTAAACAGACAAGCCAGTACAACAAAGCTTACAGCAAGGCCAACAAAATGCTGAGGTGCATAGGGAGGGTATTCAACAGCAGGAGGAAGGAGGTAATACTGCCATTCTACAGGTCCCTTGTAAGGCCTCATCTGGAGTACTATGTCCAGTTTTGGAGTCCACATCTGAAAAAGGATATAAACAGGTTCGAGGCTCTTCAGAGAAGAGTGACCACAATGATCCAGGGCCTTTAAGGGAACTTGTATGAGGAGTATCTGGAAGCATTAAGTGTATTCCCACTGGAGACAAGGAGAGAGAGGGGAGATATACTTGAAACATACAAGTTCCTGAGATGAATAAATAAGGTGCCATCCTTGGACCTGTTCAACAGAGTCTCTGACTCTAACACTAGAGGGCACAAGTGGAAGTTGGTGGGGGGGCTTGAAGAGGGAGCTTTGAAAACGCTATTTTACAGAAAGAGTCATGGAATAAACTGCCAGCTGAGGAAGAACAAGCAAAGTCCATGAGCTGGAGTGGGATAAGGCTAAAGCACTATCAAAAGCAACAGGAGTAGTAGGAGGCATTAGGCAGAAGGGGGTTAGGTCCTGGGATCCAAGAAGGTCCAAGGAACACATGGGCAGACTAAATGGATCCTTGGTCTCCTTCTGCCATCTTTTATTCTATGTTTCTATATATAATTTCAGGTGTGACCGGTGGGGGGGGGTAATGGGCAGAGGAGTGCAGAACAGCAGCACAGCATCAATAAATTAAGTACAAAATGAAAGTATACAATTAGGGTACCAGCCACCCCCAACTCTGCTGCTTTGAAAGCCAGCAATTTTTTCAAATAACACCAATATGTTTACTTCTTTTTGATTGTGAGAGGGGTTCTTCATCTCATCTTTCAGCTGAATTACGATATGACTGACCACTGTGACAAAGTGACCTCCTCATTGGTCAGGAAAAAGGCATCACATTTTACCTTGCCATTCTGAGCTGTGGTTCTTCTGCTTTCTCTGTATCTTATAGAGAATACACTCACCAGTTAGGAGAAGGCAATAGTTCTCCTACATGCAGTTCAATAAAAAGGGTTTGGCAAGCTCAACCCATCACATTTACAATGTATTTTTACAAGATTTAAAGGGGTGCACCTGGTGTGTGACCAAACAAAGGCATACAATGAAGAAAATGAAAAGTACCCAGGTGGAGGCCTGGTGGTAGTGCGAGCTCAGGGAGACAGACTTCGATCATGGCTTGTAGAAGAACCTGCAGTTCTTAAGTACATGCTCACCTCCATGCATATGCAACCTCCATATCACCACTGGTCTGGGAAGGGAGAAAATGGAAAGAGGTCAGCCTGGGCTCCATGCTGTCCTGCCTGCTTGCTCTCCATTCTCCACTCTCCACTGCCACCTGGTCAGGGACCAGGAACTGGACATGGGTCTCTTGGTGGGTGGAAGATGTTTCTTCCCTGCCTAGCCCCACCATGGGGGGGGAATCCATGAATGTCAAGGGGTGACCTGGCAAGGTTGAGACAAGTAGCCAAGTGGGACATGGCAGAGACAGGACCAAAGAGCCAACCTGGGCAGACCCAAGGGAGAAAAAGATGATGGAAAAAAGTAAAGACACATTATGGCAACAGATAACAAGGTAAAAAAACAACAAGAGTAAATTAACCATGTGGTTGAGTACAAGTAGGAAACACATGCAGTAAAGTGACCACAGTGTATGTGAGAGAAAATAAATGCAATAACTGTCTGGAGGATTCAGATTAAAGTGGCAGCAGTCCACAGATGAGTGCAAGACTGGAGCTCAGGTGTGGCAAGGCTATCTGAGGAGGGTCAGGTAGAGTACTGGCAGGAAGGATTTTTAGCTGATATTTATTGGTGAGGTGAGAGAGAAAGAGGCAAATATTACAAGGGAGTGAGTTCCAGAGGGAGGGCAGGTGACAGGAGAAAGCAGACTGCCCAGTAAAGGAACGGGTGTGGGGATGGCAGAAGATGCAGAAGTCACTGAAAGGGAGGGAGTCAGAGGATGAGGGAATGGAAGAAAGGAGAGGTACTGTATGATGGAAGACACATTGAAAACATTCAATTCATGGAGAAGTGTTATGTTATTATGTAGGAGGCAGCTACAAAAGCAATTAGGTTTATTCTGTAGAATGAGGAACCAAGAGAAACAGCACCAGACCGCCAATGGCATTGAACCAGTCAACAGCAAAAGCTAAGAGGCCAGCAGGGCTGAGCTTGTCCAGGAGGACTCTCTGAATCAAAGGCTTTGGCAGCATCAATGAAAATTGCCAAGTGATATGCCCCAATCAACCCTTGTGAGGATGGAGTCAGTGACCCACAGCAAGAAGGATGTGGTGGAGTGCTGCTACTGGAAACCAAACTGGAAAGGACAGAGATAGTTGAAGGAGTAGAGGAAGTCTGGAAGCCTAAAGAAAACAAGCATATATTGCAGCTTGGCAAGAGTAGGGAGAAGAAAGATAGGACAGAAGTTGTCGAGGGAGGTGAGGTTGCCCCTTTTGTAAAGGGGGAGGACCTTGGCAAGTTTCTAAGACTGAGGAACAGCACATAAGGAGAAGAAGAGCTAGAGAAGGTGAATAATTGTTTAATTTTTAATTGTTTAATTAGTATTTCGGAAAGACCTTTGAGCGTGCGCTCTTTTACAAAGGTTCCACGTCAGGATGGACAATAAGACAATACACATATTCAGTGGTTACAGAGGCCTGATCATTAGGCATTAAAGAGTGATTACATGACAATTAGACAAATAGGAGAAAAAAAACTGAGCAGTTGTAATTGAATACTAAGCTATTTCTAATCGGTTGTCCTAGGTAGCACACCCCTTGAAACCTCCAAATCCGTTGATAGACTATGGCAGAGTAACTGCATAGGGTTTAACGCTATACCAGATGGCGAGAGGCTGGATGACAGTGAAACAAGGGGGACTGGGTTTGAAACCAACCCGTAGACAGTGAGAGGTTGGGGATAGTGAAGGGGGGTTGTGATGGGGGAGCAGCTCCAGAGGGCTTTGTCAAGTATAGTGTGTGTGTGTGTGGGGGGTTGGGAGGGGCAATACCAAGTGCGTTTAAAGAGAACTGATAGCTTACTTAAGCCTTTGGCTAGGCTGGAATGGAGTCAGGGTTCTCTAGGTAGCCCTGCTGGGTGTTTCCTTGGGGGTAGGCCTGTCTGTCAAGTGGGGCCTGAGAAGCAGGTGCATTTTGAGTTAGACATTAGGTGTTGTTTGAGGCCTACTTTGAATTGAGACAGGCTGTTGTTTGTTTGTAATTTGATCGGGGAGTTAATTTATCCAGAAGGGGGCCCGATAGGAGAAAGCATGCTGCCCTAGTGAGGTTCGGCGGAATGGTATGGACAGTGCTCCATTCTTCCTCCGTCTGGTGATGTATGTTGAAAGAGATGCCTCGAGCAGGTTTCCTATACAGGGTGGGTTTTTTCTGAGGAGTGCCTTCTTTCCCAGGAGACAAGTTTGGTATTTGATCCTGTCTTTTAGGTTAAGCCAGTCTGTACGCTCATACAGGGGTGCAAGTATGAGTGTAGTGATCTGCACACAGGGTGAGGCAGCATGCCTTATTGAGTGCAATTTGGACCCTTTTGAGCACTGTATCAGTAGCAGCTCCATAGACCACCAGCCCGTAGTCTACAGTGGAGCTGGAGACTGAGATTTTGAGTGCTTCTGGGGTGAGGGATTTCTTATGCCTATAGAGGACCCCGATCTTTGTGTTTACCACTTTGACAAGGGAGTCTACGTGGTGCGTATAAGTGAGACAGTCATCAATGGTGACTCCAAGGTACTTGAACAAGTGCACCTGCTCAATCTGCTCACCAGCCTTGTTGGTGATTATGAGGGGAGCATGCTTGTGTTTGTTGTAGCGGCTGGATTGTAGCATGGCCTTGGTTTTCTTGTAATTTAGTAGCAGCTTTTGTCTACTGAACCAGTCCTTGAGTTTATTGAAAGAGTTCTGTAGTTCTGTTTGTAGGGCAACCTGAGAGGTGCTGCTGCTCAGCAGCATGGCATCGTCCGCATACAGAATAAGTTTGGTGTCACAGGCTGTGGGTAGGTCATTTACGAAGAGGTTGAAAACCAAGGGCCCTAGAATTGATCCTTGCGGGACTCCTAGGAGTACATCTCTGGAGTTGGATAACATCTGTCCGATTTTGACTCACTGGGTCCTGTGTGTTAGGTAGTCATTGAACCAATTCACGGCGTTTGGTGCCACACCCAATCTTTGGAGCTGGAGTACTAGTAGATGGTGGTTGACGGTGTTGAAGGCTTTGGTGAGGTCAATGAAGATGGACCCCACCAATTTGCCTTCATCCAGCGCCTTCTGCGCATAGTCAGTGTATTCCAGCAGTGCCGTGGTGGTATTGTGTTTTTGCCTGAAGCCATGTTGGTTTGGGCAGAGCAGATTGTACTTATTGAGGTATTCTGTGAGTTGACTTGCCGCTATATTTTTCAAAGCTCTGGATAGTGGGGAGTGGATAGATATTGGCCTGTAGTTTGACACCAGCGCCTTGTCACCATTCTTATGCACTGAAGTTACCAGGGCTTGCTTCCATACCTCTGGAAATTGAGCTAGGGCCAAGGATTTATTAAATAACATTGTTATGGGCTTGATAAGAATATCAAGGGTGAGAGATAGTAACTTCATATCTAGCCCATCACTCCCCAATCTGGTTTTGCCTAGGACTTTCCTGACCATCGTTAGGGCCTCCTTCACCATCACCTTAAAGTAGAAGGCTGGGTGGTTAGTTATGAGCAGGTTGGCGCAACCTTGGTCCTACACAGGCAGTAGGTAGTCTGGAGGCAGCACTGAGGACAGGTCTGTAATGGCCTGGTTAAAGGCATCAGCAGTGGCTAGCGGATCCGAGGAGGATGAGTTATTAATGTTGAGCATCTTAGGGTGCTGCTTTTAATCTTTACCAAGGATGTTCTTGATGCTGTCCCAAAACCTCTTTCCATCTCCCCATGCATTGTTAAGCTGGGTCTTATGGAAATTGGCTTTTGTGAGCCTGATAAGTTTGGTGCACTGATTTCTAACCATTTTATAGCACTGTAGGTCTTTCTTGCTGCCTGAGTTTAAGGCTTTTTCCGAGAGGCAGTCCCTCTCCTTTAGGAGGGAGAGGAGCTTGCCATCAATCCAGCCATTAACCTCCCCCAAAATTTTCCTTTTTGTGCATGGTGCATAGATATCACAGATGGAATTGAAGTCCTCAGAGAAAAAACTAAGGGCCTGGTCCAGCGTAGGTGTCTTTTTAATGGGGGACCAGTTGTAGGCAGACAGGGACAATTTGAGGGAACCAAGTTTGCCTTTCCACAGAACCCTGCTCTCGATGAGGCGGGGTGGGCTTTTGGCAAGTTTGGTGGTCCATATCAAGGAGATTGGGGAGTGGTCACTTAGTACATCTGGGAGAACCCTGAGTTCAGAGAATCGAGTCGGTGAGCTAGCTAAGACCCAGTCAATGAGAGTGCTGGTCCCAGCCTAGTAGTTCTGCCTGGTGGGGTGAGTTACGAGTTGCGTGAGATTGTGGGAGGTGATTAGGTCTCTGGAGGGTGTTGCCTCCTTACATAACCAGTTAATATTAAAGTCACCAGTCAAGATGAGTTCTGAGCCCTTTCTGAGTGTGCTAATTTCTTCCATTACAAGAGGAAGGCCTTCCTTGGCCTTCTTGGGGGGCAGGTAGGTTGTGGCAATGGTAAGGGTCTTGCCTTTTAGGCCGATTTGTATTTTTACCACTAGTAGCTCATAATCCTCCAAACTTTGGAGATGGGGAGGACGGAGCAACTCAGTGAGTTTCTGGCATATAGAAGGCAGCTGCCAACTTTCCTGTCTATTCTATCAAGTCAAAATGCTTGGAATCCTTTGATGGCCACCTCACCATCTTTGATCCTACCTGACAGCCAGGTTTCAGTTAGGCAGAGTATGTCATCCAAGTCTGGAGCTGGTCGAATTTGGCAGTTAGGCTGCAGATGTTTAGCTATGCTATCTTTAGGCCATTCACTGTATGGACCCCCCTGCTCCTCAGGGTTGTTGGCCCAGGATTTAGGTGAACATTTCCAGAGAGTAGCAGTAGCAGAAAGATAACCTTTCTGGCAGATAGGGTGATGTTTGTCTTCCCCATGTCTTCCGTCGCCTGCACTTAAGGTGAGGGAGGTGTCTATATGCCTGTGTTAAATTAGGGGGAAAGCTAACCATTAATGTTACAGTTTGGAAGGTTGGCTTGGCAATAACTGTGTATGGGAGGTGCGGGGGGATAAAAAGCCTATCGGTACCTGAAGTGGTAGTCAGCTATGTGTATGTTTTTCTTCCAACTTAAATTCCAGTGTGAGGATTCAGAGTGGGAGGTAGGGGTCCAAGTTCAGATATGGTACCAGCAATGCCAAAAGAGGTAGTGAGGAGTAGTAGTAGGTGGTTGTACCCCATGGTAGTTTGTTTGGTGTTGCTGGCCTGCTTAACTGCTAGCTGGTTTATAGTTGAAAGGGTATATAGTCGAATTAGGGTGAGGTCCCTAACAATAGGGCAGGTAGAGCAGTAACTAAGAGGAGTTAGATGGAGTGGCTGGAGAAAAAGTTGAGAGCATGTGTGTGATCCTGTGGGTGGGACTGCTTTAAAAAGGTGAGGTGAGAAAGTGGGTCAAGTCAGGTATTGAAGACAGGGAGGCCAATAGCATGAAAATGTGCAGCAGTGGAGTGACCAATCAGCTGCTAGGCTGAGGGAAGGGGCGGAGTAAGGGTCTATTTAATACTGTGAGGAGGAGGAGGGGGAGGGAGTGGGCGAATTCCAGAACACAGCACAGAAAGGGATTTCTCTAAGATCAGGAAGTGCCAGGCGTTGGAAAATCAGCCAAGGAGCAAAGTTGCCAATCAGTGAATAAGAGGAAAGGCAATGGAGGGAGCTAAGAAAGGGAGACATTTAGGATCCAGTCCATCAGGACTGGATTTTGACAGGTTGAGTGAGGAGGGAGCAAGCAGGATTTCCTAAGGAGTGATAGGGGGAGAAGTGAAACCCCTGAGTAGGGTGAACATAAAAAAAAAAATGTGAGGGGAGGAAGAGGAGGGGTGCCTGGAGAAGGAGATTGAAGGGTGCAAGTAGTGTAAAACTCATGAACGTGAGCAACAACAGATGGAGGGCAGACACAGATGAAGACAGAGGGATAGAAACAGGTGAACTATTTACCATGAGGACTGGGGATGTGGACTGGGTGTGGGGGTCAAAAAGAGAGTGGATGACCTTCTAGAATTTAGGTGGGTAGTTAATCTTATTCCAGAGAGTAGTTTTTGTTTTTGATTATTTAATATACTTTATTCAGTTTTCATTACAATACATGTGTGAGTATTCAGAAAACAATTGAGGAGCAGATACAAAATAAATACAACATTCTATAGAAGGAACTCTCCTCTGTCTGGACATATAAAATAAACATACTATAACATCCCTTAAATCCCTCCCCACTTATTCCTTTCTCTATTTAACCCCTGTCACCATGCCAAAATCACAAGTTAGGTATTTAATTAATAGTACTACAATTTCTAGCAGACATATGGGTACTTAAGACTTCCAAACTGTGAGTAGAGCTTCAAGTGATCTCCACTTATCAAGATATGCCTGACTCTTGTTGGCCATCATGGCAATGTGTTTTTCTAATTGCAGAGCCAATAACACTTCTTTATGCCACTCTAATATAGATGGAAGTGATTTGGCTTTCCAGTGTCTCATAATAACAAGTGTGACCACTGCAGAGATGAGTGCCATGTAGTTTTTTCTACTCCTAATAATTCCAGAGGGAAATCTATTGAGGAGGCAAATCTCCAAGATAAATAATGACTCTAACCTCAGCAGTGGATCCAAAGAGTTTTTAACACTGATCCAGAAGTTTGTGACCTTAGGACAAGACCATAGCATATGGTAAAGGTCTCCAGGGGAACCAGTACAACGTTTACATTGTGAGGATGGAAGTCTTCCAATGTTGAATAATCTTTCAGGAGTAAAATACAGGTTATGCATGATATTAAATTGTATTATTCAGAGCCTATCTTGTTTAATGAATCTGTATAAGTTACGCCATATGGGATGCCAGATATTGACATCAACTTGTAGGGACAGCTTGTTAACCCAGTAATAACAAGTGCCTTTTGGTAAACTGGAATCTAAGGCTTGGAGTTCTTTATAAACATTGGATATGGAATGTGGTTGATTTACCACCATTAAGAGGGGTTGTAGGTCCATTACGGCTGAGACAATATGTGATGTCTTACCAAAAAAATGAAGCCACAGCTTGTTTTAACTGCCAGTACTTAAAGGAGTTTCTGTCCTGAGTGTTGAGAGACTGGCACACTTGTGAAAAGGGGAGAACATTGCCTTCTAAAACAATATCCTTAAGTTTGGCACTTGCTAAAGGAGTCCAACAAGAAGGTGAAATAGGTATTTTGCCAATATGGAAATGTGGATTCTCTATCAGTGGTTGTTCTAAGGATTTTTGCCAATCTAAATTTAAATGGTTTTGTAGTTGATGTAAAGCCCTGATAGACCATCAAATGGGGGTATTTCTTAACATTTTGGGTATACTTTGAGGTAGGGAATACTGAAAAGCAGGTAATGTACAAGAGGCTTTCCCTATCAGATCTATCTCTATGTCCAGCCATAGTGGTTTGGGGGTTCTCATGTCTCTTTGGTCTGGCGTCAAGAACCAATGAACCAATTTACTAATATGGATTGTAGTATAGTACATGAAAAATGAAGGGAGTGCAAGGCCTCCTTGTGATTTGAGGGCAGTGAGCTTAAAATATGCTCGTCAGACTCCTCTTTGTTTCCACAGGTATTTATTAATCAATATCTGCAGTTGTGCAAACCACCTCTTAGGGAGAAAAAGACCCATCATTCCCAGAGGATAAAGAATATGGGGCAAGACATTCATTTTTATTGTGGCTATTCGTCCCCATAATGAGATTGGTAATTCTCCCCATCTGGTTAGATCTGATTTAAGGGTAGTAAGCAAGGTGGTAAAATTTTCTTTCACTATGGTGGAGAATTCCTTATAGATTTTAATATCCAAATATTTCAAGGATTTTGGTTCCCATACTAGATTATACCCCTCAATATCTGATGGCAAAATTTTCCTATTCAATGGGAAGAGTTTGGTTTTGGATGGGTTAAGTTTATAATAAGAAACTTTGGAGAAGAGATCAATTTCTCTGAGTAAAGCTGGTACACCACGGATTGAACTTTCCAGGTGCAATAATAAATCATATGCAGATACCAGACGGCAACTGGTTCCTGCTTTTGTAAACAGAAGATCTGGTGAAGACATTAGTTTCTAGATGAAAGGCTCTAAATATAAATTGAAAAGGAGGTGGGATAAGGGGCAGCTTTGTCTGGTACCTTGTTGTAGTGCAAGTGAATCAGAGAGTATACCATTACACCAGATTTGGGCAGTAGGTGAATGGTAAAGGAGTTGTATCCATTTGATAAAATTTTTAGGGAAACCCATCTTACCCAATACCCCAAACAGAAAATCCCAGGAAACTCGATCAAATGCCTTCTCGGCGTCCAATGAAATCAACACTGCAGGTGTGTCTCAGCAACTGGTCAGGGAAACTAGGTGTAGCAGGCAGTGCATATGGTCACTAGAGGACCTACCTGCCATAAAGCCTACTTGTTCTGGGCCAATAAAATTTCTTATAAGGGGTCCCAACCTATTTGCCAGAGTTTTTGCTAGGATTTTAACATCAGTGTTCAAAAGTGATATGGGGCGATAATTTTCTGGGTAGAGGGGGTCCTTGTCAGGTTTAGGGATAAGGGTGATAGTTGCTTCGAGGAATCTAGTTTCAAAAAAGCCACTGGTAAACCAATGGTTATATACTTTGGTTAATAGGGGGCAAGTTCTGGGGAGCAGGATTTGTATAAATTATTAGTTAAACCATCTGGTACAGGAGATTTATCCTGGGGAAGCTGTTGTATGGCTTGCACAATTTCCTGCTCAGTGATAGGGTTACCAAGGGTTACTATCTTGTCTGGAGAGAGGCATAGGAGGTCTATTAACTCAAGGTATTTGGTTATCTCTGTCTGTATAGAGACATTACTGGTAGGCATAGTATATAATTTTTGGAAGTAATCTCTAAATACAGCAGCAATTTTTCTGGGGTATGTGATTGTCGAGTCATTCCCCCCTGACCTTAGTCCTGGTATACAATGGGCTGTGACTGCTTGTTTAACTTGGATAGCAAGTAGCTTCCCTGGCTGTTCACTGGATTCCAGGTACTTAACTTTGGTCCTCTTTAATGCCAGCTCCACCTTCTGGGCCATAGATTGAAAAATTGTGTATGCATAGTGTGCAATTTAACCCAGTCCACCTCTGGTGAGTTGTTATTGATGTTCCTCTCAATAGGTTTGATGGAACTCAATAACTCTTCTACTTTGCTTCTGAATTGCCTGGATGTGGTGGACATTAGGTGTATACATTCACCATGTAGAGCGCATTTCAGGACAGCCCATACTATATCAATTTTTGTGACTGAGTCCCTATTGGTTTCTAGAAATTGGGAAATGAAATCCTTGACATGTAGTAAGGTAGCTGGGGTTTTGAGTAGTTAGCTGTTTAGTCACCACAGGGTATCTCTCTTTATAAGAGGACCTTGAAGGAAAGTAAGGGTAACTGGGGAGTGATCTGAGATAACTCTTACATTTATTTCACTAGCCATTACCCAGGGCAAGAGAAAAGAGCTTACTAGAAAGTAATCAATTCTGGAGTAGGTACGGTGGGAAGATGAAAAAAAGGTATAAGACCTCTCAGCTGGGTTTAATATTCTCCATACATCCACCAGGCCTGCTCCAGATATGAGGTCTGACAAGGATCTTTGGGCTGGAGAGGGGCTGACCCTTCTATTGTCTGATCTATCGAGTTGCACCTGCAGTGTCAAATTCCAAGCCCCTCCCAGAAGTATGACCTTTTGGTCTGGTGAGGCCACTAGACTCAGGAGGTGAGTGAAAAAGTGTGGAGAATCCACATTAGGGCCATATATGGACCCCAATAGGACTTGTGGGTTTGCAACACTTCATGTAATAACAAATAGCGACCATTCACATCCCATACCTCCTGTATCAGCTTAAAGGGGACTGTTCTGGCAATTAATATGGCAACCCCCCCTCTATTGGTAGAGACTCCCGAGACCAACTCAATTTTTATATAAAAGAGAGGTATCTTCTCTCCTGAGATGAGTCTCCTGTAAGCAGGCAATCCCTATATTAAGGTGACGTAAATGTTTTAAAACAATTTGGTACTTGCACCTGTCCCTGACACCCCCAATGTTCCATGTCATAATATTATATACTCCACTCATTACTTAAGGATTGATTATTAAACAATCTATGGTCAAATTGCTCCATTAGAACTTGTCCTTCCCTTATATATAAGCAGTCCATATCCTAAATAGATACATTAGAGCACACCCACCCCCGCACTTCGTTGTGTTCCTTATGATAAGCATAAGCACTATGGATTCAGATAAACAAATATTATAATAGAGAGAATTATTGTGTAATCATTCTACTCTATAACTTATTTATGCAAGGCAGTACCCATACTGGGTATACGGAAGATCTCTTTGCTAACTTAAGTCACCAAAGTCTGTAAACAAATTGTCCCAGATCAATAACAAATATGCTGGTAGAAGCTGCATATAAAAAGCAACAGAAAGAGACCTTAACATGTAATAGTCTGGTCACACATCCAAATACTAGCTTAGAGTTATTTATAACTTTAACAGTGTGCTTCTGTTAACTTCGCAAAAGTGTGCCGATCTGTCTCTTACTTATGTATAATATACTTCCAGGAAAGGGGAAAAGAAAAGTTTGTTGCTCAGACCATGGAAACTGAATTAAAATCCACGTCAATCCATCTCAAAAAGTAATCAAAGTTCCCACATTCTATTAGGGCGCAATTCAATCTTAAAGGAGGGAAGCTTGAGAACAAAAGGGCTAGTCTCAATTATGCAACCCACTCAGTGCGTTTCACAGCAGGGCATGTAACAAAGGACTAAGATCGTAACAGTCTCTCTGGCAGGGCCTCAACGTAACACCCCTGAATACTCATCAGGATCTGGTGTAACAATGCCTCTTCGTCCAGGCAGAGCTAGAAATCCAATCATGGTTACTATTGCTGATGTAGCAGTCACTTAAAGAGGTCAGGTACTGTAGGAGTTTCTTGAGCTCTGTGAGTGCGTGCTCCTGTGTTTCAAATGAGAGCCATTGATCTTTGATTTTCACTTTGAGTATAGCTGGGTATCGAACTCAGAATTGTTTTTCTGCCCCTATGAATTTAGAGACAAGCGGGTGCAGCTCCTGCCTTTTAATTCTGACTGACTGTGGTAGGTCTTGGGCAATGCGTATTTTGCAACCTTCCCATTGCACTTCTTGAAGCAATTTAACTTGAGCTAAAATATGCTGTTTGTCCATGAAATTAAGCACTTTAAAAATGAGTGGTCTGGGTGGTGCATCCGGAGGTGGTAGTGGATGCAGTGCCTTGTGTGCCCTTTCAGTGATATATGTTGTCCCGTTTGGAGATGGGCCCACTATTTTTTCACACACTTTTTGGAGAAAAACAATAGGAGAGGTACCTTCTTCTTTTTCTGGGATCCCAATGATTAGCAGGTTGTTTCGTCGGCTTCTGCCCTCATGATCCTCTAATTTTTCTTCCATTTTTTTGAGTCTCCTAACCACATTACTTTGGTCTAATTCTGCCTTGTCTTGCTTTTTTTCTGCAGAAGTTAATCGGGCTTCAGTCAGATGCTTTTATTGCCAGGGAATCCATAGAAGAGTGCATGTGATGAAGCTCTTCAGAAATGTCGGCAATGGAGCTTTGCATCAGCTGCATGAATTCTAAGAATCTTTCCTCAGTGAGGGCCGATGAAACAGCTATAGATTTACCACTAGTGGCTGGCAGTTGTTTAGGCCACTTTGCAGCCTTCTCCTTCTCTGGTGTTGCAGGAGGTGAATGCCGTGGGGGGACTTTTCACATATATACTTCCATTTCTGAATGTTCCTCTGGTTGCTAGATCCTATTGTAGTTTTAATCTTCTATTCAGTAGTGAAATTCAGTGTCTGCTTGTTGATTTCTTTTAAGAATATCAGCTGGAGGGATGCAGAGCAGTAGGAGCTAGCTGTGAATCGTTAGGCTGCCATCACGTGACCTCCAAAAGCCTTTATAAAAAAGGGGTAGTTTTAAAGAATAGTGATTTAGCAGTGCGGACAGTCTTTGTACATGAATTTCTAATGTTCCTGTACAACAGAAGTACAGGTAGGGAGTGGGATAGCTTGAAGTGGGCACACACATGATCACCAGACTTGCACTGGCCAGTTATATGAAGAGTGATCCAGGGGTGGTGGGATCCTTTGATCCTGGATTTTCAGAGGGGTGCTGTTTTTCCCAAATACGTTCAAATGTGGTCCAGAACAGGTTGAGGGACACATCAAGATCAGGTGTGGAAATGATGGGGGCCAATCCGTTCTTGCAAGATTATTCAGGATGGAGTTAATATTTAGAGCCTGGAGGAACCTAGGCCAACTATATTTGGGGAGGAAGGGAGAAATTGAATTTTCTTGACACAGAAGGTCAAACAGTCATCACAGAAGGTATCCAGCAGAACACCAGCTGCAAGAATTTGATGTGGATGTGAAGAATTAACCCAGTAGAAGGGAATGATTGGAAAAGAGAGGTTTGAGTCAGGTGAGTTCAGTAATTAGTGAGATGAGATTTAGGGATACAATTCTGTGGGAAATCAGCCTTGAGGCAGGGGAGAGTCAATTCATTTTAAAATCCACAAAGAGGACAGATTTACCAGAGGAGGAGTAAGAGGCAAGTAAGCATGTGTGCACCCGACAGGGTGGGCGTGAAGCCCGGACCACCCAGGGTGTAATACGACTAACGCTGCAGTGTGAGGGCCTTATAGCCCCTGGAAGGTCCGGTATTTCCCAATAATGCCCACCCTGGAGGGTATTATTGCACTTAGAAAATGGGTACTGTGAAAAAAAAATAGTTTAATAAAAATATTTTATGTTAAACATTAGTAAAACATAGGTTTTGTAATAAAATAGTCCCTCCACCTTCTTTAGAATGTTTTTTTTTTTTAAATGAGCTAAGCAGTTTTGTTCCAGATGAGCACCTGTAGTTGTGCCTTGGAGGTACTTTTCATAGCTAACCCCCCCCAAACACACAGTAGCAGAAAAATTGTTTCTGTAGGCAGCCTAGGAGCTTTAGTTTCCCCAGTTCTGTTCCTCTAGGAGTGTAATTGAAGTCACTGTGCCCCCCCACTTTCCCTCTTGTCTCCCTCTAAAACACACACACTTCATTGCAATGCTTTATTCTTACATGGAAGGGGTACAGGAATGAGTTTCAATGCAGCTAACTAAGATCGGGCTGGTGAACAACTGAAAGGTAATGGCATATGATGTCAAGGGTTACGTGTGGTAGCTGCAAAAGTTTGAAAATTACGCTCCTCGTAAGGTCATCACCGTTCAGCTGCCTGAATGCCGTCCTGTATCTGAGCACTTGTTACCAACAATTTCCGAGGTATTACTTGTTCCACTGTGGTGGGTGTTGTGTTATATGCTATGTTTGTGGGGAGTACTGGAGGTGACCAGAATATTGCTGGGTAGAAGCCCATAGGAGAGCGCTGGTATTTTCTTCTGGTTCCATGCCACAGATGGATGTCCATCTGCAGTATGTAATTATAAGGAAATACCGATGCTCTCAGCTTCGGTCGTGATGGACCACATTGCTTTCTCCCAGTGTTAACGTTGCTTGGCAACTTTTGTATCGGAAAGCTCTAATTACTCTTATACTGCCTCATCAAGCCAGGACATGACTGTTGTATTATGATTTAGGTCGGGGGGTGATTAAGGCCTAACTGCGACTTTTGGGCCAATGACTTTGCGACAGCTGCAAGATGGTGGATTGATTTAGCAACATTCGTGTGCCCACTGATTAGATGAGTTATGGGGCACCCTAATGCTCTCAGATGAGCCTTTTTCATGGGCTCTGTCAGAAAATAAATTAATCTCTCATTTGACGGTTTAACCAATGGGATTCATTTATTTACCTATGACATTTTCTAAGAGCAGATAGAAGGTCAAGCAGAGAGGGAGGAGATTTTAGAGGAGGCATAAAAGACCCTGCTGAAGATGGGTAATGAGGAGAGAAAGGAGAACTTGGCAAGAAGAAGTTCATAGGAGAAGGAGGTAACAGGATCCATTAGTGTGATGAAGCAGGAGAGGTTCTGGTGGACATAGAGGGCAACACCACCACCACCCTGTTCGTCACAAACCTGCCTGAGAAGGTGGTAGTCAAGGAGAGCCAATCTAGAGTCAGGTGTTCTGGAGGAAAGCCATGATTGAGAAATGCAGAGGAGGGAGCCGGCCTGGTGGCACTGAGGGTTGAGGTGCTGGATGCCACACCTCACACCATGCCAGCAACCCGTGATTGGGAAAGAACAAGGGTCACAGAGAGTTGGCTGGGGATGGAGAGGATCGAGTGTCTGGAAGACAGCTCTGCTCTCCCGGGGAGGGAGGACTGGTGCTCCCGCCAAACAAGTGCCCCCAGGTGGAGGCCTGGTGGAGGTGCGGGACTGTGGGCACCATGGAAGGGAGGATTCTGAGGGACTTCTGTGGGTGCACACTCATCTCCACATGCATGCATCCTGCATGTGTGCCCCAGCAATGGAGAAGGGACAGACAAAATGGAGCAAAACATCTCACAGTTGTAAGATGATGACCAACCCCTCGCAGGCTAGGTGGGCCAAGGGGTCCTTATCTGTCTTCAAATTCTATGTTTCTATGTTTCACGCTCTGCACCCTTCAACCGGGCAAGCTCTAGGTAATTACTGGGGAGACTAGGGTGATGGGTCTGGAGGGGGGGTCAGATAGATGGGGGCAGCTGTGAGGAAGAAAGGTGATAAATACCTATAAAAAAAAAAAAGAAATGCAGAGGAGAGTACTGAGAGACCCAAATATTGGGGAGGTCAATTTTAGGGAGAATGCTCTTAACCTTGAGATGGAAAATGTTAGGGCCATTAGGAGAAGTGAAGGGAAAGAAGCAGGGGGAGAAGGACCAGGGACAGTTTCAATATTGCCAGCTAAGAGGAGGAGCAAGATAAGGAGCAGAAGGATGCAGTGGGGCTTCTGCCCTGTGGTCAAGGGGGGGGAGAAGGGAAAGGAAAAGATGGTTCAGTGGACAACTCGAGATTTAAGAAGGGGGAGGAAAGGAGACCAAGGGAAGAGAGGAAGAAGGGGGAAGAGTGGAATGGGGCACAGGGGGAGAGTGGAGACAGGAGTAGAAGTGTAAAAAAGAAAAGGCAGAGAAAGAGTGCATTGTTGCCAAACAGTGGGAGCAAATTTAACCAAAAATTTAAAATCAGAGATTCAGCAAGCACAGCAGTTAATGGGATAGCTAGGAATAATGAACAAGTAAAACAAGGCTAGGCTCACTAAAATTTTAGAAGTACAAAAGAACTGGGCACACCTAGAATAGGTTGTCACAAACATACAGTATCACTTAGTTTAACTAGAATATAAACTAGCAGGCAGACACAGACTGAGCAATTAATGAATAGGACTGGGAAGCACTGACATTTTAACAATACAAACTGGGAAGTAGAGTATACCTAGATAGGGTGAATGAAAGATCCAGGAAATTTTACCGAATCAAAAACTAAAGAGCATAACACAAAATACAAAAATACGCAGTCCAGGGAGAGGAGGCAGTCTCAATGTTGGGTAAGGTCCAAAGGATTACAATGACATACTGAATGCTGAGGAGGTCCAAAAGGTGACTTTTCAGAGTGAGGATCAGATGCTCAGAAGTAGGGCAGCATGGCCAGCTGATGGCCAATTCACAGCTGACTCAAGGCAGATTCCATTTAGTTGATGCCCTTTGCACTGTGGCTTTGGTTTCCAGGCAGATTCTTAGTTGTTATGCTTTGTACTGTGGCCCTTAACTCCAGACAGACACCTCTCAGTTGATGTCCTCTGCACTGCAGTCCTTTGCAAAGAGGACTGCAGCATGGAGAACCTCTTGGGGGTACTGACCCTAAAGATATATTGGACAGACATGGAAAGTGGGAGAGTCCAAGGATTGGCAGCAGCAGAACCAGGAGCCACAGCTTTGGTGAACTCTAGATGCTATTTGACAGTCTTGAGTAGCTGGAGGAAGCAACAGTTGAAACCTATGGTGGTCTTGCTTGTAGTGGCAGCATGGATTGAGGGAGGGTATTAGAAGCAGGCAGGACCCATCTGTGCCTCATGTCAAATGATGACTATATCATCAATATAGTGGTGCAACAAATCCAGTAGGTAAAAGCATGGATTTGTGGTGCCACTAGAGACAAACTTCTGTTTCCATTTGCCTAAAAAAATGATGTAAGGAGAAGGAGCAGGACAGAAAACTGTACCAGTTAAGGCAGAAGGAAGCAGGGAGGGAAGTCAGAATAGCAAAGGCCCAAACTAAGGAAAAGATAGCGAACTTGGTTAAGAAGGGGGATAAAAATCTTTTATATGTACATCAGGGAGTGTAGAAAGACAAAGGGAGGGATAGTGAGGCAGAATAAAAAGGATGGTGGGTGGGCAGAGAGGGACAGTGAAAAAGCAGGGATACTGAAAAAATACTTCTGCTCAGTATTCACAAAAGAAGTGGAGGGGGAGGTGCCTAATCCAATTAACAGAAGCACTCTGAATAGAGGGGTTGATCCCAGTCCTTTCACAGAAGAAAGGGTTCTGAAAGAACTCCTAAAACTGAAGGTGGACAAAGCAATGGGGCCTGATGGAATTCACCCCAGAATTCTAAAAGAATTAAGGGGAGAACTAGTGACACCACTGACTACCCTTTTTGACATGGGAGGATGGTGTGGACACCTGAGGACCAGAGGAAGGCGGATGTGAGTCCCCTTCACAAAAGTGGGATCAAGACAGAGGCAGGAAACTACAGACCTGTCAGTTTGACCTCTGTGGTAGGGATAGTGATGGAATCACTTCTGAAGGAAAGAACTGTTGAGTACCTATAGGCCAGTGGGGCACAGGACCCAAGGCAGCATAGGTTCACAATGGGAAGGTCATGTCAGATGAATCAAATTGATTTCTTTGACTGGGTGACCAACGCAGTAGACCAGGGAGGGGCTGCGGACATGGCCTACCTAGACTTTAGCAAGGCATTTGACACAGTACCACACAAAAGATTAATAATCAAATTAACCAGCCTGGGAATGAGTCCAAGGGTGGTAGCCTGGGTAAAACATTGGCTGGACAACAGGACACAGAAGGTAATTGTAAATGGAGTCCACTCTGAAGAAAGAGTGGTTACTAGTGGGGTTCCACAGGGTGCAGTACTGGGTCCAGTCCTTTTTAATGTCTTTATAAGTGACATTGCAGAGGGACTGGAAGGAAAAGTATGCCTCTTTGCAGATGATACAAAGATCTGCAACAGGGTTGATACACAAGGAGGTGTGGAAAGGATGAGAAGGGACTTGGCAAGGTTGGAGGAATGGTCAGAAGTATGGCAGCTTGAATTCGATGCAAAGTGCAAAATCATGCACCTGGGAAACAAAAACTCAGGGGAAGATTACACATTGGGGGGGGAAGTAGTAACAACAACAAAAAAGGAAAGGGACCTGGGGGTAAGCATGCCAGATGACCTTAAAGTTAGCAAGCAATGTGAGAAGGCAGTAGGGAAGGCTGGGGGGATACTGGGATGTATAGGGAGAGGCATCACCAGCAGGAAACAGGAAGTTGTTATCCCTCTGTACAGACAGTTGGTGAGACCACATCTGGAGTACTGTATCCAGTTCTGGAGACCCCATCTCTGCAAGGACATAGACAGGATGGAGGCAGCCCAGAGGAGGGCAACTAAAATGGTGCAGGGCATGCAAGAGAAGCCATATGAGGAGAGACTAAAGGAGCATAATATGTACAGTATACCCTTGAGGAAAGGAGGGGGGGGACATGATAAAAACTTTTAAGTACCTCAGTGGAATCAACAAAGTCCAAGAGGGTAGCATCTTTCAGAAAAAAAGATGTGCAAGATCACGAGGACACAATTTGAAGATAGAGGGGGGATGGCTCAGGAGCAATGTGAGGAAGTATGTTTTTACAGAGAAGCTGGTGGACGCATGGAACAGCCTTCCTGAGGAGGTTGTGGGGTCTAAAGCTATGGGAGAATTCAAGAATGCATGGAACAGACATAAGGCAATTCTTGTGGGGGTAGGAAGAAATAGGCTGTTGGTTAACTAGGATCTACAGCTTATCCTGTAGGTAGGGAAATGGGCAGACTAGGTGGGCCAAGCAGTCCTTATCTGCTGTCAAAGTCTATGCTTCTATGTTTCTGTGCAAAAGTGGGAGCCAAAGTGGCTTCTATAGCTGTTCCTTTTATTTGAAGAAAATATTTGTTGCTAATGAGGAACACTTATAGAGGAACGTGCTGTACTTAAACAGCCCCTGACACCCTTGTGGCAAGTTTAAAAATTAACTCTAGCCAGAGCCGATAGGGCTGTGAAGAGCTACCAAATGACCAAAGTCATTTTCTTGTTGTGCCATATAGTGCTATTTAGTCACAATCATTACAGTGCTCCCAGATCCAAATAATCATTTTCCTGTAACAAGCCCTCATTTTTCCTGTATTTACACTGTAGAGGCAACATCAAATCCCTGTATAAATCCCTATAGATTTTTCCATAAGCCACTAGTTCCTTAATTGTGACTTTGTTGTTTATTTAAATGTAATATGTTGGCAACCTTTAATCAGGAAAAGGGCTCTGATTTGCTGTTAGCTATTAAAATTATATGTCAAGCTGACAGTGAAATCACAGGTGAATGACCTGGCAGTCACTGAATTGCTGTTCCTTAGCAGCAGTGATGTCACAGTCAGTGACGTCACAATGCTGGTGATGTAGTGGGGACAGTATAGCTAGCTATGTCAGCTGCCACACAGAGTGCTGCTCCACACATCACACATATTAACTTCAGGTAAACAGTCTTCTAATTAAACAAAGGGAAAAGATAAAGTACCTCAAATATAAAAGGTAATGGTTGACTGCTTTTAAAATCTAATATTAATTTTAGGCAGTACACAAGCTCTTTAACACAATGCCTATTGTGGGGATAGAACCCACAGCCTTCTGATCTTCCAGTCACAGAGGCCAGTGTGCATGATATTTTTTGCATCTTTCATTTGTTAGTTTTTACATAAATTCTCTCAGACTTTTTTCTGACCACCTGATAGAATCTTGAATGAGTTAAATGTTATTATTTTCTTCAAGGCCCTGACCCTGCAACTAAATACACACTCAGTACATAATATTATAAAATGAGAAAAAAAAACAGTCTTTTGTTTCCAGTGCTTGCCTCCAACCTGTCCTATGGAAAGGAATGTCTGCTAATAAACTTCAATTCCACTGTCTGTAATGTGACACTGAGTCTGAGTTTCGTTTTCACAAAAAACAAAAGGAAATGAGTTAACCTCTTGGTTGCTGAAAGAAATAGAACAAATCTGTTAGACTGAGTTGGACAGAAGATAGAAACAGCAGTTTAAAATGTTTTTTTTTAGTTAAAATCCTGTGAGAAGTTCTGAGGTACAATACAGTAGCATCCCCCTTCCCCCTGCAGATACCTTTAACATAGAGCAACAAATAGCAAAAATCAGAGGGGGGGTACACTACTTTGCAGATGTAGAAGAATACATACAAATGCCTAAAAAGGAAGTTCTAGGAAAAGCCGGTTTTAGAGCTACAGATGAGAGAAAGGCTGTAGGCTACGCCCACAGTCCTAAAATGTAAAATTTAGACACAATTTAGCATATATTTAATGTTTTTTTTCTGTGATTCCCGGCCTTACTTCTTTTTTACTAAAGACATTTGCATGTAAACTGGATTGCTGCGTTATCTTTTCTGGCTGCTTGCCTGTACCTGACATCACAGTTCTGTTTATGACATCACAGTCTTTTGCTGTGGAGATAAATATAGTGCCATAGACAGAGGATTATGATGTCAGGTGTAGACAAGCAGAAAGGGCAGATGAAGTCTAAGGGACAGTAATCCTCTTTCATACAACTGCCTTCAGCAAAAAAGAAAAAAAATCTGGTCAGAGCCACAATGGCTGCTCAAGAATTAATGGGATAAATGATAAAGAATTAATGTGTGACTTAGTTGTACTTGTATTATTGCGATGTAAAAATCCCACATTTATACCTCAATAGAGAAATTAAAAGAGATGTATAAACATCAAGCTAATGCAATAAAAGGTGCTGTTGGTTCTGAACATACAGACCCCCCCTTGAAAATACATACACACACACACACACACGGCTTGTAGCACTAAATCAATCAGTGATGCAAATGGTTCATGAAAAAATAGACACAAGCAATTTCAATCATTCTTGCTTTTGGAACTTAAATAAGCAAACTGAAAGTAAATCCAGTCAGACCTTGTTCTCACTACACTGTGCCATGGACTGATATATCAGTCCAGAATTCCTATACATTCTAATTCTGCTGACAACCTAAGGGTTTAGTTATCACTCTTCCAATTGTTTAACCAGGAGTGGCACACTAAGCTGAAAACTTGTTTACAGGTGCGACCTGGGAGCACAGGGAAGTTAAATGACTTGCTCAGGGTCATACAGTATGCAAGTGGGGGCTGTGGGATTTAAACCCGGGTCTCTAGATGTGCAGCTCAGAGCCTTAAACCACTGCGCTATACTACCTTCAAAGCTGTAATTGTTAATTGCAAAGTTGTATTTGTCAAGTCCCCTCAATTTGTATCATATCACAGCTGGAGATTTATTTGACAGACAGGAGCAATAACACAATTGTGCTCACATCTGCAGAGTTACTGATTTACAGCAGCCCGTCCTTGTTCCTCATTATTATTTACAAATTATACTTGATAAAAACTCTTAGTAAATCCTTATGAACTATGACTACTACATAGAGCATACTAAACAAGATTTTAGTGCACACTATGCTGCCCCGTTTCTACTATTTTTATTTCATTGCTTGATAATTCATATAGGCAGAAATTATTTGGTTGCATAAGGAAATGTTTTTTGTGATTTTTGAATAGGAAGACAACAGCACAGTGTTCACAGTGACAGGATTTCTGTTAGTGAACTACTAATAGGTGATCAGGGGGACAACGATCACATGTGCAATCAACTGAAATCTTGTTAGTTTCTGCTCAGTAGTAGTTCATTAATTATTGCTTATCAAATAAAAGAAATGTATGTCATGAATAATAAACCTCAATAACACAAGACGCCAAAAAATCACATTATGAAGAGATCACCATGCGATCTGCTTATCTCACACTTTACTGTAGCAATCTATTAGTTCCTGATTGTCATTCAGAAGCACATTGTTTTGCCAAAGCACGTGAACATAACACTCTCCTAAAAGTGTATTAATAGAAAAACATCTGTGCAACTTGTCTGTTTAACCAATGCACATATATGACAGTGAAGCAACAGGAACTCTCGTAGCCTGTTTTGAGTAATCACCCACACTGCACTCAACAGACTATAATGATGACGTGTAACTGTTTTTTTTACATTGCATTTATTAGACTTTGTTTTGTTACATAAATACTGCATTGTTAAGAAAAAACTCTGGCCTGAGTTGAAAGTACTGTAATATTAACATTAAATAAAACATTGTGAAATGCTTTTTTTTTTTTTATTTTGTTGCAAGTTACAACAGTACAAAATAAAACAAAAACCATGCCTAAGTGTGACATTTTTAATTATTATCCAAATCAAACATGAATATTCCTTCCTAATGTGGATTCAGTGTGGGAAAAACAGTCAATTTCAAAGTGCAGTTTTGATTCATAAAATACACTCTGTTTACAGCTGATTGATGCTTGGCTTATCTCTTACTGGCATCAGAGTAACTAACAGCCAATATGTAAAACATAGCAAAAAGGGTGAAAGGATTAAAAATTAAGAAGAAAAAGCACGTGGGTAGCATATTATGAAATGGTAAAACAAAATGGGCCCCATTTAAAAAAAAAAAAACTTTAGAATGATGTAAGCTGCAGGACTCTAAGGGTTGCAGCAAACTCTGGTTACACCAAGGACCCTCCACCCAATTCTAGAAAATGGAGGGTCCTCACATAAAACTCCTTGTGTTTGCAGCAAGTGTGGAGGTGCTTCAAACAGTTGGTGCATCCACCAACATCATTGCAGGGTGCAGACCCCCACCCACCCAAGCACAATACTAGAGGTGCACGGAAGTTGGAGGGGAGAATGAAACACAGTGCCAGGAGGGACACTGGGGCATAGGGTCATGGGATGAGGCAGATGGGGTGTCGTGGCACAGTAGTGTATTCACCACAGTGTTGTGCCATTGCAGTGTTGTGAAAGAAATGTTTTAATTTTACATCCAGCCTGTGCTGTATTCAGGTTCCCTGTTGGTCTAGTGCCCCCCCAACCCCATTTATTATGATCATCCCTTGTGGTGTTGTGAACCCCCTCAACAATCCCAAATATCACCTGCGTGTAATGTTAAAACTGCCCCAGTCCAATAACACCCCTCTGATCCCTGATCTCACCCAAATCCAATGGAATAATTGTTCCTGGTGGTCTAGTGGACCCCCCATCCTCCCTAACCTATCAGGCTCTGCCCAACCTAACAGCTCCCCCCATTCCTGCCCTAATGTTGTGACTGGCACAGCCCTCCACTAAACACCTTGGCTGGATGCATAATGCACTATTAAGGAGCGTGTACTATACACAATACACATACCTTGACAGTGTATTCTGCAGCCGGTCGAGGTGGTGAGTGGAGGGCTGTGATGGTCACAGCATCAGAGCAGGAATGGGACAGGAGAATGAGGTGTTTTGGCAGTGCCTGACAAGGTAGAAAAGGTGAGGGGCCCACTACAGCACCAGAAACATTTACTGCTTTGCTTTTGGGTGAGATCGGGGGACACTATTGGACTGGGGCAGTTTTAACATTGTATGCAGGTAAGATGAGGGATCATGGAGGGGTCCATTATACCACCAGGGCTAATCATTATACATCAATTTTGGGGGCCACTAGACTACCAGGGACTCTGAATACAGGATGGGCTGCATGTAAAATAAAAACGTTTCTTTCACAACACTGCAACGGCACCTCATCGGGTGCCACATCACTGTGACTAATGCCCAGATGGCTCCAACACCCCTACTGCCTCCTCTCATGCTGCTAGTGTGCCATTACTGTCCCTGTTCTATGGCACCTCACAGGTGCAACCCACTTAGACCACCTCCTGGCTGGTGTAAGTGATGACTCTTCCTGCGTCCATGGTGGGGCTTGTAATATCCCCAAAGAAGGGGATGTTGCAGCCCTGTCATGGTGCAAGCCCCCTTGTGACTAGCACACTGGGTTGCTGGACACAACCCTGGTGTAAAGGGGCTTTGGGGCAGTGGTGTCTAAATCAGATGCAAGCTGCTTTAGAAAATATCATTTGATGCAAATGGTGATGCAGGTCACCACTTGTTTCAGACTCTTTTAACATAAGTCCCTTGCATCAGTCCTAGTTGTTTGAAAATGGAGCCCAATGTGTATACTGAATTAACATCATTCCTCACTATGCTATTAGCCACTGAAATACAAAACTCGTTAGTTCTCTGTGCTAAAACCCACAGAGCGAAAGGTTAAATCATCTGTTTTCTTCTTTTTTATTAAACTCAGTGTGGTGATTCGATCTGTCTTTAAACATGTTTACAGTATAAGGGAAGCACTGCAGATACATACTGTATGTGCAGGAGTTAAAGCTAAACTGGCCATCTGATTGTCCCCTTTTCTGAAAGATGAATCTGCTCTACATGCCCCTTAAGATAGTTTGTTTGATGACATCATATTATGGTCAGCCCTCATTTGGGGTAATTTTCTTTTCGTCAAAGCTTTTCTAGTTTATGCACTTTCATTGCTGGCTTTGAACAAGCTCTGCTCTGTTGTTTTTACTTTTGTTGGATTAATGGCTTAATGATTTTCAATCTAGTTGAGGGAAACTATGGGAGACTGTGGGGAAGTGAGGGAGACTAATTTGGCTTCCTACACTGATCTTTGACTATGATAGTGTATTATACATATTGTTAAGAGTGGGTAATATGGAATACACTTGTCAGTCAATGTTGCTTTGTAACAAAAAAAGGCAGAAAAATGCCATTGCTAACTAAAATATTGTTAAATGCAGAAAGTAGATTTCTGCAGCAGTGACTACATTAATATTGAACAGTGACAGTAACCGTGACTGTACTGCTATAGTGACTATGCAGTAGCCATTTTATGGCTACAGTGGGAGGAGCCCTGCAGATGTGTTGCTATTAAAGTAGAAAAATGGAGCTCCTCAGATTCTGAACAGATTTCACATAATTGCAGTTTGATTAGAATTACTCCGTCAGAGCAGTTTAGAGCAGTTTGGCTTTGGTGTGTCCCTGCTCTGCACTATTTTGGAGAGAGAAGAAACTGAAACTGTTTGATTCAATACATCTGTTCTACATAGAGTATGCTCACGCCAGCTCAAATTGCAGTCAGTGGATGTGCTCAGTGTAACAGCACAAGTTAGAAAAGAAAACAAAGTCCACTCCCTTCCTCTCCCTTTCCTGGTACATTAACCTTTTCCTAGTTAGCTGCAAATGGCTGTAATGCTATATGATTAGCAGAGCACTGTTCAGAACATGAAGCAGTGTGTGTGTGTGTGTGTGTGTGTGTGTAGCACTTTGTTCTAGTC
Organism: Neoceratodus forsteri; assembly: GCA_016271365.2. Classification (NCBI taxonomy): domain Eukaryota; kingdom Metazoa; phylum Chordata; order Ceratodontiformes; family Ceratodontidae; genus Neoceratodus; species Neoceratodus forsteri. The sequence goes on from CM057449.1 coordinate 94,587,326, forward strand.
CTGTTGGTTATCATAGATCCATATATAGATGTGTAGAAGTTGATGGCAGATGAGGACCACTTGGCCCAACAAATCAAATCAAAATCAAATCAAATCATACTTTATTTCTAACGTGCTTTTCTTAAATCAAAGCGTGTATACAAATTAAAATAACCAATAAACAGTTAAAACAGTATAACTTAAAAGAGAGTATACATATGACTAAATGTCCTCCCCAAATGCTAGGCTGAATAAATAAGTTTTCAAGGAGGATTTAAATATTTCAGTGGACAGGCATTCTCTAATCCAACGATGTAGAGAGTTCCACAGGGTCGGGGCTACAAAAGCAAAAGCCCTAGCACCTGATGTCTGTAAACGGTCCCCTGGGAACCTCTAGCAATCCCTTGTCAGCAGAGCGGAGGGGGCAGTAAGGTTGCAGGAGGTTTTGCAAGTAACCCAGTCTCTGGCCATGTAGGGTCTTATAGGTCAGCAACGCAATCTTGAAGGTGATCCTCCATTGCACTGGCAGCCAGTGCAATTTGTGCAGCACAGGTGTGACATGGCAAGATCTTGACTTCCCTGTCAACAGCCTGGCCACTGCATTCTGCACCAACTGCAGGCAATGGAGATCCACCCCCGGTAACCCTAGGTATAGAGCATTGCAGTAGTCAAGATGAGAGGACACAAAAGCATGAACCAACACAGGAAGGTTATCGGGCAGAACAAGGTGCTTTATCCGGGTGATGTTCCTCAGATGGAAAAATGAGGACTTGACAACTGCTGACACCTGTGCTTTAAGCTTCAGTTCATTGTCAAGCACAACCCCCAGATTCCACACCTTCTCAGAAGGTCTCAACTGGTCACCCCCCAGCACCAGGCTGGAAAGTTGCCCAGGAGTCATCTTCTCTACCCGGTGACCAGGGTCCACCACCAACACCTCAGTCTTATCTGGATTTAGTTTCAACCAGTTAGCACTCATCCAGTCCTGAATCTCGGCGAGGCAGTTGTTAAATACCGAGACAGCACTACTCTGTTCAGGTTCAAAGGACAGGTAGAACTGAGTATCATCTGCATAGCAGTGAAAACTCAGCCCATACCACCTTATGATGTCTCCCACAGCAGCGTATGCACCGTGAACAACATGGGGGACAGTACAGAACCCTGTGGAACCCCACAAGGCAGGGCAAAGGGGGCTGAGGAATAAATTCCCGACACCACTCTCTGAGATCTGCCTGTGAGAAAAGAATGGAACCATCTGAGGACCATCCCCGACAGCCAACAGTTTAGCCATAGGAGTTCCAATAACACCCCATGGTCCATGGTGTCAAATGCTGCAGAGAGATCAAGGAGGACAAAGCTCAAATGAGTCCTCTGATCCCTCGCTATTAGGAGATCATTCATCACCCAAACTAATTCTGTCTCAGTACTGTGCCTCTCCTTGAAACCAGACTGGAGAGGATCATAGACTTCATGGGTAGTAAGAAAGTTCTCAAGCTGCAATGCAACTACCTTTTCAATAACCTTACCTAAAAAGGGTAGGTTAGAGACCAGTCTGTAGTCCACAAGACAGTCTGGGTAGCTGGACAATTTCTTTAAAAGGGGAGTCACCACTGCCTCCTTTAATGAATCAGGGAACACCCCTTGATCCAGCTAACACCAGACTATCTCCGTGAGGATCGGTCCGATGACATCTATGCACCCCACCAGGAGGTGCGTTGGACCAGGATCCAAACTACAGCAAGTGAGTCGCAAGCCCTGAACAATCTTCATGATATCCATGATCTCTGACCGGTCATAAACTGACCAAACAGACCGGGTGTCTGTGCCCTCGCATCAACTTCTACCGTACTCATTTGAATGAGTTGAACAGGTCCCTGACCTGATGGAGGACACCTTATCTGCAAAAAATCGAGCAAACTCCTCACACTTAATTTGTGAAAAGGCTCTCCAGCCTCGAAGACTAATTGGATTGCAGTCTGTCCATGGTCTGAAAGAGCTGAGCAGGTCGATTTCTCGCTGTAGTAATCTCCCTGGACAGGAACTCTGCCTTCTTACGGGAGATTTCTGATTGATAGTCCAAATAATGGGCGATCAACCTAAGTCTGTCCTCCTCCAGGCCTGATATCCGCCAACGACATTCCAACCTTCGGCCCACTCTCCTCAACTCCTTCAAAGTCCCATCAAACCAAGGGGACTGAGGACAAAGAAGGAGGGGTTGAACTCGGACAGGCGCTATGGAATCCAGGGCCTCCAGCACCACCCTATTATAGCACGTTACTATATCTCCTGGATCCAAGCATACCGATGGCCAACTCGATAGGTCCAGCACTACCAATCGACCTTCTGGGACACCCCCTCAAGGGGCGGTACCAGACTATTTCCAAAGGGGCTGGTCTCACAGGAGGAGCCATGAAACTGAACCTGATAGAGTGGTGGTCTGACCATCCAGCTGGTTCCACCATCAAATCAGCGTCCTCCATCCCCAGGAGGAACACCAGATCCAAGGGGTGACCCCGACAATGGGTTGCAGTGGTAACTGCCTGTGTAAAGCCCACAAAGTCATCAGTTGGAGGACATTTTGACCAAAAGACGAGAGTTTATCATTGACCCAGGCATTGAAATCCCCCAGGACCAACCACCTGGGGGCCTCCAATACCATGTCTACCATGAAGTCTGCAAATTCCTGCAGGAAAACATTCTTGTCTCCGGTTGGATGGTAGATGAGAAGAATCCTGCTGCCCACACCTGCCCCTAGGATACACTCAAAGGATCTGGTGATCCCAACTGGAACCTCCACCAGGTCCAGTTCCATCTTTAAACAGATGGCTATATCCCCGCCCCTTCGATCCAATCTCGGGCGGTGTATCACTGGAACCACTGACTCCAATACCGGACTGGCATTTTTGTCCAACCAGGTCTCGGTGATGCAAGCCAAGTCAGATGACTGAACAAGATCAGCAATAATTGCTGTCTTGTTTTTTATAGACCTGGCATTGCACAACATGACCTGAGTTGGATGGGAGGCCATGAAAGAATGGGTGACTTGCCCACTCTCACTGGAGCCCTTGGATATGGGAACCAGGCATGAAGGACATCTTTCCTGGACTAATTTCACTCCAGGGCACCTCCTCAATCTCACCACCCCTATCCATCCACCCCGCTCCTCCCACCCAGTCCAGGGGCCCTGCCCCTTCGGCCCCTCCATACAATACCTAAGGCACGACAATGCCTATACATCTTGGGCTATAATGGAGGACTATCAAATGGGCAAAGGTCCCGCAACCTGGACGGGGAATAGCACCTGTCCACCGAAACACGATTCCAACACATATTCCCTATGCAGCTGACAACTATAAATATTCGCTAAAACACATCAACAACAATTACAACGTTCTATTGATGTAATATCCCTCGATCTCTCACTTTGAGGGTTTAAAACATACTAAATTTAATAAACTTTGAATGTGTACTATGAAAACCAGAGTTCTCTCACTACTCTGGCAAAATAAATAACCTCCCCCCCACCACCTCTCACATAGTAGGGGAGAGTTCTTTACAGAAAATAAAAAGAAAATCACTCAGACAAATCAGCATGTTTGGTCATTTAACTCAGGTCCAGCGGCAGTGTCCAAAAGCAGCAAACTACGTGCATATAATGACTGGCATCCTTAGAGAGCCCCCCCCCCAAATTGTAACATCAGGAATAGCCCCCGTAAACCCCGGCTACCCATGACCCACGACCACAGCTGCCCCAGAGGCAGGCCCAGGACTGCCTCCTAGACAGCATAGGAAGCTCCCCACTCCCCCCACCGACTTCCCGGAGAGGAAGAAGGGAACACCCTGCCTGGTCCTGGGCCGCACAAGGAAAAAGAATAAAGGCCCCAAGCACAAGGAAGGAGGACCCCCCACCCTCAATACTGCACAGTACTGCTCCCAGACCTTACTGCACTATTTCTTCCTGCTCACAAGTCCAGAACACATGAAGTTCATGCACAGTATTTCAATACAGTACTAAAAATCAGCTCCAAGAACCCTCAGACTCCCATCGATAAACTTCCCCCAGTTCACACAACATTCAGGGAGTCTAATAACAGTTAGGAATCTTCATCAAATAAGCATATCTGTCCATGACATAACTTTTCACTCCCACACTTCATGGAAAGAGACGCCCAAATATATCCACTGAGCAAACACCAATTTATAACAGTTACCAAACGTTCGATGCAACAAGCACCCGCTGATATTCCGCTGTTCACCTCTTCACCAGTCAAAGTCACTTGGAGGCTCCCACTTAACTCCAGGGCAGGTTCAAGCAAACGCCCACAATATTCCTCCCTCCCTCACTGCTCTGAATCAATCAGTAGCCCCCGATCAATTCAAGTTGTTCAGCAGCTTCCAGTCAGTCCAGAGAACGAGCTGCTAAACGAAAAGGAGAACGACATCCACCAGCGATATTCCTCCCTCACCAGTCTAAATCCCTCGGTAATTCCCGGTCGATCCAAATCATTCAGCAGCTCCCAATCCTAAGAAACAAGCTGCTAGAAGCGAGGGAGAAGCAAACGTCGCTGGCGTCGACACGCTCCCTCAGGCAACAGCGGATCCACATGCTTTTGCATGGCGAAGCAAAAACGATCACTTGAAAATTAAAAACTAAATTCCACACATACATTTTAATGCCTAATAAAATAAAGCTCTAATGAGCCAAAAACACATCTGATGGCCGTCCCAGCGTAGCCACCATCCAGTCTGCCCTAATCAGTATCTAGTGTGAGGCCCCATGTCTAAACTAAACTCTAGAACCCCCACACCTCCAAGATATCCTTGTGTCTATCCCACTCCCTCTTAAATTCTATGACCGTTTTAGACCCTACCACCTCCTCTGGTAGGTTATTCCCAGTGACCAGCACCCTCTCCATGAAAAAAATATCTTCTCACATTTCCTCTGAGACTCCCCCAATTTAATTGTGTGCCCCACTGACTTGGTGCATCTCTTACACAGGAAGATGCTTCTTACCTGTACTCTGTTTATACTACTGATGTATTTGTATGTCTCAGCCATTACACCCTCTCCCTCCTTTCCTCCAGGGAATACATATTTAACTCCTTTAGTCTTTCCTCATAGGTCTTGTCCCACAGGCCCTGTACCATTTTAATTGCCCTCCACAGCACTGCTTCCACCTTGTCTATGTTCTTTCTCGGATGGCTCCTCTAGAACAGGATGCAGTATCCAGGTGCTGATTCATGAGTATCTTATACAGGGTCAAGATGACTTCCCTCTTTCTACTCATGATACTCCTCCCCACAGTGTGTATGCAAGCATCTGACTAGCCTCTCCAGCAACCTTATTGCACTGCTTAGTTTCTCTTAGGTCCTCTCAGAGATGATAACTGCTAGGTCCCTTTACTGCTATGTGAATGTCAGTATCTCCCCACCTAGTTCGAACGTTGACTATAGGTTCTTGTGCCCTATGTGCATGATCCTGCACTTCTTTGCATTCAATACCAGCTGCCATACTTCAGAACATTTCACCATTTTTTTTAAGGTCTTCCCTCATTCTTTTCAGCATTCCCTGGCATGTCCAATGTATTGCATATCTTTGTATAATTTGCAAAGAGGCATACCTTCCCCTCCAGTCTTTCTGCAATGTCCTCAATAAAGACAATGAAGAGGACCAGCCCCAACATCAACCCCTGTGGTACCTTTCTCATAGAAACATAGACTTTGACGGCAGATAAGGACCGCTTGGCCCACCTAGTCTGCCCATTTCCCTACCTACTGAATAAGCTGCAGATCATCTGCTCTCCTTCTCCACAGTACTCCCTGTTTACTAGAACCCTCTGACTCCAGCCATTCAACCTGTTCTACACCCACATAACTATTTTAGGATCCACACCTAGAGTGAGCAGTTTGTTAATCAGCCTTTTATGAGAGACAGTGTCAAAGGCTACATTTTTTTTACATCTACACTTTATGCCCCAATATTTTCTGTGGAGCTGGCAGATGGGCTGGCTAGCATCTATTCATGGATGGTAATCCATCACTGGAAACACTGCTAAACCTCCATGAAGTCTGCCAGCTCCATTTTTCCCTGCCCTACTTTGGCCACATGCATTCATGTGGAGCTATGCACCCGCTGCGGTCCTGCAGTGCCCACTCTAGTTGTGCCACTCTCCTTCTTGTGGTTCCTCCAGTCCTACCTCTGGGGGAAGTCATGTGGAGGAAGCAGCAAAGTCTCTCCCTAGGAGAAGAGAGCTGCCTTGTGGCTGCTCAATACTGTTCCCTCTTGCGGCTGACCCCAACGACCCAGACTCTTACCTGAACTGGGGTCACCAGTGTAGCATGAGGTTTGGCATCCAGTGACTCAACCCTCAGTGTGACTGGGCTGGCCTCTAAGGCCTTTCTGAAGTCGAGAAAGGCCACATCCACTGCACTTCCCTGGTCTGCTATGTTAGTTACCCAGTCATGCCATAGATTAGTACGAGTTAGTGCAAAACACAGTGCTGTCCCTAAATACAATAAAAAATAGGGTTAGATGTCTGAGTAAATACATAAAAACATAGAAACATAGACTTTGATGGCAGATAAGGACCGCTTGGCCCATCTAGTCTGCCCATGTCCCTACCTACAGGATAGGCTGCAGATCCTAGTTAACCAACAGCCTATTTCTTCCTACTCCCCACAAGAATTGCCTTATGTCTGTTCCATGCATTCTTGAATTCTCCCACAGTTGTAGACCCCACAACCTCCTCAGGAAGGCTGTTCCATGCATCCACTACCCTCTCTGTGAAATAATACTTCCTCACATTGCCCCTGAACTGCCCCCCAACTTTAAATTGTGTCCCCTTGTTCTTGCACGTCTCTTTTTCTGAAAGATGCTACCCTCTTGGACTTTGTTGATTCCACTGAGGTACTTAAAAGTTTATATCATGTCCCCCCTCTCCCTCCTTTCCTCAATGGTATACATATTAAGCACCTTTAGTTTCTCCTCGTATGGCTTCTCTTGCAGACCCTGCACCATTTTAGTTGCCCTCCTCTGGACTGCCTCTATCCTATCTATGTCCTTGCGGAGATGGGGTCTCCAGAACTGGACACAGTACTCCAGATGGGGTCTCACCAACTGTCTGTACAGAGGGATAACAACTTCCTGTTTTCTGCTGCTGATGCATCTCCCTATACATCCCAGTATACCCCACCCCTCCTACTGCCTTCTCCACATTGCTTGTAACCTTAAGGTCATCTGATATATTACCCCCAGGTCCCTTTCCTTTTTCGTTGCTGTTACTACCTCCCCTTCCCATTGTGTTTTCTTCCCCTGGGTTCTTGTTTCCCAGGTGCATTATTTTGCACTTCTTTGCATTGAATCCTAGCTGCCATACTTCTGACCATTCCTTCAACCGTGCCAAGTTCCTTCTCATCCTTTCCATGCCTCCTTGTGTATCAGCCATGTTGCAGATCTTTGTGTCATCTGCAAAGAGGCATACTTTTCCTTCCAGTCCCTCTGCAATGTCACTTATGAAGACATTAAAAAGGACTGGACCCAATACTGAACCCTGCGGTACCCCACTAGTAACCCCTCTTTCTTCAGAGTGGACTCCATTTACAATTGCCTTCTGTGTCCTGTTGTCCACCCAATGTTTCCCAGGCTACCACCCTGGGACCCACTCCCAGGCTGGTTAATTTGACTATTAATCTTTGTGTGGGACTGTGTCAAATGCCTTGTTAAAGTCTAGGTAGGCCATGTCCACAGTCCCTCCTGGTCTACTACTTTGGTCACCCAGTCAAAGAAATCTATTAGAGTCGTCTGACATGACCTTCCCACTGTGAACCCATGCTGCCTTGGGTCCTGTGCCCACTGGCCTCTAGGTACTCAACTATTCTTTCCTTCAGAAGTGACTCCATCACTTTCCCTACCACAGAGGTCAGACTGACAGGTCTGTAGTTTCCTGCCTCTGTCTTGGTCCCACTTTGTGAAGGGAAATCACATCCACCTTCCTCCAGTCCTTGGGTACCACCCCATCCTCCCATGATTTATTAAAAGATTAGCCAGTGGTTTCACTAGTTCCCATAATTTTTAGAATTCTGGGGTGAATTCCATCAGGCCCCATTGCTTTGTCCACCTTCAGTTTTAGGAGTTCTTGCAGAGCCCTTTCTTCTGTGAAAGGACGGGGATTGACCCCCCTATCAAGAGTGCTTCTGTTAATTGGATTAGGCACTTCCCCCTCCTCTTTTGTGAATACTGAGCAGAAACATTCGTTCAGTATCCCTGCTTTTTCACTGTCCGCCTCTGCCCACCCACCGTTCATTCTATTCAACCTCACTATCCCTCCCTTTGTCTTTCTACACTCGCTGATGTACCTATACAAGGTTTTATGCCCCTTCTTAACCGAGTTGGCTAGCTTTTCCTCAGTTTGGACCTTTGCTATTCTGACTTCCCTCCCTGATTCCTTCTGCCTTAACTGGTACAGCTCTCTGTCCTGCTCCTTCTGTTTCCTTATACTTCCGGAATGCTATCTTTTTCTTCCTGACTTTCACAGCCACCTCTTTTGAGAACCATAGTGGCTTTTTCTTTCATTTTGATTTGTTTATTTGCTTCACACAAAGGCTTGTTGCCTCTGTGATGGCAGTTTGATGATTCTCCATTGTTGCTCCACAACTCCCTCTAGCCTGTTTGCTAGTGCTTTTCTGAGGCACTCTCCCATCTTGCTAAAGTCAGCCCTCCTGAAGTCCAGTACCCTCAATTTTGTATGGCTTGGCTCTGTAGCTGAGTTTAACGTGAGACACACTGTTTGATGGTCACTTCTTCCCAGATGGCAACCCACTTCTAGATCTGAGATCTTCTCACTGCCCCCATTTGAGAGTACGAGGTCTAAGATTGCTCCCTCACGAGTCAGTTCTGAAACTAGCTGTCTGGGGCCTGCCACCTGTAGGGCACCAAGAATTACCCTGCTCTTGGATGTGGCTGCAGCAAATGTGCTCCAGTTAACATCTGGCATATTCAGGTCTCCCATCAACAGTATCTCCCCTTTCTCTGCCATTCTAAGAATGCCTTCTATCACATCCTTGTCCATTCCCTCCCCCAACATGGGGGTCTGTACACAACCCCTGTGCGGATTGTGGTGCCCTTTCCAGCCTCCAAGGTGACCCACAGTGCCTCCTCTCCTCCCTGTTTACTCTTTTGTTCAGTTGCTTCTATCCCTTCCTTTACATAGAGAGCTACTCCTTCCCCTCCCCCTCTTCTCCCCTGCCTGTCTGTCCTGTAGGTTATGTACCATGGTATGTTAACATCCCAGTCATGGTTCTCTGTGTACCATGTTTCTGTGACTTCTACAATATCCAGGCATCCCTCTTCCATCAAGGCCACCAGCTCAGGGAGCTTGTTGCCCAGACTACGGGCATTGGTACTCATTACCCTCCATTTCTTGATGGCCTTACTCCTTTTTGCCTCATCCCTGTCCTTCTTGCCTTTGTCACTTTCTCCATTTACCCCTGCCCTTCTCCCTATCGACACCTCTATGTTGGTGTTTACTGCACTTACTACCGTGATTTTTTTGGGGGGGCTAGGATTTCCCTGCTCCTTTCCAGTGCCTCCCCCCTTGGCTAGTTTAAATGCTTGCCAATGAAGCATTTAAACCTATTACCTAGGGTCCTGGTTCCCCTCCTTGACAGATGCAACCCATCATGCCAGTATAGGCTTACATCACTCCAGGTGGATCCCCAGTCCCCAGTGAAGCCAAATCCCTGAGCTCCACACCAGTTTTTCAACCATTGATTGAATCCCATGGTGCAGAACACCCTAGCCTCTCCTATGCCATAGATGTTTCTAATCCCTTTCTTAGCCAGGTCATTTGTCCCTAGGTGGACAATGACATCCAGCTCCCTCCCCAGTGCAGCTGCTCTGGCAATCCTGAGGATTCGCTCCCTGTCTCTCCAAGCCATGGCACCAGGCAGGCACCTTACCTCCCCCTTCCCTTCCTCCCCCAGTTCTACCTTCCTAACAATGGAGTCCCCCACCAGGAGTTGCCATATAAGGCAGTGAATGTCAGTTAGTGTGTGTTGCAATGCTCTTTGTGTAGACACTGCACTGCTATGTTATAGTGGAACATATATATACATGTATGTTTAAATGTATTAGTCAGTGTGTGTTTATCTCAACAATTAGAAAGTGTAGTTACTGTAGATAGCTCAGTGGTTAGTGAAAACATTGTTAGTCTCATTCCTCCATTATCTAAATCAATTTCATCCTTAGGCATGCCATTGCTGATTGAAATGAGGTGTCTAGTGGCACCCCCACCCTCCGATGTCCCTCAGAGCCTGTAAAGATGAAAACAGTCCCTTGATTTCTTTTTTTAATCTGTAAAAATGTGTGTAGACAGTGCACTGCTATGTTATAGTGGAATATATATGCATATATGTGTATACTGTATGTAGTAGACAGTGTGTGTATATCACGACAATTAGAAAGTGCAGTAAGGTGGCTCAGTGGTTAATACAAAAATTGCTAGCTTACATTCCACCATTATTTAGATCAGTTTCAGCCTTATGCATGTCATTGCTAATTTAAATGTGGTGTCTACTGGAAAGCCACGCAACCATTCAATGTCCTATGTAGCCTGAAAAATAGAACACGGTCCATCAATGTATTTTTTTAATCCATAAAAACAGGTCCATCGCTGATTCAACCTCTCATGCCCAGCCTGACCTTCCACTGAGCACCCACCACTCTGCATGTCCCAGAGCTCCCCACACATCCTCACTCACCTTAACAGATCCCAGTGTGAAGATCCACTCTCCCACAGAAGACATGTCTTGCTGCTTAAACCGGTGACTGCTATATGAGAAATAAGGTACAGTAATGAGTGCAGTTGAAAACCTATTGAAATACATTAAACAGCACTCACCTTATTTCTCATATAGCAGTCACCAGTTCCAGCAGCAAGACACATTTTTGATGTGAAAGTAGATCTTCACACTGGACCTGTTCAGGTGAGTGTGGGTGTGTGGCGGTCTTGTGATGCAGGGTGGTGGCTGCTTAGTGGGAAGCCTGGCTGTGGGAATAGCAGTCACTTCACCAACCAGTCTGCCCTATTAATCCCTATCTAGTGTGAGGCCTCATGCCCAAATTGAACTCTGGAATCCACCCCATTGCCTCCAAAATACCGTTATGTCTATCCTACTCCTTCTTAAATTCTGACTGTTTTAGACCCTACCACCCTCTCTTTTTATTTCAGGTGTCCACCACCCTCTCCATGAAAAAACCTTTTCTCACATTTTCCCTGAGACTTTCCCCCTTAACTTTATTTTGTGCTGCCTTGACTTGGAACATCTCTTACTTTGGAAGATGCTGCCTTCCTGTACTCTGTTTATACTGGTGATGTATTTGTATGTCTCAATAATGTCCCCCCTTCTTCCAAGGAATACATATTAAACTCCTTTATTCTTTCCTCATAGGTCTTTTCCCATAGGCCCTGCACTGTTTCAGTTGCCCTCCACTGCACCATCTCCACCCTGTCTATGTTCTATCTCAGATGGGGCCTCCAGAACTGGATGCAGTATTCCAGGTGTGGTCTCATGAGTGTGTTATACAGGGCCAAGATGATCTCACTCTTTCAACTAGAGATACCTCTCCCTATACATCCAAGAATCTGGCTAGCCTTTCCAGCCACCTTATCACATTGACTATTTTTTCTTAGGTCTTCCAAGATGATAACTCCCATGTCCCTTTCCTGCTTTGTGACTGTTAGTACCTTCCAATCTAGTTTGTACTTTGACCCTAGGTTCTTGTGCTCTCTGTGCATGATCCAGCTGTATATACACAAGAAGGTGGCTACCGTAAAAAAAAACTGGAGCCAAACAATTAAGAGCAGCACTCCTATTTTATTCCGTGAGTATACGGATGTGAATCTTTTAAATATGACCACTCACACTTTTGTCACCCATTCATCAGACAGCACTGAAATAAAGGATGATTTTGTAGAATCTTTATTCTACAAAAAAGGAGATATTAATCCTTTGCTTGTTAAGTCTAATACAGGAGAGGCTCAAAAAAGACAGAATAATATGGCCATACAGGACACACCGCTTATGATTAAGCAAGCTTTTTTTCAATTAGAGAAAGTGGTGCATAAAGCTAGACATCTGTATTGGCAAAAAGTTACTATGTTGGCTTACTTTACATCCATAGAGCCACGAGAGGTTTGAGATTTAACATGCAACCTGCATTTGGTCAAAATTGGATACCTTTTCTTATGAAATGGCAAATGCATTGCCATAACTACAGTGCTGGTCTGATACAATTAATTTTGGATGATGGAGATGAACAAAAAAGAGAGGTGAAAGCTCTGATTTTTGAAAAAGAGCAACAAGTGTTACAATTTCTACATGATGTGGACTATGTTAAATATAGAGAACAACTGGAATCTACTATACAAAGGCATGATATGAGGATCAGAAAAATTAAGGAGGCAAAATTTGAAAGGGACGGACGTGATTATGCTGAAGGGCGTATCTTTGAGTGGAGTAAAAAGAAAATTGGAAATGTTAAATCCATTCTGAAAAATGTACATCGAAATGTGGATAGCGATACATACACTAGTGGATCCGATTCAGAATCTGATGGCAATATTGCTATGAATGAAAGGGTTTCAATACCACAACCTTTTTTAGGATACAGCACTATTGGAAAAAAATATCCCAATTTTAACTCTCCCCCCCCCTCAATCTACAGGGCTTACCAAGTTTAACACAGATACCAGTGGAAATGTCTCCGCGGAATCAGGTTTTGGAGGCAGAGATTGTAGAGAAAACAGTGGAGAAGTTAAATACCCCCATCCCACAACAATGGGAGAAAATAATGCTGAGTTCACCTATTCCAAAACAGGTGGAAGGGGCATAGTTTCGGAAAACATCTACCCAAATTTATCAGAGTTACCGATGATACAGAAGAATCTGAGGAGAAGTCCACGCTTTGTACATTTTCACAAAGAAAGACCAGAACAGGTGCACAGGGCAAGGGGAGAAAATACTGTATACAGGGACAGTTGGAATCGAGGAAGAAATCAAGGACGTCAGAACAGGAGGAGAGCTCAGTGGGATTAAGTACCATCCAAAACATTTTGGTTGTTAATATATCTCAATATGAACTTACAGAATCTGAAACTGCTATACTTCAAAAAGGACTCAATTTTGTACCTACCACACAGATTGATGAATTTCAGGTTATGTTAGATCTACATAAATTTGTCAGAAAATTTGATTTAAAGGTCATGTTTGCACAGGATGAATTGTAAACCGAAGAAATAATTGATGGGGACTTTTCTAACATCGAACAACTTAAAAAACATTCCATCTATATGCCTCCAAAGAATCCAATAGTTAACATCTTTCATAAAGCATGTGAAAAAGATATTCTGGAGTTTACATCTGAAGGCTCTATACCTCGTTATAATAATTGTACCAATCTAGAAAGAGCTGCAATAAAATCTTTACGAAATAATGCAGCAATTGAATCAAGAGTGTGGATAAAGATGGTGCTATTGTAGCACTTGACAAAGTTAAGTATCAGTCAGAAATGTTTAGTCAACTAAATAACCCCCTTTTTTATAGGAAATTGTTATCAGATCCCACTCTAGAGTGTAAAAAACGTATTGATATTGTTCTCCATGAAATGTTTGTGAATGGTTTATTTTCTCAGCAAACTTATGATTATTTAACTGTTCCCTTTCCAGTTCATCCAGTATTATATGGACTTCCTAAGATCCACAAGGACCTTGGGAATCCTCCAGCCAGACCTATTGTTGCTTCAATAGGTTCTGTCATGGAACCCCTTTCTAAATTTGTTAATCAGCATATTAAACAAATTGTTCCCTTATGGCCTTTACATGTCAGAAATACAACTGATGTTATTTTATGTCTTAAGGAATTAGTGATTCAAACAGAGAATTTTTTGGTAACATTAGATATTGCTGCGCTATAAACCAATATTCCTCACGAAGGAGGTCTCGAGGCTTTATGAACCTCTTTATGTGAATGTACTGATTATTCAAATTCTTTTGTTGAGAGCTTGGTTACATTAACTGAGCTGGTCCTTACTAACAATGTTTTTGTTTTTGACAAAACTTTTTTTCTGCAATTGAAGGGAACTGTGATGGGGGCTTCTTTTGCCCCCAACTATGCAAACATTTATCTCATGCAGTGGGAAAAGAAATTTGTGGTATCTGAGGAAAAAAACCCTTTTTTTCATAATTTAGTTTTTTATGTTCGCTTTATTGATGACATATTGTTTATCTGGAGAGGCAGTATACATATGTTGGATGAATTTGTGTCCTTTCTAGAATCAACTAATAGAAATTTGTTTTTTTTTCCAGAAAGGTGGGAGATTCTGAAATTGAATTTTTGGATCTCAGTATCAGTAAAAATAAGTTGAATGGATTGGACACTAAATTGTTTACTAAGGCAACGGCTAGACATTCTCTGCTGTTATACAATAGTTGTCATCCAAGACATATTCTGGAAAATATACCAAAAGGTCAAATGATACATTTAAAAAGAAATACATCTTTACCTGAGCAGTATACATCTGATGTAAAATAAACTTATTGATAAATTTGAAAAAAGAGGGTATGATAAAACATTTTTATTAAAAGCAGAGAAGATTGAAACAGTATGGACAGGGATACTTTATTTAAAAATAATAATAAAAGTAACAAATGTTGCAATATGCAGAATGATTTTATTAAGATTCATTTCATTTCAGGTTATAAATCACAGAGTTCAGATATCTCCAAGAATCTTTTGAAACATCAGAACAATCTTGCATTGGAAGCTCTATTGGCTGAACATGCTGCAGTCCTCCGTAGGATGAGTTACGAAACAGGACGGAACATTGCAGACGTGCTGACTAGTAGCTGTTTCAAGTCACCTAATAATCAGAAAAATATGACATTACCAAGAGGGACTTTTTATTGTGGTAACTATACATTCTGTTGTCATGTACATACAGGTACTGTGTTCCAACATCCTATTACTAAAAAGGAATATTATAATCGTGATTTTATCAGTTGCTCTACAGCTAATGTTATATATTTAGCACAGTGTTCTTGCCAGGATTTTTATATCGGTAAAACTCAAAGATTGTTTAAAAACAGAATAGCAGAACACTTGAGGAGTATTGCAAATAAAGATGTCACAAATGCATTAGCTATGCACATTATACAAAAAGGCAGTGGACATTCTTTTAAGTTTCAAGGTCTTGGAAAAAATCACGCTTGGTATCCGGGGGGGGGGGGACTTGAACAATAGGATCTTAAAAGATGAAAGTAAATGGCAGTGCCTGTTAGGGGCACATAGAAATAAAGGTTTGAATGCCATGTTTAGCATTATTCCTTATCTTAAATGAGGTTTCAAATCATGTTCCATATGTTTTTATGTCATCAAGTTAAAAGTACATAATATGACTTTAAAGTTTTATTATTTCAGTTTTGAATTAACCACCTGTTAGGTTTGGTTACCACATATTGTTGTATTTACCTGATGTGATATATTTAGCTATCTTGTTAAATATATATTTATTTGGTTGCTTTAGATACAGAAGGGATATTTAGTTGATACATTTAAATTGTCAGATTTTACTTAATTAGTGATCTATACTGCCTTTGTTTTTTCTGACTTTCTAAATTGAAATCAAGTGTGTTTAGGTCTAGTTGTATTAATTGTACTTGGCTTCTATGCCAATGAGTTCATTATTTATTTAAGGTGTGTAGTTCTTTGAGCCAGTATCACATTGAAAAAGCATCATTTAAGACATGAAACATGCTTGTGTGGCTCTGGAGTGCTGTTTGTTTTCCTTGCTTTTAAAGTTTTCTTATTAAAAGCTTTTTTGCACGACCTTAGCTTGCAGGTCTTTTTTGTCGATTACCAGGCAGCCATTCTGTTCCTTACCTGGCGATCCAGCAGTACTTTGCATTTAATCCCAGCCGCCATTTTTGGAACCATTTCCCAAGTTTTTTAAGGTCTTCCCTCATTCTTTCAACACCTCCTGGCATGTTCACCCTATTGTATATCTTTGTATCATCTGCAAAGAGCATACCTTCCCCTCCAGTCCCTCTGCAATACCCCAATAAAGACATTGATGAGGACTGACCTCAACACTGACTCCTGCGACACCCTGTTTGTCACCTCTCCCTCTCCAAAGTACTCCCTAATTAGCACAACCCACTGACTCCTGCCATTTAGCCAGTTCTCCACCCACAGAACTATTTTAGGATCCATCCCTAGGCTGTGCAGTTTGTTAATTAGCTTTCTAATGGGTGACAGTGTTGAAGACCTTTCTGAAGTCCTGATAGGCCACGTCCACTGCACCTTCCTGGTCCATTACCTTAATTACCCAGTCATGCCATTGATTAGTACAATGAGTTAGTGCAAAATAGAGTGCTTACAGACAGTAAAAGTTAAGGTTAGATGACTAAGTAAATAAATACCATGTAAAGCATTGTATGGGTGTTAGTGTGTTGTGGAGGGGCAATGCTCTGTGTGTGTAGACAGTGCACTGCTTTGTTATTCTGAAATATATATGCATATATGTATTAGTGTGTGTGTGTGTGTGTGTGTGTATCACAACAATTAGAAAGTACAGTTAGATGGTTCAGTGGTTAGCTCAAAAAAATTGCTAGTCTACATTCCCACACTATCTCGATCAGTTTCATCCTTATGGTTGTCATTGTTGATTTAAATTAGGTGTTCAGTGGTGACTCTCCATGACCCTCTGATGTTGCTCATACCCTGAAAAGAAGAAAACAGTCCCTCAATGTATTTTTTTTTAATCTGTAAAAATGTGTGTAGACAGTGCACTTCTATGTTATACTGGAATATATATGCATATGTGTGTATTTGTATTAGTCAGTGTGTGTGTGTGAGTATCACAATAAGTAGACTGTGCAGTTAGGTGGCTCAGAGGTTAGTGCTAACATTGCTAGTTTACACATTTCTCACTGCTCACAGTACCATTATTTTCCAACCATACTGGCTCTTGCTAGGGTTTTTTTGGTTGTGAATCTGAGTGGTAGTATAGTGCAAAGCTATCACCTAAGTTATTTAACCTCATGTGTGTGTGTGTGTGTGTGTGTGTGTGTGTGTGTGTATGTGTGTGTGTGAGAAAGAGAAAGAGCGAGAGAGCACGAGAGAGAGAGAGAGAAAGAGAGGGGAAGGAGGTGTGTGTGTGTGTGTGTGTGTGTGTGTGTGAGTGTGTGTTGTTCCTTAACTTTTCTGATATTTTCCCCATTAAGTGGTTGTGATGATCTGGTGTGCGGATGTGCACATTATTATTTTTCCCTTTATTTTTTTGATGTTTGACTTTCAAATGTTGAACTTTTTTGGAAAAGGAAGACAATAAATAAAGATACCTGTGACTGAATTACATTGCCACAATGAATTGTGAAACCTGAGCAAGTACTGCTACAGATTCCAGTGCCTTTTTGATTTAACCCTTAGGCTGCTTACAGAATTTAGAATTGGGACAAGGAAACACATTGCAGTGAATGAGAGGTCTTCTAGGTAGGGAGAGAGGGAGAGAGATGTGTTTTTGTGCGTGTGTGTGTGTGTGACAGTAATAAACCAAGATACGGATTATTCATTGTAAAATAAATCTTCTAATCACTTATTCCCAGAAAATACAATGACATTTATTTGGCAAGGATTGCTTTTTTTTACTTTTAAATAACAAACTATATAGAACTTTTTTGAAAAAGGAGCACAAAAAAACTAAGACATCTGTGACTGAATTACCTTGCCGTGTAGAGCTGCTAATGATTTGTGAAACCTGAGCTACTACTACTGCAGATTCCACATTGCAGTTAATGGGAAGCTGTGGAGGGATTCCACTCCCTCCTAGAAACACAGCTGGGGAGAGGAGGCGAGGAGGAAGAAAACGCAGTTTAGTGAATGGAGCGTTGATTCCATTCCACTCCCCTGAAACAGCAAATGCCATGCTGCATGAGGATGTCAGACCTCTTTTTCTGATGATAGCCATGCAGCTGCATGGCTCCACCCATGCAGCTTTAAAAGGGGAATAGAAAATATATGAAATATAAACTGAATTGTGTCTAAATCTCACATTTGTCAAGTTTTTCTAATGGTGTCAGGGGTCTTTAAGAACCATTTCCACCAACCTGGTCAAAAACTCTGTGATCATGTCTGGGAAATCCCATTTATAATCTTCAAAAAATAATGAGGGGCATCAAACCACTACCTATATAGAATGTTTGAGTGTAATGAATCAACATCATGCATGACAGAAAGTCACTCTTTAGCCCTTTTCAAGTCCTCCACAAAACAAATAACGTCTGCAGAATCCTTCACATAAGAAGTAAGCCTACACACCAAGAAATGGTTTGAATAGTGGCTCAGTGATCCACCTGATGCCCCAAAACACATGGTGACCAGGTAGATCCTGTAACTTTATGGTGATTTTTGGAAGAGTATATAATGTTGGAACAACAGGATCTTCTACTGCTAGAGCCCATCTAGTATAATCAGAGATAGTTTCAGAACAAACCGCCTCTTGCAAAAAATGTGCCAATGGCTGATTTAAAGTGTTTAGTAAGGGCGCAAGCTAGTTTTCTCTAATAGGAAGTACAGTATCACTCAGCTGTCTCTCTGTCTCTCTAATACTCTAATCTGTATTCATTATAACCACTACATCACCTTTTTGTCACTGGCTTGAGAAAAGTGGATTGATTTTCAGATAATGATATTAGAGCCCATCTTTTCCAACTAGATGTATTTTGGTAGCAACTTGGTGTGACAGGATTCCACTGGTCCATGAAGTCTTGCTCTCGAATTTTTGTGAACGGGTATTGTGCCAGGCTGAGAGAAAGACAATAGGTAGTTCTGGGATGCTGCATTCATTCACCAGGTGGGCACCTCCAGTGTGGATTTTGCACCCTGACTCTCTCTTCCCTTTGATGGATATTCTCATTTGGAGTTATCACAAAAAATTGATTTTAAAGGCACAATGTAGGCAAATTAATAGATGTCAGTTGTACTGCCAAAAACATCTTTATCCACCATAGGCACAAAGGAAAACCCTTTGCTCAAAACACTTGGTCTTCCTCTTTTAGTTATTGGTGATGGGAAATGTTTAAATACAGAATAAATGGGCTTATCTCTTTCTGTGCATGTCTCTCTCTCAGTTGTTGTAAATTCTTCCTCCCTTTTTGCCTCTGTCAAGATTTGCCAGCTTCCTCTTCATCCTCTACCACCTCCTGGGAGAACTGAAACCCTTTTTTGTGACTGATTCATCATGGATACTGATGAGGATAAGGACGTGGAGATGGCCATTAACACAAAAAAATGGCCTCTATGACCTTCAGCACTTGGCAAAAGCTCTCTAGGATTAGCAGTCCCCCATCCTTCTGCACCCTAGATGGGTCCACCATTAAGAATGTACTATCCTTCAAGTACCTTGTGGTCTGGCTTGACAATCACCTTGACTTCTCTGAACATGTTTTTTTTCTCAATTCTATTTCACTCCTGGTCATGATCCTGGGGGCCTCTCTTGGGCATCCACCCTGATCCTACCCTACCTGAAGTCCCCCCAACTGGACCTCCTCTCTCCGCCACCCCACCTGCAGCTGGCACCCCTGGCTTAACCCCTGTGGGGTGGGGCCATCCTACCTACCTTGGGCATTCTTGTAAACATAGCCTCCAGCCGCAGACATTTCCCCTTGGCGGATGACCTTCAAGGCCGGCTGGGTCAGACTTGGCTGTGGGTAAGGAGGATGGTGCCTTTGCCTACTCCCAAGGACTGGGGTTTTCCGTGTTCTGTAGAATCCCCTCCCTGTGTGTGGGCACACCCTGATGCAATTAGCACACGGCAACCCCTGCCTGTGTCGGCCACACTGATACATGCTTGCCTGGCCAGCTGCAGTGCCCCAGTCTCCACTGGGGATCCCTGGCTAGCCTGACCAACCCCATTCCCTGAGTCCGGAGAGGTGAACACCACTCAGGTGCTCGATCCTTAACCCTTCCCCTGCCAACCCCCAGCACCCGAGTCCATTCCCAAACCCTGGTCGCTGGAGCTGCTCGAGGTGTGGCATCCAGTGCCTCAACCCTCAGCACCACTGGGCAAGCTCTCTGAACATGTTTATGCTGTATGTAAAAAACTCCACCCTACATTGGGATCATTGTACTACCACCGCAGCTGCATCTCACTCCCTGTTCTTAGAGCTATCGTACAGAAAATTATCCTTCCTATATTCAATTATAGCAACATAGTCTACAGCTCTGCCCCCAAATCTACCCTTTCCAGATGGGACTCTGTCTTTAACTCATTCTATCACTTTGCTTTCAGACAGCCCTACACGTACTCATCACTGTACTCTTTATACATCCCTCTCCTTTTCCCTCCCTTGAAGCTAGGCATATGGCACACTGCTCTTCATTTGCTGCCAAGTATTGTTTTGGCTTCTTCCCTTCCTACCTGTTCTCTACCCTCTCTCTGCCTCGCCCTAACTCCTATGCCCCTCCGCAGCTTCCACTCCTGCTCCCTTGCACTACCACCTATATCCTCTGCAGCTGGACAGTCTGCCTTCTCCCACCACTTCCCTAAGCTCTAGAACTCCCTCCCTTTCCCAATCTGTTCAGCCACCTGTCCCTACTCTCTTTCATCCTTCCTGCATAGCCTCTCCACCCACACCTGCAGTTGTAACCTGTAACCTCTAACCTCACCTAATTTCTCCCCATATCCAATCTACTATCTTCTCCCCTATCTCTTACTCTCTTTAGTTTCTCTATACTGCCCCATCTTCCCTGTTCATCCTCCCCTTCCTCTCACAACCCTATTCATCTCCTAATCACATTCCCTCTACTCTCTCACCCTCCCCTCCCATCTCTCTGCCCACCTTTGCCTACTCCACCCCTCGTCCGCTCCTTTCCTCCTCCACCTCCTCTCACAACCCTTTCCTTACTCCTTATCCTCTTCTCATCTATTTCTCCATCCCCACACAAACCCACCTCTCTTAATCTTTGACTGTAACTCTGTTTCTAGGCTCCCTCTCAAGCCTGCTTTCTCCCTCCCTTACCCCCACCCCATTGTAACATGTATTGTTCAACTACTAGCCAGTGCTGGCACACATTCAGCTTTATCAGCTATAATTTTCAATGCTGTGGTGCATGGTTTATGAGTTCTCACACTGTTTGCTTATCTATTCATTTTCATGGATTAAATCCATGTACACAAGTTACTGTACATAGATGCTTTCATATTTATTTCTCTGCTGTTTACAGTTGCAGCAAGTTGTTTTCTACTCTATGTATTTGCAAGTGTACTCCCATTCCCTTCCCCCCAGGATGCATCTGAAAATGAGCAGTTGTTAGTTCAGTATGTCTTTCCTGGTGAAACTTTTAATAAATAAACAGTTCTAAAAACTCCAATCTATTGCTACCATTGTCACTGGGGCTTATCGTATAATAAAATGTAGAGTTGTTCATATTTATTCAAGGTGCATTTACAGTGGTGATCATACAAAAGTTTATCACTACTGAAGTATACCTCAAGGTACCACTGAGGCACTCAAGTTCAATTTGCATTGACTGTAATGTGATCCTGCTTCAGTATCACCAAGGTGTACTTTGAGGTATACCTCAGTACTGATAAACTTTTGTACACTCACCACTCTATTCTGATCCCTCCCATGATCTTTTCCTGCCAGTAAAATACTTGGTTTAAATGGTTGTCCATTGCATCTATTCAAACTTCTTTTGTTTGCTCCTTCCTAATTTGAAAATTTCACCAATGTACTTTATCTTGTAAGGTCTTATGATATTTTTAACTCCCCTTTTGTAGTAAAATCTGCTAAGATCATCTCATTTTTGGATATCTCCTTAGCCACATCATCAAGTAGAGAGACAGAATCCTCCAGAATAAACCTAATTGTTTTGCAGCTGCCTCCTCCACATGCCACTTCTCCATGAATTGCATGTTTTCAGTGATAAAAACCAGAGAAGTTCTTATTCTAAGTCCTTTTTGGCACCGTGTTGACATACAAATAAGCTTCCAGTGAGACATTTTTCAAAATATTTGTTGACCCTTTAAAACTATCTTCTCTGGTTGTCTAATTGCAGTTTTTGCATCTAGGGCTATCTTCATTGTCTGTGGGAATGGATCATAGTTTAGGGGCAGCTTCAGTGGGCCTTGAAAGGAAAAGATCATAGGCCCAATTTTCAAAAGCCATGACAAAGCCCAGAGACTAACTTCTAATGTGTAACTCACTGGTGTGTGCAGGTGGACAAATGCAGGGCAGGCACAGCTGCTGAGGAATGCTATGCCTGGTATTAACAGTCATATTGCAGCATTTCCTTACAGCTGCACAGAAACTTCTGGAATGCCTCTTTCTTCTTAGTAGCTAAAAATGAAATATCAAACTAGTGCTGACTCCAAGATGCATACAAGAAGAGCAAAAGGGAGGGGCAAATCAGAGCGCTAATAGTAATATTGGATATTGGACTTAGACACACAAAAGGCAAAGCCTCCATGAAAAGACACAGCCAAAGTCTAAAAGCTACTATATTAGTATGAATAATATCTTTATGTTTGCTGAAAAAGTGCTGTGTGTAGTAATAGTGTTATATATGTATAGTACTCACCATGAGGAACCATAAGATGTCAAATGACATCCCAAAAACGGCTCAATATTTTACCCTGCCCACTACATTCAAGTTGTGACCAACTGTTAAAATATTTTTGTTATTGTATACATATAATAGTTTTACAGTATAAATGCTCATTTGACCATCCTCAATTTTAAATTCTTTTTTAGTTGAGTGCCACTAAGAAGCAAATTCACTGCCATTTCATTATATACTATATTACTTACATCAGACATCCTTGCTGCTATGGACCAAGGCTCCCCAATATAGAACATAGAAACATAGATTTTGATGGCAGATAAGGACCGCTTGGCACACCCAGTCTGCCCATTTCCCTACCTAATGGATAAGCTGCAGATCCTAGTTAACCAGCAGCCTACTTCTTCCTACCCCTACCCCCTAAAATTGCCTTATGACTGTCTCATGCATGCTTGAATTCCACCACTGTTTTTGACTCCACAACCTCCTCCGGAAGGCCGTTCCATGCATCCACAACCCTCTCTGTGAAAAAATACTTCCTTAAATTACCTCTGAGCTGCCCCCTTCTATCTTCAAATTGTGCCCCCTTGTTCTTGCACACCTCTTTTTTTGAAAGATGCTACCCTCTTGGACTTTGTTGATTCCCTTGAGATACTTGAAAGTTTCTATCATGTCCCCCCTCTCCCTCCTTTCCTTGAGGCTATACATATTCAGCTCCTTAAGTCTCTCTTCATATGTCTTCCAGTGCAGACCCTGCACCATTTTAGTTGCCCTCCTCTGGACAGCCTCCATCCTGTCTATGTCCTTGCGGAGATTGGGTCTCCAGAACTGCATGCAGTACTCCAGATGGGGTCTCACCAACTATCTGTACAGAAGGATAATAACTTCCTGTTTTCTACTGGTGATGCCTCTCCCTATGCATCCCAGTATCCCCCCAGCCCTTCTTGCTGCCCTCTCACATTGCTTGCCCACCTTTAGGTCATCTGATATGACTACCCCCAGGTCCCTTTCTATTTTTTGTTGTTGTTAGTATCTCACCCCCCATTGTGTACTCTTCCCCTGGGTTTTTGTTTCCCAGGTGCATTACCTTGCACTTCTTAGCATTGAATCTAAGCTGCCATACATTTGACCATTCCTCTAACCTTGCCAAGTCCTTCTCATCCTTTCCACCCCACCTTGTGCATCAACTCTGTTGCAGATCTTTGTGTCATCTGCAAAGAGACATACTTTTCCTTCAGTCCCTCTGCAATGTCCTTATAAAGACATTGAAGAGGACCGATCTAATACTGAACCCTGCGGTGCCCACTAGTAACTCCCTTTCTTCAGAGTGGACTCCATTTACTATTACTCTCTGTGTCCTATTCTCCAGCCAATTCTTTACCCAGGCTGTCATCTTGGGACCCACTCCCAGGCTGGCTAACTTGTATATTAATCTTTTGTGTGGGACTGTGTCAAATGCCTTGCTAAAGTCTAGGTAGGCCATGCCCACAGTCCCTCCCTGATCTACTACTTTGGTCACGCAGTCAAAGCAAACTATCAGATTTGTCTGGCATGACCTTCCCGCTGTGAATCCATGCTGCCTTGGGTCCTGAACCCCTCTGGCCTCTAGATACTCAACAATTCTTTCCTTCAGAAGTGATTCCATCATTTTCCCTACCACTGAGGTAAAACTAACAGGTCTGTAGTTTTCTGCTTCTGCCTTGCTCCCACTTTTGTGAAGGGGAATCACATCTGCCCTTCTCCAGTCCTCGGGTACCACCCCATCCTCCCATGATTTGTTAAAGGGGTAGTCAGTGGTGTCACTAGTTCTACCCTTAGTTCTTTTAGAATTCTGGGATGAATACCATCAGGCCCCATTGCTTTGTCCACCTTCAGTTTTAAGAGTTCTTTCAGAACCCTTTCTTCTGTAAATGGGCTGGTATCAACTTCTGTATCCAGAGTGTTTCTACTGTTTGTTTTAGGCACCTCCCCCACTTCCTTTGTAAATACTGAGCAAAAATATTTGTTTAGTATCTCTGCCTTTTCACAGTCACCCTCTACCCACCCTCCCTCCTCTTTATTAAGTTCACTAGCCCTCCCTTGGTCTTCCTTCGCTCCCTGATGTACCTATAAAAGGTTTTATCCCCCTTCTTAACTGAGTTGGCTATCTTTTCCTCGGTTTAGGCCTTTGCTGTTCTGACTGCCTTCCCAGCTTCCTTTTGCTTCAACTGATACAGTTCTCTGTCCTGCTCCTTCTGTGATTCCTTGTACTTCCTGAATGCTTTCTTTTTCTCTTGAACCTTCACTGCCACTTCCTTTGAGTACCATAGTGTTTCTTACATTGTTTCATTTTGTTAATTTGCTTCACACAAAGACTTGTTACCTCTGTGATGGCAGTTTTCATTATTCCCCATTGTTCTTCCACCCCTCCTTCCTGCCCATTTGCTAGTGCATTCCTTAGGCACTCACCCATTTTGGCAAAGTCAGCCCTCTAAAAGTCCAGTACTATTGCCTTTGTATGGCTTGACTCTATTGCTGTGTTTATTGTGAACCATACTGTTCGTTGGTCGCTAGTTCCCAGATGGCTACCCACTTCTACATCTGTGATCCTCTCTTCATCTCATCTCCATGGGCACTCTTTTCATTGACCTATCCAAGGTCTTTGACCTGGTCAACAACAATCTCCTTCTCTCCAAACTCCTACAACTAGGACTGGATGATCACTCGCTCTCTTGGTTCGAGAGCTACCTGAACGACCATACTGAAAACGTCCGTTGGAGGGGTACCCAGTCTGGCCCTAGACCCCTTGCCTTTGGGGTACCCAGGGCTCTATCCTGGGCCCCCTGCTTTTCTCGTGCTTCCTCAACAATATTGAGGGCAATTGCACACTCAGCAACCTCATCCTCTATACGGACTGCACTGTCATATACTGCAGTGACCCACAACCTAGCGTCATCTCCGCCAAACTGCAGGATAGTCTCTCAGTTCTTGAGGCCTGGTTCTCCTCTAACTCTGTAAAGCTCAACGAAGAAAAAAATAAAGCTGTCCTGTTTGGGTCAAGATGTCTGGGCTCTGACAGAAGTGAGCTGCTCCAGCTCAGCACAGCCCAAGGAAAAAGAGTTGAGATCATTGCCAATTTCAAATACCTTGGGGTCCACCTTGACCAAGAGATGACCTTCAGGCCCCACATTGACTCCATAACCCGGTCCATCCACCAAAGGCTTGGACTCCTCTACCGCCTGGGAAACTTTCTTTTCTGTGAGACACGACGAGCAATTGCCTGCTGCAATCTCCTCCCCTCCATCCTATACAGTGCCCCTCTATTGCAGTTCCTCCATGAGATAGAACTCAGTAAACTCACCTTGGTCTACAACCATGTGGCTCACTTTGCTACCAACTCCTACCAGGGAGGCACCATTGTGAGGCCCTTATGGACCTGAACTGGCCCACACTGTGACACAAAATAGCCTACCCTACTGCCTGCCTTGCCTTCAAATTCTCTACTCTTGGCCCCCCTTCCCACCTTCATGGACTTCTCACCTCCAAAGTACAGTGCTGAACCCTGCGATCCTCTGCAAATTGCCCCTAGACATCCCTCGGATCTGCTCCAACCAAGGCAAGCGCTCCTTCAAATACACTGCCTCCTACCTATGGAACTCCCTTCCAGCTAGCTTGATTGACTCACCCTCACTTACCCAGTTTAAGTCTGGCCTCAAAGTATATCTCCTCGAACTCAGCCTCTGTGGCTGCAACCACTAGCTCCCCAGCCCAGGTCTCCTTCTCATCACCACTGCCTTAGTTCCTCCTTCTTCCCTGATGAATCTCCTAAACAAAGTTGTCAATTATACTGTAAATTGTCTCAATTTCCTACTAACTGTGTGAAATTTGATATCACTGTACTGCATACATGAGCCTGAATATGAACTTGCTGTTACCCCTGTAAACTGATACTGATGTATATTTGTGTACCTATTGTAACTACCGTAAATAATGTTAATATGTGTTTTTTCTGTAATTAATTATGGGTCACCCCTGAAAAAGGGACCTCTGGTCTCAGTGGATTTATCCAGTTACCAAAATCTAAATAAATAAATAAATATTTTTATGTGGCCAATAACACACACAATCCTGCATAATTCATGCATACACATGTTAATCATTATGTTTTTTTTTTTCCTTTTCAGATACCCATTCTTCCATGGCAAATAAGAATTACTTTGTCCACTGTGTGCTGCTTATAAGTCTAGCTGTTGTCATCATAATATAAGCAGGAAGAGGCAATGAAGGCAGTGATGCTCATACTGACCAATCAGCCCCATATATTGATAATATATTAACAGTAATAAACAATAGATCAGATTCGTACTGTATCCAGTCAAATCACTTTACCCCATATAACCCTGTAGACATTATATTTTCATAACTGTACACTCAGTATGAAATGAACAGCTTAGTGTTTAACTCATGAATTTGGAATGTTTACCAGATCTTATGGAATGCTTAAACTGAATTTACTGTAAAAGTACTTTCTATCAATAAATGTATCTAATGTTAAAGAAAGAATATTCATGGCATACTGTAGCTATACTGATTGTATTTTTTTCAGAAAACAAAATAATATACTAATGATTAATGTCTGACTTCAGAATGTCTACCAGTAGCTATGCAGTGTTATAGATCATTGGCAACAAAGCATCATTGTATGTTACAGGGAGAGGTTTATACCTATAGTACATTATTTTCATCCTGTTTTATCTGCCCTTTGTCTCCTGTCTTCTGTGCTGCCCTTTCATCCTGTTTTAATCAGATTAGGGCTAGGAAATTTGTTTAGTCTATGAAGCTTGGCTCAAATGATCTCAGGGAACAAATAAGGACCACTACTCGCTCAGAGGAATAATTTTATGGTATTGAAAAAGTGCACATAGAGCTTGCTTAAAATGTTGGCATGGGTGTGAGTACTATGGTTTTGTCTGGTTTCCAATAATGAATGATAGAAATCCAATGTCTGAGCAGTGGTCTTTGTTTGTTCCTTAAGATCGTTGGAGTTCAGAACCATAAACTATATAACCTCACATTTCTTTTGGTGGCTCCAGTCATGTTCTGTCTTGTGCCACATTTTCTGCCAGACATGTCTTGTGAACATGGTCCACCAATCCAGGAAAATTTTTCCAATGTTCTCTTATCTCCATACTGACTCACCCTGGTTCCAACCTTGTTTGACTGTAGAAAACTATTCTTGTATGTGTCAGGGTGTATGACACACTAGAAAAGGACATAATGGTGACACAGCCCTTAGAGAAGGTTTCTGGTAAGAAAAGGTATCTCACTTCAGACACTGCCAAACATGAATGATTTTTTTCTGCAATGACAAGCATAAATGTTGTTCACAGATCACTTGGCTCATTTTTTTTAATTCTTTCTTAACCTGGTGAGGCCCACTAGGCACAAGTGCATGTTTTCAGGGGTGACCAAGAGCATCGGGGTGGTTACGTGATTTGCTTAGAATCACACAGAATGCAAGCAGAGGTTGTTGGAATCAAACCCAGGACTGCTTGATGTACCTAGCTCATTCACATCTTATTGCTCTAACCTCTAAGCTGCACTGCCAGCCTGAAATTAAATGCTTGCATAATGCAACAGCAGTCTATGTTAACTTACAACAACTTTCCAAATACAAAGGTGTAGTATCCCACAGGGAGTGAAGGCTACTGGTTCCAAACAGTATATCTGCTTGGAAATTGCCAAAGAAGGACAAGGCTTCCTGATATACAATACCAAAAACAAGTGTTGTACCAGAGTTCTTTGTCAACTTTGATGTAAAATAATTTATTTATTTATTTTATATAAGGCCTTTATTGGCCCCAAAGACATCTGAATAAAATAATGCAGCAGCCCACAATGCAACTGGTTTCCAAAATTACCTTCCTTAGATGCTGGAAAACCTTTAAAAAGTTGAACATATTCTACCAAGATTAAGATTTGGTTACACAGAGTACTTTGTGGATTTAGACCGAAAGTTAAGTGTTTATATAAGGCCTGTAGGCCCAAATAACGCAACGCACCAGCCAACATGGGTACTGATTCCAAATATTGTTTCAGTGGTTCAGGAGGTTGTACACTCATCTCTGAAGCTGGAAGATTGGAAGGTTGTGGTTTCTAGTCCCACATCAGGAAATTAGATTAAATCCCAGTATTAACACTGTACTGCAATATGAGTGGGTACTGCACTATTGAGGTGCTGTATCTCAGAAGAGACATTAACCCAAGGTCACATTTGCCTGTTCTGGTGGTTGTTCTGGTTAACATAAAATATCCCATGACCTTTCTTGAAAGGAGTAGGGTAATTTTATTTAATAAAAAAAAATCAACAAACAGCAAAACAAAAACATTATAATCCGTTCAAAATCATTATACCCATTTTACGGTAATCAAAAAAAAAAATAATGAACTAACAATATAATTAAGACCAAAAAAAAAATGAAGAAATATTCTCATCACTCCAAGTGCTCAAAAAGTAAAGGACAGTAAGAATCAAACATCTGAGAAAAACAAAGCATGAACACATCTAACATTATTTTCATTGACCATCATGAAAAATCCTGTTGAAGTGTACCTGTTCCACTCCTGGTTAAATAAGAAAATGTATCCAAGTAACACATTACCATAAATTCTGAAGTTTCTGACCCTGAAAAGTAATGCATTAACACTGATAAACCTCACCCAAAGCAGACTTACATAATTTGGCAAGAGACACATAAGACATTCTCAATTATTGTAGCCATAGACTGCATCTTGCCTGCCATAGATAAAACATGAAAACTACAAACATCACAATCAAAGTCCTTATACTGTACTCCCTCAAATTTTCTGGAAAGTCACCTAGAGCAAAAGACACATAGGTCAATTTTTTCAGCCATGGAAGCTTCCATCTATGTGCTACAAATTCTCAAAACTCTACCAGAAAACCACATTCAGATAAAAAACTTTTCCATGGATTCCAGATTAGCTGCACAATCCGGGTAAGGACATGCCTGTTCCTCTATTGCTTTATTGCTTATTGTTTCTCCAGACATGTAATCTTCCATAAGAATATAACCAATGAATGTCCCACATTCTTTGAGGCACTCTTGTCAGTCATCTGTAGAATAATCAAGGAGTTATTTTCCACTCTACGATCCTTAAATACCAACTCTTGCAGACAAATCTGTTGCATTACTGTGTTATACAAATGATTCCTGGATGAAGTGGAGATAAGTGGCTGGTGGACGTTTTTAATTTTTGCAGTGATGACATAAGAAATTCAGGCATTGAGAGAAGTGGGATCAATTTAATAGGGGCTTTCTGACAAATCTTCAAATATTGACCCAGACTATTCTGGAGCCAAACAGTTACATGTTAGGCTGCTGGATTTAAGAATGATTTAAACATTCCTGACCAAAACAAGATGTTAAAAAAGCCAACAGGTTTGACCATGTAACCCTGTCTCCCTTGTCGCCTAGGTAAATAAGTCATATATCTCATTATGGGGTTAAGGCGGCTCCCCCAAAACATTTGAAAAAAAAATACTAATCATAGTAGTTCACAAATTGGTGGGTAAAAGAAAAACATAACTAATATATAACAAAACTGAAACTAAAAGTTGTTTAATAATAAAAACCCTTTCAAATTTAGATAATTTTCAGGCTGACCATTTCTTAACCCGCTGTGCATATATTGCAGATGTACACATCGGTTTAACTGAGCCATGTCCCCCATGGCCAAATTTTACTCCTAGGATTTTTATGGAGCCATCAACCATTTCAATTCCTGCCACTCTGCACCCACCTGTTGGCAGTTTGTGTAAACTGATTCCAATGCTTTTAGTCAAGTTTAAGCTGGCACCTGAGACTACTGAAAATGTGTTTACAGATCTTAAAGCAGCCTCTACACTCTACTTATCTGGTACATATAAGTAGATGTCATCTGCATAAGCATGTATTTTCAAGTCACCTTCACCAGTAGGCCATGTGATCCCCTTGATTTGTACATTTCCTCCAATATTATATATCAGTGGATCCAGTGCAATCACATACTGTAAGGGGCTTAGTGAGCACCCCTGCCATATACCAACTTTTATGGGAATAGACTGCACAATTCTCTCACCAATTAGGGCTGCAGCATCTGCTGATGTACTGTATACAGTTTTATAATCCAGGAAAAAATATACTAGGAATACCATACTAAGATAAAACTGTAAACAAAAAATCATGACTGACCCTATCAAATGCTTTCCTTTGATCCAAGGAAAGGAAAAAATAGACCTCGAATTATTTCGATTCCTTTTATCTCCAGACTTAAATAAAACAATCAACAAACCTTTAGAAAATTCAGATGGTATTGTAGAATTTAGGAGATGGAAAAAACATTACTAAACAATCCACTATTTCTGAAGCAAAAGTTTTAAAAACTCATTGGAAATACCATTCCAGTCAGGAGAAGCTGCTGTTTGTTTGAAATAACATCCAACAATTTCTCCATAGTAATGGTTGTTATTGACTATGTTTTCCCAATATTCATTAGAATAGGTGAAATGAATCCCAAGGCCCTCACATTAGTCAATGCCTGTGTTGGGTGTTCAAAAGTGCTCTGGACATAATTATCTACTAATTGGGTCAACCTGTCTGGGCTAGTAACCACATTTCCCCTGTGGTCCATGAGGGATGTGATTGAAGAAGCATATTCTTCTCCTTACAAGCTGTAAATGGATCACTATAAGGCATCTTTCACATTCCACATTTTAATTTTGCTTCTAGAGTTGCAGATCTATTGCACTGTTATCACTGCATTTCCAATTTTAATCTTTGGATTTGGTCAGAATGTCTATCTGTGCCATCCCAGGCTTGGGAAATGACAAGCGTAACCAGTTCCTTATTTTTAAATATTGGAGATATTCCAACTGTTGCTTCCTCCTCCCATAATTTTGAAGCCATGATTTGATATCCTGTTTCATATCCTCCTACCAAACTGTTATGTTGTCCTAAATATTGCACTCTGTGCAGTTAACAGATTCCATAGATTCTTTCCTAGCTTACGTTACTTGTCAGGCTGAAATATTCAGCCTCCATCTATCTGAAGTTCCAGTGGAAGCTTGCTCACTGTGAAGCATCACCTTTAACAATACGTGATCTGCAAACTCCAGTGGAATTGTCTTAGCTTCCTAAACCCCAAGGTGAGGGGAAAGAAAAATAAAATGAATTCTAGAAGTCAGGTTTTCCCTACAATAAGTGACTCTCGGTGGGAAATAACTTCCTATAGCTGACTATTAACCCAACTACAGAAACCACATATTTTAATGCTATTGAATCTCAATAATTTTTTCTCCCACATTGGTGTCAAATAAAGAAACTCATGGAACAATGAAAATCTCCCCACAAAAATAATTTTCCTGGAGGTTGCCAAAAAGGGTTGAAAGGCTTTAAATAGATTAATGCTTTCTGGTTTCACTAGAGGTGTACATATGTTAATGCTGAAATGACAACCTTTCCATTGTACCTCTATCATTAAAGCCCTCCCTGGTACAATTTCAACCAGTCTACTCACTTTAAGTTAAGATTGCAGACAAATAATCTAAACCCCGTGAGCCCTATCCTCCCAAAAGGACCAAAAGGAAGACCCTCATCACCAGATCTTCTTTGCTTGTGACAGGTCTGTTGCAGATGCCATCTATGTTAACTTCAAGAAGATCATATCTAAATTTTTCACATGCAGCAAAGAGAAAAAACTGCCTTCAGTCTTTGGGTGTTCTTCATACTAGAAACATTAAGGGAAGCAACTTTTAACTGTTCCATTGGATACAATGGTAATAATAATAATATTTTTATTTTTATTGTGCCTTTCGAATACCAAGGTGCATTCCAGTAAAATATGATACAAACAAGATATACAAAAACTGTTAAAAACAGATACAACAATTAATCAGAACCACCATAGGCCCTTTCCCATAAAAAGGATTTGAGAGCCTGTTTAAAATTCCTCACGGTCATCCACTCCCTTGTCCGATGGGGTAGAGAATTCCAGAGGGAGGAGGCCACAAATATAAAAGCCCAGGCCCCAGCTGATTTTAATATAACCCTAGGAATCTCTAGCAATCCCTCATCGGCTGAGTGGAGTGGCCTCACAGGGCAATAAGGAATCAAGAGTTCTTTCAGGTAGTCAGGACCCAGATCATGCAGGACTTTGAAAGTCAGTAATCCAACTTTGAAGGTGATCTGCCACTGAACTGGCAGCCAGTGCAGTTCCCGCAGCACTGGAGTAATATGAGAAGATCTAGGAGTACTTGTAAGTACTCAGGCTGCAGAATTCTACACCAGCTGCAGGTGGTGGATATCAACCCCCGGAAGCCCAAGGTAAAGCGAGTTGCAGTAGTCCAGGTGTGAGGTCACAAAGGCATGGATCAGAGTTGGCAGATCGCCGGACGGAATGAGGTGCTTGATTCTGGTGATGTTTCTTAGATGATAAAAGGAAGATTTTACTACTGCTGACACCTGGGATTGCAGAGCCAGCCCTGCATCTAAGATCACCCCGGGATCTCGCACCCATTCAGAGACCAGTAGCTCAACATCCCCACAAAGCACCCCAGATGGGGATCCGGCCACAGGACCCCCTATCCGGTGATCCAGATCCAATACCAACACCTCAATCTTCCCAGAATTCAACTTCAACCAACTGGACCTCATCCAATCCTGGATTTCATTTAGGCAGGTATTAAATACTGAGATGGCTCCTTCCTGGTGGGGTGCAAAAGACAGGTACAGTTGGGTATCATCTGCATAACAGTGAAATCCCAACCCATACCATCTCACAATGTCTCCAAGGGGAAGCATGTACACCACAAACAACATGGGGGACAATATAGAGCACCGAGGAACCCCACAAAATACAGAGACGGGATCAGAGGAAAAGACCCCTGACACCACCCTCTGAGTTCTTCCGGTGAGGTATGATGTGAACCATCTGAGCACAACCCCAGAGAGTCCACAAATACAGCTCAGGCACTCCAGTAGTACTCCATGGTCGATGGTGTCAAATGCTGATGCCAGATCCAATAGAACCAAGATGGACCATTTTCTCTGGCCTCTCGCCATCAGGAAATCATTGAGCACCCGAACCAGTGCAGTCTCAGTACTATGCCTCTTATGGAAACCTGATTCGAGAGGTTCGTAGATGCTATGGATTGTCAAATGGTTCTCCGGCTGGGCGCTACCACCTTCTCGATCACTTTCCCTGCAAAGGGAAGATTCGAGATAGATCTGTAGTTAGCAAGACAGTCTGGGTCCAAAGATGATTTCTTCAACAAGGGTGTCACCACTGCCTCTTTCAAGGAATGGGGATATTCACCCGAGTCAAGGGAAGACCAGACTATCTGTGCTAAAGCCAGTAGAGTGGACTCTCCACACCCTAAAATTAGGGGAGTGGGACCTGGATCTAAACTACAGGAGGAAGAATGCAGCCCCTGGACAATCTGCATAACATCCACGATTTCCAGGCGGTCGAAGGTACTCCAGGAAAACAAAGGGGTAGTGACCCGATCCTGACCACTTGCAACTAGCATAGAATGTGTCAAACAGATGTCTGACCTAATGTCAGCCACCTTATCAGCAAAGAACTGAGCAATCTCATCACACTGTAGTTGTGAAAATGATCTACGGAGCTGTAGACAGATTGAGTTGCACAATCTGTTCACAGTCCTGAATAGCTGAGCAGGTCCATTCTGAGTGGTAGAAATTTCCCCGGACAAGAACTCTGCCTTCTTACGGGAGATTTCTGACTGATAGAATTGATAATGTTCTAACAGTCTAAGGTGGTTGGCATCCAGGCCAGACTTCTGCCAACAACATTCTAACCTGCGTCCAAGTCGCAGCAACTTCCTCGAGGACCCCATCAAACCATGGGGCTGAGGTCATAGGGAAAGAGGATGCACATGAACTGGAGCAACAGAATCCAGGGCAGAAGTAATGGTGGTATTATAAGCCATAACCAGTGCCTCTGGATCATTGCAATGCACAGGAAGTTGTGATAGGTCAAGAGCCACCACAAGGCCATTAGAAGAAATATTCTGCAAGGGGCAGTACTTGACCATCTCCACGGGGGTTGGCCTACAAGGAGGGGTGCTAAAATTGAATCTCACAGTGTAGTGATCTGACCAGCTGAGTGCTTCCACCCCACATCAGAGGCCTTGATCCCCAGGAGGAAAACCAAGTCAAGAGAATGGCCACCTTTATGTGTAGCAGTGGTAACCACCTGTGTTAGGCCCAGTAAGTCCATTAACTGGAGGAAGTGTTGTCCAAATTGCGAGAGTTTGTCATCGACCCATGCATTAAAGTCACCCAGGACCATCAGCCTGGGAGATTCATAGGCCAGGTCGACAACAAAGTCCTCTTCTTCTTTAAGGAATTGCTTCTCATCTCCTGGTGGACGGTAGATGAGAGCAATTCGATACCTCACACCTGCTATAACAGCACATTCAAAGGAAATGGTCTTCTCAACTGGAACACTAGTGAGAGCCAATTCGTTCTTAAAGCAGACTGCACCCCCGCGGTCCAACCTCGGGCGATGTATCACCATATACCCGGCTGGAATCGCGGCCTCCAAAATTGGTCCTGCATTATTATCCAGCCAGGTCTCAGTGATGCAAGCCAGATCTGTCAAGGAAATAAGATCTGAAATTACAGCAGTCTTGTTCTGGACAGATCTGGCACAGCACAACATTGCCCAGATTGGACAAAACTCCTGGGCTGCTTGGCTACCTGCCCATCACTAATGATGATGCCCTTGGGTATGGGGACCAAACAACGTGGTCCACGCTCCAAGCTCCACTTCACTCCAGGGCATCTCCTGGGCTTAATCACCCTAATGGGGGTGCTTCACTCCACTCGCCTCCACTGTTCCCCCCCACCCCTCCTCCTTCGGGCAATACCTAATGCCCGACAACGTTGGTAAGTAGAAAAAAACAGAGAGGGGTATAAAAGGGGTGGAGGGCATGGAGAGCAGAGGCTGAGTAGCACACGACAGGGGGGCAACAGGTAAACACATCACATCAAATACAAATCCTCGACTTTAAACAATTTAAAACAGAATAATATAATAACGCACAAATCCTTATACAATTAAATCTCAAAAACAACCAATTCAGCTAAAAAAATAAATCAATTAAAAATAAAATAATATAAAATAATAAAAATAATCAAACAAAAACAAAACCATACCACTCTAAAATGATATTTAGTTCCTTCTTCAGCTATCTCTCACATAGCATCAGAACTAAGGGGGAAGGTCAGCACATATAATTCCACATACTGTCTCTCACACAGAAGGGAAAAAACAATTTGAAATTAACAACATAATAAACTAAAATCCAGTCTCATAATAACTTTGTGCTAGGAGTTCACACCTCCAGAGATTCAAAATAATAATGTTAGGTCTCTCTGGTGGGCTCTCACCTCCATCCAAACCAACGAGCAAACACAAGTCACTACGAACAGTCGGTTCCACAATAGCGAATCAATCCTTCAGTCAAATCCTTAGAATGTATACAAACTATCCCCAAAACAACCAACAGAATAAAAACAGAGGAGCAGTGTTGAATAAGATTTAGACCCCCAGGCCCTCTCACTACCTGGGAGGTCCAAGTAAAATTTAAGCATGGACTCTCTCACTGCCCAAAACAGTAGTAATTTAAATAAAAGCAAAAATGTTTAACCTGACTGTTTCATTTTAAAGTTCATGATGGGCAAGTTCTCAAGATGACAATCCAGGAATCCAATTTTCTAGAGATGACCACAGTCTAGAGGACCTATTTATGCAGGACACCACCCGAGATCTCTGCACCCCACAACTTTGACTCCCCACTAGCACCAGCCCACCAGCTGGTACCTCTAAGAGCCTAGGAGAGCCACGGATCCACCGGCCAGCTCCCCGGCCTGACCAAAACCCAGCTGTCCCACGTAGGGGCAGACTTAGGTGAGTAAACAGCAAATAGGAATCTCCTACTGTTCAACGGAGAACCAGTTCCAAGCCAGGGTCCAAATGAAGAGCAGAGATCAGGTTGATTCAGTAGTGCCCCAAAATAACGACACCACCTCCAGGCATGAACAAAAACTCTTACGTCCCATGAAGTAATGCTCTCATACAGGACTCTCTCATTCAGGTATTTAACTTCAACAAGGGAGCAAGGCAGTCCCATGCCATAATCCTCACCAGACAGTGATCGTACGTGATACTCTTCCACAAAAACTCATTCTTATCGTCACAGTTTATACTCTTGTAGCTATTACAGCTATCATTTAATTTAATTAAAGTCCAAGGAACTAATAGAGGGACAGTATCAAATTTTACAAACTCAAAACAAACAAAACCGACTGAAGACATTCCTCGTAAGATTAATGGGTGCAGTCAGGCAACTCTAATGCACTCGAATGCATGCTTCAAAAACAGCTGGGCTTCCGTGATAACGCTTTATCAAAAAATTGGAGAAAATAAATAAAACGCAAAGAATACAATAAAAACACCTAAGTTAAAACAAATAAATGAGTGAGTGAGTGAGAACAAATGGCAAAACAGGTACAAACAAATGTAGATCAGTAACTTGCAGGTCAGTAGCTTGCTCTCAGCATGCCCAGCCAGAGTCCCCAATGGGAGGAAAAATACTACTATTCTCAACTAATATCCCTATCTCCCCGATAGTCACATAATTTCTTCTTTCTGATCCTGTGACTTCCCACAGATTGCAGCAGGGGGGTGGGTGGGTGCTGATTTGGACGATTGTGAAGGTGAGGTATCTGAGTCAATTTCTTCCATACCAGAGGCCTCCCAGTTTTTCCTTCCACTTAATACCTCAAACATGTTTGACAGTGGTATACTAGTGGATTTTCAAGTGGTCTTGCAGAGTCTCAAGCTCCTTCTTGGGGCTTTCAGAACTGATTTTGGTGAAGGAGGCAGCCTATCTCCTCCATCTACTTGAGTAGTCTCCACTGAGTTAATTGATATAGTTCAGGCATCTCTTTGTCCTTTTCTCTGAGCAGGTGTCTGTACCCTGGGTTCACTACTAAGTCCTGTTCAGTCAATAGTTTGTTCTTTCTGGGCAGGAGCATGGAATTTTCTTAGAGTGGGGATCTGCCTCCATTGTCGGGGGGTGTCTCACTGTCCATGTCCCTTGTGATTGGTTGAGCAGCTGTTGGACTAGCCTGCGTCCTTGATCTTCAGGCTTTTCTGAGTAAATCATCTAGGAAAAAATCATCTTTTTGGTTATGGGAAGCCCACAGACAGCTGGAAGAAACATAACTTGCTTCATCATGTAAGTTGCATTTTTGCTGGTTCTGAAGTCATTTTAATGTGACCAAACTCCCCACCAAGATTGCAACAGAGCTGATCACAAGCACTATATAAATGTGAGGAATATCCAATATTATGGCTGGGCTTAGGATGGTCTGAATAGAAACACAACTCTCAGTTACATCTCTCCCAGAAAAAAAAAACTATTTGGGAGATGTGATACCCCATCTTCCCCCTGATAAAACTTATTTTAAAATCTTCAATCTCCAGTCCATCAATATTCTGAGTCTACAGTGGCTTTAAGGTTGCCTATGATGTCACAAACATGACTCAGTCAGTAAGTTATATCACCTAAATAATCCCCTCATTTCTAAACATCACAGTAATGGTCTTTATCATGGATTTAGTCAAAGGTATTGCCATGAGTGGCACCCACAGAGTGATGACTTTCAACTGGTTATATCCCAAGCAAAATATTTCCAAGCCTTGTGGTGTTTTAAAGCTAACATCAAAGTTGCCATCTCCTGAAACATGGATTAATACATTATCTGGGGGCCCCACACCTGAAATGTTTGGTGACGTAGCACCCCCTTACAGAAAGCAACAACTATGTTATTTTGCTAGAAGTGTTCCTTTGGTACTTATCTAGTGTGGATGTGGTCTTGTAAAGTGGTAGCAAGGTATGCCAATGCATAATTTCTGTACACATGTCAAAACAACATTTTGCATAAGTGAAAAGGTCACATAAATGTACTAAAGTTGTTAAGACAAGTTTGGAAGTAATAATGACCAATAACATGGGATTCAAACATTTTATTTTAAAGGAGAAAAACAAATTTTACTCATGCAAAATGTTTCTTTGACACAATTTATTACTAATCTATTTTATTTTATTTTTTTGAAATTAAGCTTTATTGATTTTATAAAGTACACCATATCACAGGTTTACATCAGAACTGTCATTGAGTCACTTAACAACCTACCTTGTAC
The DNA here is from genome assembly GCA_016271365.2 of Neoceratodus forsteri. Lineage (NCBI taxonomy): Eukaryota > Metazoa > Chordata > Ceratodontiformes > Ceratodontidae > Neoceratodus > Neoceratodus forsteri. The sequence goes on from CM057449.1 coordinate 94,626,203, forward strand.
ACCAAAGTCATAAGTGTAAAATGTAGTAGGAAAAAGAAAACATCCCTGTAACCCTTTGCCCCCCCTCCCCCCAACCCTAACCCTCCCAGAGCACGCATATCTGGTACATCATATGATTTTATCATATTACCATGAAAGAATAAAGTTAGCGATGAAATTGGTGGGGGCAAAGAGCATCAGAGGCAAAACCAGATAAGCCCTAATGTAGATACAACATGTATAATTTACCCCATTTTTTGTGAAATGAGTCAATGCGATTACGAGAACTAGCAATGAGTCTCTCCATATTAAAGCAAGTTGATAGGTCTTTCAGCTACTCTGAGTATGTTACGGTTAATTGGTCCATCCAGTGCTTGAGCACCAGCCTTTTAACCACCATGGAGACTAGTGCCATGTGGAATCTGCGTTCATGGTTCTGAACATTGGAATAAATACCTAAAACGCATATTACTGCGGTGAACAGTCCATCCAGACCCAAAAGAGGATCCAAATTGGACTGAATAGAACGTCACAAGGGGGTCACTTTCTCACATTGCCAGAAGATGTGGAGCAGATTCTCTTCTGATTGCAAACATCTGGAACAGAGAGGGAGGGGAAGCCTCCCTAATCGAGCCAATTTGACTGGTGTATAGTACATGTTATTTAGTATATGATATTGAATAAGTCTGAACTTATCCTGAGTGTGATATCTATATAGGTCTTTCCAGATTTGTGCCCAGTTAGGGATGAGATCTGGCAGAAGAGAGTCCAAACACTAGAGCCCGAGAGGAGTCGGATATTTGAGACCAACAAATAGGAATATATAGATGAGATCCATGGGATTTGGTGGCTAAATCTTGAAGTTGAGAGAGAAAAGGACTGACTTATGAGCAACGAAATTCGGTACCAAAATTAGCACTAATGAGATGTCTCAGCTGATATACCTTAAAAATATTATTATTGGGACATAAAGCCTGGCCATAATATAAGGGGAAGGGAGAAGAGAGTCCTGAGAGTATAAATTCTCCACCAGGGCTTCGAGTAATTGAGGAAGCCAGTCTAAGGTGATCATTGAGCCTCCTAACCGAATGTTGGGATTTAGAATAAGAGGTTGTGCCAGGTCTCTTTTTGGGGAAATTTTGAGATAATGCAGACATTGAGAGAGGACTTTAAGGAAGTGATAATGGTCGGATTTTGTATTGAGGTTGGGAGTGCTGAACTGGGAAGAAAGAATATGGTCGGAGAGATTGGCCTCCTCAAGTATTTGTCTTTCGATTTGGAGCCAGATGGGAGGGATCCCTCAGCCTTGTTTGGGAGCCATCTGCCCAGTTTGGAGAGGTGGGTAGCCCAGTGATAAAATATTAGGTTAGGAGGCGGAGTCCTCCTTATCTTTGGAAGGCAGAGTTTAGAGAAAGAGCTTCCTGAGATTTACTTTGCCAGATAAATTGAGAGAGAGTGGAATGTAAATTTTGCAGATAAGAAAGGGGTAACCAGAAATCCAGTAAATTAAGAGTGTAGAAAACTCGGGGTAGAACGTTCATCTTGATGATGTTGATTCTACCCCAAAGAGAGATGGGGAGTTTGGACCATCTTTGAAGGTCCAGTTGAATATTGGTCATTAGGTCATCCAGATTAAACTTCTTGAGTAGAAGTGGGTCATTGGTGAGGTGTATTCCCAAGTACTTGAGGAGACCATCTCATGCCAAATCTAGTAAAGCTAGCTTTGTGTGTGAAGATATTCAAGGGGAATATCTCTGATTTAGCTAGATTCAGTTTGTAGTGAGAGAGGAGGCCATACTGTGTAATAGCCTGAAGGGCATGTGTTAGCGACGTTTCGGGATGGGCAATATGGAGGAGGATATCATCCACATAAACAGAAAGGACCAGCTCTTGTTGTAGCACTGGGCAGCCCTGGATATATGGGGATCATTTGATATTAAGGAGAAGAGGCTCTAAATATAGATTGAACAAAAAGGGAGAAAGGGGGCAACCTTGTCTAGTGCCTGTAAAAAGGTGGAACAGTGAGGAAAAGACACCATTACAATAGATCTTAGCCGAAGGAGATCTATATACTGTCTGGATCCACCGAATAAAAGAGGTTGGGAAATCCATTCTGGGAAGCGTTGCCCATCGAAAGTCCCAATTGACTCTGTCAAATGCTTTTTCAGCGTCTAGAGAAATTAGAGCCATCGGAATATGCGATGTTTGAGCTGCATGAGAGATATGAGAGAGGATTCTAAGATGGTCAGCAGGGGAGCGACCTTGCACAAACCCTACTTGCTCCAGACTCAGAAGGTAAATCCAAATCTTTTTAATCCTCTCGGCTAAGACCTTAGTTAGAATCTTAATATCACAATTTAAAAGAGAGATGGGGTGGTAGCTTGCAGGATCTTTGGGTGGTTTATCCGGTTTGAGGATTAGCACAATCGTGGCTTCTAATAATGTAGGATCTATGGTATCCACCTCAAACATATACTCATAAAGCCTGAGGAGAGGGGCTAGTTCCTTACTAAAGGTTTTGTTAAAATTAGATGGGTATCCATCGGGACCAGGTGATTTATCAGGAGCTAGAGAGGTGATCGCCGCCTCTACTTTGAGCAGTGTGATGGGGGAGGTGAGGGTCGTTTTATGGTGTGGGTGGAGGTGAGGAAGATTGAGATCCTCTAAGTAGGTTGAGATGTCCGAAAGGGACGTTGGGGAAGAGTGTCTGCTGTAGAGCTTGCTATAGAATTCTTCGAAGATCTGGATAATCTCTCTGGGTGTCGTTTTAACTATGCCCTCCAGTGTTTGTAACATTGGGATCAGTCTCGAGCTCTCTATTTTTTGCAGTCTGAGAGCCAGTAGTCTGCCGGCCTTTTCACCTTGGTCGATATATTTGGATTGGGTTTTTAAAATAGCGTATTCTGCTTTTTCTTTTAGCAAGTCCGCATATTCGTTCTTTAGTTTTAGCAGAGATTCTAACAAGTCAAAGGGGGAGGAAGGGGATTGTGAGTGCTCTAGTTCTTTAATTTTGGTTAGCAGTGAGGCTGCCTGGGCATCCCTGCATTTCTTCCTCAGTGAGGCGATTTTAATTAACTCTCCCCTAAGGTAGCATTTCAGGGAGCACCATATTGAGTCTTCTCTCGGGGTAGAATCTTTATTGAATTCCATAAAGTTAGAGATTAGGTCTTTAATATGAGAAACAGTCTGTTTATCCTTGAGGAGTTGGTGTTTAATTTCCAGATAGTGTCCCTCTGAAAATTAGGATCCGGGGAGATCCTTACCCAGACTGTTGAGTGGTCTGATAACACTATCGGCTCTATACCTGATTGGAGGAGACTGGGAAGAAATGAATTACTGGTCAGAATGTAGTCTATTCTAGACCATGAGTTATATACCTGAGAGAAGAAAGAAAAGGACCGGAGTGAAGGGTTAGTAAGCCGCCAGGGGTCACATAATCCCAAAAGTTGCTTGAAGTCCAGTAAGGTTTTTTGGGCTGGGGTTGTGGGTTTTATTGGCATGTAGATTCTGTCAAGAGCCTGACTTGGTGAGATGTTCCAGTCCCCTCCTAGTATTAACTGTGAAGGTAGAAGATTACCAATCCTATCTGCTAGAGTCATGAAGAACTCTGGGTTCCCTCTCACTGGGCCGTAAACAGAGCCGAGCACAATACTGCAGTTATTGAGACAACCTTTGACCAGTATGAACCTGCCCTCTGGGTCCATTAGTTTCTCTTCTGCCAGGAAAGAGACGTGGTTCTTAATTAAAATGGCCACCCCTTTGCTTGCTACTGTTCCACTCGCAGAAAATACTTGAGTAAAACCAGACCTATGTAACCAGATTAATTCATTATTTGCCAAATGGGTTTCCTGAAGCATAAGAACGTCAATCCTAAGTAAATCACAGTGTTTAAAAACCTGATGCCTTTTAGTTTTGTCTCTGAGCCCCCGTACTTTCCAAGTAGCTATCTTAATCAACGCCATAGCCATTCTTGAACTATTATGCTGAGAAAATGAGAATTATTATACATCCAAAATGAGAAATTATTATGGCACTCTCTAGAACCCCCTTTAAGCCAGCCCACTCTACACAGAAAAAGGCTCCAAAGCCCCTGATATACAAGTACTGCCAGGAAAATATTAGTAGCCTTGAGCTGTAATTGGAAAATTAGGTCCTGGATCCAGAAACAACCATATACACAATAGTTCCAAGTTTGGACAAGTGTAACCCGGATAAGCCAACAATAAACACCTGGAACTAAAATCCTAATGGCGAATCTCAGGAGCTTCATATAACAATACCCTCCTGGTATGGTAATACTACGAGAATTGGGGGATAATCTGCTGGACTATGTCACTCAGCAACCTATAAAGCTGACCCCCATAGGATTCCCCTGTGGATCGCCATTCACCCCTTTCTTAGCTAGTAAGGCAGCTTCCTATGAGCATATCCTGCCCCTGGGCCCCCCCTCCAACCCTCTCTCTTCAGTAGTAGCTTGAAAACCATTCCCTGTAGTGGCCAAGGAAAGTGGCCCTATAGGTTATCAGGTCCGGAGGCTAAAATCAACCTATACGTGGGGGTTATACCTCTCGCCATCTTTATGCTGTTAAGAAAGACCGCTTACCATGCCATGTGTGTTCAGGCCCTAATAGTGAGTCCATTCCCGAGTGTGGGTGGAGAGCAAGGAAATTTAAACCCACCGTCAGGTTAGATGAATGATTATCCCACCACTACCTGAATGCACTGGGGGGCATAATTTATTGCAGGACCAAAGTCGGTCCGTGGCAAAATCGGTGAACCGCAACTGAGACCCTGTACAAAGGTTCCGTGGCAGTCCCTGGGAAAGCCAAGGTGCTCGAGGCCTTCAGAAAGTGAGATAGACAAGCCTCCTACCCACTACCAGGCCACTCGGCCCTACTTTTAACAACAAGAGCAAACAGGTAATAAACAAGAAGTTATCTATTCTTTAACAAAAGGGCAACAGTCCCGATGTGACTACTTGTTAGTAAAGTACTTAGTTCAACCATCTTTAAATAGGTTGGGAAGCTTAGAGGCTAAATCCTTGGTAGCTTGATCAGGAGATTCGTAGGTGAACGAGGATCCATCGATTGTAACTTTTAAGTTGGCTGGATACAACATCCTGAACCGGATACCTGCTGCAATTAGTTTGTGGACAATTGGGTGAAAGGCAGTTCTTTTCTGTCTTGTCTTGATCAGAAGGTCTTGTGCGATTCTAATCTTGGATGGCCCCCAGGTTATGGATTGTAGCTCTCTAGCTTTACTGAGGACATGTTGTTTTTCTATAAAACTTAAGAACTTGATGATGATAGGGCGAGGAGGGGAATCAGGTGGGGGCTTCGGCCTCAGAGATCGGTGGGCTTTTTCAATGTGGTATTGAGGACTCAGTGGTGAAGGCTCCACGACCTTGTGAAGGAACTTCTGGAGAAACATAATAGCGTCTGAGCCCTCTTCTGCTTCAGGTAACCCAATAATTAGGAGGTTATTCCTCCTATTTCGCCCTTCTAAGTCCTCCATTTTAAGTTGGAGCTTTCGGATCTGCTGTTTCAGTAGGGTGATTTCTGGGTCGATTTTGTCTCTCCATTTCTCTTGAGAAGCAAATTCTAGCCTCCGAGTCGATCACTCTGCTGTTTAGTGTGGTGAGGTCTCCTTTAATCGATTTGAGTTCAGAGGTTATACTTTCCAATGCCTCTCGAAAAGGTGATAATTCTTGGAGGAATCTCTCCTTGGATAGAGGGACTACCGGGGGGTTAGCACTGCCCACCTTATTCAGGTTTCTGGTGCCCTGGTTCCTCGCTTTCTTTGAGAGCTTTTCAGGCGTGTTCGGTGGAGTGTGCCGAATCGCGGCCTGCTTCATCTCTGCCTCCATCGCCGCGATAAAGCTTTGTGATGCCAAGATACGTGGATAAAATCGATAGGCAGAGGTTAAAAGATCTCCAGCTGCTACTATTGTGCACTTTAGAGGGCTAAAACTGAGTTTAGAATGATTTATAACAGATGGTTGATAGGAGCCCAAGGTAGGTGCAGCTTTCAGGCAGCTTGCATCATGTGACCTCTCACTAATCTTTTTTAAAAGACAAACGCAAACTTTAGTCATGAAAAGGTTTCTTTGAAACAAATTATTATAATGCTCATTACTTAAAGAATGTTGGCCTTGTGGTTTGTATTGATAAATGCACAGATTATTCATTGACACAAATGTTTTATATACCATAGTTATTGTAAGAGAAACCAGGCATACTGTTGCACACCAGGGTGCTAAGAAAACACTAATATCCGATGGACTCCCTCTCAGCGATGGGCAATATTACTGTACATATGTGTGTCTAGCCTTTTTCAATATATTTGTCATACACTACTTGTCTAAGTCTGAATGATCTGTAGTATCAGACTCATCTGGATCCACACTGGCAACTTTATGAGGATTATGAAAGTCCTCACCACCAGCAAACAAGCACGCCTGTGTGCATGCCATGCTCTGCCTGGAACAACTGCAGTTGCGCACAAACTTGGCTTTTTACACACACATGTAACAAGTTCCAGTGGTGATGCAGGGGCAGATGTCTGTGTCATTAGTGTTGGAGAAATGTGTCAATTCTTGTCAAGATGCCAGCCATTTCCAATTGGGGATGGGACATCAGGCTGCAACTCCAAGGAATGGTTCTAGATAAGGGTCTGGTAATTTGTACGCTTGGTATGTTGCAGAAGACTATCAGAAGCTTGGGGGAAGGCTTCATTCTGGACCTGATTGCAACAGAAAAGCTTATAGCACACAACATTTACATCCACTGAGTTAGCCGTTGGCTCATAGAGAAGGGTTACCAGAAGTTCTACTGAATTCATTTCTGTGCAGGAGGTATATCCACCATAGTGCCAAACTTGGTAAGGTTCTAAATTTGTGTGAATTTGTCCTGAAAAGCTTCAGTGGCTTTAGTTTGCCAACCCTTTCAAGACTGCTGGTTGAAACATACCCATTCTATGTGAGTATTGCTGGCAACATTATGCATAGCTGTTGGCCAAGTTCAGCTGCTATGGTGTGGGTTGGTATAAACCTGGCTTTATCCTTAACACCATTATGAAACCAAAGCTCTTGAGTTGCTTCCAACTTTTGAATAAAATGTACACAGAGAAATGCAACATCAAGAGTCTAGAGACCATACCACTACACAAGGGTATTCTTGTGAAGTATGTGCAACATGAAGTAGAAGCCTAGTATCTGCTTCTTCATTTAATGAGAATAGATCTTGATCTACAACTCCATCTGAAGTGACCATGCCAGCAATGAGGTCATCCTTGAATCCACCTTCACAAAACATTTTCTGATCTGGGCCAAGAAAAGTTTTTGCCATATCACACCATGATTCTGACAGGAATTTAACCAGATGTTCTTTAGTCTTGGGATTTCCAATTAACTTACTCCACAGCATTGGGATGGGTGTTTTGGGACCATGGATTTTGACTTCATTGCATTGTTAGGATTGCCTTTGTGCACGCTCAACAGCTTTATTTCACTCTTTGACATCATATCGATCAAGGACGATACCTACTCTTTTGCAGCACTCATAACTCTGTAGAGGCTGTAGTATTATTCTGAAGACCAGTCCAGCAAGTTCTCCAAAGCTTGTTGCACCTCCTTGCTTGACCATTTGTATAACAGCCATGCCATCTACTATCCAAGCTGTGGGCATGTTGGATGCTGGCAGTTGATACACTGACTTTGAATCTTTTTCTAATTCAGCCAATAGCTTACTGTTTGCCATTTTGTTCAGGATACCATCAGCATGTGCGAGAGCATATGGAACTGTGGAAAGCTCATGTGTGAAAACTTCCTTCACATCAATCTCTCTGGTTTGTGTAGCTACTGCAAGATGGCGAAACAGCTCCCTATCTGCATTAATAGATACTATCTTATCAATTCTAACTTTTGATTTGATTGTCTTGCTTAGTGCTGCAAACATCTTGATGTTGATCTTGTGCAGTGGTTTAAAGAATCCAGTGGTATTTGAATTTAGTCTGTCTTCAACAAACTGTTTCATTGCTTTGATTCCTGTATCATTCACAGTAACAAGTTTGATGTAAACCTCTGCAGGTACAACTATAACAGCTGTGATGTTGGTGAGGGTTATTAAGTCAGCATTCAAATCAAATGGGTTTGTCATGATGTCAGTGATTGCATTAGCAGTCTTATGTACATCTCCTTCATCTCATTGCATGCAGCATGGTGCAGCCTTCTTGTGTTTTCCTTGTGAAATGTCTCAATCTACCATATCACACATTACCTTCATGGAAGTTGTGATAGCTGAGCACTCATGAGCAGTGATAAACCATCTAGCCAAGTCTCCTGGTTTCAAAGTGAAGCCCACTAATACCCCCTTTTACTTTACTATCACAATTTACTGTTTGTTCAAGTGTCATGTCTATCCAAATTTTGCTGAATTTATTTCTAGACTGAGCTACAGCGTGATTTCCTTGCACAAGCTACTTATGAACTTTGGGGACACAATCTTGGATAAGCCTTATATCACTCATGTACACAGATACTCACCAGGCATAGTTGGTGCAGTAAAAGCCAAAATTTATAGTGGCAGCATCTCTACAACAACCGCAAGATGCAGGTCCCAGTTGCTTTCATGTTCTGCTCTAAAGAAATGCATTAGGATGGTAAACATTTTGATGTAATCATCCCAGAATGAAAATGTTTGGGAAGTTGCTTTTCCAAAATTGCAGAATATGTGCTATACATCCTGTACATTCTTGAGGGCATCACTGAGCTGAGAAAGAGTTGCTGTTAGGTTTGTTGCATCATTGTTTGAGACTGCATTTTTACATTCCTGGAGCTTGCTGTTGATGAGGTCTACATCAGAATCAATCTCATTGTCTAGTACCCAGTTACAAAATGCTTGCCATCTCAGTCTGGACAAAGCCTCCATTACAAACTAGTGGGCCCTTACTCCACGGTTGTAGGATCTGCCTTTAAGTAGATTGCTTGCCGTGTTGATACCATATATGTGCGATTATATGAGGATGTCTTCCAGACCACTCTCTTCATACTTCTTTTCAATTATATTCAGAAATGTCTGTGCTATGTGGAAACCACCTATACTCAAGACTGTTTTCTGAAAGTCCTCTAGGCAACTCCACTGAATCTCTTTGGCCATACAATATATAGCCTCATCAAATGTCAAGACACTGTAATTGTGGCCAAGTGTTGTAGACATCTTGGCACATTGCAGGAGTTTCAAGTGATCATGTTTGCAGGGATATGTTCTTTGTTTGAGACAGAGCTGCCACTGTGCCAATGCTGCCCTCTGGAATTGTGGGAGTCTGACACTGATATACTACCATTGTTGTGGCATGGGTTGTGTGCTTTCCACCTAACATTACCTCATTCATGTTATTGTCAGCAGCAGACTGAACAAGCTCCCCATGCTGTATATTTGATGGAATTATGATATTGTCCCCAGCAGCTTTTTTATGCTGTTCCATTGTAATAGCTGTGTCATTTCTATCTAAGGCTTCATAACTGACACAATGTGCTAGCTTCTGCACCATTATTTCTACCTGTCATATGATGTGTGGACATTGCAAGCCTGACATGCTTAGGTGTATGCTTTGCACCTTTGGATACTATATGGATAACATCCTCATCAACTTTTAATATCTGTTTGTGGAGGGTCTTGTTAGTGGCTGTTACTAAAGGACTGCCATCCTCAATAGGTTCATCACAAACATCCCCTTGGAATGCCCATTTCAGGAACCTATACACATTGTCAGGAATCATTTCTAATGCTTGTTCTGAATTGATAGTGGAATTATCTAGTCGAAGGATATCCAGTCCCTCACACATTTTGAGTTCACTACGGAGGACCTGTGCTGCATGAAACAGCGTAAATGTGGTTGAATATTTATCTTTATTTTCAGAAGTAGGGAGAGGGTTTTCTTCTTCATACTGTTGCTTTGAATGCAACCAGGGAGCTATGTTGATTACTTCTTCCAAAGACAAAGCATTGCTATATACAAGATCTGGTTTAGTTGGGTCATGCTGCATTTGAAAAATTATTTGGTCACCAACATAGTTTGTTAGTCTCTTCTTTTGCTTCTCACTTCGGTAACTCTCACTGCTAGGCACTTTGCCTTTCAGAATATCCCTGTATCTCTGTAACAGGTTAGACATGGACATAGCTTTTCTGCTGATAATAAAGTCATTCTCAATTTCAGAAATCAGTTCACCGAAACATGCTTTATACACAGACTCAGCTTCCTTGTCAATGGATAGTGAACATTTTGTCTATATGTTTTTTTTGCTGGCGAAAGTACCATGGCAGTCTTTGTGGTACTTTGCTTCAAATGCAATTAAGTCCAGTCCAGCTATTCTCTTTAAGACTGTGTCATCTTCTCTGGCTTCAGCTGCATCAAGCAGGTTCCTGCCCTCTGAAGGTTACAAATTGTGATACAGTTTTGTCTTTTTTGTGATACACCTTCTGGCATATTATACATAAATTCCAGTTACGAGGCTGGCAAGTCGATCACCTACTCTGTGAGCTTGAACACTGACCAGTATCAATAAAAAAGCCAAGACTTGAGCGTCTCCCTTGACCTTCAAAATGCTTCAGGTTTGTCATGTTGATGTAGGACTAATGACATTGTGCATGATAATGTACTGCAGGCAAAGCTAATAATGTCATTGTTTAATGGCAGTAATTGCTGATAAGCATGGTCTATTCTAACAAGGCAGGCATTATAAAATGCCTTTAGTCCTCCAAGGGCTGCAGTCCTCAGGTGTTCCTGTGTTGTTGTTTGGCAGATGATACACTTGGACCAGTCACTAGTCAGGTGTTTTTTTTGGTGAGGAGGGTCAAAGTCTTAGCAGGGTTTCAGACATTTGGTTGCCTCTCGGTTGTTGTTATTACCTGAAAAAATGGGTAATGCTATTAGAAATATTTTCATTAGTACAGTATTAGTCTTGTAAATTTATAAAAAGAAAACACCTTTTGTCCATGTTTTATAGCTCTAAAACATGATGTTGAAATAAGATTTTTTTTATAAATTATATAGTGTAAGTGGTTCATAAATTACAAATATAGACAAAACAACAAGCAGAGAATGTATATATATTTTTGCAGTTAGTCTTTTTTTATACATCCACCTAGACGAGCGGCTATTCATCTCACTGGTCCTCCAGCCCCGTCCCCCACTCACAGCAACCATACCAGCTTCCCCAAAGCTATTTCCCCCATGCTTTGGGGGCGGGGATCCCTAGACCCGCCAAATGCATGAATCCGGTGCTGGAAGCCACTGCCATTTGTGGGGGAGGCGCCTGTGGAGACCAGCTTCATTCTGCGGCACCCAGCCACCTTTTCTCTATTTCTTCCCGAGATGAGGCAAGCAATGGTGCCACAGGAGACAGTGCACAAGCATCCTCATGCCATGCTCCAAGCGCCTGCCTCGTCCCTCACACATCAAGCATTGGTGCGCCTCTGCTAGGGGCTGATCATGCACCGACAGCTGGTGTCCCCCTCCCTGAAGAAGGAGAGCAGTCCATTGGATGCTCAATCCTTCTCCTCCTCTGCCAACCCCAGTGGCCTGTGCTCACCCCTGAACATGGATCACCGGCGTAGTGTGAGGTAAGGTGACTAGCACCTCAGCCCTCAGTGCCATCAGTCCGGCATTAAGCAGAGAACATATTTAAAGTAAATTTGCCACAATGAAATCGATACAGGATGAAAATGCTGTAAAATTAAACAAATGTTAAAGGAGAGTCATTATTTTGACTTCTTCAAGAAATTTGCAAGGGCAGTTTGACATGATTTAGAAAAGCATCCCTATTTCTCAAAGTTATCACTGTATAATGCCATATCCCCACTAAAATCCCTCTTGGGGGTTCATCCCTTCATAAAAAAGTATTAAATCTTTTCTGCGGGGGGTGCTACCAATTTCAAATTTAGGCAGACTTTTCCATTTGGGCCCTCAGACTAACAGATTTCAGATGCAAAAAACTTGATTGACTCTTTCAGGAGAGATGTGATAACAAATACCCTGTCTGGCCTTTCTGACACACTGCCTCTGTAATGCAATGGCACAGCATTTTCATTGGGTGCAGACTCTGACCAATTTTTAAAAAAATCTGAGAACTTAGGTCCTGGGTCGGGGATATGCTTATTAGTAACCCCTCATCTTACTATCAACTAGATTGCTCAGTTAGCAATTTAGGGGGTTGGAGAAACTGTAAGGGGAGGTGTTGTAGGTTCAGTTCAAGAAGTAGAGGAGCCAGCCTGTGGCCACAGATTTGTTCCACATCAGGTATAGGTTCCTAGGACAGGTGGGCATTGTTTCAGTAGGTACATTTTTAGCTTGTGTGGTATCATTTGGTTGTGGATGAGCAATGACACTACCAGTATTTTATTTATTTTTATTTAAACATTTGTTGACTGGATAGGCACGCTGAGCCAACACTCATTTCTTGGTGCAAGTACATCATTTTAGCAGTGATTTGAAAATAAGCAGATACAATGGTGTTTGAATATAACAGCTGTTGTGACAAAACTGACAATGGTTACAGCAAATAAATCCATAATAACAGAAAACACAAAAAATTGAAACATTTCTCAACATAAGACAACTGGGAGAGCAAAAACACAAAGTGCATATAGTATGGTCTAGATCTTATACGTGCTCTGGGGTGGAGATAGATCACCTGAGGCACTGGCAGGGAGGAGTTGGTAGGAGGCGTAGTATACTGTATGCAGTGTCCTGGGGGGAAGACATTCTGTCATGCAGCCTGTGAGAGATACTAGGAACCTGTGCATCAGATCGAATAATCATACTGTTAACTTGTTTGTAAGATTTTCCCTACATCTCTATTTGCAACTCTGTTTGAACATCCTGGTAAATCCCAGCCTCTGTGGGTTCAGACTGCCCCACTGATTCCATTACTGCAACAACACGCCTCCCTCAGAGCCCCTCCATAAGTGGCATAACCTTGTTAGTAGCACTGATGGTAGTAGTTCCGTCACTCTAGTTGAGTCTTGCTAGATCTTCTTGTGTATGTAGCACATTCCCAGCTTGCTGCTGTACCTGCTCTGTACCTGCAGCATTCTGCCAAACCTCAGTTGCTGTCTTCCTTGTGTGGCAGGCTGTGTACCAATAGTTAGGTCCCAGGAGGGATCCACAATCCACTCTCTTGCTTTGTTTCACATCCACCCTTAGTTCAGCAAGGCATTCTCTGGAGTCCATGGCTGTTTTGGCACTGTTTGTTGCTTCACCCCAAATCTCCTAGTAATGCATTTTCTTGTGCTGAATGGCTCCATTTGACCTTTTGCAGGCAGCCAGTTGTCAAACATCACCTCAATGCTGGCAGGCAGTCTCTTTAAAGTTCCTGCAACTTCTGAGGTGGAGCTGCCAAGTTCTTTTGGAATCATTTAAAAGCAGATCTCCACTTATTGTAATAGTCCTTGTCCTCTGCCAACATGTTTACCAGCAATTTATGGCAATCAGTCATCTCATTCTCTGGCTGTTCTTCTGTGCTTCAGTGTCACTCATTTTGGTAACTGGTATGTACGTTTCAAGTTCCTCTCTGCCTGCAGGTTCAAACTTTCTGTGAATCTCCATCAGTTGAGATTCTTCAATATCCTCCTCACAAATTTTGGCTGGGATGGAGGACTTCCCCCAGCTTGCTGCAGCACATCTTTCTCCTCAGCAGCTTCAGGGTACTCCATCTTGGAATAGTGCAATATCCCAGGTGTCCTGGCTAAGTTTTCCCCATTCGTGAAAAATACCACCAAAAGCTGAATCTTGTGCAATTTCTGTTGGTTTCCATCCATATACCGCCCACTCCCGGGACATGGCTGAAAACAAGCAGAATTGCCTAGCTCTCCTTTCCTGATCTAAATAACATGTTCCTCAGACTCTGGCAAACCTGTAGGAGGTTGGAAATACTAAACCAAGATAAAGTGTTGGACACACTCAGTAGTTGGCAGACTTTGTCCAAAAATTCAGTACATGTATAAGTCTTACTGTATGTAGACAGAAAAAAAAATGTGCATTTATTTTACTGAGAAGCAAATGAGCAGTGATCAGCAAGAGGAGGAGAGAAACAAACCTAGACAGTACTGGCTCTGGAACTGAAAACGTGATGTTGATGACAAAAAAGGTATAGCAGGCTGTTGCCCTGACTTGGAGGAAAGAAAACACATCAGTGTACTTCTGTAGCCAATTGGTGATCTTTTACCGGAATAAATTACCCCACAAGGTTAGTCTGTTTAACACTAAGCCCATTTCAATAATAATAACAATACTTTATTTAAAGGCTATAAAACAATGGTTCCTACATACTATTATTGTCTAAGCTAAATGTTGCTGTGGTCAGTCTTATGACTAACTGTGTTCAATAGTTTTATTGTTGTTTGTTGCTATTCACAAATGGGGCAGAAGGTACATGCCAAAGGTACTTACCCTGCCCATGTAGCTCTGCGGCCCCAGACAGGCACAGGGTGCATGGTATCCATGACCATATGCACCTGTGGGGCACCTGTCCGTGGCCCCGTACCCCCAGCAGTATGCAGGTTCACATGGGGCAGCCCAGTGCGGGGGTGGACCCAGGCAGGCATCCAATCAGATGCCTGACCCAGATCCCATCGTGAATTTCTTACAGCCATGGGGGTGGGTGGACAGTGATGGAGCAGATCCATGTAAATAACAGAAAATAATAAAATGTACGGACACTCACCTGGACAGCTGTCCCAGCCCTCCCCATCAGAATAGTGGGCTGGGGCAGTACATAGTGTAGTTTCCCAGTCCTGCCATGACCGATGGGTGATGTTCATTGGGGGCACACACTGATTACAGCAGGGTCCCGGCTGCCATACCTGCACCCCCCTGTGCCTGGCACTATGCACCTTGGTGAATGAGGAGTAGTGCAGGCATGCCCCTGGCACATCCCCAACCACTTCTGATGCATTGCTGACCACACAGCATAGGGATCTGGTGTGAAACTGTCTTATACACCATTGGTGAATGCTGCCAATGGGGTCCACGGACCCCACTGTGCAACATTCCAAATCAGGGTATCCTACATGCCTCAGATATGCAGCATGTAGGCAATGCATTTTTTAGTGCATAGGGCCCAATGTTTGTTGTACATAACAGTGTACTGAAAAATGTGTTGTAATAAGTTTTACTGTATGACTGTACATTGTTTATCATGGATCACCATTTCAAATGAGCTTGCTCAATGATTTAACCCTAATAAAATGAAATGAAATTGAAGACTGGATAGACTCATTATAGTAGTACTGAATGCCTGCTAAGAAGTAAGCAGAGAGTGTGCATTAGGTACTTCTAACTTATGGTCAAGGGCGTGGTAAGACATAAGGCCACAGGCCAAGTGCCTTCAGCACCTGGCAGTGAATTACAAGTGTCTAATGCACATCCCTGAAGTGTCTCATTGCAATTATAAAATGGGGAACTGTATTTTATATATGTGAAAAAATTAAGCACGACAGGATGTGGTATACCGTGGGATATCGTCACGCCAAGGGTGGTTGGGCATGAGGCCGCGAGGCAGAAAGTGCATCCAACAACCGGTAAGTGACTATATCCACTTCGATATACCACACCCTGGAGTGCATTATTGCTATTATGAACAGGAATACAAGTTTTAGCATGAAAAAAATAAAATCTTTTAAATCATTCTGAAAATGTGTTTTGTGAGGTGTTGGAGGAGTACCTTTTAATAAAATAGTTCCTGGAGGCTCTGGCCAGCAGGTGGTTCCACTGTAATTGAAGTTGGTTGAGGAGGTGCAGCTGTGAACATTGTCCCCCCCAAAAAAAAAAAAAAATATAGTGTGGTCAGGAGCCATCCTATTTATGTGGGTGACTTTTTGGGGAAAAATAAGAAAGTTTCTAGTGCAACCACATATGTAAAAGTATCATTGGAGCCATGAGAGGACTGAAGTCACAGTTTGAAAGGGAGCAGACTGACTAGCGGGGGCACTTCAAGAGTTTCAAATATATCGGTAAGTATGCAGGAAGATGTTACAGATGTAAGCGTTAGTACATGAAGCAAACTAGCAGGCAAGCGCGTGCTTTTGAAAAGAGCGAGCAAGTAAGGGAGACGTAAAGCTGCACACACGTAGCAACGCTGCCTTTAAAAAAAATAAATAACAGCTTTGTCTGTATTAATAAATGTCATCAGTTTTACTGAGAGTGCCAACAACGATACTGTTTTGAATTATCTTGGTGTACTCGCCCGTTTGTGACACTCAGTGCTGCTGTTGAAACTGCGATTTACATCGGAGCGAGTGAAGAGCTGGTTGAAGTGACTGCCCATTGCCATCTGAATGATTTGCTGTGGGTAAGAAGGCTGGTGGCTTGAGGCTTTTTGAAGCCATGATGATGTAGCTAGATATCATCACAGCTTCAAAGACCTCTCAGCCAATCAGACCCATCCATTTACGATCGCTGGTTCATAATAAACATTATACAATGGGATATGAAAATCCTGTAACCTCATTGGTCAAAACACATCACATGACCGTGATAAATCCTCCGGTATATCCACTGTAAAAGTTTTATATCACTATAAAAACAAAAAAAAAATAAGTTGAACATTGTATAATAGCAATATACCATGACAGGAAGTGGGTATATCCCTGTCATGGTATATTGCTTAAATAATAACTATTATTAATTTAATATTAAAATAGACCTTCTTAGATGATATCTCTTTCATCAGGCCACCCCTATGAAACTTATAGCCACCAGGCACTGGGATGACATGGAAAGCCTAGCAAGCAAACAGCCAGAGACCACGCATGACAACATCAGACATCAGTGCTAACATAAACGTGGGTGGCCCCTCTGCTTTTCAGTTCTTTTCCCTCCATTCATCAGACTCTTTCTACCACTGTGGAAATGTTGCTGTGACAGTCAGTCAGACAGGCCTTGACATTTTGGTGGAGGCTGCAAAACGGTGCTATACTGAAGAGAACACAATCATCCTAATTTTTTGGAACAGTGAGCCTGGAAAGGCATACTATTGATTGGGTCTTATGAGAAAGGTTTGAAACACATTTTTACTGATACTTTCATTTTTTCTTATTTAAATTAAGATGAGGCTTGCAGGATTCAATTTCAGGAGTGTTAATTTTATAAGCAGAGGGAGTGAACTACTACTGCATTTGCTTTTCACTGTGATTGATCACTGTAGTAGAGACCTAGTATTTGTGCTATACTGCTGGTTGAATAGGGTCAGGGAGGCTTACCTGTGTTGTGCTGAACTGCTTGATTTTTCTCTGTTTTTTCCTTGCTGGGTATTTTCTCTGTTAACTCATTTGTGCAGGTTGTCTTGCTGAAAAGAAGGTCAACACTCATTATAGTGGTGGGTCAGAGCTTGTAGCTGATTGTGTCTGGAGGGCATGGTTTGGGCCCAACCCCCCCTGCACCTCATCCCGCCTTGGTCTCATTTCCTTTATACCAGGGATTCTGAAATAATGTCCTCTGTGGGCATACTGTTGTCATATCCTTACCAGCACAGCACATTGCGTTGATAGTAAAAGCACACGCACTATTTAAAAAAAAAAATTACACAGGGTAAACTAGAAAGACAGACATGTGGGAAGTAGTGCAATACACTGGCTGTGGAGCAGCAGTCTTCCAGGAGACTTTCTAGAGGCTGAGATGCTGCCCTATTTGCAGGCAACTCTCTGCTCTGATGAAGGAGGTTGCCCATCTCCAGGCCAAACTGGACAAGAGTACAAGAACCGCCTCATGCATGGAACACCACGGCCACCTCCTCTGCCTCAGAGGTTGCCAAGAAGGGGCAGTGGTTGGACCACAGTGGGCTCAGGGAGGGTGAGGGTGGTGGAACAGAGGCAGACCCCTTCAGACGTACCACTCCACAATCCATGCGCCATTCTGGTGGACCATAGTTCTCACTTTGGAGGTGAACACAGTGGAGACTGAGGTTGCTGGCAACTGTCAAGGGAGGCACACAGAAAGGTGGCACAGGATGCAGCAGGGAAAGGAAGCAGCTCCTGGTTGGGGACTCAATTATCAGGGGGATAGAACTGGGGGGCAAGGGACAGTGAAGTAAGGTGCCTGCCTGGCACCATGGCTTGGAGGGACAGAAAGTGGATCCTAATGATCACAACAGCAGCTGCATGGGAGACAGTGCTGGATGGCATTGTCCACCTAGGGACAAATGACTTGGCTATGCATGGGATTAGAGCAGTGCAGGAGGAGTTTGTGGAGTTGGGGAGGGGCCTTAGACAAGTAGCTCATACAGTATCCTTCTCGGGTTGCTGCCTGTCAATGGCATGTGTGAGGCGAGGGTACTCCACACCATGCAGTTCAATGAATGGTTGAAAAACTGGTGTAGAGCACAGGGTTTTGGCTTCATTGGAGACTGGGGTTCCACCTGGACTGATACCCACCTGTACTGGCACAATGGTCTGCATCTGTCTGGGAAATGAACAGTCTCCTCAGTGATCAGTTTAAATGCTTCTTTGGCAAGCTTTTAAACTAGCCGGGGGGGCCGCACTGATAGACAGCAGGGAATTCACAGCTTCCCCTCCTAAACCAGGTACTAAATTAGGTAAAGACCAAGGTAGAAAGGTCAGTAGTGAGCAGGATTGGGGTAAATGGAGAAAGAAAAATCAGTAAGGGCAGGGATGGGGCTACCAGAGAAAAAGCCATCAAACAAGGGAGAATAATGAGTACCAATGCCCGTAGTCTGGGTTACAAGCTTCCTGAACTAGTGGTCTTGATAGAAGAGGAACATCTGGATATTGTGGCAGTCACAGAAACATGGTACACACAGAACCATGACTGGGATGTGAACATAGCAGGGTACACTATCTACAGAAGGGACAGGGAGGGTAAAAAAGGAGTTGGAGTAGCTCTCTACACAAGGGAAGGAATCAAAGCAACAGCTCATAAGGGTAAATGGGGAGGTGAGGAAGCACTGTGGGTCAATTTGGAGACAGGCAATGGCACCACAATCTGCACAGGGGTTGTATACAGACCCCCATCTCAGGGGGAGGAAATGGGCAAGGAAATGATAGAAGGTATCCTTAGAATGGCAGAAAAAGGGGAGCTATTGTTGTTGAGGGATCTGAATATGCTGGATGTTAACTGAAGTGCATTTGCTGCAGCCACATCAAAGAGCGGGGTCATTCTAGATGTCCTGCAGGGGCATGCCTTAGACAACTGGTACTGGAACCCACTCGGGAGGGAGCAGTCTTAGAGCTGGTACTCTCAAACAGAGATGGAGAGAGGATCACAGATGTAGAAGTGGGTAGCCATCTGGGAATTAGCGACCATCGAACAGTATGGTTCACCATAAACACAGCAGTAGAGTCAAGCCATGCAAAGGCAAAGGTCCTGGACTTTAGTAGGGCTGACTTTGCCAAAATGGGTGCGTGCCTAAGGAATGCACTAGCAAATGGGCAGGAAGGAGGGGTGGAAGAACAATGGGGAATTATCAAAACTGCCATCACTAAGGTAACAAGCCTTTGTGTGAAGCAAATAAACAAAACAAAATGATGGAAAAACCACTATGGTTCTCAAAGGAGGTGGCAGGGAAGGTTAGGGAGAAAAAGATAGCATTCAGGAAGTACAAGGAATCACAGAAGGAGCAGGACAGAGAACTGTATCAGTTAAAGCAGAAGGAAGCAGGAAAGCAGTCAGAACAGCAAAGTCCCAAACCAAGGAATGGATAGCCAACTCAGTTTAGAAGGGGGATAAAATCTTGTATAGGTACATCAGGGAGCGAAGGAAGACCAAGGGAGGGATAGCGAGACTTAATAAAGGGGAGAGGGTGGCAGAGGGTGACTGTGAAAAGGCAGAGATACTAAACAAATATTTTTGCTCAGTATTCACAAGTGAAGAAGAGGAGGTACCTAAACCAAACAACAGAAACACTCTGGATGAGGGGGTTGGTACTAGCCCATTCACAGAAGAAAGAGTTCTGAAAGAACTCTTAAAACTAAAGGTGGACAAAGCAATGGGGCCTGGTGGGATTCATCCCAGAATTCTAAAAGAACTAAGGGTAGAATACTGACACCACTGACAACCCTCTTTAACAAATCACGGGAGGATGGGGTGGTACCTGAGGACTGGAGGAGGGCAGATGTGATTCCGCTTCACAAAAGTGGAAGCAGGGCTGAGGCAGGAAACTACAGATCTGTTAGTTTGACCTCAGTGATAGGGAAAATGATGGAATCACTTCTGAAGGAGAGAATTGTTGAGTACCTAGAGGCCAGAGGGGCACAGGACCCAAGGCAGCATGGATTCACAGTGGGAAGGTCATGCCAGATGACTAATAGATTTCTTTGACTGGGTGACCAAAGTAGTAGATCAGGGAGGGGCTGTGGACATGGCCTACCTAGACTTTAACAAGGTATTTGACATATTCCTGAACAAAAGATTAATATACAACTTAGCCCACCTGGGAGTGGGTCCCAAGATGGTAGCCTGGGTAAAAAATTGGCTGGAGAACAGGACACAGAGGGTAATAGTAAATGGAGTCCACTCTGAAGAAAGGAGGGTAACTAGTGGAGTACAGCAGGGTTCAGTTGTAGGACCGGTCCTCTTCAATGTCTTTATAAGTGACATTGCAGAGGGACTGGAAGGAAAAGTACGTTGCAGACAGCACAAAGATCTGCAACAGGGTTGATACACAAGGTTGGGTGGAAAGGATGAGAAGGGACTTGGCAAGGTTGGAGGAATGGTCAAATGTATGGCAGCTTAGATTCAATGCTAAGAAGTGCAAAGTAATGCACCTGGGAAACAAAAACACAGGGGAAGAGTACACAATGGGGAGTGAGATACTAACAACAACAAAAATGGAAAGAGACATGGGGGTAGTCATATCAGATGACCTAAAGGTGGGCAAGCAATGAAAGAGTGCATCAAGGAGGGCTGGGGGGATACTGGGATGTATGGGAAGAGGCAACACCAGTAGACAACAAGAAATTGTTGTCCTTCTGTACAGACAGCTGGTGAGACCCCATCTGGAGTACTGCGTGCAGTTCTGGAGACCCAATCTCAGCAAGGACAAAGACAGGATGGAGGCAGTCCAGAGGAGGGCAACTAAAATGGTGTAGTGTCTGCACCAGAAGACATATGAATAGAGAATTAAGTAGCTTGATATGTATACCCTCGAGGAAAGGAGGGACAGGGGGACATGATAGAAACTTTCAAGTACCTCAAGGGAATCAACAAAGTCCAAGAGGGTAGCATCTTTAAGAAAAAGAGATGTGCAAGAACAAGGGGGGCACAATTTGAAGATAGAAGGGGGACGGCTCAAGGTAATGTGAGGAAGTGTTTTTTCATGGAGAGGGTAGTGGATGCATGGAACGGCCTTCCTAAGGAGGTTGTGGAGTCAAAAACAGTGGGGGAAACTCAAGAATACGTGGGGCAGACATAAGGCAATTGTAGTGGTAGGGGTAGGGGGAAGTAGGCTGTTGGTAACTAGAATCTGCAGCTTATCCATTAGGTAGGAAAATGGGCAGACTGGGTGGGCCAAGCAGTCCTTATCTACCATCAAATTATATGTTTCTATGCTATAACTGCCATGTCTTTCTTTTACATTTACAAAGTAATCATTTTCATAGTGGCTTTTGGTGACCTACATGTTGTCGAAAGAACCATCTAAAATTTTTTGGTACTGTGAGTGCAGGGAAAAATTTATTCTGGAGACTCTCACAGCATCTGTGTCTGCTGCCTAGGCCTATGCCACAACATGAAAGTCTTTGAAATCTGCCAGAGTTTAATTCTGCAACCAGGCAACGCCAAAAAGGGGCTTTGGAGAGAGTTTTTTTTTATTCATATTTTTGGGATTTTCTGGGATTTCTCCTGTCGCACTACTGGGCATCACTGACATGATGTATGCATGTGGAGGCAGATGCATGCATGTCTTGTGGGACACCCCACCTTACCAATCGCTTGATACCACCTGCACTCATCACCAAACCTTAATTTGGTGATGGTGGGACTACTGGTGGGTGAACCCCCTGGAGAGGAGAGCAATTACTCATTCCTGCTCCCAGCTTCTCCCCCCGTGCTGGCACATTGGTGACCCAAGGTCATTCCTGAATCTGGGTCACCGGTGCACCGCGGAGTAAAAACGCCCAGTGCCTCAGCCCTCAGTACCACTGGGATGGCTATTTGGAGAACTTTTTACTCCAAAAGAACATGGAAAGGATGCAGAATGAGCTCCAGCAAAAATCCACATCTCTAACTCTATCGACCTAATCATGACCATCTAAATCCTGGGAGAAAACATCAAGGAGTCATAAGCACAAGCACCAGGACAAGGAAAAGGCCTCCCTGGCTTGTTCCAGATCACCCCTGTGCCCAACAGACAGGACCTCAACTTGGATGCCTTCTAATTTGGCATTGGCACTGACTGCTCCCCCAAATTTAAATATGATATCATGGTCAGGGCTTGGAGTTGGCACTACTGGACCTGCTACAGCCTGTACACTGCTGTTGATGTTGGGGATCAGTTCCCCGATTGACTCCCCCAATTATGCATGTCGATCAAGGGGGTGCCAATAATCAGGTAATCCTCGTGTCTTTTTTAGATATGAAAAGATGTCTACTGCCTAACCTCCCTGTTTCAGGAGACCCATCAACAAAGACTACTACTACTCCCCCATTGATGCTGCAAGGAACTTTCTTGCCACAGCCACATCTCATGCCACTGCCGACATTACCAGCACAGTCACTCATTCCTGGAAACCCAGTTGACTATGAATATGAGTCCAACCCTGACTTAATAATGATGGAAGAGGAGGGTAAAGCTGAAGACTATGCTGAGAGCCAATATGAACATGGCACCAGCTCTACAGTCTCCACATGCAGAGAGGACTCTGGGGAACACACCAAGGTCCCTTCTTGAAGATCTTACAATTTTCAACATGATGTAGCAGATGCAAGCTGCCATACAACAGAAAGAGCCTGCAAGAATCCCTGGAGCTGCCAGACTCATCCCACCATTGAGGTGCATCCTCTGCATCCAGTATTAGAGGATGCCACCTATGCAGCTTAGTACAGACCAAACAATATACCAGCTGTCCTCAGAAGGACAGACAAAATGTATCTATGGCACACGACCTGAGACTGACTTGTGATGATTAATGCAGCCCTTGACAGGTCTACTGCACCTAAACACCTGAGATCCCTCCCTCCTGATAAGGAATCTATGAGGCTGGATGTCCTAGGTAAGAGAACATATTCCTTTGCATCACTGGGTCTTCATATTGCTTACTACTAGGCCTACATGATGAAGCATCAGAACACTCTCTGGAGAAAGGTTAATGCAGCTGTACATGAATTACATGAAGGCACCCCAAAACATCAGCTATTGAAAGCTTTGACAGCTAGGGCTGATTTGGGCAAGCCTTGGCTCAGCATAGCCTATGATGTCTCTGATGCTTCTGCCAGGACTGTGGCCTCAGGCATCGGTCTCAGGAGATATTCATAGCTTAGAGTAGCAGGTTTTGCTACAGATATGCAATAAATCATTCTTAATTCACAATTTAGAGGGAAAAAATTGTTTGGTCACAAGATCCAAAAGGTTCTAAATGATCTCCAGGCCTCAGGCAGGACTTTAAAGTCTGTGTACTCCCTCTACTATACCCAACCAAGTGGTAGTAGCATGAATGACTTTGGCCAAGCTGGTGTTTGGGGCCAGCACACAGTCCCTAGACAGCAGGGCATTGTCAAAGGAGCAAGGGTCTTGCCTGTCCCTACCTCTACCACTGGAGTGTATTCAAAAACCCTAGGGGTTGTGAAACCAATGCAGCCACCCCTACCAGCTCAGACTGATTCCTTGTACACCCAACAGCCACCTTCACCTCCAAGGATGATTGTTGAGGGTCACCTCTCCCTCCACTTAGACCAGTGGAGAGAGGTGAATACAGATGCATGGATTCTAGACATTATAGAAAAGGTGCATGCTCTAGAACTTCTAGATGACCCTTCAGATCATCCCTCACTTGTGGCTACACATTCTCCAGGACATCTGCCCCTGCTGCTGGAAGAAGTACAGACTCTGCTTCAAAAATAGGCCATAAAATCTGTGCATCTATAGCAGAGAAACACAGCTTTTTCTCTCAGTACCTCGTTGTCCCAAAGTAGACAGTTGAGTAGCCTATGATGATGGCAACCATGACTGAGCACTTTCAAAAAGGACGACTCAATCATGGTGCATGTGCACAGGGCTACCAGGCAGAGATGGTGACTGGATTTGGGGGTTGCCGAATACTGCTACTGGATGTTGCTATATATACATGCGACTGTGGGGGTAGGAGGGATCACGCCATTCAACATGTGGAAGAGGAGGGAGACTTTGTGGGGTGTAGTGCAGCAGTGGTCTGCTGAGCTGGCCATGTGGCTTGGTGGGATGGTAGCAGGCTAGAGTTGGCAGGGTGCCAGGTTCGGTTCTGGGTGCACACTCATTTTTGCCGCCGGTCCAGAAAATTTTTTTTCTTCTTTTGCACCGCCCAACATGCACCCCCAGGAGTTGAAAATCCTTTAGTAGGGCGGTGCAGGGGGCAAAGCACCCCCACATAAAACAACAAATTCAAGTCTCCAGCACCCTTTTGCTGTGTGCCAGGAGTGTACATCACTGAAATTGATTTTCGTCAATGTACACTCGCCCTAACGATGATCGCTTTTCCACAATCGCCATTATCACATGGAACTGGACAGGAGGCCTGAGGCCTATTCTGGATCTGAGAGATATAAACTTCTTCATTAAATACAAGAAATTCAGAATGGTCACTTTGCAAGGTCTCCTTCCATTAGTGCAAGCAAGGGATTGGATATACTTCCTGGATATGAAGGATGCATACCTCCATATCAAAATTCAGAAAACTCACAGGAGGTACTTGATGTTCCTATTCAAGGGTAACATTACCAATGCAGAGTGTTGCCTTTTGGCTTGTCTTCTGCACCATGGGTATTTGCCAAATGGTTGGCATTGGTGGCAGCAGCTCTTCTCAGGGAAGGCCTGCGTTTTTCCCTTACCTGGACGATTGGCTATTAAAATCCCAGTCCAAGTACCAACTGCTGCAGACTGCAGTTTATAGAGACAGTACTGGACACAGCCCAGAGCTTGGCTTTTCTGCCTTTGGCAGGGTCGGCCACCTAATTGCTTATGCACAGTTTGTGAACAACAGCTGTTATGTCACAACAAGAACATTTGTAGCCCTTCTGGGACTCATGACAGCAACCACTGCCACTGTACCACTGACCAGGTTGCACATGCAGATTCCCGAGTCGAAATTAAGGGCCTGATTTGTATTGCGATCGCTATCATGACATGGAACCCTAGCTGACTGCTTGCAAAAGTTTCCATGTGGTCCTAACGATTGGTGACTATAAGTTCCATAGGTGTGGCCTGATAAAAGTGATACTCTCGAAGATCTACTGTCATGGTACATACTTAACTGTTCTTTCATCCACCTTTATTTGCATAATGTGTTTTTATTTGAGCTTGAGGGTTTTATCCTACTAGAGTTTCTAGAGCGGTGGGTTGAAGGCTCTGGTTGTCATGGCTTCCTTGGGAGGAGGGTAGCCATGACAACCACAGCTTTCAGCTTACTATAACCCATACACACACATGCACTGCTTGTAAGCCTTTAAAACCCTTCTTTTGTTTTACTGTTTTTTTTTTAGTATTTGATATAAGTGCAGCTCTACATAGTGATCTTGAAGGAGTTCACATTCCTGTCCTGCAGCCTCTCCTTCTATATCTTGTCCCCTAATCCATGGACCATCTTGGCTGCCCACAGTGCTGCCTCCACTTTGTCATAGCTTTTGTCAGAGGTGGACTCCAATGCCTTACACAGTAACCCAGATGTGGTTCCTCCAGTAATTGTAAAATAGGAAGATCACCACCTGGCTTCCATTGCTTATCCTCTCCATGTATTCCAGCATCCTGTTTGCCTTGATCACAGCTTCATTACAGCGTGCTTCTGTTTCACACTCTCCAGTATCATGATCCGTAGGTCCTTTTGCTCCATGGTGCTTTCCAGCACCACCCTCATAACATACTGCACTCTTGGCCTCCTTTTCCCAATGTGCATATCCTTACATTTATTTACTGTAGAAGCCCAGCTGTCAGATCTGCAGATCTCCTACCTTACCATATCCTCCCTGAGTTCTCTTATCACTCCCACTGTGGCTACCCTTGGTCAGATCTTTGCATTATCTATGAGGAGGAACATCTTGCTCTTAATGCCTTACCCTATGTTACAAAAAAAACACACTGAAAGGATCTGGTTCAGCACTGACCGCTGTGGTACTCCATTTGTTACTTCCCTTACCACTGAAAAATCCTAATTAACAACTACCCTTCTTGTTCTTCCCCCAATAGTTCTCTGTCTAAGATGCCAACTTCTACTCCACGCCTAAGTTCTTTAGACACTTTACCAGAGTCCTGTGGGAGAGAGTCAAAGGCCTTGCTGAAATGCAAGTATACTATATCAACTGTCTCTTATCTTCTGCTGAGAACCTGCTGCCCTTTTCCCCTAGTGCTGACTTATTATTCTTTCCAACTTAGACATCAAGAAGACTGGTCCATAGGTCCCTGGCTAATTTGTCCTTCCACACTTGTGTAGATGTACCACATCTACTGTCCTCCAGTCCCTAGGGTCCACCTCCATTGTCATTGAGCAGCTCTGTATGTCAGTATGTGACTTTGATATCACCTCTATTGCCCCCTTTAACATCCTCTGGTGTAAGCCATCAGGTCCAATAGAAGTATTCACTTTCAACACTGTTAGCTTTTCTAGCACCCATCTCCCTACTATCTTTCCAATGCTGATTGAGCACTTGCTCTCCTCTCTTCCTCTCATAATCCCACTTTTCGGAACTGGCCATCCTTCTCCCTAGTAAATA
Organism: Neoceratodus forsteri; assembly: GCA_016271365.2. Classification (NCBI taxonomy): domain Eukaryota; kingdom Metazoa; phylum Chordata; order Ceratodontiformes; family Ceratodontidae; genus Neoceratodus; species Neoceratodus forsteri. The sequence goes on from CM057449.1 coordinate 94,653,089, forward strand.
TGGGGTACAAGTATTTGCTCAGTATCTCTGCTTTCCTTTTGTCCCCCTTCTCATACCTTTCCTAGCTCATCGGCAACACAATACCAAATTTAATATCATGCTTCTCCCAGATGTACCTGAAAAATGCCTTTTCCACCTGCTTCATTCTGGCTGCGATCTAGAGTTCTGCCTTCCTGCTGGCTTCCTTTGCTGCTTCCAGGTTCTTCTCCATATTAGAAAAGCTTGGATGCTGCATATCCAATCCTACAGAAATTTGTGAGATATTTGAATTATGTGCAGTGATCCAGTTCTGGTCTAAAAGAAAATGGGATCATTTGTTTGGATGAAATCATTATTATCCAGTCTGATTTTCTGATTATCTGATTATCCAACATCCTTAATTGGGACTAGAGATGGGTAAATTTGGGAGGCTTCTCTACAGGAAATTATTTGTATAGTTTCCTAACTCTGAGTAGCATGAAAAGGCACTTCATGTAGTTCTTTGCCTAAAAAACAAATTTGCACTACATGAGGCAAAGAAGACAGTACACACAGTGGCACTGTGCCACTATATGTACAGTAGTTCTTTGAGCGGTGAAGTGGATATTCTGCCAGTCGATGAGGCACTGCACTGGAGAAGTGCCACTGTGCTTAGATGCTTTTCTTTAAAGTGTTTAAAAAAAGCACCCCACCTGCATAGCTACAGTATGTTCTCCAACTCCCTTCCCAGCAGCCCCAACCATAACAATTAAAGTCCCTGGTCTTCACCCTCAAAGCACTCATACCTCCCTTCTTCTTCCCCAGCGTTGGCAAAATTGCATATCATTTACGTTCTTCCCACCACCCAATATCCAGTTTCTAACCACAGTATAAAATACAACCCCATCTCTCACGTCCCCGATTCCAATCCAACCTACAGTAGTAAACCATGCTAGAGAAACCCTGGCACCTCTCCACTCTCACACTCACCCCAAAAGGTTACTAAGTGAAGTCCAGTCAGTCAATGTGGTGTCCTGCAATAAAGTAAACTGTCCCTTGCTGGAGTGACCAACTACAAAAAGCCCTCTGTCTTCTTATGCTAACCGTCAGCATCTAAATGAATGTTGTTATGTGCTCCCATAGTGACACATCAAGTAAATCAGGTGTCCCTGTAGCAGCATTTCACCATTTTCATTTATTTGATTGTGGCTGACCTAGGAAGCCAGAAGGTGGTTAGGTTCTGGTTGTTATGTAGAGAGACAGTTGTCTTAATTACAGGACACCTCTATGACCACCCAAATGTCACTTAGTACTTTGGAGGAGAGGACGAAAACCCCCATCTAGACAATAGATCAACAAGTAGAATAGAGTACCGGGAATGGGATTTGATGATCCCATGGTATAGAATATTCAGGAAGGATAGGGCTAAGGGCAAAGGGGGAATGGCAATATATGTATGAGAGGGGATAAGGTGCATAAGGAAGGAGGGGGAGAGAAGGGCAGAACAGAGGCCCTATGGATGCAGCTTCAAGACTCAAAAACCAGGACACTGAGGATGGTGGTGGTGTAGAGGCCAACAGCTCAAGGGGATGATCTGGATAGGGAATTAGCTGAGCAAATCAGGTGGGTCTGTAGGAAAGGGAACACTGTGGAGGTAGGGGACTTCAACCTACCAGGGCCGGAGTATAGCACCCCAACCACCAAAGTACAGAGGTCCTATTAGAGGCATTTCAGGACGGCTTCCTGCTGCAATTGGTTAGCGAGCCAACTGGACCGGATAGGACTCTGGACCTGATTCTATCAAATGGGGAGGTTGTAAGGGACCTGGCAGAAGACACCAGGAGAAAGGAATGCTGTGTGAATGGACTTCTCTACTGGGACTATATTGCCCTCCTTCCCTCCCCTCCACCCTCCCACCCAAAGCTAGTTCTACTTTTATAGGCACAGCATTTGACTGACAACAGGAACTTCCTGTTTGGGAGCAGGAAGTGAGTGATCACAGAGCCACCAAAGACTCACCATCCTAGAAGGGCAAGAGTAGCTCTCCGGCCCCCTCTAGCTGCTGGAGGTCTGCCTCTGAGCAAGTAAGGGGTCTACTGAGAAATATACGATATTCTTGTCTCAGAACAGGACAATCAGGAGCTTAAAGGGCACACAGGCAGAAAGTAAAGAGAAAGAGAGAGAGAGAGAGAAAAAAAAAAACAGAGGAAAGAGAAAGGATTGCAAACAGTTAAGGGGCCAGAAATAAGACATGATAGGAGTGGTGCACTGCAGTGGCTGTGGAGCAGCAGTCTTCTGGGAGACGTTCTGGAGGATGCGGTGTTGTCCTATCTGCAGGCTTCTTTCTGGGCTGAGGGAGGAAGCTGCTCATCTCCAGGCTAAGTTGGCCAGGATTTGTGGGACCTCCTCTTCCATCCAGGGATCAACAGTGCCACTGCCGTTGCCTCAGAGATTGCTAAGAAAGAGGAGTGATTGGACCACAGTGGGCTCAGGGAGGGTGAGGGTGGTGGAACAGAGGTGCATCCCTCCAGTTGTACCTCTGCACAATTCCTATGCCATTCTGGCAAAGTGTGGTTCTTCTATGGAGGCACCCGCAGTGGAGACCAAGGAGGATGCTGGGAACCTCCATAAAGAAGACCACAGGAGGGTGGCAAGGGACCCCACAGGGGAAGAAAACAACTCCTGGTGGGGGACTCCATTGTTAGGAAGGTAGAACTGGGGGAGGAAGGGGAGAGGGAGATATGGTGCCTGCCAGGCGCCATGGCTTGGAGGGACAAGGAGCGAATCCTCAGGATTGCTGGAGAAGCTGCACAGGGGAGGGAGCTGGATGTCATTGTCCACCTAGGGACAAATGACCTGGATAAGAAAGGGATAAGAGAAGTGCAGGAAGAGTTTGTGGAATTGAGGAGGGGCCTTAGACAAGTAGCACATACAGTAACCTTCTCGTAGGTGCTGCCCATCTATGGCGTAAGAGAGGCTAGAGTGTTCCGCACCATGGGATTCAATCAGTGGTTGAAAAACTGGTGTGGAGCTCAGGGATTAGGCTTCATTGGGGACTGGGGGTCCACCTGGAGTGCTGCAGCCAATACTGGCATGATGGGCTGCATCTGTCCAGGAAGGGAACTAGGATCCTAGGTGACAGGTTTAAATGGTTCACTGGCAAGCATTTAAACTAGCGAAGGAGGGAGGCACTGGAAAGGAGCAGGGAAATCCTAGCCACCCCCCAAAAATCACGGTAGTAAGTGCGGTAAACACCAACATAGAGTTGTCAAGAGGGACACGGGCAGGGGTAAATAGAGAAAGTGACATAGGCAAGAAGGACAGGGATGGGGCAAAAAGGAGTAAGGCCATCAGGAAATGGAGGGTAATGAGTACCAATGCCCGTAGTCTGGGTAACAAGCTCCCTGATCTGGTGGCCTTGATGGAAGAGGGATGCCTGGATATCGTAGCAGTCACAGAAACATGCTACACAGAGAACCATGACTGGGATGTTAACATACCAGGGTACATAACCTAGAGGAGAGACAGGCAGCGGAGAAGAGGGGGAGGAGTATCTCTCTGTAAAGGAAGGAATAAAAGCAACTGAACAAAAAGAGTAAACAGGAGGAGAGGAGGCACTGTGGGTCACCTTGAGACTGGAAAGGACCACAATCTGCACAGGGGTTGTGTACAGACCCTCATGTCAGGGGGAGGGAATGGACAAGGATATGATAGAAGGCATTCTTAGAATGGCAGAGAAAGGGGAGATACTGTTGATGGGAGACATGAATATGCCAGATGTTAACTGGAGCACATTTGCTGCAGCCACATCCAAGAACAGGGCCATTCTTGATGCCCTACAGGTGGCAGGCTTCAGACAGTTAGTTTTGGAACCCACTCATGAGGGAGCAATCTTAGACCTCATACTCTCAAATGGAGGCAGTGAGAGGGTCTCAGTTCTAGAAGTGGGTTGCCATCTGGGAACAAGTGACCATCAAACAGTGTGGTTCACATTAAACTCAGCTACAGAGTCAAGCCATACAAAAGTGAAGGTACTGGGCTTCAGGAGGGCTGACTTTGGCAAGATGGGAGAGTGCCTCAGAAAAGCACTAGCAAACAGACTAGAAGGAGGTGTGGAGCAACAATGGGGAATCATCAAAACTGCCATCACAGTGGCAACAAGCCTTTGTGTGAAGCAAATAAACAAATCAAAACAAAAGAAAAAGCCACTATGGTTCTCAAAAGAGGTGGCTGTGAAAGTCAGGAAGAAAACAATAGCATTCCGGAAGTATAAGAAAAACAGAAAGAGCAGGACAGAGAGCTGTACCAGTTAAGGCAGAAGGAAGCAGGGAAGGAAGTCAAAATAGTAACGGCCCAAACTGAGGAAAAGATAGCCAATTCGGTTAAGAAGGGGGATAAAAACTTTTATAGGTACATCAGCGAGCGTAGAAAGACAAAGAGAGGGATAGTGAGGCTGAATAGAATGAATGGTGGGTGGGCAGAGGGGGACAGTGAAAAAGCAGGGATACTGAACGAATATTTCTGCTCAGTATTCACAAAAGAGGAGGGGGAAGTGCCTAATCCAATTAACAGAAGCACTCTTGATAGGGGGGTCGATCCCAGTCCTTTCACAGAAGAAAGGATTCTGCAAGAACTCCTAAAACTGAAGGTGGACAAAGCAATGGGGCCTGATGGAATTCACCCAGAATTCTAAAAAGAATTAAGGGGGAACTAGTGAAACCACTGGCTACTCTTTTAATAAATCATGGGAAGATGGTGTGGTACCCAAGGACTGGAGGCGGGATGTGATTCTCCTTCACAAAGTGGGACCAAGACAGAGGCAGGAAACTACAGACCTGTCAGTTTGACCTCTGTGGTAGGGAAAGTGATGGAGTCACTTCTGAAGGAAAGAATAGTTGAGCACCTAGAGGCCAGTGGGGCACAGGGACCCAAGGCAGCATGGGTTCACAGCAGGAAGGTCATGTCAGATGAATCTAATAGATTTCTTTGACTGGGTGACCAAAGTAGTAGACCAGGGAGGGGCTGTGGACATGGCCTACCTAGACTTTAGCAAGGCATTTGACACAGTTCCACACAAAAGATTAATAGTCAAATTAACCAGCCTGGGAGTGGGTCCCAGGGTGGTAGCCTGGGTAAAACATTGGCTGGACAACAGGACACAGAAGGTAATTGTAAATGGAGTCCACACTGAAGAAAGAGGGGTTACTAGTGGGGTACCGTAGGGTTCAGTATTGGGTCCAGTCCTTTTTAATGTCTTCATAAGTGACATTGCAGAGGGACTGGAAGGAAAAGTATGCCTCTTTGCAGATGACACAAAGATCTGCAACAGGGTTGATTCACAAGGAGGCATGGAAAGGATGAGGAGGGACTTGGCAAGGTTGGAGGAATGATCAGAAGTATGGCAGCTAGGATTCAATGCAAAGAAGTGCAAAATAATGCACCTGGGAAACAAGAACCCAGGGGAAGAATACACAATGGGGGGGGGTAGTAACAACAACAAAAAAGGAAAGAGACCTGGGGTAATCATATCAGATGATGTTAAGGTTAGCATGCAATGTGAGAAGGCAGTAGGGAGGGCTGAGGGTATACTGGAATGCATAGGGAGAGGCATCAGCAGCAGAAAACAGGAAGTTGTTATCCCTCTGTACAGACAGTTGGTGAGACCCCATCTGGAGTACTGCATCCAGTTCTGGAGACCCCATCTCCGCAAGGACATAGACAGGGTAGAGGCAGTCCAGGGGAGGCAACTTCAAAATGGTGCAGGGTCTGCAAGAGAAGCCGTATGAGGAGAGACTAAAGAGTTTAATATTATATCCTTGAGGAAAAGAAGGGAGAGGGACATGATAGAAACTTTTAAGTACCTCAGTGGAATCAACAAAGTCCAAGAGGGTAGCATCTTTCAGAAAAAGAGACATGCAAGAACAAGGGGACACAATTTGAAGATGGGGGGGCAGTTCAGGGACAATGTGAGGAAGTATTATTTCATGGAAAGGGTAGTGGATGCATGGAACAGCCTTCCTGAGGAGGTTGTAGGGTCTAAAATTGTGGGAGTGTTCAAGAATGCATGGGACAGACATAAGGCAATTCTTGTGGGGGGGTAGGAAGAAATAGGCCGTTGGTTAACTAGGATCTGTGGCCTATCCTGTAGGTAGGGAAATGGGCAGACAAGATGGGCCAAGCGGTCCTTATCTGCCATCAAAGTGTATGTTTCTATGTTTCCATGAGGTGGAGGACCCTCTGCCTGGGAGTAACCACCACACAATATGGTTCATGCTCAACATGGGCTGGGAAGCAAGGGGTATGGGTTCCAGAGTGATTGACTTTAATGTGTTGAACTTTAAAAGGATGGGGGAAATTTGGGGCAGGCATCTGTGGGAAATTCAGCCGCACATGGATGCTAACCAAAAATGGGATATTGTTAATAAAGGGCTGGTGGAGGCTACTGGGACATGTACAATAACAAGGAGTAAGACAGGAAGGGCAAAAATCCCAGCTGGCTGATGCAGGAGGTTGTGGAAGGGGTGAGGGCCAAACAAAAAGGTATTTCAGAGGCTGACGAAAATGGGAAGGGGGTAACAGGGAGGTGTATATGAAGAAGTCCAGGGAGGTAACCAGGCTAGTCAGAGCGGCCAAGGCTTTCAGGGAACTGAGACTGGTGCAGGGCATTAAGAACAGAGAAAAAGACATCTTCAGATACATCAGTGAAAGACAGAAAAACAAGGATCAGATTGTGAGGATTAGAAAGGACGGGGGCTGGGTGGAGAAGGGGGAGGACCAGGCAGAGGCATGGAATGATTACTTCTACCCTATGTTCATGAAGGAGAAAGGGGGGCAGACACCAATGGGGAGAGGAGGAGTGGGCAGGGGGAGGTAACTGATACAGGGATTACAGAGGATAGGGTGCTAAAAAAATGAAGGGCTCTGAAGGGGGATTAGGCACTGGGTCTATATGGCATTCACCCTAGGGTACTTAAGGAACTAGCAGAGATCCTGGCAGGACCACTGGCTGACCTGTTCAACACCTCCTTGGACACTGGATGCATACCACAGGACCAGAAGATGGCCAATGTGGTACCCATTCATAAAGAGGACCTAGGGATGAAACAGGCAACTGCAGAACAGTCAGCCTCACATCAATTGTGGGGAAACTCATGGAGATGATCCTAAAAGAGAGGCTGGTGACATTTTTGGAGATCACTGGTCTCCAGGATGATCAGCAGCATAGGTTTGTCTCAGAATGATCCTGCCAGACAAACCTGATTGAGTATTATGACTGGGTGACAAGGGAAGTGGACAAAGGCCATGCGGTGGGTGTTCTGTATTTGGATTTCAGTAAGGCCTTTCATTATGGGCCACATTGGAGGCTGGGGGGTTGGGAAGCTGGAATATACAGGGTGGGAACTAAGATGGTAATTTGGATTTCCAACTGGCTGCAGGGAAGGCAGCAAAGGATGGTGGGGAACCCTCACCACTGAGGGGTGTGTTGAGCGGAGTGCCGCAGGGATCAGTACTGGGACTGGTGTTGTTCAGGATATCCATAGCTGATATCTCCCACGGGGTCCAGAGTAAGATCAGTCTCTTTGCAGACAACTCAAAGATGGGAGCTGTGGTAGATGACACTGAAGGGTGAAGGGCGCTGCAGGAGGACCTGACCAAACTACAGGAATGGTTAGATGCATGGCAGCTGGGGTTTAACGTCAAAAAATGCAAGGTCTTGCACTTCGGGGCTAACAACCAGGGGAGGAGCTATCAGCTCTTGGGAGTACAGCTGGAATGCACTGAGGAGGAGGAAAAGCATTTAGAGGTGCTTATAATGGGGAGTATGAACAACTCATCTTAGTACAGGAAGGCAGCAGCAAAAGCCAACAGGATGCTGGGGTGTATAGCGAGGGGAATCTCCTCCAGGAATAGGGAGGGGTGATCCTGCCCCATACAGGTCACTGGTCAGGCCGCACCTGGAATATTGCGTGCAGTACTTGTACCCATTCCAGATGAAGGACATCAGGCTGATGGAATGCGTACAATGGAGGGTGACAAAGATGATCCAGGGTTTAGAGGGATACTCCTAAGAGGAGAGGCTGGGCAAACTGAACATGTATTCCCTGGAAGAAAGGTGGGGTAGGGGGGACATGATTTAAATTTTTAAATACTTAAAGGGGATTAACAAGAGTAGTACAGAAGACATTTTCCAGATTAGAAGGGGGAGGGTCACGAAGGGGAACCAGATGAGACTGGAGGGGGGAAGATTCAGGACGGAAGTCAGGAGACATTATTTCACTGAGAGGGTGGTGGATAAGTGGAATGAGCTGCCAAGGAAGTAGTAGGCTTTAGTATGGTAGACAGTTTTAAGAGGGGATGAGACAGTGAGAGGGGGGTAAATATGAGGAGGGGAGGGGTGGGTGGAGCAGCTACAAGTTGAGGGGCTAGCTGCACAACTGAGCAGACTAAACAGACCGTGAGGCCAGTTTCAGTTGACGTTTTCATATGTTTGTAGAGTAGAACTGGGTAGATTGGATGGACAGATGGTCTTTTTTTGCTAACATTATCTATGTTTACCCTTTTGGGGTGAGTGGATGGGGAATGAGGTAAGGTGCCAGATGGTGGCTGTACTGAGGGTCTATTTCTGTTGATTTACTTGGTTGGATTAAAATGGGGAGGTGAGCGGTGGGATTGCATTGTATAATAATTCAATAAAGTGGACCGGAGAGGGGGGGGGGAGGAGAAGGATACTAATAACATACACATTCATTGGTACTGGGTCGAGGAGGGAGATGTGGGTGGTGCAAATGTTTGGCTTTCATTTTTATGTTGCTTGCACGCATGTGCAAGAAACATAGTGCTATCATCCAAGTTTTCGGAGGTGTGGCAGCCCTCTTCCAATTCAGTCAGTGTGTTTGCAGGAGCGGCCGCAGTTCTCCAATGGCTGCTGGAACTGTCTATGATAGCAGTCAAAAATGCAGTGGAGTACAGTTGAAGGGGGAGCTACGCTTCAGTGAGCAGCGATAAAATATCCCCTCTGTCATGCGGCTCCCCCCACACCTGGCCGCATACGAGTGCTCGCACCCCACACACACACTGTATAGCCGATGGGGTGCCCAATCCCCCATAGGCTCCACTGTCTTCCCCCGGAGAGTACAGGGTGCCATGCTGGGAGCCCACCCCAGCGTGGCAACAGATGCTATCACTGATGAGGGTGCCCAATCCCCCATCAGCTCCACGCCCCCCCAAACAGCCATCCTTGTGCCATGCTGGGAGCCCACGCCAGCATGGCAAACGTCCCGCGTCGTTGTCCTTTTTTAAAAAAAAAACCTGAAACACAAAAACAGTCCCTCGCTGTCTCTGCCCCCACCTGTGCCCACCCACTATGCACCCTGCCTCCCCAGCCCCCCTCACCCCATACTTACCTCCAGACTCCGGCGCGATGATCTTCGGTGGACCGGGAACACGTCTGCACTCTTCAGTGCCGACCACAAACTGAGGAAATGCCAGTAAGCTGTATAATGTAATAAATAGGGTTTTTTTCAACTTTGCTGCATATCTCAGGCATTTTTTGGAATTTTTGCACCAAATTTTCAACATGGGGTTTTTGGGACCCCTTCTCATGAATGCTCTCACTGTCATGACGTTAATCAGGCTCAAAGGGTGATTTCACAGTCACTGCGCGAAATCACCTTTTGGCACCAAAAATGAAACAACACTGGCAGTATTCATAAGGTGGGCTCTCAAAAAGCCTATGTTGAAAATTTGGTGGAAAAATTCCTAAAAATGACTGTTTTATGAGCGTGCTTTGCGCAGTTCCTACGCACGCTCATAAGTTGACGAATTTTCAATATTTTCACTCCAGATTTTCAACATTGTCATTTTACCACATCTCCTTATGAGCAGTACAGCTGTCATTTTTCACATCTTGCCCAAAACGTGTTTCCGCCCACGTAGCGCACAATGGCGCAGTCAGTGTGAGAAATCACTATATGGGACACATTAAGAAAATCACAGTGACACTGTTCATGAGCAGAGGTCTTAAAATGGCTATGTTGAAAATTTGGTGAAAATAATTCTAAAAATGACTGTTTTACGAGCCTGCGTTGCGCAGTTCCTACGCACACTCGTTAGTTTGCGAATTTCTAATGTTTTCACTCCAGATTTTCAACATTGTCATTTTACCACACCTCCTTATGAGCAGTACAGTTGTCATTTTTTCATCTCGCCCAAAATGTGTTTCTGCCCATATAGCGCACAATGGCGCAGTCAGTGTGTGAAATCACTGTATGGGACACATTAAGAAAATCACAGTGACACTGTTCATGAGCAGAGGTATTAAAATGGCTATGTTGAAAATTTGGTGACAAACTTCCTAAAAATTACTGTTTTACGAGTGTGCGTTGCACAGTTCCTACGCACACTCGTAAGTTTGCAAATTTTCAATATTTGCACTCCACTGACTTCCAAATACCTACACAGCACATTCAAGCAAATAACATTCGGCATTGACAAATGCTTGTTATAGCTGAGCTGTGGGAAGGGGTGGAAAAAATACTGTAGCTACATCGGTAGGAAGTTGATTTATTTTAAAAATGTACAAAAAAAAAAGCCACTTCACACAGTGGCACTCCACCAGTGATGTGCCTGTTTGCATTTCTAAGTACTTATTTCACCAGATAAAAAAAAAAAAAGACGACTAGTTGCACTTCACCCATTAATTGCCATTGCATATACTTTAGAATTCACCTGGTGAAGTTGTCACTTTGTCAGGTAATGAAATACCTAATGTTCCACATTGCACTATGTGAAGTTAGAAAACTAGCAAAGAATTTAGTGAAATATCTCTTGTTTTTGTGCATCTCTATTTCCAGTTAGTAGTAATAATAATAATAATAATAAACTTTAGTTTTAAGCGCCTTTCAAAATGATCAAAGCGCTGTACAAAAATCAAGCACATAATCATATAAAACACAGACAACAGTTAACCAAAATAACAAATCCAAACAGCTATGCATCACAGAAAAGCTTGAGGATACAGAAAAGTTTTAAGTGCTTGTTTAAATCCCCCCACAGTTGTGCACTCCCGAAGCTTGCGGGGTAGAGAATTCCAGAGGGTAGGGGCCACAAACATAAATGCAAGGGCCCCTGAAAATTTCAAAGTTACCCTCAGAATCTCCAGCAACCCCTCGTCAGCTGAGCAGAGCTGTCACACAGGGCAGTAGGGAACAAGAAGCTCTTTCAAGTAATCAGGACCAAGTCCATGTAGGGTTTTATAAGTCAGTAAACCAACTTTACAGGTGATTTGCAACTGAATTGGCAGCCAGTGCAGATCGCACAACACTGGAGTAATATGCGAGGAATGAGATGTCCCCATCAACAATTGAGCTGCCACATTCTACACTAGCTGCATGTGGTGGATATCAACCCCAGGAAGCCCTAGGTATAGGGGGTTGCAATAGTCAAGGCGTGGGATCACAAAGACATGGACCAATGTATGCAGATCCCCAGATGAAACAAGGTGCTTGATCCTGGTGATGTTCCTAAGATGATAAAAGGCAGACTTGATGACTGCAGACACCTGAGATCGAAGGGTCAACCCATCAACAAGCACCACCCCCAGGTCTCACACCCATTCAAAGGTAAGAATCTGGGAACCCCTTCAGATAAAGTCCAGAGGGTTGACCAGCCCTCAACCCCTCTGTCTGGTGACCTGGATCCACAACCATCACCTCAGTCTTTCCCACGTTCAACTTTAGCCAGCTTGAATTCAACTAGTCCTGGATTTCAGCGAGGCAGTTGTTAAATACTGAGAGAGCACTATCCTGGTTGGGCGTAAAAGACAGGTAGAGCTGGGTATCAATCAATCAATCAATCAATCAGTCAATCAATCAATCAATCAATATCTTTATTTATCCAGGCGGGCACCATTAAGCAAGCTCATTTACAAGGTGGACCTGCGATCCTACAGTAAAAATACAGAAAGACAAGCTACAATAATACAAACAGTAAAAATAGCTGCTATTATAGTAAAAATGCACATTTACAGGTAATATACATTGAACACAGAACTACAAGGAGTCATGGATAATGAACTTATGCTGGATCCAAGCTCAAAAACTGTGCATTTTGTAGTGGGAAATGTTAGGGAGAGGGTAGGCATACCAGATAGAAGATATCAAGCGCATAATGTAAGGAGAGGTGGGGAATAGGGGTGCAAGCAATGAGGACCCAATTGTTAGAGCAGAGTGAGGGACTGGGAGGGCAGAGGACCATACGAAAGGCGAAAAAGCGATTTTTGCCCCAAAACACGGCGACATATGGAGGAGAAAAGCTGCCATTGTACTAAGTGCAAGAGGAGGAATATAGTAGCAGGGGCATAACTGGGAGGGTCCTGGAGGTTGGGGCAGAGGGAGGTGTTAGATGGACAAGGGACCGAATATTTTTTTGGGGAAAAGATGATAATTATCCCCAAGTGCGATAGCATGTGCTAGAATCTGGCTGCAGCTGTTCAGAGCGTCAAAGAATAAGATATGGGAGTTTGGCAATAAATCCTGTGGATCTGTTGGTGGGCATGCTAGAGGCAGAGGTACACATTTCAGCTGTGGGGCCGCCGTTTAAGGGAAGGAGGTTAGTTAGTGTCTAGTAAAGCAGTTGCAAATTTCTGTAATGCCACACGGTAAAGCCTTTTGAACAAAAGGGTGCTTACTGGGGTTTTCAGCGTAAGTATTTTTTGGGTTTTATTCCATATTGGTGGGAGTGAGAATCCAAAGGCGGTTCTCCCGACTCGTGTGAGTGCCCTGGGTATATTTAACAGGAGTTGTGAGCAGCTTCTAAGTGAATAATTTCTGGGCACAATCGGAGACAGACAGTCGATGATGTATTGAGGGAGTTTGCCACTGAGGGCTCTAAGTGTCCAGAGTGCTGCATTAAAGTTGCGCCTATAGTGAAGTGAGGTTCAGCCCATGGCGGCATATAGTGAGCAATGATGGGTAGAGAAGAGGAGGTCAGTGATGAAGTGTATAGCTCTGTGGTAGAGCGTATCCAATTTTCCAAGATAGGAAGTTGCACATCTACTGTATATGAAGTCTGCGTAGTCAATTAAGGACAGGAACGTGGCTTGGACAAGTTGTTTCTTTGCGTCTGCTGTAAGAAGTCTTCTTATCCTGTAGAAAAGGCCAAGTCTTTGCCTTAATTTTTTTTAGCAAGTCTTCCAGGTGGTCAGTGAAGGAGAGTTTACAGTCGATCCAGACCCCAAGATATCTGAATTTTGGAACGTACTCTAAGCACTCTCCCAGCATTGCGGTTATTGGGGGAAGGAGTCAGTAGTGCTTGTGTAGTTTGCAGGGGAAAATAACATGGCTTTAGTTTGCTTAGCATTTAATAGCAGTTTTTTATTGATTAGTTGGAGTTGCAGGAGTTTGAAATCTTTTTGTAGGTCAGTACATGCTTCTTTTGGTGTGGGATGACTCAGGTACAGCACTGTGTCATCCGCAAATAAGTGAATACTTGCATCCTTGATTCCCTCATCAATGTTGTTGATGTACACTGCGAAGAGGAGGGGACCTAATATGGATCCCTGAGGGACACCTCTTTGTAAGAGTTTTAGGGCAGATAGTTCGCCATCTGCTTTCACCTGCTGGTATCTGTCTGTCAGATATTCAGAGAACCAGTTTAGAGAAGTAGCATCCAATCCTATTGTTTTTAGCGAGTCGAGGAGCAGGTCGTGGTCGACTGTGACGAATGCTTTGCTGATGTCAAGAAACACAGCACATACTGACTTTTTATGCTCCAACTCCAGTTGCCAGTCATTGGTTACTTTAGCTAATGCAGAGGCTGTACTGTGGTTGGCTCTGAATCTGGATTGAAGGGGGTTTAGTAATTTTTCTCTGTCGATGAAGGATCTTAGATGGCCATTTACTATTTTTTCCAGTAGCTTCGAAAGTGTGGGTAGGAGAGAAATTGGCCTATAGTTTTTGAGGTTGCAAGGGTCTCCAGATTTAAATAGCAGGATAACGTGTGCAATCTTCCATATTTGAGGGAGGGTAACTTGTGTTATGGACAGGTTGAATAAATGAGTGAACCAATGGCATTTCCTAGCCTTTGTGTGTATTTTTGACAGAGGCGCATGTAGATTCATGGCGTAGGTAATGATTTCATGTAGTATAGAATATGCAGTTTCCACTGTTTTACCAAGGTAAAAACTCTGCAACAAGGGGGAGTTTTTTAGGTCAAGTAGGTATGCCTTTGGGTCGAATGACCTGGTTGACCTTTTGGTGGAGAATTTGGCCATAGTTGGCTCTTTGTTGGCTGCCCAAACTCCAGCTATTAGGCAATGGTGGCTAATATCCATGTCAAAGGTTCCAACATGGGAGAAGGAATGGGGTTTATTCACAAGCAGGACATCCAGAAGGGTACTTTTGGCTGTATTCTTTTGTTGATACAGGCACCATCAGCATAGCAGTGAAACCTCAGCTCATACCATCTTACAGTGTCTCCGAGGGGCAGCATATACACTGCAAACAGCATGGGGGACAGCACCGAGCCCTGAGGGTCCCTACATGGCAGAGGAAGTGAGTCTGTGGAAAAAATTCCAGACACAACTCTCTGCATTCTGCCAGTGAGGAAAGATGTAAACCACCTGAGGACCATTCATGTCAGGCCACAGATGAACCTCAGGTGCTCAAGCAGCACCCCATGGTCCACTGTGTCAAAGGCTGAAGAGAGATCAAGGAGCACCAGAATGGAACGGTTTCTCCGATCTCTTGCCATCAGGAGATCATTGAACACCTGAACCAGCACAGTCTCAGTACTATGCCTCTTTCAAAAACCGGCATGGAGAGGTTCATAGATATTATGGATGGTCAGGTGGTTCTCTAGCTGTACCGCCACTACTTTCTCAATAACCTTCCCTATAAAAGGATGGTTCGAGATTGGTCTGTAGTTAGCTAAGACGTCCTGGTCCAAGGAAGCTTTCTTCAGGAGGAGTGTTACCACCGCCTCCTTCAGGGAGCTTAGGAACTCACCTGAGTCTAAGGAGCACCAGACTATCTGAGTCAGGACTGGGCCAATAATATCATAAAAACTCATAATCAGGGAAGTTGGGCCCTGGGTCCAAACCACAGCACATAGGGCACATACCCTGGACAATCCGCATGACATCAACAAACTCTGGCAGTTCAAAGGTACTCCAGGAAGCATGAGGTATAGTGACCATGTGCCGACCAACAGCATCCCCCACAAAGTGGGTCAGGAGGATCTCTGACCGGATGTCAGCCACCTTATTCGCAAAGAATCGAGCAAGCTTGTCGCACTCCAATTGCGAAAAAGTTCTTCAAAGCTGCAGAAAGGGATGGGTTGCACAACAGTTTGGAAGAGTTGAGCTGGTCGATTCTGAGTGGCAGCAATCTCCCTGGACAGGAACTCTGCCTTCTTATGGGAGATCGCTGATTGGTAGGCCTGATAATGCTCTACCAATCTAAGGCAGTCAGCATCTAGGGCAGATTTCCACCAACACTCTAACTTTGTCCTAATCATCCGCAACTCCCTCAAATACCTGTCAAACCAGTGGGCCCGAGGGAAAAGTGGGAGAGAATGAACATGGACAGGAGCAATCAAGTCCAGAGACAGCCTTATTATAGGCTAAGACTAAGGTCTCTGGCCCCGAGCTAGGCTCAGGAAACTCCAAGAGGTCAATCACCATCACTAGGCCTTCAGGGCTCACATCCCACAAAGGGCAATAACTGACCATCTCCACAAGGGCAGGCCTATGAAGGGGGGTGCAAAAGTTGAACCTCACAGTGTGGTGATCGGACCAACTGACTGGTTCCACCCCTGGACTGGAGGCATCAATCCCCAGGAGGAACACCAAATCCAAGGAGTGACCATGATTATGGGTAGCAGCGGTAACAATCTGTGTAAGGCCCAGGGATATCATCAACTGGAGGAAGTGCTGTCCAAAAAGCGATAGTTCATCAACAACCCAGGTGTTCAAGTCACCCAGAACCATCAGTCTGGACAACACCAACATCATGTCGATGATGAAATCCACTACTTCCTGTAAGAATCACTTTTCGTCCCCCGGTGGACGGTAGATGAGAGCTATCCTAAAACCCACACCTGCTACCACAGTACACTCAAAAGCTTTGGCCCCCTCTACTGGTACACTTGTGAGGCCCAACTCGGTCTTGAAACAGACTGCTACCCCCCCCTCCGTGGTCCAATCTTGAGTGGCGTATCACCAAGTACCCAGCCGGAATTGCTGCTTCAAGCGTAGGGCCAGCGTTATCATCTAGCCAGGTCTCGGTGACGCATGCCAGGTCAGTTGTTCCAACAAGATCTGCAATGTTGGATAATCAGATAATCAGTTCAGATAACCATTATCCTATCTGACCAAATTATCTTATTTTCAATCGGATTCAGTCTGATCAGAACCTGCATTACCTGACCTTTTCGAACTACAGTAAAAGCCACTGTCCAAAGTTGGATTATCTGACCAGCTCTACTCCCTTTCACCTTTGGTTTCCTTCATACTTAAAGAATGTGGTTCTTGTGGCACTTACATTGAACCTCTTTTTCTTTTCCTTTCTATAGCTTTCCAATTTACCTTTCTGCTGACTCTAGTGCTGCATTTTTAAATGTTTCCCGGTTTACCTCTACTAATTCTACCTCTTTCAATCTTTTTGTGCTTTGTTTTCTAAAGTTCCCTCATCCTGTTGAAATCCACCTTTTTTAAAAGTTCCATACCCTTACTGCGTTTGCCCACTTGGCGATCCCTGTCTGGATCACCAGTTCCACTGTTCTGTGATCACTGGAACCAAGTGGTTCCTGGACCACTACATCTGGATCCTCTTACTGTTTGCAGCTATCAGATACTACAGACCCCATCACTTGTCAGTCAGGATCTGGACTAGCTGCAACAGAACCAAAATGGGGGAAGGGTACATATAATATTAACTGTTTAAAAAAACAGTATTCGTTTCAATTAGCCCACTTAGTTTCAAAGCACTGTTGCTTTTAGGACTGTGCTTGTGTATAGTTGCTTAGCAACCCTTGGAGTTCTTGGAGCACATCACACATCAGGATGGTGTCCTGTTAAGGAAATGTACAAAAAAAAGATACTTCACACAGTGACACTCCACCGGTGATGTGCTTGTTTGCATTTCTAAGTACTAATTCCACCAGACAAAGAAACACTGACTAGTTGCACTTCACCCATTAATAGCCATTGCATATACTTTAGAATTCACCTGGTGAAGTTGTCACTTTGTCAGGTGATGAGCTACCTAATGTTCCACTTTGCACTATGTGAAGTTAGAAAACAAAAACCCAGAGGAAGAGTACACAATGGAGGGTGAGATACTGACAACAACAAAAATGGAAAGGGACCTGGGGGTAGTCATATCAGATGACCTAAAGGTGGGCCAGCAATGTGAGAAGGCAGTAAGGAGGGCTGGGGAAATACTGAGATGTGTAGGAGAGGAATCACCAGTAGAAAACAGAAAGTTGTTGGCCCTCTGTACAAACATTTGGTAAGACCACATCTGGAGTACTGTGTAATGTTCTGGAGACCCCATCTCCGCAAAGACATAGACAGGGTGGAGGCTGTCCTGAGGAGGGCAGCCAAAATGGTGCAGGGTCTGCACCAGAAGACATATGAAGAAAGACTAAAGGAGCTTAAGATGTATAGCCTGGAGGAAAGGAGGGACAGGGGGGACATGATAGTAGCTTTCAAATGCCTCAAGGGAATCGACAAAGTCAAAGAGGGTAGCATCTTTCAGAAAAAGAGATGTGCAAGAACAAGGGGGCCCAATTTGAAGATAGAGGGGGGACGGCTCAGAGGTAATGTGAGGAAGTATTTCTTCACAGAGAGGGTTGTAGATGCATGGAACAGCTTTCCTGAGGAGGTCGTGGAGTCAGAAACAGTGGGGGAATTCAAGAATAGATGGGACAGACATAAGGCAATTCTAGTGGAGGTAGGAGGAAGTAGGCTGTTGGTTAACTAGGATCTGCAACTTATCTGTTAGGCAGGGAAATGGGTAGACTAGGTGGGCCAAGTGGTCCTTATCTGCCATCAGATTCTATGTTTCTATGTTTTTATGTCACTGAAGTTGAACCACAGTGATCGGCTTCAATTTAGCTTTAAGGAGTTTGCCACTCACCTCCACAGATAAATGTTTGAGAATGGAGTTTTAAATGGAGGATCTTTTTAAGCAAGTGAGTTTCAAAAAATTGTCAGCTAGGATGCAAAAATTAGAATTTTCTGCTGTTTTTATTCATCTCCAAGAACGATGCAGAAGTTGGTAGCTGAGAGGAAAGCTTTCCACTTGTTTGTATGTAGATCTGCAATAAAATGTTATATGGTACATGGTCCCAAAAACCTAAGTACGTCACCATTATAATTAGCCCACTCCTGCTTTATAGTGTAGCTTGCCTCCATGACTCAGACCACTATTGGTATCAGGGCAGTGCTTGTGTATGGTTGCTTAGCAGCCTTTGGCACCCTTCTGGCACATCAAACATTAGCGTGACATTATGGTTAGGGACATGGCTCATGTTGGGTTGCAGTGGCTCACTTTAATTCAAGTTTTAATGTCTGTCATTTCTGTCATGTTGAAATGCCAGAGATCTAAGATCCGTACAAAATAGTATTTCGGAAAAAGTAAGTGTTCCTTAAGCCAGTATTGAAAATATTTATTTGAAGTGAACCCACACTTTTTGTGACTCTTTGATGCAGTTTAGCTAATATATGCCTTTTGTTAGTTACAGGCTACATTTGAGCAGACATAACTTTACAGTGTTTAACTGGTACCAATGTGTGACATGAAATATTTAATTTTCTGTGGAGTTTTTATGACTTTCAGTCCATTTGAAAGCACAACATAGTGTTGGTGTGTGGTGGTGGACAGTACCTTACTAATATTTAGACCTTTTGTGGTACACTTTTAACCTCTTGAGGAATTTGTATATCTATTTCAGGATTTAACATTATTCATTGATGTATTAATGAAAATGGTGGACCTAATGAACTTGAACTTTGAGTAATATCAGCCTTAAAAAATGTTTTTTGCAAAGATTTTTTTTTCAGAAACTGAGTGATCTTTAAGTAATGTTTATATATAGTTATTAGTTTTTTAGGCAGTCTCCTGAGGAAGCCTGTATATTTAATGGGTGAAATGTTGAGGATGTTGTCTATGCCTATTTGAATTGTGTGGAATAAAGCAAGTAAACAAAATTTAAAGATGTGGACTGCATCAGTTTGATTTTCAGAGGCCCCCCCCCCATTTTGGTTCTGTTTCATGTATCAGCGTCAAGGTGTGGCAGCTGAAGATTGAAACTGAAACATTCTCCAATGACCTCCCTTGTTTGGGATCACTTTGGACTAGCTGAACCAGGAATGCCTCCTGGCATGATCTAACCGGAGCTGATTTCTAGAACTTGCCATTATTGGAACTTCCCAATTCATATTTGGCATATTTAACTCCCTTGCTACCACAAACTGCCCTAAATTTGTTACCTTCCATAGTGTTTCCACTTGTGTTTTGTTTGCTCTTCAGTCCTGACCTGGTGGTCAGTAGACTACCACATTCTGATTCACTTCCCATTCCTGTCACGGCTAACACCCACACAATTTCTGATTTTCCAATTCTCCAAGGGTGTCTAGTTCAGTGCTCTCTTTTTTTGTTCATTTACAAATAGTGCCCCTTCTAACCTTTTTCCTGCCTTTCCTGAACAATTATTAATCTGGCATAGCTATGTCCCATTCAGAGTTCGACATTGCCCATATCTCTGTGACAGCCACCAAGTTGATGCACCCTTCTGCGATCATCTCCTGTAGTCTTGGCATTTTGTTACCAAGACTCCTTGTGCTGGTGCACATCATTTTCCAGACATAATTGACATCTTATCAAGCTGCACCAGATAGCTGGCTCTAATATTTGGCACCCTTTGTGAGTGGAAGTGATTGGTTATTTACAGTACCGCAGATGTGTGGAAGTCAACTTGCTAAAGAATCTCTGAAAGAACGATATAGTTCTGTTTTAGCTGATATTTAAATGACTTCCTCCCTTTCTCCTTTCTCACTATCCCCAATATTCTCCTTCCCTGACCATCATCACCATCATTACCTGCTTCCTTGCCTGCTAGTGGTGCTGCTGATGCCATGTGTTGGCAACCCTGGTCATTCCGAGACGTGTGGGATATAAGAATAAGGCTTTTTATGGCAGATGTTCTCAGCATCATTCCCTATTTACCTTAACTTAGCCTACCCTTATGTAGAAGGAACACTATATTTGTCTGTGATTCTTTGTGAACTCTAAAAACATCCTACAACTCTGGCATCACCAGTATTGTCCTTCTTAGTGGCTTGCTCTACTGTTGTTTGTAGGGTCGCTTACTGTAGCCTTCTTCTTTCATATCCATCTTCATCTGTTCATCTGGATCAGGGAATGTTTTTACTTTTGCTTCTACCATGTCTCCTTGTCTGGGGGTACTATTCTCGTTTCCATTTCTTTTATTCTTTTTTTTTTACATTCTTGTTTTCCCCTGGCCTTGTTTGGGCTTTTTCATCTTTTTTTTTTTTTTACAACCACAGTCTTTTTTTAATCTCTTACATGCCCCTCCCCCATGTCTGACTCCAACCTTTATCCTCTTATCATCCCTAGATAGATGTTGCTACCACTTTACTCAGGTACATACTCACTATGTGTGTCTCTGTCCCCAGGATTAACTGTTTTACCCCCCTATTTGTAGTCTTTGTTACGCATGCAAATTATTGCATTCAGACTAATTCTCAAAACTGAATCCAATTCATGAGCCGTAATTCAAAACAAAACCAAAGATGCCAATGGCCCACATCTTCCACCATTATGCTGATGACTATTTGTAAAAGTTAATATTAATTCCAGAAGGTAAACAACTTTTTTGGATACTTATTTGCAACCATGCACTCTGGAATGTGAGAAAATCAAATACCAGCTGAAGAAACACCTGCTTGTGAAGAACGTCTGCTGGTGCCATCTATATCAAGTTGACACAGCCTTTGACATTGCCAGTCATAAGCTCCTTCTCTACAAACACCATAGCTTAGGTCTATCACAGGACACAGTCATCTGGTTCCAAAGTTGTATCACTAATCGCACTCAATGCGTTAAGATAGATGGCTCCTTGTTAGATGTTAGGAATGTATCTATTGGTGTTCCCCAGGGCTCCATTCTGGACACTCCACTATTTGACATATTCATAAGCCACCTGCCTGATGCCTGTCAGTCTGTACTTTACTCTGCAGATGATGCTGTTATCTATTCCAAGAACCCTAATGTTGGTAGCTTTACGTCTGTCCTCCAGGGTAATTTTGAGGCCCTTGAAAAATGGTTCTCTCAAAATAGTAGCAAGCTCAGTACTGTCACTAGTTGTCTATGGCCTCCCTGTCTGTACAAATGCCGGCAACTCAATTATCAGCAGAATAAATTTGATCTGTAATAAGGCTTGTTGCTCTGTGTTTGGAGCTGACAAGTGCACACGTAGCTGCACCTTCTACTCCCAAACAAATTAGTTACCCCTACATAGTAGAATGAAGTTCCAGACATGTCAGCTAGACAAGAAGGTGCTACTGGGCCTAACCCCTCTGGCCCTAACTCACTGCTTCCACCATGTCAGTAATCTTTACAACACCAGGAACATGGCTCAGAATGCCCTTGAACTGCCTTTCCACTGTGCTCAGCTTGCTAAGTCTTCCTAAGTCTGACCAGTTTAAGAGAGCATTACAGACAACCCAAACAGTTCAATGCAACTGGATTTTAGGGGGGCAGACTTTGGGAGAAAGGGGAGATACTTAAAAGAGGCATTAAGGGGAATGGGACAGGAATCAGAGGTTGAGGAACAGTGGGCAGTATTTAAAATGGGGATTACAAGAACAACAGAATTATGCATTAGGCAGGTTAGCAAGAGGAAAAGGAAGAGGAGACCATTATGGTTTTCAAGGGTAGCAAAGAAACTGAAAGCCAAAAGATTGCATTCAGGCAATACAAAAGACACAGGCAGAAGGGAGAGGAGAAGTACCAGGAGAAGCAAAGGGAGTCAGGAAGTCAGTAAGGAAGCCAAAGCTCAGACAGAAGAACACATTGCAAAATCAGTGGTTAGAGGCAAAACCTTTTACAGGTACATAAGTGAAAAAGAAAAGACAAAGGGAGGGATAGTGAGACTGAAGGGAGGATGGAGGCGCGTGGAGGATGACAACAGTAAAGCTGACATATTGAACAGGTATTTCTGCTCAGTCTTTACTGAGGAAGAGGAGGGTAATGGGTCTGAAGGGAGTACAAGGGGTGAGAATGGTGCAGAAATGGACACAAGTCCCTTTACACGAGAAAGGGTCCTGAAGGAACTGGAAGTAATAAGAGTTGATAAAGCAATAGGGCCAGATGGGGTGCACCCAGGGTCCTTAAAGAACTAAGAGAGGTGGTGGCTGAACCTCTGGCTATCCTGTTTAGCCAATCACTGGAAACAGGGGAGGTACCCAAAGACTGGAGGACAGCAGATGTAGTCCCTTATACAAAGTGGGAACAAAGAGGAAGCAGAGAACTACAGACCAGTCAGCCTCACATTGGTAGTGGGGAAGATCATGGAAGCACTACTGAAGGAGAGATTGGTGGAACATCTGGTTGTCAATGGACTACAGGACCCAAGGCAGCATGGTTTCACCAGGGGGAGGTCATGTCAGACCAATCTCATTGAATTTTTTGACTGGGTGACTAGGGAGGTGGATCAGGGAGGGCAGTGGTCATGGCCTATCTGGACTTGAGCAAGGCCTTTGACACTGTGTCACATAGAACACTATTACACAAACTGGGGAATATGGGTGTGGGCAGAACAGTAGTGTGGTGGGTAGGTAACTGGCTGGGTGGCAGGACACAGAGGGTGGTGGTAAATGGCTGTCACTCCACAGAGGGAAGAGTGACCAGCTGGGGTACCACAGGGATCAGTGCTGGGACCGGTCCTATTCAACATCTTCATCAGTGACATTGTGCAGGACCTAGAAGGCAGAATTTCACTATTCGCTGATGACACAAAGCTCTGTAACAGAGTAGACACACCAGAGGGTGTAGACAGAATGAGAAGGGACCTGCAGAAACTTGAAGAATGGTCAGGGGTTTGGCAGTTGAAATTCAATGCAAGGAAGTGCAAGATAATGCATATGGGGCACAAAAACCCTGGCACAATATATCAGTTGGGGGGTGAGGATATAGCATGCACCAAGCAGGAAAGGGATCTTGGGGTTATCATCTCTGATGACCTCAAGGTAGTGAAACAGTGTGACAAGGCAGCAGGTAAAGCAAATAGGATGCTGGGATGTATAGGCAGGGGCATCACCAGCAGGAAAAGGGAGGTCATAATTCCGCTATACAAGACACTAGTGAGGCCCCACCTGGAGTACAGTGTACAGTTCTGGAGACCATACCTATGTAAGGACATAGACAGGGTAGAGAAGGTTCAGAGGAGGGCAACAAAGATGGTGCATGGATTGCATCACAAGTCCTATGAAGACAGGTTGAAGGAAATGAACATGTACTCCCTGGAGGAGAGGAGGGAGAGAGGGGATATGATAGAGACATACAAGTATCTTACAGGGAGGAACAGGGTGCAGGAAAACACTATTTTTAAGTGAAAAAGATGTTCCAGGACTAGAGGGCATGGGATGAAGTTGGAGGAGGATGATTCAGAGAAACATGAGGAAGAATTTCTTCACAGAACAAGTAGCGGACAAGTGGAACACCCTGCCAGAGGAGTGATGGGGACTGAAACAGTCACGAGATTTAAGAATGCATGGGATAGACATAAAGGAATTCTGAAGGTCAGGGGTAAGGGGCAACAGACTTCTAGGAAAACATAAACTGAACTTACGAGCTCAAATGGGCAGACTGGGTGGGCCATAGGCCCTTATCTGCCGACACTGTCTATGTATCTATGTATCTATGTAACTGTAACTGCCATTCACCCTAACTAAAGTCCCTCTGAGTATGATCTTAGAACTGAGTCAGACTCCTGCTTTAAGGCCATGTACCATTACTATGCTTGTTCCATACTGACAATGTCTACCTGCTTTATTGTAAAATTGTATGCAATTGATCCAGCCTGTTTATTTGTACTTGTTTCACTATATTCTTACACGATTGACTTCATTCCACTGGAACTTGCTTATTGTATTTGTTATGTTGTTTTGTAATCTCTGTTATTGATGTGAAAAATTTGTAAAAGGGCACTTGTGCTCAAAGGTATTCTCTGAAATTTGCAATCAATCAGTCAATCAATCAATCAAGTCTTTATTTAACCAGGCGTTCATCGTTGAGCAGAAGCTCATTTGCAAGATGGACCTGGGTGGAGCATGAACAGTTGTATATACAGGTCAACACAGGTATTTACAAGGCAATACAGATAATACTCTTTACAGAGAGGAAGTAAAAGAAGTTCATATGTACATAGAATTATACAGATATTGTACAGATTACACGGCATTTACATACATAGAAGTGTCTATAGGAAGATAAAGCAGGTTATCTAAGGTTGCAGGAGGAAGTAACGGAAGAAAAAAAATAAAAATAAACTATACACCAGGTAGAGGTGAAGGTAGGGGGGAAGAGAGGGAGGGAAGTAGGGGGAGAAAGGCTAGGAGGGCACGGTGCACAGAAAGGAGTTGGTAAAACTGGATGTAGAGAAGGTGGATGGAGAAAAGGAGTATGTGTGAGCCCCGGGATTGAATGCTATAAAGTACGGGGCATGGTAGGATGTCACAACCCAGGGTAGTGAGCTCCTATCCGAGGTTGGGAAAGGAAGAATAAGGGGATGGATGGGCCTAGTGTTGATAAGACAGGGGGATAAGAGAGAGAGAACAATTAGGCTGGTGAGGAGCAAGCTGGGGGGGTCAGTACTTAAAATTGGGTCTAGGCGTGGCTATAATCAATCAATAAACATGTATATAAGTATCAAAGCAGGGGAGGGTGGTCACAAGGATGGTGGTGCCAGTCAAAAATGGGAATCCAATAGACACAGTGAAGGACAACACTTGCTACTGTACTTGTCTCAGTGACACAAAAGACACTGAACAGTTAGACTACTCTTAATTCCTCTGACAAAGGCCCTGATTGTATGGGGGGAAGCATTAGGTCAGCAGGCAGGGTGAAAATTTATGTCAGCAGGCACTTCAGCATCTGTTTCTCCCTACTACCACTTGTTTGTCTTTGTCTGCTCTAATTTTGGACACAAATAAATGAATTGAGAGAAGTGTAACTGTTCAGCAAATGCTTACTACTATGTTTCCTAGTGTCAAATGATGTATTTCCCACATGTTTGTTTACTGTGACAAAAAACTGTACTCTCTTTGCCATGTCTCCTTTACTGTTGTTCCTCATGTTGTATTCTCCTGGGTCGTTCCTGAAAATAGGCATAATACTTGTCTAGTGTACTTACCAGGTAAAGAAAAGCTAAATAAATAAATAAATAAATCTTTTGTGCCACAGAGACAAGTGGTGAGTACCATCCTTCACTGTGTCTTTTGATGTACATAAATACATTTTAGCTGTGTCTCTTTGAATTTTCAATAATCATGTACACCCCTGGGGTATATGTAACTTAGCTACAGTATTTTGCAAGTTTGCACATCATTTAATTATGTACGTTACCACTGTGTCTAGTAATATTCCCTTGTCATGCACTGTATTCAATCTAGCTGTGCCTGAAAGTAGGCAATTTTTTGTCTAGTATGCATCGCTGGTAAACAAAAACAAAATAAATAAGCCAATAAATACTGTAGATAAAGTCCTGTTGACAATATTCTGATGTTTACAGTACATTCTAGTGGCATCAGAAAGTTCCATGACCCAGTTTGTTTAAGTGGACATTTTATAGGGCTACAAGACTGTTATGACTGGTTTGGAAATTCCATTTCCTGTGTAACTGGCCTCTCTGTTGCTCCTCAGGCTGTTTCTATAACTCTACAGTATAAATTCATTAACAAACACATACACACATGAGTGTGCACATGCAGATGCATGCACACACACACACATATGTGCACAGAATGCTGAAAAGGTTTCATTTATTCTTTAAGTTATCACAACAGTTTGGCAAAATAAAATAAACCTGATAGAAATAAGTACTCCACTTTGAAAGGTTTCTTTAATGCTGCTCCCAATCTTTATGGAACTGAATCTTTTACTGTGCAGATATACAGTACAAGGAGAAAGTACAATAGACATGCAGGATGCTTGTAAGCACAACTGAGGATGCACATTACTGTAATAAACTGCCCCACAGCTTGCTAAGCCAAAATACAAGTATAATGCAAGAATTTCAAGATACAGTATCTATTGATTATAAATACAGCTATTCACAGACTGTAGCCTCATAGCGTGACCTGTTTGCATGTGACAGGGAGTCCTCCATTGATTAAATCAAAATGAAAGAATAAATCTTACTTATTTAGAGAAAATATTCTTTGATACTTACAGTTACACTTTCTGAACTATACACCATCAGGTTAGGGCCACTTGGAAACATTTGCCTAGCTGGGGCTGCCCACTCTGACCTACAGCAACACTGCCTGTAAAATGTAGATGGTGTCATTCATCTTCTGTTGTTTTTCCTACCATCAACTGCTTGCTGAATCATGGAAAGTACCTACAGTACTTAAAATTTGGTCTACTTTATTTCTACTTGTTTTACAGGCAGTTGCTTAACAGTACTGAGTGCCTCTTTGCTTCCCCTGAAGATGCCTCTGCTTTTTTGTTTCAGTCATCACAGCACATCATAAAGATATTTCATGATGACTGTCACACACCTTCTGTTTCCTGCCTGGGCCTCTGGCATAAAGTGATAAACTATAACATTTGCTGAGGCTTCAACCAAGTCAAGAGCAGATGTCACTGGAAAGCTATAGAGACTTTCCTGCAGCAAATGGAGCATGCCAAGTATCTGGCTTCAGCTTCTACCCCAGGATCTCTGATATACTCCACTGGATCTGTTTCTAGGAACCCGGCTTGTCACCACATCAGGCAGCAATGCTGTTGCTATCACAGGATATACACCATTTGTTAAAGGAAAAATAAAAAGGCTTCATTAATAAAGCATCACTGCAAGCACTCCAGTTCTCCATCCTGGTCCAGGCTGCCACTGAATCACCCTGAGGAAAAGTTGCTGCCCATATTGGCTCAACCATTGATCAGACACCAATGTCATGTGCAGGCAATGGCTCTCCTACTATTGGTGTTGTACAGCCCATTCATACCATGTTGACAAAGAGCAGTGTTCCATCAGCAATTTCTTCATCAACTCCACTTGCTGGTTCCATTACCTTCACCATTGCTGCATTTTGGCTACTGTCTCTGAATTATTCCAGCTACTTTTGCCTTCCTTGGGATCAGTGATTACTCTGTCAGCAGCTCAGCCATCACAATTGCACCTGACCATATGCAACCTCCATTGCTGCTTCAGCAACCCATGGCTTCTATGGTCCCTCTACTCTTAATCAGCCTGAGAATGAGGAGGATAAGTATAATGCCAAACTTCTACATATGGAGCAAAAATACACCAAGAATGAGCAGCCTATATTTGGCTTTGACTCTAATTCCACTGTCTCCTCCTGTAGTGAGGACACTGTGGTTTATGTGCTTCTGACTCCCACAAGAAAACCTCATTCCAGGCATTACTATGCTTTGCTGCTGAAGAAGAGGACTCCACTTTGAGGAATCCATATAAGTTCCTGGAAGCCCAAACTATCCCTTCCATGACCATTCCTCACATGTGCCCAGCTTTGAGGAATGCTACCATGGCTGCCTGGCACACACCCAGTACATTGCCTGATGTTCCTTACAAGCAAAAGAACAATATGCTGCCCCTTCTTCCAAGGCTGTCTATGCCACCCTGTCTCATATAGACTGTGGTTATCAAGACCGCTCAAGATATGTCTTGGAGTCCTCATCATATGAGTTCTCTACCCCTTACAAGGAATCAAGACTGTTTGATGTTATGAGCAAAAAGACATATACCTCAGTAGTTCAAGTGGCCTCCATATTTTCAGTTATTAGGTTTACATGATTAAGTATCAAAACTGCTTGGGGGAATTTTATCTACAGTAATGAATGCATTTTCCAATGACCCTGCTAAGGCTGAAGGTCAGCAAGGTGTTATGCACAGTTTGGAGGTTGGTAAGCATTTATTGTGTTCTGCTTATGATACAGTACTTCACTTACACTTCTGATATCTGCCTCCAGGGCTGTTCATGGCTGCAGCTAGCTGATTTTACTTCAGATGTTCAACAGAAGGTTATTACTTCATGTTTTCATAGACAGAAACAATTTAGCCATGATGTGGAACTGATGCTTAAGGACTTACAGACTTTCAAAATGACTCTTTACTCCTTGAAGTCCTTTGCTCACTATCTGTCACGTGGTCGTGGTGGTGGTTCCTTTTGGAACAGTTCCTACTCTTCCTATTCACAGTGTCAGGGCTGGCCAGCCACTAGTACCTTCACCTCAAGTTCCAGTCCTTGAGTGCCCATTCTAAGATCCCTGTGCGTTCAGATATGGAAAGTGCCTCAGATGTTCTTCCAGCTTCTAACTCCTTTTCACCCCCTCTGCCCTGTCCTAGGGATTCAGGTAAAGGGCAATATTTTTCTGTTCTGACAAGTGCTCCTGTATTGAAGCAGTGCCTTTAAAAATGCTTAGCATACTCTATTTTTTTGTTACCAGCACCATGATAATGATTTTTCTGGTTCTGTCTGTCAGCATGCCACCCATAGCATTGGCACTCCTGGGGCTTTTTCATTCTGCCTCAGTAGCTGGCATATGCTGTGCTGTCACATGGAGTTTTGTCCACATTTTCACGAAACACTACAGTCTGAAA
The DNA here is from genome assembly GCA_016271365.2 of Neoceratodus forsteri. NCBI lineage: Eukaryota > Metazoa > Chordata > Ceratodontiformes > Ceratodontidae > Neoceratodus > Neoceratodus forsteri. The sequence continues at coordinate 94,681,919 of CM057449.1, forward strand.
CTAGGGTCCCATTCAGTAGGTGGCTTCAGCCTTGCTCTCCTCCAAGGCCTACTATCATAGCAGTCTTGTTTGCCCTCCTGTCTTTCCTTCCTCCATGTATTGTTTTCCTACTGCTAGGTAACTGTTCCAAAGGTATGGCTGTATGGTGATGTATTCCTTGAAAAAGATAGTTTTGTTTCTTACCAGTAACAGTAGATCTTCAAGATAATCTCCTTCACAGTGTCAAAGCTCACCCTCCCACCTTTTGTACTTTAGGTGGCATACTCTGGAAGACGTAGCCTTTCCTGCACACTTGATCCGATCCTTTGCCATGTCCTTTTAAATGGGCTTTTTGTGTTGAGATCCACTTCCTCTCCTGTTGGCCTGGTTCACGTTCTTGTCACCCATTCCTCTTGGTGCAGTGTGGTATTACTCTGAGCTGTGGTAGACACAGTAGTGGGAAACTGAAAAGGTATAGTGTCACACCCATTATGTAGGTGACACCAATGTGTGACATCCTGCATGGCAATGTCTAGGCAAAAGTTTCTAAGTGGTACTGATGCTGATATTGCATAGTTCTAAAGGTGTGACTCTCTGGAGGAGATTCTCTCAAAGACCTACTGTTACTGGTAAGTAACCACATTTTAATGTTCGTATCATTGAGTGGTGCTATTTTCTGTATACAGTAAAGTAGCTTTTTTCCCTGCTAGTAAAATGTCAACCCTCTCCAGCAGAGAGCTACTTTTCAAACCTATATGAAACTAACTTTGTCATAGCAGTGCCACTGAATGGTTTAAATCCCCTGGCTGGCATCCAGGGCAGGGCCATCCTCCCCCCAGAAATCCAAAAATCCAGACATTATGGTTTTTATGGCATGGGGCCCAGATCTATGGGGCTGCCATTTGGATATTGGGTGTGTTGTTTAACCTCAAATTTTGTTTGGCCTTTCCCTGCACACTGACATGGTATCAGTGCACTGGTAACCTTTCTGATGCAACACCTCTTAGTGCTCCTGCACTTTCCAGAATAACTGGATGTCCTTCCTCCCCTGACAGGATTGTACAGTACTTGACAACACTATCAGAACATTCTCAGCATGTTGAGCATGTTGAGTTCACTCTCAAGCCAGAGTTGCCTACAGGGCCCCATCTGGAGTACTGCATGCAGTTCTGGAAACCCCATCTCCTCAAAGACATAGACAAAATGGAGGCTGTCCAGAGGAGGGCAACTAAAATGGTGCAGGGTCTGCACCAGATTACATACAAAGAGTGATTAAAGGAGCTTAATATGTATACCCTCGAGGAGGAGGGACATGATAGAAACTTTCAAGTACCGCAAAGGAATCAACAAAGTCCAAGAGAGTGGCATCTTTCAGAGAAAGATATGTACAAGAACAAGAGGGCACAATTTGAAGATGGGAAGCGACTCAGAGGTAATATGAGGAAGTGTTTTTTAATGGAGAGGGTTATGGTCATGTGGAACAGCCTTCCTGAGGAGGTAATGGAGTCAAAAACAGTGGGGGAATTCAAGAATGCATGGGACAGACATAAGGCAATTTTAGTGGGGGTTAGGAGGAAGTTGGCTGTTGGTTAACTAGGATCTGCAGCTTATCCATTAAGTAGGGAAATGGGCAGACTATTTGGGCCAAGCGGTCCTTATCTGCGGTCAAATTCTATGTTTCTATGTATCACTTTTTTGCTTGAACATTTTGTGGCCCAAATAAAGAGAATTTTTAATTGAGATTTTGAGAAATGGTTATTGATACCAGGCACATTATAAAACATTGATTATAATTTTCGTTATACCCCACAGGACACATTTGTTTGCCTGCTGAGATGTTAAATCATGAATGTCTCCTGCCCACTAAGTTGGAATTAACAGATTTACAAGATACTGATGTCTAACCAGCAGTTTATGAACTGTTCACCCGTAGGTTACAGTCACATAACTAACAAACACTGCTATTATTTTTATCTTTAGACCATAATCACAACATTAGTACTTCAGTTTGACAACTCTGATTGCTCCTGTCCTAATGCTTTATGAAAGTGGGCACCTTCCCCTTCTTGTGAAGAACTGCAATTCCATATTTATACAACAGGTATCAGAAATGAGCATTCTTTAGCACTGTTAACTAGAAATTGGAAGGCATTAGACTGTAGTTCAAGCGGCGGTGCAACTGCCCACACCCTCCTTTTGGCCTTTTTAAGGGCTGCTCTATTTACTCCATACACAAGCATTTTTTCCTTGCAACTGGAGGCTCTGTCAGTCTGTCTTCTCTCCTGGGGCCTTGCCCCCGCCCCCCCGTGCATGCTTGGATGCTGCTTGGTTTGTGCTGGACTTCTGTTTTTCTGTTCTCCAGCTTTTGGTTTGTATTACTGGCCTCCGGCTGCGCCATGCTTCTGTGTGCTGGTTCCCTTCCTGCTCCTGTCCTTGTGTTTGCCTTGTTTGTTTCTTTTGGGCTTTCTAGTTTTCTAGTGTCCTATGTATACATTTCTAATTGTGCTTCAGGTTACACTCTGTGTTGCCTTGCCTCAAGCTGCCCTGTGCCTGTACCCACCAGGCTCCATTTCTCACCTGCAATTGCAGCCCTCTGTTCACTGCATTGTTCTTCTGTATGCTTTAGCTCAACCTGCTTCTGCCTACCAAGCCTTAGTCCCTGCTATTGTCATTGTCTGTTTCAGCTCACACTGCAATCTGCTGCCTTGCTTCTTTTAACTGATTACACCTGGTTCATAGCTTTGCTGCCTAGCTAACAACTGCCCCCTGTTTTACAGCTTCACAATAACCTAGGCAGCCTAGTCCATGGAACTCAATCCTGCATCCAGAACTTACACCAGGCAAATATTCACTGCTGTTTTCAATGTATTGCCTTTCCCTACAGTTTTATGTCCATTCAGATTGTTACCACTACACTCTATAGTTAATTGCTGCTGGATGCTGCTTAATTACTTTGACACACTGCTTTATTATACTCTGGAGGTCAGCCCAGGTACTGCTGTTGCTGTAAACTAGTTTTAAAAGCTGCATGTGGGTCAAGGTCCTTCCCCTTTGCTTCCTTGTTTTTCCCAAGGTGGGGGACTGGGGGTTTTGTTGAAGAGCCATGACCATGTGTGGCCTAATTACCTTATGTTTGGCTACTCCTCTGTCGCTAAACTCCTCTGAGTATTTGTCACTTTTATGTGGCACTCATTAATTGACTGATTGGCTAGCCTCATACTGCTAAAGGCCCAGGTTCATTTGTGCTGAACCCTGCTTTAAAACATGTCTGACCTATGTATGGTATCCATCACTCAGTGCTTTCATTGTTCCACATGCTTATCATGCTACTTATTGCTACCTGTACCATACCTATTGTGTTTCTTTTGCTGCTTAGTACCACATATTCTCTGCTGTGCCTTGTGTGGCATGCTTCATTGCTACATGAGATTAGCTGACCATGTTCATCATTTTGGCTCAAACTCGCTCACAGCTGACAGTCTTGCTCTGCACCCTAGTCCACATACTGAGTGTGTGATGTCTAGTGTGGGGGTCCTTCCTTCCTTCCAGGCCCATAGTGGGAATGTCCTCACTCCAGGTGGTGCTTTAGCCATTAGGTCTAAAAGTCAATTCACAACAGTACCTCGTGATGTTGAATTTTGACTAAGCTGTGAAGAGAGGATATATTGCTAACCATTAGCTGAATCACCAGTTGTCTAAGGCACCTTCTACACTATTCTCCCCATGACTGCCTCTGGTTCACTTGGCTTGTTTTTAGATCGGTAAGACATCTGAATGCCTCAGCAGTAATCGTTCTCCTCTTCCTGCTTTGGAGGAGCTGTGTTGCAGAGTTCGCTTGCAACCCTTTACAGCGTTCCTGTTATAGGGATAGTGTGAGAGTCTTCCTCCAAAATGAAATATTTTCCAACCCCCTTTTGATTGGGTTTTCAAATTGTGGCTGCAGAGCCGTCACTGATCAAAAATATCCCAAGCCTGGAGGGAAGATAGTCTAGGCCTTGGATCCCCAGAGATTTCCTCCTCAAAGGGATTTTTTTCTCTCCTCCATGCCATAGGTCATTGTTAGCTTTAGGCAATAATCCCCACGTCACTTAGGTAGGTTTCCTCTGTTGGATGGAGTGGGTGGTCATCCCATAAATGTCCTGTTTCCCACTTTGGCTGTTCTCTGTCTCTCTTTAGGAAGCCAGGCCTCCATGCCTTACATGCCTTACAGTCAGACTGTTTGCCTGTTGTTTCCTGTCTACTCTACTCAAACATACTATCAACTGACCTATGCTACCAACTGAACCTATGCTACCAAACAACCTACTCTACGTACAGGTCCTCGGCCCCGATAAGTGTTCACTACCTTGTATGCTTTGCTTGACGCTCTTTTTGGGCTTCTTCCTAAGGCACCTTTTGCCAAGGGAATCACTCTTGTGGTACCCCAAGGGGTGGAATCCTCCTCTATGGTTCCTTGCCTTCATACCCTTACAGGGTGGTATATCCCATTGATAAAGAGGCAAACAGCCAAGGTTTATCTATGTTACACAAGCACAAAACCAGTTGCACAGGCACACTGAATTGGAAGGCTATAACCTGCAGTTCAAGGGGACAGTGCAACTCGCCACACACCCCTTTTGGTCTATTAGAGGGCTGCTCTCCTCACTCCACAAACAAGCATTTTTTCCTTGCCCCTCCATCCACCCCTTCTCCTCCAGTGGCACACCTCTCTCTCTCCCGTGGGCTTCTTTCTAAGGTACCTTTAGCGAAGGAATCACTCCTGCGGAACCTCAAGTGGTGGAACCCTCCCCTAGGGTTCCTTGCCTTCGTGCCCCTACAGGGTGGTATATCCCATGGATAGAGAGGCAAATAGCCAAAGATTATCTACATTACACAGCACAAAACCAATTGCACAGACACATTGAAATACAGACTGAACATCTTACACTGTATAATGGGGCCAGATAGGTAATACAGAGAAATCTGAATATCCATTACACATGCAAAAAAAAGCAAGTATACAAAGTTTAAAAAATGTTGTGACATTTTAGCGTGAGATATTTACCACACTCCGTGACATTTTTATGTGAGTAAACTGGCATGGTGTTACACTCTACTGTTTCTTTGAAGGGAGACTGGACATTCTCAAATTATTAATTCCAGAAAAGAGAAGGCTGAGAGACACAGTGGTCATTGTCTTCTGACTTCTAAAGGTGACAGACTGGCATATACTGTACTGTCTGAGATGGTAAGTGTAAGCAAAGTCAGAGAGCATACCCTCAAATTGGGAGGTGAGTCAACATTTGGGAAACATTATAAAGTACTACTTCACACACAGATTATTTAATATGTGGAACAGCCTACCTAGTGAGGTTATGGAAAGTAGCACTGTTCTGGCTGTCAAGTCAGGACCAGACATATTCCTAAGAATGGCATTTAGGTTTATATAACATGAGTTAATAGAACATGGGACCAGACATATTCCTGTGGATGAATAGCAGTGAGGGTTACATCATCTAATACAGCAGGCATTTGGATTGACTTGCAGCAGATATTCTTGTTAGTGTGCATACAGTATGTACTTTTGTATTATATATGTTTTAAAGAAGTGTTACTGCACTTTTGCTCTACTATTTATTGTTGGTTTCATGTTTTTTAGTTTATACTTCCCTTATCACTGTGTGGGTACTACAAGCATTGATGGGATGCCTTATTATCAATACTATCAGGTCACTATTACTACACAGCATGGTATGGTATGTTATATACTGGCAGCTGGAATAAAACCAGACATAAGAAATGCTCACTGCATGATTATTTTCTTTCACCACTCATATTTTAGCCATTCAGACTAATTATAGAAACACAGAATTTGATGACAGATAAGGACCGCTTGGCCCACCTAGTCTGCCCATTTCCCTACCTAACAGATAAGCTGCAGATCCTAGTTAACCAACAACCTACTTCCTCCTACTCCCCACTAGAATTGCTTTATGTCTGTCCCATGCATTCTTGAATTCCCCCACTGTTTTTGACTCTATGACCTCCTCAGGAAGGCTGGTCCACGTATCCACAACCCACTCTGTAAAGAAATACTTCCTCACATTACCTCTGAGCCGTCCCCCCTCTATCTTCAAATTGTGTCCCCTTGTACTTGCACATCTCTTTTTCTGAAAGATGCTACCCTCTTGGACTTTGTTGATTCCCTTGAGGAATTTGAAAGTTTCTATCATGTCCCTCCTCTCCCTCCTTTCCTCAAGGCTATGCATCTTAAGTACCTTTAGTCTTTTTTCATATGTCTTCTTGTGTAGACCCTGCATCATTTTGGTTACCCTCCTCTGGACAGCCTCCACTCTGTCTATATCTTTGCGGAGATGGGGTCTACAGAATTGTACACAGTACTCCAGATGTGGTCTTACCAACTGTCTGTACAGAGGGCCAACAACTTCCTGTTTTCTACTGGTGATGCCTCTCCCTATGCATACCATCATCCCCCCAGTCCTTCTTACTGCCTTCTCACATTGCTGACCCATCTTTAGGTCATCTGATATGACTACCCCAAGGTCCTTTTCCATTTTTATTGTTGTCAGTATCTCACTGCCCATTGTGTACTCTTCCCCTGGGTTTCCCAGGTGCAATATGTTGTTGTTGTTACTACCTCCCCTCCATTGTGTAATCTTCCCCTGGGTTTTTGTTTCCCAGGTGCATTATTTTGCACTTCTTTGAATTGAATCCAAGCCGCCATACTTATGACCATTCCTCCAACCTTGCCAGGTCCCTTCTCATCCTTTCCATGCCTCCTTGTGTATCAACCCTGTTGCAGATCTTTGTGTCATCTGCAAAGAGACATACTTTCCCTTCCAGTCCCTCTGCAATGTCACTTATAAAGACATAAAAAAGGACCGGCCCCAGAACTGACTCCTGTGGTACCCACTAGTAACCCTCCTTTCATCACTGTGGACTCCATTTACTATTTACTATTACCCGCTGTGTCCTGTTGTCCAATCAGTGTTTTACCCAGGCTACCACCCTGGAACCCACTCCCAGGCTGGCTAATTTGTTTATTAATCTTTTGTGCAGGACTGTGTCAAATGCCTTGCTAAACCCTAGGTAGGCCATGTCCACAGCCCCTCCCTAGTCCACTGATTTGGTCATCCAGTCAAAGAAATCAATTAGATTTGTCAGACATGACCTTCCCACTGTGAATCCATGCTGCCTTGGGTCCTGTGCCCCACTGTCCTCTAGGTACTCAACAATTCTTTCCTTCAGAAGTGATTCCAACATTTTCCCTACCACTGAGGTCAAACTGACAGGTCTGTAGTTTCCTGCCTCTGTCTTGCTCCCACTTCTGTGAAGGGGAATCACATCTGCCCTCCTCCAGTCCTCCCATGATTTACTAAAAAGGGTAGTCAGTGGTGTTACTAGTTCTTCACTTAGTTCTTTTAGATTTTTGGGGTGAATCCCATCAGGCCCCATTGCTTTATCCACCTTCAGTTTTAAGAGTTCTTTCAGGACCCTTTCTTCTGCAAAAGAACTAATATCAGCCCCCCTATCCAGAGTTCTTCTATTGACCAGAGTAGGTATTTCCCCCTGCTTTTCCATTGTGAATACTGAGCAGATGTATTCATTCAGTATCCCTGTTTTTTCACTGTTGCTCTCTGCCCAACCACCTTCCTCTTTGTTCGGCTTCAGTATCCCTGCCTTAGTCTTTCTTTGCTCCCCAATGTACCTATAAAAGGTTTTATCCACCTTCTTAACCAAGTTGGCTATCTTTTCCTCAGTTTGGGCTTTTGCTATTCTGACAGCCTTACCCGCTTCCTTCTGCTTTAACTGGTACAGTTCTCTGTCCTGCTCCTTCATTGTTTCCTTATACTTCCTGAATGCTATCTTTTTCTCCCTTACCTTCCCTGCCACTTCTTTTGAGAACCATAGTGTTTTTTTCTTTCATTTTGATTTGTTTTTTTGCTTCACACAAAGGCTTGTTGCCTCTGTGATGGTAGTTTTGATGTTTCCCCATTGTTGCTACACCCCACCTTCTTGCCTGTTTGCCAGTGCTTTTCTGACGCACTCTCCCATTTTGACAAAATCAGCCCTCCTGAAGTTCAGTACCTTCACTTTTGTGTGGCTTGACTCTACTGCTAAGTTTATAGTGAAGCTCTGTGTTTGGTGGTCACTTGTTCCCAGGTGGCTACCCACTTCAAGATCAGAGATCCTGTCTCCGTCCCCATTTGAGAGTACCAGGTCTAAGATTGCTCTCTCCTGAGTGAGTTCCAAAACTAACTGTTTGAGGCATGCTCCCTGTAGGGCATCGATAATGGCCCTGCACTTGGATGTGGCTGCAACAAAGGTACTCCAGTCAACATCTGGCATATTCAGGTCCCCCATCAGCAATATCTCCCCTTTCTCTGCCATCCCAAGGATGCCTTCTATCATTTCCTTATCCATTTCCTCACCCTGAGATGGGAGTCTGTATGCAACCCCTGTGCAGATTGTGGAGCCATTTCCAGTCTCCAGGGTGACCCACAGTGCCTCCTCTTCTCCCTGTTTACCTTTTAGTTCAGTTGCTTTGATCCCTTCCCTTACATAGAGAGCAACTCCTCCTCCTCCTCCTCTTCTTCCCTCCTTGTCCCTCCTGTAGATTGTGTACCCTGTTATGTTGACATCCCAGTCATGGTTCTCTGTGTACCATGTTTTTTGTGACTGCCACAATACCCAGGCATCCCTCTTCCATTAAGGCCACCATTTCGGGGAGCTTCTTACCTAGACTACGGGCATTGGTACTCATTCCCCTCCATTTTTTTATGGCTTTATTTCTTTTTGCCCCATCCCTGTCCCTACTGCCTTTGTCATTTTCTCCATTTACCCCTGCCCTTCTCCCTATTGACTGCTCTATCTCGGTGTTTATCCTTATTAATTACCCTGATTTTTTGGGGGAGAGCTAGGATTTCCCTTCTCCTTTTCAGTGCCTCCCCCCTTGGCTAGTTTAAATGCTTGCCATTGAAGCATTTAAACCTATCACCTAGGATCCTGGTTCCCCTCCTGGATAGATGCAGGCCATCATGCCTTACAGGCCTGCATCCTTCCAGGTGGAGCCCCAGTCCCCAATGAAGCCAAATCCCTGAGCTCACACCAGCTTTTCAACCAATCATTGAATCCCATGGTGCTGAGTACACTAGCCTCATCCATGCCATAGACAGGTAGCGCCTCCTAGAAAATTACCATGTGTGCTACTTGTCTAAGGCCCTTCCCCAACTCTACAAACTCCTGTTGCACTGTTCTGATCCCATTCTCAGCCAGGTCATTCATCCCTAGGTGGATAATGATATCCAGGTCCCTCTCCCTTGCCGTTGCTCCCATGATCCTGAGGATTCATTTCCTGTCACTCCAACCCATGGTACCAGGCAGGCACCTTACCTCCCTTTCCTCTCCCTTCCCCAGCTCTACCCTCCTAACAATTGAGTCACCCACCAGGAGTTGTTTTCTTCCACTGTGGGGTCCTGGGCCACCCTCCTGTGGGTCTCCACTGTGGAGGTTCCCATCATCCTCCTTGGTCTCCACTGCAGGTGCCTCCATAGAGGAACCATGCTCCGCCAGAGTGCCGAATGAACTGTGGAGAGGCGAAACTGAAGGGATGCACCTCTGTTCCACCACCCTCACCCTCCCTGAGCCCACCGTGGTCCAACCACTCCTCTTTCTTGGCAACTTCTGAGGTAGTGGCAGTGGCCTGGGTGGTTCCTGGGTGAGGGAGCAGGTTTCCTGAATCCTTGCCAGGTCATCATGGAGATGAACAGCCTCCTCCCTCAGACCAGAGAGGTGCCAGCAAATAGGGCAGCAATGCAGTCTCCAGAATGTGTCCCGGAAGACTGCTGCTCCACAGCCAGTGCATTGCACCACTCCCCACATGTCTGTGTCCCTTCTAGTTACAGATGCTTTTTTGTTGTTTTTTTGTTCTTGTTTTAGTGTGTGCAAACTTGTGAGTGTCTACCCCTATTCAGTGTGCTGTGCCTTTAAGAATATGAACAGGTGTATGTTGTTAGCAGTTTTGGAAGTGATGTCAGAACCCCTGCTATAAAGGAAGTTGTGTGCTTGGGGTGGGGAGGGAAAAGGTGGGTGGGAGTAAACCTATGCAGTCCAGAAACAATCACCTACAACACTTACCCTCCACCCCGGGAAGTGCCTTCCTTCCTTTCAGACACCTATTTCACAAAGGCTAAGTAACAGGTCTAGTCACAAATGACTGTAAATATTTCCTAGCTACAGTTCCTCCCTGGCAAATTAAAGTTAAAACTAAGAAAAGTCCACCCCAAAAACAGAATCAATACTAGTTACTTACACAGGTCCAAAAAGTAATAATTCAGTTCAGTGTAGTCTAGAAAACAACCTCATTGATTCAAAGAAGCTGTGGTTGCTTTCTTACTCTCTCTGTCTCAGTCTATGGTGTTGATTAGAGTTTGTTTACATTCTTTTTAGCAGAACAGTATAATAGTGAATCTGAGCAAACATTAACTAAAATTACAGCTGTGCAGACTCCAGAATCATGACAGAATTGCATTTCACCTTCTGAAAATCGTGTGGCAATTTCATGATAAATTCCACACAGTTCTTCCAAGTGGACAGTCATTTTAGATAAGCAGTAGGTCTTAATGTGAATCCCAGTTTTCTTTAAGTCACAGAGACATGTTCTGCGAACAAACTGTGGAAACTGCAGAATTTTGTTATATTCTACAGAATTTTGCAGCAGCTGACAAAGTTCAGCATTTTCTGTGATTTGTCAATGCAGAACAGGTCAGTTCGGCCATCAGTAGAATTCTGCACAGGTCAGCAGAATTTTAGATATTCCAGAGAATTCTGGCAGAACCAGAATTTTACAAAACCACACAACACTATAAATTAATGATTACTTTACATATCTTAATTATATTATATAGTTCTAAATCAAATCGCATGCATTTGCAGTCAGCTTTGCAGTTATACAGCACATGGGAAATGCCTTAGCCAGGAGTAGAAGGAGTGAAAGTTATGATAACAGTATGGTCTTGCTAAATATAAAAATAATGAATTATACTTTTAGATGTGTATCTGTATAACAAAGACAGAATGGGTAATCATTGAATACTTTGTAACTGCAACCTTAATTTGAGTTGTGAGAAAGTGATGCATATAGCACAGTCTGGTTAGAGACTTCAGGCTTTTTAGGACCCTTGTTTAGTACCCCAGTGTCCAATAAAGCATAAGTGATATTGGGGTCATCCTTCTGACTTTCAAGGTTCTTCATTCCCTTGAAAACAAAGAAAATAACAGCGAATGATCATTTACTAGCACTAGAACTATTTCACTATTTTAAACTAGCTGAATACTCATGCAACATTTCCATGAAACCTAGGCTGAGATTCACTTGCCTTTACTTGCAGGTGTATCCAACTGAGCCACTTACGAGCAGAAATAGTGATCCAGTCATACTCTGGCAAAACAAACAACTAATTTTCCCTGCACTGGCTAGAGTGGCTTTATAATGCTTGGATGCCATCCAAAATGTTATTTGCAAGAATGTAGTCTGACCTCTATTGTGGGCAAGCTCATGGAGACCATACTAAAGGAAAAGTTGGTGGCATATCTAGAGGAGCATGGTCTCCAGGATGAGATGCAGCATGGGTTCATGGGGGAAAGATTGTGTCAAACAAATCTGATTGACTTCTTTGACTGTGTCACTAAGACAGTAGACAGGGGCCAAGTAGTAGACATCCTCTATTTTGATTTCAGCAAGGCCTCTGACTCTGTGCCCCACATAAGGTCGATCAGGAAGTTGGTGGATCTTGGAGTTGGGGAGAAGATGGCTAGATCGGTGGAAAATTGGCTGAGGGATAGGACCCAGAGGGTGGTGGTGGGGGATAGTTATCTGGCACCAGAACAGAGCAGCATGGGAGCAAATGTTTTGGGGATTAAATGCACATGACATGAAGGGGGAATCTCAGCTCTTGACCTCAGTCCATCATTTAAGGTGTGTGTGTGTTTGGGGGATGTAGCTCCAAATTATCAAGTTAGCTATGTCACCACTGTTCCAGAGTGTGCTATTGTATCCACTCTCTTGTAGGATTTGTGAGAGAGGGGGCATAAATGGGTTCTTAGGGTCCAAGTTGTTACTTCACTGATGACAGTAGGTGGATTGATTGGTCAGTTTCCCCAGCATCTTCATCAATGCAACTGCTCTGCCCTTCCTTCCCATTCTCACATTCACGTGCCCTTACTTGCATGTGTATCCAACAGAGCCACTTACTAGGAGAAACAGTGACCCAGTCATACTCTGGCAAGACAAGCAAGTCATTTTCCCCTGCACTGGCTAGAATGGCTTTATAATGCTTGGATGCCATCCAAAATGTTATTTGCATGAATGTAGTCTGACCTCCATTGTGGGCAAGCTCATGGAGACCATACTAAAGGAAAGGTCAGAGGCATATCTAGAGGAGCATGGTCTCCAGAATGAGAGGCAGTATGGGTTTTTGGAGGGAAGATCATGTTAATCAAATCTGATTGACTTCTTTGACTGTGTCACTAAGACAGTAGACAGGGGCCGATCAGTAGACATCCTCTGTCTTGATTTCAGCAAGGCCTTTGACTCTGTGCCCCACAAAAGGTCGATCAGGAAGTTGGTGGATCTTGGATTTGGGAAGAAGATGGCCAGATTGGTGGAAAACTGGCTGACAGACAGAACCCAGAGGGTGGTGGTGGTGGGGGGAGAGTTATCTGGCACCAGAGAGGTAACCAGTGGGTTCCCACAGGGCTCTGTGCTGGGTCCGGTATTGATCAATGTCTTTATCAATGACATTGGGGGGATACTGGGATGTATAGGGAGAGGCAACACCAGTAGAAAACAGGAAGTTGTTAGCCCTCTGTACAGACAGTTGGTGAGATCATATCTGGAGTACTGCTTGCAGTTCTGGAGACCCCATCTCTGCAAGGACATAGACAGGATGGAGGCAGTCCAGAGGAGGGCAACTAAAATGGTGCAGGGTCTGCAAGAGAAGCCATATGAGGAGAGACTAAAGGAACTTAATGTGTATACCCTTGATGAAAGGAGGGAGAGGGGGACATGATAGAAACTTTTAAGTACCTCAGTGGAATCAACAAAGTCCAAGAGGGTAGCATCTTTCAGAAAAAGAGATGTGCAAGAACAAGGGGACACAATTTGAAGACCGAGGGGGAGGTGGCTCAGGGGCAATGTGAGGAAGTATTTTTATACAGAGAGGGTGGTGGACTCATGGAACAGCCTTCCTGAGGAGGTTGTGGGGTCAAAAACTATGGGAGAATTCAAGAATACATGGGATAGACATAAGGCAATTCTTGTGGGTGTGGGAAGAAGTAGGCTGTTGGTTAACTAGGCTCTGCAGTTTATCCTGTAGGTAGGGACATGGGCAGACTAGGTGGGCCAAGCGTTCCTTATCTGCCGTCAAAGTCTATGTTTCTATGTAAAGAAATGTTCTTTTGTTTCTACTCTAACTGGGTATTACAGGTTGGTCTAGGTCATGGATTTTCAAATGGTGATGCCAGCCTCCCTGGGGAGGCCTCAACCTGTTCCAAGGGAGGTTCAAGCAAGTCTGAAAAAGTACTGTATTTAAATTTTGAGTTTCATGTATTTTGTGTGAAGAGATGAAGCAAACTGAAAGAGGATAATTTTAGGTGAATTTTATGTATTTATTTACTAATAGGTGACAAGGGAAAGTGAAGAGCCAAGGCTCATTTCAGGTGTACCCGGGGAAGGGTTGGGAATGAATACATTTCAAAAGGTAACTGCAAAACAATCAAGAAATATACAATGAACAATAGTGCAAACAAATATGAACAATAAACTAATATTGAGTGGTGGTAATTGATCAATATGTAGACTGATGGCAGAACAGCCCAAAATACAAAGGTTATGCACAGAAGTGCTAAGAGCAATAGAAGGAAGGAGCAAAGTAATCCCGAGAAGTTGCTAAGGAGCAGGGAGGGAGGGGGCAAGGGAAAGTATGTAGGAAGGTTATTTCATATAGAGAGGAAACAGTGGAAGTAGTTTGACCCCACGAATGTACTGTAACAAGGGGTAACAATGGTTCAAGAATGAAAATAGCAGAGCAAGTAGGCTGGTCTGTGTGTGTGTGTGTGTGGGGGGGGGTTACAATAAGCTGAATAATAATATTTGTTTATTTTATTTATTTGTTGTTCAGATAACACATTTGAGCACATGAGCTCCTTTTCAAATGTTCCACATCAGCATAAGACAAAGAACTGAATGTGAACAGACACAGTGAAGGACAACACTCACTACTGTACTTGTCTTAGTGGCACAAAACATACTGAACAGTTAGACTACTCTTCATTCCTCTGACAAAGGCCCTGATTGGCTGGGGTGAAACATTAGGTCAGCAGGCAGTGCGAAAATTTTAGTCAACAGACACTTCAGCATCTGTTTCTCCCTACTACCACTTGTTTGCCTTTGTCTGCTCTAATTGTGGACACAAATAAATGAACTAGGAGAAGTGTAACTGTTCAGTGTTTTTTTGTACCACTGAGACAAGTAGTGAGTACCATCCTTCACTGTGTCTATTGATGTACATAAATAAATGTTAGCTGTGTCTCTTTGAATTTTCAATAATCATGTACACCCCTAGGGTATATATAACTTAGCTACAGTATTTTACAAGTTTGCACATCATTTAATTATGTATGTTACCACTGAGTCTAGCAATATTCCCTTGGCATGCACTGTATTCAACCTAGCTGTGCCTGAAAGTAGGCAATTCTTTGTCTAGTATGCATTGCTGGCTAACAAAAACAAAATAAATAAGCCAATAAGCACTGTAGATAAAGTCTTGTTAACAATATTCAGATGCTTGCAGTACATTCTAGTGGCATCAGAAAATTCCATGACCCAGTTTGTTTAAGTGGACATTTTATAGGGCTACAAGACTGTTATGACTGGTTTGGAAATTCCATTTCCTATATAACTGGCCTCTCTGTTGCTCCTCAGGCTTTTTCCATAACTCTACAGTTTAAATTCATTACAAACACATATTTGTATACACACACACACACAGTTTCTTTTATTCTTTAAACTATCACAACAGTTTGGCAAAATAAAATAATCCTGATAGAAACAAGTACTCCACTTTGAAAGGCTGCTCTCCTTACTCCACACTCAAGCATTTTTTCCTTGCAGCTGGAGGCTCTGTCAGTCTGTCTTCTTTCCTGGGGCCTCCTGGAGTCTTACCCCCCCCCGTGCATGCTTGGACTCTGCTTGGTTTGTGCTGGACTTCCGGTTTTCTGTTCTGCAGCTTTTGGTTTGTATTACTAGCTTCCGGCTGCTCCATGCTTCTATGTGTGATGGCTTCCTTCCTGCTCCTGTCCTTGTGTTTGCCTTGTTTGTTTCTTTTGGGCCTTCTAGTTTTTTAGTGCCCTATGTATACATTTCTAATTGTGCCTTGGGTTACACTTTGTGCTTCCTTTCCTCAAGTTGCCCTGTGCCTATACCCCGCAGGCTCCATTTCTCACTTGCTATTACAGCCCTCTGTTCACTGCATTGTTCTTATGTATATTTAGCTCAACCTTCTTCTGCCTACCAAGCCTTAGACCCTGCTATTGTCATTGTTTGTTTCAGCTCACACTACAATCTGCTGCCTTGCTCCCCTTAACTGATTACACCTGGTTCATAGCTCTGCTGCCTGGCTAACAACTGCTCCCTGTTTTACTGCTTCACAATAACCTAAGCAACCATGTCCATGGAACTCAAACCTGCTTCCATAAATTATACCAAGCAAATTTTTGCTGCTCTTTTCAGTGTATTGCCTTACTCTACAGTTCTATGTCCATTCAGATTGCTACCCCTACACCCTATAGTTAATTTCTGCTGGATGCTGCTTAATTACTTTGATGCACTGCTTTATTATACTCTGGAGGTCAGCCCGGGCACTGCTGTTGTTGTAAACTAGTTTTGAAATCTGCATGTGGGTCAAGGTCCTTCCCCTTTGCTTTCTTGTTTTTCCCACGGTGGGGGACTGGGGGTTTGTTGAAGAGCTGTGACCATGTGTGGTCTAATTACCTTACATTTGGCTACTGCCTCCCCTGCTAAACTCCTCTGAGTATTTGTCACTTTTATATGGCACTCATTGATGAACTGGTTGGCTAGCCTTGCACCACTAAAGGCACAGGTTCCCTTGCTCTGAACACTGCTTTAAAACATGCCTGACCTATGTATGCTATCCATCACTCAGTGCTTTCATTGTTCCACATGCTTATCATGCTATTTATTTCTGCCTGTACCATACCTACTGTGTTTCTTTTGCTGCTTGGTTCCACATATTCTCTGCAGTGCCTTGTGTGGCCTGCTCCATTGCTACATGAGATTAGCTGACCATGTCCATCATTTTGGCTCAAGCTCACTCACAGCTGACAGTCTCACTCTGCACCCTAATCCACTTACTGAGTGTGTGATGCCTGGTGTGGGGGTCCTTCCTTCCCGGCCCATAGTGGGAATGTCCTTACGCCAGGTGGTGCTTTAGCCATTAGGTCTGCAAGTCATTGCACAACAGTGCCTCTTGATGTTGAATTTTGACTAAGCTGTGAAGGGAGGATATATTGCTATCCATTAGCTGAATCACCAGCTGTCTAAGGCACCTTCTACGCTATTCTCCCCATGACTGCCTCTGGTTCACTTGGTTTGTTTTTAGGTTAGTAAGCCAGCTGAGTGCTTCAACAAATGTCATTGTGATTGGTTGGCATCCCATGGCACTCCAGACATTACCTCATGGGTTACAGCCCACCTGATAGGCTAATGATGCACATGACCCAGATCAGATTTCCAGTATATCCAGGTCCCAGGAACCCCTGCTCTCCAGTTGTAATTTGTGCATCTGAATATGCAAGAAGCATCCAGAGAACCCCTGTCTGCTCTTTAAATTCTAAGGTAGGAACTGTACTTGTTTTATCAAAAGCCTTCTATCTTGTTGAAATTATTATTTTTATTGTCTGGGGGCCCTCTGCTGCCCCATATCTCTAATTTTTTCAAACCAGGAGTTTTGTTCTGCTACTAGAAACTTTATATTTGATAACACATTGCTCTATCATTGAAATGCTGTTTGGTGAATTATATTAGCGTTTTATACTCTCCTATGGCGCTCCAGGAGTTTTTTTTTCCCGAGCCTCTGGCTGGGACCCTCGCTATCTGGGCCCACGCCCTGGATCCTGGTGTCTCAGGCAGCGTGCTCTCTGTCCCGGAGTCCACGCGGCCCTGAGGGCTCATACTACAGGCCCTCGCCCTAAAATCCCCCACCGTGAGTCACCTCTCCTCCCCGCGACTCCTCGGCTCTCTGAGGCCTCTCTTCCCTTCGGAGGGATCGGCGCACGAGGCCCTGTTTTCCCAGTGCCACTGGGGCTGGCTCTCGGTCTCCAGCCCCTTGCCCAGGCCCACGCCTGACCTTCTAACCCACGAGTTGCCTCTTCTCCCCGCGACTCCGTGGTTCCCCCTTCCTCCTCTCTCCCTCTGAGGCCTCCCACGAGAATCAGCCGAACTCGGCCCGCAGGCAGGTCACGGCCCTCCAGCCCTCCTTCGTCCCGGGCGTGTTCCCTGATGCTGCTTGGCATTTCACCACTCTCGCGCCTCCAATCAGAGGTGCAGATCTCCCCCAGGCCTCTTCGGGGCCTCTCCTGCAGGTGCAGCCACTCCTCGGTCCAGCGGACGCATGCCTCACCTTCCCTCCTGCCTCTCGGCCTTCGGGCCGACGGATTCAGGATCCCGGAGGCCTGCCAATGCTCGCGCCTTGCCCCTCCCCTCTGGAGCTGCTCAGAGGGGCTGGCGCCATGGCGTTGGCCTACCGCTCTCAACATAGGCCTTCTTGGAGGCCGACTAGGCCACGTGGCGCTGTTCAGGCCACTGACACAGGGCGATGCCCTGCTCCTTGGGGGAGCTCCCCCCTCATCTCTCTGGCTCTCTTCTCCTCCTGCCCTCGACATAGGGCAAGCTAAAGCAAAAAAAATCTTCAAAAATACTAGGAGCTAGATGCTCCATAATCGGAGGAGCAGTTCCTGGGTCCAGGCCTCAGCTGGCCTCCCTGACCCCAGTGGCCGCCCTTAGATGCAGGTCCCAACACAGGGGCCTCACACCACGCCTCAGGAGTTCTGGGTCTGACTCCACAGTGCCCTCCTTTTCATCTTGGGTGACCCTGAGCAGCCTTAGGCACTCTCAAAAAAAAAAAAAGGAGACCTCCTCTCAGTCCACTTTCGGGTCCCTCCATGCGACCCCAGTAGGAAACCACAGAGTCCATGCTAGGGTACCTCCCATAGTGACCCTGGCAGGCTCTAGCAGAACTATCCCCACCCTCAGTGGCCATGGTCCCCTCCCACAGCGGACCCAGGCCTACCCGGAGTAGCAATCATCTGAGAGGGGATAGTCAGGTAAGGATGCCAAGAAAGGAGTCTCCACTCTCCCCCCCATGGTCTGTCTAAGGGGCCTCTTACAGCGTCCTTAACACAGCATGACTCTGGCCCCCCCATTCTCCCTTATTCTTCGCCTATGGGCATGTTCCACAGGGGCGTAGGGGACAGCTTTCTGGAGTCCTGTTCCTCGCTCAGACCCTTCTCTTTTATCTTTCAGATGGTTAAAGCAAAGAAATGTTCTGCGTGCAGCGCCTCCCTCCTCCCTCAAACCCCAGGCCCTCTCTGCGCAGCCTGCCTCTTGGACGACGAGATGTCTTCGATGGAGGGGAACCCCCACGGCACCTTCCCTCCCAGGCCCCAGCACTTCTACCTGGGTGGATCCAGGCTCCCTGTTGATACAGAACCAGCAAGCGGCGGTCGCCATGATGGAGAGTCAGCAGAACTTCATGCTGAAGATCATGGAGAAGCTGGAGGCGCTTACCCAAAACAGATCTTGGCCGCCCAGCGCAGAGCTCACCCACCAGAGAGACCTTCCAGAGGACCCACCAGCCCCAGAGGACCCTCTTCCCAGCATTCCCTTGATGGCAAGCCGGAAGATAGAGACAAAGAGGATGAATTCGACAAGGGGAGGAGGAGGAGCATGGCTTGGAGTCCGACATGGAGGAAATCGACCAGCAGACAGCTCCATCTCTCACGTCAAAACTGTGTGCATTCAAAACAATCCCCGGCCTTATGAAGGTCATCAAGGCCACCATGGGCCTGTCCACAGAGGAACAGGAAGGGGAGAAGACGGAATCGAAGCTGGACCCAATGATCCAGCTAAGGACCACCACCTCGGAGACCTTCCCAGTCTGCCCAGCCATTGAGGAACTGATTCACACGGAATGGCAATCCACAGACCCGGGCAGGATGCCAAACCAAAGGAACTTACACAAGATGTACCCGGTTCAAGGTGACAAATCAGACGCCTGGTGCAAGGCGCCCTCCATCGATCCACAAGTGGCGGCCTTGAGTAAGAAAACGTTGCTGCCATGTGGCACCATAGCCCTCAAGGACCCCACAGACAAAAGAATCGAGGACATGTTAAAGAGGACCTTCGAAATTGAGGGCACCATGGCTAAGGCGATGATGGCGGCGATTTATACCTCTCGTGCCCAGATCTGCTGGCTGGAGGAACTTCAGGAACAGGCGAGTCCAAAGTCCAGGGAGGCTGAACTTTTAGACTGCACCCTCGACGCAACCAAATACCTGGCAGACATGGCAGTGGACTCCCTACGCCTCCAGGCCAGGGCGGCAGCAATCATAAATTGGGCCCACAGAGCTCTATGGCTCAAGCTTTGGGACACCGATTCAGAATCCAAGACTCTTCTGCAGAACTTACCCCTTAAGGGGACTCATGTATTCGGGGAGGGTCTCCAGAACTACTTAAAACAGAAAGAAGAGGGTAGGGACCTCCTAAGAAACCGGTCAAGACCCTCACACCTACCTTCCGCTAGACGGAGGTTTCGTCCTGGGGCCAAAACCCAAACTTGTAGGGACTCCTACCGCCAGAACCACTCCTTTCGGGGTAGAGCATCCCCATCCTACCCACACATGCCCGCTTTCAGCAGCTACAAGTCCTCCCCCTTCTGACCCTGGGGACAAAAATCCGGAGGTCGAGGAAGAGGATTCAGGGAAAACAGTGACTCCGTCTCACAGCGCCCCCGCAAAGCTCGTACCCCCGTCGGCCAATGGCTAGCCTTGTTCGCCACAGCTGGGCGCCCACCACGTCCGGACAGGTGGGTCCAGGACGTGGTCTCGAAGGGGTTCACCATAGAATTGTACTATCCTCCGGTTCCCCATCATTTCGTCTCGTCCCCGGTCTCCAGACGAAGAGCCTCTCCCCACCAGGTACAGGGGATTCTGGCAGATCTCCTCCAGAACAGGGCCATTCAGCCCGTCCCAGTCCAGGAGCAGGGGGAAGGCATGTACTCCATCTTCTTCCTGGTCCCCAAGAAGTCGGGGGAGCTGAGGCCATCCTAGACCTAAAACGCCTGAACCGATACGTGATCCCACGCCGGTTCAAAATGGAGACCGTCCGACCCACCCTTCAGGGCATCAGGGTAGGTGACTTCCTGACATCCATTGATCTCAAGGATGCCTACCTACACATCCCCATTGTCAAGAGCCACAGAAGATTCCTTCGTTTCCACATCCTGGGACACCACTTTCAATACCGGGCGCGCCTGTTCGCCTGTCCTCGGCTCCCAGAGTCTTCACCAAGGTCTCCATCACCCTGGTAGCCAGACTCAGGGAACAGGGGCTAGACATAGTGCCGTACCTAGACGACTGGCTCATGCGCACTCGATCCGAGGGTCAGGCGCGGGGTCACACCGAGCTCACTGTACGAGCACTCGAGGACCACGGCTGGGTGGTGAACAGAGAGAAGAGCCATCTCTGCCCGACCCAGCAGATCAAGCACCTCGGAGCCATCATCAACTCGGCAGAGGGTTGGGCGAGGCTGGCTCCAGCACGGATCTGCAGCCTCCGCAGCCTGGCCAGACAGTTAAGGTCACACCCCCGCACCACGGTGGAGAAGGTGGCGAGACTCCTGGGATGCATGGCCTCATGCATCGACCTCATCCCCTGGGCCAGGTGGCACATGCATCTGCTCCAGAACTACATACTGGCGTGCGGAGCACCCAACGAATGGAACCTGCACTGTGTGGTCCAGTTACCCCCTGAAGTAAGATCCTCCCTGGTGTGGTGAATCACCCCGGGAAATCTGATGAGGGGGATCCCTCTGAAGGCACCACAGCCGATCCCCATCGAGACGGACGCGAGTTTATCTGGCTGGGGGGCCTGTCTGGGGGACGAATAAGCACAGGGTCTCTGGTCCCCGGTGGAGTCACAGCTCTCAATCAATGTCCTGGAAATGAGAACAGTGTTCCATGCCCTGAGGGCATTCCGACACATCATCCAGGGAAAGTCGGTCCTGATCAGGTCCGACAATCGCGTAACAGTAGCTTACATCGCAAAGCAGGGAGGTACCAGAGCAGGACCATGTCACGAAACTGCAACGGTGATGAACTGGCACAGACGCACCTATCACGCCTGGGGGCAGTACACCTGGCAGGAAAACTGAACGAAAGGGCAGATTGGCTCAGCCGACAACAGATCCACCCGGGAGAGTGGCGCCTGCACCCGGACCTGTTTCAGGTAATCCAGGAGGCATGGGGTCCAGTGTCCATGGACCTAATGGCATCAAGAGACAACGCCCAGGTGGACCAGTATTTCTCCCGGTTTAGAGACGCGCACTCCCAAGGCACGGACGCCCTGTCCCAGGTTTGGTCTCGGGACTACGCGTATGTGTTCCCCCCGATCCCCCTCATCCGACAGGTCCTGGAGAAAATACGAAAATCCTGGACCTCCATCATCTTGGTGGCCCCGTACTGGCCTCGATGAGCTTGGTTCGCGGCAATCACAGAGATGTCCCTAGCCAGCCTCCGGATCCCATTCCGTCCAGACATGCTGACGCAGGGCCCGGTACTGCACCCGTCCCCTTGAACCCTAAAGCTCACGGCCTGGCTCCTGAGAGGGAACAACTAACCGCTAACGGGTATCACGAGTCGGTCATAGGCACGCTCCTCCGATCTCGCCGAGCCTCCACTACATCCACCTACGAGAGGCAATGGGCCATCTTCGCACAGTGGTGCCGCCTAACTAGGCTCGGTCCCTGAACAGGCCACCTCCACACTATCTTGCTGTTCCTACAGCAAGGGGTGGACAAGGGACTGGCACCTTCCTCCCTAAGGGTGCAACTAAGTGGCCATCGGGCCGGCCAGGCCTAGTGAGGCACCGCCCGTGGCCCATCCAGATGCCATCCACTTCTTGGGCGGTAGACCTCATGCCACCTAGACCAGGCCTAACGCCGCACCGTGGACCTACCACTGGTATTGACTCTCAAGAATGGCACCATACGAACCTCTCGCTGACTCAGACCTTTTCGGGGCCGGACTGAAGACTGCCTTCCTGGTAGCCATCTGTTCGGCCAGAAGGATAGGGGAGCTCAGCACCCTGTCTTGCACTCCACCCTACACCATATTCACCCCCGAAGGGGTACGGATCCGGATGGTACTGGCCTTCCAGCCAAAGATTCCAATGAGGTTCCACAGAGAACAACCCATAGACCTACCCACCCTGCCTTGCGCAGCCCATCTGGCTGGGTGTGGCGCTCCTGACTCACTAGACATGGGGTCGGCACTCTCGATTTACTTGACCAGAACTCAGGCCATCCGCAAGACGGAGAGACTCTTTATCGTCGCGAAAGGCCAAAGACAGGGGCTCGCAGCATCCAAAACCACCATCGCAGGGTGGATCAGAAGGGTCGTTCTCCACGCTTACACGGCAAAGTGACTGACACCGCCCCAGGGAATCAGGGCTCATTCCACCAGGGCGGTATCCACCTCCTGGGCGGAGAGAGCATCGGTGTCATCGGAAGACATCTGCAGGGCGGCTACCTGGAGCTCCCTACATACCTTCGCCAGGCACTATAGGCTGGAACAGCTCCAGGACTTCAGGCCAGCCTTCGCCTCCCATGTCCTAGCAGCGGCTCCATCACCCGGACCCTCTGACTCATCCGAATCCCACCCGGAGACTTAACTCTTCTTATCTCATGAGGTAATGTCTGAGTGCCATGGGATGCCAACCAATCACAATGGGTGTTTACTCACCTGGTAAAGGTGATTGTGTTGGTTGGCATCCATGGCACTCCAAGGCCCACCCTCGGGAATGATCGGAACGTCCAACCAGTAAGACCAGGGGGTCCTTACACCAGTCCTTCAGAATTCATACCACTGCTAAAAATCAGTCAACCACGGTTCGGGTAGTGTGTACATAATAGGAATAAACTCAGGCCTCTGGCCTTCTTATTGTCATCATGTCATAGCAGACCTCATCCTTGCTAGTCTCTCTGTTGTGTATTGTTTCTGGCACTAACATCCTTCCTTTCAGCTATGGAAAATTCAAACTGGAGAGCAGGGGTTCCTGGGACCTGGATATACTGGAAATCTGATCTGGGTCATGTGCATCATTAGCCTATCAGGTGGGCTGTAACCCATGAGGTAATGTCTGGAGTGCCATGGATGCCAACCAACACAATCACCTTTACCAGGTGAGTAAACACCCATTCTCCTCTTCCCGCGTTGGAGGAACTGTGTTGCGGGGTTCACTTGCATCCCTTCAGAGCGTTCCCATTGGAGGTGTAGTGTGAGAGCCTTCCTCCAAATTGGAATATTTTCCACCCCCCCTTTGATTGGGTTTTCAAATTGCAGCAGCACAGCTGTCACTAATCAAAAACATCCCAAGCCTGGAGGAAAGGCAATCTAGGCCTTGGATCCCAAGATATTTCCTCATCAAAGGTTTTTTTCTCTACTCCATGCCACAGGTCATTGTTAGCTTTAGGCAATAATCTCCATGTCACTTAGGTAGGTTTCCTATGTTGGATGGAGTGGGTGGCTGTCCTGTACGTGTCCTGTCTCCCCCTTTGGCTGTTCTCTCTCTCTTTAGGAAGACAGGCCTCCACACCTTACAGTCAGACCTCTGTGTGGGTCACTATTCACCTGTTGCTTCCTGCCTCCTCTGCTCAAACATGCTATCCACTGACCCATGCTACCAACTGAACCTATGCTACCAACCAACCTACTCTACATACAGGTCCTCGACCCCGATAAGTGTTCACTACCTTGTATGCTTTGCATGATACTCTTTTGGGGCTTCTTCCTAAGGCATCTTTAGCCAAGGGAATCACTCCTGTGGTACCTCAAGAGGAGGAATCCTCCCATAGCATTCCTTGCCTTTGTACCCCTACAGGGGGTATAGCCCATGAATAGAGAGGCAAACAGACAAAGTTTATCTATGTTACACAAGCACAGAACCAGTTGCAGAGGAACACTGAATTGGAAGGCTATAACCTGTAGTTCAAGGGGACAGTGCAACTGGGCACACCCCCATTTTGGCCTATTTAAGGGCTGATCTCCTCACTTTACACACAACCATTTTTTCCTTGCCCCTCCATCCACCCCCTTCCTCCAGCGGGCACACCTCTGTCTCCTGTGGGCTTCTTTCTAAGGTACAGATAGTCTGGTGCTCCCTTGATTTGGGTGAGTTTCCAAGCTCCTTGAAGGAGGCAGTGGCCACACCCCTCCTGAAGAAGGCTTCTTTGGACCAGGACTCTCTGGCCAACTACAGATCAATCTCAAACCTCCCCTTTATAGGGAAGATTATTGAGAAAGTAGTGGTGGTACAGTTGGAGAACCACTTGACCATCCATAACATCTATGAACCTCTCCAGTCCAGTTTTTGAAAGAGGCACAGTACTGAGACTGCGCTGGTTCGGGTGCTCAATGATCTCCTGATGGTGAGATATCAGAGAAGCTGTTCTATCTTGGTGCTCATTGATCTCTCTTCAGCCTTTGCCACTGAGGACCATGGGGTGCTGCTTGGGTGCCTGAGGTCCATCTGTGGCCTGACAAGTACAGTTCTCAGGTGGTTTACATCTTTCCTCATTGGCAGAACTCAGAGAGTGATGTCTGGGATTTATTCCTTTGACCACTCTCTCTGTCATGTGGGGTCCCTCAGGGCTCAGTGCTGTCTCCCATGTTGTTTTCAGTATATATGCTGCCCCTTGGAGACATTGTAACATGGTATGGGCTGAGGTTTCACTGCTATGCTGATGATACCCAGCTCTACCTGTCTTTTGCACCTGACCAGGATAGTACTCTCTCAATATTTAATAACCACCTTGCTGAAATCCAGGACTGGATGAATTCAAACTGGCTCTAGTTGAACATGGGAAAGACCGAAGTGATGGTTGTGGATTTGGGTTGTCGGATAGAGGGGATGAGGGCTGGACAGACCTCTGGACTTTGTCTGGGGGGCTCCCAGATCCTTACCTCTGAACAGGTGTGAAACCTGGAAGTGGTGCTTGATGATGGGCTGACACTACGATCTCAGGTGTTGGCAGTCATCAAGTCCTACTTTTACCATCTTAGGAATATCACCAGGATCAAGAACCCTCTGTTCTGTCCGGTGATCTGCCTACAATGGTCCACGCCTTTGTGACCTTGCACCTTGATTATTGCAACTCCCTCTACTTAGGGCTACCTGGGGTTGATATCCACTGCCTGCAGCTACTGCAGAATGCTGCAGCATGATTGTTGACGGGGACTTCTCGATCTTCTCATATTTTCCCTATGCTGCGCAATCTGCATTGGCTGCCGGTCCGGTGGCAGCTCACCTTTAAAGTCAAATTACTGACTTATAAAGCCCTATATGGACTTGGCCTTGACTACTTGAAAGAGCTTCTTGTACCTTACTGCCCTGAGTGACAGCTCCATTCAGCTGACGAGGGGTTGCTGGAGATTCCGAGGGTGTCTTTAAAATCTTCAGGGGCCTGTGCATTTATGTATGTGACCCCTTCCCTCTTGAATTCTCTACCTCGTCAGCTGCGGAGTGCGCAACTGTGGGGGGGGGTTCAAACAGGTGTTGAAAACTTTTTTATGGCATCATGCCTTTAATTGAATGGATTTAAGGAATCCAACAGATTACTCTACTACTGTGTTTGTTGATTTTATTCTTGTCATTTTAACCTTATTGTACAGTGCCTTGATATTTTGAAAGGTGCTTCATTTAAATAAAACTATTATTATTATTATTTAGCCAAGGGAATCACTCCTGCGGCACTTCAAATGGTGAAACCCTCCCCTAGAGTTCCTTGCATTTGTACCCCTACAGGGTGGTTTGTCCCATGGATAGAGAGGCAAATAGCCAAAGATTATCTATGCCACACAAGCACAAAACCAATTGCACAGACACACTGAAATACAGACTGAACCTCTTACACTGTATAATGGGGCCAGATAGGGAATACAAAGAAATTTGAATATTTATGTATTTATTCATTTTCGGATTACAAGTACCTTTGAGCACAGGACTGCTCTTTTACAAAGGTTCATTGTCAAAGATGGGGATGGTAAACAAAGACAGACAGAGGATAACAAATTTTCATTACACATGCAAAAAAGCAAGTATACAAAGTTTAAAACACATTGTGACATTTTAGTGTGAGACGTTGTCCACACCGTGACATTTTTGTGTGAGTAAACTGGCATGGTGTTAAACTCTGCTGTTTCTTTGAGGGGAGACTGGACATTCTCAAATTATTAATTCCAGAAAAGAGAAGGCTGAGAGATGCAATGGTCATGGTCTTCTGACTTCTAAAGGTGAAAAACAGGCCAGCATGTACTGTACTGTTTGAGCTGGTAAGTGTAAGCAAAGTCAGAGAGCATACCCTCAAATTAGGGGGTGATTCAGAATTTGGGAAACATAAAGTACTACTTCACATAGAAATTATTTAATATGTGGGACAGCCTACTTAGTGAGGTTATGGAAAGTAACACTGTTTTGGCTGTCAAGTCAGCACTAGACAGATTCTTGAGAAAGATATTTAGGTTTATATAAAATGGGTTAACAGGACATGGGACCAGACATATTCATGTGGCTGAATAGCAGTGAGGGTTACACATCTGATGCAGCAGGCATTTGTGTAGATTTGCAGAAGATATTCTTGTTAGTGTGCATACAGTACTGTACAGCAGCTTATATTAGCGCCCTCTTTATTTAGCATGGAGCAAGGTGCAGTACTATTTAGTGCCCTGTTGAATTAGCGCATCAGCTTCATGTCCAATTACAGCACTATGCTCCTTATCATATTAGCGATCAGCTTATTTTAGCACTTTTGTCAGTTAAGCTAATGTAGTGAACATAAACTGAAAGCTAATATTTCCTGCTGTACAGTATGTACTTACATATTATATGTGTTTCATTGGAGTGTTACTGTACTTTTGCTCTACTATTGATTATTGGTTTCATGTTTGTTAGTTTATACTTTACTTATCACTGTGTGGGTGCTACAAACATTGCAGGATGCCTTATTATAAATACTGTCAGGTCACTATTACTACACAGCATAGTATGTTATACTGGCAGCTGGAATAAAACCAGACATAAGAAATGCTCACTGCATGATTATTTTTTTGACCACTCATATTAACCTTGCAAACAAATTATGTTGTTGATGATTAGAGGTTTTTATATTCTTTTTAGCAGAACATAATAAAAGTGAATCTGAGCAAAAAATTAACTAAAACTACAGCTGTACAGACTTCAGAATCCTGCCAGAATTGCATTTCAACTTATAAAAATGTTGTGGCAATTTCATGATAAATTCCACACAGTTCTTCCAAGTGGACTGTAATTTTAAATAAGCAGTAGGTCTTAATGTGAATCCCACTTATGTTTGTTAAGTCACGGAGACATGCTATGCTAGCAAACTGTGGAAACTATAGAATTTTGCAGCAGTTGACAAAGTTCAGCATTTTCTGTAAATTTGTCAGTGCAGAGCAGGTCAGTTCTGTCATCAGCAGAATTCTGCACAGGTCTGCAGAATTTTAGATATTCCACAGAATTCTGGCAGAACCAGAATTTTACAAAACCACACAACACTATAAATTAATGATTGCTTTGCATTTCTTAAATACATTATATAGTTCTAAATCAAATTGCATGTGTCTGCAGCCAGCTTTGCAAAATTATACTGCATGTGGGAAATGCCTTAGCCAGGACCAGAAGGAGCAGAAGTTATGATAATAGTATGGTCTTGCTGAATATAAAAATAATGAATTACACTTTTAGATGTGTATCTGTATAACAAAGACAGAGTGGGCTATCATTGAATACTCTGTAACTGCAACCTTAATTTGATTTGCGAGAAAGTGATGCATACACCACAGTCTGGTCAGAGACTTCAGGCTTTTTAGGACCCTTGTTTAGTACACCAGCGTCCAACAAAGCATAAGTGACATTGAGGTCACCTCTGTTCCAGAGTGTGCTATTGTATAACATAGAAACATAGTAGATGACAACAGATAAGGACCACAAGGCCCATCCAGTCTGCCCACTCTGTTATAGGATTTGTGAGAAAGGGGGCATAACTGGGTTCTTGGGGTCCAAGCCGTTACATCACTGATGACAGTAGGTAGATTGATTGGTCAGTTTCCCCAGCATCTTCATCGAAGCAACTGCTCTGCCCTTGCTGCCCATGCTCACATTCACTTGCCCTTACTTGCAAGCTTATCTAACAGAGCCACCTACTAGAAGAAATAGCGATCCAGTCATACTCTGACAAGACTAGCAAATCATTTTCCCTGCACTGGCCAGAGTGGCTTTATAAAGCTTGAATGCCATCCAAAATGTTAATTGCATGAATGTAGTTCTTTTACCATAGTACATGTTTAATGCAGAAGTGGTTCAATTATATCTTGATGTTTGTAAGATTTTATCTATTGAGTCATTTCCCAATGATAAAACTATAGCACTGATCTTATGCAAAAGTATTGAATGTAATAAGGTATACTAAAATGTATTGTTTATTCAATGGTTACACTATGATTTACAGTGTGCATATATTATCCACCACATAACTGTAACAATGATCAGGCATAGTCACCATTTTTTTAATATTTTATTTTCTATAAAAATTATGGAAGCTTTAATATGGCGTTTCACATAGAAATATAGAAACAGAGACAATGATAGCAGAAAAAGACCATTGAACCATCTAGTCTGCCCTGCTTTATATCTGACACTTAGTACATGAATTTCCATGATATTGCAGGGAGTCTACGTTAGCAGTATGTCAGTAAATTTATGGTTATATAAAAACAAATTAAATTAAATTTGACTCATTGTTTAAAAATAAAATTTAAAATATAGCAGATAGCCATAAGATCCCAAATTATGGCGCATATAATGCTGACCAGGGGCCACTGACTCCTCCCCATGATGAAAAGGTAGAGTAACTCAATACATAGGGGAGTCAATGGTGGAAATTGGGCTCAGAAATGCTCCTGGGTGTGGCTACTCTAACTGTTGCTTTATTTAAGCCACGTGCACTTTATTCTTATGTTTGGTGAGTGTTAAATAAAATCACTCAACCGAGGCTTTGTGTTCATTGCTCCTACATTTGCTTCTTAACCTCCAAATGCCACTGCAGATTCACACTGTACACTCTCTCTCCCTTCCTTTGCAGTGCAATTTCACTAGTCAGCCTGCCTGAAACTACAATTAAATGAAGTGAGAATTAGCTGACTAGAGTGATTATGCACTTTTATTTGATGATTTGGAATGCTTTCTGGTCAAATATCATTCTTTTTCACATAAAGGAGCTTTTCAGTAGCCAGGTCCTTCCACTGTTAGAGAAAGCCAGAAATGGTACCGAGGTGTGCACAGCACATGACATTCTCATTCTCCAGCATCACTGATTAGCTGCTGCAGGTCACAGGTCTTGCCAACACTTTGGACATGGTCAGTGTGTGCCCCCCTCTACAATGTACTGCACTGCGATGTCAATTTGCTGAAGTGCCAAAGGGAAATGGAGCTTTTTCCTTGCATCCTGCTTTACTATTGTTCAAAATGTTGGATTTTGGCACACTCACTGAATGTTCATTTGCCACTAGCTCATCCTCACTGGTAAAGGACTAGGAAATATTTTCTGCTTGCTGCCTATTGGCAGTGTCAGTGGCTTAGTAGGTAGCATGCTCACCGCTGGGGCTGGAATATCTGAAGGTTATGGGCTCTAGCCCCACACCAAGTACTTGGGTAACACCTATAATTGTCCCTGCAGTGCAGTATGAGGGGGTTGCTGCACAACTAATGTGCCATCCTTCAAAAGATCTGTTGAACTGAGGTCCCTTCTGCCCATCTATGGTCGCTGGCCAGATGAAAGTTAAAGATGCCATGGCAATTACTGATAATGAGTAGGGGAGTTTTATTGACAAAATTAAATCATACAAAATCTTTAGCACATCACATATATATTGGAAAAAGATTATGCAAACCATAATTTCAAACCTTGACATAAACTATAGCAGCATAGATTTTTCCAGAATCATTCACCTTTTCCAGTTTTGTTTTACCCAAAGTCTGAAATCCATCTACAATTACACCACAGGCATTTAAATTATGCTCTGGATAGTGTTTAGAATTCAGTAAGTCAAATTTTCTTTACATAGCTACTGACACCTCAAAGAAAACTTTGAAAAACATACTAATTTGGCACAATTTTGTTTGCATTCCATGTATAGTCTATATATTTCTCCTCCCCATAATTTATTACTGAGTAAATTTGCATTAATATATGATCTTTGTCCCATAGAGTTCCCTTAGAGTTCATCTGCCTTCATAGCTTATGCCCTACTTCAAGTCATAATCCTCTGTTGTGACATCACAATCTGTTGCCTTGTGAGTAACTGTGATGTCAGAAGCAGTGCATTATGACCTTAGGGAATAACACATGGGAGTGGGTAAACTCCTCAGGAGCAAAAACTCTGTTTTCAATAAAATGACCTCAGTAATTAATAATTGGGAAGAAAAATACAGAACTTATGTGAAATACAAGCTAAACTATACCTAAATATTAAGCTTTATTAAAGTTCTCCCAAAGCTGTCAGATGATCTTTAAAGTATAATCTGACATACTGTTAGCCCTTTGGGTTAACAGCACCTCAGACGAGGGTCTACACGCCTCCACAGTGAGAAGAGCCTGCTGCGATACTCCCCGAGCCCTTGTTAGAAGGTGTCCTCTCATAGCCTTTTGGACTAACAGCACCTCAGATGGGGGTCTACACACCTCCATGGCAAGAAAAGCCTGCTGCCACACTCCCCTAACCCATGCTAGCAGGCATTCTCTCATAGCCTGTTGGGCTAACAGCACCTCAGACGGGGGGTCTACATGCCTCCACGGCAAGAAGAGTCTGCTGCCACACTCCCTGAGCCCTTGCTAGCAGGCATCCTCTCATAGCCCTTTGGGCTAACAGTGCCTCAGACAGGGGTCTACATGCCTCCATGGTGAGAAAAGCCTGCTGCCATACTCCCCAAGCCTTTGCTAGCAGGTACGGCCTGGACAGCATTCCAGTAACTCAAGGCTGTGTGGCTGTTTCTGTAAATTTTTTAAGGACAATTGCCTTTATCTTGGGACAGCTCTTATTGGCTGTCTGTGGAACACAAGCTCCTTGTTTGGTTCCTCATCTTGCCAGGCATTTCCAAATTCCTCCTGACTGGACTATGTCACTACCATTGGCCAGTTTATTTAACCTTTTTTTCCCCTAATCCAGTATTACCTCTGATATCTGGTCTGTTTTAATACTGAATGCTGAATATCTTCAGTTTAAAGTGTATTTTAACTGTACCTGTATGTATTTGAACTTAGAAGTTTAGAGGGCTAGACTGTATTCCTAATCCTGTGCTGAGTCTGTTACCAGATTGGGTATTTTTGTGAAAAGTCACTATAGTTAATTTCTCCAGTCCCCCATTTCAACATCTTTTATTTCTTCTCTCAGCAAACCCAGCCAGCACTTTGCTCGCTGTCTGAGTCCCTCCCTACAATTTAAACTCCCATTATTTGTGACTAATTTTTTTGTGAATTGCAAAGCAGGATACCTCCCATTGTTTTTGGAGCTATATCTAACCCCAGCTTGTCCATTCTCCTTCAGGCATCCTCTCCTAGCCCTTTGGGCTAACAGTGCCTCAGATGGGGGTCTGCATGCCTCCACAGTTTGAAGAGCCTGCTGCCACACTCCCTGTGCTCTTGCTAGCAAGTACGGCTTGGATAACATTCTGGGAACTCAAGGCTGCGTGGCTGTCTCTGTAAATTTTCTTTATCTTGGGAGAGCTCTTATTTGCTGTCCATGGAACACAAGCTTCTTGTTTGGTTCCTCATCCTGCCAGGCATTTCCGAATTCCTCCAGACTGGTCTATGTCACTTCCGTTGGCCAGTTTATTTAACCTATTTTTTTCCCCAATCCAGTATTCCCTCTGATATCTGGTCTGTTTTATTACTCAATGCTGAATTTCTTTAGTTTAAACTGTATTTTAACTGTACTTGTATGTATTTGAACTTGGATGTTTAGAGGGCTGGATTGCATTACTAATTCTGTGGTGAGTCTCCGTTACCACATTGGGTATTTCTGTGAAAAGTCACTTTCAGTTAATTTCTCCAGACTCCCTGCCACCCCCTCAATTTCAACATGTTTTATTTCTTCTCTCTGCAGCCCCAGCCTGCATCTAGCTCATTGGCCGAATCCCTCCCTACAATTTGCACTCCCATTATTTTTGACAAAGCTTTTTTGTGAATTGCAAGCAAACACTTATGCTGTTTAACCGCAGACACCTCACTAATGGCAGACACAACTTGTGAGGTTACCCAAGGTCAAACAGCACTTGCCTAGATAAATGATTTATCTGACAGCTCTCAATTGTATATACCTTATATATGTTCCATCTAGAAATTCAGCAAGTTTGAAAATCTGAGGTCAATATTTTCACAGGGACAGATAGTCTTTTATATAATATTTTCATTAATATTTTGAAATTTGTAGTAAATAAACAAAGAGGAAACCAGTTCAAGACCAAACACAAAAAAGCCTACCAAGGACTCCACCTTGGAATTATACTGACAAATAGGCCCCCAAAAATTACTTATGTTGCAGTATTCCATAGCGACATTAGCAATCATAATGCTGTGGCCTGTATTAGGGGTTCTATGAAACATATGTAGGGGTTCTGTAAAACATAATCTGAGTACAGAAGTAGCCATTACAAGAACTAGGGTCCTGGACTTCAAAAGGGCAGAGTTTGGCAGGATTGTAAACATAATGGAAAGTCATATGGCAAGCATCCACCCAGAAATGGACACGGAACAAAAATGGGCAGTCATCAAGACAGGACTGGCTGAAGCTACTAAAACTTGTGTCAAGAGCCAGATCAAGAAAGCCAGGATCAAGAAACCATGTTGAATGAGAAGAGAGGTAGTGGAGAAGGTGATAGAAAAGAGGAATGCATTTTGGACCTACAAGAGTATCAACAGGGCAGAAGAAAAAGGAGAATATGTGAAGAAATCCAGAGAAGTGAGTAGTGTGATATGGGCAGCAAAGGCAGCAAGGGAAGGTTAGTGGAGGGGATCAAAGAAGGAGAAAAGGATTTATTCAGATATATCAGAGAGAAGAGGAAGAGCAAGGATTAAATTGTTAGGATCAGAAGGAGAAGTGGGCGAGCAGAAATGGGGTCTAAGCAGGTAGAAGTTCTTAATGAACACTTCTGTTTAGTCTTCACCAGGGAAAGGGATGGGTCTGTACCTGAGAGGAAGGGAGAGGTGGGAGAGGGTGGGGGAGAAGAAACCATGGATGGGAAAATCATGGTGGAAAGGGTGAGGGAGGACCTTAAGTTACTGAAGGTGGACAAGGCACCTGGTCCAGATGGAGTCCACCTCAGGGTGCTGAGAGAGTTGGCAGATGTCCTGGCAGGGCCATTGCCAGAACTGTTCAACACCTCTCTGAACTCAGGGAGCATGTCCAGAGACTGAAGGGAAGCACATGTGGTACCTCTCCATAAGACTGGGCCCAAGGATGAACTGGGGAACTACAGACCAGTGAGTCTTACTGCAATTGTAGGAAAACTGATGGAGACAATCCTCAAGGAAAGACTGGTGCAATTTCTTGAGGATAACAATCTCTAAATCAGCAGGCAGCATGGGTTTGTCTTAGGCAGATTGTGCCAGATGAACTTAGTTGATTTTTATGACTGGGTTACGAGGGCACTGGACGGGGGACATGCATTAGATGTTCTCTACCTGGATTTCAGCAAGGCCTTTGACTCAGTGCCACACACTAGGCTGACCTGCAACTTGAAGAGTCTGGGAGCAGGGAGGAAACTGGTCAGATGGGGCAAGAACTGGCTGTAGGGTAGACAGCAGAAGGTAGTAGTGGGGGAGGCATCTGAACCCATGCCAGTAACGAGTGGTATACCACAGGACTCGGTACTGGTACTGGTTCTGTTTAACATTTTCATAGCAGACATTGCAGTTGGGATTAAAAGCAAAATCAGTCTCTTCACAGATGACACAAATATTTGTTCTGCGGTAGATGTGGGGAAGGAGCAAAAATACTTCAGGAGGATTTGGCAAAACTGGAGGAATGGTCTCACACTTGGCAGCTTGGTTGCCATGGCAAGAAGTACAAAGTGATGCATTTAGGAGGCAAGGACCCAGGACACAACTACTGGCTGAAGGTTGCCCTCTTAACAAAATCCAAGGAGGAGAAGGATCTGGGAGTGCTGGTAACCGGGGTGATGAACCACTCTGCTCAGTGCAGGAAGTCAGCAGTGAAGGCAAAAAGGATGCTAGGGTGCATAGCAAGGGGGATTACTTCTAGGAGTGGGGAGGTCATCTTGCCCCTGTATAGGTCCCTGGTGAGGATCCACCTAGAATACTGCATGTAATTATGGTGCCCCTACTTGAAAAGGGACATCAAAATACTGGAGGGGGTACAGGGCAACAAAAATGATCCTGGTGTTAGGGGACAGACCATATGAGGAGAGACTGAGAGAGCTCCCTATTCATACTCTGGAGGAAAGAAGGGAGAGAGGGAATATGACTAAGACCTTCAAGTATCTGAAGGGTTTGAACAGAGTTAACACCAGGTGTATGTTCAATTTGAAGGGTTGAATGGAAACCAGGGGACACCCTATGAAGTTGAAAGGGAGAAGATTCAAGAAGGAACTGAGGAAGCACTATTTCACAGAAAGGGTGGTGGTAGGGTGGAACTCTCTGCCAGAGGAAGTCATATTGCTGCAGACTATTGGGGGCTTCAAGAGGGGGGTAGGACTTACTCAAGGTGAGGGTACAAACCTGGAAGGGGCAGTAGATAGGGAGGGGCATATGAGGGGGGCAGCTGCAGTCTAATGGACTGAAGTGCTGCACACTCGAGCAGACTAGATAGACTGAACGACCTGTATCTGCTTGCACTTTTGGATGTTAGTGTGTTCGTAAATCCACTTCAAAATTCATCATCAAAAGGAGGCTCACTAGATTCAATGCAGCAAGTTTCCAAGCTGATCTCGGCTATATAAATTGGCAACAATTCTATTTAGCTAAGACAATTCTTGAAGCCATCAACATATTCAATAAATTGGTATTGGAGATTACTTGTTATTTTTTTTTTTTTTTTTGCAATTTATAAGCTTTATTTCAATTTCTGAATTGGAAACAAAACAACTTTTAGGGTATCAGAGATTATAAACAGACATGCACCTCTAGTTAAACTGAGGGTCAAAAAGATACCTTCCCTCTGGTTCAATGGGACATAAAAAAGCTTTGCGTATTAGTGATGGTCTCTGGGTGAGTGCCAGGCATACCAAATTAGAATCCAACTAGTCAGCTTTCAGAAAGATAAGAAACACTTGCACCAAATTGATAAGAGATTCAAAAACTCAATTTTACCTGAACAATTTAGACAGTTAAAAAATAATTCATCCAAATTCTGAAGAATAATGCATAACATGGCAGGTCAAAAAATGTCATCCCCTTTACCCCTTAAAAGAAAATAAAAAGGAAACTTAATAATGGACAGGCAAGTGGTCTTAGAAAAATGTAATGCTCATTTTGCTATGGCTAGCCTGGCTTTTGATACATTACCAGCAGCACAATATCCTATTCCAAAAATTGTAGGCGCTGATGCTGAACCTTATTTTTCTGAGCTATTTTCTTTCAAGACCATAACACTCAAGCAAGTCAAGGATCTGTTGCTACAATTAGATACCAAGATAACATAGAAACATAGAATTGGACAGCAGATAAGGACCACTTGGCCCACCCAGTCTGCCCATTTCCCTACCTAACAGATAAGCTGCAGATCCTAGTTAGCCAACAGACTACTTCTTCCTACCCCCAACCCCTAGAATTGCCTTATGTCTGTCCCATGCATTCTTGAATTCCCCCACTGTTTTTGACTCTATGACCTCCTCCAGAAGGCTGTTCCGTGCATCCACAACCATGTCCGTGAAAAAATACTTCCTTATATTACATCTGAGCTGTTTCCCCTCTAGCTTCAAATTGTGCCTCTTACACACCTCTTTTTTTGGAAGATGCTACCCTTTTGGACTTTGTTGATTCCCCTGAGGTACTTGAAAGTTTCAATCATGTCTTCCCTCTCCCTCCTTTCCTCAAGGCTATACATATTGTATAAAAATGCAGGTATTGATGGACTAGCTCCCCTATTTCTAAAAATTGACAACTACTATTTGCACCAATGACCAACCTATTTAATCTCTCCCTGTCTAGTAACTAATTACCTATAATTTGGAAAATGGTGCATGTCATTCTTCTTTACAAATCATGAGACCCAAGTCTTTTAAGCAATTGTAGACCTACATCTATTCTCCCATTTCTACCGAAGCTTTTTGAAAAGTTAGTAAATGTCCAAATCAGGCATCATCTGGAGAATTTTAATCTCATCAACACAGTGCAATCTGGTTTTAGACCTAAACACAGTACAATGTTGACCCTTGCTAAGGTAACAAATGACTGGCTCACAGCCCTAGAAGTAAGCACTCTATTGGCGTGGTATTTCTTGACCTTAGCAAAGCATTTGATATGGTAGATCATAACATACTAATAAACAAGTTATTAAGAGTTGCCATTGGAGACTGTACACTTCTGTTTTTCAAACTATCTTAAAGGTAGACAACAACAAATTAAAGTGGATGGAGAATTCTCCTCTTTAATATCAATAATGAGAGGTGTACCACAAGGATCAATATTAGGGTTCTTGTTATTTGTGATCTATACTCGGTACTATACTCTGTAGATAAGGCATACAGAAGACTTTAAAGCCTAGTGTGTTTGTCTCCCCTAACTTGGGGTGCTAAGGTCCATTTGCGATAAAAAGGTAGTTGTCAAATTTTGTCTTGAATGTTGTTAAAGTAGTTGCATCCATAAACTCTGGAGGGACAGCATTCCATGTATGGATTATTCTTTGAGTAAAAAAGTTCCTTCTCTGATTTCATTTAATTTTCATTTTTAATTTTTATACTTGTAAGCAAGATGAGCATTACTGCCCGTTTTCACAAGTGACAAGTATTACAAAAAACATTAAAATTCATACATGGTACATGACAAATACACAATATACATGAATGAATAACAGAAATAAAAGAACAAGACATTTATGGAATTGATTCATAAAAACAATCATTTTCAGTTTCCAACCATGATTTTAGTTTATTTTTAAAGGATGTTATAGTGCAACTTTTGGTTATATGATCTGGGATAGTGTTATAGAAAAAAGGGGCTCTATATTATAATAATTTCTGTCCAAAAGATTTTTTTACAGAAAGGTGGATGGAATACAAATTTACTCTGAGATCTTGTGCCTTGTTCATTAGTACTTTACAAAAATAGAGGGTTAGGGTATATTAACTTAAGCTGTTGGTCATGGCTTCTGAGATTGAATTTTCGGACCGAAAAGCGAATACCCAAATTTTCCATTAAACTTTGGTCTTTAGAAACTTTGAACATTTGCAACTGATCACTCCTGGTGTGCCTTCGTTCTAGCAGGTAAAGTTTCAATTTTGCTCGTCTAGTTTCATATGTATCGTTGCCTAGCCCAGCAATCATCTTAGAAGTTGTCTGTTGCACCCTTTCGAGAGCATTTCAGTCCTTCTTAAGATAGGGATTCCATAAAGGACTGCAGTAGTCTAAATGAGGCCTAACCAGTGATTTGCATGAAGGCAGAACACAGGCTCTATATCTTGATATGAATGATCTTCTAATAACGCCAGATAGCTGTGGTTCAGAGCTCAGTGCTTATGTTACATACAGTAGCAGGATGCTGTGGGTTGTGCTTGGATACAGAGGCCAGACCAGTAGTAAGACAATGTTTACAAAGTACTAGTAGTATGAAATGATTCATGCTTAAGTACTTTAGCATAGGCATGAGCAAGTCAGTGATTATAGTGCACATGAATTGGATGATATATGCATGGTGCTTAGATGTTTAAACTGATGAGTCACTTGTTATGATTTGATAGTTTTCTTTGGCCTTTCTCTGTATCCCACCTGTAGGGAGGATGCTTAGATCAGTATTGTGAGACCCCCCAGTGGGATAAGAGTGCCCGAGAAGGAGGAGGAGGCATCAGGGGAGAATTGTGGGGAGTGCAAATTGCTCTAAGCAGGGTGGTGCTCTGCTTGCATGTTTAAGTACGATGTAGGGGAGGAGCTTTTCCCCCACTTAACTACGGGCATGGCCCTACATTTAACTGTGGTTCAGAGCTCAGTGCTTATTTTATGTACAGTAGCAGGATGATGTGGGTTGTGCTTGGATACAGAGGCCAGACCAGTAGTAGGACAATGTTTACAAGGTACTAGTAGTATGAAATGATTTGTGCTTAAGTACTTTAGCATAGACATGAGCAAGTCAGTGATTATAGTACATATGAACTGGATGATATATGCAAGGTGCTTAGATGCTTAAACTGATGAGTCACTTGTTATGATTTGATAGTTTTATTTGGCCTTTCTCTGTATCCCACCTGTAGGGAGGATGCTTAGATCAGTAATGTGAGACCCCCCAAAGAAATAATGATATCCATAATTGTTCAGTATCCAACTGTTGAAGGAGTCAAGTAGAATGACACCCCTTAAAATGAGTATCAGTATGATCATCTCCTCCAACTCCGGAGAGTGTGACCAGTAGCACGCAGGAGAGGAAAACCCCCCTTGGGGGAACCTCTGAGGACCCATGGCTATTGACCTGCCCGTCCTTCAGGTCATACTAAAGGAGAGAAATCCTAAATAATTTAATCGGCTAATCAGAACCCCAAAGTTGTAGAACCCAATCCAGAGAAATGGAGAACTGAAGACGTATTGAATCGTGACATGTCAGGTGAAGAGAGCAAGCATCCATCTAGTAAACCCCAAGTTCGAGAATCCATGAGCAGGCTGGAATGAAATAGGGTGGAATCCAACGTTGAAATGAATTTGAAGCTAAAAGTCGCAGGTGGTGAAACATTCCAGCAGGTGAGGATGACTTTGCAGAGGAGCTCCAGGAATCAAGGCTCAGCATCCATGTCTAGAAGGAGAACTGTAGAGTCAAGTTCTGCATGGTAAGGTTAGCAAATGAAGGCCGTGGCAATGAAGCACAAGAACTGGTGAATGCTGAGTAATCAGGAAGATGGAGCAGTAGAAACCTCCAATCCAGAGAGGGAAGCAAGCATGAAGTAGGTAGAGATCGTAGTGAATATGTAGACATAAGTCAGATGTATTTCCAGCTCACGAGGAGCATAGTAGGTTGTAATGGCGAGTTAGTCGTGATGACCTCTAGGCTCTGTAAGGGCGAAGCAGGTAGTATGAGCAAGTAATGTAAATAAGTGGACCTGTACATAGGTCAGTTGATGTAGTAAGTAAAGCTGCATGAGCAGACGTAGTAGCAGGGAAGTAGTACTGCAAGATTAAGTACGGTATAAAGCGAAGGGAATGAGTAATGGTACAAGCAAGGGAATCGGAAAGCTTCATGTGGATCCAAATGGTTGCGTAACAATGTTGACATCTACGTTTCAAAGCCAGAATGATACCTTAACTAATGACTTGGGAAGGATATTCAAATGAGTCCTGAATAGTCGAGCTTAGGAGTCCTAGATGGTGAGAAGTAAAGAGGATTAGTCAAATGAAGTAGCATTGCCACAGGGTCTGAGAAGCCTTAGAGCATAAATCAGGATAGTGAAGGTCTTCAGGATAAGCTCAACTAAGTGTCCCAGTAAGAGTGTAACAGCAGTAATTTCATATGGCTGTAGCAGCAGGGCAAAGAATCCAATGAATAGATGATTAATATCTAAACATCTGGGTGTGAATCCTCAGTAAAGGAGCTCCTGGGGCTGGCTGACATGGCAGCAGGTAGGCGTATAGTAGAAAATGCGAATCCCCAGGCTCCAAGCTGGCAAGGCGGTGGAGTAGAAATAGTTAAGCCCCCTGCCCAGTATGTAAAAGCAGGTCAGAGATGTATGCGAGTATGGTACAGTAATATAGGAGCAAAGGACCTCCAGGTATGTTGTGGCGTAGGTCAGGTGAATGATATGGCAAACCTCCGGCCCCACGGGGCAAGGCAGATTGCAGGGCAGAGGCAGATAACATATTGGAAATCGAACTGCATGCAATGCAGAAAGGCAGCGAAGTAGTGAGGAATAAATTGTAATTGATGTAATAATGGCTACGTATCCTGAGTCAGTTTAGTGTGATGTAGTACTGTAGTTGTAAGACAGAACTATGAAGCAGAACGGTGCCTTAGACTGGTGTATCCTGAAGATCAAGGATGGTAAGCCTTGCATTGAAGAGACTGTGGTGAAGGAGAGGGCAACTCGATGAGGCGATAAGCTTCCTGAAACTGTGCTTCGTCAATGATTGAGGCACTGGTTCAATCCAGGAAGACAACACAGAATAATGGTCAGCAGAGAGTCCTGGCGGAAATGGTAGTAGTAACTCCGGGAAGTTGAAGTAGCAATGCAAGGAGCATCCAAATATTGAAGGGAACATCCAATGTATTCCAGGAATAATCCAATGAAAGGTGAGGCCTAGGGAGCATATTGGAAGGGTTGGTCCAAATGAAAGCAGCTTTGTGGACGCATCCATGGAACAAAGGGAGCTAGCCCAATGATATACG
Source organism: Neoceratodus forsteri (assembly GCA_016271365.2). Classification (NCBI taxonomy): domain Eukaryota; kingdom Metazoa; phylum Chordata; order Ceratodontiformes; family Ceratodontidae; genus Neoceratodus; species Neoceratodus forsteri. Next base: position 94,722,865 of record CM057449.1, read on the forward strand.
GAAGTGTGGCCAAACTAAGTGTAGGTCAGCCAATGGACTGCAGATAGTATGAAATAATGAGTATGTCAGCTGGCGAGTAAATAGAGTAGTAGCCAAACCCAAGAAGGCCAGTATGTATCCAGACCATGAGGTCAGCTGGTAGGGTAAGTAAGCGTGGCTGCTAGCCCCATGTAAGCTAGCATGTGCAGCTGGACAACGTCAGTCAGCTGGTAAGGTAAGTAAAGATTTGCAGCTAGCCCCAAAAAAGCTAGCATGTGCAGCCAGACCACACGTAGGTCAGCTGGTAGATGAGAAGTAACATTTGAAATGCAGCGGAGTAAGCAGAGAAGCATCCAGGGACATTGATGTAGTTTCTAATGTAATCCAATAGTAAATACACGTAAGAGCATATTGGGATATCTTAGATAGATGGAGCGGTGAAGCAAGAGGAGCTGGAGCATCCAGAAGTCGATTAGCATAACCAAAGGTGATATCCTGGGTATCCAATCTTGATGGGGAGGCTCAGGATAAACTACAGGAAGGATCCGAAGTAGGGTTGCAGGCTAAAGTGCATGGCTGGAGTCCAGAGTCCAAAGACAAGGAAGCAGCAAGACATGTTATAGGTATAATAGGTAGAGAGGCAGCTAGGCCCTGCAAAAACCCATGCAGGGAATAAAATGGAAGCAGGCTAGCTCTCCATAAGGCGGCATAAATGACCGAACCCATATAAGCTAGTCGGAGGAAGGGAGAGCCATGCTAGGCCCCACGTAGGCTATCTGGAGCAGGGTACAGTCAAAGAGGGCAGCCTGATGCCACATGCATCGTAAATATCATATGAAGGACTCATCCTGGTAAGCCTCGATGGCAGGAATTGTGGACTGAATGGAAGACCCTTGAAAGTGGGATGAGGCACAGGCAAGTCTTGTTGACCGTGACTAGCGAAAACAATAGCCAACTAAGGTTAGGCAACATAAGTATGAGTATTGCTCAAATAGTTATAGCCAGCTGACTTGCTATGGTTATGTCACTATAATGTGTAGAAATTAGGTGCCAGAAAGTTACAGCTATCAGAATGGTGCCCAGAACCTCTATGGCCTCATCAGTGGTATCTGCCATGCAAAGATTTTGGGATAAACATTTCCAGTAACTCATAATAAATAGCCAAGGAGAATGTAAAGCTGCATATAATGCTGTGAAGAAATCATAGCTAGCATCAGAGGAGTCATTCAATTGCATCCCGAGCAGCAAGGTTCTGATTTGCATGGTTCATATGCCGCAAAATAGGGCATCGAGAAAAAAGTTGGAATTAAACAGCAATCAGCAATGTAAAATGGCACGAATCAGAGATCCGAAGATAAGGGCATCCTGGAATGGAAAGCCTGAGGCAGGCATTATTCCATGCATTGAGAAACTAGAGTGAACCATGGATGGCCCTGAATCCCAGGAGAAACCAAATGAAATGGCAAGATACGCTGGAAGGAGCGGAGAGTAGGTGGAGGTAAACAGGATTGAAAGCTCAGCCGGAAAGGAGCCCAAGGTGCAGAACACAGCAGACGAGCCTGGGGAATCCAAGTGTAACAGGGAGCACAACAGGGAGTGACCCGGGAGTACGGGCTCCGGAAAGGTGAAGACTGACGGTCCAAGGAGATCCACCGAGGGAGCAGACGAACGATGAACAAATGAACTGCGGTGCTGCAGCTTGAGGCAAGGTAGAACCCCCCCCAAAAGCAAAAATAGAAAATGGGACAGGAATGCATACGAAGGAGAGCAGGGGGGAGACAAACAGAGGAGCAGGAGGAACGAGGGGGGGAAAGGAGCAAGGCAGGGAGGACAGGACGGGTGGGGGGAAGCTAGCGTCAGCCCCAGAACACAGCACGGAGCGAGCGCGGTGAGTGTGACTTGCTCTAAGCAGGGCGTCGCTCTGCTTACATGTTTAAGTAGGATGTGGGGAAGAAGCTCTTTCCCGCACTTAACTATGGGCATGGCCCTACATTTACATTCTATTGGTTTTATTTACCGTTTCATTACAATGTCTACTAAATGACAGGTCATTAGATATCAGGATGCCCAGGTCCCTTTCTTCAGTTATTATTTTTAGCATAGTGTATTTCAATGTGTATATACGTTGTTCATTTCTGTTACCAAGATCAAAACAATGCATTTATTGGTGTTAAAGTGCATTGCGTTGTTATTTGCCTATTGTTGAAGTTTTAATGCATTCTATAGGCGGGTGTTATATTTTTCATTGCCTCCTACTTCAGCACATATTTTAGAGTCATCTGCAAATTTTGTACATTTATTTGCAAGATTTTCATTCATATCAGAAATAAAAATATTAAACAACACCGATCCCAGAACTGATCCCTGATTGAGACCACTGGTCACTGGTCCTAGCTCTGATAGATGACTTCTAATATGGACTCTGTGTCCTATCCTGTAGCCAATTATTAACCCAAGTAATAATTTGTTTATTAATACTGGGTGTTGTCATTTTCTTGATAAGTAAAGAACGTGGTATTTTGTCAAACACCTTTTGGAAGTCTAAAAAATCTACATAAACTGGTTTGTTATTATCTAGCAAATTGCTTGCTTCGTTATAAAAAGTAAGCATGTTAGTTAAGCAAGATCTGTTTTTCAAATCATGTTGAGCTTCATCAGTTATAGTTTTACTATCTAGATCTTTTTCTAGTCTGTCCCTCAATAACGACTCAAAAAGTTTACCTAGTACTGAGGTCAGGCTTATAGGCCTGTAATTCCCAGTATCTGATTTTTCCTCCTTTTTATAGATGATGATAACATCTGCCACCTTCCAATCACTGGGAATCTCTCCAGTAGTTCAGGACATGTTAAATAATTTGTATAGAGGTTCAATCCCTGATGCCCTTAAGTAGTATGGGGTGGAGTTTATCCAGTCCTGCTTATTTGGATGTATCTATTTTGCTGAGTTTTTCTGCTATTTCAGATTTAGTCACTCTGTCCAGTTGTACATTAGACTCTCTTGATGGTGTTTGTTGATTTGTTAATGGTGTAGGTTTGTTATATACTTAAACAAAGTAGTCATTAAAAGCACTAGCCATAGTTTCAGGGTTTGTATGTTCGATGTCACCAACCCGAATTGGACCCACTGACCTATTGGCAAATTTATTATTTGTATATGCATAAAATAGACGTAAACTTCCCCTCCAAATTTTGGAAAGTAGTCCACTCACTGTTCTTCCCCCCTCACATCCCCCACTCCCTGTGCTTAATATAAACAACACACTAGAGCCTGAACCTTGCATAGTGACTCAGGGGTTCAACTCCTGCTACACCTCCTGTGCCTCAACTCTTTTAAAATCTCTCTTCAAGCCTCTCCTTTACTCGTTCTCCTTCTCCTACCACTCAACATCCCCCCCGGACCAACCCCGCATTTTCTCATTCTCTCCTATCTCTCCTGAGGGGACACTAATGGCCCTCCTCTCTCTCAATCCTTCCAAAGGTTCCTTCCTGGATGACCTTGACCCTAAACTTCTCTACCTCTCAGCCCCTGTTATTGCCTACCCTCTCTCTCTAATTCTAAATCTCTCCTTTACATCCTCCTCCATCCCTACACCCTGGAAACATGTGGTGGTCCTCCTTCTCCCTAAGGGTGGTGATCCTTTCTCCCCTACCAACTATCACCCAATCTCCCTCCTCCTCACCCTTGCAAAGCTCCAAGAACACCAGGTCCTCTCTCAACTGACCTCTTTTCTTTCTGACTCTTCCTTCACCCAGTTCCAATCTAGTTTTTGGAAGAATCACTCCACTACCTCCTCCCTCCATAGTCTCACTGACTACATCCTTACTGGGATAGACAATGGCCTAATCACCTTTACCATCTTTAACAACCTCGCCAAGGCTTTCAAAACAGTCTCCCATGCCCTCCCTCTCGAGTCCCTTATGGATGCTGGTTTGTCTACTCCTGCTCTAACCTGGTTTAGAGCTTACCTCTCCACCCCTTCCAATCTCCACAGGAGTCCCACAGGGTTCTGAGCTGAGCTCCATCCTTTTCTTCATCTTCCTAAATGATCTTCCCTCAGTCTGCTCCCACTCCTTTTCTATTCATATGCATGCCGATGACACCGTCTTGTTCACCTCTGGCAAAACCACCATTGATGAAGCAACCACTCTTCAGCATGAGTTCTACCAGGTTCAGTTCTGGTTTGCCTCACATCAACTATTACTAAATGCCAAAAAGACAGTCTACTTGACCTTCGGCACTAGGCAGAGACTCTCTAGGCTCCACCTCTTTCCCTCTTTCCACACCCTTGATGGGACAATTTTTGAGTTCACCCCCTCTTTTAGATACCTTGGTGTTTGGATGGACCAACACCTCAGCTTCTCTAGCCACATTGATGTCATTCTGAAAAAACTGCACTCCAAGCTTGAAGCCCTTTACAGGAACTGTAGTTGCATCCCTCCTACAGAATGGCCAGAACTTGTTCAGAAGATGATCCTCCCCATTTTTGACTACTGTGATGTAGTCTATGGTGCCACTCCCATATCTTCCCTTACCAGATTGGACTCTCTTTTCAACTCCTTCTATCGATTCATTCTTTTTTTTTTTATTCATCTTTATTAGGATTATAGGCATACACTCACATAGTCCCTTCTCATGGTCTTACACCTTCTTGCATTCCTTTCTTTTAACAAAGATTACAGATTTCCATCTTACATACTAACATACTAATTGCCAGCAGATTAGGCCTTATGGTCTATCGAGTCTGCTCGAACCTCAGATCCCTAGTTGGGTGCCGAGGCCCTCCCCCCTTGTGTTCCAATCTTGTTGTACATTACGTCTTATTCTCTATAGATTTCAGTCCATTATGATAGAAGTTATCACCCTGAAGGACATCCACTTCAGGTGTGTTTAACACTCAGCCTTATTCAGTTTATTCAAGTAGGGAAAATCAGAGAGAAGATTGTACTTGCTTCCTATTACTAGGATACTCCACCAGATCCATTTGTTCCTGCTCCCTCCTCCACCGTGAGGTTCTCTCTCCTCCCTGCTCCCTGTCTCTCATGTCTGTCTGCCAAATTATCCATCTTGTCCATTGGTTCACAAATAGGGAGGACATGAGGTTAATTTTGTGTGCCAGTTCCTCCATATCCTGTATTTCACAAAACACGTCAATCCAGTTCCTTAGTGTGGGTGGTATTGGTGATAACCACCTCCTGGTAATCACTTTATGGGCAGCGGCAATCAAAACATTCCACAGATAAATCTGGTCCCTGTCTTTCCCCCGTAGAAGGGGCAGACCTAGCACCAGGTGTTTTAGAGTGCAGGTTCTTCAGAGGTGAACGCATCCTCCAAGGCTCCCACCACCTTCCTCCTATACTGGGTTAGTTTGGGGCAGAGTCCCAAGATGTGCAAGTGTCCTGTCCGCCCCTCCTCACACTCCCTCCTGCAAGCTGGGCTGTGCCCATCATCCCATTTATTTTTAATCAGTGGTGTCTATCGACTCATTCTTGATGCTACATCTTGAACCCATCATTGTGACCTGTACTATGACCTGTCCTTTCCCCCGCTTCCTTATAGATACCTGTCTCACTGTGCCAAGCTAACTTCCAAACTTTGGCTTAGTGTACTCTTTCTACACTCATGCTCCTCCCTCCCTCCCTGCCCCCTCTGCCTTCCTTCCACTCACTCAGATCCTCAGACACTTGCACTCTGCTAGTTCCCCATAGTACCACCCTTATCAGCCAATCAGGCTTCTCCCATCGCTTCCCCAAAATCTGGAACTCCATCCCACCTCAAATATGATACTCCGCAATGACATAGAAACATAGAAACATAGACTTTGACGGCAGATAAGGACCGCTTGGCCCACCTAGTCTGCCCATTTTCCTACCTAGAGGATAAACTGCAGATCCTATTTAACCAACCGCCTATTTCATCCTATCCCCCACAAAAATTGCCTTATGTCTGTCCCATGCATTCTTGAATTCTCCCACAGTTTTAGACCCCACAACCTCCTCAGGAAGGCTGTTCCATGCGTCATCCAATCTCTCTGTGAAAAAATACTTCCTCACATTGCCCCTTAGCCATCCCTCCTCTATCTTCAGATTGTGTGCCCCTGTTCTTGCACATCTCTTTTTCTGAAAGATGCTACCCTCTTGGACTTTGTTGATTCCACTGAGGTACTTAAATGTTTCTATCATGTCCCCCCTCTCCCTCCTTTCCTCAAGGATATACATATTAAGCTGCTTTAGTCTCTCCTCTTATAGCTTCTCTTGCAGACCCTGCACCATTTTAGTTGTCCTCCTCTGAACTGCCTCCATCCTGTCTATGTTCTTGCAGAGGTGGGATCTCCAGAACTGGACACAGTACTCCTGATGGGGTCTCACCAACTGTCTGTACAGGGGGATAATAACTTCCTGTTTTCTGCTGGTGATACCGCTCCCTATACATCCCAGTATCCCCCCTGCCCTCCCTACTGCCTTCTCATATTGCTTGCCAACCTTAAGGTCATCTGTTATGATTACCCCCAGGTCCCTTTCCATTTTTGTCGTTGTTACTACCTCCCCCCCATTGTGTAATTTTCCCCTGGGTTTTTGTTTCCCAGGTGCATTACTTTGCACTTCTTAGCATTGAATCCAAACTGCCATACTTCTGACCATTCCTCCAACCTTGCCAAGCCCCTTCTCATCCTTTCCATGCCTCCTTGTGAATCACACCTGTTGCAGAGTTTTGTGTCATCTGCAAAGAGGCATACTTTTCCTTCCAGTCCCTCTGCAATGTCACTTATAAAGACATTAAAAAGGACAGGACCCAATACTGAACCCTGCAGTACCCCACTAGTAACCCCTCTTTCTTCAGAGTGGACTCTATTTACAATTACCTTCTGTGTCCTGTTGTTCAGCCAATGTTTTACTCACTCCCAGGCTGGTTAATTTGACTACTAATCTTTTGTGTGGGACTGTGTCAAATGCCTTGCTAAAGTCTAGGTAGGCCATGTCCACAGCCCCTCCCTGGTCTACTACTTTGGTCACCCAGTCAAAGAAATCAATTAGATTCTTCTTACATGACCTTCCCACTGTGAACCCATGCTGCCTTCGGTCCTGTGCCCCACTGGCCTCTAGGTACTCAACAATTCTTTCCTTCAGAAGTGATTGCATCACTTTCCCTACCACAGAGTTCAAACTGACAGGTCTGTAGTTTCCTGCCTCTGTCTTGGTCCCACTTTTGTGAAGGGGAATCCACTCCCTTGCCTCTGCCTTACATAACTTCCTCTCTGCTAGCTGCTTCTGTTACAATCCTCTTTAACTAGTTCCCCTGTGAGCCTGCTTCAGCTTCACACCCACCTTTTTCTGCAAAACCCTTCCCCTACATCCTTCACCTAGCACCCCTTCATTTCCATCTTACTCCCACCCCCGTTCCCTCCTCTGTACACCAGCTTACCCTCACTACCTACTCACTGTTGCTTGGCCTTGGCCCCTTGCAGGGGTCCAGAACCTAGGCTAACACCTTCCTTGCCTCCTTCTCATACCCCATTCTTTCCTGAAGGGGCTTGGTCTCAGACCCTCTTCTCTCCCACTTCCCTCTCTCTTGATCCTTCTGAAGCCTACTTTCCATTGCTGCCTACTTCCCTCCGGTCATGCTCTACATCTGCTGCCTACAACTTGCTTTTCTCCTGTTGTGCTCTACCTCTGCCTCATGCAGGCAGGGTGCACAGCATACTGGAGGAGCCAAGCCTTGGTAGACCCTTCCTACTGTCTACAACCTGCTTCCCTCCTGTTCATGCTTGACCTTCACCTGTTGCATGAAGGGTCCACAGCATTCTGGAGGGGTCAGGTCCTGGCAGACCCTTCATCTCCACCCTTTGCCTTCCCCTCCTCCAAATCTCCCCTTTCCACCCCCTGCTCTCTGCCTATATGCACCCCCCACCCACCTTTCCCCACTCCTTTCTAGCTGTAGTTATTGGCTAACCCCTAATCTGTAATGCACTTGTAGTCTACCTTGCACTTTTGATACACTGGTGATGGTAAAATTATAACTAAAGAGTGCTTTACTTGCTACTCTGTCTGCAGGAAGTACTGTAGTCCTGGTGTTCTGTTCAGGACTACAACTCCCAACTAACTTCCTGCAGTTCTAGTTCAGTGGCAAGTCAGGGGCTGTAGAAGCAGTTCCCTGGTTGAGTCTTCGCCCTGCCAGATCTGTCTACAATATTGATATTAGCAGAAATATCAAGATGGCTCAACTCCATTCCATGGCAAATGACACTGTACTTTACATCTCACATCCTATTCTAATCATTGTATGTACTGACCTACAAGCAGAATTCAGTTTACTGCAGATGAATCTATTTCATCGTAAATTATTACTTAATGCATTAAAGACCAAAGTAATATTTCTCCTGCCATCCACCTTAGTGTCATCAGTATCCTGTGCCTCATCTGCTCCTGCCATTACTACCTTATTAGGGTACTCATTAGAAGTGATACATGACATAAATTAGCTTGGAATTTGGCTAAACAAATGATTATCCTGCACTATACATATGGAATCCCTCTGCAAAAAAATGAGTTAGATTTTTTTTTCTACAGGAACAAGAGCTGTTTTCCAACAGATATAAGAAAAAGAATAGTACAGCTTACCTTCCTAACTTTGTTAGAATATGCTGATCAAATGTATAGTCACTGTACCCACATCTCCATAAGTACACTGCAATGGATATACTCTATCATAGAGCCCTTCATTTTGTCACTAGTTATGCACCCAGAACTCATTATTGCAACCTATTTTTTTTATTTTTTATTTTATTGAAATCTAGGATTACAAATACCTTTGAGCAGGAACTGCTTATTTACAAAAGTTCCATGTCAAAGGAAAGGGGGGTATACATACATACAAAGGTCAACATAATAATACATAGTTACACAATAAAAAGAAGTAAGAGACTGAGGCTTAGGAAATTCCAGTAATTCAAAATGTGACAAATGTTAGGTAGCATGACATACCAGCCAAGGGCAATCTTGGAAATAAGCACTGCAGGCGAGAGGGAAGGGGGTATGCAGGTAGGAAAGCCATTGTTGGAGGGTAGAGGGCAAGGATAAGAGCTCTAAAGAGGAGGGGGGGAGGGATAAAAGTCAGGAAATGCCCTTGGGGAGGAAAGGGAGAGGGGGCAAGGGGGTAGGCAGGTAGAGGGGGGGGCAAGGCGGGAGAGGTACCTCTGTACAACGGTAGGGTGGCCATCATGATATGGTAATCAAGGCAGTTTAATTGAGCAAGTATCCCAATTTAAATACCTAGATGTGATTTTGGATCCTTTCTTTTCTTTTTCTGATGACATCAAAATTGTTTTTGTAATATTAGTCAAAAAATTGGAATTTTGTATGTTGAATGTTTTTTCCTTTGAATGCCATAAATGTATAAGCTATTGGTTCACTAATGCTTCATTTCAACTATATATTTAACTTTTTTTTGTCTTGGATCTACTGAGGTACAAACTAATTATGTTGTTTATGACAATATTTACTATTTTATTTTATTGGCTTCTGCATGTACTCACCACTGTCAGCTATATTCTCAGCTTGGTTGGTAATCCCCAATTTAATGTATACAGTATTTTTTAGGTTGTTTGATTTTTAAAAGTGTTTTTTTTTTTATTCTTCTGTTTTTTCCCCTCTTTCTGATCTTCTTTTAGTAAGGAAGTTTGAGGTCAGCTGATAGGGTTTTCTCAACGTGAGTTTTTGTAAAACTAACGCTGGATTATGAGCATTTACTGCAGCTGCTCCTCATTTTTGGAATATGTTGGTTGCTCTTAACAAGTTTTTAAAAAGTGTCTACAATTATATTTGCTTGATATATGTATTTGTAATTGTTATTGAATGTTTTATGTTGTTGTATGTCTTGTATTGTATAATCTGTCCGGGACAAGCCTGAAAAAGGACCCTCGGTCCAGTACTCTTAACCTGTAAACAAATTAAATAAAATTAAAAAATGTTAAAAAAATGCTTACTATAAGGAGGCTCAAACATTTGTATATGTGGATTTACAATGCTTAAACTAATAATCCCCTTGTTATATCTCAAATGTCACCATACAGTCCCATAATAGTTATACACTAAGGAAGTATAATTATATCCTCTTAGATACCCCAAGATATGCCACCCAATATTGAAACACAGCTATTAGTTTTGTCATTCCTATGGCATGGAACGAACTGCAAAATACCCTTAAAGGGAATCCATACATATCCTTATGAAATTGTTGTGAAGGTTACTATGAGGATCCAGTAAGTAAATTGCTAGGTTATATTTAGAAAATGTTTTCAGTAAGACAGAAAAATACATTTAAAACTGTGATGTGGAAGCATCCATTTTGTGGACAGAAAGGGTGCTGTGATGATGTCACTGCCTCACCAGCTCTAACAGTATGCAGTTAAGCAGGTTAAAACAAACTGCTCCTACAGACAGGGATCCTGTTCTATCATGAAAAGAAGCATTTGATTCTTTTCTTGCACTCTGCCAAACATAAAATCATGGGTGTTCCTCAGAATATAATAGAATCCCTGAGAGCACAGTCAAACTATTCTGACCTGCTGCACTGCGCACTGTTAGCACTGGTGAGGCAGTGTCATCATCACAACACCCTTCTTGGCCACAAAATGGATGCCTCCACATCTCTATTTAAAAAGCATTTTTCGGTGTTACTGAAAACATATTCTAAATATAACCCAGTCATTTACATACTGGATCCTCATAGTAACCTTTACAATAATTTCATAAGGAAACGTATGGATTCCTTTAAACTTACCAGTTTTGTAAGTGTTAATGTATTTAAGACTCTCTGAAGCAAGATATGCAACGTGATATGTTCATGCAAAACTACATGAATGTGGATATAATACAGTGAATGATTAATTTATCAAACAATGCTATAGTCCCTTTTTTAGATATTTTTTTTGCAACATAATTACTAGCTGGCATCCGGTTGGGTGCAATTGCTTGTGATATCTGCATTATAAATTATGCTGATTATAAATTAATTTGTATATGTCAGTTGTACTGTATTTTCCTACCTTGACTACCACTGTACCTACAGTACCTTATTGCATGCTATCCACTGCCATTATATTTCCATTATTGTATGCTGTCCAATCCAGGACATCCTTGTGAATGACCTTGCTCAATGGAGTTTCTTCCTGGTGAAATAAACTAATCTAAACTAAACTAAAGAATTCCTAAGATCATGAACTTGATCACAAACAATTTTGTGTTTTTTTTAATGTATTGCTGTACCTAACTGTTTTGTGATGGTGTTTTTTCATGATAAACCGTTATATTCTAGAGGTAATATTGTTGTAAAATAGTCAATTTAATGTTTAAACATTTCAGATGTGAGTGCATCGGTCCCAGCAGTCTTATTACTTAATTTCTAAATGGCCCAGTGTACTTCAGAGAATGTAATAGAGCAAATTAATCTGTCTTACCCAAACTAGATAGCTCAGGATGATGGCATCTCTCTATAAATGTAGACATCACCCCTTGTGTCTGAGCAGGAGTACTAAACATGTCAGTTAATTAGGAGATTGCAGTTTCTAACATCTCTTTAGGTTCTTAAACTCAGTTTCCTTCAGCATTTAGTAACCCAGAAAAAAACATTTCTTTTATTCAAGTTTTACAGAAGCAAGAGGAGGCAGTATGGTGCAGTGGGTTAAGGCTCTGAGCTGTAAATCTGGAGACCTGGGTTTGAATTCCACAGCCCCCTAGGTGCACACTGTGTGACCCTGAGCAAGTCACTTAACTTCCTTATGCTCCCAGGTTGCACCTGCAAACAAGCTTTCAGCTTAGTGTGTCTCACCTGGTAAAAATAATTGGTTAAAAAAAAAAAAAAGAAGAGGAAGGATCCAGATTCATTTCATTGCTTTGAAGTAACTGTTCATTGCTGTTTTTGTTTTAAACTTGGATTCACTGACCTACGCAGCCAGTATAGTGTTATGCTTGTGCAACTGTGTTAGCTTGGTTTTGACCATTCACACTCTCTATTCCAGAGAAATTACCACCCTGTAGGGGTATGAAGGCAAGGAAACCTCACAGAGGGTTCCACCCCTAGAGGTGCCATGCGATGATTCCCATGGCTAAAAGTACCTTAGGAATCCCCCGAAGGAGATAGTGCTGCAGCAGGAGGAGGAGGAGGGAAGGATGGTGGGGCAAAGAAAAAATGCTTCACTATGAGGCTGAGAACTGCTTATATAGCTCAGGAAGTGGGAGTGGCTGGCTGCTTGACCACTGAACTCTAGGCAAAGCCTTTCAATTGTGGGCTTTAGTGGCACTGTAATTTCTTGCTGTTTTTACTTAGAATTGTTTTTGGGCTGTTGAAAATGTAAAACCTAGTTTGGTGTGCTTTTAGTGGTGGGTGTATTCCTTAGCTGTCTTTCATTACTGCAAATCTCCACTCATGCTCCCTCCCCTGCCCCTACTCTTAATTATATGCCATATTAAATCTGATTGACAGGAGCTAAGCGCAGGGAATAACAGGGGTTATGGAGTAGGAGGGGCATCTGGGGGAGGGAGCCCACCCTCAGCACAACAAGTGTTTTGACTCATTTTTTCTTTTGTGTGTTCATTTGTTTTCCTTCTTTAAAGAAACATATCTGATGATCAGTGGTAGAATTTTTAGTGCAGTAAATTAATAAAAAGGGAAATAGGAGAGCTTCAGTAACAGACAAGTACTGGAATAACAGTACAAACGCAGCATAATGTAGAAAGTGGTACAATGCAGTGGCTGTGGGGCAGCCATATTCAGGCAGACCTCCAGGATGCTGAGGTGCTACCCTATCTGCAGGCATCTCTCTGGGCTGTGGTATGAGGTAGCCAGACTCAAAGCAGAAGTAAACTGGGTCAGGCGTACATTCACCCCTATCCAGAGACCACCCAGTCCAATTCCACTGCCTCAAAGGATACCAAGAGCAAGGAGCACAAGGATGACAGTAGACACAGGGAGGTTTAGGGTGGTGAGTCAGAGGCACATCCCAGATCCTATTCCACTCCAGAACTCATATGCCACACTGGCTAACAAGGACAACCAAACAGAGATACCCAGAGAAGTGGAAGGGAAGGATAGAGAGATCAAACAAGGAGGTGACCTCAGTGAGGAGAGCAGTGGACCCCAGAGGAGAATGAGGAAGCAAATCCTGGTACAGGACTCTATCATAAGAGGGATTCAGCTAAGAACACTGGAGGGGAAGAACAGGGAGGTGAGGTGCCTACCAGGTGCCATAGCATGGAGGAATGAGAGGAAGATCCTGGGGCTCACCGGGAAGGCAAGATGGGAGGGTGAGCTGGATGTCATTATCCACCTAGGTACTAATGTCCTGGCAAATGGGGAGCCCAAGGAAGTTCAGGATTAGTTTAGGAAATTGGGGAGGGGTTTCAAGCATGTAGCTACTTCTGTCATCTTCTCAGAAGTACTAACTGTGAGAGGAGTGGTAGAGAGTAAGGGCACATGCACAGGAACTTTAAGTCATGGTTGAAGACCTGGTGCTGTTAGGAAGGGTTTGGATTCATTGATGACTGGGGACTCACCTGGAGGGATGGAGACTTGTTCAAGCCTGTCGGCCTGCATCCATCCTGGAGGAGAATCCATGCACTCGATGATATGTTTAAATGCTACATGGACAAGCATTTAAAGTAGCCGGGGGGGTGGCAGGCCAGCAAGGAGGGTACCTAATTGCCCACCCCCCACAGCTAGCACTGGAATCAGTGAACAGGAAGAGTAGATATCTCTACAAAGCAGTGTGCAAAAGATGGAAATAAGCACTCAAGAGGTGGATAGGCAGAAAGGTGGCAAAATTAAACTGAAGGGTAGACAGCAAGGAGAACCAGGGATAAAGGACAACCAGGGAGTGGGTTGGAGTAGAACAGCTAAACAGTCCAGGCAGTTCAAATCATGGAAAGCTATATGTGCCAATGTCAGGAGCCCTGGCAACAAGATGGAGGATCTGGAGGCTGTCATGGTGCAGTCGAAGCTGGACATTGTGGCCATCACAGAGATCTGGTATAATGATAACCATGACTGGGAAATGGCCATACCTGGCTACAGTATATTCAGAAGGGACAGGGGAGGTAGGAAGGGAGAAGGGGTGATGCTTTATGTGAAAGTTGGCATAAAGGCCACAGAGATCCAGGAGGAACAAAATGGGGGAGAGATACTGTGGGTTAAGCTAGAAAGGAAAATGGGGCCAATCATCCACACAGGTGTGGTCTATAGACCACCATCCCAGGAGGAAGAAACAGATAGGAAGCTGATGCTAGCCATCCAAAGGATGGCAGACAAGGGTGAGGTGATGCTGGTTGGAGATCTCAGTATTCCAGATGTGGACTAGAGCCTCCCAGCAGCAGCATCAACCAGGAGCATATTTATCCTGGACTCCGTTCAAGGTGCCTTCTTCAAGCAACTGGTCCTGGAACCAACTTGGCAGAAGGCAATACTGGACATTGTGCTCACAAACGGGGACAGTGTGATTGGGGTAACAATGGGGGAGCACCTGGGGAACAGTCACTACCAGTCACTGTGGTTTGACATCAAAGAAGGAGCAGAACCAAACCGCACAAAAACACGTACCCTGGATTTTAGGGGGGCAGACTTTGGGAAAATGGGGAGATGCTTGAAAGAGGCATTAATGGGAATGGGGCTAGAATCGAGGTTGAGGAACAGTGGGCAATATTTAAAATTGGGATTACAAGAGCAGCAGGGTTATGCATTAAGCAGGTTAGCATGGGGAAAAGGAAGAAGAGGCCATTATGGTTTTTCAAGGAGGCAGGGGAGAAAGTGAAAGCCTAAAAGACTGCATTCAGGCAATATAAATGACACAGGCAGAAGAGGATAGGGAGAAGTACCAGAAGAAGCAAAGGGAGGCAGAGGGGTCTAAGGGAAGCCAAAGCTCAGACAGAAGAGCGCATTGCAAAATCAGTGGGTACAGGGGGCAAAACCTTTTACAGGTACATAAGTGAAAAAAGAAAGGGCAAGGAAGGGATAGTAAGACTGAAGGGGTAGGATGGGGGTTGTGTGGAGGATGACAACAGTAAAGCTGAAATATTGAACAGGTATTTCTGCCCAGTCTTAACTGAGGAAGATGAGGGTAATGGGCCTAAAGGGAGTACAAGGGTTGGGAATGGTGCAGAAATGGATACAAGTCTCTTTACATGAGAAAGGGTCCTGAAGGAACTGTAAGGAATAAGAGTTGATAGACCAATGGTTCCAGATGGGGTGCACCGAAAGGTCCTAAAAGAACTAAGAGAGGTAGTGGCTAAGCCTCTGGCAATTCTATTTAGCTGATCACTGCAAGCAAAGGAGGTACCCAAAGACTGGAGGACAGGATATGTAGTCCTCTTATACAAAAGCAGGAACAAAGAGGAACTGGGGAACTACAGACCAGTCACACTCACCTCAGTAGTGGGGAAGATCATGGAAGCACTACTGAAGGAGAGACTGGTGCAACATCTGGTTGCCAATGGACTTCAGGACCCAAGGCAGCATGGTTTTACTAGGGGGAGGTCATGTCAGACCAACCTCTTTGAACTTTTGACTGGGTGATGAGGGAGATGGATCAGGGGAGGGCAGTGGACATGGCCTATCTGGACTTCTGCAAGGCCTTTGACACTGTGCCACACAGAAGGCTATTAAACAAACTAGGGAATATTGGAGTGGGCAGGACAGTAGTGCAGTGGGTAGGTAACTGGCTGGGCAGCAGGACACAGAGGGTGGTGGTAAATGGCTGTCACTCCACAGAGTGAAGAGTGACCAGTGGGGTACCACAGGGATCAGTGCTGGGACTGGTCCTATTCAACATCTTTATCAGTGACATTGTGCAGGACCTAGAAAGCAGAATTTCCCTATTCGCTGATGACTCAAAGCTCTGTAACAGAGTGGGCATGGTAGAGGGTGTAGGCAGAATGAGGAGGGACCTGCAGAAACTTGAACAATGGTCAGGGCTTTGGCAGTTGAAATTTAATGCAAAGAAGTGCACAATAATGCATATGGGGCACAAAAACCCTGGAACAACATATCAGTTGGGGGTGAGGATATTGCATGCACCATGCAGGAAAGGGATCTTCGGGTTATCATTTCTAATTACCTTAAGATAGGGAAACAGTGCGACAAGCCAGCAGATAAAGCAAATAGGATGCTGGGATGCATAGGCAGGGGGATCACCAGCAGGAAAAGGGAGGGCATAATTCCACTATATAAGACACTAGTGAGGCCCCACCTGAAGTACAGTGTACAGTTCTGAAGACGTTACCTATGTAAGGACATAGGGTAGAGAAGGTTTAGAGGAGGGCAACAAAGATGGTGCATGAATTGCATCACAAGTTCTATGAGGACAGGTTGAAGGACCTAAATATGTACTCCCTGGTGGAGAGGAGAGAGAGAGAAGAGATATGATAGAGACATACAAGTATCTTACAGGGAGGAACAGGGTGCAGGAATACACTATTTTTAAGTGAAAAAGATGTTCCAGGACTAGAGGGTATGGGATGAAGTTGGAGGGAGGGCAATTCAGAGGAAACGTGAGGAAGAATGTCTTCACAGAATGGGCGGTGGACAAGTGGAACACCTTGCCAGAGGAAATGGTGATGGATGAAACAATCACGGGATTTAAGAATGCATGGGATAGACACAAGGGAATTCTGGAGGTCAGGAGTAAAGGGTAACAGACTTCTAGAAAAACATAAAGTGAACTTATAAGCTGAAATGGGAAGACTGGGTGGGCCGTAGGCCCTTATCTACCGACAGTGTCTATGTATCTATGTACAACTTTCATAAATATCACCAGATGCTTCGAGGCTTTTGTGTATCATATTTTTGTCCTACCAACAGAGATACTGCTCTATCATACTATAGGCACTAGGACTATTAGTCACTGGATTTAAGACCGCAGGCATTTGGTTGCAGTTTAAATGTCGTCCAATCATTTGGTCCCAGGAGTAAGCGTCATGCAAATGTTGCCGCAGGTTTAAATCGGTGACGATTTGTCCTATGTGTCAAGTGCCAGCAATGTCATTTTTTTCATACCCCGTCTCTGTATTCAAACCCCCACCTTTCCTCTAAATTTCGTTAGTGCTGTCTCCCAGATGGGGTTATGAATCAAACAGCTGCTATTTGGTCACACATGCTGGTACTGTAATAGATCGCTTTTCCAATGGGAATCTGTATTTGTCAGAATGTTTCTGCCATTCCTTCCATTCACCTAGAGTTCAACAGCATGACAGCACCTGCTCAATTTGAAGGTTTTGTTTACACAATTATAGCACCATACCAGAGCGAGCATTATTGTTAAAGCCCCAGCACTGGGACCAGATGGCATTCATTCCAGGGTGCATAATCAGGTGGCAGAGATCTTAGCACCATGCCTGAGCGAACATTATTGTTAAAGCCCCAGATCGCAGACATTCAATTATATACCATAGTAGTAGCATAATTGATCACCTGTGATTGGCAATTGGTAATTGAATTCTTGATAGAACCTGCTATATAATGATTTATATAATTTGAGCATTAGTCTCACCTGTATATATGTTACTTATGGTCTCAAAGCACTGCTGAGGTATTTTCGAAATAGAGTTTATTCAAAGTCAGAAAGGAAAGCCAAAGCTTGCTCTTGATAATTTTATACTAAGGAGAAGGATGGATTGGAAAATAAGATCATTTGGAAATGTGAGATGCGAAGCTGCAGGGTGAGACTACACACTGTTGGTGATGCTATTTGAAATCTTCGACAGAGCACAACCATGCCCCTATACACGGCAAGGTTGTGGTAGATGCAGCAAAAGCAAACATTAAGCGCAGGGCAAGAGAGAGAGATGAGGAGCCAACACGTGGTGTTGTTCATCGAGGATTGCAGGAGGTGGATGCTCGACATGCACACCTTCTTGCATCACAGACACCTTGAGGAGAGGTGTTCATAGACAGAGACAGCTATGCAGCACTAATGAGCACTGCAATATTCAGGAATATGCAAATACAATTAGCAATGAACCTTTTTTATGTGTAAACGAGGACATTATAATATTTGCTAGTGATGATGACCTTAGATGTTTATCGCAGAGTGGTCATTGGTTTTGCGACAGTATATTTAGTGTTGCACCACGGGAAGATGATCAGATGTATACCTTGCACACATTAGTAAACGGTGTAAACCATCCATGTGTGTATGCCCTTCTCCCTGGACATAGTGAGGCTGTGTACCTTAAGTTCTTTAAACACTTAGAGGTATTAATGTCTGCAAAACTTAATGCGCTAAGTATTATGCTAGACTTTGAACTTGCTGCCATTAATGTGTTACAGAAGATTGTTCCAAATGCAGACCTCAGCGGGTGCAATTTTCATCTGGGACAAGCTTTGTGGTACAATATTCAAAGTGCTGGTTTGCAACAGCATTATATCAAGGAGGAAGAGTTTGCACTGAAAGTTCGGTGCTTACTTGCGTTGGCTTTTGTACCGCAACAGTTTGTACAAAAATACTTTGAAATGCTACAGGATGATGACAGTTTTTCAGATCTTGAAATAATCCTCGATACATACATTGGAAGACCAAACAGAACAAGAAAAAGTAAACGTCAGCCACGGTACCCAATCTCATTCTGGAATCAGTACGACCGTGTTGTTAAAGATCTTCCACGTAGTAATAACTCCGTTGAAGTGTAGCACCAAGCATTTGCAAGAACTGTGACGATTGCACATCCCACTCATGCTAGACTGGCTCGCAAATTGAGGGAAGAACAGCATGCTGTTTCTCTGCAGCGAAGACAACTGGAGCTTGGACAGGATCCACCGAGAAAAAATAATAAATACTTGAGGCTGAACAAAATTTATAAAAACATACGTGGTGACTTCACAAGCCGTGAACCTAAGGAATACCTTTCTGACATAGCAAGTGTCCTTGAAATAAATGTTGTTTAAAGGATTTTTAATAAAGCTTTTATTGAACTTAGGATTTTACTGATTTTAGCACAAAGTGTGATGCTGACGTTTGAGTGACCTGAAGTTTGGACCATTTTAATAAAGATTTTACTGATTTTAGAAGTTTTTAAAGCACCAGCTCCAAATGCACAAAGCACAAGAACCCATGCATAATCCAGTTTCACAAAACAATCAAGTGCCCATTTTTAAAGCACCAGCTCAAAATAAATATGAAATGCACAAAGTACAAGAACCAATAATTAATCCAGTATCACAACACACATAAAGCAGAAACTCCAAATAAGCACTAACAAGTTCGAATGAGAAAGCACAGTTCCTGCTGACCAGACCAGTGCCCTGAAGTTATAACCATTTTAATAAACCCATACATAAAGCACAAAATCCAAATAAGCACTGTGCAAATGTTGCTGTTCGAATGGGAATGTGCAATTTTGCGATTTTCATACCCCCTCTCTGTATTCGAACCCCTACCTTTCCTCTAAATTTCATCAGCGCTGACTCCCAGAAGGGGTTCCGAATTGAACAGCTGCTATTTGGTCACACATGCTGGTACTGTAATAGATCGCTTTTCGAATGGGAATGTGCAAAGCTAAGAGAACAGAGCATACCGAGATGTTCTAGTGGGCTGCTAACAGGGCGACATTTCAACCACGACTATATGAGACACGTGACTTTAACGAGCAATAGTATTTTGACCATTCGATGGTTTTACCACAATATTATGTCCGTGACATATTGTCCGGGAACTATTCATCTGCTTTCACATGCTATAGGGTTCTCATTTCATCTTTGAGCTGAGAAATCCATTTTTTGTAATGTGTGTGGGCTGATCTAGCCTGAAATAATAGAACAGCTAATGTATTCCTTAAATCCAGATATTTATGATATTTTTCTCTACTTTTTTGGACAGAAGCTTGGAGAAAAAAGGATTTTATGTCACATTTAGTCTCTTCCTAGTTTCCACAAATCTAGAGTTATCACATATCAACAATTCTCTTGCTGCTAATAAACTTAACAGGGAGTGATTGATAGCTCTATCTTCCAATAGAAAATTATTCAGTATCCAAATATGTTTAGGTGAATCAACAGATGGCTGAGGTCCTAAATAGAGGAGGGCAAAGTGCCTAAAATTTGCTATGTGTAGTGTTTCACGTAGAACCCCAATTTTGCCTGATGTGTAGGATAGCGAAGAGAATAACTTTGCATCTCAAAGTAATGCAAATTTCCCTTTATTCTCTGTAGACTTCACATTACTTCACCTTGCTTTTTTGGCTCTTTGAGGCAAATTCTGCAGTGATTCATGGGATTTAAGTTCACAAGCGCTCTATTATTTTGCACAGCATCAATTCAGCGTAGTGTGTGTAATAGAAAACTGGAGACAGTTTACTCTCAGAGCTGTGAGATTCAAACCATTGAAAAACCTTTAAAATGCTTTTTTGGCACAAAATGTTGCATCCAAACTTAGCACATCAATTGTAGTAAACCCTTATGTGTTTATATCATCAAGCATTTAGTGATTACAAAACAGTAATCCAGTTGATATTTATGGTCACCAGTAATTACATTCTTATAATTCACTCACTCACAACACTACCCCGAAAAAATTTAAATTTTACAGTACCACATTGGACAGTGGCACATATGTATGGCATGTAAATGTGACCATGGCCAACACATTGGTGAAGGGGAGACATTCAGTATGTGTGATGATGGTTCCCTGCAAAGGAACAACACAACAGACTGCTTACAACAAAAACAAGATTCAATACAAATTAAATTGTAGTGTGCCTGAAAAAAACATGACTATGACATATACAATAACTGACCATCGTTGTATGAATACACACACATAGGGCAGTATAATGTCAGCGCAGTAGAAGAATTTTCCAGAACATCAAAGTATAGTTCAACCCATGGTCATCTGTGGCTATTGCCATTTAGTAACACACTGTACATCAGCAGCAGTAGGATACATAAGGACAATAGCAGCAGCAGGCACCAGCAAGCCATTTTCTTAGTTGGGACCCTCATGCAGAGTTCTGGCTGAAGGTGCACGCTTCAAGCATTGTGTCTAAAAATATTTGTGACTTTTCTGAGCAGTTTTTCATATAATTGTTCTTTATCAGGATTTTTCATGACAATTAAACAGCAGCAGCAGGCTCCAGCAAGCCATTTTTATGTTTGCTTGCGCGCATGCGCAAGAAACATCTTGGGACAATAGGACTTGCTGGTGGTGTGTGCCTGCCCTTGCCAATGCAGTTCTCAGTCTGCGGGGTGCATCCCGTATGCACCAATGGAACTGCAAGCTGTCTATGAGGGCAGATTCAGAGCACTGGTCTTGACCTGAAAGAAAAGGTCCATTGCAATCAGTGGCGAAAACGTGTCTCCACTTTACATACCTAATGTGCTACTCTTCCTTTTCTTGGCATGCCCCACCGTGACTCCGACACCCATCAGAGTACGCAGCATTTGTTCTGTGGATGTGCCGTGGTCATCTGCGGCCGAGAGAAGACAGTGGGAGACACACAGATTTCCTTTGCCCCTCCTGCGCATACACACACACACACAGTTCTGCAAAAGCCATCGTGGGGTAGATTGTAGCTGTATTAAAGTGTTTAATAGAGAGAACAAGGACTGGAAGAATTAAAGAGAGAGGCGGCAGATGTCTGCTCAGTGTCCTCCAGTGTCCCACTGTCCCCTGAATTTGTCACTCTCCGAGAGAGAGAGAGAGAGAGAGAGGCGGCAGATGTCTGCTCAGTGTCCTCCGGTATCCCACTGTCCCCTGAATTTGTCACTCTCTGAGAGAGAGAGAGAGAGAGAGAGGTGGCAGATGTCTGCTCAGTGTCCTCCGGTGTCCCACTGTCCCCTGAATTTGTCACTCTCTGAGAGAGAGAGAGAGAGAGAGAGGCGGCAGATGTCTGCTCAGTGTCCTCCGGTGTCCCACTGTCCCCTGAATTTGTCACTCTCTGGAGAGAGAGAGAGAGAGGCGGCAGATGTCTGCTCAGCGTCCTCCAGTGTCCCACTGTCCCCTGAATTTGTCACTCTCTGAGAGAGAGAGAGAGAGAGGCGGCAGATGTCTGCTCAGCGTCCTCCAGTGTCCCACTGTCCCCTGAATTTGTCACTCTCTGAGAGAGAGAGAGAGAGAGAGAGAGGTGGCAGATGTCTGCTCAGTGTCCTCCGGTGTCCCACTGTCCCCTGAATTTGTCACTCTCTGAGAGAGAGAGAGAGAGAGGCGGCAGATGTCTGCTCAGCGTCCTCCAGTGTCCCACTGTCCCCTGAATTTGTCACTCTCTGAGAGAGAGAGAGAGAGAGAGAGAGGCGGCAGATGTCTGCTCAGCGTCCTCCAGTGTCCCACTGTCCCCTGAATTTGTCACTCTCTGAGAGAGAGAGAGAGATACAACTCCAAGCCTCTGGACATTGGAACACTGCACCACACAATGTTTTTTTTTAATTCCCTGTCTTCACAGGCTGGCACTTGTTTTTGTACAGCTGATTTTAGTTGGAAAAAGCAAACTCAAAGGCGCTTTTTCTAAGTTAGGAAGGAGTGATGGGAGTGAGGGAGAGAGAGAGAAACAGACACTGCACATTCACTTGTAAGTTTTAGTCCCTCTCTCTCTCTCTCTCTCTCTCTCTCTCCGCTCACCACGGAGGGCATACAGTAGCTTCTCTAATTAATATTTAATTTTTTAGCCTGCAAAACAGGAGGAAATCAAAGAACTCGCATCTTAAAATCCCGACAGCTTAATGACCAACTCTGAAATACCGATGAATTCCAAGTATCGATGCATGTATTCCCGACTGTTAAAATCTCATATCCCAAAATACCAAGATAGTTGCTACATGTTAAATAACAAGAAATACTAAATCTCAATTTTCTGCTGAAATACTCCCTCAAAGCTGTAACCTTAAGACATTACTTTTCCTCCAGTCCACATGAACAAGTTACTGCACATTTTTTAACTGAAACAAAACTCCATTTTTGATTGACATACTCCCTCAAACTGGCAAGCTTGCTACCGGTGCAAATCGGCCTAAACTGCTGAGGCATCTGGCATCTTGCACACAAAACAGTTCAATATTTCAATAAATGCCCCTCACCCCCAGTCACCAATTAACATCATGATGTGCACACCAAACTTCTAGCTGAAGACACCATATGCCATGACGTCCTCCTCGGTCTTCCAGTAACAGCAACCATCTCTGGTAAGGCAAGGTAATGTAAATGTAAATATGTTTACTGTTAACGGTTTATAAAATATTGCTGGAGGCTGGATATTCAGGAACTGGAGCCAGATTAAGTAAATCCCCTTTCTTTTTTCCAGCAACTATCGGAATGCCTCCAGTTTCTCCCCCTCTCCCCACTACTGTCTCAGAGCTGGCTCAGTCTGACAGCAGCTGTGTGCTGAAATACTCCCTCCAACATGCAAACTATCACCGACCCAACAGTATGGTGCAGCGAGTAAATAAACAAAAGGATTGCTACTCCATGCAACGATAGATATCACCCCCACACACACACACACTCTGTCCTTTTAAACACCTCGCAACAACTATCGGATGTGCATCAGTAAGACCATTTGTATTTTGCGAAATGGGATTTCAATTACCAGGTATAGGAGCATCGGTATTATGATTGGAGTGGGATATCAGAGGAAAATGTACCAAACCCAAATAAAAAGCAAAACAAGCAGTCAGCCTCATTGAGCACCTGCCTTCTAGATTATCGTTCAACAGATGTCCGTCTCCAACAACATCAGTTCATCAGTGTCTTTTCTGTATTTATCTATGTTTATTACAGTTGCTTTTTGTTGAAAACAAAACTGTAGGCCACTTTCTCCTAAGACATGAGCGAGGGGGGAGACAGTGAGAAGGTATGTGAGAGAGAGAGAGAGAGAGTGAGAGACTTTACTAATTCTCTTGTAAGTTTCGGCGTCTCTCTCGTCTCTACTCCTGAAGTTATATGACAACTTTTCTAATGATTTTTATATCCTACAAAATAGGGGGGATCAAAGAATTCTTTCCCTGTATGTTTTTCTTAGAGATTAGCATAAAAAGCAAAAGGAGCAGTCAGTTTCCCGTAGCACCCACTTGCTAAATATGCAGTGATTCGGAAAGCAGGTGGCCGGGTGAGCTACGTGGGGTACAGTACATCCTCCTCTTTTGACTAAAATCAGTTTTCAAAACCAAGGTTGTGTGCTGCACATCCACAATGAGCTGACACTTTTCACACATACTTGGCTCATTGGCCAATGGCCCGACGTCTGCCAGAAGAGCACAACACAAACAGGGGAAGGGGTGGGGTTACTCTGTTTACTTGGGGGAAAATGTAGGCACCTTTTCTAGTAGCACTGTGGGTGCCCAGCCCCCTAATACAGAAGTTCTCATCATCCTCCTCCCCTCGCTTATGATTTCTATTAACAACTCATACCATGAAAGCTCTGTATAGTTTGCAATTTATTTAAAACAAGTCAGCTGATGTTACATCGATATCCAGCATTTGTTTGGCAAATTAAAACTTTACAATAAGATCCAAAAGATTAGCTTTAATCGCTTGCAGGACATGCCTTGCCTAACATTTCAATAAACATAGCAACATCTGTCGCCGTCCACCTCACAGTCCCACAAAAGCAGACACCATCCACCTCACGGTCCCAGGAAAGCCAATGTGGGGGTAGATTGTATCTGTATTGAAGTATTTCATATTTTATTTTCCCTTCTTGTAGGCAGTCAAGATGCTGTTCTCCAAAGCACCAAGCAAAAACTATGATTATGACTACGACTCCATAAAGCATTACTTTTACTGCGAGGACGAGAAGGGAACCTTCTACCATCAGCAGAGCCAGAAGCAGCTGCCAGCTCCCAGCAAAGCAAAGCTGCTGCCCACTTCTCCATGGTTCCTCAGCCACAGGTTGAGTTTCAGCCTCTTTCCCTCCACCACTGACTAGTTAGAGATGGTCTTGGAGTTCCTGGGGGTGACCTGGTTAATCAGAGCTTCATCTGCGATCTGGAGGATGACCCCTGCCTCAAGTCCATCATTATCCAGGACTGTATGTGGAGCAGCTTCTCAGTCACTGCCAAGCTGGAGAAGGTGTTCTCCACGAAGCTTTCCATACTGCAAGTGGCTGGGATAGAGCTAATGATGAAGTCGATGCCGGCTCTGACAACAAGCTCTAATAGCTGATATCTGCAGGATCTTGGCTCTGGCATGCTCTCAGTGTCTGAGTGCATCAACCCCTCTGCTGTGTTCCCTTTCCCCCTGAGCGACCCTTCTCACAAACACTACAAGATTGCCCCCAACTCTTCTGAACATCCTGTGAGTTCCGTGGAGTATGAAACTCCACCCAATACCAGCAGCAGCGATTCGGGTAAGTTACTGCCTAATTAATTATACAAACACTTTTTATTACCTTTTGCCTAATGTTTTAGTGGAACAGTCTGTACTAGGTGTGCAGCAAACCTGCAGTACTTGCGCTTCCTGGGTGGTTGAAAGCCTCTCAACCCACACAGGGCATGTGGTGGTTGCACTTTTACCACACACCCACAGCGTATTATTCTTCACAGCATCTTGTAATGACCAAGCTCCCAGATGTACTGGGATTCCCAGGGAAAATGCTACAGTTACCCATATGGCCTTACCCTTGAATTAGTCTTGCATGAAAATGGAGTGATTTTGGCCCTCTATGACATATTATTATACATAATTTGTAGGAACATCATGCCTGGGGTTGGAAGTATCAAACATCTGGAAACCCATGAAAGGAAGTGGTAAAGTGTTTACGCTATTTCTACTAGTTTGCAGACATGTCACTGCTTGTTTAGATCTTTTAGGTGTAATTGAGGGGTATTAGTAACACAAACATCAATGAAGAGAAGGTGATGCCGGTGAAAGTAAAAAGGTAGTGAAGTGTTCAGGAGCAACTCCACTAATGCCTGCTCTGCAGTCTTTTGGATTGTTGCAGGCGTATCCTATTGCCCACGTGATCTCAGATGCGCAACATAAAAACTCGTTTTTTTTAAATAAACATAGCGCTTTATTTTCCACTCATCTGAGTAAACAACAGTAATCTTAAGGTTAGGAAAAGGACACAGTTATAGCAAGCCACAGTAATCTTGAGCCTTAGTTAGGAAAAGGACACAGTAGTGTATGTTTTCCTTGCCCAAGAGAGCTATATTTTTCCCCTGATCTCAGGGCTAATTAAATATAGTAAAAGGAAATGTAACAAAAAATTACTTGCTGGGAAAAACATACTCCCCTTTGGGGACTAATATCATTCTAAACAACTGTATATATGGTAGGATGCATCTCCTTGAATCAAGTTGAGCAATTCAGCTAATTATAAAAAGGCCTACCTTTGTAGAGTAGAACAACAGGGATCCTGGTGTGCTTGTAGCCTGATCAGATGCACAATTTGAACTGGAGAGCAGGGGTTTCTGGGACCTGGATATACAAGAAATTTGATCCTAGAGTCATGTGCATCACCTAGCCTATCTGGTGGGCTGAAACCCAAGAGGTAATGTATGGAGTGCCATGCATGGTCAACCAATCACAATTGTTATTTCCTTTTTAGCCACATCCGATTTGGGATTACATTGCCAAAAAATATCAAATTAGAAATGTGTTTGTTCTACTTAATTAGAATCACTGGGTTCTGCTCTTTTATCTGTACTGAAGTGTTATGATGTTGACTAGAGGCTGTGACATAAGCATTATCAAAATTGCTGGAGTTGCTCCAGTGTCTATATCAGTGTCCCCTCCCCGAAGTGTTAAATTTCACTCTTGTCAGTCATTTGTGGTTGTGTAACAATTTCTCAGGCTCTTGAAATCTCTTCTGGATGGTAGGGTTCAATGCTGTTACATTATTCTGTATGAACCATATTATGCGTACAGCCCTACAGAACAAAACTCTTTCCATACCACTGCGAGATAACATCAAACACCCCAGAGCAGAGCAGGAGCAGTCTCTGATGTCCTCTCACCCAGTGATGGAAATGTCAGCCTTGTGTGTGATTGTCCAGACATTCTTTTGTATAGTATGTGTTTCAATTTACTTTCTCTGTCTTTATTTTTAATGTTTTTACACACTTTTCTGCAATGTAGAGGAACTTCTTTAGAGAACCCTAGGCTGGTATTCCCCTAATCCCTCCTTGGGTACCTCTCAAAGTGCCACTTGGACCCACCTCCATCGTGCCTCGGCCTACCCCTCTGGGCGGGAAGAAGGGAGTCCCAAATCCCCCCTCCAATTCATTATTGAGTATCAGGAGGTCTGCTGTGGCTTCTACAAAGAGCCCTGTTATGGGTTATCTGGAGCAGCCGGGTCTCATTTACGTCCATAGCGATAGTGTATTTTCCTTGTTTCTGGCCCACCCCTCAGGATGTCAGCACACCAGGAGAGCCAAAGGGTGGAGTATGTCATTACGTGCAAACGCTCCTGCTCCTGGCCGACGTCCTCCCTCCCTTCTTCCATCTGTCCCACTGCACCTCCACCAGTGGTCACCCAGGTGGCAGTAGAGTGGTGGGACAAGCAGACCACCCTCCCTTGAGGAGGAGATCAACCTCTGGGTGCTCAATCCTCCTCTCCCTGGCTGGCCCTCCAGCTTCCCAGGTCCGTTCCCAAACCCGGGTCACTGGCACCGCAAGCAGTAATCCTACCGCTGTGCCGGCCGGCAGGAGCATACTTTCTCTGTCTTGAACTGTATTCCACTAAATGGGGACAAACAGGTTAGGATTCAAAAGGGGTAGTGTGATTTAAAACAACAGTGCAACAGAACCTGGGCAAAAATTTGACCCCACCTTTTTTCATTGCAAAAGATTCCAGCAATTTTCCAGTTTATTTTGGTACAATTTTCTAATTCTACCAACATTTGATTTTTATAAATGTTTAAATTTATTTTTTTCTTAAAAAAAGATTGCCACCACATTTTCCATAGAAATAACATTGTATACTTGGCAAGGGTTAGTACAGAAGTAAATAAAAAAAGTTTCATGGTACACAGCATAGGAGGTACCTAGACAAGTACATTTGACAGGTATGCTTATATCGTTCTTAATTGTTTAGTTCAATTCAATTCAATTCAATCTTTATTTTTATAGTGCCTTTCCAAACCAAGGCGATGTACATAAAACCAAGTGCAACAGTACACATAAGATTAAAAACAATAAAACAAATTATCAATATTTTGGGAAGGCTAAATTAAACAAATAGGTTTTTTAACTCAATTTTAAACCTGTCAACAGTCAGGCGTTCTCTCAACTGATGATGTAGAGAATTCCACAGGGTCAGAGCTGAGAAAGAAAAAGCTCAAGAACCAGATGTCTTCAGTCATACCGTGGGAGTCTCTAGCAATCCCTCGTTGGCGGAATGGAGAGGGCAGAGGGGGAAGTAGGGTACAAGGAGATCTTGCAGGTAGCCGGGTCCCTGATCATGTAGGGCTTTAAAGGTTAGCAAACCAACCTTAAAGGTGATCCAAAACTGAACAGGCAACAAGTGCAGTTCGCAGAGCACAGGCATAATATGACTGGTCCTCGAAGTCCCAGTCAGAAGCCTGGCTGCCGCATTCTGCACCAGCTGCAAGTGGTGGATATCAACCCCTGGTAGCCCTAGGTAGAAGGAATTTCAGTAATCAAGACAGGTGGTGACAAAGGCATGGACCAATGTTGGAAGATTATCTGGAGGAACCAGGTGTTTCACCCGGGCAATATACCTAAAATGATAAAAAGATGATTTAACGACTGCTGAAACCTGAGGCTTTAGAGTCAAACCATTATCAAAAACAATGCCCAGGTTTTGTACATGGTCTGAAGTAATGAACTGTATACCACCAAGCAACAAACCTGATGGTTGTCCAGCCTCTAAACCCACCCACAGAAGACCAGGGTCCCCTACCAGAACTTCAGTCTTATCTGGATTCAGTCTCAACCAACTGGAACTCATCCAAGTTCTGATCTCAGCAAGGCAATTATTTAGCACAAGAAGCGCATCATTTTGTCCTGGCAGAAAGGACATATACAGCTGAGTATCATCTGCACAGCAGTGAAAACTCAGACTTGTAGCTGAAACTAGCTTTTTTTAGATAATGTTTCGTTGTTGTGCTGCTTTAAGTAACAGCTCAGTGAGCTGGTAATATTTTGTTTGTCAATCATTTAACAAACCAGTTTACTTGGGGGCTCAGATATTCAAAAGGGTTGCTCCATGCGCAGCAGGGTTGCGCATGCGCACGTCCTACATTGCGCCATTCTGCGATATTCAGCAGGAGGCAGTTTGGCCACTGAAAACAGGCTGAGCAACAGCGCAATGCAAATGAATGCGTGCTCAACATGAGGGGGAGGAACCATGCATAAACTGCACAACCCGATATTCAGTCGGGCTGTGCAGAGTTATTACAAGCGCTAACCCAACTCGCCTGCACAACTTTGAGCCCAAAAAAAAGGATCAAGTTGAGGCCACCACAGGGTGAGCTGCTGTGTTGCAGGGCGCAACAGCAGCTGCCACCCGTGGCTGCCTAACTCAATCCCTATGCCCCCACCAGCCCAATAGTGGGCAGTATGTATCAGACACCCCCAAACATCTCCCAATGCCCGATCGCGGGCAGTATGTATCAACACCTCCCCCAAACATCTCCCAATGCTCACAAATCTGGACTGTCATATGCGGTATGGGCTGCGCCCATTGGCTCTAGCTCTGCATAACGGGCATACATGCAGCCTCAACAGTCAGTCAGTGGCCAGGCGGCGGGCGTGGCGGTGGATGCTGCCGCCCGCCGCCCGGGGGGAGAGCGGGGTGGAGGGGCTTCATGGGTGGGTGGGTGGGGGACACTAGACACCAGGGAGATGTTTGGGGGTAGTCACTGGACATTCTGCCCGCGATCGGGCATTACGTCCACTGGACCACCAGGGAGATATTTGGGTTGGGGGCTTTTACATTCTGCCTACCATCGGGCACTGGGGGGTTGTTTCACGTTCTGTCCGTGATTGGGCACTGGGGGTTGTCTTGATACATACTGCCCGCGATCGGGCATTGGAGCTAGTTTGGGGAGGTGTCTTGATACATACTGCCCAGCGATCGTGTCAGGGAGATGCTTGGGCGGGTGTTGTCTGCATACATACTGCCCGCGATCGGGCATCGGGAGATGTTTGGGGGTGTTGTCTGCAGACATACTGCTGATCAGACTGCAGTGCGCGTCCCCGATGGCTGCTGCCTGGCAGGCGCCAGGCGCGAAGTCCTCGGGATCGGCGCACCTACATGCTAATACGCATGCAAATGGGGCCCTAATCGCATGCAAATGCCCCCGCCTTGCATGAATTATGGCCCCATTTGCATGTCACCTTTTGAATATCGGAAATTAGTGCATGGCGCAATGGTACTTGGCGCCACCTAAGTTTAATGCTCAACTCTGACAACTTGCGGTGGCGCAAGTTCCACTGCGCCATGCACAGTGGCAGTGGCTGGGGGGTGATATTCAAAGGAGTTGCTCAATAGCGCAACTCCTTTGAATATCGCCCCGTCCACACCCCTGCGCACTATTTTGAGCAGCGCAAGGGCTTGCGCCTCAGAATGGCGCAGTTTGAATATCCGGGCCGGGGTGTTTTCAGTCTTGCAGACCTTCCTTATGAGGGACTTGCAGTGTAGCATGATGCATCTTAATAGACATTAGATGTTCTGTTCTTGTACCATAGTAGCGACATAGCTGATGTGGTACAACAGCATTCTGACATCACTGCTGTGGTTCATCAGCACCTTCAAATTTACAGATTTCCATACACAACACTAGAACACATACAATAGTGTCAGATGCTATTATACTACAGCAGTGATGTCCGCATGTCAGTCTTGTCACTAGATATGTCACTATTGTGCTGCAGGATCATCAAATCTAATGTTTACTGAGATGCCTCTTGTTACACTGCAAGCCACTTCATAAGGAAGATATCAGCTGGACTGAAAAACCCAAATTGAACTCCTTTGTGAAAAGATGAACTACTAGAAATGTTGCCAGCTCTAGTAGCTATTCATTTAATCTTTGCTCGTTTCTGTTTATTTGACCACCGTTCAAGACACAGACAGAAGGTACATACAGTCTATAACAAGGAATGGCAACCACATGCAGTTAGTATGTTTCCATCTCAAGGAGAAACTGCATCATACCTCTAGAGCATTGCTCTTGATCTATGTTGTCTCACTTCTCAATGAAAACACAGCTTTGCATGTGTGGAAGTCCGTACAGAACTCTATGTAAGTTATGTAAATATCAGCTGACTGGGGGAGTCCTAGCAGCTAGACTGTAGCTACAGAAAAGTTTTGAAGACTGTGCAGATATGATATGTGGATCTTAGTTGGCAGGCTGGCCTGCTTTTTTCAGGGATGGCTGGGGATCTTAAAAAAACAGCTGGGTGGGGGCTTACTGCTAAGAGTAAGCTAAAACAAATTCAGCACCAACTATACCCCCTCCCCAGAAGTCCACACACATATGGTCGAGGGCTGCAGTCACTTTTGGGAAGGGGGGCTTAAACTCTTGAGGAAACAAAGACATGTCACATGACACAAAGATGTTGTCTAAACATTTATTGTACAGCCAAAAATGGAGAGAGACAACATAAGCCAGCTTCAGACAAGTTTCAGGGTGAACAGTATATAGTTAGTATAGGGTAGGAGGGAGTCAGGAAGAAGTAGGCAGGCTAAAGGGCCAATGCTGGAGGGTAGAAGTGGGAGGCAAAAGTGCAAGGTGGATGGGCTGGAGGGCCCCATACTGAAAGTGCCAATAGAGAGGGGAAGGGGTGGGTGAGGCAGTGTAGTGTGGGGGGGGGTAAGGGCTGAGAGTGAGGGAAACTGGTGCCAAAAAAGTGGAGCTTTAAGGGAGGTTACAGGTCACCTTCGACTAGGATAAAATGAGGAGGCAGTTACTTAGGAGAAGCAGTCACACTGAGTGGAAGAGGTGAGGAATAGTCAGAGTTGCCTTTTAAATAAGGGTGCATGATGGGACACGGCACCAGGAGGAGTGTGCATGGAAGCATGTGTGTTCCATCCACTGACATCATTGCACACCCCACATGCAAGGGGGACCAGAACAGGGAAAACAGCACCAGGTCACAGTGGCTTGATGGCCATCTCCGTGGGAACAACCGGCTCTGAGAGCACCACAGTGCATTACTGAATCCGGTGCTGGTGGACAAGCATGGGGGGGGCTATCCACCACCCCACCATGCGGGGCAAGCCATAGGAGTAGAAGCTGTGGGCCCAAATAGGAGCTGGGGTCCTCAGGATGGCAGCCGGAGAACTTAGGATGCCAGGACGCAGGTAGGCAGACTGGGGACAAGGAAGAAAAAGAACTAACAAAAAAAATTGATGACCAGTTATTATATAAATAATAATTGCAACTCTATCATGAAGAACAGTGTGGTAATCTTCAGAGTTCTTTGCTTGACATCCAAATTTCACAAGAGCAGCGAAGAATGAGGAAGATTACCACTACCTGTTCATCATGATAGAGTAACAGTTGTTATAATATGTATGTGTGTATGTAGTACCTACCATGTCAGCAAGAAGGCAATAATGAAACTTTTTTGTTTTGGCCCCAGCATGTTTGCCTCAGTGATGGAACTAGGAGGGCCAGTCCACAACATGATGTATCCAGGCAAGCACTACTGCCTGGTGATGCATTCTGGAGTGTAAATACAGTGTTAGAATCCTAAAAATACTAATCTGTGTTTTTGAGTGACATTACACAAATTCCTGAATGTGGGAATCAAACTGGAGTAGTGGTTTCAAGTTTCTGGTTACTTTACCTTTGAACATGTGGCACAGAAGTTGTTTCCTTGCACAGAACAATATTAGTAGTTTAGTATGTAACACAATAAAAGTGAAACATAGAAACATAGAATTTGACAGCAGATAAGGACCGCTTGGCCCACCCAGTCTGCCCATTTCCCTACCTCCTGGATAAGCTGCAGATCCTAGTTAACCAGTAGCCTACTTCTTCCTACCCCCACCCCCTAGAATTGCCTTATGACTGTCCCATGCATGCTTGAATTCCACCACTAATTTTGACTCCACAACCTCCTCCGGAAAGCCGTTCCATGCATCCACAACCCTCTCTGTGAAAAGATACTTCCTTAAATTACCTCTGAGCCACCCCCGATATCTTCAAATTGTGCCCTCTTGTTCTTGCACACCTCTTTTTTTGAAAGATGCTACCCTCTTGGACTTTGCTGATTCCCTTGAGGTACTTGAACGTTTCTATCATGTCCCCCCTCTCCCTCCTTTCCTCGAGGCTATACATATTAAGCTCCTTTTGTCTCTCTTCATATGTCTTCCGGTGCAGACCCTGCACTATTTTAGTTGCCCTCCTCTGGACAGCTTCCATCCTGTCTATGTCTTTGCAGAGATTGGGTCTCCAGAACTGCACACAGTAATCCAGATGGGGTCTCACCAGCTGTCTGTTCAGAGGGATAATAACTTCCTGTTTTCTACTGGTGATGCCTCTCCCTATACATCTCAGTATCCCCCCAAATTGACACTTGGAATTTACATTGATTTCTTCACTTATATCCCATCTTAATTCTTAAAGTCCTAACAATATGCAGAGGAAAAAAAAGATTACCTATAATGTTTTTACAGTAACAATGGTACTTTTGTTTTGAGGGGGGTTAGTAGTCCCCAAGTGCTTCTCTGTTCTATGGAACTAGATCCCCATGTGCCCTCTTTCTCCCTTTCCCATATTTCTATAGTGTTTTACATTATTATGTTTGCTTGAGTGCATGTGCAAGACTCATTATGTGGCAGCTTAGGAGAGAAGTGGGTTTTTGGAGGTGCGGCACTGTGGAGGCCAATGCTCCCACTGCATCTTGGGGCTTGGCCCTCTTTCCCCAAAGCAGTGGCATGCATGCCACCAACTTGAAACAAATTTGTCACTGCAATGAGGGAGCGAGCGATCATTGCAGGGCGGTGCCTTGCCTGGTGTACCATTTCAATGCACATGGCAGTGGCTGTCACTGTCTGCCTCATAGTTCACATGAAAGCTGATGGGGGGCCCAGTCCTCCCTGTCAGCATGCCCCCTCCTCAGTTCATTTGCTAATGGGGGAGCCCACTCCCCATCTGCATAATGTCCCCCAACACATTTTGTTTGCCGAGGGGGGTGCCCAATCCCCTCGGCATCATGTCTCCCCCCCAAACAACAGACCCTCTTGTATTTGATGAAGGGGTGCCCAATCCCCATCGGCTCCAGCCTCCCCCCACAAAAAAAATGCAGGTATCTCCCTCTAAAAAAAGAAAACCAACAATGTTTTTATTTAATTATTTTTATCTGAAAAGTACAAAATGGTCCCTCGCTATCAGCAGCCCCTCCCCCAACTCACACCCACCCTCTGCACACCCCACCTCCCTGCACCGCCCTCACCCCATTACTTACCTCCAGAAGCTGGTGCGACGATCTTCAGTGGACCGGGAACACATCTGCACTCTTCAAAAGCCGACCACAAACTGAAGAAATGCCAGTAAGCTGTATAACAACATAAGTGGGTTTTTTTTCAACTTAATATAGAAACATAGACATTGACAGCAGATAAGGACCGCTTGGCCCACCTAGTCTGCCCATTTCCCTACCTACAGGATAAGCTGCAGATCCTAGTTAACCAACAGCCTATTTCTTTCTACTCCCCACAAGAATTGCCTTATGTCTGTCCCATGTATTCTTAAATTCTCCCACAGTTTTAGACCCCACAACCTGCTCAGGAAGGCTGTTCCATGAGTCCACCACTCTGTCTGTGAAAAAATACTTCCTCACATTGCCCTTGAACTGCCCCTCCATCTTTAAATTGTGTTCCATTGTTCTTGCTCGTCTCTTTTTCTGAAAGATGCTACCCTTTTGGACTTTGTTGATTCCACTGAGGTACGTAAAAGTTTCTATCATGTCCCCTCTGTCCCTCCTTTCCTCAATGGTATACATATTAAGATCCTTTAGTATCTCCTCATATGGCTTCTCTTGCAGACCCTGTACCATTTTAGTTGATCTCCTCTGGACTGCCTCTATCCTGTCTATGTCCTTGTGGAGATGGGGTCTCCAGAACTGGATGCAGTACTCCAGATGGGGTCTCACCAACTCTGTACAAAGGGATAACAACTTCCTGTTTTCTGCTGATGATGACTCTCCCTATGCATCCCAGTATACCCCCAGTCCTCCCTACTGCTTTCTCACATTGCTTGCTAACCTTAAGGTAATCTGATATGATCACCCCCAGGTCCCTTTCCATGTTTGTTGTTGTTACTACCTCCCCCCTCCATTGTGTAATCTTCCCCTGGGTTTTTGTTTCCCAGGTGCATTATTTTGCTCTTCTTTGCATGAATCAAGCTGCCATGCTTACGACCATTCCTCCAACACTGCGGTCCCTTCTCATCCTTTCCATGCCTCCTTGTGTATCAACCCTGTTGAACATCTTTGTGTCATCTGCAAAGAGGCATACTTTTCCTTCCAGTCCCTCTGCAATGTCACTTATAAAGACATTAAACAGGACTGGACCCTGTACTGAACCCTGTGATACCCCACTAGTAACCCCCCTTTCTTCAGAGTGGACTCTTTTACAATTACCTTCTGTGTCCTGTTGTCCAGCCAATGTTTTACCCAGGCTACCACCCTGGGACCCACTCCCAGGCTGGTTAATTTGACTATTAATCTTTTGTGTGGGACTGTGTCAAATGCCTTGCTAAAGTCTAAGTAGACCACGTCCACAGTCCCTCTCTGGTCTACTACTTTGGTCACCCAGTCAAAGAAATCAATTAGATTTGTCTGACATAACCTTCCCGCTGTGAACCCATGCTGCCTTAGGTCCTGTGCTACACTGGCCTCTAGGTACACAACAATTCTTTCCTTCAGAAGTGATTCCATCACTTTCCTTACTACAGAGGTCAAACTGACAGGTCTATAGTTTCCTGCCTCTGTCTTGGTCCCACTTTTATGAAGGGGAATCACATCCACCTTCCTCCAGTCCTCAGGTACCACACCATCCTTCCATGATTTGTTAAAAAGGGTAGTCAGTGGTTTCACTAGTTCTCCCGTTAATTCTTTTAGAATTCTGGGATGAAGTCCATCAGGCTCCATTGCTTTGTCCACCTTCAGTTTTAGGAGTTCTTTCAGAACCCTTTCTTCCATGAAAGGACTGGGATCGACCCCCCTTCCCATCAAGAGTGCTTCTGTTAGTTGGATTAGGCACCTACCCCTCCTCTTTTGTGAATACTGAGCAGAAATATTCATTCAGTATCCCTGCTTTTTCACTGTTCCTTTCTGACCACCCACCGTCCATTCTATTCAGCCTCACGATACCTCCCTTTGTCTTTCTATGCTCCCTGATGTACCTATAAAAGTTTTTATTCCCCTTCTTAACCGAGTTGGCTAACTTTTTCTCAGTTTGGGCCTTTGCTATGCTGACTTCCCTCCCTGCTTCCTTCTGCCTTAACTGGTACAGCTTTCTGTCTTGCTCCTTCTGTGTTTCCTTATACTTCCTGAATGCTATCTTTTTCTCCCTGACTTTCCCTGCCACCTCTTTTGAGAACCATAGTGGCATTTTCTTTCATTTTGATTTGTTTATTTGCTTCACACAAATGTTTGTTGCCTCTGTGGTGGCAGTTTTTATGTTTCCCCATTGTTGCTCCACCCCTCCTTCTAGCCTGTTTGCTAGTGTTTTCTAAGGCACTCTCCCATCTTGCCAAAGTCAGCCCTCCTGAAGTCCAGTACCCTCACTTTTGTATGGCTTGACTCTGTAGCTGAGTTTAACGTGAACCACACTGTTTGATGGTCACTTGTTCCCAGATGACAACTCACTTCTAGATCTGAGATCCTCTCACTGTCCCCATTTGAGAGTATGAGGCATAAGATTGCTCCCTTATGAGTGGGTTCCAAAACTAGCTATCTGAGGCATGCCACCTATAGGGTATCTAGAATGGCCCAGCTCTTGGATGTAGCTGCAGAAACTGTGCTCCAGTTAACATCTGGCATATTCAGGTCTCCCATCAACAGTATCTCCCCTTTCTCTGCCATCCTAAGAATGCCTTCTATCATATCCTTGTCCATTCCCTCCCCCTGACATGGGGGTCTGTATACAACCCTTATGAGGATTGTAGTGCCATTTCCAGTCTCTAAGGTGACCCACAGTGCTACCTCTCCTCCCTGTTTACTCTTTTGTTCAGTTGCTTTTATCCCTTCCCTTACATAGAGAGATTCTCCCCCCTCTTCTCCACTCCCTGTCTCTCCTGCAGGTTATGTACCCTGGTATGTTAACATCCCAGTCATGGTTCTCTGTGTACCATGTTTCTGTGACTGCTACGGTATCCAGGCATCCCTCTTCCATCAAGACCACCAGTTCAGGGAGCTTGTTGCTCAGACTACGGGCATTGGTAGTCATTACCCTCTATTTCCTGATGGCCTTACTCCTTTTTGCTCCATCTCTGTCCTTATTGCCTTTGTCCCTTTCTCAATTTACCCCTGCCCTTCTCCCTATTGATGGCTTTTAGGTGGATATCTCTGCTATTTCTGTGAATTTTGGCACCAAATTTTCAACATGGATTCTTGGGACCCCACCTCATGTATTCAGACACTGTTATGTAGCTATTCATTCCCAAAAGGTGATTTCATAGTCACTGTGCAGAATCACCTTTTGGGACTGAGTAATGAAATTACAGTGTTAATGTTCATGAGGTGGGTTTCCCAAAAGCCTCTGTTGCAAATTTGGTAAAAAAATTCCAAGAAATGACTGTGTTTGAGCATGCATTGCACAGTTTCTAAGCACGCTCGTAACTTCGAGAACGTTTAATACTTTCATTCCAGATTTTCAGCATTGCCTTTTTTTCATATCTCCTTATGAACAGTACAGCTATCATTTTTCACATCCTGCCCAAAATGTGTTTTTGCACATGTGGCGCACAATGGCAAGGTCGCAGTGACAAATCAGCATTCGGAACAGATTAAGATAATGACATTGATACTGTTCATAAGCACAGGTCCCAAAATGCCTATGTTGAAAATTTGGAGAGAACATTTCACAAAATGACTGTTACTAGTGTGCATTGCGCAGTTTCCACGCATGCTCGTAACTTCCAGACTTTTTAATATTTTCACTCCAGATTTTCAACATTGGCATTTTCCCCACACCTCCTTATGAACAGTACAGCTGTCATTTTTCACATCCTGCCTGAAATGTGTTTTCGCACATCTGGCACACAATGGCACAGTCACTGCGGGAAATCAATGTTCTGGACAAATTAACAAAATGACATCGACACTGCTCATGAGTGGAGGTCCCAAAATGCCGATATTGAAAATTTGGTGACAAAAGTCCACAAAATCACTATGTTATTTGCGTGCATGGCAGCGTTTCCACACACACTCATAACTTCGAGAATTTATAATATTTTCACTCCAGATTTGCAACTCTGTCATGTCTTCACAACTCCCTGTGAATGTTACAGCTGTCATTTTTCACATACTGCCCAATCTGTGTTTTCACACATCTGGTGAAGAATGGCTCAGTCGCTGTGGGAAATCAACATTTGAGACAGATTAACAAAAACACAGTGCTACTATTTATGAGCAGAGGTCCCAAATGCTTTCATGAGGTGGGGGTCACAAAAAGGCCATGCTGAAAATTTGTAGTGCAAATACCAACAAATGCCAGGGGTGCTAGGGTTTCTAACCAAAGTAACCCACCCTGTACAGACTGACAGACGTCAGAGCTGTGCCTTTGGACTGCTGACTGTAATGCTCATGCTGTTTCACCCCCACCCTGCAGCCAGTGACACGCATCAAGGTGTGCCTTGCACTCTTTGGCCCCACAGTTCACCCCATTCTCCTATACTGCACCCATTTCAGCGTATGTCCTTATGAACTGGGGTGACTGTAAAACCGAACACTCCAAGGCACACCTCAACACTTGTCGGTGTCTGCAGAATAGGGTGAGGTGAAATGGCATGAGTATTATGCATGATGACCCAAAGACATACTCCAGTGCCTGTCCATCTCTACAGGGTGAAGGTAGGGGTTGCATGAAGTTCAATACTTCAATGCCATTCCTATTCTGTATCTGTCTAACTCCTGCACTTCCAATGCAAATACCAGCAAGCAAACATTCGGCATTGATAAATGCTTGTCAAACTTGGGACACTCATGCAGAGTTCTGGCTATAGATTCACACTTTAAGCAGTGCATCAAGAAATACTTGTGACTTTTCTGAACACTTTCTCATGTGATTATTTTTCTTCTGGATACTAATACTGCATACTGAATGATGTAGCAAGATAGCAGTAGTAGGAACACTGGTTTACCGTGATTGAGAAAGAGCAAATTCCATTTTGCACATTGGAAAAACCGGTATTGTCACCGGTGTCTGCCAATCCAAAATCCGTTTTTACCGGTGTTTTGTTTTGGGTACTTTATTTAACAAGTTTTTGCTCTGCTACCATGCATATTAGCAATTTTGACATCCACTATTGTACATACATCCATCCTTGTACCAATTTTGTTATTTTGACAGGTACAAGATGTGATGGCAGCAGCAGCAGCACAGTTGCGCCCAACCATCAGGTGCGATGGCAGTGTCAACAGCACTATGGCCTAGCTCTATCCCTCAGATACTGCACTGTAGCCCTCACCCTCTATTGCGTTGCCTGCAGAAGGACTATGGCTCCAATTCCTCAGGTGTTATAGCAGCAGCAACAGCACTATGTCCCTATTCCTCAGGCTTGACTGCAGCATGACCTCATCCCTCAGATGTCATGGTGACACCAACACAGCCAACTCCTCCAGGTGCCAACACAGCTTCTCCCACATGGTGCCCCCCTGATGCAACAGTGTGCACAAATAGAGCCAATCCAGTCACCAAAAATTGCACGCAGTCAGCTGTCACCCAAGCACCAACACAGACAGCTCCTGAACATACAGGATAGCCACTCATGCAACCAAATTCATGGTTTAATGAATTTCCCCGGCCCAGTCACCCATTTTCAGTAGGTTCTTTACTGAGCAATGCCATAGTAATTCCCTATTAGGCAGGGATATTTTCCCAAAGCCCCCCAACCAGACTTATGCCCCTCTATGACATTGGTACCATGACTTTGTACTTTGGTCTATGCGCTGTACGTCAAGGAACCTTTGCTCTGTGTGTCTTGTCATATCACTAATTCAGAAATGAATAAAATGAAATACAGAGAACAGCTGCATTAAATAAAATAGCATTTATAAAAAATGTGCAGAAAGGAGTAAATAGAAATACAAAATACAAAAACATCCATACAGTAAAAATATAAAAAAGTATTAAAAAAAGCATAAAAAGGTGTGGGTGTAATACAAGAAACCAAATTCTATACAATCTATACAAAATTGTTATAAAATGTTATAAAATGGTACACTAAAAGTGTAGAAACAGTAGATAACAGACATTTGAATGGAAACCCATATACGGTAAAATGTGCAAAATGTGGAACATATTACAGCAATTAAACTAAAGCTCTATCAAAGAAAATGTGTAAAACCTGACTATATAACTACAGTGAAAAAGCAAGTGAACTAAAACCTACAGTATATAAACATATGGTATCTAACCGACTATAAATACTATAAATACATTAAATGTGCAAGGCATATATGAAATGAAAACTGTGCAACAGTATAAAAGGTGTTCCTCTGTGTATTAATGGGGTAGCATATGGTGTACTGGAGAACCAAGACATGTATGCACAGGATAGGTTGCACCAGAGTTTGTAGAGCTCAGGATTCTAAAGGAAAATCTGGGACGTTAATTATGGAAAAGTATAACTTAAAGCAGGCAGGGTGATTGTGTGGGTGTGGGCAGTAAGCCGCCCACCATGCAGAGGTGTCCATCAGTCTCAACCCCCAATAGACAGGCAGAAGGAGGACAATCAAATCTCTATTCAGCAAAGAAGGGGAAGGGAAAGGAAGACTGTTTAGGAGGGTGGGTACAGCAAGGGTCGGACCAGGTGCAAGTACTAAACAAGTACTGCTGTTTAGTGTTTACCAGTGATAGTGGGGGACAGGGGTCCAACTTTGGGTGACTAATTATCCTGGGGAAGGGTGACAGACAGGGCACAAGTGGAGAGAGTGGGAGCTCAACATGTATAACCTAGAAGATAGAAAGGAATGGGACATGAGTGAAACCTTCAAGTATCTAAGAGGCCAAAAAGAGGGAAGGACAACAGGGGCAACAGTCTGAAGTTAGAGGGAAGAGCCAGCCCATTATTTCATGGCAAGGGTGGCAGTGGTGACTGGCTTGAATACGCTAATAGAAGTATAAAAATTGGCATCAGACATGTAGAAATCATGCAAAAATATATAATCCAGCTACTTGTTGTACATAAGATGGGATAGCAGTTTCAGATTTCCTACCAGCAGGTTCCTTCTTTGATCTGTGTGGATCTGTCCATATACAGAGAAGGATCTCTCCACATCTGCACTTGACATGGGTATCCAGATAGCTTGTAGAGCAGCTCTGGAGAGTACAGTTAGTTGTGACTGCCTTGAAAGCCAGTACTGCCCAACATCTAACTCCAATATGCTTGGAAGTTCCCTTATATCCTCCCTTGAATATACATCCCAGTCATTTTGCAGTTGTTTGGTTGTGCAGTGCTAACAGAGGAATGCCACTGGCATGCCATGTCAAATCCCTATTCAGTTTTGATAAATTTCTGGGGTCCAAAATACGGCAAGCCTTAAAGAATTCAACAGATGGGTTTGTGTCCATATGCTTAGAAAGCTTGTTTAAAGCGACACCAAATGCTCCTTGGAAAAGGGCAACATTTTCCTGCTTGACCCGTGGCCTCATAGCCTGCAAGTACCCGTCGGTTCTGTCACCAAATTGTTCTGTCTTCAACACTCCTGCTTCAAACCGCTTTTTGATTTTGCTAATAGTGTCATAAAGAAAAACAGCCAAGAGCTTTTCTTTGCTTTGCAAAAGCTCGATTGCATCAATAAGATCAGTACAGTGTTCAGCAATGAATGCAGTTTGAACCTGCAGCTCTGTGAACCATTCTTCAAATATTTTTTTTAAGGACCTCATGGAGTTGGCATCACTGGTTTCATCAATGAAGAACTCTCACAGGTGTTCCAGATATGCAGAGTGGTATTTTACTGCTTCGAACCAGGTATTCCAATGGGTCAAGACAGGAACAGGAGGCAATATTTTTTTTTCCGCACCCCTTTCCTCCAGGAATGCAATGTACTCTCGCTTACGTTTTGGTGATTGTTGAAGGCATATTTTATAAGTGCACAAGCTTATTCACCTGATCAAAGTGGTCAATCCAGGTATCGCCCACCAATGATAAAACGTGTGCCCAACAACCCACATGGACTACATGGTCACCAATTAGGCAACGTAATACATCATTAAAGCACTTTGTCATGTAACGTGCATTGTCACTAACAAATGCTACCACTTGTTCCATCACCACACCATATTTATGCGAGGTCTTTAAAACACTTTGGGCAACAGTGGAGTGGTTTACTGCTGTTAGCTCTATGGTGTCTGCTATTATAGATTTTGCACCCTCCATTACAAAAATAATGTTCATTACACAGCGGGAGTCTGCATCAGATGTTTCATCGCACATTACTGCGAGTGTCTTGCCTCTTACCAGCTGGCTAATTCCCCCCTCCGTTTCCCTATTTAGTCGGGGCAAGGAATTCTGTCGTAAGGCATCTGCCTTTGGAAGCACTCCAATTCCTTTGATATACTTCCCCATCCAGTCTCTCAAGCAGGGCTGATCCAGCTTTTCAATTGGTATATTGGCACCACACCAAGCCCTCAACATGTCCAAAATGGTTTCCTCCCTTGCAGCAGTTTCAGCTGTTGTGGCATTGAAACTGGTGTGCAGGGTCACCTGTCTGCTGTTACTCTTCTGGCTTGTGTTCTTGGTGTGTTTTTTTGCTATTGCAGTGAT
This sequence comes from Neoceratodus forsteri, assembly GCA_016271365.2. Taxonomy (NCBI): domain Eukaryota; kingdom Metazoa; phylum Chordata; order Ceratodontiformes; family Ceratodontidae; genus Neoceratodus; species Neoceratodus forsteri. The sequence continues at coordinate 94,765,721 of CM057449.1, forward strand.
CCACCACTGTGTCTTTCCTGATGTGGTCAACAGGGTGATCACAGAAGCGACAGAACATCTTCCCTCCATCTTCATACATGCCATAGGACTTGAGTTGCAACGCATGGTCTTTAGCAGTAACAGATGAGATTTTGGCCATTTTGCTTGGTGGTGGTGTTGCCATTGCTACACGTGTAGTGTGGATGACTCCCAACAAACTAAAATTGAAACAGTTGGGAGATATAGAAAATATATTTACAATTGAGCAGCACAACTATTAAAATTTCACAACTAATTACTCAAGCTCTCAAATCAAGACAGAAATAAGAGACTACATCAGCATTAGAATCTCACTGGTCATTCATATGAATCATGGCTGTAGATGAGGATGATGGTCAGGAGGAACAGATACAGAAATCATGCTGCCCTCTGAAGTTTACAGTCCAGACTAGAAATATCTATAGTAATAAACAACAAGCATCCAGATCTCTTCGCTAATGGTAAGACCATGTCTACAAGAGTGGAGAGTAGCAGCTACAGATTTTACGCTGACCTCAGCCACTTAAATTCCAGACTACAATATTGCTATTTATCTATATCTACCCCATTCTCAACCAGTTACTGGCCACCATTTCAGAGTTAGGAATAGCTGACAAAATCATCACGCTGACCTCAGAATGTCACAGTACAACAGCAAGAGTACAAGATCGGCATTTGAAACATGTCTCAGCTAATAATTCTTGTCCAGGTTTGAGAGTGAGGAGGAACAGCTACAGAAATCATGCTGCCCTTCAAAGTTTACAGTCCAGACTAGAAATATCTATGGTAAGAAACAAGCATCCAGATCTCTTTGCTAATGGTAAGACCATGTCTACGAGAGCGTGGAGGAGCGGCAACAGATTTTACGATGACCTCAGCCACTTAAATTCCAGACTACAATATTGCTGTTTATCTATATCTATCCCATTCTCAGCCAATTACTGGCCACCATTTAAGAGTTACTTACATATCTCTGTCAAATCTCACTGCGAATGTGAGGCTATGTGGAGAAGGGTACCAAACAGAAACCACTGTGATGTCAGAAACATACAATCTAGACTTTGAGTCACGGACTGTTTGTGAATTCAAAGAAGTACAACAATACCTTTTCAGAAGGGCAAAGACTCGCAGCAGCTGACCACCAACAGCACTTTCACAGTTTGACCTAAAAAAAAAAAAACAACATACACAGTAAGTCCTAACTCTGCAACACCAACAAAGCATTCACATTTTTAGCACGGAAGACCCACTAGTGGGCAAAAAGAAAGCAAACTGTACCTTTTACAATAGAGGATAGTAGACCTGCAGCAGATCACATCCGACAGCACTTCAAGGCCTGAAATCATAATTGAAATGTTTACATGTGGCCCACATAAAAATGTACACATAACTGTTAAAAAGATCATCATCATCATCATCATCATCCACATCCTCATCCTCATCAATGCATTCTCCAATCACAGCTTGCCACCAACCCCCACACCTACTTACTTGCAGAGTGGTGCAAAGGCACAAGCATGAGGTGCTGGTAGCAGTGCTGGCAGGTGGTTCCACATCAGAAGGAATCTGCAGCAGCGCAAAGCCATGACGTGCATGAGACTTCACCTTCCGACTCCCAGCAAGATGGGTGGCAACAGCAGAGTTCATCGATTCTCCAGGATAGACAGCACTTTGGTAAGTGCAGCCCCACCCGCGGGTGTGATGGCAGCGCGCGCCCCCACCCACATGGTGTGATGGCAGCACGTGCGGCCCACCCTGCAGGTGATGGCAGCACATGCAGCCCCCTACCACGCAGGTGACGCAGCAAGTGCAGCCTCACCCCGCGAGGTGTGACAGCAGCACGTGCAGCCCCCAACCCCGCAGGTGTGATGGCAGCATGTGCAGCCCCCGCAGGTGTGATGGCAGCACATGCAGCCCCCACCCCCATAGGTGTGATGGCAGCACGTGCAGCCCCCAACCCGCAGGAGTGATAGAGGTAGAATGACAGAGTACTCATCCAATGCCATGTACCAAACCTTGACAGAGCTCAGACGTGAATTAAGCTGAACCACCAGATGCCAAGGTGGACTCCGTCGGTTCAGTCCCTAACATCTAGCTGCCTGGATTGGTTTATTTATATAAACAAAGTGCATCAATTAAAACAAAAATCCACAATGATTAATGAGGATTGGGATTAAGGATGCTAATGGAGAGAGATCAGCAATCTGTACTGAAGAATAAACCAATCAGGAATTGCACCAACAGTAAATTAATTGGGCATTTTCTAACTTGGTCCTCATGAAAATGGAGCCTCTTAGTTTTCAAGTCGGAGCTCCACTGATGAAAGGTGTTCTGCCAGCAGAGGTAAAGCCATAACCACTGTACAGCTCGTAGCTTCATCTCTCCTATCCCCCTTGTAGTCAACAGAAATAAATCTATCTTTGTGCTCAAGCACCAATTTGGGTGATCACTCAAGTGCAAAGACTATTTTATAATATAGTGCCTGTGGGGAGGGGGGCCAGAGAGGTGAAGCCCCAATCTGCACAGTGGTCAGGGCTTCACCTCTGCCAGTAATTCACCTTTAAGAACTTATCAATTCTCTGTAATTCCCCAACACTTCCAACAATATCAATATTCAATTAGACATTCCATAAAGCCAAACTGAAAGGTGGTAAGATTATTATTAACATGCAGTTAGACAGTTTAAATTGATTTTTTCTTTGTTTACCCTAGGTAAACCAAGGAGAAAATCAAAGTTTTGACAGTGGTTTCGACATGGTTTATTCAGTTTGAAGTTGCTTAATAAAGTTAATTTGTCTGACTGTGTCTCTTTTTTATTATCATTATTATTCATTCAACATGCTCACAGAAAGAGACACACACACACACACACACACGAGGCCAGAACCATTTTCCCCCCAGCATGTGTACCAGTCCGCCTAGCGTGCCCATCTGCTGACCATCAAAGAACAAAGCAGTGGAGCGAGGCACAGACCCGGCGGATTGGCGTACATGCTGGAAAAAATGGTTCTGTGCCACTCTACCAGTCCACCCCTCCCTCCAAGGCCAGAACCATTTTTCCCACAGCATGTGCACCAGTCCGCCCAGCATGCCTATCTGCCAACCATCAAACAACAAAGCACTGGAGTGAGGCACAGACCCGGCAGACTGGCACACATGCTGGAAAAAATGGTTCTGTGCCACTCTGCCAGTCCACCCCCTCCAAGGCCAGAACCATTTTTCCCCAGCATGTGCACCAGTCCACCCAGCGTGTTCATCTGCCGACCATCAAACAACAAAGCACTGGAGCGAGGCACAGACCCGGCAGACTGGCACACATGCTGGAAAAAATTGTTCTGTGCCACTCAGTCCACCCCTCCCTCCAAGGCCAGAACCATTTTTCCCCAGCATGTGCACCAGTCCGCCCAGCATCTCCATCTGCCGACCATCAAACAACAAAGCACTGGAGCAAGGCACAGACCTGGCAGAATGGCGCACATGCTGGAAAAAATGGTTCTGTGCCACTTTACCAGTCCACCCCTCCCTCCAAGGCCAGAACCATTTTTCCCCAGCATGTGCACCAGTCTGCCCAGCATGCCTATCTGCCAACCATCAAACAACAAAGCACTGGAGTGAGGCACAGACCCGGCAGACTGGTGCACATGCTGGAAAAAATGGTTCTGTGCCCCTCTGCCAGTCCACCCCTCCCTCCAAGGCCAGAACCATTTTTCCCCAGCATGTGCACCAGTCCGCACAGTGTGCCCATCTGCTGACCATCAAACAACAAAGCACTGGAGCGAGGCACAGACTCAGCAGACTGGCGCACATGCTGAAAAAAATGGTTCTGTGCCACTCTACCAGTCCACCCCTTCCTCCAAGGCCAGAACCATTTTTCCCCAGCATGTGCACCAGTCCGCCCAGCATGCCCATCTGCTGACCATCAAACAACAAAGCACTGGAGCAAGGCACAGACCTGGCAGACTGGTGCACATGCTGGAAAAAAATGGTTTTGTGCCACTCTGCCAGTTCGCCCCTCCCCGAGAGGCCAGAACCAATTTTCTCCAGCATGCGTGCCCATCTCCCGACCCATCCCTCAGCCATCCATCAAACATTAATATCCAATGCCATATCCATATCCAAGACTTTTTTTTATATATAATCATGCCAGCTCATGTACCCCCACCCTCCATTTTCCCTCCTACATTTCCCCTTCAAACAACAGCAACAAGGCAATCTGGGGAAGAAGAAAAAAAACAAAACTTACCAGACTACGGCAAGAACTAAGAAAGGCAGCAGGATGGCAGTGCAGGTCAGCTGCAGCACAAGGAAGCAGAACAGTCTGGACAGCAGCACAAAGCTGGCAGGGCAAATCAGCACTGCTACTCTCCACACCCCACAAACATCTCTCCCAACCCCCCCCACAGACTTGCTTGGCCACTCTCCCCACCCTGACTGAACAGTGCGGCCAGTCTCTCCACACCCACACACCAGCCTGGCCCCTCTCGCCACTGAACCCCACAGGCCTGACCAGGTGACCAATCTACCAACCCTGCCTGAGCTACATAGACACTTTCCACACCTTGATGGACCAGCACGAATGCTCTTCCACACCTTGACGGACTGGCACCAATGCTGTTCCCCACCCTTACAGAACAGCACAGACACTGTCCCAGTCACTAGCCAAATGCTGATTTTGTATCTAAGCTACTAAGGTTTAACTAAACCTGTGGGCTTGCACTGGAGAAGTCACCATTTCAGTAATTACACCACTTTTGGGGTGGTGAGTTTTCCCCAGTCAGTCAGCAGACTTGCTAGCTACACAGACTGCCCCTCCAGAACCATAAAACACAGACCACCCCATCTCCAAACACACCCAGCACAACATGGCCATTGTATCCACCCCATGAGCATGGCCACTGTCCCCTCTCCACCCCACTAGCCCAGCAAGGCAAGCCTGTGGGAGTTGTGAATTTTCCCCAGTCCTGCTAGCTAGTGTCTGACAAATGTAATTTTGACTCCTGAAACTCCTGCCCCACCAAACACAGAACACATCTCCCCACCAACCCCAGTCACCAGCCAACAAATCCCCAAGCCTGATGGACACTCACCACCCCAAGGGACCAGCATGGTCTTACCTATCCTGATGATACTACCCAGCAACAAACCAGCCTTACCAGCTTACATGGACAGGCACACTGCCATCAAACCACAAGACCAAACCTGGACCCACCTGTCCCAAATGCAGACTGTCCCCAGCAAAAACATGAACAGTCCCCACCTCAAGCAATCCTCTCAGACACCCCACCAGCAAACCCCCAGATAGCAACCCCTCAAACACAGCCAGAAAATCACTAACCCCCCCAAGAAACCCCACACAACCAGAAGCAACCACACCAGAGCATGGCCAGAACATCTCCCACCTAGGACACAGACTTGAGTAGCACCCCTCCCCTGGACACAGACATGTGCAGCACTCATGAAGGACACATGGCCAGACCCCCACCCATCAATCAACTGTAAAATGATGTTTGGTAGCAGAGCAACCCCTCCCCCCAAAAAAAACAGCATCAGCCTCACATCTTCAATGTTATGTACAGTATTTAGGGGACAGCTAAAACTTACGAATGGATGGGCCTAGCATTTCTTTTTAATGAAACAGTAATCCAAGCAACTATTCAGGACACACACACCCACATAATCGCAAACAAATCCAATTTTTGTACAGCAGGCAAGGACGATGTGATCCCACTCACCCACCCGCTCGCTTCACTAACAATTACACATACGGACACAGAAGAAGCACAGCATCATGCATCAAAGTACAAAGTGCCAAATATTGTATTCTTACTTGCATGGCACAGCAACCAGCGGCAGGAAGGCTGGAGAAAATATAGAAAAAGAGTAAAAAAAAGACATGTTTCACCCAGTCAACTACTGGGCTTCCTTAGACTTCTTCTGTGTCCGTTTAATAGGCTCCCTAAATGAACCAAATACAGTACTGTGCCGTCAATAAACCTACCAGCAGTGCGATTTCTGTTCTGACGATCAAGATGATGGCAGCAGGAAACACTGAAATGAGCAGGCAGCAACACCACAACGACGAACAACAGCAGAAAAAAAGAAACCCACGCTGTGTTTTGCTTTTAAAGGCTAAGTTCACGGACACTCCGTGAACAAACGCTACTTCCGTTTTCGCGCCGAAATACCGCGGACCAATCAGGATTCCGCTTAAACCTCCTTTATTCCGCGCATGCGGAAACCAGTGTCCTTGAGTATAAGAATGCTACATTCACATAAGACACAACCTTTTTTGGGGGGTGATTGTAATTGTATGTGAGGTTAGGGTATTTTGGTTGTACTTGTGGGGTTGTGGATGTGCTACAAAAACCTAACACAGTCATTAGTGACAAAAAAGTAATATAGCATGCCAAGTACAGCAGCAGTGCAATAATCAGGTGACAATTTTTAACTATACTTTTGTTTTCAATTTGTGATTAGTACTTCTCTACAGACTTGTCTATGATACCCTTTTAACAATTTATGGCTGCTGCACTAGTCTTTTTCAGATCTGAAATAATTAACAGAGCACTCCTTTTAATCTGGCTTGCAGCTGGTTTTCATCAGTATTCACACCTGTTTTTGTACATCTATTACTTAAAATCATTTCTGTTGTGACTAAAGTGAATTAGCATGCAATCCAGCAGGTAGTGGTCCACCACCTTGACATGTCATGGGGCATAAGGTGATACAGTGGGTTAGAAACTGGCTGACAGACAGAAGGCAGTGCATGGTGGTAAATGGGATCTAATCTGGGGAGGGAAGGGTGACCAGCGGAGTGTCACAAGGATCAGTACTGGGACCAGTCCTGGTCAATGTCTTCATTAGTGACATTGCAGAGGTGCTGCAAGGAAAGGTCTGCCTATTTGCAGATGACACCAAGATCTGCAACAGGGTGGACACTCCAGAAGGGATGAAGATAATGAAGATAATGAAGAGGGACCTGGAGAAGCTTGAAAGATGGTTGGAGGTGTGGCAACTGCGGTTCAATGCAAAAAAGTGCAAGATAATGCAGGGTCCCACAGGATGGGGGGAGGTGCTGACTGTCACCAAAGAGAAAAAGGACCTAGGAGTAATCATATCTGATGGCCTGAAGGTATCAAAGCAGTGTGCAAGGGCTGCAGGGAGGGCTGGTGGCATGCTGGGGTGCATAGGCAGAGGTATTACTAGTAGGAGGCAGGAAGTAGTGATGCCATTGTGTAAAACACTAGTAAGGCCTCACCTGGAGTAGTGTGTGCAGTACTGGAGACCACACATGTGTAAGGACATAAACATGGTGGAAGCTGTCCAGAGAAGGGCAACAAAGATGGTGCATGGTTTGCACCACAAAACATATGAGGAGAGACTAAGAGACCTCAATATGTACTCTCTGGAGGAGAGGAGAGGAGAGGAGGAGAGGAGAGGAGAGAGGAGGAGAGGAGAGAGGAGAGGAGAGGAGAGGAGAGAGAGAGAGAGAGAGAGAAGAGAAGAGAAGAAGAAGAAGAGAAGAGAAGAGAAGAGAAAGAGAAGAAGAAGAAGAAAGGAAACATGATAAAATGTTTAAGTACCTCAAGAGCATAAACAAGGTGCAGTTAGGAGATCTTTTCCAATGTAGAAAATATACCAGAACAAAGGGACATGATATGAAATTGGGAGGGGGATTACGAGGTAATGTGAGGAAGTTTTTCTACATGGAGAGGGTGGTGAATGCTTGGAATAGTCTGCCACAAGAGGTGGTAGGGGCAAGCACGGTCGAGGGGTTTAAAGATGCCTGGGACAAGCACAGGGAAACCTTGGGTGGGAAGTGGGTGATGAAAAGCCATTGACCACTTAGGGTGAGTGGATGCATACATGTATAGGGCTTATGGACAGACTGGATGGGCCTAGCAGTCCTTATCTGCTAACAATTGTTATGTTTCTATGACCTTCTAGAGCAGTAGGTATTCAAAAACAGCTGGGTATTCTGCTGAATACCAGATCTGAACAATATTAAAAGGAGCACTACTTTTATTATTTCATATCTAAAAATAGGGATTATAAAATGGGCATTATTGAAAGGTCAAATGCTGACATGCCATTGGTCAGAACATGTCAGCTGACCATTCATTAATGCTTTGGTAGATGAACAGTCGGCATGAGGACCTTTTTAGGCTGGCACATAAAGCTAAACGTCAAACTACAAAAATAAATGCCTTCACATTCTCCCACTTTAACCACTGCCATTGACAATAGCAGGTGAAGTGAGAGAATGTGAAAAGATGAAGTAAGCACAAGAAACATGCACACAATGTAACATTTCCGATGGGTCTGATGCCAGATGTTTAAAATGCTTAAAACAGACAGTTCCTGTGTAAACTCTCTGGGCCCCGCCATCCTTAAGATTCCTGCCACTCGGACTCAAATGGGGGGATAGAGATTTTGCCTCGTGTGCTCCCAGGTTATGGATCTCCTTTCCTGCCCAGGTTCACTCCTCCCCCTCACATGCATGCTTTCGATCCTCCCTATGGAATCACTTCAAGCTCTTCTTGGAGGGTGGTTGTTCCAAACCCCCGTGATCTCTCCTGGTCCTTGCAACGCACTCTTTTTCCTTGGGTGTGTCTTGGACTGTTTTGGGTTGCTAACCCTGTATATAATGTATTCTAAGGGCAGTACAATAAGTACAAATTGAGATGTAGCAGATGCAAATTATATACAGCTTAGTGCCCCAGAAAGTGGAGCCACAGTCAGAGCAACACCCAACAACATGGGTTAGAAATTCTAACCCACATTCTTGAGTGTTGCTCTGACTGTGGCTCCACTTTCTGGGGCACTAAGCTGTATATAATTTGTATCTGCTGCATCTCAATTTGTACTTATTGTACTGCCCTTAGTTCTACATGTGTTCTACTGTTGTGTACATACTGAATATGACATGCCTTCCCTGACTCTGTAAATCGTTTCAATCTGTAAATTGTCATAATCTATATTATGTTGTCCTATGTACTTTGAATCTGTAATTACTCTACTCTCCCGGGTCGCACCTGAAAATAGGCAATTGTCTTGTTTAGTGTACTTACCTGGTCAACAAAAGCTAAATAAATAAATAAACTCTCTTGCTAACGAGACGTTTGACTGCCATGTTTTTTTTTTTCCAAAACCCACCCACATGCGACTGGCAGTGGCAACCAATGAGAGCCAGAGCTAGATGAAAAAACTCTTTTTTTTAAGAGATCTACTTTTAAAGGCAGATGGACAAAGCGCATAAAAAATAAAATTTTAAACAATTTTGAAAAGGTTTGAGTAGTTTAATCACTAGTAAAATGTACCATTTTATAAGTGCAATTACTCACTCCAGCCCATGGGTATGTCTGGGCATTAGTGCATTTCCCAGCTGGTTGAAGTTATTCAGGCAAGCCCTCATGCCTCACAATGCACCTGGGGTGTGCATTAATGCCCCGATACACCCATGGTCTGTCATGGGTTATAGCATATGTGAGGAGAGTGCACAATTGAAATCCCCACCCAATATCACAGAAACACTTGTTTAAAAGACATGGTTTAATTTATGTAAACAATTACACTCTGGCTCGTTTAGTTAGGGCAGTATACACATTAATCTAAATTTCTGTTTATCTAACTTGATACCAAGAAGTAAAGCCCTACCAGAAAAAATATTTAGCAATCTTGTCACATTTATTTAACATGTAGTCAAAAGAATTCCCACCCCAACTCATTTGCTTGTCCCAAAGAACCAAGAGGATGGACCTCAACACTAGGCCTTTCTAGCACTATTAAGTTCTGCATTAGACCCCAATCTAGTTTCTTGCAGAAAACAAGTATCTCAAAGTTTAGATCTTTTAAAATAGAAAAAAGTCAAGAGTTGTCGTTTGAGAGCTTTTATGCTGTTTACATTAATAGACACTATTTTTAATTGTGTTGATGAGGCCATACTATCAAATAAGGGGGGATACTTAAAAAATCAAGGGCCCTGTATTTTTTCAGGATAATGTCCTATTGTTCAGTTTCTTTGTGATGCTGGGGACCAAGATATCCTCTTCATTTTCAGATTATTCCATCCTAAGAGACCTGGAGGTGGAAGCATCTGATTCTTTATCCCCATCTAAGTCTGCTCAGTCTTTTTGCCTAGCCAAAATCACATATTTGTTCTCTATCTGAACTTTGGAAGGTTCTAGATCTTGAAATGGCACATTAGATTTCAGGGTCTGTTTCCTCATACCCTGCTATCAAGTCACCATAATAATTTTTTGGATGGTGGGGCATAGTATAAATTTTGTCTGGTAACTGCATTTCAGGAATAATTCAGTTTTTCAGGGTAACATCAATCATTTGTTTGTCAGTACTCAACCTGTAGTAGAATCTATTACCTCAGAAGCTGCAATGACAGTTACCATGTCTTTTGCCTCAGAGGATTTCTGTGGTTCTGGCAGTTGATATACTACATCTGCATCAGAAGCAGTGACTTCACTATCAGAAATAGCTTCCATGGGTTGGTCATCACTGTCAGGGGCTTCTTGTGGCTGAGCAATATCAAGCTGTGAAGATTGCTCCCTCTCACATGCACAAATTAACTGCTGCTTGATTGCTCTTTCCTTTTGGGCTTGATTAACCAAATTATCTGGATTTGGGTAGTCAGTTCTGTTAAGTAAGGTCCACAACAGGACCTCTATGTATGGCCTGATTCCTTATACTAATTGCAACACATGTTGCTAGGGCAGTATTGACTTACATGGCCATAGTCCATACAGAAGTTGTGTTTTAATCTACCACATGCACTACTAAGGTGGTTAAATGACCCACATTTAAAACAGGTTTTAGGTTGTCTGGGATAGCAGCAGTGTCCTCTGTCTTTACCAAGATAAAATTAACTTGGTAAATGTGTTGTTCCTTTATCTGTGTGATGCAATTTGACTTGAAATGTCCATCCTCCTGTCCAAATTTGCAATGAGTCAATTATTGGAGATGGGGGTGTGGGGGGTCACACTTTTGTACTAAGCAATATTTTATGTCAAAAACATCAACTCCTTCATTTTTGAATAGTATAGTCACTGTTCTTAAAGCTTGTTTGGCAAACGACACTGTTTGAAAGGGGAAAACCATATCAAATATTATAATTTACAATACTTCATACAAAATCTATTGCAAAATCAGTGGGTAGAGGGGACAAAATGCAAAATCAGTGGGTAGAGGGGACAAAACCTTTTACAGGTACATAAGTGAAAAAAGAAAGGCAAAGGGAGGGGTAGTGAGACTGAAGCGGGAGGATAGGGGCCTCGTGGAGGATGACAACAGTAAAGCTGACATGTTGAACAGGTACTTCTGCTCAGTCTTTACTGAGGAAGAGGAGGGTAATGGGTCTGATGGGAGTACAAGGGGTGAGAATGGTGCAGAAATGGACACAAGTCCCTTTACTCGAGAAAGAGTCCTGAAGGAACTGGAAGTATCAAGAGTTGATAAAGCAATGGGGCCAGATGGGGTGCACCCCAGGGTCCTTAAAGAACTAAGAGAGGTGGTGGATGAGCCTCTGGCTATCCTGTTTAGTCGATCACTGGAAACAGGGGAGGTACCCAAAGACTGGAGGACAGCAGATGTAGTCCCCTTATACAAAAGTAGGAACAAAAAAGGAAGCAGGAAACTACAGACCAGTCAGCCTCACATCGGTAGTGTGGAAGATCATGGAAGCACTACTGAAGGAGAGACTGGTGGAACATCTGGTTGTCAATGGAGTACATGACCCAAGGCAGTATGGTTTCACCAGGGGGCGGTCATGTCAGACCAACCTCATTGAATTTTTTGACTGGGTGACTAGGGAGGTGGATCGGGGAGGGCAGTGGACATGGCCTATCTGGACTTCAGCAAGGCCTTTGACACTGTGCCACATAAAAGACTATTACACAAACTGGGGAATATGGGTGTGGGCAGGACAGTAGTGTGGTGGGTAGGTAACTGGCTGGGTGGCAGGACATAGAGGGTGGTGGTAAATGGCTGTCACTCCACAGAGGGAAGAGTGACTAGTGGGGGTACCACAGGGATCAGTGCTAGGACCGGTCCTATTCAACATCTTCATCAGTGACATTGTGCAGGACCTAGAAGGCAGAATTTCACTGTTGGCTGATGACACAAAGCTCTGTAACAGGGTAGACACACCAGAGGGTGTAGACAGAATGAGGAGGGACCTGCAGAAACTTGAAGAATGGTCAGGGATTTGGCAGTTGAAATTCAATGCAAAGAAGTGCAAGATAATGCATATGAGACACAAAAACCCTGGCACAATATATCAGTTGGGGGGTGAGGATATAGCATGCACCAAGCAGGAAAGGGATCTTGGGGTTATCATCTCTGATGACCTCAAGGTAGGGAAACAGTGTGACAGGGCAGCAGGTAAAGCAAATAGGATGCGGGGATGCATAGGCAGGGGCATCACCAGCAGGAAAAGGGAGGTCATAATTCCACTATACAAGACACTAGTGAGGCCCCACCTGGAGTACAGTGTACAGTTCTGGAGACCTTACCTATGTAAGGACATAGACAGGGTAGAGAAGGTTCAGAGGAGGGCAACAAAGATGGTACATGGATTGCATCACAAGTCCTTTGAGGACAGGTTAAAGGAACCAAATTTATACTCCCTGGGGAGAGGAGGGAGAGAGGGGATATGATAGAGACATACAAGTATCTTACAGGGAGGAACAGGGTGCAGGAATACACTATTTTTAAGCGAAAAAGATGTTCCAGGACTAGAGGGCATGGGATAAAGTTGGAGGGAGGATGATTCAGAGGAAACATGAGGAAAAATTTCTTCACAGAACGGGTGGTGGACAAGTGGAACACCCTGCCAGAGGAAGTGGTGAGAACTAAAACAATCACGGGATTTAAGAATGCATGGGATAGACATAAAGAAATTCTGGAGGTCAGGGGTAAGAGGCAACAGACTTCTAGGAAAACAAACTGAACTTACAAGCTCAAATGGGCAGACTGGGTGGGCCACAGGCCCTTATCTGCCTACACTGTCTATGTACCTATGTATTATGCATGACTGCTTTTTTAAAACTTATATCAAAGATATTATCTCCAGAAGTGTGAATGACAGCATATATTTCTGATGAAAAAAAATCATGGAGTATTTTAACAATATTCACCCTACACAGATTCTGTCTGCGGCCAATTTCAAACCATTTCTGTATCTGAAATGGACAGCATTGTACCTTTGTGCTGGCAAAACTTGAGGGTAAAATAGGTCAGACACTTTGAACGTTCAGGTGTTTGGTTGTGGCTGAAAAGGTCCATGGCGAATATTGCTAGAATTTTAGTTAGCATTGGTAGTGCTAGAAGTTGGAAGTGCATGATCCCTAGGAGGAATATTTCCACCGGCCACAGCTCAAGTTCCCTTCACTGGGGTAATAAAGTTTATTTTGACCAATTACTGTCTGCACCAAACTAGCTTCAAAACCATTTCTCCTTTTCCATTGCTGGTAATGCAGGCATACTGTATTTACAGAAGGAACATTGGGCCAGATATTCAAAACTTTGCCCAGGGGCTAAATTAGCACTGCCCGGCGGGCAAACTTAGCCCGGAGCACAGATCAAGCTATATTGAAATGGAAATAGCCCGGTGCTAATCCTGCTGAATATTGCAGGCTAAGGAAGCCGGGCAAACTGGTCTGGGAGTGCAGGGCAAAAATAGCCCGGGAATAAGACAGCACTGAATAAAGCAACCAGGAAGTGCAACCCACAACAACAACACAGTGCACAGCAATATGAGGGCAGGTACAGAAGAAATACATGGCCAATATGTGTGCCAGTAAATGCATGGACTCAGTACAGCTGCAGGAAGCAGCAGATGTGAAAGAACAGTGTTCAAAACCAGTATATTATACCCCATACCATTAAGCAGCTAACACATTAGAGCAGAGCTAAGCAGTTAGCCCAGGGCAAACACGTTTGCCCGGAGCTAAAATGTGCCATATTCAAAAGTGCCATGCAAATGAGCCTACTTAGGCAGTCTCTGGGCAAACAACCAGATTAGCATCTCATTATACCCTGATTTGCATGCAGTTTGCCCCGCATTACTGCAGGGTCCCACAGAGCCACCTGTAGGTCAGTCTGGAAGTACAGGGGCTGACCAGGTCCAACCACAGCTCCACCTGTAGGTCAGTCTGGCAGTGCACAATGATAGCTGCAGGCTACATGTAAACAGTACAGCATAGCATAGCATACCGTACCCCCAGGGGACAACACAGCATAGGCACAGGTGGTGGTGGTGCTGCATGCAACTGTCACACTATAGGGCATGCTACAGTGCAAGGCAGACACTACAGTAGCAAGGGGGCCAGTAGTGTGAGGGACACAGCACTGCCTATGGTGTGTAGGGCAGTGATGCTGACTGCACTGTACACAGTGACAGGCCCAACCTGCAGGTGTTTACTGACAGTGGACATTACTGTTACACTGTTGTGTGACCCACAGATGCTGTACCTGTGGCATGGGATGCTCACAGTGACATGTACATTTCTGGCTTTGTATGCTGTGGCATTGTACAGCTGTGTGGTATGTGTGGGGGCATATATTATCCGAAAGGCACACACTAGTGTTGGGGTATTCCCAATACTGGCCCATGAGCACTGCATGATGTGTCCCAGCCTTGTGGCCACACCTGGTCTGTAGCACAGCCTCGCCACCAATACACGCTCCCCTCAACATCCTCCATGCCCACAGTGCTGCATGTGTGTGCTGGCATCTGTTTGTGTCCACAGATGTGTGGTCCGCAGGTGTGTGCTGTATGGCCACACTGCCATGCTGTCCACTGGCGGCAGGGTCACCATTACTGCCTGGCATAGCTGGGACTGGTGGCAGATGATAGCATCATTGTGATGCCATCGGTTAGCAGCATGCTTCCTCTAAGTTTGGCTTTATTTATGCGTCATATTTATTTGTTAGGGTCGTGCAAAACCTGCGCTAAACCGGCGCAAACACCGCGCAAAGCCAAAGTGTCGCGCAAAGCTGATTGCCCGTGGTTAAGACAAGCTTTTCCTGGGTGGTAATTTGCACCACGCTAAGTGTCGCGCTAAGTCACGCAAAACCACTTAGTGCAGCGCTAGTCACTGAATATAGCATTGCGCCTGTATTCATGTCAGTTTGCCCCTTGCAGACATTATAACCTTGCCCAGCGCTAATGCAGTTTGGCCGCGCTATTTGGCCTTTTGAATATAGCAGACCCACGCTAATCCCGCGCTAAACCTGTGCAAATGATTTTTGCCTGGCGCAAAGTTTTGAATATCTGGCCCATTATCTTTTGCAACATATGAAGGCTTACCTTGTTTGCTTGTAACCTGAGAAACTGCCCTTGAGACTTGTTTATTGATTTATTTTATTTAATGAAATATTTTGCCATGAAAGGCACACTGAACAACAAGTTGCTCATCTCACAGTGTGTCCTGTGGGGAAGGGTAACATGGGAATGAGATGCACATACAATTCATACATGCAAAAATACATCAAATAAACAAATTACAGTTTGTACAGAATTGAATAAACAATACAGTTCAAGAATTACAGATGGTAATGTACATAAGTGCAATAGTGGTGTACATGTTGCCAACAATCTCGAGGAAACAGGTAAATGCAATCTTGAGTGCCAGCTTTCACCGACAGGGGCCAAAGTGCAAAAGACCAGGTAGTAGGCTGGCTCACTGAGTAAGGGGACAGGTGAGTGAAATTCACTACAGACACAGTTTATAGACAGTTTGAGATAGAATTATGTATGGCAGTAGAGATGGAGTGGGGGGAGTTGCAAATATGGGGTGTAAAGGCATTCCATAGCATTGGGAAGCAATGCAAGCATGGAAATCCTAGCCCCCTCCCCAAAAAAAAACAATCAGGGTAGTTAGTGAGATAAACACCAAGATACAGAAGTCGATAGGGAGAAGGGCAGGGGTAAATGGAGAAAAAAGCAAAGGCAGTAAGGTAGGGATAGGGCAAAAAGGGGTAAGGCCATCAAAAAATGGAGGGTAATGAGTACCAATGCACATAGTCTAGGTAACAAGCTCCTTGAACTGGTGACATTGAAGGAAGTGGGATGCCTGGTTATCATGGCAGTCACAGAAACATGGTACACAGAGAACCATGGCTGGGATGTCAACATACTAGGGTACACAATCTACAGTACAGGAGGAACAGGGAGGGTAGAAGAAGACGAGGAGGATCTTTCTACATAAGGGAAGGGATCATAGCAATGGAACTAAAGGGTAAACAGGGAGGAGAGGAGATGAGAGGAGAGGAGGAGGAGGCATCATGGGTCACCCTGGAGATTGGAAATGGCACCACAATCCACATGGGGGTTGTATACAGACCCCCATCTCAGGGGGAGGAAATGGACAAGGAAATGATAGAAGGCATCCTTAGGACAACAGAAAAAGGAGAGATATTGTTGATGGTGGACCTGAATATGCCAGATGTTAAATGGAGCACCTTTGCTGAAGTTACATCCAAGAGCAGGGTCATTCTTGATACCCTACAAGGGGCATGACTCAGACAGCTAGTGTTGGAACCCACTCGGGAGGGATCAGTATTAGACCTGGCACTCTCAACTGGGGATGGAGAGAGGCTCTCAGATGTAGAAGTGGGTAGCCATCTAAACAGTGTGGTTCACAATAAACACAGCCACAGAGTAAAGCCATACAAAAGTGATGGTACCGGACTTTAGGAGGGCTGACTTTGTCAAAATGGGAGAGTGCCTCAGAAATGCATTAGCAAGCAGGCAAGAAGGAGGGGTGGAGGAAAAATGGGGAAACATCAAAACTGCCATCACAGAGGCAACAAACCTTTTTGTGAAGCAAATAAACAAATCAAAATGAAAGGAAAAACCACTATGGCTCTTAAAAGAGGTGGCGGGGAAGGTCACAGAGAAACAGATGGCATTTAGGAAGTATAAGGAAACATAGAACGAGCAGGATAGAGAACTGTACCAGTTAATGCAGAAGGAAGCGAGGAAGGAAATCAGAATAGTAAAGTCCCAAACAGAGGAAAAGATAGCCAGGGGGATAAAACCTTTTATAGCTACATTAGGGAGCAAAAAAAGACCAAGGGAGGGTTAATGAGGCTTAATAAAGGGGAGGATGGGTGGACAGAGAGTGACAGTGAAAAAGTAGGGATACTCAATAAATACATTTGCTCAGTATTCATAAAAGAAGAAGAGAGGGAGGTACCTAATTCAATCAACAAAAGCACTCTGGATAGGGTGGTAAATACCAGTCCTTTCTGAAAGAACTAAAACTGAAGGTGGACAAAGCAATGGGGCCTGATGGAATTCACCCCAAAATTCTAAAAGAACTAAGGGAGAAGTGACACCACTGACTCCCCTTTTTAACAAATCATGGGAGGATGGTGTGGTACCTAAGGACTGAAGGAGGGTGAATGTGATTCTCCTTCACAAAAGTGGGAGCAAAGCAAAGGCACGAAACTATAGACCTGTTAGCATGACCTGACTAGTAGGGAAAATGATGGCATCACTTCTGAAAGAAAGAATTGTTGAGTACCTAGAGGCCAGTGGGGTACAGGGACCCAAGGCTATATGGATTCACAGTGGGAAGGTCATGTCAGACAAATCTAATAGTTTTTTTTTTTTTTTTTAAATTCTTTATTTTTCCTCCCGAGCTGCCTGCCACCCGGTATTATCTGCCCGTTCATGGACCACGAGCTCCCACTCCTCACATCAGCCACGAGCCCTCCAAAACCCCGTGGCTTACCCCCCACGGCGGGGCTGCGGCACTCCCCCTTGCATGCCACAGTCATCGGAATAGGTCAGAGGGCTGGCCTGAGGAGCTAATTGAAGCCGTGGCGGGCTTCATGGAAGGTGGCAGGCAGCTGTCTTCTTTTTCTGGCTTTCCAGGGAGGTGGGGTCGTGCAATGATGCCTAGCGTCTGCCCCGCCTCCTGAGTGTGCTAGTGCCGGCAGCTGCGTGACTTCCTGGCCTCCGCCAGGGGTCGCTGATGCTCCGGACACTTCCCCACCCTCCCCCCGGAGAAGGAGAGCAGTCCATGGGACGCTCTATCCATCTACCCCGGCCAGTCCTCCAGTGACCCAGGTCCGTTCCCAAACCCGGGTCGCTGGCGTCGCATGCGGAAATCCAACCACTGCGCTAATAGATTTTTTTGACTGGGTGGCCAAAGTAGTAGACCAGGGAGGGGCTGTGGACATGGCCTACCTAGAATTTAGCAACAGATCCAGAAACAAATGATTAGATACCTTTTATTGGACCAACATGGATGTTACAGAAAAGAACAAAGTGCTCTAGCTTTCGAACCAACCAGGTCCTTCTTCAGAAGCTTTGTGCAGTTATTTCAAATATCCCATACTATTAACACCAGATTATATTGAAAAAACAGAAATAATTCTCATTGGTTTAACAAATACATTTAAAATATAACAGAAGATTACGTCAGAGAAGCTAATTAACACCAGTATGCCTTTAACTGAGGAGCCTCAGAAGGTCAAAGGTTTTCAAGAATTCTCTACAGCCAGAAAGTTCTTGTCACATAAATTTTAAAATGTCTCAGTATGCCAAGAAAGCATTCTAGTGATAAAAAAAAAACCTTGGGGTGGCATTCTCTCTAACACATGTAAGATGAGCTTACAACTTACATTCCAATTGTCCTGGTATATTAAAGAACAGACAATGAGAGACAAAATCCTGAAATCAGGTATAACTGCAATTGAAAACAAGCCTCAAATTAACATACACATACAGTATATACATGATGCATGATAGTATCACTTGTATTTGGTTACTTGGTTGGTTACTTGGTTAGAGGGACAAAAGAAGGCCGTGGCCCATCGAGACTGTCCTCCACATGTGTGGATCATTATTGTGTTACTATCTGGCTAACCAATTGTCAAGTTTGATTTTAAAAGTCGTAACAGTAGTTGAATCAATATCTTGTGGGAGGGTATTCCATAATCTGGGAGTTCTTATGGAGAAAAAGTTTTGTCTTTTGTTAGTATTACATTTATCAATATCCAGTTGTTTATTATTTAGCCTAGGTACAATTTTTCTGGAAGATAGTGTTATACCACATTGCCTCATCAAAATGGGTGACTTAATAATCTTAAAACATTGTAGTAAATCACCTCTTGTTCTTCTCATTTTAAGGGAATGTAAACCTGTCTTCTGTAGTCTAGACTCATAATCAAAATGTGCCAAGTGAGGAATAATTTTTGTAGCTCTATTCTGAATCCTTTTAATTCTGTCTATATCCTTAATGAGATATTATTTATTTATTTATTTATTTTATTTATTGAATTTTGATGACCGGGTAGGCCCACTGGGCCCCGAAGGTCCCTTTTTCAGGGGTGACCTGGGAATAACAATACAAGAATAATTAAACAGTAGAACATAAGCAGATACAGGTTATCATGGGTATACAGTACTCGGCTGTGTACACATAGCAGTTGTAATAGTGGTTTCATATATGTAGTTGAAAAGTTGTCATTTCATTACATTACATTCTTCTTTGTCCTACATATTAGCGAGATAGTACTGGAGATTCGTTAGGTATAATAGTTCTGGAGCATCGGGAGGGTTCAGAGAGGGGGAGGAAAAGTTAGTGCTACCCTTGTTAGGGGGTTAGAGGATTTTAGTTTGGTAAGCAGGCAAGTTGTGGTCAGTAGTAGTAGTGTCAGGTGCGGTGGCACTGGCATACGCTTGTTGTCATAAGATAGGTCTTGAGTCTTGAGCCACGGCTACGGTGGGTTTCTCTTACCTCAAGAGGAAGGTTGTTCCACAAGGCAGGGGCAGCATCGTGAAGATTTCTGACCTGCCTTAGTCTAACCTTGGGGACCTCTAGTAACGTTAGGCCCAAGGACCTAGGCTGCGCTTGGTTTCTTTTACTGTGAGGAGTCCCACTAGACTCAGGGGAGGCGTGGGGCTAATAATCTCTCGTCAGACAGAGCACAGGGTAACTGAGGCGGGCTTCAAGGATGGCCAGTTTAGCTTAGCTAACGCCTCACAGTGGTGACCCTTGAGTGGGACAAGGTGGCAAAGCGGGCCACCTTGTTGTATAGAGTATGTAATTTCCTGTACTCCAGCTTTGTAATACCCTGAATGACTGGGGCAGCATATGTTAGTGTTGGAAGTAGGACACTGGCTGCAATAGCAGTCCTTGCTTCTGGGGTTAACTGTTCCTTAATCCGATACAGTAATCCGAGTTTTGTATGGATTACTTTAGTGACTTGTTCCACATGTTGTTTGAAAGTGAGGCCTTGGTCGATGGTGAGGCCGGGGTACTTTGTCGAGGGGACTACTTCCAGCTTGTTGCCCTCAAGGGATGAAAGTTGGAGTAGTTGTGATCTATCTTGTCCAAGGGCTCTTGGTCCCAACAGTATGGCTTTGGTTTTGTTGGTATTGAGGACCATTTTATTCTTGATGAGCCACCTATCCATGGCAAGAATATCCTCTTGGAGAGAAATGCAGAGGTCATCCAGGTTATGCGAGGTTTTGTAGATAACAGCATCATCCGCATATTGGATTAGGTTGCTGCTTCCACAGTGTTTGTGCAATTCATTTACAAACAACGAGAACATAAGAGGCCCAAGTATAGACCCTTGGGGTACTCCATCCATTAGGGGCTGTGGTTTGGAGAGTTTATCCTGCCACCTAACCCTTTGTGTGCGATCTGAGAGGTAGCTTTCCACCCATTTGAGGGAGTGGGCGTTGAGGCCTGTATGGTGGAGTTTTTGGAGGAGTAGTCTGTGATCCACCTGGTCAAAGGCCTTGGAGAGGTCTATAAAAAACGCCCCTGTATTGGATCCGGAGTCTAGGTCTCTGAGTACGTCAGAGGAGAATTTGGTCAGGGTAGTGTCTGTCCCGTGGTTAGCTCTAAAGCCATGTTGCGATGGAGACAACAGCATGTGTGCCTCCAGATATTCTCTAAGTTGGGCATAGACTAGTTTCTCCTGTATTTTTGCCAGGGTAGACAGCAAGGAGATAGGCCTGTAGTTCTCAATTGGTTCTGCAGGCCTTCCCTTATGAATCGGTACCACATGCACCTGCTTCCACAGCTCTGGGACCGATCCTTCAAGTAAGGACCCATTGATCAGCCAGGTGAGTGGCGCATGAAATGCCATGGCCCCATCTTTTAACAATCTAGCTTTGAGTCCATCTGGACCTCCTGAACCTCTTGTTTTCAGGGTTTTCAGGATGGCCAGGACCTCTTTTATTTTTGCCAGTCTCAGGTGAAAGGGTGGGTTGTTGAGCGTACAGGGATCCAGCTGAGCGGATTGGTTGTTGGATACCAATGACCCTGCCTGATGTTTATCAGGGTTTGAGAAGTATGTATTGAGGGACTCGGCAATTAGTGCCTCATCATGTAGGACCTGTCCATTAGCTGTGATAGTGCCCGTGGCTGTCTTTTTTCCCCCCTTAATCAGTTCATTGATGTGGGACCAGAAGGTCCTTGGGTTACCAAGGCTTGCTTTCTGGAGGTGGATGAGATACTCCTTTTTGCTAATTTGGTGGCCTGTTTACATTGGTTTGGAGGGTTCTATAGATGACCGGTCTACTTGGAAACCGTGTCCTTGAACTTTTCCAGGCTTTGTCGGCTCGTCATCAGGGCCTTTAAAGGGGGTAATCCACTTGTAGCAGTGGCCATTTACTCGGTAAGTTTTAATTGGGCCAGGAGATCAGCAGCCACATGATAGACCTGTTAAAGTAGTCAACCGCCCCTTCCAGGTAGGGAGACTTCTTATCAGGCTCCAGTCCAAGTTGCATAAAGAGTGTTGTAGTGCTCCAGGAGAACTTTGAGTAGTCCCTGAAGTGAGTATTCTGGGCGGATCTTTACCTTTGTTTTTCCAAACACAGAAAGTGGGCGAGTGGTCGCTGAGAGCATCTGCCATGGTGCCAGCCGATTGCACATTTTTTGGGTTGGACACCAGTACCCAGTGGATGATTGAGTGGCTACCCGTTTTGTAGTTCAACCTTGTGGGTTGGGTGATTATCTGGGAAAGGTTTGCCTCTTGTAGCGTACCTATAATTGACGGCCTGGCCTCTTTGGCCCAGTTCAGGTTGAAGTCTCCAAGGATGATGAGTTCAGATGTAAACTCAACTGTTAGGTTTTTTGTGAGAGTATCGAGGGATAGGAGAGCATCCTTTGGTGGACTATAGACACACCCCACGTTAAGGTGTTTGGCACCACCGAGGGTGATACGTACAAAGATTGCTTCGATTTAAGGGGGCAGTGTTATTTGCAGGTTAATACGAGCAGAGATCAGGGTAGCCTTCATGTAGATGAGAACTCCACCCCCCCTTTTGTGGATTCTATCCTTGCAGAAACAGACATATCCTGGGGTGGCAAATTCGTGGTCTAGGATTGATGGTTTTAACCAGGTCTCGGAGACTGCAAGCACATCAGGGTTATAGAGGGCTAGCCACGCTTGTACTTCCTGAGTTTTGGTCTAAGTACACAAGTATTCAAGTGTGCTAACCTCAGGCCCCTGGCTGCAGTCCAGATCAGGTCTTTGGAGGAGGAGATATGGTATTGTCAACACCTGGGCCGGGTTAGGTTGAATGTCCCTGCCTGCATTAGCAAGGCTGTTTGCAGGAGGCTGAGAATAAAAGTTAAGGGTGGGCATCTAATTTTTTAGGTTTGTTGGTCATTAGTAAGATAGCTCTGTAGCAGATCCCACTCCTGCTAAGCTTGGCAGCAAGTAGGAGGGCTGAGTTGTCGGTAGGGGTGGGCCATGAGGTGCCAGGTCTGGTATGGTGCTGGTCCGTTAGGGGGCTGTGTGAGGGGGCCTTGTTTACCAGCTAGCCAGTCGACCCATAGTATTGTGGCGATGTACAGGGCAGCAAGGAGGAGACCCTTGTTTGGCCTGAGCTGGCCCGAGATACTAGTCTTCGGGGACCCTCTGACCAGCATTTTAACCTTATGTGGCATTCTTAGGCTGGAGGAGCTTAGCCTTGTATTAAGGATTTAGGGTGTGTTGAAGATGAAAGGCTGGGTGCTGAGGGGAGCCAGGACAGTAAACTGTCTTGAGCCTAGTCGGATTATATCTGTTCTATTACTTTTACTATCTGCGTTTCAAACCCTTAACATTCAGCAACTTGTAGGATTATTAGAGGTATCGGTTACTAACACTGAAGTGTAAGAGCACTAAAGCAACAGTACTGTGTAAAAGCCTTTTAGGGTGGTACTTGTTAAATGACTTTTACTGTCTTAGTTACAGATCCTTGACATTCAGTATACTTTATGATAATAGTATTGGTTACTAACTCTGATAAGGACTTTATAAATAAGAGCACTGTAGCAACAGAACTGTATAAAAGTCAGCACGAGATAACCCAGGGTAATATCACCCTTTAACAGATTAGACTAGTGTGTGATATCAATATGGACTCCAAAAAGGGGAGCCATAATCAAGGTAGGGCCTAACTTGTGATCTATACAAAGTAATGATACACTGTTCAGTTTTGGAAACAAATGTACTGTTTATCCTTCGCAGAAGAGCATTGATTTGATTGGCAATTTTATTACAATGAGAAAATGGGGTAAGTTTATTGTTTACTAGAATCCCCAGATCTTTTTTGATGCAGGAAACCTTAATATTTATATTGTTCAGTGTGTAAACCTGTTTAGAGTTATTTTTCCCCATATGTAGAATGGTGCATTTTGATACATTAAAATACATTTTATTGGTAAGAGACCAATGTTCAATTGATGCAAGATCAGTTAATATTGACTGTAAGTTAGCAACATTGTTCACAGCGCCTCCTAGTTTGGTATCATCTGCAAACTTCATAAGAATGTTAGATGAACATATTTTCATATTGCTGATGAAAATATTAAACAGGGTGAGTCCCAAGACTGAGCCCTGAAGAACACCACTCATCACTCGACCCAAGTCTGACATGATGCCATCGACCCGAACCCTCTGAGATCAGTCAGTCAACTTTTTATCCATAAGACTAATGATGCTGAAAAGCCTAAATGAATGAGTTTATTAATCAAAATAGCATGGGACACTTTGTCGAAGGCTTTGCTGTAATCTAATAAAATAACGTCAGTAGGAACATTTAAGTTGAGATTCATGCTAATGGAATTGTAGAAAGATAACAAGTTTGTAGTGCAAGATAAACCAGTTCTAAATCCATGTTGAGTTATGTCAGTTATGTTTAAAGATTCTATTTCTTTATCTAGAAGTGTTTTGATTACTTTTTCCAGTAATTTATAAGGAATTGAAGTTAAACTGATTGGACGATAATTATCAACTTTTGAATGGGAGCCCTGTTTAAAAATGGGGGTTTCTATTGCCGTTAGCCAATCAGAGGGAACCATAGATTCTTGGAGAGATTTATTAAAGATAATAGTAAGTGGTAGAGTAATAGTATCTTTAACTCCCAAAAGGAATTTAGAGCAGATATCATCAGAGCCAGGACTTGTGGATTTTTTTAAAGCTAATAATAGTTTGTAAATATCATTCTGTAACACCATATAGTTTATATTGCTTGAAGGAAGTATATTAGAAAGAGATGGAGATGAATCTTGAGTAAATACTGATAAGAAATAGTTGTTTAATGTAGAGGCAGTTGTGAAGTCAGAAGTTATTATCGTGTTGTTTATTTTTAAGGGGCCTATTGTTCAGTATTTCCCTTTTTACTATTTAAATAGGCATAAAGTGATTTATGTGAATCTTTAGTGTGTGCAATACGAAATTCTAGGTTGCTTGTAGCTTCCACAATTAGTTTTTTTAATATTTTGACTGATTCCCTGTATTGAATTAATAATTCATTATTTGTATTCCTGGAGAGTTTTTCAATAATGAAAATAACTTGTGTTTACGTGAAATTTGTTATTTTATAGATGAATTAAACCATGGTGGAATTTTACCCTTACTATTATACTTATGTATATCTGGAACATACTGATGTCCAAGTATTTGAATTTGTGCTTTTAAGTAATCCCAAGTTTCATTAGTATTAAGAAATGAAAAAGTATTAACACAATCAATTGTACCTAGGTGATGATTTATTTTTTTGAAATCTGCTCGTTCATATTGTTTAATTGTTAGTTTATTTAATACTGGGCGTTGAGATAGGGGGATGGTAAAAAGTATTGACATATGGTCACTGTTACCAAGAGGTTCAAATATTTGTAAGTTATTCACAGGGATGTCTATACTTGTTATAACAAGATCTAAGATATCATTACCCCAGGTAGGTTCCTTGACCAGTTGATACAGTCCCAGATCAATGATGGTTGTAAGAAAGTTATTGTCATAATGATTGGAGCCTATTAATGTATCCCAGTTTATAGTTGGTAAATTGAAATCTCCTAAAATTAGGACAGGGCCATTGTTGGCTAGCTGGGAGATATCTTCAATTAACCTTGAACTTTGGGTAGTGTCTGATGAAGAAGGGCGGTAACAGGCTCCAACTAAAATTTGTGGAAGACCTTTGGGTTGGATATACACCCATACACTTTCAGAATTTATACTTGTTGAGGATAGATAGGAGATGATGCCATCTATTACATAAAGACTAACCCCACCACCCATTTTGGTGTCTGGTCTGTTTTTAAAGTAATGTTTATAACCTGGTATTTCAGCTGTCCAGCTTCTGTCAGAATTGCCCCAAGTTTCTGTAATGGCTATAAGAGATAAATCAAGAAGATGAGCCTTAAGTTCGAACTCGGCATGTTTTGCAATATTTAAGGATCGAGCATTAAGAGATAGAATATTTAGGTGATTATGGCTGGAAAAATGGGTCACAGTGTTAAGAGTATTGGTCAATATCCAAAACTCCCCCTTAACAGTCAGTTTAAATGAGAACGAATAAAAGTGGTGATTTTACGACCAAGTAAAGTACTGCCCCATCTACTAAGGTGTAAACTGTCCCAGCAAAAAAGAGATGGATTAAGATGAAATTCCTCCCAGTGTGTCAGACAAGAAATATTTTGTCTAAGACACCATTTCCTCAATCATTCATTTAAGGATTTTATTTTAGTTGTAATAAAATCAGTTGCTCTTGGAACTGGTAATATTTCGGAGAGACAACTATCACAACCCCTTTCCACCAGTAAGTTACACATAGAGACAAAGTCCTGCTTAATATGTTGCAAAGGTAGTTTGGAAATATCTTTGGTTCCCACGTGTACCACCACTAGTGGATTTTCTCCAGCCGATTGTAAGATTGTATTAAGCATTGCAGTAGTATCGTAAATCCTTGCCCCCCGATAACTAGAGCAAGTACGGTGTTCCTTATCGGGGTTACAGACCTCACTGTCTATGTATTTTGTGATAGAATCACCCAAGATAAATACTTCCTTTTTGCTAGCTAGTTTCTCAGGGGTAATCTGAGGATGAGTAGGGGCTGCACAGATTTGGTCACTTGAGGTTTTGTTGTATATTGCTTTATTACTAGCAATTGTACCAATTTCATGACTGACTGATACAGTTTCATCAACCATTTGTGACAGATGTTCAAAGGAATTGTGTGTAGGAATTTCATATGGAGCAGGGGATGTCGAAGTTTTAATTGTTGTCTTGGTTTTTGTGTAAGGTACTGTGGACCAAGAGTTAGTCTTACTAACATTGGGCTGTTGACAACATGCAGCTGCAGTTAGAGGAGTAGAAGTGATGGTTGGGTGATCTAATATTGGGACATGTGTAACATTTAAGTAGGACTTCTGAGTGATATCATTATAGACCATTTTTGTGGGTGAAGAGTTAGTCTCGACCAAAATAGACATCAGGTCGATGTAGTCTTCCAGGGCTTTAATATCAGATTTTACAGACACATTAGGCTGCAATCTACCAATTTCATCCTGTAGTTCACTAACTAGGACACACTTTTCACACGTGTAATTGGTTGTTTGTTTGCCAAGGGCATACATTTTACAAGATGTACAATATTTGTTTGCCTTTTTCATTTTTAATTACAAATGGTAAGGTAGTACTGAAGGGAAACAAATATGAATAACAGTCCTAATATAGCTTGTAAAAATACAAAGTGTTACCTCAATGTCCCCTTGTCCACGATGGACACGATAAACACACACTGAGATGCGCGTGTCTCTGCGCGTCTCCGCACGTGGCCCCGTGCACGCTTACCCTGCTTGCTAGAGTGGGTCTTAAGGCGAGAACTGGAAGTGCGAATCATGCTACTTCCAGTTTTGTGTCAAAATACAGTTGCTAAAAAAGCATTTTAAAGCCTTTAAAAAGGCTAGCCAGTTGATGTAGTGGGCTTGCAATGCACAAAAATGCCAAAGGCACAGACAATGTTTTGTTTCAGACAGGTCGTCTGGGGGGAGGAATGGTAGCAGAAATCAGGAAACCACCAGTACCCCACAATCCCTTGCAAGCCAGAAATGAGCTAATGCAGAGATAGAATACCCCAGATTACAGGCTGCACCACAAAAGCTCTCAAAGCATAAAATCACAATAAATCAAAAGTATATTCAAAGTATATCATACGGGACCTCTCTCCAGAGGTGGGCTATTACAATAACAGTAATGTAAGTGTAAGTGCCAAATAAAAAAATAAAAAAATACTTGTCAAGGACCCCCAAGAAAATGAGACCAAGAGCCTGATAAGTGCAGATTTCAACACAGAGTCCGTGTATAACAAAAATGCACAGAATTAGTCTAAGGAATCTAAATGAAAACCCAAAGGAATTGCACCTTTTATGAACCCCCAAGTAAATGAGATATGAATCTTAATATGAGCAGATTTAAAAATGTGACAGTGTGTAATCCAACCACTGCCAACTAGTAGAAGGAAGTAAATGTACACTATATGTGAAAACTAAGTGTCCTAGCCACATAACAATTGCCCCATGCCACGCTCGACCCACACATATGTGTGTACATACACCACACCACACCCCCCCCACACACACACAGCAAGACATTTGACACAGTCCACACAAAAGATTAATAAACAAATTAGCCAGTCTGGGAGTGGATCTCATGGTGGTAGCCGGGGTTAAAAATTGGATGGACAACAGGGCACAGAGAGCAACCTTAAGTATAGTCCACTCCAAAGAAAGGGGGGTTACTAGTGGGGTACTGCAGGGTTCAGTACTGGGCCAGTCCTTTTTAATGTCTTTACAAGTGACATAGCAGAGGGACTGGAAGGAAATGTATACCTCTTTGCAGATGACACAAAGAGCTGCAACAGGATCGATACATAAAGGAGAGGGGAAGGATAAGAAGGGACTTGGTAAGGTTGGAGGAATGGTTAAAAGTATAGCAGCTAAGATTTAATGCAAAGAAGTGCAAAGTAATGTACCAGGGAAACAAAAACCCAGTGGAAGAGTACACAATGGGGGGGGGTTATTAACAACTTCAAAAATGGAAAGGGATCTGGGAATAATCATGTCAGATGGCATAAAGGAAAGCAAACAATTTGAAAAGGCAGTAAGGATGGCTGGGGGGGATAATGGGAAATATAGTGAGAGGCATCACCAGCAGAAAACAGGAAGTTGTTATCCCTCTGTACAGACAGTTTGTGAGACCCCATCTGGAGTACTGCATGCAGTTCTGGAGACCCCATCTCCCCAAGGACTTAAACAGGATGGAGGCACTCCAAAGGAAGGCAATTAAAATGGTGCAGGCACTGCAACAGAAGCCATATGAAGAGAGACTAACGGAGCTCAATATGTATACCCCAGAGGAAACGAGGGAGAGAAGGGACATGATAGAAACATTCAAGTACCTCAAGGGAATCAACAAAGTCCAAGAGGGTAGCATCTTTCAGAAAAAGAGATGTGCAAGAACAAGGGGACACAATCTGAAGACAGAGGGGGGACAGCTCAGGGGCAATGTGAGGAAGTATGTTTTCACAGAGAGGGTGGTGGATGCATGGAACGACCTTCCTGAGTAGGTTGTGGGGTCAAAAACAATATGAGAATTCAAGAATGCATGGGACAGACATAAGGCAATATTGATGGGGTAAGATGGCGTAGACTGTCGGTTAACTAGGATCTGTAGCTTATCCAATAGGTAGGGAAATGGGCAGACTAGGTGAAACAACTGGTCCTGATCTGCCATCAAAGTCTATGTTTCTATGAGAAGGCCAGCTGGCCTATGGCAGTTGCTTGACGGGGAACTCCCAATAAACAGGAGTCTAAGATCTAAGGGATTGTTCTTGGGGGGAATGAAAAGAAAGGAATTAAGATATGGGGGGAGCAATCCAAGCTCAAATTTAGACACTAATTTTGCAGAATGGAGGTAGCGATGATTTTCAAATGAGAGGAAAGCCAGGGAGTGTCAGAGGTTACAGTGATAGGTGAAAGGGGTAGACCCCAGAGCAAAGTGGCACAAGGTGTTAAAAAGGGTATCTAATCTTGTCAAGGAAGACTTGGGAGTGACACTGTAGACTACATCACAATAGTCAAAAATAAGTAAGATCATCTAACATAGAAACATAGAAGTTGACAGCAGATAAGGACCACAAGACCCATCCATTCTGCCCATTTCTTTTTCTACCTTATAAATGTGCCATCGGCCTTTGCTCTGTCAATGGCCTATTTATTCATACTCATCTGTATTGCTCCCTTATGCCTATCCCATGCCTGTTTAAAACCCTGCACTATATTCATATCCCTCACTTCCTGAGGTAGGCATTCCATGCATCAACCACCCTTTCTGTGAAAAAACAACTTCCTCACATTACCCCTTAATCGGCCTCCCTCTAATCTCATGCTGGGTCCTCTTGTCCTGCTATTTTTCTTATATTGAAACATGTTAGGCTCTTTCACCTTGTTAAAGCCCTTAAGGTGTTTGAATATTTCGATCATATCACCTTTCTCCCTCCTTTGCTCTAGGGTATACATATTGAGCTCCGTTAATCTGTCCTCATATG
The DNA here is from genome assembly GCA_016271365.2 of Neoceratodus forsteri. Classification (NCBI taxonomy): domain Eukaryota; kingdom Metazoa; phylum Chordata; order Ceratodontiformes; family Ceratodontidae; genus Neoceratodus; species Neoceratodus forsteri. The sequence continues at coordinate 94,795,602 of CM057449.1, forward strand.
TTTTCTGATGCAGTCCATGTACCATTTTGGTTGCTGTTCTCTGGACTGCCTCAATTTGGTTAATGTCCTTGTGAAGGTGTGGCCTCCAATACTGCATGCAGTACTCCAGATGGGGCCTAACCAATGTCTTGTAAAGAGGGACTATTACCTCCCTCTTCTGACTTGTGATACCTCTACTAATACACCCCAACATCCCCTTAGCCTTACCTACTGCTTTAGTGGTCTGCTTGGAATATTTCAAGTCATCGGTAATGATGATGCCCAAGTCTCTTTCTTCCCTTGTGACCGCCGGCAACTCCCCTCCCAGCCTATAGGTGGCTTCAGAGTTTCTCTTCCCTATGTGCATGATCTTGCACTTTGCATTAAACCCCAGTTGCCACTCTTCAGACCATTTTGCTAGTTTATCCAGATCTCTTCTCATTCTGCCCACCCCAACTGGATCATCTACAGTGTTGCAGATCTTGGTGTCATCTTCAAACAGACAAACCTTACCCTCCAGTCCATCTGCAATGTCACTGATGAAGATATTGAAGAGGACTAGTCCCATCGTCTTCTGTACAAGTTCATAGCTGTCTGGTAGCAGAAGGCAGCTCCAGTTCCTATATAGTGCACCTAACTTTGGGAGCAGTTTCTTCAGGATGGTGTCCATATGCCCTCAGAAGTTGAAGTATTGGTCAAGCCAAACCTCCAAGCACCTAAATGATGAAATGTCTCAAGGACTGTCCTGTGAAGGGTATGGCAGGAGGTCAGGAAGGGGAGTCTGGTGAGTCTATGCCTAGTGCCAAAGGTCATTGAGAAAGTTTTCTTAGCATTAAGGGAGAGTTGATGGGAGCGGAACCAGAGCTGGAGTTTATTGAAGTCATGCTGGAGTCTGGATTCGACATCAACAAGGAACTGGCCTGAGGTGAAGAGTACCGTGCCATTGGTGTACATATGGACTGCGGTGGATGAGCAAGCTGAAGGGAGGTCATTTAGAAATATGGAGAATAGGATGGGGCCCAAAATGGAACCCTGAGGTACACAAGTGTTGATGGGGAGTGAAGGGGATGTGGAGTCTGCTATTCTGACTGACCAAGACCAGCCTAGACGGTAGGTTTTATGGTAAAGTTGGTAAGGTCAGCCTAGGAGAGGGACGTTAATGGAAGGGTGTGGGAGACAGTGTCAAAAACCTTTGCTAGGTCGGCAAAGATAGCAGAGGTGATATGGCCACAGTCCATCCCTGAGAGGATAGAGTCAGTGAGCCTAATCAGAGGGGTAGTGATGGAGTGGTTCTTCCAGAAGCCAGATTTTAACAGGGTGAAAAATTTAGAATCAGAGAGATAGGTGGAGAGTTGTGAGAGAACCAGCTGTTCTTGGAGCTTAGCAAGGACAGGAAGGAGGGAGGTTAGGAGTGATAGTTAGTGGAAGCAGAAGAATCACTGCCCTTCGGCAGGGGAAGAAAAATGGCATGCTTCTAGACTGAAGAGATAGTGGTGTAGCGAAAGAGAAGTTGAGGAGGTCTGAAAGAGGAGGACTGATAGCTGGAGCTGATAGACATAACTTTCGGTCCAGTCCATCAGGTGAGCTGTCTGTAGAGGGATTTAGGGCATATAATGCATCTAAGGTGTCAGGGGGTGAGATTTTTGTGAAGGAGAAGGAGTTGCATAGAAACATAGAAGTTGACGGCAGATAAGGACCACAAGGCCCATCCAGTCAGCCCATTTTTTCTAACTTAAGAATGTTCCATAGACCTGTACTCTGTCAATGGACTATCTATTCATACTCATCTGTATTGCTCCCTTATGCCTATCCCATGCCTGTTTGAAGCTCTGCACTGTATTCATATCCATCATTTCCTGAGGTAGGCTGTTCCATGCATCCACCACCCTTTCTGTGAAAAAGAACTTCCTCACATTACCCCTTAATTGGCCTCCCCTCTAACCTCATGTTGTGTCCTCTTGTCCTGCTATTTTTCTTATATTGAAACATGTTAGACTCTTTCACCTTGTTAATGCCCTTAAGATGTTTGAATATTTTGATCGCATCACCTCTCTCCCTCCATTGGTCTTGGGTATAGATATTTAGCTCCATTAATCTGTCCTCACTAGGTTTGCTGGCACACGCACCTAGCTTCACCTGAGCTCTTTTCTGCTAGGTTTTCTTGTAAGCAATGGTTTACAACAGGAAGGTCCTGTCAACTAATCTCATAGATTTCTTTGACTGGGTAACCAGAGTGTTGGACCAAGGGAGTGCAATTGCTGTCACCTACCCTAATTCAGCAAAGCTTTCAATACTGTTCCACGTAGAAGATTGATTAATAAGCTGGGTAGGCTCAGGATGGGGGTCAGAATTGGGTTAATTTGGTGGCAAACTGGTTGGGGGCAGAAAATAGAGAATGGTGGTTATGGATCCTGTGGTCCTATGGATTCCAGGTGTCGCACTATCCTTTACTTAAAGAGTGCCTCCATAATCTTGCCTACTGCTGAGGCAAGAATGACTGGTTTATAGTTCCCTGCCACTTCCCTGCTACCACTCTTGTGCAGCAGAATCACATGAGCCCTTCTCAAGTCTTCTAGGACCTCTCCTGTGTTCAGAGACTCACTTAACAGTTCTGATAATGGCTCTGCTAGTTCCATCCTTAGCTCCTTTAGTACCCCGGGATGTATGCCATCAAGGTCCTATTGCTTTGTCCACCCTGAGCTTAGTGAGCTCTTGTACAACCCTTTCTTTTGTGAAGGGACTTGTGCACACCTCCCTACCCCTGTGACCATGGTGCTGAGCTGTGGGCCCTGCCCTATCTTCTCTTCAGTAAATATTGAGCAGCAGTATCTATTTAGGATAGATGCTTTTCCTTGGTTCTCCTCCACACACTCCCCCTTATTCTCTTTTATCTTAGCAATATCTGGACTTTCTCCTTTCACTAATGTATCTATAGAAAGTCTTGTCCCCTTCTTTTACTGTTCGTGCTAGTGTTTCCTCAGTTTGGGCCTTTGCCTGCCCTACTGCCTTTCCTGCTTTCCTTAGGGAAGTTTGGTATGCCTCACTATCTTCGTCCTGCTGCATTCCCCTATATTTCCTGAAGGCCAGCCTTTTGGCTCTGACCTTTTCTGCTACTACTTTTGAGAACTAAAGTGGTTTCCTTATTTTACTCTTGCTTTTCTCCCTAACAAAATGTGATGTTGCTTCAAGTATTGCATCCTTAATGCTTGCCACTTTACCTGTACCCTCTCACCTGTATTTCTTCTTGCCAGGGCTAGCTTAACTCTGTTGGCCATCTTATGAAAGTCAGCTCCTCTGAAGTCCCATATTTTTGCCTTGGAATGGGATTATTTAGTTCTAGTGGCCAAATTGAACCACACCATGTAATGGTAACTGGCCCCCAGGGGACCTTCTACCAGGAGATCTGTGATCATTTCCCCATTAGTCATTACTAGATCTGGGAAAGCCCTATCTCTTGTGGGTTGTTGTTCCAGTTGTTTGAGGCCCTCCACCTACAGGGAATCCACTATGTGTCTAGTTCTGTCAGATGTTCCTGCTGGTATTGACCAATCTGTATCTGGCATGTTGAAGTCTCCCATTATCAGAACCTCCCCTTTAGTTGTCATGTTTTGTATATCTTCTAACAGTAATGTGTCTGTGTCCTCTCTCTGGTCTTGAGGCCTGTAGACAGCCCCAGTTCATTTGGCTGTCCCATTTCCTGTTTCCAGGGTGACCCACAGTTCTTCTGGCTCTTTATCTGTTTTATGAATTTCTGTAGATTTGATAATTTCATTGACATAAAGGGCCACTACCCCTCCCCTTTTTGCACCCTGGTCTCTTCTGAACAGTACATAGCCGGGTACTGAAGTCTCCCAAGTGTGATTACTGGTGAACCATGTCTCGCTAATGGCTACTATGTCTAGTTTAGCCACTGTCATTGTTGCCTGCTGGTCTGGGATCTTGTTTCCCAGACTGCGGGCATTTGTGTCCATGATTTTCCATTGGCTAGATTTTGGTGTGTTAGTTGTTGGGTGAGGTCTGGCATTTCCCCTGCGCATTGTATGGGGAGCCAGATCTTTTTTATTACCTGGTGATGCAAATGAACTAGAAACAGGCTGAACTCCTCTTTGATCACTAGCTTAGGGGGCAATGGCATTCTTCCCATTTGATGTATCGAGTGCTGCACCCCTCTTCCCATTTCCTAGTTTAAATATTCTGTAAAGATGTCAAACTTCTGACCTGATTTACTGACTTCCTCCTTAATCAGATGCAGTCCATCGAATTTAAAGAACTTTCACTCCCAAAACTATTGCCAGTTACCTACAAATCTGTGTCCTTTTTCCTGGCACCAGCCCTTGAGCCACATGTTTAGCTCTCCTATCTCCCCTTCTCTGACCTTCTGTCCATCTGATCCCCTCTCCCAGACTGGCAGGATCTCAGAGAAGGAGATGTTGGACAAAATGGATGACAGTTTTTCTCCCAGCCTGGTCAGGTGTCTCTTGGTCTCCACAACTGATTGGCTGGCAAGATCATTAGTCCCTATTTGTACCAGGATGTCGATGTTGCTCCTGCTTCCTGCACGATTTTAGCAATGCGGTCAGTGTGTCTCCACGCTGATGTACCTGGGAGACATTTGATGATCATTACCCCTGGCTAGAGGTAGGTATCAACACCCCGAATCATGGAGTCTCCTATGATCAGAAGTGTTTTGGATTTCATTTTTGCTTTTTTTTGTTTTGGTCCCTGTTTTGGGTGAGTTTTTTGCTCTAGCTCCTGTGCTACAGTGTTCTGCTCTGCAGTGTCCTCTATCCCTTGGTTTGATTTCGGAGATAGAAGAAGATACCTGTTTCTAGTTTTTATATGGTTTGTGGAGGTTATACGTTGGAGAGCACTGAGTGATGCGGCACCCAATTTGCCCACCTCAACCAGCTACCAACCTCATGGACCAACTACCCTCTGCGGTTGAGGTCTTTCAGTTGGATGTTGGGGAATATGCAATTTGTGGTGCACAATTTCTGCCAATGCTGCCTCTAGCTGTGCCCTTAGATCTCCAATGGTCCAGCATGTAGGACAGCATCCTAAATCCTGTATAACTGTCCTTTTGAAAAGTGTCCCGCAGTACCTGCAGTTAATAATATCCATTCGAGTTGAGTTGTTGGATTTATAACCTGGTCCAAGTAATTAGAAAGAGGAAAATGAAAGTAAAAGTTTTATATTTTGGGTTTGTTTGTTTGTTAGATGAGATGGGAAGACTGGGAGAGGAGAGGGGTCAGTGGGAGGGGGAGGTGGCAAGAAGGGGGAGGATAAGAGAGCAGAGGCACAGGTGGTGAAGTACTTGTTAAATTCCGTAGCAACATTAAGGTGGTCAGCAACTTGCATATCATTTATATTAAATAACAGGGTGGGGGGAGGGTAGAAGAGCAAGTGATTTACCTTCCAGAATTTGGAGGATTGTTAATGTTGGATTGGAAGGACGAGCAGAAGTAGTCAGCTCTTGCTAGTCGAATAGCTTTTGAGCACTTATTACATAGCAAGCTGTAGATGGCATGGTCTTGCAGGAGCCTAGAGGCTTTATGCACTTTCCAGGTTTGATCCTGGGCATGAAGACATGCCAGGATTTCATGAGTGATTCAGGGTAGCTGATTACCCCTAACCCTGGAGCACCGCAGTGGTTCATGTTTGTTCCTGATCTCCAGAAACTTATCATGAAGGTGTCCATAAGCAGCATAGGAGTCATAGGAATATTTCAGAGCCAGAAGACTTGCATCCATTGTGCTCACTAAGTAAAACATTTTACCCTTCATAGAATTTATCGAGTTTAGGTTTGAATGCCTCTGTAGTTTCGATGCCACCACCTCCAGGGGCAATCTGTTCCATTCAAAAACCACTCTCTGATTCAGCCATTTGCTGGATTTCACTAATTTCGTCTGTCTAGCCTTTAATTACATGGGATGTGACCTTGTATTGTACACTTTGTTAGAGACTTCAAGGCCCAGATTACCCACAAATCATTCTCCGACCATGCTTTGTGTATTAAGCATGTATCTCCCCTTTTTATCTGGTATTCCAAGGTAAACAGATTTAATTAATCCAATCACTCTTCATAAGTCTTGCCTGCCATATTACTTATTCTTCTGGCAGCTCTTTTTTGGATTCTCTCCAGCATAGCTGTATATCCCTTATTAAATTTTGACAAGACCTGTGCTCCATACTCCAGCACTGGTCTAACTAACTGAGTATACAGAGGCAAGATGACTTCTCTGTTCCTTGCTTCAATGTGCCTAAAAATGCAGTTTAATATGTTATTGCCTTTTTGTGTTATGTTTTTGCAATGTGATGTAAATTGAATGTAGTCAGTTATTAGGATTCCCAGATCTCTCTCTTCTACTGTGGTCCTTAGTGGGGTGTTGTCCAACACATATTTATACCTCAGGTTATTTTTTCCCCCGTGCATAACAGTATACTTATTTTGATTTAGAACCAGGCCTGCTACTTTAGTCCATCCTGTGATATGATGGAGTGCTGTTTGTAATGGACTGGTGGTGTTGTGATTTACTATTGCATCCAGCCTACAGTGATCTGCAAAATTGTAAAGCCAGACATCCTTGTTGTCACACTGTAGTGAAGCTACATGTAAGTTGAAGAGGCAGGGGCCCAACACCAATCTCTGGGACACTCCACTTGTTACTTTTGCCCATGTGGAGAATGATCCCTTGATGCATACTCTTTGGCTTCTATTGTTCAGCCAGGCCTGCACCCATGACATTATGGATAACTGGATTCCTAAATTGTCCATTGCTGTCAACAATCCTGCATATGGCAGTTTGTCGAAGGCTTTAGAAAAATCCAGGTATGCCACATCCACTGAATTGCCTTCGTCAAGTTCCCTTACCACCTTATCATAAAAACCCATTATCTCAGTCTGACAAGACCTCCCCTTTACAAATCCATGCTGAGTACTATCTATTAGTGCTTCTTGATGAATGAAGTACAATATATTATCCTTTACTATACCTTCCAGTATCTTAGATATGGTAGACATTAAACTTACCGGGAGGTAGTTGGACAGGTCAGACTTTGAACCTTTTTTTGAATAAGGGGATTACACTGGCTCTCTTGCAGTCCTCCACTACCTCTCCACTATCCAATAAGGTCTGAAAAATGTATGTTAGAGGTGTTGCTATTTGGTTGCACAGTTCTTTGAGAACTCTGGGATGTAAAGGCCTCTAGGAAGCAGCATAGCATAGTGGTTTAAGGCTCTGAGCTGCAAATTTGGAGACCTGGGTTTGAATCCCACATCCCCCACTTGCATACTGTGTGACCCTGAGCAAGTCACTTAACTCCCTTGTGCTTCCAGGTCACAGCTCGAAACGAGCTTCGGCTTAGTGTGCCTTTCCTGGTTAAATAATTTCCCCTTTCCCCTAAATTATCAGGCCCAAAGGATTTGTATGGATCTAATACCCTTAGTTTACTCTCCACATCTTTTGGATCAATAAGGAGCCTATTTTGTATGTTTGCTCCTGGTATCTGTAGTGACTGACTAGTCCCATCCTTTATGTTGAATACTGATGTGAAATAAGTGTCGAGTAGATTGGACATGGTGCTGTTATCCAACAGTAGTTCTCCATTTTGGTTTTTCAAAGGTCCTACCATATTTGGGTTCCCTTTTTTATTGTTTATAGACAAACAGAATATTTTATAGTTTTGTTTAACCATTGATGCCAGCTAAAGTTCATATTTCGCTTTTGCATTTTTAATTCCAATTTTTAATATTTTTCAACTGTTTCTGTAGTTTAATCTATTCGTTTCTGTACTGCTAGTTCGCCATTTTTTATATGACCTATCCTTTGTGTTCATGAGTTTTTGTATTGCTGGAGTTAACCACTGTGGTCTGGGTTTGGCTTTATTATATTTCTGTTTCAAGGGTTTAATGTTTTGTACTTCCTTATTTATTTTTGTTGCAGAATAGTTTCCACATTATATTTAATGTTTTATCTCATAGATCACACTCCCAGTTCCAGTTGTTTAAGTTGGTTCTTATGTGTATCAAGTCAGCCTTACTGAAATCCAAGGTGGAAGTAGAGCCTGTATTGTTGTAAAGGGGTTCCCTGATTTTAAATTGTATTTTCAGATGATCGCTGCTGCCAAAAGGAATTGATGTTTTATGGTGCATGATGGTGTCCCCCATATTTGTCTATAGCATCTGTAGAATTAGATGATGCTATTGGATCCCAGTTAGTATGGGACATGTCCTGCAGGAGGGGAGCAACATTTAGTGATTTGTTACTAACAGAAGAGGAGTGTTTTGGGGGGGCCTTGACCCTATGTATTTTGCAAACCATGATTGCCATATGGTGGTTGCTCAGGGCATCTGGTAGAATACCAGATTTAATGACCCTGTGGGGACTGGACGTGAGGGCTCAGCCGAGTAGGGAACGATTACTGGTTTTATGGTTCATATGGGATGGCTCAAGTATGAGTTGTGATAAGTTGAGAGCTTTGATGTCATAAAGAGTTTTATTAAAAAATGGAGATAACCAGTTATGACTGAAATCACCCAATATGTACAATTTGCCTGAGGGAGTAAGAGAGACTATGTTATTTATAAGATCGGTAATAGCTTGGGGGGGGGGGCCTAGGGCGACAATAGGCACCAGTGATATAGACAGGTATTGACAATGGAAGGGATAGTTTCAGAATAAGTACCTCACTGAATGAAACTACTTGTCCTGTAGTTTCATTTACTTCAATGGATTCTTAGAGTTTCCATGGAGCTAGGCGTGTTTGTTGCATGGTAACTCCAACTGACTTAGGTGCTGACATAGCACTTGTTTGATTTTGCAGCTCTGCCGACATTTCATCTGTGGGTTTCATGACAGTGTGGGACTGAGCTTTCAATGGGTCATTGACAGCATTAGGTAGCCATTTTTACTGTGGGTATTTTAGCCCATTGGCTCCCTCAAGGAGTCGTGCTACCAAACACTCCGGTTTTGGGCCTTTTTCCAGTATCAAGTCTGGGGCTTTGGGATCAAAAATATCATGGATATTAGAGATGCAGCAAATTTAATTTCTGCCCACGAAGTGTCCAATTTCACTGCGTAGAGTAATTTGCGAAATGTTCCGCATTAGGCCGAATTTTCGCCTAGGTGCAATTTCACCTAATATGGGCAAAACTCCTCTTTCTGCAGTGAAATTTCACCTTCTCCGGGTGAAATTTCATTGTGGAAGGTGAAATTTCACCACAGACGGTAAAATTGTGCCATGGAAGGTGAAATTTTGCCATTCCACTGGGCGAAATTTTGAATTTCGCTTCTCGAAACAGGCAGAATTTATCGGATTACGACACAAACTGAATTTTACTCACTTTGCCCGTCACTCATGGATATACAGCTGTGTCGGAGGAACTCGTATTTCAGACTGCAGTTGTTTCACTTGCTGGCAAAGGAGTAACATCAGAATGTGCAATGAGAGGTGGTCTGACACCTGGAAATTGAAGTTTGATGCGTAAAAGTTGCACCTGGGGAGGAGGAACAGGAGGGAGCCGTACTCCCTTGGAGGTTGGTGATAAAGGAGAAGGAAACAAAAAGAGACCTGGGAGTTATGGTTTCACATGATCTCAAGGTGGGTAGCCAGTGTAGTAGGGTGGTGAGAAGGGCAAATGGAATGTTGGCCTGCATTGCAAGGGGTTTTAACTGCAAGAAGAGGGAGGTGCTAATGCTATTGTACAGAACCATGGTCAGGCCGCATCTGGAGTATGGGGTGCAGTTCTGGAGGCCTCACCTATGCAGTGATGTTGAGATGATGCAGAGGGTACAGAGAAGGGCAACCAAAATGGTACGAGGGATGCAGGATGTACCCTATGAGAGAAGACTGAGAGGGCTGAACTTGTTCCTTCTGGAGACTAGAAGGGAGAGGAGGGACATGATTGAGACCTTTAAATATCTGAAGGGAACAAACAAGGTGGAGGGTGATAAGTTGTTCAAATTGAAGAAGGGAGCAAACACGAGGGGACATAGCCTCAAACTGTAAGGTGGGCAATACAGAGATAATGTTAGGGGGCAGTTTTTCACAGAAAGGGTGGTGGAGGCCTGAAACAAACTGCCAGAGGAGGTAGTATCAGCTGAAACAGTGGAGGGGTTCAAGAGGGCTTGGGATAGATTTAAGGGGTTGGGAGAAGGGGTGGAAGCATAACAGAAGGGGGGTAGGGTATTGGGCAGACTAGTTAGGCCATGGGGCCTTTCTCTGCCATCACATTTCTGTGTGTATCTGTGTGTAAGTTGCATAGGTATTTCAGAATGTTGTTCTTGGCTAGACAAAAAGAAGACAGAAGGGTCTGTTTGTAGGACAGAGGAACATTATGGCAGAATTATCTACTTGGGCCACAATAGTTCTGGTATCTTTTACAGCCATATCCCATAAAAATACCTATCTTATCAGGTAATTCAGTAGCAAGCAAGCTAATTTGTAAGTCTGTAGGTAAAGCATCTGATAGTACAGAAACTTGCAAAACGTTCTTTTCTTGTTCAAGCTGCGAAAACTTTATGTTAGGAAATATAAGGGAACACAGCAGGATGAAGATAGGGAGGCATAACAAACTGCCCTAAGGGAAGCAGGGAAGGCAGTAAGGCAGGCAAAGTCCCAAACTGAGGAAACACTAGCATGAACAGTAAAAGAAGGTGACAAGACTTTCTATAGACACATTAGTGAAAGGAGAAAGTCTAGAAGGGGTTTTGCTAAGCTCAAAGGAGAAAAGGGGGCATGTGAGGAGGAGGACCCTGTAAAAGCATCTATCCTAAATAGATACTTTTGATCAGTATTTACTGAAGAGAAGGTAGGGCAGGGCCCATAGCTCAGCACCATGGACACAGAGGGGAGGGAGGTGAGCACTACTCCCTTCACAAAAGAAAGGGTCCTACAAGAGCTCACTAAACTCAGGGTGGACAAGGCTATGGGACCTGATGGCATACATCCCAGGGTACTTAAGGAGCTAAGGGTGGAACTAGCAGAGCCATTAGCAGAACTGTTTAGTGAGTCTCTTAGCACAGGAGAGGTCCCAGAAGACTAGAGAAGGGCTCATGTGATCCCACTCCACAAGAGTGGAAGCAGGGAGGAAGGAGGAGGCAGGGAACTACAGACCACTCAGTCTTACCTCAGAAGTGGGCAAGATTATGGAGGCACTCCTTAAGTAAAGGATAGTGCAACACCTGGAATCCATAGGGTCACAGGATCCAAGACAGCATGGGTTTACAAAAAGAAGGTCCTGTTAAACTAATTTCATAGATTTTTTTGAGTGGGTAACCAGAGTGGCGGCTCAAGGAGGAGCAGTTGATGTCGCCTACCTTGACTTCAGCAAAGCTTTCGATACTGTTCCATATAGAAGATTGATAAATAAGCTGGGTAGGCTCGGGGTGGGTCAGAAGTTGGTCAAGTGGGTGGCAAACTGGTTGACGGACAGAAAACAGAGAGTGGTGGTAAATGGTATACAGTCAGAAGAGATGCAAGTCACAAGTGGAGTACCTCAGGGATCAGTCCTGGGGTCAGTCCTCTTCAATATCTTCATTAGTGACATTGCAGATGGACTAGAGGGTAAAGGCTTGTCTGTTTGAAGATGACACCAAGATCTGCAACAGAGTAGATGATCCAGATGGGGTGGGCAGAATGAGAAGAGATCTGGATAAACTAGCAAAATGGTCAGAAGAATGGCAACTGGGATTTAATGCAAAGACATGCAAGATCATGCACATAGGGAAGAGAAACCCTGAAGCCACCTATAGGCTGGGAGGGGAGTTGCTAGCAGTCACAAAGGAAGAAAGAGACTTGGGCATCATCATCACCGGTGACCTGAAATCATCCAAGCAGACCTCTAAAACAGTAGGTAAAGCTAGAGGGATGTGTTAGGGTGTATTAGTAGGGGTATCACAAGTCGTAGGAGGGAAGAAATAATCCCTCTTTACAAGAAACTGATCAGGCCCCATCTGGAGTATTGTGTGCAGTACTGGAGGCCACACCTTCACAACGACATTAACCAAATTGAGGCAGTCCAGAGAAAGGCAACTAAAATGGTGCAGGGAGTGCATCAGAAGACATTTGAGGACAGATTAACGGAGCTCAATATGTATACCCTTGAGCAAAGGAGGGAGAGAGGTGATATGATAAAAACATTCAAACACCTTAAGGGCATTAACAATATGAAAGAGTCTAACATGTTTAAATATAAGAAAAATATCAGGACAAGAGGACACAGCATGAGAATAGAGGGAGACCAATTAAGGGGAAATGTGAGGAAATTCTTTTTCACAGAAAGAGTGGTGGATGCATTGAACAGCCTACCTCAAGAAGTGGTGGTTATGAATACAGTGCAGGGCTTCAAACAGGCATGGGATAGGCATAAGGGAGCAATACATATGAGTATGAATAGATAGACCACTGACAGAGCAAAGGCCGCTGACACATTTATAAGGTAGAAAAAGAAACTGGCAGACTGGTTGGGCCTTACGGACCTTATCTGCTGTCAACCTCTATGTTTCTATGTTTCTATATTTGTAGTGCCTGCCTTTTTCTGCTCTCAGCTTGTTGTTTTATTATATTTATTTTTTAGCTATATTCATGTATTAATGCAGTGCCCCGCTTCTTTGAATGTTTGAATTTGTAAGGCGCCAAGAGCAGCTGGGATTGCGTGCCTAAGAAATAAAAGTTGCCTTGTCTTGCCATTTGTAGCTTACCTTCTCCTACCTACCACTAGGGTTGCCTTCTGTATGTCCCATACATTCTTGAATTCACCTATCATTTTAGCCACTACGATCTCCTCAGGGAGGCTGTTCCATGCATCCACCACCCGTTCTGTGAAAAAATACTTCCTAATGTTGCCCCTAATTCTCCCCCCCTCTAGATTCATACTGTGATCCCCTTGTTCTTGCACATCTTCTCTTCTGAAAGACGCTGCCTCCCTGAACTTTGTTAATCACCTTAAGGTACTTGAAAGTCTCAATCATTTCTTCCCTCTCCCTACTTTCCTCCAGGGTATACATACTGAGTTCTCTCAGTCTCCCCTCATATGGTATCCGGTGAAGTCCCTACACCATTTTTGTTTGCCCTTCTCTGGACTGCCTCTGCCCTGTCTATGTCTTTTTGGAGATGAGGTCTCCAGAAGAGTACACTGATGTGAAACCACATGGTTTTGGGTCTTGTGTCGTGTGCTCCACTGGCCTCAAGATATTCTGCAATTCTTTCAGCACTTATTCCATTATCTTCCCTACCACTGACGTCAAACTGACTGGTCTATTTTTTTTATTTATTTATTGAAACCTTGGATAACACCATTGAGCAGATGCTCGTTAATTGGTTCCATGTGAGTTGACAAATACAGAGTGGATCAGAGACGGTGACAACAAATACATAGGACCCCATTGTAAAACGTAGGACCCCATTGTAAATTAGCTTTTTGCTAAACTGGGTTATTCTGTTTCTGATATCAGAAATAAACTTTTTACTACTACTACATATAAATGCTACGGTTCAACAATACACTTAATGCACAGCGGTAGATTCTACTAAGGCATTGTACAATGTACGGCCAGGTCCTGGAGAGACATATAACATTAGCAGTGGACACAGAAGGAGTAAATAGAGAGGAGAGGAGAGAAAGGGAGAGGTAAGGGTAAAAGGGGAGGTAAGAAGAAGTGGGAAGTGGATAGGGAAGGTAATATTGGTGGGGTGGGAGGGGGTGTGGCAGTGCCATGGCGGAAGGGTGGGGGGTCAATGAAATGCAGAGTTGGGGCTACCTAGTGGAACAAATGACGGGGTAATTATGTGCTAGTGGGTGAATACAGACTTCAGCAGATGGAATTACTGGCCTGAAGTGAGTCTTAGTTGGAGCAGGCACAGGTACCCATGGCGAGAAGGTGTTGGCATAATTTGTGTTTGAAAGTGCCAATCATTGTGGCATCAGAAATGTCCTGTGGTAGTGCATTTGTCCAGAGGTGGACCCAGTAGGAGAACCCCCACTGAGCCAAAGTAGTGTCAAGGAGTCCTGTAACTGCTTCCACTGATTAACAAAATGACAACATGTCTCAGCATTCCTGAATTTCCCTTGTACCTGCTATATTATCTAGTGCAGGAGCAGGCACTAGAGTGCTGCTGATACTGTGAGAACTGTAAGACTGCTAAATTATTTCCTTAAACAGATTAGAAACTGGATATAGGGATATGCTTACTGTTTAAACTGTTAGATGTAGAAATAGATTGCCTAGTTTAACTGTTAGTACTACTAACTGTTGACTTGTCTGTCAAGATTAGGAGCTGGTTTCTAGCACTGGGGGTTATCTGGTAGTACTGTAAGGGGCTGTGGGACTTGATTTTATTCCACCTCAGTATAACCAATTTGGGATGAGTGAGGGGTAGTATTCCAGGGGGTAGGGACCAGGCAAAGGTGGAACAACATAATATGTTTAGAGAAGGATAATTGGGGTGGTCTCGAACCACTACTGCAGACGTCTTTGGAAGGACTGTAGGTTGCACAGGCTATGGGGTGGCAATAATTCTAAATTTTGCCAGGAGGGAGGGAGATTGCCCACTCTGCAGGCAGTTGATGCAGATCATGGGTAACGTAAACTGGCTAAGAAGACAACTAGAGGACTTGAGGGGGTTATAAATGAAATCGAGAGGGGAAAAGGGGGAAGGTGAGAAGGTTCAAGACTAAGCCAGAACATGCCTCATCTACCCAGGGGAGAACATTTGGAGCAGGGATTTTTAGCCAGGGAGGCAGATGACAGGGCGGAAACCATAAGGGTAAATAATTCAAATCACACGAGGGGAGAGGGTGTCAGATCAGGGCAGGCTGGAAAGAGGAAACCTGGAGGGGCAGATGGTGGGACATTAGGTCAAAAGGGAACAGGGCAGGAGGGGATGGTAAGGAGCAGCGCAGAGGTGCAGGCAGTGAGAAATGTGGGCAAAAGGAGGAGGCTGGCACACAATGTTATAATAACTTTGAGCTGTTACGGGACCTGGTAGGAGAGGAAGGGCTGTGCGGAGATGAGGAGATTGAAAATGAGACCAGAGGGAGTGAGTTGGGAAAACAGAGGGGGTTAGTGACTGGGAAAGGATATGCAAGCAATAGTTTAAGTGGGGGAAGAGGGAAATCAATTGTAAAGCAAAGGGGGAGGGATATCAGATAGCAGGAATAGGGGTAGAGGGCATGATCGGAGAGATACACGTAAGAACAGAGTCGAGGGGGAGACTCCACTGAGGAGGAAGAATAGTATCAGTGCAGGGTTGGTAGGTGTTGGAGTCCCACAGGGGGGCATGGGAGGGGGATGCAATAATATAACTGAGGAGGAGGGAGGGAGGGATCAGGCTTTGATCAAGGACAGGCTGTTAGGCTTGGGTGAGACAGGACAAAAGGAGATAACAAATCAGGGGGGATCTGATGACAGTGGGCATATAAAGAGCGGCAGGAAGGGGAGGGTGACAAGAAGTTCACTCATGAGGAGGCAGGAAGACTCACAGGGGAAAGAGAAAACAGGTAAATGGGAAGGGGGTCTGAAACAGAGAACAAAGGTAAACAAAAGTCCAATAGAGGCACAAAGGTTCTCCTGCTGGGGGACTCCATGATTAGGAGTATACAATGGGAGGCGGGGGACCAAGCCAGGTTAAGGTGGTGGGGATCTCTGGTCTGATGGTGCACAGGGCACAGTTCCTGGTGTACAAGCTGGCAAGGGACTGTGGGGGATCACCAGACTTCCTGGTGCACCTGGGGACTAATGATATTGAGGTAAATAGTGTTCTGGAAATCCAAGCAAGGTTCAGAGAACTGGCCAGAGTTTGCCAGGATAAAGAATGCAGTTTCCTTCTTAGAAAATGTTGCCAGTACCGAAGGCCTTTGTGGAGAACAAAGTGAAAATCATAGAGGTAAAGGACTGTCTCAGGAAGTGGGGGATAGAAAGAGGGACGGGGGTGTTGGGGAACTGAGGTGGAGTTTGGGAAGACAAGGGACTATATACCAGGGACAGGCTTCACCTAAATCCAATAGGGAAGGAAGTACTAAAACAGGAGATGGCAGACTACATTCAAGCTAGGTGGGGTTTTAAACTTGAGAGGGGAAGGATAATGGGGGCTGACTGAATGACCTTTCCCCTTGGGAGGGACCTGGCCTTCAGCCCCAGAGTTGGTCTGGAGCCTGGGGGAAGAAGGTATCGTTGGAGAGAAAGGAAGGTGGAGGTGTATGAGAGCCGGGGGAATGGTAAAGGGGACTGGAACAAGGGTTGGGGGAGGTGTTAGTAAACGCCAGGAGCCTGGCTAACAAAATGCAGGAGTTTCAAGCCATGCTATTGGAAGGAGGGGTAGATGTGGCAGCAGTCACGGAAACTTGGGATAACCCTAACGATGGACGGGATCTAAATGTGAGGGGATACACAGTACACAGGAAGATAGAAAGGAGGGTAGAGGGGGAGGAGTGGCTATGTTTGTTACGGACAACATAGAGATCAGTCATGTAGAAGAAGCAGAGGGAAATGTGGAGGCCTTATGGGTCACTGTGCGAACCCCTGCAGGAGGAAAGCTCAAGATGGGAGTGGTTTATAGGCCACCAGGGATAGGTGAGGCTCTGGAGGGGAGTCTACTGGAAAACATTAGAGACCAGTATGGTCCTAATGGGGAGGGAGTTGTGTTGATGGGGGATCTAAATATGCCAGCTACCGACTGGGGAACCATGACTTCTACGGTGGCCAGGGAGCAGAGGCTGCTGGATGGCTTCAAGGATATTTTCCTCACTCAGTAGGTGATGGAGCCTACGAGGGATGGGCATGTCCTGGATGTGGTCCTTGTGGACAGGGAACTGGTAAGGGATCTCATGGTGGAGTACCCCCTGGCAGGGAGTGATCATGATACTGTTTGGTTTTGGCTACATTTTTTTGAGGGGAGGGGGATAGGTCTCAGACAGTGGGAGTTGACTTTAGGGGAGCAGACTTTAGGGGCATGGGGAAGATTCTCTAGGAGCATTTAAAGGGGATTACACAAAGGATGGATGTAGAAGGGAGATGGGAGGTCTTAAAACAGGGACTTCAGGAGGCCATCAGGACCTGTGCAAAAGTGAAGTGCAAGGGGGGGGTTGGGTCAAGTAAACCATGTTGTTGGTCCAAGGAGGTTCAGGAGGCCATAAGGGAGAAGAGGGCTGCCTATAGAGAATGCAAAAAAATGAGGGGGGAGAGGAATAAGGACAAGTACCATCTTGCATCCAGAAACATCACCCAGTTGGAGAGGGAGGCAAGGGCAAGAAATGACCAGTGGCTTGCACAGGGGATATGGCATAGGGAGAAAGGGTTCTTTAGGTATATTAGGGAGCAGAGAAAAACTAAGGGCCAGATAGGCAGATTGAGAAGAAAAAGAGGGTGGTGGAGGAGGTGAGGGAACAAGTGGAGGCTTTAAATGAGTGTTTTGCCTCCATGCTTATTAGGGAGGGGGATGGGAAACTTACAAAGAGGGAGATGCTGGATTTGGACAGTGCAGAGGGTATGATTGCTGGAGCAGCAGATATGGCAAAGGCGGGAGGGAGGGTTATCCCTGGGGCATCATACCATCATGGATCTACTGAATGGGGAGAAGAGACCAGCAAGGCCTGAGGGGCATCACACCAGGATCTGCTGAAAGGGGGAGAGGGGCCAATGGGGTTATACATGTGGAAAGGGTGTGGAAAGCCCTTAAAGCTCTCAAAAAGGATAAATCTCCAGGACCGGATGACATACATTCCAGAGTACTATGGCAGATGGTGGATGCACTATCAGCACCGCTGCTAGAACTCTTCAACTTGTCACTTGAGACAGAGTGGGTACCTAGGAATTGGCAGGTGGCACTTGTGGTACCAGTCCATAAAGTGATCTAGGGAGTAGCCTGGTAACTATACGTACCGGGTCATAATGTCGTACGCTTAATGGAGTACGGCATTATGGCGAAACCTGGACCTGTGTGATCTCCGAGTTGGACCACCCCAGGAGTTATAATCTTTGTTGGGGGGATCCGGGGGCACAGCCACCTGTAACGGGGGGTGTGGGGGGCAAAGCCACCCACAGAACAAAAGTAAACCAGAAATCGTGCAATGTGATTGTGCCACACGGCATTCTGTAGTGGGACATATTGACCCCGTGCCGTAACTATAGACCCATTAGTTTGACGGTGGTGGGCAAGATGCTGGACAGTATACTCAAGGAACAATTGGGGGGGTTCTTGGAGGGTATGGGATTTCTAAATAGTCATCATCTAGGGGTTTGTGCTTGGTAGATTGTGTCAAACTAACCTTGTTGAGTTCTATGAGCGGGTAACATCGGAACTAGACAAGGGAAGACCAGTGGATGTACTGTTCTTGGACTTCAGTAAGGTGTTTGACACGGTCCCTCACATCGGACTACTGGGGAAAATGAGGGGGAATGGGGGTAGGCCAGTTGATGGTAAGATGGATTCAAACTGGCTGACTGGGTGTACCCAGAGAGTTGTGGTAGGAGGGGAGGTCTTATTTCCTAGGGAGGTCATTAGTGGAGTGCCACAGGGCTCGGTCCTGCGGCATCCTGTTTAATGCCTACATCTCTGATATCAGGGAGGGTATCAGGTGTGAAGTGAGTCTCTTCACAGATGACTCCAAGCTGGGTGCAGGGGTAGAGGATGAGGAGGGGAGGTTGGCCCTGAAAAGGGACCTGGAGATCCTGGACAGGTGGACTCATACCTCTCAAGCTTCTTTGTGTTTGCCCTCCCTTTCCTCTGCTCTGTATGCCTTAATCCCACTCACTCATTATCCTCTTCCATTCTCACTCTCTGTTCCCTGCTTATAAGGCTTTACAAAATTCATTATCACTGTTATGCCACTCTAGGTACCTGCCTGTGTTCTCTAACAGTATATTGACTGCCTGAGTTAGTCTAGCTCTATACTAACCCCTGTCACTTTTCCTCATTGGATCCTATTCCTCTGTATACTGCAGTTAACATTATCTTACTCTGTATACTGCAGTGTATATTATCTTACTCTGTATACTGCAGTGAACACGATCTTACTCTGCATGCTGCAGTGTATATGGAGAATAATAGATAGGCAACTGTGTGTTATGGATTTTTTTTACACACCCGAAGAGTGTGAAGACCCATAAACCTCGAGAGCGAAGCTCGAGAGGTTTATGAGGTCATCACACCCTGAGACGTGTTAAAAATGCATATCATCAATTGCTTATTTTTATTTTTTATAATTACTGGTGCAGAGTTTGCTCTGTGTCTCAGTATATCTGCCATTTACAAACACACACACACTCTCTGACAGACACTGTCTCACATTCACACAGACACTGTCTCACACACACACACACACACACACACACACACTTTCCCTTTCCATGCTCTGCTTTGACTTACTTTATTTTTTTTCTTTTAGGTGTCATCCACGGCTTGTGCTATGTAGGGTCTGTCGTGGATTTCAGTAGGAGTCAGTGCGTCTACCGATTCGGGGGCACGGCGGGATCAACCAGATATTCATTTTCTGTTTGAAAGGCAGGATCAACCAGATAAAGATAAACAAATGTATAGAGAAGTGGATGGAGAATTCAACAAAAGCGGCTCCTCGGTAAACGGAAAACCGAGCCTCTATTTTTTGAAATACTGCTGAGCCCGCCCAAAAGCAGAGTGCGAGCCAATGAAGTGTCTCAGTATGCTAGAGTGACAGACAATGGACACTAGTGGTGGAAAAGAAGTGTAGTGAACGTCGTAATAACTCGATTTCGGGTTGTTACGGCATTTTTACTGTGCCTGAAATCCGGTTATTAAAGGGAGTCACCAGTAATTATATTATCTTACTCTGTATACTGCAGTGAACATGATCTTACTCTGTATACTGCAGTGTATATTATCTTACTCTATACTGCAGTGAATATTATCTTACTCTGTATACTGCAGAGATCATTATCTTACACTGTACACTGCAGTGAACATTATCTTACTCCATATACTGCAGTGTATATTATCTTACTCTGTATATTGCAGTGATCATTATCCTACTCTGTATGAGCATTATTTTGTTATTCTTATGTATATTGTATGCACATTTTATGCTATGTACTGAGCTTGTACATGTATATACTTTTTTTTTTTATAAAACTTACTATATGTATAAATATGTATGTAAGTCTTTTTGTACTGAGTATTTTTATTGTACAGGTCCACCTCGAATATGATTTTTTTTAACAGTGTTTCTTCTGGCTAAATAAAGATTTTGATTTATTGGTTGATTGAGTGTGGTACTTTGGCACATGGAAAATTTGAGAGGTGGTGCTTCTGGTTTGTTTTGAGCTCCCACTTTTATGATGGGGCATCATGTTTGCCCTTCTCCAGTCCTCTGGTACTTCTCCCTCCTCTAGCGACTTGTTGAATAGAGCTGTTAGTGGTTTTACTAGCACCTCTCTGAGTTCTTTTAGTATCCTGGGAATTGTCCTGTTTGGCCCCATTGCCTTGTCCACTTTAAGTTTCAGGAGTTCTTTTGATACTCTCTTCCGTGAATGGACTGGTGTCCACCCCTCTTTTCTGTGTGTTTCTACTGATTAATTTAGGTTCCTCCCCCTTCCCTTTCTTTGTGAATACTGAGCAGAAGTACTCTTTCAGGATCTTAATTTTTTCTAGGTTCCCCTCTGCCCCCCTCCCTTAACTTAGCCCCATTATCCCTTCTTTGTCTTTTTCTTTCCCTGATGTACCGGGAGTAGGTTTTCTCACCCTCTTTTACTGTCTGGGCTATCCCTTCCTCTGTTTGCATCTTTGTGCTTCTGACTGATTTCCCCACATCTCTCTGCTTTGTTTGATACAGTTCCCTGTCTTAATCCCTCTGTGTTTCTTTGTACTTTTTGAATACCATTTTTTTCTCTCTGACCTTCCCTGTCACATCATTAGAAAACCATAGTGTTTTTTCTTTCTTTTAGCTTTGCTAACTTGCTTCACATAAAGGCTCGTTGCTTCTGTTATGGCTCTGTTGAGGTTCTCCTACTGCTCCTCTACCCCCTCCTTCTCCCTTTACCAGTGTTTTCTTGAGGCATTCTCCCATTTTTGCAAAGTTGGCCCTTTTGAAATCTAGGACGCTTCCTTTGGAGTGACTTGTCTCTTCTACTGTGTTTACTTTGAACCATACTGTATGATGATCGCTGGACCCTAGATGGCTGCCTACTGATACATCCATTATTTTGTCCCCATTTGTAAGTACATGGCAGAATACCGCTCCCCTCATGGGTGGATTCCACCACCAGCTGTTTGAGGCATGCCCCCTGCAGGGTATACAGGATGACTTTGCTCCTGGATGTGGCTGCAGCAGAGGTGTTCCAGTTAACATCTTGTTCTAGAGCCCTACTCCAATGAAGTGAGACCACACATGATGTTATGTTGGTTGCTCAGTCAGTACACCTTTTATTACAATTTTTAATGATTTCCTAATTAACATAGTACAATCTAAGATCCTTTCTTTCACAGATCCTTTCAATTCATTTATTCCAGTCCACTTCATACTGTCATCATAATTTATTTACCTTTATTTACAGTTTATTACATATTCACATCACATCCTTTTGTTATCCTTTCACCCCCAGATGTAAATCTGAGGGGGACATTTTCTTTCATCCTTTGCCAGGTGTACATTCCTGAACCCCCTTTTTGCTACCTTGGGTGCCCACACCCCCTGAGTAGACCTCGTACACACCAAAGTTAGGTTCCACCTCCCTCCCCTATTAAGGACTTCCTTCCTTCTTTTCTTTTCCTCCACTAGTCCATCTCCAGCCTGCATTGGAAGGCGGGCTTTCTCCCTCACTGAAAGTGTCACCTCCCTTCTTTTTTTTATACCCAAACTGTTTCTTATGCCATGTATCTATGCCCCTCATCAGCTCTGTTATAAAAATGTGATTGCCCATCTCTGATAGTTGGATCCCATCCACCTGATACAACACCACTATGTTCTCTACTAGCTCCTTGTGACTCACCACTGCTCTCCAAAAGCCCTTGAAACATTTTCCTACCCTCCTGTTCATCCTCTTCTGGACTCCTTTTATAGCCTTATGGCTTTTTGCATATTGCTACACCCGCCTTGGCACCATTTCCAACCAGGCTAGGGTGACATTAGGCCACCGCATCTTAACTACCCCCAGGTCCTTCTGGATTTAATAAAAAAAAAGTCCAACCATGGTCGAGTGCACAGATAATTTTCTCCCAAATGAATTATGATTAAGTGTGGCTCTGGATTAGTCCTGCGTGTTTCCTCCAGAAGCGACAAGAATTGTCCCTATCACATCCCCCATATTCCTCTCCAGCAAATGTTCAACTTCTGGTGATCAAAATAAAGCTGCCCCGGCAGTTTCTCTGCTTGCCGTTCTACCCAATAAATGTAGGAGTGTCATACTATCCATACTTCCAAATGCTGTGTGCTTTCTAAAATATATAAGGGAAATTCTGAGATGCACCCCTATTAATGACCCCTCCCTTCTCCCGTTCTTTTACTTAAACTATGTTTGCTTATATGTATCCGGGTCCTGTGAAGAGAAAACAACACATTTGTTAGTTATTGATATATCGGACATATTTTTTATAACAACTGGACATCCATCTGCCAGACTCTTCAGACCCTCCTCATGGACCCCTTTTGCTGCAGCCTCCAACGCTGCCCCTATCCAAAATTCCTCACCTGGTTAAATAACTGGAAAGAAAAATAAATCCAAACAGTATCTCCCTGGGTCCTCCCCTATGGCAGCAATCCCTTTCTTCAACACCCCTGCCAAGTGGGCCCCTATTGTTGCTGTCCCATTTTGTGTATGAACATCATACCCTGTCCTTGTAGCCTCATGGCTGCATATTCCTTCAAGGCTCACACTGGGCAAATAACCCCATCACATTTTTAAGTAAGAAAACACTGGCCCCTTTTCCCATCTGGTCAGTCTTGCAGTTTCTTAATATAATGGTAACCATCTCTCCATTCCAGTGAATGTCCTCCCACTGTAGATCCATTCGCTGTGCTGATCGTGTTGGGCCTAGCAACTCCCTTACCTTAAAGACCCCACCATACAGTGTAGAGAATACTGCCTTAAACAAATTGGCCTCATAGGGTGAGTAGCATACCTGTGCTAAAATGCCTATCAGTCCCCCCAAAATGTGCTCTGATATAGGCCACCTTTTGTCCTGCTCTCTCCCTTTTATCCTCAGTCACCACATCATCATCATACACTTTATTATATGCCCTTTACTGGGGTCCCCCCAACTACTCAGGGTAATGAGCCAACTTATGGTCACCAAATGCACACCCATAGTTGCATGGGCCACTCCTTTCTGCCATCCCAAAACTAGAAACCTTGCTACTTGCTCTTCAGTGATTGCTCCACTTATCTCCATGTTGTTTCTGACCCGAAAAGCCTGGAATGCTCTCCAAGACCCCTCGTATGCTTTTAATGTGATGTCCACCCAAGTGTTCCAAAAGAGAAACTCCACTCCTTTCAGCCACTCTCCCACATTCCTGCTTGAATCGTTGTCCCTGCTCTGGCTACTTTCAGTGCGGTGACCCAAAATGTGTCCATCTGCAGACACGAGAGGCTGTCAGCTACAATATTCTGTACTCCCTCTATGTGTCTGGCCCTAAAACTCATGTTAAGCCATAAACCTTGTAGTACCAATTGCCTCAAGACCTGCACTACCACAACCAATGTTGCCTCTCTGTTATTCAATACATCCTCAAAAAAACAACTGTCGCACCAAAAGGTCACCTGTTGGTTGGGTAGATCCTTTCCC
This sequence comes from Neoceratodus forsteri, assembly GCA_016271365.2. NCBI lineage: Eukaryota > Metazoa > Chordata > Ceratodontiformes > Ceratodontidae > Neoceratodus > Neoceratodus forsteri. The sequence goes on from CM057449.1 coordinate 94,819,332, forward strand.
CATACTTCTGTTACCACCCATATTGGTAATATCTTCAGCAGGGGGACATCCTTAGTGAGTACTCTTTCCCTCCAGGACTGCAACCATGGCTCAGCAAACCAATGTCCATTGAAGAAAGCCCTCCCCCAACGTGTCTTATATAACTCCAGGTCTGTGTTAAACAACCATTCCTCCTGCCAAAAAGTAGTTCCGTTATATGATTGTAAGAAATGTTCCCACACTACCATGTCCTTCCTGATTGCCTTAGCAATATCCATCCAGTGGTGTGGCCATCTGGCTCCTCTTGTAGCCCTGGCCAGGCAATGTGTAAATGTATGTCCTGGTCCGATGGCCCAGCAAGCAAAATTCAGATGGCCCAGCACTTGCTGAACCATCTGCAGAGTCACCTACCTTTTCTGTGTTATGCCTTCCAGCAACTCCCTCAGTCTCTGCACCTTATCTGTAGGTAATCAGAAAAATCCATCTTCATCATCATCATCATCTTCATCATTAATCATTTATTGGCTAGCAAATTGAGAATAATATTCTCATTTACAGTTGTGTCCAACATTAAACAAAACTGTCAATCTCTATCCCCAAGAATTTCAGATAATGGCTAGGTCCTTCTGTTTTATCTTCCTCTAAGGGAACCCCCAACCTAAGGCACATATCTTGAAAATCACTAAGCATCTTTTCCACCCCTTGTTTAACCTCACCTATCAAAAGGAAATCATCTAAGTAATGCACTACCAACCCTTTAAAAACTCATTGGAGCCACATACTAAACATCTCAAACATTGCACAAGCCACCGAACACCCCATGGGCATGGCCTTGTGGAAATAGTATAACCCATCTACTTGAAATCCCAACAACTCCCAGTCTTTTCTCTTAACTGGCAACAAACAGAAAGCCAATTTTATGTCTATTTTGGCTAGTCATATCTCTTTCAAGGCCCAACTCAATGCCACCGCATCTTCCAACATACCATAAGGCACCCTACTGCCTGCCTCACTAATGCAGTCATTAACTGAATCCCCCTCCAGGAATGATAGATGATGGATCACCCTGTATTCCCCAGGTGATTCTTGGGTAAGAGTCCCAAAAGCGATACCCTGAGGCGGGCCATAGGGGGCTCCTTGAATGGACCTTCCACTCTCCTTGCCTCCCTCTCTTTGTTAATCTTTCATGCCAGCAGCTCCTCTTTCCCTTTTACAGATCCCAAATTCTTAGCCCATTTTCTCTCCCTCCCCCCATGATATTGTAGGATAAAACCCTTCTGAAAACCTTCACTAAGTAAATGTCTGACCGATGCATCCGGATAGCCTATTACCCAGCTCTTCACCATCTGTACCTTAATGGGCTGTCATCAAGGCATAGGTCAGGAAGCACAGGAAAACCAGGAGCAGTTGTAGAATTCACCAACAATTATTTATTTACACTAGCAATATCATAAAATAAACTTGTTCAGTATAACTATTTACAAAGGCAAAATAAAATAAAGTTTTCTTTCAGTCTCTGTGTCCCTTGTTCTTCTAATCTCTCTCTTGCAGTTGCAGCTTAGATCTTTGCTAAGTCTTTTCTACTCCTGTTCTTAGCAAGCATCCTGATCTTGTAAGTGTTCTGTTCCTGTAAGTTTCAGGAGCTGCTAGAACAGTGTGCTTTTTGAGGCCCCCTTTGCACAGCTTTTACAAAAGACTCAAACATTTCCACTCAGGTAACCTCTAGCTTTCAACAGCTTTTTGCAGTCATCTCAAATTATAATTATATACATTTCAACAGTAACACTATATATTTTCTAAACAAAAAGGATCCCAATATCAATTTCCTTTCCACACAATGATTTGCATATATTTTTATGTCAACAGATATGCAAAGGAGGAAAAACAAACAGCAAGGGAAAATTGAGAGACAGTGAGAGCCAAAGAATTGCTAGCCTATCAGGGTGATCAAATCCAAAGCCTCACAGGAAAATTGGGTTGTGCAACCAGATAAACAAGAGACAGAAAAGAAAGAATAGATCCTTGCATTTAAACACTTTCTCCATAACAAATGGGACAGGGTCCTATTCCACCCTGTCACATGGGCGTCCATGCCAATTGAAAATATCCATCCTGCAGCCCTTTATTTTCCTCCCGGCTATACCATTTTCCCCCACAAAATCCCCTCCCTCTTCCCCCATTATCCCAATGCCCCCTCTCTCTCCATTTTGCCCCCCCCGAAAGGACTGCCCCTAGTACATACCCCCCGTGTTGTTATCCCATGTCCTGCATTTTGATGCCAGGTGTACACCCCATATTGAGAACAGGCATGTTTAAATGTACAACTGGGAAAAGAGCAGAATGCCCTGTTATATCCCCAGCAACACTTCTGACACCCACTTGAGCCCTTAGACCACTCAGACTCCTACCCCCAGCTACCATCATTATTTCCAACCTTAGATCCAAGTGCCTCAAATCCCATTGACAATCCCCACTAAAGTTTGCCATCTGTTGCCTGAATCTTTCATTGTACTGTAGCTAATTGCCCCCCCACATCTTGTATGCACTTCTGACAATCAGAGAGAATGCTAGCAAAGGCGTACCCATCTCGGGCTTCTTTTTCTGAACTATGGCACTAAAGTAGGTAAACCCTATGGACCATGCATCCCACATCTTACCCTTAAAATTTGGTGCCTTTGGTTCTTCTCCCTTCCGTACCAGCACTACCACTGACGCTAACTCCTTCTTATCAAAACTCTTCTTTTCCTCATACTTTTCTGCTGTTGCTTTATCCACTAAGGCAAACATGTCTACATAGTCCCCTCTCCAAATCTTTTCTTTCATGGCCACAGGTACATGATCCTCAATACACACTCCTGGGGTGCCTATCACCTTCTGTGCAGTACCACCCTTTCCCCCCACCTCAGCCTCCTTCTTTTCACCTTTCCCTTTCTTGAGTTCAGTTAAAACTTTTTTAAATTTTCCAATCCTGTTCCACCATAACCCCCAACAACTTTTTCACATATTCCTTATTGTCACTTTCTACTGTAACCTCACCTGTACCTGTGATGGGTTTGGGGATGACAGATGATCCTGGTTGCAGTGCTGGTTCTGGCATGGGTACTGGCATTAGCCCCCCTGGTCCTGGTTGCAGTAGCTGTGGGGGTGGGCATCAGACTAAGGAACTGGCCCCAGGGCTGGAACTGGCTGCAGAACCAATGCTTGAAGTGGGTCTGGCTGGGGGACTGGGGGCCATTCAGGTGCAGGCACAGGTGCTGGCATAGGCTGTGGCAACAGGAACCCCAGTGATTCCGGGGCCAGGACTGGACTGGGCCCTGGTATCAGTTGTGGTGCCAAGACTGGCACTGGGATTGGGACAGACAGAGGTACCAGTTGAGGATCCAGAAGAGGACTTGGGGTAGGCATTGGCATGGGCTCTGGGATAGGAAAAATATGCTTAGGTGCCAGGGAGAGTGCCTCAGGGCTCTACCCTTTGGCTATCCCTTGCTCTTCCCTCCAGAACCTGCCCCTATCCTTCCTCTTTGTCCCTTTCTCCACTGGAGCCCCACTGTCCACCGCCAATTCTTCCAAAGTGTCCAACATCTGGTGGGCTCTCCCCACCAGGTCCATGATCATATTTATGGCATCAGTTTTCATTGATCGCATTCCTCTGGTATTCATAGTGCAGCTACAAAATTGCTCTGAAATACAAAATAAAACATATTTGAGACCCTTTTGACCCCATACTTATGTTACCATGGGCCTTCTTCTAAAACCATCTATCCACCTCTAACAGAGGGCCCTGGGTCCTCCCTTAATCTCTTAGTCACTCCTCAGGACTCATATCACCCCAGAACCCTTGAAAACATTAACCCCCTTTGATTCCTGTGGGTCTTGCATTCACAGGACCTGGGGTCATAATACCCTTTATTAAACCATCAGCACCTGCTTTCCCCATTTTTTCTTGTTGCCCTTGGTCCATTCCGAGGTCCAGATATATCTCTGCAGTGGGAGAAAACCCCTCCCCCCCTTTGATGGCTGCCATGAGGTCTGTAGTCACAAAATGGTGGCTGCCATGTGGCCTCCTGCTATACAAAATGGTGGCCACCGCATAGTCCATGAAATAAGATAGCGACCACCATGTGGTCACTAACCACACAGTGTTAACTGTTATGTGGCTCACTCACTCATGTCCCACCAACCTTACGGGCCTTTTATGTCTCCTCTTCCAAAAAGTCCCCCTTCCCTTTTTGTCCCAATCTCTGGAGACATCCCACAGGGCCTCCAGAAGCCCTGGACCATGTTCCCACTCGTTCCTGGCCAGCTGTCTCCACTCACTAGCTCACCTTGCACTAGAGGCTTATTTTTTCAGGCCGTACCATGACCCACGCTCCCTCTGCTCACATAGCCACAGACCCCCCCCCAGCTTTTCTACACTGATGGAATCAAAAATGGGGTTTCTGAACCGGGTGCCTGCTTGCACTCATTTCTGCGAGGTGAACGAACCTACCCATAGTCACATGGTCAAAAAACATGGCTCCACCAGCTGGGTGTCCTATCTTGTAGGATACAGCCCAAAAGGTCCCCAAAGAAGAAAAGAAATGAACCTGGCTGGCTACCACATGAAGCTCATTTTCCGTGTCGGGCATTTTCTTCCCTGTTCACGATCAGCCAGTTCAGGCGCCTGCCCAAACAAAAGCTCCACCACCACAGAAACAAAAGTGTCCTTTCAACCATGTGGGACAACAAACCTCCCCAAATAATGCCAAAGCAGCACCAATAAAAGCCAAACTCCAAAACCTGGTCTCTGGGCCTCTATCAAAATGTGTTCTATCATTTCCCACATGCTGAACCAAACAGATAGCTGAGGTATATGTAGATAACATAGAAACATAGAATTTGACAGCAGATAAGGATCGCTTGGCCCACCCAGTCTGCCCATTTCCCTACCTGATGGATAAGCTGCAGATCCTAGTTAACCAGCAGCCTACTTCTTCCTACCCCCACCCCCTAGAATTGCCTTATGACTGTCCCATGCATGCTTGAATTCCACCACTGTTTTTGACTCCACAACCTCCTCCGGAAGGCTGTTCCATGCATCCACAACCCTCTCTGTGAAAAAATACTTCCTTAAATTACCTCTGAGCCGCCCCCCTCTATCTTCAAATTGTGCCCCTTGTTCTTGCACACCTCTTTTTTTGAAAGATGCTACCCGCTTGGACTTTGTTGATTCCCTTGAGGTACTTGAAAGTTTCTATCATGTCCCCCCTCTCCCTCCTTTCCTCGAGGCTATACATATTAAGCTCCTTAAGTCTCTCTTCATATGTCTTCCAGTGCAGACCCTGCACCATTTTAGTTGCCCTCATCTGGACAGCTTCCATTCTGTCTATGTCTTTGAGGAGATTGGGTCTCCAGAACTGTATGCAGTACTCCAGATGGGGTCTCACCAGCTGTCTGTACAGAGGGATAATAACTTCCTGTTTTCTACTGATGATGCCTCTCCCTATGCATCCCAGTATCCCCACAGCTCTCCTTGCTGCCATCTCACATTGCTTGCCCACATTTAGGTCATCTGATATGACTACCCCCATAAAAAGTTTCATGAAATTTCCCACAAAACATAAAATGACAGACTTTGAGCATCTATCATTTTAAGACAATCCATCCTAATGACATTTATTTATTTATTAAACTCTAGGATTACAAATACCTTTGAACAAGAACTGCTCATTTACAAAGGTTCCAGTCAGAGGACGGAGGGTAACATACATACAAAGGTAGACAATGATTTACAGTCATTAGCACGTTAAACAGTTACAGTCATACGTGAAGGGAGAATGCAAAGTGCAGCTTAAATGAGGTCTCAGAGTAAAGGAAAACTATTCAGGAAGGACAGTTGGGTGAGCACAGTAGGAGGGGAAAGGAAGAGGTGGGCAGGCTGAGGGGCCTCTGTCGAAGTGATGGGTGGGTAGAAGTAGTGTAGGCAGAGTTAGAGATAAATGGGCAGATGTTTGGAAGGGTCAGTAGTGGAAGGAAAGGGTGTGAAAGATGGGGGAAGGGCAGGAGTGGTGTGGAGGGGGGTGAAAGGTAGGGGTGGGTGTGGGTGGGTCAGGAACAGCAGGTGCCACTGTGCAGGTGGTTAGCTGTTAATGGTTACAGCTTCACAGGTCAGAAACAGCCAGGTGGATGGAGAGCCAGTCCCTTTAGGAGAAGCAGTCACATATGAAGGGTCCAAGCAAAGCAGAAGAAAGTGCTTCTTTGTTGAGGGTGTTATATCACTGAGGAGCCCTGTGTGTAAATACCTACTGGCCCATTGTTGTCCTGCACCTGGGAACCTGGAAGGTTTGATGTTGGGTACTACGTGTATGCTGGGTACTGTTATGGGTAGTAAGGAGCTTTTCAACACCTGGGGCATGAGCCCAAGGAGTACCTTTTTGGTTAACAGGCAGGTCTGGTATTATATTCGTCTGTGTAGAGGAAGCCAGCCAGCCTGGGCATACAGATCACAGGTGTGTGCTAAGCAGGCAGTACCCATTAGGAGCCTGCAGGCTTTGTTGAGCCACACTGAGATTCTGCATAGGGTAGTTGTAGAGGCAGACCCATAGATGGCAAGACCTTAGTCAATGACAGAAGTGACAGAGCTGTAGATAGCCAATCTAAGGGCATCTGTAGTCATACAGTGCTTGTGCTTGTGGAGCATACCAGTTCGTATGTTGGCGGCCTTTGCTACATTGTCAATATGCTGAGTATAGGAGAGGGTACTGTCCAAAGCGATACCAAGGTACTTGAACTCAGAGACATGTTTGAGTGAAATCCCAGAGTGGTTCTTGATGGAAAGGGGCAGAGATTTGAACTTTTTATTTATGTATTTATTTGATATATCGGTTTACAACCTTTGAGCCAGAGGCTCATTTCCAAAGGTACCTTGTCACATGTAAGACAGATTGTAATACAGACAGGGTATATCGGCAGTTATGTAGAGCATGTGCTGCAGACATTTTTCACAGATGTTACTTACAGTATTTACAGTAAGTACAGACTTTATTTACAATATTTGGATGATGATATTTACATCATCACAGCAGAGAGACATTATTAGCTTGAGAAAGCATCTAAACAGAGTATTCCATGCATGATACAATGTCATGACTTTAGTTTTGCTGTGGTTCAGGACAAGTTTATGTGTACTCAGCCAATCTTCAACATGTTTAAAGTCTAGCTGCAGCTGATGTTCCAGTAGTTTGGCGTCATGCTGGCTTGTGAACAGGACTGCATCGTCCATGTAGAGCAGAACTTTTTTTGGTGGCAGATGCTAGGGAGGCTGTTCAGAAAAATTAAAAGGATAGGGGTCCCAGTATTGACCCCTGTGGGACTCCACAGATGACTGGCTTTTCATCTGAGGTGACACCGGGAATCCTAACGCGTTGGACCCTACCTCCGAGGTAACTAGCAAACCATTGCAGTGCGTCATTGGAGAGCCCAATAGTAGACAGTTGCCTAAATAGCAGTAGATGATTTACAGTGTTAAATGCCTTTGTTAGGTCAATAAATACTGCCCCACACAGTTCCCTTGGTCAAGCGTGGCATGGATGAAGCTTGTCAATTCCTACAGCGCCGTGGTGGTACTATGCCCATTTCTGAAGCCATGCTGCTCTGGGCATTGAACTTCACACTTATCTAGGAATTCGACTAATTGGTCTAAGACAATTCATTCCAGGGCTTTAGATAAGGGTGGGAGGAGTGAGATGGGCCTGTAGTTGGTGTGCAGGCCCTGTCTCCACTTTTATGTACTGGTGTGATAGTGGCCAGCTTCCAAAGTGAGGTGAATTGCCCCAGTCTTAGGAAGAGGTTGAAGATCTTTGTCAGGGGTTCAAGGATTTCATCTAGAACAAGCAAAATCAGCTTCAGGTCTAGGGAGTCACCACTGTACCCAGTATTTTGGATGGCCTTGCTGATATAGGTTCCGGCTACGTGTGTTGATATCTCTTTAAAGAAGAACTGTGGAGTTGTGTGCAATTGTGGTGTGATGTTATGGGGTGTAACCGCTGAAGCTGCATCAAAGAAGTTTGGTGGAAGGGCACTGACCAGGTTGGAGAATGCATTGTTGAAAGTGTTGAAAATAGTGCCAAGATCAAGCGTTGGTATTCTATCGATGTTGAACATAGTGGGTGGTGCATTTGGATCCTGTGGACATGAAATCTGACACATTGTTAGAAAACCTAACACCATGCAATCATTCCAAATTTAAACTCTCTTGCCCAATAGATGGACGAGGCCTAGGCAGGTAAACATGTTGATGAAATTTCCCATCAAAAAAATAAAATGAAAGACTTTGAGCACCTATAATTTTGAGAGAATCCATTCTAATTTCATGCTATTCAGCAAGTCATTAGCACTTCAGCTAGTTAAAGTACATGCCAAATGTCAGTGCTCTAACTCAATAGACGTTTGAGGTATGACCAATCTAATATATTTTCATAATTCTACGAATTCCAACAAAATGAGCGAAAAGTGGCTGAATTTTACAAAATGTTATCGAATTTTCACAGATTCAGAATCTCTCCTTCTGCAAAGCTTTATCTCCCCCCATGAAGAAAAATGACTTTGGCAATCTTCTTGGACTTAGAAATGGAGCTAAGTGTGAATCAGAGATTAAACAGCTGAGTCACTGGAAGAGCAGTTGCAGAAGAGAAGATGTAGAGGAGTTTAGGATCTAGCCTATTTGGACTGCTCTTAGACTGACTGAAGGAGGAGAAGGCAAACAGTGTTTCATGAGTGGTGATAGGAGGAAAGTGGAAACCTAGTGTGGACTGGAGGGGAGAGGAGCAAGGTGCAGGAGGCAGAGGGGGTAGATCCAGTAGCGGGGAAAAGGGGAAGGCACAAGCAGCAAAAACTCATTGAAGTGAGCAGCAACAGAGGAAGAGTCAGATACTGGTGAACCATTAACCATGAGGACATGGGGAGCAGACTGGATCGGGGGATCAGAAATGTTGTGGATTACCTTCCAAAATTTGGCTAGGGAGTTTAACTAATTGGGAGGCTGAATTTCAAATAATTTATTTTGCAACCCAGACAGCCTTACTACATTTCTTTCTCAGAACCCTGTGGTGGAGAAGATCAGGCAGGGAGTGGGATAATGTGTACTTGTCCCATATGAGGTCACAGGACTTGCACTGATCGATGAGTTCAGTGGAGATCCGGGGGGTGGTGGCATGATTTAACCCTAGATTTCTTTTTTTTTTCAATTCAAACTTTATTAACAAATTTTACACAGTACAGGGGACAGAATTAGTGACATATTCACAACATGATAACAGTGCAAGGTATCCTCTGCCCCTACTCCCTCCCACTCCCGGTACAGCAGCACACTAAAATATTGTAATATAATATCATACTACCATGAGCCATGGTTGAACTAAGACAAGCAATTACCTATATCTCGCTTATTCATACCAATGGTAATTAGAGTGTTAAGGGATCCCAGATACGCTTATACCTCCATTGCCTGTTATAGAGATTTGCAATAGCTTTCTCGGTACGAAGACTGGCAAGGATTAAATGAACCCATTCTTGATATGATGGACTAACATCATCCTTCCAATGCTTAAGTATAAATTTTTTAATAGATAATGTTATCATAGATATGTGAAATCTCCAAGCTTTAGTTTCTATAGGGGACACATCTCCTAACAGGTAAATTTCAGGAGTAAAGCTATCCTGAAAACCCAATAAAGAGTCCAATTTGGCTTTAACTGAGTTCCATAATGGAATTATCTTGGGACATAACCAAAATATATGGAGAAGCATCCCTTCTTCCTGAAAACATCTGGTACACTGTCCTGATTCACGAAGACTCCATTTCGCCAATTTTACTGGGGTGTAATACAAGTTATGCAAGATGTGGTATTGCATAAGTCGTAGTCTGTCTTGCGACACATGCTTATGACAATACCGCCATAATGCAGGCCAATCAAATATATGCTGGGGAAAGAGAGAGGCCCAATAATTGGTAGGACCATAGGGACCACCATACCACCAATGAAAAAGGGCTTAATATATCTTTGAGATTACCTTGGAGGGTCCTACCAGGGAGGAAATCTCAGATATTAATGAAAATGCCAGAGGACGGGGGAGGAGTATTGCCCAAATTGGTAGTGAGGTGGTGCCTTAACTGAAGGACTTTGAAGTGATAGACTGCTGGAATGTTAAATTTCCGGATAATATTAATCACAGAGAGCCAAGCACCTTCTCCATCAAGGAAGGTAGATACTATCCCTTCCCCCAATTGGGGTAACCACATAGGGGGGATCCATTGCTTGTTTATAGTGAAGGATGGAGAATTCCATATGGATTGGGACAGGTCCAGATGCAGTTTGTAATGCAAAAAGAACACAGTTGTGCATGGACTTTCAAGGAGGTCATAAGAGTTGAACATTTATGGATTTCTTGCAGAGAGGAAGACTTGACATAAAGCAGAGTTAAGGGGTTCATATTCATAGATTGGATAAAGTCTAATTCAATGTTAAGCCAGACTGGCCTCAAGTTATCAGGCCCCGGGTATGCCCACTTAAGGTATTTTGATAGATGGCTAGCCCAATAATAAATTACCAGGTGAGGAATACGTAACCCCCCATCCAATTTTTGAGCCGCCAGTTTATGATATGCTAATCAGAGGTGCTTGTTGGACCAGATGAAATTAATGAAGAGTCTGTGCATTTTCTGAAACCAGGATAGTGGGATAAATGAATTCAGGTGGGATAGAGGGTAAAAGAGACGAGGAAATACATTCATTTTAATTATACTAATACGGCCTCATAATGAAATAGGTAGCTTCGATCATCTATCAAGATCCTGGATAATCACCTGGGAAAGGGGTTCCAGGTTTTCTTTAAACCACAAAGATGGAGTATGTGTAAGTCAAATGCCCAAATATTTGAGAAATCCAGGTGACCTGGACAACCCAAAGGGAGTGATATCATGCTTAAAGACTTTATGATTGAGGGGGAAAAATGGACGATTTATTGGAATTTCATTTGTAATTCGAAAAAGAACTAAATTTCGCAATCTCAGTTAGCATGGCCGGGATAGACGTAGCAGGATGGGATAGATGAAGAAGAAGAAGAAGATCATCAGCATATGCCGTAATCTTTACCACCCTGTTATGTATCAGTATACCTTGTATTTTCGAATTATCTAAAATGTTTCGAATAAGTGGTTCCAAATATATATTGAATAACAAGGAGGAAAGGGGACAACCCTGCCTTGTTCCTGAATGTAAAAGGAAGGGCTTTGAAAATGCCCCATTACCTGAAATCCTAGCCTGATAAAGAGCACAAATCCAGTCTATGAAAATGGAGGGAAAAGCAAATGCCTTAAGAGCCTGGAATAGAAAAATTCCAGTTCACATGATCAAATGCCTTCTTGGCGTCCAGGGACACCAGCACAGCTGGAAAAGTAGTGCCCCTGGACTCCGAGAAGACATGCAAAAGGGTACGTAAGTGGTCTGACGATGAGCTCCCCCTCATAAATCCAACCTGAGACATGCCAATCAAATCCGGAAGAACCAGGGTAATCCTATCAGCCAGTATCTTTGACAGGATTTTGATATTCTGGTTTAAAAGAGATATGGGCCTATAACTCTGTACCAGCTCAGGGTCCTTATCAGATTTAGGGAGGAGAACTATCAAGGCTTCAAACATATGGGGATCCACAGCTACCCTGGAAAGGATATGGAGGAACAACCGATGAAGTACTAGCACTAATTGTTCCAGAAAAACTTTATAGAATAGACAGGAAAAACCATCTGGCCCCGGGACTCTGTCCGAAGACAAGGCCTTGATAACCTCAGTTATTTCCTCTAAGGATATAGGGGAGGACAGAAATCTTCTCTGCAAGTCGGACAGAGAAGGGAGATAAGACTCCCAAAGGTAGGCCTCTAATGCCTCCATTGGGGGGGGACTATCCATGTCTCTATATAATTGCTCATAGTACATTGCAAACTCCTGCACAATCTCTGAAAGGGACGACCTCAGGGATCCAACTGATTGTGCCCTCACAGGTGGGATAAATATTTAACCCTGTATTTCTTCAGGGGATGTTCAGGTGCCAGTCTGAGGAGAATTTGGAAAGGAACAGAGAGAGGGCCACATCAATGTCACAGACCTGGGGAATGACTGACAAGTGTGCTGCAGTGAGGTTGTTCAGGAGAGCATTGATGTTCAGCAAACAGAGGCATCTGGACTAGTTCCACGTCATATGAATGAACGCACTATAGCAATCGACATATGAGCAGGTGCACATCACCGTAAAACTGCATTGACAATGTACACAATAGAAGGACCACTGACAGCGATGGTCCCAGGCACAAAACAGAAAGCACAGTGACACTATGTTTAGTTTGGGGGCTACGTGCCCTGCACCCTCCACCCCTAATTATTATAACCAACTCCAAGGGGGAGCCTGACACTGGGGTAAAAAAGAAATGTAAGTACGCACACACAAATTAGTAAAATATAGGGCTCCTGCCCAGGTCTGAACCTGAATTCTTTAACACTGGAGGCATATGTTGCCTGAACTAGACCACATGACCATCTCAGAATGACCAACCGAAACCACGTCCCACATCATCCACATCATATATCCCTCCCGCTGTTGCACTCTCTACACTGTCGCTATTCTTGTTGCTCCTTCCCTCACTATATCTATGTTCGGTGCTGTATCCTTCTCACTGTCTTGCAAGGCACTCAGATGTTGTCACTCAAATGTACTCACTCAAGTGGAGTAGCCCATATCACTGGATACCATCTGGACCAGATGTATTTAGGGACAGAGTGGGGACGGCAGATTTTCCTGATGCAGATGATCATACATAGGTCACTAAAAGTATCAGGAAAGGTCAATATAGCGTGATGAAGAAAGAAAAGGTAAAAGGGTAGAGCAGTGCTTTTAATATTAATTTAAATAAATTGGTGGCAGTGTGTTGTTGATATTGAGCTAGGGTCAGAGAATTGTTTTAATGTGTTTTTCATTCCTAAGTGTGGAGGTAGTTTTTTTTCTTATAATGCACAGATAGCTGCCGGAGATGTTTTTCAAACACTTTTTGAGAGCCATATAGTTCTGCATTTTTCTTGTCATAAGTAATCCTACGTGAGGTATATCAAACCAAAAGCAACTCAAATGGGGACCACCAGTGGTAACCAGGACATAGCAAACTCTCAAGCCGTTTTATAATCTATTTACTGTTTATATGATAACATGATCAGCTGATTTTACTACACAGAGTGAACAAGCAAGCGCTTTCAGTCAGGAGAAGGCAGCAGACCATACAGGAGGACAGATTGTGTTAGACACCTTCTTCTTGGCTGCATTTATGAAGAATTGGATGCTGGGGAGAGTGGGATGGTGTTGCCAGGATAGGGTGTGAAGGGCACAATTAAGCAATAAGGCATGACAGGGCATATACTGTATTATTGAGGGAGCAGAAATGAGTTGGACGAAGGTTAGAGCGTCAGTGATGGAAATCTGCCCATGAAGCTGATCACCTTAAATTGATGGATCATTATCAAAGCTATCAATTGGCAATCACTCGTAAGAAGGCAGAGTTCCTATCCGGTGAGACTGCTGCATGCAGAATCGACCAGCTCAGCTCTTTTGAACTTTGGGCAGGTTGTGCAACCCAACCTGTCTACAAGTTCGAAGTGCATTTTCACAAATTAAGTGTGATGAGTTTGCTAAATTCTTTGTGGATAAGGTGGCCAACATCAGGGCCAAGATCTGTCCAGAGATCTCTATGGGGGTTGACGGTGGCTGGTGCATGGTCACAGCTCCCTGTTTTTTCCTGGAGATCTTTTGACCAGCTGGAGCTTGTGTACATCATACAGATTGTCCAGAATTTTCAGCCAATGTGCTGTAGTTTGGTCCTGGACTCAACACGTCTATTACTGGGGTGTATGGAGTTCATTGGCCCAGTCCTCACAAAGATTGTGTGGTGCTACTTAGAGCTGGCTGAGTTCCCCAGCTCCCTGAAGGAGGCGGTGGTGATGCCGCTCCTTAAAAAAACTGCATTGGACCCTAACTGCTTTGCTATCAGCAGGCTTATCTCTAACCCTCTGTTTATTGAGAAGGTGATCGAGAAAGTAGTTGCGCTGCAACTGGAGAACCATCTTACCATCCACAATGTCTACGACCCTCTCAAGTCTGGTTTCTGGAAAATAAATACTGTAGTACCGAGACCACCCTGGACCAGGTGCTCAATGATCTTCTGATGCCGAGAGATCAGAAGTGCCACTCCATATTGGTACTTCTTGATCTCTCTTCAGCATTTGACACTGTGGACCATGGGGTGCTGCTTGAGCACCTGAGGGTTATCTGTGGCATGGCTGGTCCAGTCCTCTGAGGGTTTCAATCTTTCCTCACTGGCAAATCTCAGAGGGTGGTGTCAGGGGTCTTTTTCTCTGATACATTCTGTCTGCTGTGCAGGGTCCCTCAAGGCTTGGTGCTGTCCCCAGTGTTGTTCACAGTGTATATGCTGCTGCTCGGAGACATTGTAAGATGATGTGGGCTGAGGTTTCACTGCTATGCTGACGATACACAGCTCTGCCTTTTATGCCCGACCAGGATGGGGTGATCTTGGCATTCAGCTGTCTAGCGAAAATCCATGACTGGATGAAATCCAGCTGGCTGAGATTGAATTCCAGGCAGACTGAGGTATTGGTCATGGATCCAGGTTGCTGGATAGAGAGGTCAATAGTGGGGTTACCCTCTGGTGTTTGACTTGAGAGTGCCCAGCTGTCTTCCTCTGAGCGGATGCATGACCTGGGGCTGGTGCTTGACAATGGGCTGACACTGCATTCACAGGTGTTGGCAGTCATCAAGTCTTCCTTTTACCATCTTAGGAACATTACCAGGATTAGGCACCTTGTTCCATTCAGTGACCTGCCTACATTGATCCACGCCTTTGTGACTTTGCACCTAGACTACTGCAACTCCCTTTACTTGGTGCTTCCAGAGGTTGATATCCATCACTTGCAGCTGGTGCTTTAGATCCCTTGTACTACTACTTCTTCTTATGGGCAATGTCCACCCCAACCCTGGCCCGCAGACAGCCACCCAGCCCATCCTCTTCCCTACCAGTGGACTGTGCATCGCCTCACGTAACATCTGTAGCCTGCAAAAAAAATGGGACTCCTTTCAAGGGTGGGTACTCCAGCACCGCCCTGATGTCATTGGTCTGGGTGAAACATGGCTCTCCACTTCTGTACCAGACTCAGCTGTTAACCTCCCCGGTTACCTCCTCTATTGCTCTGACAGAGTGGGTAAGCGAGGTGGTGGCTGCGCTCTCTATCTTAAGGACTCACTGTGAGGCCAACTACTCCATACGCCACAGCTAGCATCGAGGGCACAAGCTCTAACACTAAAATTAACTCTAGGCAGGTCTACATCCCCTCTCCTACTCAACATTGTATACATCCCTCCCAAGGAACACAAACTTGCCTTCCATGCCATCCTAAATTGCCTCTCCACTCTACCACCTTACTATGAAAAAATAGTCATGGGTGACTTCACAATAAACTGGTTGGCAAAGACAGCTGCCCCGTATATTGATGATGCTACCACGCTTAACCTCATTTAGGTTCTCACCTCCCCAACCTCGGTAAATGACTGTACAGGGACATTCTCCCTCCTGAATCTGGTCTTCACAAACTGCCCCCACAGAATAACCAACACCCAGGTACTTCCCAATGCTTTAAGTGATCATTCTCCTGTCCTTACACTTGGGCCGGTACCGCCCCCAGACTCCCCCCCAAAATAACACTACAGCACAAGCTTGGCCCTGGCAAAGTCTCTCAACTCAAGGACCACCTTAGAAAGTGGGACTGGACACCCCTTGTAAACACCCCAGACCCAGACCATGCGCTTGATCTATTTATCTCCACATTCAAAAGAATATGTGACAAATTTGCCCCTCTCACGAAGAGAATGACCAAAGGTAACCAGGCCCCCTGGTTCTCTGATCACCTCCTGGGCCTATTGTGACAATGTGACTCCCTTTGGCATATTGCTAAAGAAACCAAGCGGCCAGCCGACAGACAACGTTACAGGGAATTTCGAAACATATGTACTTGGGCCCTCCGCACCGCCAAAGCGGACTACTACAAAGTGTCCTTAACATCAACCTGGGGAGATGGGCGCAAATTCTGGAATAATATTAAGGAACTCTGTGGTAAAACCCCAAACCAGCCCTGGACCAATTACTTATAGATGGCAACATCTCCACGGATCCCCTTAGCATAGTCTCAGCCCTAAACTCCGCTTTCACTAATCTCAATGATTTCCTCCCCCCTAAGTTCTTTGACCCCCCCCCGCGGGTCCAGGCCCAACCCCCACCCTTGCTCCTCCACTACACCTCTAGCGTTCTCTCCCCGTGGCTGCAAATCCTACTAGCCAAAGCCCTTAGCCACCCTCATAACTACGGTGATGTCCTAGACCTGAGACTTCTTTGTCTTACTCTCCTGGAAGTCCTTTACCCTCTCACTCATATTGTAAATCACTCCCTTTGTCAAGGGCATTTGCCCTCCTGATGGAAACTGGCCTCAATTACCCCTATCTATAAGAGTGGGGACCGCACCTCCTCCAACAACTACTGCCCTATATCCATTTGCCCCCCCATCTAAAGCCTTAGAGCGTATTGTCGCGGACCAAATCACTGACCACCTCACAAAATACAATCTTCTCTGCAGCCAACAACATGGCTTCCATAAGGGGCATAGCACCACAACCGCCCTTCTCGCTTTCACCTCGCATACCCACTCCACCCTGGATCAAGGCCACCTCACAGGAGCTATCTTCATGGACCTCTCCAAAGCTTTCGATACTGTCAACCACACCCTCCTCCTAAACACATTCTCCTCCACTGGCTTTTCCGAAGATACGTTAAACTGGTTTACCAGCTATCTATCAGATAGAACACAACAGGTCAAGGTAGGCCCTGTCCTGTCCCCTTGCCTCCCTGTCCACTCTGGTGTCCCGCAGGGATCAATTCTGGGCCCCCTACTCTTCATCCTATATCTGAACTCCCTCCCATCGACTGTCTCTGGTAACCTGCTTCTCTATGCAGATGAGGCCGGCCTGTATGTCTCCGATTCTGACCCACTTAAACCCCACCAAACACTCCAACATAGTTTCCAAGTACATCACGGAGCGAAGGAAGACCAAGGGAGGGATAGTGAGGCTTAATAAAGGGGAGGGAGGGTGAGCAGAGGGTGTCTGTGAAAAGGCAGAGATACTAAACAAATATTTTTGCTCAGTATTTACAAAGGAAGAGGGGAGGTACCTAAAACAAACAGTAGAAACACTCTGGATACAGAACTTGATACCAGCCCATTTACAGAAGAAAGGGTTCTGAAAGAACTCTTAAAACTGAAGGTGGACAAAGCAATGGGGCCTGATGGGATTCATCCCAGAATTCTAAAAGAACTAAGAGTAGAACTAGTGACACCACTGACTACCCTCTTTAACAAATCGTGGGAGGATGGGGTGGTACCCGAGGACTGGAGGAGGGAAGATGTGATTCCCCTTCAAAAAAAGTGGGAGCAAGGCAGAAACAGGAAACTACAGACCTGCTAGTTTAACCTCAGTGGTACGGAAAATGATGGAATCACTTCTGAAGGAAAGAATTGTCGAGTATCTAGAGGCCAGAGGGGCACAGGACCCAAGGCAGCATGGATTCACAGCAGGAAGGTCATGCCAGACAAATCTGATAGATTTCTTTGACTGGGTGACCAAAGTAGTAGATCAGGGAGGGGCTGTGGACATGGCCTACTTAGATTTTAGCAAGGCATTTGACACAGTCCCACACAAAAGATTAATATACAAGTTAGCCAGCCCGGGAGTGGGTACCAAGATAACAGCCTGGGTAAAGAATTGGCTGGAGAATAGGACACAGAGAGTAATAGTAAATGGAGTCCACTCTGAAGAAAGGGGGGTTACTAGTGGGGTACCGCAGGGTTCAGTATTAGGACCGGTCCTCTTCAATGTCTTTATAAGCGACATTGCAGAGGGACTGGAAGGAAAAGTATGTCTCTTTGCAGATGACACAAAGATCTGCAACAGAGTTGATGCACAAGGTGGGGTGGAAAGGATGAGAAGGGACTTGCCAAGGTTAGAGGAATGGTCAAATGTATGGCAGCTTAGATTCAATGCTAAGAAGTGCAAGGTAATGCACCTGGGAAACAAAAACCCAGGGGAAGAGTACACAATGGGGGGTGAGATACTAACAACAACAAAAATGGAAAGGGACCTGGGGGTAGTCATATCAGATTACCTAAAGGTGGGCAAGCAATGTGTGAAGAGGGCAGCAAGGAGGGCTGGGGGATACTGGGTTGCATAGGGAGAGGCATCATCAGTAGAAAACAGAAAGTTTTATCCTCTGTACAGACAGCTGGTGAGACCCCATCTGAGTACTGTGTGCGGTTCTGGAGACCCAATCTCTGCAAAGACATAGACAAGATGGAAGCTGTCCAGAGGAGGGCAACTAAAATGGTGCAGGGTCTGCACCGGAAGACATATGAAGAGAGACTTAAGGAGCTTAATATGTATAGCCTCGAGGAAAGGAGGGAGAGGGGGACATGATAGAAACTTTCAAGTACCTCAGGGAATCAACAAAGTCCAAGAGGTAGCATCTTTCAAAAAGAGGTGTGCAAGAACAAGGGGCACAATTTGAAGATAGAGGAGGCGGCTCAGAGGTAATTTAAGGTATTTTTCACAGAGGGTTGTGGATGCATGGGCAGCCTTCCGGAGGAGAGTTGTGGAGTCAAAAACAGTGGTGGAATTCAAGCATGCACGGGACAGTCATAAGGCAATTCTAGGGGGTGGGAGTAGGAAGAAGTAGGCTGCTGGTTAACTAGGATCTGCAGCTTATCCATTAGGTAGAGAAATGGGCAGACTGGGTGGGCCAAGCAGTCCTTATCTGCCGTCAAATTCTATGTTTCTATGTTTCTAAGAAGCAGAACATTGGTTCTCCACCCAGAGACTAGTAATAAACTACAAGAAAACCAAAGTCATGATCTTCTCACACCCTCAGAGCCCCCGCAGGCACCTCTGCCCCCCATTTCTCAATGTCAACCACACCCCTCTTGAACAAGTTAACAACTTTAAATACCTCGGGATCACTCTAGGCCCAGCCCTTAGCTACAAGGAACATATTCTACACCTAACCTCTGCCCTAAACTCGAGATTAGGTGTGCTCTATCGGCACAAACGCTGCCTCACTCCTGAAGCTCTATGGCTAGCCATAAATTCCTCTGTCCTCTCCCTCCTAGACTATGGTAACATCATATACAGTGCAGCCCCAACCTCCGTACTAAACAGTCTCCGCCTTGTACTCAACAAAGCCTGCTGCCTCATCCTCGGGTGTGATCGTCTCACACACACCTATTCACTCCATAACTCCACAAACTGGCAAAACCTAGATAGCAGAATCAAGTATCATACCTGCCTTTTGGCAAAGAAGATACTCTTAGGTCTACCCCCCCCCCACTCTCACCACTATTATTCACCCAGCAACACCAGTCAGATCCATACAAAACTCGGACATGCCGTTACTATGGGTACCACACCCATCTACCTCCCATTTTCAAAGATCTTTCAGCTGCCTAGCCCCTTACTGGACAAACTCCCTCCCTATCTCAATAGCCAATGAAACAAGGCTAGGTCCCTTTAAATCTAGACTAAGGGAGCTCCTCCAGGACTCAAATGTATGTGATTGCCCCTGACACTGACCTACAGCATGATGTCCTATACCGCCCCAAACTGTTTCTCGATTCACTGTCTCAAAATCCCCCCATAACACTATTTGACTATCAGCCTGTTTCAGTACTCATGCAGCTATTTGGCTGTGCTAAACTGTTCTTCTTTACTATCCCATCTTGGACTGCCACGTACCCTAATGTAATGAAACGTATCCTATTTTGTACTGTTCTGTTTCCCCCAGCTCTGCCACACGACTGCCATTTACTGGAATGTAATGTAATGTTAATGTAATGTATCCTAATATGTACTGTACTGACAGCTTTGTTAACAAATGTACTCTGTACCTAAATGTATGACATGGAACCTTTGTAAATGATTCTTTGACGTAAAGGTCTTTCTGAATATCTCAATAAATAAAATAAATAAATAATGCTGCGGCAAGGTTGCTGACTGGAACTTCTCATTTGAGTCATATTACTCTCGTGCTGCTCAAACTGCACTGACTGCCAGTATAGTGGCAGATCACCTTCAAGGTTGGACTTCTGAACTATAAAGCTCTGCACGGACTGCGGCCAAGCTATCTGCAAGAGCTCCTGACTCCCTAAAGCCCTGGCCATCCTCTCTGCTTAACTAATGAGGGGTTGTTAGAGGTTCTCAGGCTCTGGCTGAAAAGATCAGGGGCCTGGACATTTATGTTTGTTGCCCCTTCCCTGTGAAACTCTCTACCTCATCAGATTCGAGAGTGCGGGACTGTGGAGAGCTTTGAAGCTGGCCTAAAAACATTCTTGTTTCAGCAAGCTTTTAGCATTTAATATTTTATGTGAATATCTGTATTTGTATTGTAAATAACTTTATACTATGTAGTGTGTTGTATATGATATTTCATCTCTGTAAAGTGCTTTGATTGCTGAATTGCACTTAATAAATAAAATATTATTATCATTAACAATGTTACATCTCAGGTGGTTGAAGAGCGAGGCTGCAGTCTGAGTGCATTCAATACCTGAGAAGTGATGTTATTGCACAAACACACACACTCCCTGGAGTGTCTTATTGCTTTTATATAATGACTAATTATATTATAATAAAAATACAATGTGTATTTTTTTATTTTTCATTTTTATTGGTATGGAAGGCTATTTTAGGAAAAAGAAGTTATTTTTTCTACTTCTGCAGCAGGTGATTCTGTTTTTTGTGCTGTCTATAGCACTGTGTTTTTGTCTTGCTATGCACCCATCCCAAATGCCTCCCATTGTTGGTGTTGGTTTAGGGTGTCTCTTACCTTCTGTTACTGTGAATTTCAGAGATAATTCAGTGTGTATTTTGTTTTTATAAAATAAGTATTACCTTGTAGTTTTCAATTCAGCATGGCTGCTGAGACGAGAGCACGGCACTTCTAAATTAACACTCACTAATATCAGAGCTGCAGTGCTAATATGGGAGCTGGTGGCCCTGTTTAGTATTTCTTCTGTAGGCTCACCCAGTACAGTTTGTGAGATTTGTCATTTGTACCAGAAGGAGACCATAGTACTCTGAGGAAGACACTGAGTGGCTTCAGTGACTTTAGACATGTTGGGGAGCAGAGGATGTGCGAGCACACATCTTGCAGTGGCTAGAAGCTGCTCAGTGTGACGCTTTGTTTATAATTAGAAAATAAAGTTTGGTGCCTTTTTTAAGGAATGGAGTGTGAAAATTGCATTTTATATGGAAAGCTATGGTATTATCCATCAGTGGTGGAATGAGAGATGGAGTAACTATTTAGGGGGAATAAAGTATCCGGTAATGTCTGGCTTCTGTGAGAAACAATCCCTGATGTGGTCACGTAGTGTTTTGTGTGCTTGTCTTATATACTGTGCTGTTATTGTTAGATAACATCACTGTCTGTAGGGCAGTCTGGCCAATCAGGAGTGAAAAAATATCCTTGCCATTGTATATTATTTGTTTTAATGTAGATAAGCACTGAAAGATAGCAGCCAGCTGTGGAGGCAATGGGTAGTACTGGCCACTTATAATGGAAAGTTTTTTTTTTCTTCTTTGTTAAATATACAATAATATCTATCAAATTGTGGGTACTAGGTGAGAAGTGTCAGACTGAGATTGTAACAGAGAATGAGGGTATTGGGGCTATACTTAAGGATTGGGATTCAGGAGAATGATAAAGGGCTGTTCCGTGTGTGTGTGTGTGTGTGTGTGTGTGTGTGTGTGTGTGTGTGTGTGTGTAAAAGATAGTGCTCCCCAAATATAAATTGGGGACAAATAGTCCCCTGTTTGGGAAGAGCTACCTGATATTTGAGATCCCTACTATTTGGGCTGGCAGTATAGCCTAGAGGTTCGAGGAACAAGATGTGAACGAGCTTGATACATCCAGCAGACCAGACCTGAGTTTAATTCTCAAAACCTCCACTTGCATACTGTGTGACTCTGAGCAAGTCACTTACCTGCCCAGTGCTCCCAAGTCACCCCTGAAAACAGGCACTTGTGCCTAGTGGGCCTTACCCGGTTACCAAAGAAAAAAATAAAATTTGTGGCATTGGGGAAATAACCATTCAGCTCTTGCACACCTCTAGAGGAAATCTGCCAATCTAATTAGAAGGCTAGGCCTGTGTTTTAATAGCCAAGCAGCCAGCCGCTCCACTTATTGAGCTGTATGAGCAGTTCCTCTCAACGTCCTTCTGAAGCACTTTTTCTCTGCCAGCTGGAGGCTCTGTCGGTCTGTCCTCAGAAGCTGGCGGGGGCCTTGCTGCTTCTGCTTGTCTGCTGGATTTCTTTGTTTGTTTTCCTGCTTGTGGTTTGTATTTTGCCACTGGCTGTGTGCTTCTTTCTGTTGTTGTTCCCTGTTTTCTCTGTTTGTGTGTCTTTGGTTTTGTCTTTTGGGGGCTTTGCTTCTAAGCTCCTAGCATATTGCTAATCCATAGCTTATACTACAGTACTTGCTCTCAGTTACTCACCACTCTCAATTACTCGCAATGCAACTGCAATAATTATCTGTGTGTTTCAGCTCAAACCATAGCTGCTGTCCATGCTGCACATTCAATTGTTTTTACCTGATTCAGGCTCACTCTGAATCCTAGCTATGTAGTTCAAACATGCTATCTCAACTAATTATACCTACCTCTTTGCTGCAGTTTCATTGCACTGCCTGGTTTATAGCTGCTTTCAGAGCATTGTGCTTCCCTCCATTCTATGTTTATCGAATTTTACAACTGATAGTTACTCAACACAGATGCTGCTCTCTATGTTTGTACACTGCTATTATACTCTGAGGTCAGCTAAGCTACTGCTGATGCTGCAAACTAGTTTCAATATCTGCATGTGGGTCTTGGCCCCTTCCATCACTTTCTTGTTTTTCTTATGGTGGGGGTGGCTTGGAAGTGTTTGGGGAGTCATGGCCCTATGTGGCTACATATGTTCTAACCTGCCTCCACCACCGAAAATCCTCGGAGGATCTGTCATCTTCATTGGCTTTTTGACTGCCTGGCTGGCTTGCCCCACTATTCATAGTGCTGTTCCTCTGACATATGTGCAAGTCCCACTATTGCTACTATGTTTTGCTGACCTGCGTGCAGGTCCAACTATTGCTACTGCTTTCTGACCTATGTGCAGGTCTGACTATTGCTACACTGCATTACTGACCTACGTGCAGGTCCAATTTTGCATACACAATCATTGCTCAGTGCTCAATTACTGCCATCTGACCTCAGCAGGTCTCAGCACTCAACACTCATTCAGTTCCTCATCAGTTTCTGAGGCATGCCAGCCATACCATTTTGGTGCAGCATTTCTCTGCAGTAGACGGTCTTGCTATGCATTTTTAAGTCCACATCCTGAGTGTGCCTGATTTGAGGAGGGGTCCTTCTCATATGGCCCATAGCTGGGAATGTCCTTGCTCCTAGCCTGGCTTTAGCTGTTCAAGACTCGGTGGCAGCTCCTGGTATAGAATTTAAGACTACTGTAGCTGTGAAGGGTGGAAAGCGATATCTTGTTTGGCTCTAGTAATTGTACTGGGAAGGCACCTTCACAGCATTCTCCCTATGACTGCCTCTGGTTCACCTGGTTTAAGTTTAGGGTGAGTAGGCCAGATGAGTCCTCTAGCAGTTGTTGCTCTCATCCTCCTGCCTTGGTTGCCCCCGATGTTGCAGAGCACTCTCGCAACCTTCCACTGCATTCCTCTTAGGAATATTTCCACATCCCTTTGATTGAGTTTCCAAATTGCAGCAGCAGAGCTGTCACTAAATAAAATATCCCAGGCCTGGAGGAAAGCGACATAGACCTTGGATCCCCAGAGATTTTCTCCTCAAAGGTTTTCCTTTTCCCTCCTCTGTGCCTCAGGTCATAACTGTTAGTTAACATAGTTAGTGTTTCCTAATTCCTTGCATAGGTTCTGCTGTTGGATGGAGGTGGATGGTGTCCTGCCATTCCCTCTCTCCTTACGAGGTCCCCGCATTCTCTAATGCAACCCACTGAAATCATGCCACGGTTACCTGAGCATCTCATTACATTATCAAGCTGCCTGATGCTTTATCTACTACTATGTCTCACAGCTACTGCTTGCTAATATTTATTTATTTATTTGTACAATTTCGGATTTACAACCTTTGAGCCAGAGGCTCGTTTACAAAGGTATCTCGTCACAGAGAGGACAGACAGAGTTACAAGTTTACAGAGTTCATGACAGTAGTAGACAAACGTTACACAAATGGTTTCACACAGACAACAGTTTTAAACAATTCAGTTATTACAAGGTTCATCTGATGCAGATAATAGCAGAGGGCAGGGAACCAGGGGTGGCGAAGGGGAGGAGGTGAGGTGGAGATGTAGCCCAGTGGGCATTGTCTGGTGCTATGTGGTTGTAGTACAGTGCCAATTAGTGACAGGAGCAGATGCAGCTATTAACTAGTTGGTTACAAAGGGTTGTTTTGAATGTGGCAATTTTGGGGGAGTTGGATATGGTTGCTGGGAAGGCATTAAACCAGGTTGGGGCTCTGTAGTGGAAAGACCTCTGAGCATGGGTGGTCCTAGTTCTGGGGACCAGTAGAGTGGTCTTGGTGGTGGTTCAGGTTGTGACAGTGGAATGGGTATGCTGAATGGAGGCAGACATCTCATGTGGGGAGAGCCCGAGCTGAATTTTCTTAGTCAGGATGCAGGTTTGGTAGTGGAGACGTTCATCAAGATTTAGGAGATTTGCCTTGTCATAGAGTTGGCAAGTGTGTGAGCCTGGAGGCACCAGTTATTAGCCTGCAGGCCTTGTTTAGGGTGATGCAAATTTTGTTTAGGGCAGTGGTGTCAGCAGCGCCATATACCGGCAGTCCATAATCCACAAGGGACACAATAGAGGATGTAATGGCAAGCCGGACAGCATCGGGCGGGAGGCAGTCTTTGTGGAGGTAGAGGATGCCAAGCCGTGTGTTAGTGGCGGATGCAAGGGCATTGATGTGGGCATGAAAAGTGAGGGATGAGTCAAAAGTGACCCCAAGGTACTTGTAGGAGTAGACTTATTCAAGTGGCTGTTTGGTGATAGGGAGGATACCCAGTGGGCTGTTGCTGGCCTTGTTTTGGGAGTGGGTAAACAGCACTGTCTTGGTTTTATTGAAATTAATGATGAGTCTGCTCTCCTTAAACCAGGTTCGGCATCGTTGAAGGAGTGTTGTAGGGAGTCCTGGAAAGAGGTGGGATTTTTGTGGGTGGCAAAAATAACAGCATTGTCGGCATACAACAGAATATTACCAGTGCAGGCTCTGGGCAGGGTGTTTAAAAAGAGACTAAACAATAGGGGACCCAAGATGGACCCCTGGGGTACTCCCGAGTGGATGGGTCGTGTTTCTGAGAGTGTCCCATTGATTTTGACACACTGGGAATGGGCCGATAAGTAGCTTGAGCACCAGGTGAGGAGGCCAGTGGAGAAACCAGTGTGACATAGTGCATCTAGTAGCAGAGGATGGGAGACAGTGTCAAAGGCCTTAGAGAGGTCAATGAACACTGCTCCAGCTAGGGAGTCAGCATCCAGGGAGGAGTGCAGGAAGTTGGAGAACTCCATTAACGCCGTGCAAGTGCTGTGACCAGCACGGAAGCCATGCTGCTCCAGACACAGGATATTATGCTTAGTCAGATATTCTGTGATTTGATCAGCAACCACTTTTTCTAGGGCTTTGGAGAGGGGAGGAAGAATGGAGGTAGGCCGGTAATTCCTGGGGGAAGGGGCCTATCAACCCCTTTATGTATAGGTGTGACTATGGCAGTTTTCCAGGCAGAGGGAATTTTCCCAGACAGAGGGACCGGTTAAGTAGGCTGGTGAGGGGGAAAAGGACTTCATCTAGGACTAGCCGGAGTATTTTGGGGTCTAGGGAATCATTGCTAGGACCGTTACACTCTAAAGGTTTAAGTAGGAGGGGTCTGGCTTCCTGGGCAGAAACCTTGTGTAGGTGGAACTAGAGGTGCTGGAGGACTGGGGGTGGTAGGTCAGGGGGTGGGTCAAAGAAGTTACTAGGGAGGAGAGAGCTAAGGTCAGTAAAGGAGAAGTTAAGGTAGTTGGCAATGCAAGCTGGGTCTGTGGAGGTAGAGCCATCAAAGGTGAGCTGGGATGGGGGAGGAGAGTGAGTTTTCCCATTTAGCTCTCTGATATCATCCCAGAAGGTCTGGGCACTTCCCCAGGAGGAGGCAAGAGTGGCCTGGTAGTGGTCTGCCTTGGCTTTACGAATGGCCCATGTGCATCTGTTTCGTGCGGCATTGTAGGCCTGTCTATCGACAGCCCGGCCTGTTTCAGTGGCTAGGTGCCAGAGGTTTCCCCTATTTCTGAGCATTTGGAGTAGGGCAGGGGAAATCCAAGGTGCATTTTGTTTTTTGGATCGGGTTTTGGAGAGAGGTTCAAAGAGATCACAGGCCGTGTTAAAGGCTTGTGAGAAGAGGGTAAGGGCAGCATCAATGTCTGCTGTATGATGGATGGGGGACCAGTCAGTCTGATTGAGGAATTGCTTGAGTTTAATCAGCCCTCCTGGGCGGAGGCGCCTATGGAGTGAGGTCTGGGTTATGGGTTTAGGGGTGGGGACAGCCCAGAGGAATAGAATAGGGGAGTGGTCACTTAAGGAGTCAGGGAGGACCTGAATGTCCTTGATTTTATGAGGTTGGTTGGTGATGACAACAACCAGGAGGGTGCAGGTTCCTCTCATTAGGTTAAGTCTAGTGGGCTGGGAGACAAGTTGTGTCAGGTATTGGGCTTTGTACCATTACATTTCTTTTTGGGGATCCTTCCTAAGGTACCTTTAGCCAAGGGAATCGTCCCACAGCATCTCTAGGGGTGGAACCCTCTTTGACGGTTCCTTGCCTTTGGTACCCCTACTGGGTGGTAATTCCAATGGAATAGAGAGTGCAAATGGCCAACAACCTAAGTAACACAGTTGTACAATCATAACACTATACTGGCTGCATATTCCATTGAATGTGAAATATAAGATGAACTGAGTCTGAATGTTGTTTATTAAAGATCTTCTTGAGGTGTCAGTTGCTCTTCAAGCAGTATGTGGATGGGAAGATGGAAAAACCTAAATAGGAAATTTGACAAACATATGATATGTTGAGAGGGAAATGTAAAAATGAAACCCCTTGAATGAGTACATTGCAAATGGCAGCCACATGTCTGATTCCCAGAATGATTTTTGATAGTCAGGCTTACCCCACACAATGTTCTAAACCAAGGCACATTCAGTATTTAGAGATGTACCATGTGACCTGCAGAAGTTCTTTCATGTGACATTGAGACAAGTTGTTTATCAAAAGACTCGTATTCACAAAAAATCACGTCTGGCAACACCAAAAGCAAACTTAAAGGTGGTGTAATGATGCAAAGTTGCTAAAAAGCTAATTTTACACTTGGGGAGAAAAAATCATGAAATTGTCCATGAGGGCAGAATCCTGCAATCTGCCTAAACTTCACAGATTAATTAAAACTTCACAGCATCTTGAGCTGGGATAACATCACAAGCAAAACTAGTTCTCCTCCAATCAGCTTTCAGCATTTTTGTCTTGCTATTTTTCAATAAAAATCACATCACTAAAAACTTTCACAATCATTTTTATTTCTTTTGAATACTGGCGGAAGCAGAACATTTTATTTTTTCATAGCAAATTTTGTCTACAAAATACAAAAAGACATAAAGGAAGCAATTTTGAGACATATTACTGGTAAAAATCACTTTAAATCCAGTCTTGCATATTTTTTGCAAATGCATCTTTGCTCAGGATAACAATGCACCAGTGTGCTGCCCTGTGGTCATGGAAGATCTGGGTTAACTAATTATATATATATACATATATATTTTTTTTTTTTCAATCTCTTTTTACCTCTCGTCATGGTCTGGGAGGCATCTCTCAGGCATTCTGCCTGCTCCTGCCCTGCCTGAAGTCCACCTACATATGCCTCCTCTCTCCCTCCTTCTCTGTCCAGGTTCAGCACCCCCAGCTTAACCCCTCCAGGGTGGGGCCACCCCTCCTCTTTGGGCTCACTTAGAGACGGACTCCATTGTGGGAGAGGACCCAAGTGGAGGAACCTGGAAGGCCAGGCAGGATGGACCCTGCCATGGGCATGGGGGCAGGTGCCATCGCCTACCCTCTCAGACCTTGTTTTTCCTTTATTCTTGTGATCTCTCCCCCCTCCCATGCATGTGCACATCCCTGATGCTAGGCTCACGGCAACCCTTGCCTGCATCAGGGCACACTAAATTCATGCAGCCGAGTATACTGCAGCACCCCCGGTCTCCACCAGGAGCCGCTGGCATGCCAGACAATGCCCGACCCCCTTCCCCAGGGAGGAGAGCAGCCCACCAGGTGCTCAATCCTAACCCGCCCCTGCCGAGCCCTGGCGCCTGAGCTAGCTCCTGAACTCAGGTTGCCCGCGTAGCATGAGGTGTGGCGTCCAGCACCTCAACCTTCAGTGCCACTGGGCTGACCCTTAACTAATTATATTAACCTTCAGTTTTCCAAGGTGGAGGCAGATACCTGGCTTAAAGAGCTACTGACGCTACAATGAAAACTTTAAAAACGTGATAATTAAGTACAATTCTACTTGTATTTCATTTATATTCCTTAGATTTCTCCACCACATGATTTATTAAAGTGGAAATTTGCATGAATATGTGATATTTATCCCTTACAACTCATTTAGCGTACATCTGCCTCTATAGTTGACTCCTACTTCAACTGATAATCCACTGTTGGAACATCACAGACAGTTGCCATGAGAGTAACTGTGAGGTCACAAGCAGTACATTATGACCTCAAGTAGGGAGAAAGCAACAGCAATAGATAAACTCTTCAGGAACAAATATCCTGTTTTCCTGCAAGTGACCTCAGTAATAAACAAGCATTTGTCAATGCCAAATGTTGTCTTGCTGACATTGGCATTGGTAGTTCAGGAGTTAGAGAAATGCATAATAGGAATGGCTGTGAAGTATGGAAGTGATGCCAGCCCCTCACCACCCTGCAGAGACTGACAGGCATTGAGGTGGGCCTTTGGGTCATCGACCATAGCATTCATGGCATTTCACCTCATCCTATCCTGCAGACTCTGACATGTATTGCATTGTGCCTTGGGACCTTCTGGCCTTATGCTCACCCCATTCCATAAGGAAATACATTAAAATGGGTGCAGTATAGGAGAATGGGGGGCACTTTGGGGCTGAAGGTTCCAAGGCACACCTTGATGCCTGTCAGTGGCTGCAGGGTGGAGGTAGGGGTGGAATGGCGTGAGCATTACTGCCGATAATAAAAAGTCACACCCCTGACGTCAGTCAGTCTCTACAGGGTGGGACATTATGGTTAGAATCCCTAATGCCCCTGGTGTTTGTTGGTATTTGCACTCCAAATTTTCAACATGGGGTTTTTGTGACCCCACCTCATGAAAGCATTTGGGACCTCTGCTCATGAACAGTGGCACAGTGATTTTGTTGATCTGTCCCGAATGTTGATGTTCCACAGTGACCGTGCAATTCTTTGTCATATGTGTGAAACCACATTTCTGGCAGGACATGAAAAATGACAGCTGTACTGTTCATAATGAGGTGTGAAGAAATGGGAATGTTGAAAATCTGGAGTGAAAATATTAAAAATTCTCAAAGTTACAAGCGTGCGTGGAAATTGCAATGCACACTCATAACACAGTCATTGTGTGGAATTTTGTCACCAAATTTTCAACATAGGCATTTTGGAACCTACGCTCATGAGCCGTGTCACTGTGATTTTCTTCATCTGTCCCGAACATTGATTTCCCACAGTGACCATGTCATCGTGCATCACAGGCGTGAAAACACATTTCTGGCAGGAAGTGAAAAAGTACAGCTGTGCTGTTCATAAGGAGGTGTGAATAAATAGCAATGTTGAAAATCTAGAGTGAAAATATTACAAATTCTTGAAGTTGTGAGTGTGCTTGGAAACTGTGCAACCCACGTTCTTAACACAGTCATTTTTTTGAATTTTCTCACCAAATTTTCAACATACAGTAGGCATTTTGGGACTACCACTCATGAATAGTGTCACTGCAATTTTCTTAATCTATCCTGAACGTTGATTTCCCACAACAATCACGCCAATACAAAATGAAATATTGGCCCAGGTCTCTGAATATAAATATCTTGGGGTATGGATCGATAACCATCTAAAATTTGATTTCCACATAACTGGTACAATATCAAAGATAAATAAAAAACTAGGGGCATTTAGGCGGTCTAGTTTTTGTATAAATAGATTAATGAGGGAGACCATAATAAACCAACTTATTCTCCCTGTGTTAGAGTATGGTAGCCATGTGTATGGCCTTGCTAAAGAAGGTTTGCTGTCCAAAATTGATGTAATGTATAATCGTTTGGCTTGATTTGTATTAAGAAAGGATTACTGTGAACCCCATTGTAAATTACAAGAGGAATTGGGTTGCTTGTCCCAGGAAAATAAAAGGAAACTAGTCTGGGCAAAACAGATATATAAAGTTGTAAACACAAATCAGACAACTTATCTTTATGAAAAATTAGAAAAGAAAACATATGTTTATAATATGAGAGGTTCAAACACCAGAAGCTTTGAGTTCCCTAAATTCAAGAATAAGTATAGTAATATGCAATTTCCCATAATCATGACTAGATTATGGAGTTCCCTAAAATCAGTTACAGGAAAGCAATATGAAAGTATTAAGGTGTTCTCATCTACTTTGAAAATTGAACTAAAGTCAAGATGTGAGTGCTATGGATAAAATCCTTTGCCTAATAGTAGTGTTTTTATAATACTGGACCGTAAGACTAAATGTAGAAACATAGAAATTTGATGGCAGATAAGGACTGCTTGGGCCACCCAGTCTGCCCATTTCTCTACCTAATGGATAAGCTGCAGATCCTAGTTAACCAGCAGCCTACTTCTTCCTACCCCCAACCCCTAGAATTGCCTTATGACTGTCCCATGCATGCGAATTCCACCACTGTTTTTGACTCCACAACCTCCTCCGGAAGGCGCTCCATGCATCCACAACCTCTCTGTGAAAAATACTTCCTTAAATTACCTCTGAGCCACCCCACCCATCTTCCAAGTGCCCCTTGTTCTTGCACACCTCTTTTTTGAAAGATGCTACCCTCTTGGACTTTGTTGATTCTCTTGAGGTACCTGAAAGTTTCTATCATGTCTTCCCTCTCCTCCTTTCCTCGAGGCTATACATATTAAGCTCCTTAAGTCTCTCTTCATATGTCTTCTGGTGCAGACCCTGCACCATTTAGTTGCCCTCCTCTGGACAGCTTCCATCTTGTCTATGTCTTTGCGGAGATTGGGTCTCCAGAACTGCACGCAGTACTCCAGATGGGGTCTTACCAGCTGTCTGTACAGAGGGATAATAACTTCCTGTTTTCTACTGGTGATGCTTCTCCCTATGCATCCCAGTATCCCCCCAGCCCTCCTTGCTGCCCTCTCACATTTCTTGCCCACTTTTTGGTAATCTGATATGACTACCCCCCAGATCCCTTTCCATTTTTGTTGTTGTTAGTATCTCACCCCCCATTGTGTACTCTTCCCCTGGGTTTTTGTTTCCCAGGTGCATTACCTTGCACTTCTTAGCATTGAATCTAAGCTGTCATACATTTGACCGTTCCTCTAACCTTGCCAAGTCCATTCTCATCCTTTCCACCCCACCTTGTGCATCAACTCTGTTGCAGATCTTTGTGTCATCTGCAAAGAGACATACTTTTCCTTCCAGTCCCTCTGCAATGTCACTTATAAAGACATTGAAGAGGACCAGTCCTAATACTGAACCCTGCGGTACCCCACTAGTAACCCCCCTTTCTTCAGAGTGGGCTCCATTTACTATTACTCTCTGTGTCCTATTCTCCAGCCAATTCTTTACCCAGGCTGTCATCTTGGGAGCCACTCCCAGGCTGGCTAACTTGTATATTAATCTTTTGTGTGGGACTGTGTCAAATGCCTTGCTAAAGTCTAGGTAGGCCATGTCCACAACCCCTCCCTGATCTACTACTTTGGTCACCCAGTCAAAGAAATCTATCAGATTTGTCTGGCATGACCTTCCCGCTGTGCATCCATGCTGCCTTGGGTCCTGTGCCCCTCTGGCCTCTAGATACTTGACAATTCTTTCCTTCAGAAGTGATTCATCATTTTCCCTACCACTGAGGTTAAACTAACAGGTCTGTAGTTTCCTGTTTCTGCCTTGCTCCCACTTTTGTGAAGGGGAATCACATCTGCCCTCCTCCAGTACCACCCCATCCTCCCACGATTTGTTAAAGAGGGTAGTCAGTGGTGTCACTAGTTCTTCCCTTAGTTCTTTTAGAATTCTGGTATGAATCCCATCAGGCCCCATTGCTTTGTCCACCTTCAGTTTTAAGAGTTCTTTCCTTTTCCTGCTAAATGGGCTGGTATCAACTTCTGTATCCAGAGTGTTTCTACTGTTGTTTTAGGTACCTCTCCTCTTCCTTTGTAAATACTGAGCAAAACTATTTGTTTAGTATCTCTGCCTTTTCACAGTCACCCTCTGCCCACCCTCCCTCCCTTTATTAAGCCTCACTATCCTCCCTTGGTCTTCCTTCACTCCTGATGTACCTATAAAAGGTTTATCCCCTTCTTAACTGAGTTGGCTATCTTTTCCTTGGTTTGGGCCTTTGCTGTTCTGACTGCCTTCCCAGCTTCCTTTTGCTTTAACTGATACAGTTCTCTGTTCTGCTCCTTCTGTGATTCCTTGTACTTCCTGAATGCTTTCTTTTTCTCTTGAACCTTCACTGCCACTTCCTTTGAGAACCATAGTGGTTTCTTACATCGTTTCGTTTTGTTTATTTGCTTCACACAAAGGCTTTTTACCTCTGTGATGGCAATTTTTATTATTCCCCATTGTTCTTCCAACCCTCCTTCCTGCCCATTTGCTAGTGCATTCCTTAGGCACTTACCCATTTTGGCAAAGTCAGCACTCCTAAAGTCCAGTACTTT
Source organism: Neoceratodus forsteri (assembly GCA_016271365.2). Classification (NCBI taxonomy): domain Eukaryota; kingdom Metazoa; phylum Chordata; order Ceratodontiformes; family Ceratodontidae; genus Neoceratodus; species Neoceratodus forsteri. The sequence goes on from CM057449.1 coordinate 94,852,491, forward strand.
TGCCTTTGTATGGCTTGACTCTATTGCTGTGTTTATTGTGAACCATGCTGTTAGCTAGTTCCCAGATGGCTACCCACATCTACATCTGTGATCCTCTCTCCACCTCCATTTGAGAGAACCAGGTCTAAGATTGCTCCCTCTCGAGTGGGCTCCAATACTAGTTGTCTAAGGCATGCCCCCTATAGGGCATCTGGAATAACCCCACTCTTCGAAGTGGCTGCTGCAACTGCACTGCAGTTAACATCTGGCATATTCAGATCACCTATCAGCAATATCTCCCCTTTTTCTGCCATTCTAAGTATACTTTTATCATTTCCTTGTCCATTTCCTCCCCTGAGAAGGTCTGTATCTAACCCTGTGCGGATTGTGGTGCCATTGCCGGTCTCCAAATTTACCCACAGTGCTTCTTCTCCTCCCTGTTTTCCCTTTTGTTCTGTTGCTTTGATTACTTCCCTTATGTAAAGAGCTACTCCTCCTCCTCTTTTACCCTTTCTGTCCCTCCTGTAGATTGTGTATCCTGGTATGTTTACGTTCCAGTCATGGTTTTGTGTGTACCATGTTTCTGAGACTGCCACAATATCCAGATGTTCCTCCTCCATCAAGATATCCAGATATTCCTCCTCCATCAAGATATCCAGATGTTCCTCCTCCATCAAGATATCCAGATGTTCCTGCTCCATCAATATGTAATATTTGTTATTCATTTGTTCAGGTATAAAAATGTTATGTGATACCTAAATGATAATATTTATATTGTACATTCTGTTGTCCTGTTAAATGTTGTTGATAGTTGTAACTTTTGTGTCTTAGAACCAACATTTTTAAATAACAGGACCATCTTGCAACTAGGATATTTAGTCCCAATGAAGTGAAAAAGGACTATCTACTATCCTGTATAAAAATAAAGGTTTTTACTACTACTACTTACATTGTGTGCCACATGTGCAAAATCACATTTCAGGCAAGATGTGAAAAATGACAGCTATACTGTTTATAAGGAGGTGTGAAAAATGGCAATGCTGAAAATTGGGAGTGATAATATTAATAACAATAATAATTTTTATTTATATGGCACCTTTCTATTTCCAAGGTGCCTTACAATTTAAAACAATTAAAAACAACCATTATAAAATCCAGTAATACTCAACACAACTAAAGAATCATAATCAGATAAACAATTCAGTTCTCCAAGAAGGCTTTTTGCCAGAGAATAGTTTTCAGACCATTCTTGAATTCCTCCACAGAAGTGCACTCCCGTAACTGATGGGGTAGAGAATTCCAAAGGGTGGGAGCAGCATACGAAAAAGCTCTAGAACCAGATGATTTCAGATTCACCCTTGGAATCTCTAGCAACCCCTCATCGGCTGAGTGGAGCGATCGACCAGGGCAGTAGGGTACCAGAAGTTCTTTCAGATAGACCAGACTCTGACCGTGTAGGGCTTTGAAAGTCAGTAAACTGACTTTAAAGGTGATCTGCCACCGTATTGGCAGCCAGTGCAGTTTGCGCAGCACCGGAGTAATATGACAGGATCTACTAGAGCCCATCAAAATCCAGAGTGCTGCATTCTGCACTAGCTGTAGGAGATGGATTTCAACCCCTGAAAGCCCTAGATAAAGGGAGTTGCAGTAGTCCGGGTGTGAGGATACGAAGGTGTGGACCAAAGTCGGAAGGTCGTCAGACGGAACCAGATGTCTAACCCTGGCGATGTTCCTACGATGGTAAAAGGAGGTTTTGATGACAGCTGACACAAATGCGACTGCAGTGTCACTCTGTCTTCAAAAACCACCCCCAGGTTACGCACCCATTCAGAGATTGGGAGAGAAAAGCCACCAAGAATAATTTCTGGAAGGTGCATCAACACCTGGCCCCCCTATCTGTCAACCCGGGTCCACAACCAGTACCCCTGTCTTTTCCGAGTTCAACTTCAGCCAGCTAGAATCCATCCACTCTTGGATTTCTTTCAGACAGTTGTTAAAGACCGAGAGAGCTCTATCCTGGTCGGGTGCAAAAGAAAGTATAACTGGGTATCATCTGCGTAACAGTGAAACCTCAGCCCATACCTTTTTACAATGTCTCCTATCAGTAACATATATACTGTGAATAACATGGGTGACAGTACAGAACCCTGAGGCACCCCACACAACAAAGCCATTGGGTCCGAGGAAAAAAAACTGGACACAACTCTTTGTGATCTCCCCATGAGGAACAAAATAAACCATCTTAAGATGGTCCCCTATATTCCACATATATGCCTCAGGCATCCTATCAACACTGTGTGATCCACGGTGTCAAAAGCTGAGAAAAGATCTAGAAGAACCAAGATGGAACAGCTCTTCTAATCTCTCACCATAAGGAGATCATTGAGCACCCGAACCAGCGCTGTCTTGGTACTATGTATTTTATGAAAATCCTACTGGAGGGGTTCATAGATGTCATGGATGGTCAAATGGTCCTCCAGTTGAGCTGTCACTACTTTCTCAATCATCTTCCCAACAAAGGGAAGGTTAGAAATAGGTCTGTAGTTTGTGAAACAGTCTGGGTCCAAGGTAACTTTCTTCAAGAGTGGTGTCACCACTGCCTCTTTCAGGAAGCTAGGAAACTCACCCAATTCTAGGGAATGCCAGACTATCCACAAAAAGACTGGACCGATGATATCACTACAACCCAAAATTAGGGAGGTCAGTCCAGGGTCCAAACTACAGCACGTAGGGTGCACACTCTGGATAATCCTCATGACATCCATGAACTCCGGTTGACTGAAGGAACTCCAGGAAAATTGAGACACAGTGATCTCACACCATTTAACAATAACACCTCTAGAATGTGCTTGCTGCAAATCCGCCCTGATGTCAGCCACCTTATTTGCAAAGAATCAAACAAGCTCATCGCACTCTAACTGTGAAAATGCTTTCTGAACTTGCAGAGAGGCTGGGTTGCACAGTCTTTCCACAGTTCAAAATAGCTGAGCTGGTCAATTCCAAGCAACCGCAATCTCCCTAGACAGGAATTCTGTCTTCTTATGGGTGATTGCAGATTGATAGACCAAATAATGGTCCATCAATCTAAGGTGGTCGGCATCAAGAGCGGACTTTCACCAGTGGTACTCTAACCTTCGCCCCTGTCTCCACATCTCCCTCAGTGTCCCATCAAACCAAGGGGACTTTGGGCAAAGGAAGAGGGGGCACACACAGACTGGAGCAATAGAATCCAGAGACATCGTAACAGCTGTACTATAAGCTGACACGAGAGTCTCTGGATCATTGCTTGCCAACATGGGGGACAAGAGGTCAAGTACTACTGCAAGGCCTTGGGAATTTATATCCTGTAAAGGGCAGTACCTAACCATCTCCACAAGGGTAGACCTTCTAGAGGGGGTGCAAAAACTAAACCCCATGGTGTAGTGATCTGACCACCCAAATGGTTCCACCCGCGCATTGGAAGTTTCGATCCCTAGAAGGAAGATTAAGTCCAAAGAGTGTCCAAGTTTATGTGTAGCAGTGGAAACCACCTGTGTAAGGCACAGAGATGTCATTAACTGGAGGATGTGTTGACCAAATGGCGAGACTTCATCGTCGACCCAGGTATTGAAATCGCCCAGAACCATCAATCTGGGTGATTTAAATGCCATGTCAATGACGAAGTCTGCCACTTCCTGAAGGTATCACTTCTCATCACCAGGTGGATGGTAGATGAGAGCGATTAGAAAGCCTACACCTGCTACTACTATACACTGAAAGGACTCAACCTTCTCAACTAATACTCCCGTGAGGCCTAGTTCGGTCTTGAAACAGACCGCAACCCCCCCCATGATCCAGTCTCGGGCAGTGTATCACTGAGTACCCAGCTGGAGTCATAGCCTCCAAAATGGGGCCTGAATTATCATCCAACCAGGTCTCGGTGATGCAAGTCAGGCCCACCATACCAACAAGATCAGCAATAATTGCAATCTTATTCTTAATGGACCTGGCATTGCTCAACACCATCTGAGTTGGACGAACCTCACGGGCTGCCCGGACCATCTGCCTACCATATTTGTTAGTACCCTTGGGTATGGGCACCAGACATGGCAAACCACAGTCTGGGTTCCATTTCACCCCAGGGCACCTTCTGGATTGAGCCACCCCAATACGGTGACCCTCCCTCATCTATCCTCCTCTGTTCATGACCCCTTGCCCTCCTCCCTCTCCTACGCATAATGCCCAGTGCTCTACAGTGCAGGTAGGTCTCAAACTGGAGAGGGGGAGAATAAAAAGGGCAAAGGGCATGAAGGGAAGAGGATGAATAGCGCACAACTGTGGGGGTTAAAGTCCAGCACATGCTGCAGCTACGCAACCAGATAATACATAAATATAATGGGCTGGCAGTATAGTCTAGGGGCTGGCAGTATAGCCTAGAGGTTAGAGTAATGAGCTGTGAATAAGCTTGGTACACCCAGCAGATGAGACCTGGGTCTGATTCTCATAACCTCCACTTGCATACTGTGTGACTCTGAGCAAGTCACTTACTGCCCAGTGCTCCCAGGTCACCCCTGAATACAGGCACTTGTGCCGAGTGGGCCTTACCCAGTTACCAAAGACTAAAATAAATAAAAATAAAAAAATAATAAAACAAACTCACTCACATTATCAACCAACCACACCCAAAAATAATAATACACAAACCTTAATATAAAACAATTTAAAACACCACCCTAATCCCAGTTAACTAAGATCTATTCTATATTTAAATCTAAAGACAGCTATAATCCCCCACATGCATACATAGCATACAAAAGAAAATGTAATTTAGGTTTTCTCACCACCCAAACAAAAATAAATAAATAAAACAAATGTAAAATGAAGTTTTCCCTCCCAACCCCATTAAAAATTCTCGATGTTACTTGCGTGTGTAGAAACTGTGCAATGCACGCTCATAGCACAGTTATTTTTTGGAATTTTTTCACCAAATTTGCAGAATAGGCTGTTTGGGAGTCCACCTCATGAACACTGACACTGTTTTGTTAATCAGTCCCAATTGGTGATTCCATGCAGTGACCACGAAATCAACGTTCAGCACCAAATAACAAAATGACAGTGACTGAGTTCATGAGGTGGGGTCCCAAGAACTCCATGTTGAAAATTTGAAGCCAAAAGTTGCAAAAATGGCCAAGATATCCACTTAAGTTGAACACCCCACCCCATATATGCCATTATACAGCTTACCAACATTTCTTCAGTTTGCGGTTGGCTTTGAAGACTGCAGACGTGTTCCGGCTCCACCAAAGACTGTTGCACCAGGCTCCGGAAGTAAGTATGGGGTGAAGGGTGTGTGGGAAGGTGGGGTGCATACAGCATCAGTGGGTGAGGGTTGGGGGAAGGGACCTGACAGCAAGGAACCATTTTCTTTGTTTCAGGTTACTAAAATAAAATTAAAAAAAACAATCACTGCGGACAGTTTTCTTTTTTAACAGGTGTTGGGCACACTGTTGTGGGCTCCCAGTGTGTCCCGTTTGTTTGGGGGGGTCATGCTAGCCACACAGGAGTGGGCTCCCAGTGTAGCACACAATCGGGATGAGGCAGGAAAATGCTGATGTAATGGGGGGTTAAACATACCGACAGGGGGATTGGGACCCCCGTCTGCAAGCTTGTCTGTGTTTGGGCAGATGATGCTGAAGGGATTGGGCATCTCCTCAGCAGACAAAAACAGTAAAGGGGACACATATGCCAACAGGGGAATTGGGTACTCCTGAAATCAGCTTCCTGGGGACTGTGACAGATGGATGGCAACAGCCGCTGACTGCCATGTTTATTGTAATTTTACACCAGGCAAGGCACTGCCCTGAAATGACTTGTCACTCCTTCATTGCAGCGGTGAAATTATTTCAAGTTGGTGGCATGCTTGTCAAGTGTTGTCATAGACAGTATCAGTTTTTTTCATGCCACAGAGCCCAGCCAGAAAATCAGTGGCACCATTGGCCACAACATGACCTCACCTAAAAAAAAACTGCTATTCCAAGCTACCACAATATGTTGCCTGCTCATGCAGAAGACAACATAAAAATGGGAAAGAGAAATACAGATCTAATGTGAAAAATAAGCATTTGTCAATGCTGAATATTGGCTTGCTGGCATTGCCATTGGTAGCGCTGGAGTTAGAAATGTAAAATAGGAATGGCAGTGAAGTATTGAAGTAACGCCAACACCCCATCCCCCACAGAGACTGGAAGGTGTTGAAATTGTGGCTTTAGGTTGGCCATAAGGCTTACACCATTCCACCTCACCCCACCCTGCAGAGAGCTACAGGTGTCGGGTTGTGCATTCAACCCTTATGCTCACCCCATTCCATAAGGAAATAAACTGAGATGAGTGCAATATAGGAGAATGGGGTGAATGTTAGGGTGACAGAACCCAAGGCACCCCTCAGTACTTGTCATTGGCTGTAGGGCGGGGGTAGAATTCTGTAAACATTGTGGCTGATGAACCCAAGTTATGTCCCCAATGCCTGTCAGTCTCTATAGGGTGGGTGTATAGTTGGAAACCTTAATGCCCCTGGTGTTTGTTGGTATTTTCACTCCATATTTTCACCAGTGGCTTTTTGGGACCCCACCTCATGAACAGTGGTGCTATCATTTCATTACTCAGTCCCAAAAGGTGATTTTGCACATCAGCTGTGCCACTGGGAACCACAGGTGTGGAAACACATTTCGGGCAGGATGTGCAAAATTGCAGCTGTACTGTTCATGAGGAGGTATAAAAAATGGCAATGTTAAAAATCTGGAGAGAAAATCTGAAAAATGTGCAAACGTTCGAGTGTGCGTAGATACCGCACAATGCACACCATAATGTGGTAATGTTTGGGAGTTTTTAACCAAATTTTCAACATGGGAATGTTGGGATATCTCCTCATGAACAGTGGTACTGTTATTTTGTTACTCTGTCCCGAAAGTTGATTTCACACAGCGACCATGTCCATTATGCGCCACAGGTGCAAAAACATGTTTCAGGCAGAATGTGAAGAATGGCAGCTGTACTGTTCATAAGGAGGTGTGCAAAAATGGCAATGTTGAAAATCTGGAGTGAAAATATAAAAAACAGGCAAAGTTATGAGCTTGCGTAGAAACTATGCAATGCACGCTGGTAACGCAGTCATTCTTTGGAATTTTTTCATCAGATTTGCAACATGGGCTTTTTGGAACCTCTCCTTATGAACACTGTTACTATGATTTTCTTAATCTGTCCTAAACATTGATTTCCCACAGAGACTGCACCATTGTGTGCCAGACATGTGAAAACACATTTCGGGCAGGATGTGAAAAATGACAGCTATACTGTTCATAAGGAGGTGTGAAACAAGCATTTGTCAATGCCGAATGTTGCTTGCTTGTATGTGCTGTTTAGGTATCTGGAAGTCACTGGAGTGCAAATATTGAAAATTAACCATTTAACGTGCTAGGAACTGCACAATGCACGCTCGTAAAACAGTCATTTTTAGGAATTTTTTCACCAAATTTTCAACATAGCCATTTTAAGACCTCTGCTCATGAACAGTGTCACTGTGATTTTCTTAATGTGTCCCATACATTGATTTCGCACACCGACTGCGCCATTGTGCGCTACATGTGCGGAAACACGTTTTGGGCAGGATGTGAAAAATGACAGCTATACTGCTCATAAGGAGGTGTGGTAAAATGGCAATGTTGAAAATCTGGAGTGAAAATATTGAAAATTCACAAACTTACGAGCGAGCGTAGGAACTGCGCAACGCACGCTCGTAAAACAGTCATTTTAGAATTTTTTCACCAAATTTTCAACATAGGTTTTTGAGAGCCCACCTTATGAACACTTGCACTGTCATTTCATTAATTGTTCCTGAAAGGTGATTTTGCGCAGTGACCGTGAAATCACCATTCGGGCCCGATTAACTCCATGACAGTGCAATAATTCATGAGGAAGGGTCCCAAAAACCCCATGTTGAAAATTTGAGCCCAAAATTCCCAAAAATGCCTGAGATATGCAACAAAGTTGAAAGAACCCTATTTATTCCATTATACAGCTTGCCGGCATTTTTTCAGTTCGCGGTCAGCTTTGAAAAGTGCAGACGTGTTCCCGGTCCACCGATGATCGTTGCGCTGTGCTCCGGAGGTAAGTATGGGGTGAGGGGGGTGTGGGAGGTAGGGTGCACAGTGGGTGGGTGCGGGTGGGGCAGGGAGACTGCAAGGACCGTTTTTTATTTACAGGGTTTTTTTTTGCAATAGAAGATGCGCGGGATGTCTGCCATGCTGGGGTGGGCTCCCAGCATGGCAGCTAGAAAGACTATTTGGGGGAGCTGGAGCTGATGGGGGATTGGGCACCCCCATCGGCTATAACAAGACTTGCCACACTGGGGTGGGCTCCCAGCATGGCACCTGGAAAGGTTTTGGGGGGGGCGTGCAGCCGTGGAGCCAACGAGGGATTGGGCACCCCCGTCAGCTATAACCTTTTTAGGTATTTATTTAATGACTGCTTTTGCAATTAAGTCAGTTAAATAACCATTCAAACCATAAAAAAATAAATACATTTAATGGGCGTGGATATATCCGATTTAGCTGATTGCAAGAGGTTTGAATGGGGGCGTGGCTAACTGCCACTGTTTGGAGGAACAAGTACCGTAATCCACTGAATTCCAAAACCAGGGCACTATGTGTCCCCTAATATAAATATTATACATTTTTGCTTTGTGGGGGGGTGGAGCCGACGGAATTAGGCACCCGTCGGCCATACATGTGTGTGCGTGGGGGGAGTGCTCCAGCACGCAATAATGAGTGTGTGTGTGTGGGGAGATTGCTCACTGAAGTGGAGCTCTCCTTTCAACTGTATGCCACTGCATTTTGACTGCTGTCAAAGACAGCTGCAGCAGTCATTGAGAACTGGGGCCGCGCCTTCAAACTGGCTTACTGAATTGGAAGATGGGGTGCCACACCTCCGAAAACTCAGATGATGGCACTATGTTTCTTGCACATGCGAGCAAGCAACATAAAAATGGCAATGTTGAAAATCTGGAGTGAAAATATTAAACATTCTTGAAGTTACAAGCATGCGTGGAAACTGTGCAATGCACACTCATGACACAGTCAGTTTTTGGAATTTTTTCACCAGATTTGCAGTATAGGCTTTTTGAGAGCCCACCTCATGAACAGTGGCACTGTCGTTTTGTTAATCAGTCCCAAAAGGTGATTCCACACAGTGACCATTAAATCACCTTTCAGGACCGAATAACAAAATGACAGTGACTGATTTCATGAAGTGGGGTCCCAAGAACCCCATGTTGAAAATGTGGAGCCAAAAGTAAAAAAAAAAGGACTGAGATATCCACCTAAGTTGACCCCCTCCCCCCCGATACTGTTATACAGCTTACCATGATTTTCTTCAGTTCGCGGTCAACTTTTGAAGAGATCAGACGTCTCCTACTCAACTGAAGATTGCCGGGCCTCCAGAGGTAAGTATGGGGTGAGGGGGTGGGGAGGTGGAGTGCACAGAGGGTGGGTGAAAGTTGGGGAGGGGGTGTTGTGGCCCACGGGGCCATTTCTGTTTTACATGGTAAAAAGGAAAAACAACATCGAGGAAGTTTTTTTTTTTTTTATTAGGTTTCACAAACATGTGGGCACACTGGGTGGGCCCCAGTGTGCCACCTGTTTTTGGAAGGAGGGAGGACTGAAACCAGTGGGGATTGGGCACCCTGCCAGCAAAGAAAGCGTGTCTGTGTTTGGAGGGGGCATGACGCAGAGGGTGATTGGGCACCCCCATCGGCAGACAAATGAAACTAGGTGGACATTATACCGATGAGGATTGGGCACCCTCATCAGCAAACAAATTGAACTGGGGAGGGGCATGCCAACAGGGGGATTGGGCACTCCCGAAGTCAGCTTTCATGGGATTGTAAGAGGCAGATGTCGGGAGCCTCCGCCATGTTTATTGAAATGTTTCAGCAAGAATGGCACATACTGTAGGTGTGTCAGATCTGTCGCTGCAATGACGAGCCTGTCTCTCATTGCAGAGGTGTATTTCTTTCAAGTTGGTGGCACTCTCTGAAACTGCTGTCATCATCTACATGCTCACTGGTTGGCAGCTGAGGGACACAATGGCTAAAGCATCCCCTGGATTCGCCACAACACAGACACACCTTTGAAAGTGTTAGTACAGTGCTACTACCACAAAACGTTTCTTACGCATGCGCGCACAAGCCAACATAACAAGCTGAAATGTGTCTAAATATTATGTTTTGTTAAAGTTCTTCTGAAGGTGTTAGCTGCTCTTTAACTCCATGGTGTAAATATTTGATATCCAAAAATTAGGCAAAAAACTACTGCAAAAATAATAGGGGAGAGAAAGTATTTGGCTCCCAAAATGAAAACAAAACATTTAGGTGACATCCAATTCTTTAAAATGGAAGTCAAAAGCACTTTTTTCCATAAACTATTATTTTGTTTTCATAAATATATGATACTTACAGTGGGTTATTTGAAATGTTTAGAAGGGGAAACTCTCATCTCTAGATCTGTAGGTGGGTGGAGGCTGTCATCGTACGGAGGTTGAGCTCTTCAGATGTTCGATGGTGGAAAGTTGTTGAATCAGGAAATCTCTTACAGTTTTGTAAGAGGTGAAACTGAATTCCTGTGAGGTTGTCCTGCCTTGTTTACCTCATAATAAAACCAGCCTCTCAGCTATGTTATTTAAACATATACGCAGCTGGATTGCAATGGAAATCTCCTCCCCAAAAAATGGAACACCTTCCAGATGTGGACCTGTGGAATTTATATCATTTCTGCAAGCAAAACAAAACTAAACATGAACTGCAGGAAGCCTGGCTAATTCTCGGACTGGGCAAAAGAACAACAAACTCCAGCACTGCCTACTGTAAGAAAGACGAGCAAAAATGATAGCAAGATTAGTGCTCTGATAACACACTAAAGCAAAACCAGTAGGGGCTTGGTGAGTCCCACTGTGTTGTTCCTGTTTGGGGGCACTGTGTTTTCTGGTATGTTTTATGTAATTCATTATATATGTCTTAATATGGAGCACTAAGGTTGCTATCATTTTTGCTCATCTATCTCACAGTATGCAGTGCTTCTTGTTCTTCTGCCTTGCCATTTTTTCTCCTGAGCACGCCTGGCCACTGGAGTGGCTTTTTTCTTGCCTAATGCTCTGACTGCTCAACATTTACATCCTGCTCTTTATCGCCATGAACTGCTCCCCCCAAACTGCTGATAAGGTCAGATTTGTGTCAAGCTGCTCAGAAACTATGGTATTAGTTGGGAAACCTCAGATTCTAATCATAGCCCAGCCTGACCCCTTTTAAATTGCATTAAAGGAAAACTACACCCAAAACTTGAAAAAATATATGTTGTGCAGAGTGTTTTAATTTGTATGTGAATTTCTAGTGTTTCCTTCCCTCTGACTGGTATTAGGAGTTTTTCCCAAATTAGCCTGCTAGCTTTATGCTAGTTTTACCACCCCTGGGGATCTTCATACCTGATAGCGTAATTGTATTTCTTGTTCCCACAGTACATCTCATCTCACGTGACTGTGATGTAAGAGAGACCCAACATTCAGCACACACATGCCAAACAAACTAAATATCTTGGAAGCTTTACAAGCTGCACAAAAATTACCAGCAGCAAAGTTTTTCAGGACAGTAAAACCTTTAGGATGAGGGTGGTCACCAAGCTGAATTCTACAGATTTTAAAATATAGCCATCTCTATTGTTGTGAACTGACTGTAAAGCAATGCTTTCTGCTGGATTTATGGGCTCTGCTACATCACCATCACATGAAACAAGGTGCATTGTAGGACAAAGAAATGCAGTAAAGCTATTTGATATGGTGATCTCCAGGGGTCGTTAAACTACTGTAAAGCTAGCAGGCTAATTTAGGAAAAACTCCTAATACCAGTCAGAGGGAAGGAAACACTAGAACTTCACATACAAGTTAAAACACTCTGCACAGCATATATTTTTTCAAGTTTTGGGTGTAGTTTTCCTTTAAGTTTATTGCCCTGACTCCCTGCCTAGCTTTGCAACCCCCTACTGCTCCCAGTGTGCTTTGGCTGGTGCACAGCACAGGCACCAAAAAGGGCTACCTGCTGCCAATATGCTGCTACTTGTACTCTGCATTATCTCTAGTAGCTCCTCCTCACAACTTCCTCCAAATGCTAACCCAGGCTCACACTATGTAGATACTGTATCTACCCAGGCCTTCTACACCTCAACTGGGACCATCCTGAAAAACTGATGTGGCTAAATTGTATCTATTCCATACTGTCGATGTCCCCCAGACAACTTCTAAACTAAGCCCCACAACAGAAAAGACTAATACTGCTGCCACAACTGGGTAGAGACACGATGCCTGATTTTCAAAATGTGGTAGAGGGCTTGCATCAAAACCTGTACCAAGACTCTTAGGTTCTGGCAATGCACCAAACCCCATTGAAATAACTGCACACAATTTTACAGTTGCAACAGTTTTCATGATTTATGGCAGCTTGCTTCAAATATCTGGTGCTAGCTCCATAAAAAAAGCCCCCAGGGTAGCTGCAACTTAAATCAGAAAAAGCTGATCTAACTTGTGACAATTGCTACATGGAATAGAAAATCCCATTAGGTCATTGCAAGCCCCTTGCACAGTATGGCCTTCACACCTGGGGCTCCTGGTGATCTAAACTTTTGAAAATCCTGTCCATGGAGTCTACCCCTTGCTGTCTCCCAATAGCCCCTCCTGCTGAAGGGTCTCAAAATCTTCCACGTTAATGTCAGGAGTCTCCTTCCCAAGAATGATTTAATCAAAACCTGGACAATCTTGAACCAACCTGATATCCTGAACCTGACCAAAATCTGGGTCTTTGCCCAGATTTCCTTCTCAATCTTTGACATCCTAAAATGCACTACTCATAGAACAGATCATTCCAAGACAGAGGTGAAGTGCTCATTTACTTGGCATGCGCCCACAGCTTCTCTGTAACTGTCTGGAATACATTGGGGTGGGGACAAAAATGGTCAACTGGATAACCAACTGGCTGAAGGGTAGGTAACAAAGGGTCATGGTGGTGGTGGTGGTGGGGGAACTCTCATCACCAAGGGATGTTACGAGCGGGGTGCCCCAGGGTTCAGTTCTGGGACTGGTGCTGTTCAGGATATTCATAGTCAATATCTCAAATGGTATCCAGAGTAGGATCAGTCTGTTTGCAGATGATACTAAGATCAGTACAGTGGTAGATAACATAAAGGGGGTAGAGGGGGTTGCAGGAAGATCTGAGCAAACTACAGGAATGGTCGGAGACATGGCAGTTGGAGTTCAATGCCAAGAAGTGCAAGGTACTGCACTTCGGAGCAAGGAACCAGGGGAGAAAATATCAGTTGGGAGGGATACAGTTGGAAAGCACAGTGGAGGAAAAGCATCTGGGGTAATAATAACAAGGAGTATGAACCATTCTGCTGAGTGCAGGAAGGCAGCTGCAAAGGCAAACAAGATGCTGGGGTGTATAGTGAGGGGAATCTTCTCCAGGCACAGAAAAATGATCCTACCCACTGGTTACTGGTCAGCCCACACCTGGAATATTCTGTGCAGTACTTGCATCCATTCCTGAAGAGGGACATCATATTGCTGAAGGGGTGCAGCATATGGCAACAAAGATGATACAGGGACTTGAGGGAAAATCCTATGAGGAGAGGCTGGGACAGCTGCAAGTGTATTCCCTGGAAGAGAGGAGTTATAAAGAGGATATGATTGAAACCTTTAAGTATTTAAAGGGTATTAACAGGATTAATACAGAAGGTATTCTTCTGCTCAGAAGGGGGAGGGACATGAGATGGCATCTGCTGAGATTGGGGGGGGATTCAGGATGGAAATCAGGAGACACTTTTTCATGAAAAGGGTGGTAGATAAGTTGAACACTTGGCCAAAAGAAGTGGTTTCATGTAGAATGGTGGGAGGATTTAAAGAGGGTGGGACAGGGGGGGTTATGAGGAAGGGAGGGAGGAAGGGTGGTGCAGCTGCAAGTTGAGTTGCTAGCTGCATAATCAAACAGACTCGATAGACCATGAGGCCTGTTTCTGCTTTTCGTATGTTTGTATGTTCGTATGTTCTGCTGCACCCCAGGTAAACCTTCCAATGTGGTTCTGGAGATATTTCATACAATGCTGGATCCGCTACCCAAAGGTGAACATATCGTGCTAGGTGATCTCAGTTGCTACTGGTCTGCCAGTGGCAAGCACCCATCTCCCCCAGCCTCCATTCCAAAACTCAAAGCCCTGAACCTGAACCAATTGATGTCTTCACCCATCAGCTTTAACCCAAAGCCCTCCAATCGCAGTATGATAGACTGGATGTTGATATCTCACCAGAAGAGAATCCTGATCTCTGGCAACTTGACAGACATTTTCAGTGATCATTGCATGACTTACAGTCTCTGGAAAATTAAACCCACAAACCCCCCCTGGCGCCCTTATAACCTTTGTCAGATATTTTAAAACTGTCATACAGGATTTCTTAGCAGTCAGTTGAACCCAAGTCCTATCAGCTGCTAACTCAGACGAGGACCTGGCACATTTTTCCACAACCTTTTTAGCCATTTTCAATAAGCATGACCCAGTCAAGTGGTCAAGAGTTTTGGGGTCACCACCTCCCCTAGATAACCCCTGATTTAATTGATCTCTTCTGGTGAAGAGACCTGGCCTAGGCCAGACATAAATCCAGTTGGCTAACCCAGGACAGGCAAGCCTACACCTTCCTTCAGGAGTCACTGCACCAAGAGTATATAATTAGCCAAGGCTAACTATGTTCAGAACAAATTACTCTACCTTCCAAAGCTCTTGACCCTTCCAAATTCTGGAAGACAGTTAATTCCCTAATCATCATCTCCAGCAGAGGATGGTCCAGCCTTGGCATCTTCTCAGCTGCTGATGCACTCAGAAATTTCTTCACTGAATGTCCTCAGGTTGTCATCCCCATCCGCCCCTCTCCTTGCAATCCAACCCAACCACAAGAAGCAACTTCCACCTGCAGGTAATATCAGTTGAAATAGCTCATAAGGAATTTTTTGCTCTAAACACTGCGTTTAGCTTTGTACCTGATGGCATCTCTCTCAAAGTTCTGAAAATTGGTGCCCCAGTAAAAGCTGCCCCAATTACTCACATTTCCATTGGCCCCTGTGCATCGGTACATGCCCATGCAGATGGAAGTATACACTGGTGGTATCAATCCTTAAAGGTGGCCCAGATGACCCCCTCCAGTTACTGGCCAATTTTACCTTTACCCATCCTCTCCAAAACTCTCAAGAGGTTTGTCAGTAAATGGCTATCCAACTTCTGTGAGAAATCCAACTTCCTAACACATACCAATTAGACTTCCACCCCAACCACTCAGCTCCCACCTCCATATTCAGGGTTTCTAACCACATACATTCCAGTTTTGACAAAGGTTTGGGCACTGAGGCCATATTTATAGACCTAGCAAAGGCTTTTGAGACCATGGAACATCCCTGGCTACTACTCAGATTAGAAGACTCCAGTATCTCCCCATCATACCTGACATATTACAATCCTACCTGGACAGTCACACCCAATCCATCAATCGAATCCCAAACTCTTCTCCCATCCTTCGTGTCTCCCTTGTGGTCCCCCAAGGTTCGGTATTGGTGCCCCTGTTCTTAACAACCTTCATCAACAACCTTCCCTTGTCCACCTCTTCCAGCAATATAGACATGTATGCAGCTGATACCATAATCCACACATCAGGCACTTCTGTCCCCTTAGTTGAGGATTCCCTTCAACAGGATTTCACAGAGATTCAAAAGTGATTCCTGCACAGCTGTCTTGTCATGAACCTAAAAAAGAGGGTGATCATGCCATTTGACTCCAAACCCTGGATCAACTCCTCCCCCTCTCTGACCATACATTCCCTGGATGGAGCCTGTCTGGACTTGGTCATCAGCTGCAATCATCTTGGACATCACTTAGACTAACACCTTGATTACTCCAAGCACATCTCCTAGGCTGCAGCCAAATCTATCAGTTAATTTTCCACCCTATATAGACTAAATAGCTGTCTCCAACTAAAATTAAGGAAACAGGTTGTGGAGCAATCAATCCTTCCTCCTCTGTTCTACTGGGACATATTATACCCACGGCCTCCCTTGACAAACATACTACTCTGTTCAGCGTATTGTGCAGATTTGCTGTGCCCCCCAAAAAACATCACTGTATGTACAACAATTTGGGCTGGATCCCCCCTTCCCCAAGTAAGATGGATGATGCACACTGCTTTTGTGGGGCAAACTACAGGACTGGCAAACTACCTAAATACCTATCTGACCTATTCTCACCCTCGCTAACTTTATGTATTTGCTCAGATCTGAAGCAAGTTGCCATCTCCATACCACTGAATACACACACTACTTAGTTCAAGCCTCCATTAGCCATAGGCTTCCCAACATTTGGAACTACCTGCCCTCCAAAGTTACTGCCCCTCCCTCCCTTCCTCAACTCAAGTAAGGTACTGATCAAGTCCTACTTCAAGTCCTGGTCAACGTGCTCTTGCTGCCATTACCCCCCCAAGGCACCTGCAGTCCATTCCAGGAGGAGGCCTGGAGAAGTGGCAAGACTGTTGCATTGAAATGTGTAATTAATGAAGTCCCTGAAAGAAAACAACCTTACTCTCTCTTTTAGTTCCCTCCTGTAACAACTCCAGTGATATTTCTGTTGCCCACCTCCACCCCCTGCTTTTGGGTCTGCCATGGTTAGGAACTGATATCCACATGGGTTTGTACCATTTGAAACTTGCCATGTGAATTGTAGGAACTGGAAAACTCTAAGCACACTGTACTACACTCCAGAGGTTTTCACCCTGATGTGTACCTCATATGATATCATTGTCTCATGCATTGGAATTGTATATCTCTGTATTCTTTGCATCTTGTAAATGTACCCTTTATCCTAATCCCCATGCCACCAGGTCACAACTGGCAATGAGCCCTGGAATCCGTGTGCTTCCCTGGTGAAACACATTTTAAATAACTTAAAATAAAATAAAAACCTGTGGCTGTCAGTGTCAGACTACAGTATGTGTTCTGTCCTAGGTGGGAGACACCAGCACTACCCAAATGGTTTGGCTTATATACAGGACCATAATAATTCAAGTTCGCCCAAGATGTGTTGAGCTGATCGGGCCAGCTGAAACTAAAACAGGTATTTAGGTAAGCACAAGCAGTATTATGTTATGTCTTTAGCTGTACAGCGCGTTGTTTCTCAGGGCAAACACCATTTGTTGGTGGTACAGAAAAACAAAGCCAATGAGGATCCAATCCTGGGGCAGCCTCCATTCCAGACTACCCTGAGTCCTCACCACCACACGCCTCCTTCCAGCTCTCCCTGGTCACATTCAAGGAAGCCGAGCAACTCCTAATCAAGTTGGATACCAGGAAAGGGACAGGTGCTGATGGAATTGAAGCATTCTTTCTAAAAATAGGGATGCATCTATTAGCTGCGCCCATCATGCACATATTTAACCTTTCTGTCTCCATGACCACTGCTACCTCCAGCTGGGAAACTGTGCATATCATCCCACTATTCAAGTCTGGAGACCGGAGCAACCTCAACAACTACAGCCCAATTTCCATTCTACTGGTCCTGTACAAGCTAATGGAAAAATTAATACACATGTAAACAAATCAATGTCTAGAGAACTTCAACCTACTTAAACAACTCCAATCAGTGTTCAGGCAGAATCACAGTACAGTCTCAGCCCTGGCAAAGGTAATTAATGACTAGTTCTCTGCCACTGACAACAGTCTACTTGTGCTGTTTTCCTTGACTTAAGCAAGGCATTTGACACAGTAGACCATATTCTCTTCCTGCACTGCCTAACATCCCTGGGACTTCATGTCATTATGGTAAGATGGTTCTCTAGTTACCTCTCAAATAGGTTGCAAAGAATCAAGGCTGATGGAGCCATGTCGGACACGGTGTCCATCACGAGGGGAGTCCCTCAGGGATCCTTTCTAGGGCCCCTCCTCTTCACTATTTACATCAACTTATTGAACAAAAATATTCAACATTCCAAGATGCACTTTCCTGCCAATGACACAGTCCTCTACATCTCTAGGCCTTCATTGTGCAAAGCCTGTTCTGAGTGACAATCTGATTTCAATCAGCTACAGTTCAACCTGGCCCATTCAAAACTTCTCCTAAACGCAAAGAAGACAAAGGTGATGTTTTTTTTCATCAAACCAAATGCCCTCTAATCTCAGTACTCAGAGTACCTCACCGTCCATCACTACTATATTCAGGGACACCCTCAAGGTTGTGGATCAATTCAAGTATCTTGGAATATGACTAGACAGTAAACTAACTTTTAGTGCCCATATCAACTGCCTTGTCAACAAGCTAAAAGCCAGGCTGGGGTTCTTCTTCAGGAACAGATCCCTAGTTACACTCGACTGCAGAAGAAGACTGGTCCTGGCCACATTCCTATCACTCCTTGACTACGGGGATATCATTTACAGTTTCAGTGCACAAACCCACACTCACAAACTTGATGTCCTGTACTATCGTACATAACATTTCAGGTCATACCATTGTACCCTCTACTCTTCCTTGAACTGGACCTCACTATCAGCCAGGCGTATGTTCCATATTGGGCAGTGGACTCAAAAACTGCTAACTGGCAAGTTACCTCAGCACATATGCTCCCTAGTGCACAAGTCTCACAGTGTGTATGCACTGCGCACCTCAGACTCTGTGCTCCTAAACATTCCCAGGAGGCATAATGATCAGGACAGAGGTGCCATTAGTTTCGTCTTCCCATCTGTATGGAACCAGCTGCAAAAAAATGAAGCAAACTGAGATAGAAAGCATTTGAAGTGGTCTGCCACTGCCCTTCACGCTAAGCTACTATATGAATCCTTCCTGTCTCTTCTGCTTGTCACCCTATTCCTGTCTCCCCACCAACCACTCAGCACATCCTCTCACCCATCTGCCCCACCCTCCCCTTTATTCCTACCCCAACCACCCATTACCCATTCTGCCTCTTAGCACTTCTTCACTTCCTCCATCTCCTGTCTCCCTACCCCTTTCTCCTACCCCAGTCACCCCTCCCCTAGACCCTCCCCTTACCCCATCTCTGTGCACAATATTCCTGTCCTCCTTAACCTACCACCCTCCTCTTCCATTACCTCCCTGTCTCCCTATTCCCTCCTACCCCACCCTAGTCACCACCCTCCCCTAGACCCCCCTCCCTGTACCTCCATCTCAGTGTACAGTATTCCTGTTCTTCTAAACCTACCACCCTCCTCTGCGATGTCATCTACAGTCCCATATTTTCACTTTTTTCTTTTTTCCTTTTCCTTCTGCCACCAGTGAAGACTTGTCTCACTCTATGTGTAACATCTATATGCATTTTAGTGCTGTTAATTTTTTGTATGTAATGTATCAGTTATTTGCAACAATCCAAGTTGTACCCTATCATTGCCATTGCTGTTTACTCATGCTATCCAAATCTGTTTTGTATAAGATCATGTACATTACTGTATTGTTTGAAATCTCCAGGACCCCCTTGTGAATGAGCTTGCTCAATGGAGTAATTCTTGTAATAATAAACTTGGACTTGCTTAGTTAGATACTGATGATGAAACCACTGTATCCCACCTTCCTGGCAGTCAAAGTCAGTGATGGCATTAATGAGCTGCTGAAAAGGCCTCTGAGAAAACTCTGAAAAACACAATATTTCAAGACGCTTCAGCTTCTATATCATGTATGTTACCAATAAGAGGGAGGTGGATGTAATGAAGCAACCATTCAACCAGGTACTTGGTGAGGCCGAGGCACTTATGATGCGGGCCTTTAGCACCTTGGAGGGTGTTTTTCATGTACAAACCATCAACCTGGAATCTCTTGTGCTTATAAAATGGCCTTTGGTTTCAAAATAGTATATAAAAAAATATATAAAAAATTTTTTTTGGAGGATAGATGTACTGAAATTGAGAAATAATAAGTAACCCCTCTTCTGTCAAGGCTTCCACTAGGTGGCACTGTATGCACATGGCTGCCCCCCCCTCCAAAGCGGAGAACCTACTTTGCCATCTAACTCTATGGATCTTAAGTGGTTGTGTCTGAGCTGATGGCAAGTTTTATGTTCAAAGGCCTTTTCTCTCTATACTCTGGTGCCATCTTTGTTTACTTGGATATTAAGAGCACCCTACGAAAGTAGATTCCCTTTCTGAAACTTCGGTACTTTGGAATTTATTTGCTACCTCTGTCAAAGTTTAACAATATACCATTTGCCTTCAAATAGACCTTATAATTCCATCTCTGTGAGGCAGCTGTAAGCAGGAGTCCCAATAGCGTTGGACCCCCTTCCCCCAGTGAGACTGAAACACAATAAAGAGTCTCTTTGGTAGGTATGAGGAAACAGAGGGAGGAGGACTGTGATAGGGTGGGATCAAGCAGACGCACAGACAAGAGTATATTGCATAAAATATATGCAACTTGCATTTATAATTTTTATTCACAACAAAAGTCAATATTTACAGAAATGAAAAGAAAAATGGGTGTTAGTCATCACACCTAAAATAAGAAAACAATTCTTCTGCAAGTGCAGCTTCACTCCTTACTCGGTGAACCATATACTGCTGGTGTGAAGTCTGGCACACCCTCTCTTCTCTGCTGCCAGCAACCAACTGGCCTATCTACTATGTCAGACAGTCCTGGGCATTTCATCCCGCCCTAGCATGACATCACAAGCATGTGACCATACACATCAATGGAATTAAGCCTTTTATAGCAAATAAAGACATTTCATTCATTCTGGAAAAAGTATATTTAAAAGACACGGTCTTGTTTCTTTTCTTTTCATAGTGTTTCTTCCTTTCCTTTCAGCCCTTCTTAAGATATCTTCATAAACCAGTGTAATGAAGCTCATTAATATTCCAGTTCCACCCCCTTCTGTGACATCACAACTCACTGTGACTATATCAGCAGTCAGTCTGGGGCCAACCTGCCCTATAGAACAGGTTGACACACTCTCTCAGGTGACTACCTTATCTTTTCATTCCAGCATTTTCTTAAAAACTCTATAGGGACTGCTCAATTATGCTTGGACAAACTAAATAAGGGGAATTGAGGGCGTACTGCTCATCTCCATGTTTTAGGTGCTCTTAGCATAATGACTATTTCTTGGGTTTTTATGACATATTAACAACTTTTCACATTTTTGACTTATTCTCTAATAACCTGGTATGTTCTAGATAACAATTATGGTAACAATGTCCCCCTAGTACTGTGTCAAAACAAGGCTGTTTCTATTTTAATAGTACAGTCTTTTGGGCTTATCTTTATGTCTATGGTTGAAATCTTTCAGCCATTGGCTAATATTTCATTCAGGCCTTTTTGTATTCCCATTCAACTTAACAGCCCAGTTCCACTATTACTGGGTCAGGAGCTTTGCATAAATAAAACCAGGAGTGAGTTTCCTTTATTTGGGCTTCATATCCCCTCCTTGCTTTTTTGTGCCCCTTTAGTTGACTTCCATGTAACTGCTCCCACATTTGGAACTGTAGTGCAGTTCGGCTTTGTTCTGCTACATGCCAGGAGCGTTCGGCAGGAATGGCCAGTCTAGGGAGTCACGTGATGCCAGCTCGGCAGTAGCAGCTTGTGCTTTCACCTCCTGCTTCCCCGCGGCTTTAAACCTTCTTTTTTTTTAACTTCTCGGAGCAGTAACGGTTTTGTTTATAATCTTACAGCAGGGTTATAGGAAGCGATCGACTTGCCTGGCATTTTCTGGAGAGTATAAAGAGTATAATGAAGAAAAATACAGCTCGTCATACGCCACCTGTCTCGCCGGCTAAGGCCCAACCCAAGAAGCCAAGAGTTTCCGACGAGAACGAAAGCCCCGAGGAGACTGTGCTTGCGGACCAGAACGAGCCTCTAACCCTCGCTCAATTCTTAGCTGAATTTAAACTCTTTAGAATTGAGCTGGGCTCGATTGCCACTGAGCTTAAAGTTGTCACTTCGGCATTAGAGGATTTAACCAGGCGTACTGGAGATTCCGAGGTTAAGATTTCTTCCCTGGAAAGAAAGGTCTCGAAATTAGAACCCGAGATTACCAATCTCCGCCAGAAAATCTCTAGGATGGAGGCAAAACTAGAAGACCTAGAGGGTCGAAGTCGGAGAAATAACATGGTGGTGATAGGTTTACAAGAAAAGGAAGAAGGCTCCGACCCGACCCTCTTTGCCCAGAGCTTCTTCAAAGATTTACTAGGCCCAACCCCCTTCAGGGAGAAATTCATAATTGAGAGGGCGCATCGGGCCTTGCGACCAGCGCCAGCCTTGGGTGCCCCTCCACGGGCTTTTATCATCCGGCTCTTGAACTTCCAGGAAAGGCAATTTATATTGCTCAAGGCTAGGGAGAAAAAGGAGTTGCTCTGGAAGGGATCTCACATTAGGATCACCCAAGACCTGCCGGTTACTGTAAGACAGAAACGTGCGGAATACCATCCATTGATTTCCAAGCTGATCCCTGCCGGTTTAAAGTTTAAGGTTTTGTACCCTGCCAAGCTTCACGTTTTAATTAATGGGCAATGGGTCAAATTTGAGGATGCCGCTACAGCACGAAGTGGCCTGACATCTGCCCTCCCAGACCTATTTAAGTGATCACAAGGAGCTTCCAGAGGATGAAGGTTTGGATGAGCATTTGTTTTTTTTGTTTTTTTTTTATGTAAATTTGGCATAAGCAACTCCCCAAAGGATCGGGACAAATATTTTCTTTTGGTTATTTTTCTGAGCATATTACCCAAATGAAGATGTTCAAGGGGGTCGTTTTGATTTAATAGATGGAAAAAAGGGTAAAAGAAAGGAAGAAGAAGGAAAACGGTAGAAAGGAAAAAGGAAAAAGGAAAGGAAAAGTAAAAAGAAAAGGATAATCCCTCTCTCCTCAATTCAAGCTGCAGGGTCCATATCCAGGTTAACAGCCTGTGGAATCACGATCTCGGCTGTACAGGATGTGAGGTATCTCTGATTTTGAAGGATATTATCTTCCCTGTTTAGGGTCAGAAGAGCATTACATATCTACATGACTACGCTGTAATGAGGACTGTTGTGTGCCCCTTACCCATCTTTTAATCGGGGTATGTACTCTAAATGCTTGTTACCTCACCCTCTCCCTGCACGGACTACGGATATGCCTGGTGTATTTAAATGACTACTCTACTGGTACCAAACCTGGCTCAGATGAAAACGACATTGAACTCCATGTATTATGCTAGGTTTGCATTCCTGAAATAAGGATTGGACATATATACTTTACGGAAAAAGCCGATTTTTTTTTTTTTTTTTGAGAAGCTATTTTTTTTTTATAAGAAGCTATTATAAGGGTGATTGAGGGGCCTTCTGGTGGCTCTATATGGAATATTGGTTTGTAAGTTAGGGGGATGTTTGAAGATCTGGGAGGAAATCAGAATGGGAGTTAAAAGACTCACAGTTTGTTGTGGATTATATAAGGATGGGACATTGGGGATAGAAGGTTTTCTATAAATATTATATTAATAAAAACAGTGGACTATATGGGTTTAGTTGTAGGGATATGCCACGGGGGGAGCTGGGGGGATAGACTAGCTGACGGAGTTTTGGTTGTCATGGGCCATAGTGTGTTGAGAAGGGATGGTGGGGGACAATGGGGGCGGGTTATGGGATGGTTATGGAGCTCGCCTGCTCACTCTTTATTTTACTGTTTTATTATGGACAACATTCGTAAGGGTATGTGGGGCGGTGGAAGATGTGATGATCTTGAAGCTGCAAGGGGTGGATTTAAGGGAGGGAGGTACTGGTGGGAGGGTGGGGTTTGGAGGGATTTTGGATTTTTTATGTTGGGGGGGTATCAAAGGCCTGCAAGCATAATAGTTGTGTACAGTTAATAATACAAATACAAATTGTTATAAGATTTTATTGGAAATGGAGACGGATGCTGCAATAAAACTGCTCACATTGAATGTTAAGGGGGCAAGAGATAAAGTTAAGCAATTTAAAATATTGAAGTATATTGACAGAATGAAAGCTAAAATAGTATTTTTACAAGAAACCCACCTATTACAGGAAGAGAGTATTGCTATGAGAAGACTTCAGATAGGTAAGGTTTTCTCATCGCAGGGCACCACGCAGAGCAGAGGGGTTATGTTATTGTTCCACAGATCTGTGAACTTTGTCCCCATTAAGGTTATCCAGGACAATGAGGGAAGATACATTCTAGTGCAGGGCAAATTGCAGGGCAAGGTTATAATGTTTGGAGCAATCTATGGTCCTAATTCAGATTCTCAAGATTTTTTTGTTGAATTGCTCAAGGTTTTGCAACCCTTTACTCATTTTTCCATGGTAATAGCTGGTGATTTCAATGCAGTACTCGACCCGTCATTAGACAGAACTTCCAGGACACAAACATTTGCTACTCCCTCTTCCCGAGCTTTGGGGGAGTTGGTTGACCAGTTGGGCCTAGCAGATGTTTGGAGGGTTCTTCATCCTCAGGAAAAGAGCTATACATTTGTTTCTCCGACTCATGGGTCCTGCTTCCTGTTAGATTATATTTTGTATCTCGCACCTTGCTCCCAGGAATTCTCAGTTCAACAATAGTTGCTGCTCTCTTCAGATCATTCGCCGTTGATCTTACTGTTTTTCTGCCCTCCTTAGTCCGTAAAAGTAATAGATGGAAGATAAATAATCAGATATTGAGGAATCCCAAAACAATCCAATATTTGTCAGCTCAAATTACAGAATTTTTCTTTTAATTTGGAGGATCAGACTAGGCGGATATTCTTTGGGGAGCATTTAAAGCATATATGAGAGGTTTACTAATTAGTCAGGCAGTGCAAAAAGAAAGAAAAAAGAATTGCTATGGAGGATTATTAAATCAGATTAGGTCCTTAGAGCAGAAATTTCCAATACCCCCACTGAGGAGGTGAAGGTAAGTTTAGTAAAGATAAAAGACGATACCTCAAATTATTAGGGAGCAAAACTGGCTATCATCAAAACTAAGGCTAAATTAAGATCAAGGTGAAAATCAGGCAAAATGTTGGCTAAACGTATTTCCCAATTTGAAGCTTCTCGCTTGATAGAGGGTATTTTCGCAGATGAGGAGGGAATTATAAAACTACCCCGAGGATATAGCTTTGATCTTTCAAATTACTTCACAGTTTTATGCGCATGCATGCACCCCGACTGAGGAAGATATATCCTCTTTTAGATAAATTACCTCCCTAATCTCAGTGAACCAGATCGATCAGAGTTGGTTGTGGAGATTACACAGGAAGAGGTTGAAGCGGCCATCAAAGGTCTTGCATTGGATAAAACCCCCGGACCAGATGGGTTTTCACCTAATTTTTATAAAGCCTTTGCTACTCAGCTGTCTCTGATTCTTCTTAAACTTTTCCAACATATTTTATCTGGCAAAGAAATAGAATACTCCCTTACCGAAGCACTTATAGTGCTTATCCCCAAACCTAACAAACCACCTGAGAAACTGGCCAGCTACAGGCCAATCTCATTGTTGAATTACGATATCAAGATCTTGGCCAAAATACTGGCTGATCGTATCTGCCAGGTAATCCCAAAGTTGATTGGTCCAGAACAAGTGGGTTTTATGAAGGGTAGATCCTCCTTGGATCATTTTAGAACTCTGGCACATGTTTTCTCGACTTCTGAGAAGACTGAGATACCAATGGCGTTGGTTTCCTTGGACGCCAAGAAGGCCTTCGATAGAGTCCACTGGACCTATCTTTTTGAGGTTATGCGAAATTTGGTTTTCCGAGGAAATTTGTGGATTGGATTAGGCATTGTACACAGACTCCTCAGCTAGGTTATGTGTAATGGGGCTATCTCTGCTTCTTTTAAATTGCAGGCGGTACGAGGCAGGGTTGTCCCTTTCACCCCTGTTATTCAATTTGTATATGGAGCCCCTTATAAGGAGTATAGTGATGTCTCCTGAGATTCTGGGTATTAATGTGTGGGGTTATACAATTAAGTTAGCGACGCTGATGATTTACTAATTTATGTGTCGAACCCTGATTGTTCTATCCCTAAATTATTGGAACTTATTCAAAGTTTCAGCAGGCTATCTAATTATAAACTCAATCAAGACAAAACTGTTGTCTACCCTTAAATAGCAGAGTATTCAAACCAGTCATTACTACACTTGGTTTAGGCTGGGACTCTAAATCTTTAGATATTTAGGTCTTTAGTAACTAACACTCAAGCTAGATTAGGCCAACTTAATCTAGAATCTTTACTCACACTATTAAACTTGACCTCAGGAGATGGACACAATTATCTTTGTCTTTATGGGGAGAATAAATATTATAAAATGAATATATTTCCCGACTCTTTTACCCTTATCTATGTTAAATATTTGGATTCCCCTTTCCTGGTTTAAGAAACTTCATGGTGAACTGGCTGATTTTGTATGGGGTCATAAGAAGGCCAGGATGTTGTATTCTAAATTAGCAGCTCCCAAGATTCTTGGTGGTTTAAGAATGCCTCATTTCGTGCTTTATTTTTGGGCTGCACATTTAAATAAATACGGGAGATGGATGTATTATGATGACACTGATATGAATACGGGATATATTCCATTATGGGTTCATTTGGAGCTTAGTCTCATTAAAAGTGTAGGTATTAACCCGAAGGATCTACCCTATGCTCCTACCCGTGTGCTCCCTTCTTTATTGAAAAAATCTCCTATTGGACTTTCTCTTAGAATACATAACCAATTATGTAATTTTTTGAAGTACAAACATTTATGGGATTGGGGGCAACCTATTTGGGGGAACCCACAATGGCGGATAGGATATCGGACTATTAAACGGAACTGGTTGCCTATTTTAGCCCTTTGCTCCCTGAAGGATTTTATAAACACGGATGGTAGTGTGATCTCGACAGAGCAGATTTTGGTGAAGTTTGATTTACCTCAGAGAGACATTTTCAAAATATACCAATTAAGGCCATGCTTTGATTCAGAGAGTTGGTAACAGTCAGTTTATTCGCCTTGTATTTCTTTTGGGAAGATATCCGCATTTGTTGGTGCCCCACAAGCTATTTTTAAGATTTACTTAACATTGTTTAACTGGGCCTTCAAAGATAACCTAGCACCTACTTCATATTGGGCCAAAGTATTTCCTAATATTTCGTGGAATTGGATGCTCATCTGGCGAAACTGCCATAAATGGATCCAACAAGATCATCTTAGATTAGTACAGTTCAAAATACTGCATAATATTTATTATACACCTCAGAAATTACAGGACTTAAAGTTAGCACAGGAATCTCTGTGTTATAGATGCGGCAGGGAAGGGGGCGACCTTTTCCATATTTTCTGGTTATGCCCTAACATAGCTCCTCTGTGGAATGAAATCAAAGATAAAACAGATCCATTATTGGGTTTAGAAGATCTGTTCACTCCGGAAGTATGTTTATTAGGTGATATGTCGGGTTGTATGGTTAAGCAGAGGAAATTTCATATATCCATGATTGCCTGTGTAGTTAAGAAATTGGTGTTGAGATATTGGAAGGATCCTCACCTTATCTCATACTCTGAATGGTTGACGGAGCTCCTTTCGTCTCTTAGAACTGAGAGGATGATTGCTATACTGCACAATGTGTTGCCCACTTTGAGAAAATCTGACCTCTGGTAATTGCTTACTCATAGGAATTTATGCTAAAGATACCTTTTCTTTCTTTTCTTTTCTAATGTAATCATTAATTGCAGTGCCTTATGGGGGTGGGGGATGGGAACGGGGGTTGGGGGATTGCAGGAATTATTTGTCTCTTTTCTTTGTTATAAGGTATCCTGACTGTTGAGTATATGAGGCTATTTATATTCTACTGTTTACCTTGATATTGTCCCCGCAATTGTATGTGGAAATGCTTAATAAAATGTTAATTGCAAAAAAAAAAAAGGAATGGCCAGTCTAATGCTTTTTCAGAGCTTTCCTCAGATCTGCAACTTATTGGGAGCTACACTTACTCCTGATATTCTTTTCTCTGAGACCGCCACACTGCAGCAGTCAGTCGCACTCTGTACCTTTTTAAGGTTTTAAACAGATAGCACTATGGGCATACGGGTGTGTCTCTCACTATTTGTCTACAGCATTTCTTTGCACTCTGGGCACCAAGACTAGGTTTTGTTCTCTACTTTATGCTGTACAGAACTTTTTCTGACAGCATTAACAGCCATAAATAAACAGGGAGACTGGCATTAAATTAAAGGGATAGTATAGTAAAAAAAGGTTTGTCAGGTTGGTCACGCTGACAAAGAAAGCAGTAAGATAGTATTAGAATAAGAGGTAGAAGACAGGACAGGGTGAAAGGAGTAATATATATATATATTGTACATGTCAGTGCTGTACTTCAGGTAAGGGAAACCAATTATTAATAGGGTTCCTGTTACAAAGACAAGAAAATATACCAAGTAAAGCAGAAGGAAGCAGCCAATGCAATAAAGAGAGCAAAGGTACAGACAGGAAAGGATTTCCAAATAAATCCTTAAATGGAATAAGACTTTTTTCAGATACCTGTGCAAGAAGAAGAAAGCAAGGGGAGGGACCATGAGGATTAGAAGGGTGGAAGGGTGAGACTGTGCAGAAGAGGATCAAGAAAAAGCTAACATCCAAAACAACTATTTCTGCTAAGTCTTCACAATGGAAGGAAGGGGAAGGACTACCAGAGAGTAGCTGGAATGGAGAGGGGGTGCACACAAGTCCATTTTCAGAGGAAAAAGTCCAGAAGGGACTTGTACCTTTGAAGGTGAACAAGGCTATACTTTATGCTGCATTATTACAGGGTGTGCCTACAGGTATGTTACTGTTTTATGCTTACAAATTACTGCTGTAATCTTCTCTGATTCAAATTATTTTTTGCAAGGTATATCTTCTGTTACTGCTTTATTTTTCTCTCTAGCAAAGTGTTTTTTGCAGGGTATATCTTCTGTGAAATTGTTACAGGTGATACATTCTTGTTACTTTTTTATCTATCATTAGGCTAAGCAAAATTACTGTTTGCTACTATTTTATTTTTTTGCTGAAAGGTTTTTGGTTTGGTCTCAATGGTGTTCCAGTCTCCTTCTCACATTAAGGGAGCTAAGTGCTTTCCTGCCACAGCTCTTCCAGGGGATTAGGGGTGTAACTGGGGGTGAAGCTGACAAATTCTTAGCAACTTCTAACAGAAGAAAGAGTTAAAAGGTCAGGTTAGTCTGTGTTTTTGAGGTGGAAGATCAGGTTTGCTGGCAAAGGCACCTAGCTTCACCTGAGCTTTGTTCTTTTAGGTGTGCTTGTAAGGACAGAGCAATGAACATTGTCAGAGCAAAGAAAAAGATTAAGGCTAAGCAGATTTATTGTGTTTTACTCTTTTCTTTTGTACTCTGATTCAAATTGCTGTTGCATGGTATACTTTCTGCTGCATTATTACAAGGTTTGCTTACAGGTTTGTTTATGTTTTGTGCTTACAGATTACTGCTGTAATCTCTAATTCAAGTTGTTTTTTACAAGGTATATCTTCTGTTACTGCTTTATTTTTCTCTGTAGCAAAGTGTTTTTTTGCAGGGTATGTCTTCTGTGAAATGATTACAGGTGGTGCTTTACAGGTTTTACAGTTGTATCTATCATTAGGCTAAACTTTCAGGGCTACTGCATTTGTTGTTGGTTGATTATGTCTGTTCTTACCTCCTTGTTTCTTTTGTCTGTGGTTCTTCATTTTTGGCAGGGGAAGAGCCCAGCCACCCACCGCCCATTCTCAAATACTGCATGCTACACTCCTTTTCTAGAGTAGCACAGTTGTGTGACATTTCCTGTAGCAAAGCAGGAAGGAGAGGATCAGAGGGATATCCTCACAGTGACCTCACAGGGGCACAAGTACTTTAACTTGTTATAACAATGTTAGGAAGGGCGTATGGGTACCCCATCTCTCAATGCTCTCCAACGTATCACCTCCACAAGCCATATAAAAACTGTAAACAGGTATCTGCCTCTATCACCAAAATCAAACAAAGTGGCAGAGGACACTGCAGAGCAGGACACTGCAGCAGAGGAGCTAGTGCAACAAAACTCACCCAAAACAGGAGCCAAATCAAAAAAAGCTAAAAGAAAATACAAAACACTTCTGGTCATAGGAGACTCCATGATTCAGGGAGTTGATACCTACCTTCAGCTGGGGGTAATATTCAGATGTCTCCCAGGTACATCAGTGTAGAGAGACACTGACTGCATTGCTAAAATCATGTAGGAAGCAGGAGAAAATATTGATGTCCGGGTACACTTAGGGACTAATTATCTCGCCAGCTGATCAGTTATGGAGATCAAGGAACACCTGACCAGGCTGGGAGACAAACTGTCATTCATTTCATACGGTATCTCCTTCTTTGAGATCCTGCTGGTCTGGGTAAGGGGGCAGATGGACGGAATGTCAGAGAAGGGGAGATAAGGGAGCTAAACAGGTGGCTCAAGGCTGGTGTCAGGAAAAAGGACACACATTTGTAGGTAACTGGCAACAGTTTGGGGAGTGAAAGTTCTTTAAATTCAGTAGACTGCATCTGACTAAGGAGGGAGTCAGTGCATTGGGGCAGAAGTTTAACATCTTTCCAGAATATTTAAACTAGCAATTGGGGAGAGAAGTGCAGCATCCAATACATAGAACAGGAAGAACCCCCCCCCCCCAATAGCTAGTGATCAAACAAGCGTTAAACATGTTTGTAGTTCATTTGCATCACCAGGTAAGAAAAAAGGTCTGGTTCACCATATGATGTGCAATGGAAATGCTGGATCTGGCCAAAGAACTAACACACTGAAATCTGGCCAATGGAAAATCATGTACACATATACCTGCAGTCCGGCAAACAAGATCCCAGACCTGCAGGCAACAATGACAGAGGCTAAACTGGACATAGTAGTCATTAGTGAGATATGGTTCACCAGTAACCATACTTGAGACTTCAGTACCCGCTATGTTCAATTCAGAAGAGACCGAGGTGTAAATGGGGGGCCTTTATGTCAATGAAAATATCAAAACTACAGAAATTCAGAATACACATAAGGAGCTAGAAGAACTGTGGGTCACCCTGGAAACAGGAAATGGAACAGTCATACAAACTGGGGTTGTCTACAGGCTTCCAGACCAGGGGGAGGACATAGACACATTACTGTCAGAAGATATTCAGAACATGACAGCTAAAGGGGAGATTCTGATAATGGGAGACTTCAACTTGCCAGACACACATTGGTCAATACCAGCAGGAAACATCCACCAGAACTAGACACATAGTGGATTCTCTGCAGGGGGAAGGCCTCAAACAACTGGTACAACAACCCACAAGAGACAGGATTATCCTAGATCTAATGGGAAAAGGATCACACATCTCAAGGCAGAAGGTCACCTGGGCCAGTGACCATCACATGGTACAGTTCAGTTTGGCCACTAGAACTAAATCATCGAATTCCAATGCAAAAATATGGGACTTCAGAGGCGCAGACTTTGATAAGATGGACAACAGAGTTAAGCTAGCCCTGGCAAGAAGAAATACAGATGAGAGGGTACAGGCAACATGGGGAAACATTAAGGATGTAATACCTGAAGCAACATTCCATTGTGTTATAGAGAAAAGCAAGAGCAAAAAAAAAAGGAAACCTCTCTGGTTCTCAAAAACAGTAGCAGAAAAGGTCAAAGACAAAAGGCTAGCCTTCAGGAAATATAAAGGAACACAGCGGGGTGAAGATAGGGAGGCATACCAAATGTCCCTAAGGGAAGCTGGGAAGGCAGTAAGGCAGGCAAAGGCCCAAACTAAGGAAGCACTAGCACAGACAGTAAAAGAAGGTGACAAGACTTTCTAGAGATACTGTACATTTGTGAAAGGAGAAAGTCCAGAAGGGGTATTGCTGAGACCAAAGGGGATAAGGGGGAGTGTGTGGAGGAGGACCAAAGAAAAGCATCTGTCCTAAAGAAATACTTCTGTTCCATATTTACTGAGGAGAAGGTAGGGCAGGGCCACAGCTCAGCACCATGGACACAGGGGGAAGGGAGGTATATATAAGTCTCTTCACAAAAGAAAGGGTCCTACAAGAGCTCACTAAGCTCAGGGTGGACAAGGCAATGGGACCTGATGGCATACATCCAAGGGTACTAAAGGACCTAAGGGTGGAACTAGTAGAGCCATAAGCAGAACTGTTTAGTGAGTGTCTGAGCACAGGAGAGATCCCAGAAGACTGGAGAAGGGCTCTTGGGATCCCGCTCCAGAACAGTGGTAGCAGGAAGGAGGCAGGGAACTACAGACCATTTAGTCTTAAATCAATAGTGGGCAACATTATGGAGGCACTCATTAAGGAAAGGATAGTGCAACACCTGAAATCCATAGGATCAGAGAATCCAAGACAGTATGGGTTTACAACAGGACAGTGCTGTCAAACTAATCTCATAGATTTCTTTGACTGTGTAACCAGAGTAGTGGACCAAGGGGGTGCAGTTGATGTTGCCTACCTTGGCATCAGCAAAGCTTTCAATACTGTTCCACATAGAAGATAGATTAATAAGCTGGGTAGTCTCGGGATGGGTCAGAAGCTGGTTAACTGGGTGGCAAACTGGTTGGCAGGCAGAAAAAAGAGAGTGGTGGTAAATGGTATACAGTCAGAAGAGATGCAAGTCACAAGTGGTACCTCAGAGATCAGTCCTGGGGCCAGTCCTCTTCAATATCTTCATCAGCGATGTTGCAGATGGACTGGAGGGTAAGGTTTGTCTGTTTGCAGATGACACCAAGATCTGCAATAGAGCAGATGATCCAGATGGGGTGGGCAGAATGAGAAGAGATCTGGATAAACTGGCAAAATGGTTGGAAGAGTGGCAAATGGGGTTTAATGAAAATAAGTGCAAGATCATGCACATAGGAAAGAGAAACCCTGAAACCACCTATAGGTTGAGAGTGGAATTGCTGGCAATCACAAGGGAAGAAAGAGACTTGGGCATTATCATCACAGATGACCTGAAATCAACCAAGCAGACCAGTAAAGCAGTAGGTGAGGCTAGAGGGATGTTGCGGTGTATTAGTAGGGGTATCGCAAGTCATAAGAGGGAGGTAATAATCCCTCTTTACAAGACACTGGTTAGGCCCCATCTGGAGTACTGCATGCAGTACTAGAGGCCGCACCTGCCAAGGACATTAACAAAATGGAGGCAGTCCAAAGAAGGGCAACCAAAATGGTGCAGGGACTGCATCAGAAAACATATGAGGACAGATTAATGAAGATCAATATGTATACCCTAGAGCAAAGGAGGGCAAGAGGTGATATAATAGAAACATCCCTCTCCTCCAGTTCCCCCCCACTCCTCATCTTGTGCCTGGCCCCCGCCTGTGATCCTGTCCATGGCCTGGAGATCCTGGGATCCTTTTCCAGCTCCTTTCTGCTGTTCCCATTTACTCCATTGCCATCCTGCTCCGTCATTTGCCCCTCCAGTGCCTCTTGTACCACACTCCCTCCCCTTCATCCAGGTTAATGTCCATCCCCACTTCTGCTGCCTGCTGGTCCCTCCTTTCCTGAGAACTCTCCTTTCTTGCCAGTCCAATCACTACCCCATCCTGGCCCACCTGACCTTCAGCTTCTCTACCCTTTTTCCCCCCAGATTATCCACCCATCCTACTGTCTCCCCTCCCAGTTCCCCCTATTGCTTGCTACCTCCTCTTTTCCCTTGCCCCCTGCCCCCCTTGTCACCTCTGGGTCCTTGTCCTGGTCTCCTCTTGCCATGCTTGCTGCCAGAGGTGGGTACCTATTCGATACTGTGATCCCACCTCTAGTGTGCTTTCCATCTACCTGCGATTCTGGGCTCCCTGTTGTGTACCCCATGTCCCACTCCTCTTAGCCCCTGTCATGTTCCAATGTTCACCTTCCCCTGCACCATTCCTCCTGGCCCCACTTCTCACTCACCCCCCTGGGCTAACCTGACCTTTCCCTGGTTCCGGCTGTACTGGACCCTCTCAGAGCCCTCCTCCCAGTCTCCCTCCAACTGTCATTATAAGTCCATCCCCCCATGCCCCGCTGACCTTCATTCAGCTTTCCAGCTCAAACCTCAGCCTACACAACTCTGACTCTAACCCTTTTAATCTGACACATGTGGGGAAGATGCCAATCCTCCTTAGTATATTCATGGCCATGGCCACTCCACATACACTGCATCCCACTATCCTGCTCCCTCACCCTCCTGCACCAGAAGACCTCATGCCTGCCCAGTAGCAGACCTGTGCAACCCATCCGCTCCTGTTAGCCTTCCTTCTCTGTACTCCCTTCCCCTGCCACTGCCCCACACCCCACCCTCTTTCGAATAAATTAATAGGTTTCAAAGTTTCAACAGTTCCCAAACAGTTCCATGCTAGCCCCTTTTAAGAAGTAAGAAAAACTCAGCCTGCTGCCAAGAGAAACAACAAGACAAATCAGCCCACTTACAGCACACCAGAATAGGTTTTAAAATTCCAGCAGCCCCAAAACAATGCCCTGCTATCCTATTAGAAGTAGTAAGAAAAAAAAACTGCTACCAAGTGAAATCTACAAGAAGCAGTTTAAAAGCAGCAAGGAGCAGCTACTGCACTGAAATGGATCTGATCCCTTCCCCTTCTAGTTTCTTCTGATATATAGAGAAAGGTGACATGACAGAGACCTCGTAGGGGTGAACAGGTTGCAGGGGGAGCCTCTTTAAAAATTGAAAGAGCACCAGAACCAAGGGGCATGTGATGAAGCTGAAGGAGGGTGGGTTCAAAAAAGTTGTGAGGAAATATTTCTGTACTGAAAGAGTGATAGACTCCTAGAACAGCTTGCCAGTAGAAGTGTTAAAACAGTGAGGGGCTTCAAGCATTTGAGGAATATACATGGGGGTAAATCAGAAAAGATGCAGGAAAATGGACAGGTCACTGGATAAGAGATATGGTCTGTGGAGGCAGATTAGCTAGGGAACATCTGGGAAAACTGGGTGGGCAAGCTGTTTGTTACCACTAACAAATTCTAGGTTTCTATGTAGTGTGTTCTTGTACTGTATTTACCTTTTGTTCTGGTAGAGAACTTGTGCTACTTTGTGTTCTGCAAGGAGACAGAGTGGAAATTACTTATAAAAGTGTTACAACATTTTCTTCCCAGATATACAGTATATTTTGCCACAAACTAAGGAGAAAATATTTAAATTTTGCATTCTGAAAAGCTGAAACTTGGTGTTCAATAGTCCGTCCCCTGTATTGGAAAAGCCAAACAAAATCTCAAGGCAAGATGTATCTTTTCTTTAACAGAGACCAGATTAACTGCCATTAAAAGGAACCATTTAAAGATAAAAGATTCATGTTATAGAGAATTAAGCAGGCTTGAGTTCTACAATCTTGATGAAAGTCAGTTTACAGAAATTAATTGTTATATTTCAAAGCCCACAACTGTAAAATCAGGTTCCATAAGCCTATATTGAAGTGACCTACCAGGCTTCATCAGGGGGAGTCACTAAGCAGGCAGTTATGCTGTGTGCAAGTGGAAACTGTGAATTCAGATTTGTGGGGGTGGAGATAGTGGTAACGAGTTTTACATGCTCTGAGCTTAGAGCTGGAGTCTGAGTTTGTTTAAAATATGGCTGATGTAGGTAGATAGCTAAAGTAAGTGGTGGATGAGATTGGGGGGTGGAGGGATTTTGAAGTGAATAAGGGTTCAGATCACAAGTAATGGAGAAAGCAGAAACTGTAGTACAGAGCGTCAGAGGCCTGCAATATAAGGGTAGAGAAGAGAAAAAGGAAACATGTGAGAGAAGTGCTTTTAATGTTAATTTTAAATAGCTGATAGCATTGTGTTGTGGGGGTTGAATTAAGTTATGGAGATGTGTTAAGTGTTTTTTTTTTGTTTCATAAGTCACAGGTTAGGGTAGTAGTCGCCAAATTGTGGTTATCAATCCAAAAGCAACTAGCATGGGGACAACTACTGACAGACAGGACACAGCAAACTTCCAACCCATTTTATAATATATTTATTGTTTGTATGATCACATGATCAGCTGGGTTTTACTACACAGAGGCCAGCAAGTGCTTTTAGTCAGGAGAAGGCAGCCGGCTATGGAGGAGGGCCGGTTGTGTTGGTTACCTTCTTCTTGGCTACTTTTAAGAAGAATTGGGTACTGGAGAGGGGGAGTAGGGTGCTACTAGAGTGGGGGTGAGGGGTATAATATCTGTTTTAGTACAAGGGACTGCTGAAAGATAGCAGCTAGTCATGGAGGCAGGAGGGTTGTGCAGGTCACCCATTCTGGGAGTTTCTTAAAATATATAGTACAATCTATCAAATTGTGGGTGCTGGAGGAGGAGGAGGAGTATGGTGTGACTGGGATTCTAACAATATTTGGAAGCCCTACATTTGTGGCATTTGGGGAATACCATTCGGCCCCTGCACAGACCTCTAAAGAAAACCAGTCAAGCTAATGTCAAATATAAATATAACTGCATCTAAATATTATGTTTATTAGAGATCTTCCTGAGGCGATGGTTGCTCTTCAAGCAGTATGTGGCTGGGAAGAAGATCACAGCAACAAAGTCTTCCCCACTGTATGGTGTGCTAATTCAGAGAACTGAGAGTGCTAGCATTGATAAAATAGCACCACCATGTTCAATAACCAAATATGTACCAGCAAGCAAAAATGACTAATGAAGCAGTATTGTAAATGCAAAAGTAATACATTTATTAAGTTGCCTGGTATAAAAGTGGTCAGCCCCTCACATGGATACACTGAACAGTTCAAGAAAAAGACTGGTTTTGTGAGACCTCATCAGGGATGACTACTTCTGTATTTTCAATATTTCATTTGCCATTTTTCCTGGTAAATATTTGGTTATTGGATGGGGTAGTGATGTTTTTTCAGTGCTAGCATTCACAAAATGAGAAAAAACCTGAAAAGGAAAAGGGTGGGTCAAAGAACATATTGCAAATTGAGAGGAGAATGCAGAAATTAAAACTCCTGAAAGAGTACATTGCTAATGGCAGTCATATATATGCTTTCTAGAATTACATTTGTTGGTGGGATTTTACCCAATGAAATGTTCTAGTTTAGTACTAAAAAAAAAATGACCTTTTAAGCAACAGTTTGCAAACTTTTATTATAGGTCTCAAAAGCAAATTTCTACAAAGAAAGCAGAGCAGGGTAATACAAAATGCATAACAGGTGAAGCAGCTGTGACTGTGTTCAGATTCTGGCCCATAGATCTCTAGTAGTTTAACCAGGATGATCAGATTAAATTCAAATCTAGGTTGGAATCCAAGGTGGATGAAATATTAGGTAAAGTAGGAAAGATGTGGGGAAGTACTTCTTCACAGACAGAGTGGTGGATTCCTGGAACAACCTTCCAGAGGAGGCAACGGGGTTGAGGAATGCATGGGATAAGTACAAAGGAATCATAATGGAAAGAAAAGGGGGAGGGAGGGAGAAAGAGCTATAGATAAGGCACGGTCTGCAGTAATAGTGTAGGTAGGGAGTAATGGGCAGACTGGATGGGCCAAATGATCCTTATCTGCCGTCAAATTCTGTTTCTATGTTTCAGGTGGCAACTCCTTCATCACCTGGTTGCAATCCCACATCTTTGGCAGATTACCCAAATAATCTGATCCAATCCAATTGGGAAAAGGACAAATCAGAATCAGAACTGTTTCACCTGGACACATCCCCTACAAAATCTAAAAATAACCTTGATTTAAACAGTAGGAAATTATTATTTTTCTCAGGACTCCATTTTTAAGAAGAGTTGCTCCCATTCTGTAAGTGTGACAACAGCTTTTTTTGTTAAGACAGCCCTTCGTGAGGAGGGTACGCACATCAGAATAATATCTTCATGACAAGGTAAGCTCCAAAAATGGCAAAACAGAGGACGGCGTTGTTGCTGGTTGATGCACTGTTACACAGGTCAGAGGTACAGCAAAATACTTGCACAGCAATGCCTTCAGGATCTTTTCGATTACATATGCTCTCATTTCCACATGCTCGTTCTACAAGCTTAAGTCCAGCTGAAAACAAACACATGCACAGAATTACAATGTTGTTCATTGCCTGTCCTCCCACCATGTTGGTCATTCCCTTCCATTTCCACCTCTCCTCCTGGCTGGAAGAGTGGATGAATGATGCACTTCCAAGTTGATGACAATGCTGTTCCCTACTTGGCCAGCAGTGGGTGAATCCATACAGAGTGGCCTGTGCCCTCAGCAACTGAGAACCCAATATCTCACCTCTCTGAGACACCCATTGCCTGCCAGTCCCAATGAGGGCTTCCTTGGCTCACACACCAACTGTAGTCTTTAAGAGAACTTCACAACAAGCTGCCAAAATAACTTTAGGCCAGCCCACAATTGAATTAATGAATACTGAGCATGGCATACATGTTCTGTTTAAGTCATTTGATTAATTTAAGGATGTATTTTTTATTTAAGTTTTCCACAAAGGTCATACTGCATTGAACCCAGAAATTGCACCAGGTGACTTAGTTCTGTGGCCACCGTGTCCTCCCCAGCAACTCCAGCCATCTCCATCTTCAAAGACAGTGATTTCAAAAAACATTTCCAGGTGCTGCTGGTGAGGTGCCATTACCCAATGCCATATTTTTATGCATTCTTCCATCCCAAACCCAGTCCAAGAGGTCTATTTATAACAAGTCATCCCCCAATACTTTAAGATGAACTATCTCAAAATGAACTTCCATGCACTTGTTTAGAGATAGATAGATAGATAGATAGATAGATAGATAGATAGATAGATAGATAGATAGATAGACAGACAGACAGACAGAAGCAGACAGATAGATAGATAGATAGATAGATAGATATTTTATTTATGAAGTACCCAATTCCTAGGACTC
Source organism: Neoceratodus forsteri (assembly GCA_016271365.2). Classification (NCBI taxonomy): domain Eukaryota; kingdom Metazoa; phylum Chordata; order Ceratodontiformes; family Ceratodontidae; genus Neoceratodus; species Neoceratodus forsteri. The sequence goes on from CM057449.1 coordinate 94,891,359, forward strand.
TGAGTGCTATATATGAACAAGAAACCACATATCCAAGAGTAAAACCATAAAAATAAACACAGTCACACAATAATTACTGTATAAAATGATATCCATTATCATTTTAATCAAATATCAGTAGTTTGAGAATGCCTGTTGAAACAGCTATCATATAAGTCCTTTTTTAAAGGCTTCTACTGAGGGGGCCCTTCTTAAAAACTCTGGTAAGGAGTTCCACAGGGTAGATATAACAGCTGCAAACACCCTATCTCTAGAATGCTGCAACCTCACCCTGGAAACCTCAAGGAGGCACCTCTCGGCTGACTGGAGTACCCAAACTGGGCAGTAGGGAGCCAGGAGATCTTGCAGGATAAGAGATGGCTACCACATGACCGGGTGTTTGGTCATAAGGGAATAATTCACACCTCTGATGGCTGTTAAGCATGAGTAATTGCCGAGTTCTGCAACCACCTGAGAAGGTCATTCTTCCCTTATGACTTCGCCTCCTGGAATGTGTTGCCCACCTCATAAAATGTGTTTTGATATCATGAACAATAATATGTAGTTCAGGTGAGGTGTGCAGTTTTCAGAAAGTAATCAACAATCATGAGAAGTGTTTTAACCAATGACATTACAGTATTTTCATGGTCCAGTTTATAACATACCATATATGTAACTTTTGCCTGCAAGGTTTGGCTAAGGCCAGACAGTATTGCACGGTGGACTTGTAGGTCTTTGCTTCTGACAGATGGTCTAAGCTCAGAGTTAGTTTGTTCCAGTGGGACAGTGCCTCCACCTGTAGTGGATTTGTTTCTAGGGCATACCTAGGGGCAGCCCCTTGGGAAATGTACAGATGGTACTGTGGCAACTGGCATTCACTATTCCCTTGAGGGGTAAGACATAATGCTCATCAACAACTGTGTCAGTGATCTGGTGTCTGATATTGTAACAGTACAGGTTCAGTCGCTTCCTATGAGTCTCCCATTTTCCCCCATAAAGATTTGTATTGTGGCATTTTGAGCAATGATCGTCTGTATACAATATTAATGGAACTGTAGCTGAAGGATCCCTGGATTTTGCAGTCCTGTGTCTTGTAAGGAATGGGGCTGTGTGCTGTAATGCTTTGAGTGCATGGTTGGAATCTCCTCTGTTGGCAGCAGAATGTCCCCATGCATTGTTATCTGCTTGCATCTTGCTTCAGGCAATAAGTTGCCAAGGTTGTGAGGTGCCTAAAGAGTATGCCAGAAGTGGGGGTTGAGGAAAAACAGCTTGAAGTTGTCTTCCACTTGGAAAATGGTATTCAGATCTTTAATAATGTTATGCAAGAATCCAATGTGAAGTCTGTATGTGACAACCGGTAGTGTGCAGTCATTTGTCCCATTTTATTTTCTCATTTTTATGTAGTTAATAGTTTTTATTGAAATAAGTGTACAGCATAGTATAACAGTATTCTCAAGGAGTGAGACAGTCCAGCAGTGCGTTACATGAGATGTAGAGATATACACAATCAAAGGGGTTCACAATTGTGTACAATCAGGAGACATGCATAACTAGGCAGCTATATAATAGTATCAGGCAGTTAGAGGACCATAACTGGTAATCAGAGGTGAATGAGCTTGCATGATTTACATTGGTTTGGGAAAAGGGGATCTAGGGTGGTGTGGAAGTCTACACTGAGGTTTCAATTAAGAGGGGTCTAGCATAGAGTACCGGAAGTGTAAGAAGTGATGTCATGCCTTCTGATATTTGGGGAACAGTTTTTTTTTTTAACAGAGTGGGACACCCTATGCAGGGTTGCAAGGTGCCATACAGCTGCCAGCCATTGTGCTGTAGTCTGAACCTCTTCTGTTGTCCATCTTTTTAATAGTAGCCTCTTGGCCTCAAGCCCAGCCATCAAAAGCCAATCGGGTACTTATGTGTGAATGAAGGGGTTTTGGGGTTGGCCTAGGAGATATATTTGTGGGAGGAAGGGGAATGAGGCACCTAGAATGGTGGTACAGCAGTTGTGAATCTGGGACCAGAGGTTCTGTACCTGGGGCTGCTCCATATGATGTGCAGAAGGTCAGCTCCAGGAGTCTGACATCTCCAATATTTATCATGCCTTATGAGTGCTAGTATGTGCTGCTTAGCTGGGATATGATACCACATGTGCAAAATGCTGTTCTGGATCAGGAGGCTTCTCGAGTCACAGCAGGATTGTGAGCCAGTTTCCACAGTTGGGCCAACTGAGTGACCAAAATGTCGATCCCTAGGGAATGGGACTATTTATAACATGCACCCTCTGATGGGACTGGGGCTTCTTTGAGAATCTGCCTGTATATATGTCTGCCCTGCCCCTAGTGGCTTTACACCAGAAATGAAAATCCTGAGGGGGGGGATGTGATGGGATCCTCTGTGGGAGTTCCTATAGGCAGGATTGCACAACAAAACGGATTTGGAGAAATCTCCATAAATCCATTCTGGGAAGGTCATAGCTACTCCTGAGGCCCTCAAAGGAGTCCAGGTGAGAGGAATTGGGCTGCCATATGTCATATAGTGGGTGGAACCCTTTTTTGCAGCAAGACTCTCAACAGAGTTGACACTTGCCAGCTGTGGATTTGGCCAGAGCGGTAATGCAGAGCATGAAATTAATGGGGTGTTGACCAAGTTTGTTTGCTTTCTCCATGCCTTAAAGGTGGGCACAAGATTAGGGCCCTTTTTCTTGAAAGTAAGTGACAGGCAAAAGAGGCAAACACCTGGCTCAGCTGCCTGGCCCATGTGTCATCCAACTGTGACCAGAATGGGGTGCTTGAGGGAGAACTAGACTGCCACTAAAGAGTTTGTGCACATTTAAAAGACACATGGTAGACAAAAATCAAAGGTAGTCCCCATCTTCCTTTCTTCCAGTTGACTCTGCCCTTGGCCCTGCTGTGCAGTAGTTGTGGGGGCTTGTCCTCCGAGAAGAATGCACAAGCCAGAGAGTCAAATTTAATAAACCAGCCGGTGAGGATAGGGACTGCCACATGGACAAGGCAATGGATCTCCTTGGGTACTATGATTATTTTAACCACTGAGATTTCCCCTACTATTGACTGATAGAGGAGTTTTCAGTGTTAACTAAGGTTTTTCAGGAGGGGGAAGATGTTATCTGAGAGTATACTGACGGGGGTCCAGGCAAATTCACACATCCAAGTATTTTATACCTTCAGGCAACAAAAGAAGGAAGTTGATCTGAGACTTCCAGTTCCACTCCAGAGCAGCATGGCTGACTATTTGGGAAGCTCCATCTCATGCTGCAGTAAAAGTCTCAAAATTCCTTATTTTTATTGTTAGTGTATTTCTCTAGTTGTATTGAAGCTTTCTATCACTATATGGGCAGAGTGAAAAAAACAAGGCTCCTGCCTTAGACTGGGATTTCTCGACACATACAGCATAAACACCACAGTTGGGTCATTCCTCCAGTGAAATGACAGAACGTGGAGCACCGGTGCAGCTTCTGCCTGATCCCACCATCGCCACTATTTTACAGGAGTTGAAGGAGTTTGGGCTGGAGACTAGATCAGTACACGCAGAGCTTAAAAACTCTACCTCTAACTCTCAAAAAAGATACTGACACTCGTATCGATAGGATGGAACAGGTCTTTTTGCCTGTCCTGCTGGACTGCCGGGGACTTTCCGAGTGGTGTGAAGATCTGGAAAATCGCTCACAGAAAAATAACCTGAGCATTTACGGAGTACTGCTGTGTGAAATAAGAAATGGAGACATGGCATCATTTTTACAGTCTTCCTTGCCCTAAGCCCTGGATACAACTGATCTCTGCCCTTTGCCCACTGAAAAAGCCCATAGAGCACTAATTCAGAAGCCGGCTCCTGCTTCAGCTCGCCCCTGCTCAATTCTTATCCCATTCTACAATTTTGCTGTCAAACACAAATTATTGTAGAGGAAGTGGTGCAAAGGTGCAATATTTTACAATGACTCACATTTATATTTTGATAATGATTACTCTCCGACACTCCAGCCTAAAAGAAGAGCCTTTGCTCTGGTTCTTTGCATGCTGCAAGCTCACAAGATTAAATTTTCCACTCCTTACCCTGCTCAGCTTCAGGTGTGCTTTGAAGATGGTACACAAGTATTTGAAGATGTAGACTCAACAAAATAAGAGCTCTGAATCAGTAGTATGTCCTGGATGAGCTCATGGACACCTTGGGTGTAAGAAATTTGGACCCGTGTTTTTCTGAGTAGCAAAAACATCGTACAGAAGTAGCATTGCAAGAGATTAAGGCACTGCTTTAAGCCTATCACTGAGAAGACTCCTCTTAAGTGTTCACACTACTAAGCTGGAGATATTTCAGTGAACTTTTGTGATAAATATGTGTGGGTGACCTTCTTGTTGCTCCAGGGTTTTATTGACATTTCCTAGCTGCCCTGGTTGCTTTTAGAGTTATTTGAGTTGTGGGGATATGCCAGCAGATACAACACCTTGCTGAGACTTACTGCATTTGTTTTTAATTTATTCTTACTGTTTGAGTTGTTGTTCTTTAAATTTTTTCCATTTATTGTACGGCGGGAGGGGTTGTATTTTTTTGGTAGTTTCTCCATTTTTATGTAGTTGTGGTATACAGTGGTTTGGGGGTGTTCCTAGTTTGGCTACTGCTGTTTTTGGTTGCTTTGCAGTGTATCAGTCTGTCTCTACTGTTTTTTACTTTTGCCTGTTTTTCTTTTTTCATCTTTTCCTCTTCGATCCCTCGTTGTATCTGTTTACCCTTGCTGTTCCATAGCTTGTTGCAGGGCGCAGTTCTTTCAGTTGTTTTTTATTTTTTTCCCCTGCAGGATGGCTCTGGGGGATTTCCTATTTTGGTATTTTTTTATCTTTAATTTCTGGGTTTTTGCTCTGCTTTTCTTTCGTATATTGCAATTTAGACTATTTTTAGGTTGGTGTACTTAACCTTCGGTTGCTCTTGTTGTAGCTTTGTTTATCCCCTCTGCTTTCATATCTACTTGTTTTCTTCTATTCTGTTCTCCTTGTCTATTCCTTTTGGTGTCTTCCTTTGCTGAACCGCAGCTTGCCTGCAAGTAGTAGCCACATCAGGGTCCTGCACCCACTGGCTATAATTAATGTTTCCGAGGTGTCCTTGTTATCTGTCTCCTTACTGTAACTGTCTGGCTCTATGTCTAGGATTCTGCAAGGTGAGCTTTGTTGGTAAGCTGTATGGGAATGGTCCTGGTGCCTTGTTTCTTCAAGTCTTCTTTTTTAGTCTATTTTTATTGTTTTTCGGATCCCTTTCTCCTTATCTGGTTGATACCCCTTCCCTATCATTTTTGCTTTTATTCCAGATCTCAACTTTTTTTTGAGATAAGCTGTTTCAACCAACATTTCAGATTTCAGTTCTGTATCTTTAACTTCCTTTTTTTTGTTCTTGGAATGGTTTTGATAGTATATATATCTTGGGGCACTCTTTTTGGCTAATGGGCTAACTGATCTTCAAAGTAGTTATTTTATTTTGAGGGCCCATTATTCTACATAACATGGTGGTCTATTATTTGATTAATCTCCTTATCAAGTCTGATTAAACATAGAGAATGGACAGGGTTTCTCTCCACCCCAACTTTTTTGTCTCGGTCTTGGTTGGTTTTCTAGAAATCCAGGAGGCTTGTAGCAATTGTTCAGGCTGGATTTTTGAGCTTAGACCACATTCTTTTTTATTATGATTATTATAGGTCTGATGGTGGAGACTCTAATGTGCTTCTGGTTCCCAAATCCTTTCCTACTGTTTTGGTTCCTGTGGAACTTGGGGGCAAGTTTTCCATCATATACCCCCTGTGGTGCTTGTGTTTTTCCAGGTGCTGCCTAGGAGCCTAGATTTTTTTGGCTCTCTGCCTTGGAAGCCACTCTGGATATTTTTATTGAGAATTTTGCTGTTTTGGTGGGTTCTTATATTTTATTCCTGCCCGATTGGCAGACATCGTTACCCTACTGATATAGATTTAATGCAAATCTTGTGGTTAAGAAAGTTATATTTGTCAGCTAATATGCTTTGGGACACTTTAAATGCTGTATTGTGTGGCACGACAATTACTTATACTTCTACCAAGAAAAAGGAATGTGATAGAAAAATGCCAGAGTTGAACCATTCTCTTCAATCTTTACAGGCAGCCTGGATGAAGGGCAATAAATCAGCTCACCCAAAACTTCTTGAGCACCAAGCTACTCTTCAGTAGCTAAAGGACCAAAAAACTGAGCTTGCCTCTTTTATTTATGGCAAACAGTTCATGCTGGAGGCTCTTACAGTGCTCGCTATGTGGGTCGGTGGCTACGTTCACACCAAGTGGCTGCTACGGTAGTTAGGTTGCAACAGCCTGATACAGGTGTACCTACTCATCATAGTGTTGAGATTTTATCCATTTTTTGTTCTTATTACTTGTATCTTTATTCTTCTGAACCTCTTTCCTTATTAGAGGGCTGGTTGCATTCTTTTCTTGCTCAGGCCAAATTAGCCAAACATTCCAGTGAGCAGGCACAATTACTGATCACCCCAAATGTCTCTTACTGAAGTACATGCAGCTATTCAAAGGGCTAAAACAGGTAAGTGTCCTGGCACTGATGGTTTTCTGCCTGACTTCTACAAGGTCCTTGTTCTTCAGGACTTGTTGGCACCGCTTTTGCTTTGAGTCTTTCATTCAATTAAGATGGCAATGACCCTCCAATGTCTTGGAAATATACAGTGATTACAGCTCTACTTAAGCTGGATAAGGATCCTACTTCACCAGTATCATATTGCCCCATTTCCATTTTGAATACCGACTATAAGTTCTTTATGTCTACTCGAGTATTTTTATTGGAGGGCCTTCTCCCTGCCCTGCTGGACCGGGACCAGGCAGGTTTTGTCTAAAAGTGAGAGATGCATGATAATGTACAAGTATGATGCATTTTTGTATTGCTAGACTATGCATCTCAAAGTTCAATCTACCTGGTTCTGGACAGCTTGGATGCGGAGAAGGCCTTTAATTGTGTCTCCTGGTCCTTGCTTTGGTCTGCATTGAGCTGTTTTGGTTTTCCATTGTCATTTATTACTATGTTGCAATGTTTATAGAAATCCTCACAGGCATACATTAAGGTTAATGATTTAATATCTTCTTTGTTTCCTTTAGAAAGAAGCACCCATCAGAACTGTCCTATTTTGCCTTTGTTATTTGCATTATATATCGAGCTTCTGTCTTCTGGTATCAGTTGTTCTGCTAAAATTAGTGGTCTTCCATTGGGTGGGTAAGATTACTGTAGTGCTCTATTCACAGATGATAGTCTCCTAACATTAACAGACCCCACTTCTTCGCTTTTAGAAGTTTTTCATATTATCAATCTCTTTGAGCAATTGCCAGACTTCCAGCTTAATAAGACTAAAACTGATATGCTGATTTATAATCATTCTTCCTCCTTAGTTATTCAGCATCTATTACTGGACAATGGAAACTGCAATTTTATTAAGTATTTGGGGATCTCTATTACAAAATCCCTGAACCAGTTGGATGTTTTGAATTATGAACCTTTGACGCAGGTAATAGTAGAAGACCTTATGTGCTGGTCCACTCTCCCTCTTTCTTTTATTTGTCACCTGAAAACAATTCATTTCAATATTTTGCTCAGAATTTTATTTTTTCTTCAGACCCTTCCTTTCTTGCCTCTTCCTTTTCACTTGTATGACTGGCAACAGCAAAATTTTCATTTTCCCTGGAGAGGCTTAGAACCCAGAGTTTGGGCTGCTATATTGTATTTAGCTCTGTCAAATGGTGGTATTGATCTCCCTAATTTGTGATGGTATGCCAAGGCTTCTCAATTTCAAATTGTTTTTTTATGAACCAAGCTGTCATTCCATTCTCACTGGAAAGATATTGAGTTTACCTTGAATGATTTTCATGATGTTGGATGGGTCTTTTATGCCTCCCCCTAATTATTTTCCACTATCTCATTTCACTTGTTTTGTTAGAGAGGTTCTGTTTATTTGGCATAGTCTTCAGCAACATCTCCTTGGACAGATCCTAGCATATTTAACAGCCCTAGCCTCGGATCACCAAAACCCTGTCAACACAACAGATATTTTTCTTTGTCCTTGGGCTTGAGAAGGGCTTATTTCTTATCATCAAGTTTTAGATTCCAGTGGTACTTATACATTTTACTTCTTCAATCTCAGTATGGTCTACCATCTTCAGACCATTAGTGGTATCTTCAGTTGCGTTCTTATTTACAAAGTTTACCACCCTGTGTTCAGACAATAGCTGTTAATATTTCTCCATTGACCACTTTGTTAATGTCCTGTCAAATGGGCAATCCTCAAGATCATTTGGTAAGCACTCTTTACTTTATTTTTCATTTGCACTCTGTGGACTCCACTACTTCTATTCTAACTAAATTATCAGCAGAATTAAATGCACAGTGTGATCCTGCTGACTGGGAAAATATGCTTTGCCTATGTATACCCTATCTGTAATTCCCTACTTGAAAGGGTTTGCATGGGAATGTACAGTAGAATGCAATTTGTTTACTGCATCTCGTAGTTCTCATTATAGGGGCTTATCAGCGGGGAGATGTTGGTGGAGGTGTGGTGAGTTAATGGCAGATTATGTCCCTATTTTTTGGACCTGTCCATACTTACAACCATTCTGGAGTCTGGTTTCTTAAGTTATTACTCAGATATTTGACCCTTCCTTTTCCCTTCTGCCTGAGTTGGTTTTATTGCATATTCTGCCAATAGTTACTTCTCTACGATCTTGTCAGATTAAGTTGTTATTGATTTTTGTGGCCTGTGCTAAAAAAGCCCTTACCAAATTTTAGCTTAAACCAGTCTCTAATGTTACAGCATTAGATGGACATTGTAGACTTCATTTATGGCCTTGAAAAGGGCTTATATAAATAACAAAATAATCATTATATTCCTGAAGAGATAATGGGTCCCTGGATTAATGTTAAGCTCCAAACAGATTCTAGGTGTGTCCAATAAATTGTAGGTAAACAAAAGTTTAATTGGGGGGGGGGACCTTTGTGGCTTTGCTGGCTCCGGCATGGTTGTTTGGTACATTAGCGGACTATGTCCTACTAATGATACAATTAGTTCCGTTTTCTCTTTTTTTAGCTATTTAGCCTTTTGTTTTAGGCTTGATCTACTGGATGGCACTAGTTTTTTTTCTCTACATATTTTATTTCTGGATGGCCTGTTAGCAGATGTATGTTTTGCATTTATTTTGTTGTAACTGAAAGTAATTCTGTGCATTTGTTTGTTCCCTGCTTATTATATAGTCATTATTGTTCTAGTTATATCTGTTTCCATGTTATTTAGTTATTGTCCTGGTTGTTGTTTTGTTATAATATTCATAAACACGTAATTACAAAAGGAGGTTGAACGGGGCTGCTGAGTCCTGGATACAGGATGAATTTAATGGAAGAATTAGTTTTGGGCGGGTTGATTTTGAGACCTGAGAGTTTTAGAAATTTACTTATTGAGTCAAAGAGGATAGGGATGCCTGAGCAGGCATCTTTAAGAAGTACCATGCAATCATCCATGTACAGCAGTGTATGCATGTCCATCCAGCACATGTTAATTCTCTGGAGCTATGGGTGCTGCCTCATGCGGTACTCCAAAATAAAACAACCCCCCCTCCACTTCGCATACAAAGATTACTATTACTTTAATCTTCTGGTACTTCCTGCTCCCTGCCATGACCTCTCCCCAGTGCTACTAAACTGGATCTGGATCCACTCGGTTGCCCATGCACATAAGAAATGCCACCTACACCTACATGCCCATGGTTCTTTCTTGCACCACAAGCTCTGGTAGTTTATCCTACTTGCTGTCCTGCTCTCTGGCGATGTTCAATTAAATCCAGGACCAACCAATGCTCTACCTGACACTATTACCGACGCCAAAGGTCTTATCATAGCACATCACAATATCAGGAGCCTTGCTCACAACCTTACTGAGCTTCAATCTTGGACCACCCTGTACAAGCCTGATATTATATGCCTAACCAAGATGTGGCCTTCTGGCCACTCTGGGATCACTAGGTTTCTCAGCTAATGTTATTAGATGGTTTGGGAACTACCTAACTGATAGATCTCAAATTGTGAAATACAACTCTACCCTCTTGGGCAAAACCACTATAAATATTGGGGTGCCACAAGATTCCATTCTTGAGCCCTTATTGTTCTCTCTTTTAATAAATAACATCTCCGCTGACCTCCACCGGACAGCCTCCCTGCTATATGCTGATGACATTGTACTGTATGCTAGTGCTAAAAGCATTGATGACATAAACAAACGACTCTTTCTTAACTTCCAACTAATACAAAAGTGGCTTTTAACCCACAAACTTGTACTAAATGAGTCTAAAACCCAAACTATGCTCTTTGGATCAAATGCGAAGCTCAAGCATGCCCATCCAAAGTTTAAAGTCACCTCCTTAAATGGCTAAGTAGTTGGGGCAGTAACTTCATTTAAATATCTGGGCATCACCCTTGATCCATCATTAAATTTTGACTCACACATCAATCTGACATGCAAACTGGTACATGCCAAACTTGGAATAGCCTACCGAACCAGTTATATGCTCACTCCCTCAGCAAGGCTTGCCATTGCCTGTGGCATACTCCTACCATCATTTACCTATGGTGCTACAACATATGCCTCTGTGTGCAAATCAATCCTTAGAAAAAATGGGATGTTACATATAAAAACATCTGTCACTATGCTTCCTCCTCACATCAGCTGAAACACCACTGTCTCCTCTATTCTGACCTGGGATGGCTTCCTCCCACTGAACCAAGGCTACCTGCCTATGGCTCTATCATTGACAATACGGTCCATGTACAAACACCTAAATCCATGGCAGGCATTTTTCAAAACCTTACTCCTTGCTATGGATTGCGTTCCACTGACCAGGCCCCTGTTTTCATCCCCAGACACTGCATCACAAAAGGTGCTAGTGCTTTCGTCTGCCATGCCCCCAGATATTGGAACTTCCTTCCACTAACCTTGTGCCAATCAAACTGCCATGCGTCTTTTATAAAAGGGTTACGTACTTATCTTGAAACTTCCCACAAATGCTGATGCTTCAAACCTCCCTAGCTCTTTTTATCCAACCTTATCTCTCCCTTCTGATCTGCCTCCCTATGTGCAATGCACTTCTCCTCTTCTATCACTTACTATTATCCCCCCCAAGCTAACTTCTCAGTTCCACTATTAGTACTGAAAATGGTTATGTCTTTTTTTCCTCAAAGCAAACTGTGGTGTAATTTAGTTATTGCATGGCTTCATGTTAGCTAATTGTTTGCAACCTGCTTGTAAACTTTTGTAAATGACTTTTGTTGTACTTGTATTTGGAATATCTTCCTGTATTGTTGTTTTGTGTCCTCCTGGGTTGTGCCCGAAAATAGTCATTGCTATGGCTAGTGCACTTACCCGGTTAACAAAAACTAAATGAAAAATACTGTGGATTATACTATGGATTTCTGGACAGTAGAAGGCTAGTGCCCTGCTAACTATCCCCACTATTCAGTGGATGCAACTGCAAAAGTTACAATCTTGTAGAAACTTACCCAACCTTGATATAACAAATAGCTAAGTTTGATGCTCAAACTATTTTTTCAGGAAGACAATTCCACATTCTACATTCTAATAGACTTAGGTATGTATGTATATTTCCTTAAATCATTTCTTGGAGTACAATCCAAAAGTTGTTGCCCATGTTCTCTCAAGTTGTGCGGATAACACTTGTACCTAAGTCCCAGCTCTGTCATTAAGTCCTTGTCTTCCAGTAGTTTGTAAAGACAGAGCAAGGGACCAAAACCCTAGGTAATTTAATCTCTCTTCATGTGTCTTATTTTTTATCCTCAGTATTATCTTAGTATACCTACGTTGTACTCGCTAAAAAAGCGCAATGTCTTTTTTTAAGGTAAGGGCTCCAAGACTGTGAGCAATAATCAAGATATGGCCTTATTTAAGATTTATATAGTGGTATAAGTACAGATTCTGATTTGTTAAAAAAGGCCTTTCTGACCCAATTTGTAAGATGAGTTGTTTGATTGATCACTTTGCTGCAGTGGCTAGTACTACTTTTAAGATTGTTGGTAATGGAAACTCCCAGATCTATCATAATATCCACTACCAGGAATTTAGTTCCATTAATGTAATAGTCTTGACTGATATTGTTTTTCCCAAAGTGCATTGCAACACATGTCCCTATGCTGAACTGCATGTAATTACAATTAGCCTATTCTGTAATATGCTGAATATTTATTTATTTTAAGAGTTTCACCATGAAAGGCATACTGAGCTAAAATAACTAATTTCCAGATGTGTCCTGGGTGGAGGGGGAGAAGTGAAAACAAAATGTTTACAATGCAGAGTACAGTAAATAAAAGTAAGTAGAGGTTACAGAATGTACAGAATGTTTAAAATACAGAGTGCAGTAAAACATTGGTAAGTAAAATATATAAGGATGTACAGGTAATAGATAGGTAATTACACATATGAACATAAGTGTACCCTTAAGAACACTAGAATGGTAATTAAGGAGGAAGACAGAATACTTAAAATACATTGTTTAGCGAATAATAGGTAAGCATAACAAACACATGAATGTATTAGGTAATATACTGGTTTTATTCAAATGAGCACAAATGCACCCAAATGCCTAGAGTACACTGGGATGGCAGTTCAAGTAAAAGACAGTAAAAAACAAATTTGTACAGGAGTGGTAAGTAGGTGGGACAAGATGGACAGGGAGATAGGAGGAGTAAAGAGGGTGAGGAGGGCATGGGAGGGGAGTGAAGTGAATGAGAAGGGTAGTGGAGACAGACAACTGACTCATAGGAATGGGAGTCAGCCAATGGTGGGAGAGTTAGGAAAGTACCCCTTCAGCGGCAAAATCAGAAGGACTGGGCAGAGAAGTGAGGGGTTCAAACATGGTTTATGGAATTTGGGCCTACATGGGTTGCGTAGGCGCATTTTGAAGAATATGGGGTGTTAGGTGCAATGGCAAGAAGGAGTGGTCATTTCGGACATGAGGTGGACCAGGGAGATGGAGGATGAAGCGAACCAGATGTGCAATGGGAGTGAGTTCCAGAGTTTGGGGAAGCAGAAGGAGAAAGCTCCTTGGCCAGCCATAGGAGATCTAGGGGGAGAGATAGGGAGTGAAAGAGTTGCAGCAAAGAGCATAGTAGGACAGTGGGGGGCAGGGAGATGACGCAGGTAAAATAGGAAGGGTGGAAGCACAGTCAGTATTTGGCAAGAAGTGTATTGGGCCAGGCATCTGTCATCAAGGGATGGGAAGGAAAGGAACATATGAAAATACAAAGAAGCCAGCAGAAGAAGGCCATCTGGTTTATCAAGTCTGCTCATATTGCAGGGTCCACAGCTTGAGCTAATGTCCTTGCCCTCCCTCTCCACTCCTCCCATACTCCCTACCCATGATCCTAACTTTCCTCCATGCCTATCCCAGCCTCTCTCAAAGCTGCCCACTGTCTTCAATGAGATTACCTCTTCTGACAATGCATTCCAAGTGTCCACCACCCTCTCTGTGAAGAAGTGCTTCCTGACCTCCCTCATAAACTTTCCAACCTCTAGCTTAAGACTCTGCCTCCTAGTGGTATGGTTGCCACTCAGCTAAAAGATACTCTCCTTATCAATCTTATTTATCCCTTTCAAGTACTTGAAGGTCCCAATCATGTCTACTCCATTTCTCCTGTTTTCCAGGCAGTACATGTTCAGTGCCCTCAACCTCTTCTCTTATGCCTTACCCTGCTGACCCACTATCATCTTTGTAGCCCCCTCTGGACTTTCTCCAGCAGGTTAATGTCCTTTTTGAGGTGTGGGCACCAGTACTGAACTCCATACTCTGGATGTGGCCTTACCAGTGACCTGTACAAAGGCAGTATAACCAAGACGCTAATAGGGCTTGTAGCTTTAATTCTTGGGCACCTATTGCCTTTCCTGACTGCCAGTCAGTGTTGGGCATATTTAGATCTCCCACAAGCAATACATCACTGTCCTCCACCATTTCCACATTTTGGCTTTTCATTATGTCATTAGTTTGGGTGTTACTATCATGTGGTCTATAGATTAGCCCTAACCTGAGTTTCCTGATATGGAGTCTGATTACATTCAACCAGATTGATTCTAAATTCTCTTTATGCTCAGTTTTACTTTCAATTCAGTAGCACTCAATACTGTCACTTGCATAAATGGCCACACCATCCCCTTTACATCTGTCTTTCCCTGCAAAATAACTGATAACCCAAGACTGATGTGTTCCAGTTACTATTAGTATCCCACCAGGTTTCTGTTATACAGATTATATCAGGATTATTTTCATTTAATTATAAGCACTAATTTGGGTAATTTATCTTTATTTGGGCTCCTTGCACTTAGAGAGAGAATGTTTGCAGTTTTACTAACTAAATACTTTTTGTTGTCATGTGTGTTATCTAATGCTGCAATATTTGCCCCCATGGTTACTTGTTTAAATTGGGCCATACTGAATTTTCCATACTCAGGCCCAGTGTTCTGTTCCCTTTGTAGCTAAGATACGAACATACGAACATACGAAATTTGCCAGCAGATAAAGGCCTAGAGGTCTATCAAGTCTGCTCGAATGTGCAGCTAGCACCCCTTATTCTGCAGCTGCCCCTCCCTTCCACCCTTCCCCTTCATTAACCCTCCCCCTTGTCCTGTCCCATCCTCGTTTGAAGCAGTCCACTGTTCTACTGCATACCACTTCTGCAGGTAACGCATTCCACCCAGCCACCACCCTCTGTAAAAAGTGTCTCCTCATCTCCTCCTGAACCTTCCTCGCTCCAGTCTCATATCATGGCCCCTGGTGGCCCCCTCCCTTACTTTGAACAGCCCTCTGTACCTGTCTTGTTATTCCTTTCATGTATTTAAAGGTTTCAATCATGTCCCCTGTCTCCTCTCCTCCAGTGAGTACATGTTCAACTCCTTCAACCTCCTCTCATATGATAAGTCCCCAAGACCCTTGATCATCTTTGTCGCCTGCTGCACTCTCTCCAGTAACTTAATGTCCCTCTTCAGACACGGACGCCAGAACTGCACGCAGTACCCAGGTGTGGTCTAACTAATGACCTATACAGTGGCAGAATCACCTCCTCCTCCTTGAGGATATACCCTTGCAATACAACCCAGCATTTTGTTGGCCTTTGCAGCTGCCTTCCTACACTGTGCCGAGTTGTTCATTGACCCTGTGATGAGCACACCCAGATCCTTCTCCTCCTCTGTCTGGGCTAGCTGCACTCCCCTAGCTGGTAAGTCCTCCTTGGGTTCTTCATCCCAAAATGCATCACCTTGCACTTTTGGCATTAAAGCCCAGTTGCCAGGTGTCTGACCAGGTTTCAAGCTTTGCCAGATCATCCTGCAACCCTGCCATCCCCTAGGTCATCCACCACCCGCCAACCTTGGTATCATCAGCAAACAGACTGATCTTGCTCTTGATGTCCCATGATATGTCTGCAATGAATATCCCAAACAACACTGGTCCCAACACCGAGCCCTGTGGGACACCACTCATCACTGCCCTTGGGTGTGAGAGCTCCCCACCCACCACCACCCTCTGTTGCCTTCCTGCAGCCAGTTTCCTACCCATCTCACCAGCATTGCACCTGCCCCTGTGCCTACTAACTTCCTTCCCAGTCTTCCATGTGCACTGAGTCGAATGCCTTACTGAAGTCCAGATACAGGACATCCACTGCATGTCCCCGTCCCAGTTGCCTAGTTACCCAGTCATAGAACCCGACCAGGTTGGTTTGGCAGGATCGCCACGTATGAAGCCATGCTGTCTGCTGTCCTGTAGTCCTTTGGCCTCTAAGAGGGCCACCAGCCCTCCTTCAGGATAGTCTCCATTAGCTTACCCACGATGGATGTGAGGCTCACTGGTCTGTAGTTTCCGGTTCATCCTTGGGGCCACTCTTGTGGAGGGGCACCACATGTTCATCCTCCAGTCCTGAGGTACACACCCCGAATGTAGTGAGGCATTAAATAGGTCTGCACAAAGGTCCTGCAAGGACCTCTGCCAGCTCCTTCAGTACCCTGGGGTGGATGCCATCTGGGCCTGGTGCCTTGTCCACCCTCAGTGCCTTCAAACCTCTCGAACTCTGTCCTCCATGATTTCCCATCTGTCACCACTTCCCCTCGTCTGCCATTTCACCCATCTTGGGTGTCACCCCCTCTTCTCTTTAGTAAATACTGAGCAGAGGTACTCATTTAGTGCTTCCGCCTTATCATACCCTGCTTCCACCCAACCCCTCCTTCCTAATCCTTACTATGTGGTCCTTACAGCTCCTTTTCTCCCTGATGTACTTAAAGAAGTCCTTCTCCCCCTTCTTAATGCCTTGGCCAGCCTGAGTTCCGTAGATGCTTTGGCTCCCCTTACTGCCCTTGTCACCTCCTTCGATTCTGTCAAGTACTCCTCTCTGTCCTCCCCTCCTGTTTTCTTGTATTTCCTAAAGGCAGCTCTTTTCCTCCTTACCCTTTCCATGACCTCCTTGCTCAACCAGCTCGGTTTCGCTCTAGCCTTCTTGCTCTGGGCTTTGCAGCAGGTTTTGGTTGCCTCCACTATCCCCAACTTATGAGCTCCCATCTCTGGTTAGTATCCATACTAGATTGAATTCTGGCCAGGTACCCTTTTACCACTTCCCCATCCTCCCAAAGTCAGCCCTCCTGAAGTCCAGCACTCTTGTGCCAGATTCCACTCCTTCCTTGCCCATATCCAATGTGAGCCATACTGAGTGGTGGTCACTCCCTGGACAGCGGTTCCTCCACTGTAAGTTCTCTCACAAAGTCCCCATTTGCCAGCACAAGGTCAAGGGTATTCCCTAACCTGGTTGGTTCACTGACCATTTGCAGCAGGAAGCTGTCCTGGAAGGCATCCAGCAGTACCTGCTCCCTTCTGTTCCTGGTTGTTGGGGTGCTCCAGTCCACTCCTGGCATGTTGAAGTCCCCACAATCACCACACTACCCTTCTCGCAGGTCCTCCTGATCTGTCTCGCTAGTTCCCTGTCTAACTCCTCCATCTGAGATGGTGGCCTGTACACCACTCCCATTCTAAGACTCCTATTCTGGAATCCTGGATTTGCACCCAAAGTGACTCTGTACTGCCTCCTCCCTTCCTCCCTTACACACTTCCAGTCCTTCCTTCACATATAGTACCACCCCCTCCTTTCCCAGTCACCCTGTCCCTACAAATAACCTGTACCCTGGTACAGACAGGTCCCATCATTATATTGGGTGGCCCATGTTTCCGTGATAGCTGCAATGTCCACCTCTCCTCTGCCATGAGAACCTGCAACTCTGCAGTTTTCCTCCCAAGGCTCCTAGCATTAAGGGTAACCACCTTCCACCTTCCCCCCTCCCATCCTGCCCCCCTTTCCTAGCATCACCAACAGTACTTGCCATTTGTCCTTTGTCACTGTTATGGGGGTAAGCTCATATGATTTCCCAACCTGTGGTCCCTGCATATCTCTTCCCAACTGCCACCCCCACTCCTAGTTTAAACTCCAAACTTCCTCTTATATTCTTCCATCCTCTGCTTCAACACTTTCTTTCCTTCCTCACTCAAGTGTAGTCTGTCCTGCATAGAGACTACTGTCCTCCCAGGTCCCTCCCACCCCCCAACAGCCCATACCCTTTAGCACAACACCAGGTTCTTAGCCATCTGTTAAATTCATATATTCTCAGCTTTCTTGTTGTGCTTGCCTTTGGCACCGGAAGTATCTCGGAAAAGTTACTGATCTTTCTGCCCCTCACATAATTGTGCTAGTTCCTCAAACCTCCTCTGGACTATATCCACTGTCTTGTCAGCCAGGTCGTTTGTCCCAAGATGTATAATTAAATGAGGCTTGTCCCTACCCTTCTAGCATATTTCAGAACAGACTGTCCCACCTTTTCCGCTGTCATTCCTGGCAAGGCCTCCACCCAAATGCGACTATGCCTCTCCGCTTGCTACTCCACTCTAACTCCTCTTAGTATTGAGTCCCCCAGCACTAAGATTCCACCCCTCTTACTCCCTGCTTGCTTCCTTTCATCTCCCTTCCTCATTTCCAGCTCCTCTTCTTCCTCCTGCACATTATTATGCCCTTTTACCCCTGTTGCAGTTCTCCCAGCAGAACTTCCCCCCGCTCCAGTTTGGTCCACCAAGATACAACCTGTCCCTTCTGTAGAAGTCATGTTTGCCTGATAAGTTGTCCCAGTGCCTAATAAACTGATCGTTTTGCTCACTACATCATGTTCACCATGTTCGTAGCCAGTAGTTAATGTTTATTTTTTTTTAATTTTATTTATTAAAGTCTAGGAATTACAACTAATATTACAAATACTTTGTTGTTTGTTACAAATAGCCCTTTGAACTGGTCCATGCAAGATGTTGTCTGCCATGTCAACTAGATTTAAACTCCCTGCCCCTGAAAAGTTACTAATCATGTTTTCTTTATCTGGTTTGCAGATGTATCTGTTAGTAAACTTGATAATTGAATCTCCCATCACTATGGTTTGTCTGGGGCCTTGTTCAGACTGTTGGTTAATTTCATTCATAGTTAAACTTGGGTTGGTCAATTCAGCATCAGCATTGCTCTGGTCCTGATGTACTTCTTAATTTAGAAGAGAATATTTATTTGAGAGTGGAATATCACCTTGAAGAGATAAAATTGGGTCGGACACAGCAGCAGCGCTACTGTGGTCCTGATGCATTATTTCACCGAGAAGAGGATATCTGTTTGAAACTGGAGAGTCACTTAGGATACCCATTCTATATTTCCTGATTCTTCTAAGTGACTTGGGTGATGCCCAGGTATTTTGTCTGTTGTTATAAAAATGTGTGGCCCCACTATCACTTGTCCCTAGATCACACTGTCTATATTTAGGGTCTTCAAAACTAAGAGCTGTATCTCCAATATGTGTATTCTTTTTTACTGGTTTACCACAAGGCACCAGCCATTCTCCTTCATGACTAATCACTAACTTGTTTTCTTTTACTGCTCAAGTGTTGGAGGTCTGGGCTAGTATTGTTTGAACTAAATTGATTGTTGTGATTTATGGCCTTAATTCTATTAGCCATTATTTCCCAACTTTTCTCTAAAACCTCCAATTTATTGTGGAATAAATTAAGTTCATCCTGCATCATTTTGTTCATTTTACATTCATCACAAACAAATTTCCCCTTGATAAGCTGGATTGCCGTTACTTTATACATTTGGCTGTTGATGCATTTGAACCCTATCTCACCGTCAAGTGTGATTATTGTGTCAGTCATTTTGTGTGTGTGTGACTGTATGACTCCCACAGGCAGGAGATATAAGAGATTTGTTTGATACCAATTCTCCTAAGAATTAAAGCAGACCACAACAGCCTCCTAGAAATCTAGTTGAAGGCACCTAGTTTATTGCTACCTAATCAAATCTGCTGATACTAAATTACCTGTAACACTTGACCTATGTGGCATATTTCCAGGTCGATGCCTTAATCTGATTCAAATAACACAGTGCAGATGAATTTCACATTCACCACAGGTATATTCCTGACCAAGTAATAATAAATTAGAGTGGAACTATAAGTTACTTGTTTAATTATATTGGAGAGTGTACCAGGACTCTAATAACTTCGTCCCAGAGTTACAAGTAGTACTCACCATAATTTTTGTTTTACTGTTTTGCCCATTGAAAGGTGTAGAACTCCTAGCCTGCAAACCTGCTGGTCCCACCAGACATGCCTAAAATGCACAAATGTGTCTGTATCTGCATGTATCTGCATGTGTGGCCCTGTGCATTCAGTCCCGCTCATCCTCACCAAGCTCACAGCGGGTCTCAGTTTTATATCCTGCAACCCTGAAGTGGCTCAACCATATCATGGACCAGGACAGAGCTCATTAACTAAGTGCTTTAATTTAAAAACCTTAAAAGGGGTCTTGGCAGTCCAATCACCTAAAGGTTTTTTTTTTTTTACTTCTGAATTAAAACAATAAAAGGGGAACTATAGATTCCCAATTCATAGTGCTGTTGTCTAGCAAAAGTCAATCTCCGACCTCCAGAGTGTGGTTTGTGCTAGCCAAAATAAAGTGCAAATACACAGCTCCTGTGACAGGGATAACACAGTGTTCTGTGGCCAAACAGCTATGCCACAGAAAACAGCCCACACCCTTAAGCACTTGCCCTCTCACAGTGGGTCTCAGCTTTATATCATGCAACCCAGAAGTAGCTCAACTGGGTCATGGACAGGTACAGTAATCATTAATAATAAAACTAAGTGGTTTAATTTAAAAACCTTAAAACTCTTCTTAAAAGAGGTCCTGGCAGTCCCAATCATCTAAAGTTTTTTTTTTTACTGCTGAATTCAAACAATGAAAGGGGAACTATAGTTCCTAGGCTCCTAGTGCTGTTGCCTAGCAACAGTCAATCTCTGACCTCAATAGTGTGGTTTGTGTTAGCCAAATAAAGTGCAAATGCACAGCTCCTGAGACAGGGATAACACATTGTTCTGTGGCCAAACAGCTATGCAGCAGAAAACAGCTCATATCCTTTAATGCCAGAGGCTCAATTACCAGAACGAGGAGTTATGGGGAGAAGGGGCAGCCATGTCAAGTGCCCTGCTGTAGGGCAAAGAGTTTAGAGAGGACAGAATTGGTCAGAACTCTGGTAGATGGCTATGTGTATAAAGTCTGGACCCCCCCCTCCAAAGCAGGAGCCAAAACCCATTTTGGACAAGATGGCATGAAAGTACCCTCACGCCACTGAATCAAAAGTTTTCTTTTTTTTAAAATACATTTTGTGGGTTTTTAAGGTTTTTCTCCCAACCCATTCCCACATGTCCCTGATGCAATGCATTTGTGTGGAGGCATGCATACACATTCCTTATGGGATGCCCCTCCCTTCCAGTCATGCCATTAACCAACTGTGTCAGCCACTGAACTTCCATCCAATGGTGACAGAACTATGGGCAGGCAACCCACCCATCCCAGGAGAAGAGAGCCAACACTAGATCCTGTTCTCACCCTCTCTTCCCATGCCAGCATCCCAAACCTGGGACACCAGCATAGTGCAAGGTAAGGTGGCCAGTGCCTGAACCCTCAGTGCTATCAGGCTGGCTCAAAAGTCTTTTCAAAGTCAATGACCATGGCTACTGCTGGAGAGGTGGTATTTGTGGCTAGGGAAATCAGGGAAAGTAGTGCACTATGGAGATCCAAACTAAGGCATCCCTTCCCAAACCCATCCTGTGAAGGGTGGGTTTGCTGGGAGAGGAGAAACTCCAGTCTCATGGCCAATGCCTTGGCTAAGACTTTAATGTCTATGTTATTTTATGATAAAGGCCTGTAGCTTCCCAGTAGGGTGAGATCTTTCCTATCTTCAGGGAGGACCATGATCAAGGCTGCTGTCATAGTAGCAGGTTGAAGGTGACAGACAAGTGCTTCCTGAAAGACTGATTGTGGCACCAGGGAGACTGTGTCTGGGATAAGCTTATGCAAGTTTATAGGAAAGCCATCAGTGCATGGGCTTTATGTGGGGACAGGGTGCCTATGGCTACCTTAACCTATGTAATAGAGAAAAGAGCCTCTAAGGTTGACCTCTGAGTGTTAGTCAGTGTTGGGATGGGCAAACCTCCAGGAAAGTCTTCAGTTTGTCCTCATTCAGAGGATGCTGAGAGGAATAAATCTGTGAGTAGAAGGAGTGAATGATCCTGTGCAAATGTGAAAAGTCCCACTTGGAAAAGAAATATATTTTGAATATATGTTGTAAAATATATTTGAAATAATTTTTGAATTTCATCCATAAATAGATATTCATAGTAGTTTCCATATATATGCATTATATCTAAAATTGGCTGGTTTTGTAATATTTGAGATATATCTGATGCGTATATTTCAGATATATCTCAGATACTATTTTTGTATATTTTACAGAAATATCTTGTTAATATTCTGTGAACTTGTATTCTCCCATATGGAAAATAATTATATTTCAGATATACTTATAAAAGTGTATTTATTTGCAGAATATATGTGACAGATATATATCAGATATATCATAAATATATTTCCATGATATCTTTATTATAGGTTCATGGTATATATTTTATATATCTGTGTATATATTTTGAATATTTAATAGATATACTTTTTATATAGTTGACATATTTCTAAAATACATATTTTCTTAAATATATGCACTGTAAAAAATATCTTAAAATACCCAAACATTATATTAATCTTGATGGACAAAGAACCTCTACGTGCAAGCACTGAGGCAATGGTTACCCCAAAGGGCATTTGGCTGGGAAGCCAAGTTTCAAAGAAATACAAAATCACACATGCCCCCACAATGCAAAGTATCATGGGCTGCATATGCAAATCACCACAGAATATTATTCTGGTTCAACTTTAAGCAGAAATGCATTGTGCCAAAAGGCCTTTCACACAGTTTGCAAAGGGTGCCAACAGAAGACATATTAATCTTGATATTGCATATCCACAACTGCGCATTTGGATTTCCTCTTATTAGCAACTACATTATTTTTTTTTTACTTATTTATTAGATCATTGGTTTACAGACCTTTGAGTCAAAGACTCATTTACAAAGGCACCTCGTCAAGACAGCAATACCTCACAGCAAACAAACAGTACAGTACATAATGCTTAGATTAAAAAAAAACTGTGTTACAGGAATTCACTGGTGTTACAAGCTTGGTAATAGGTAGATTACAGTAGTCATAATATAGGTACACGAGTACCACATCAGGTGTATTGATAGATAACTACAGTATAAAATACTTATTGAATAATGCAACATTACTACAAATTTACAGATTACACATTTATATTTACACATATAACTTACCTATTAATCTCATAATTTTGTAAGACTCAAATTGGTATTTATACTACCCCTGTGTGGTTCCTTTTTATGTTGGGGTGAGTTGCAACATGTACTTATTTTTGCTCTTTACCTTTCCCTTTGGTTTGTAAGCTAATGCTGTCAATTCAAAACTATTTTAAAAATAGAAATGGCCATGCTTTTGGTTGATAAAGTTGTACTTTTGAAATAAGCAAATTAGTTATGCTAATCTGTAAAGAGTACTGTAGCATTTGCAAAAATAGATTTGCTATATATACAAAAATAGATATATATACAAAAACATATTCAGCATATATTCTACACATACATATCTTGCAAGCAAACAAGATTCATATGTTATTGACAGCAGAAGCTCCAGAGGGGACTTCTTGGACTTTCCATCACAAAATTTATTTGTACAATAAAAGAATAATTGTTAAACTAAAGTCAGAAGTAGAAATAGTGAGAAACAGTCCTTCTCACAGTACAAATATTTTGCACTGTTCTTGAATAAGCACAAGAACAGCACAAAATACCAGTCATATGGAGAGGTCTGACTTTTACTAGATGTATTGTTATGTTTGGCTTTGGTTTTACATTTAATTTCTTTATGTATAAATAGTGCATTCAACATATATTTACAGAATGTAGCCTGTTTATATTTTAAATGAGGTGCTGTTTTTCGGATGAGACGTTAAACCAAGGACTCATCTGTCTGTTCTGGTGGTAGTTTAGGTGGATGTTAAAGATTCCATGACATGAAAAGAGTAGGGGACATTTTTATTTGTTATAACATCAAAACATAAAATAAATTCAAGTAGTGTTTACATATACAAACAGTAAAGAAATTGTAAGATACAAAGAAATCAAAAATAAGCATTATCTTCATACATTTTCAAGTTAAAGTATAAACATGCCTTCACATATAAATTTATGGAAGAAAATCATAATTACCCTTTTGTGCTTTCCCTTTTTACTCTTCATATTCTGTTAACATGACTCAAACATAACCTTAACCTCCCCTGAGTATCAAACATTACCTATTTTTTGTACCCTCTTTTAATTATTACTTAAATATAATGAACATTGAAAATCCTTTCCACCATTTATAAACTTTCAGTGATGTATGAACCTCATTATTGGAAATATACACTTTCCCAATTGCTTACTGTATTAAAGTACTAACAGTCTCATACAGCATCATCTTTTGGTATAGAACCCACTGGCACCTAGCGTGCCATAGATAGTATTTTAAACAGCAACTAAAAACAATCAGCATTTTGTGATGATACTACATTCCACAGAGTCAAAACTGACCCATTATTAGGTTGTCATAGGAAAGTCTTTTCAACCACCCCAAATTCCACTTATCTGCTAGAAATTCCCAGAGGGATTTGCATATAAACAGTGAAAAAGAAAGTGTTCCATTGTTTCCTCTTGATTTATGCAAGCGAGATATGGGCAATCTCTTTCTTCTTTTGCCTTATGTTTAGAGTTCCTCCTTATGTTTAGCCTTCCATATACAGACAGCCATAAGAATTCCCACATCTGAGTAGGGTTTCTATTTTTTTTGTTCAATTGTTTAAGTACACTTGTGATTTGAGTGGTAGGGCAGTTTTTAAAACTAGGCACCCCCAGATAAATAGAAGCCATTACTGTCTGGTATAACTGGAGCCTCGTTCCTTGTGTTATTTGCTGCTTAGATAGTCCCCATTTATATAATTTCTGGGCTGCAGGTCTAAATTACTCGGGTATGTGTAAATATGTAGATACCCTTGGTGGGACAATTGTCCATGCTGAGAGAAATCTGGTAAGATTTAATTCCATCCATCTATACTGTAAAGAGTTTGAAGGGTTTAGGCCACATTTAATAGCTTGAGAAAAAAACAAATTGTGGAAAAATACTGCTGGGTCTATCATACCCAATCCACCGTTTTCATTCCTTAAATAGGTATACTGCCTTTTTATTGGGTTGAGCCTACTGCCCCAGAGCATCTGAAAGAAGAGACTGTATAATCTGGTTTCTAGTTTAACAGGAGAGGGGAAATCATGGCCACGTATAATATTGTGAGAATGATACATTGCTTGATTATTTGTATCCTTTTAAGTTTTAAGATTTTCCCCTGCTTCCACCTTTGGACTTTGTTATTTACATTCTGTAGAGTGGTTTTCCTAATTTTTCAGTGGCAAGTTTTGGGACAGAAAGGTTATGCCCAATATTTTAGAGGCTCTGAGGAGATGTTTATCCCTTCAAGTTTTATTGGATTATGGTGGCCCGAGCCTATAAACAGACCTTTACATTTTTAACAATAATAATAATAATAAATGTATTTATAAAGCGCCTTTCAACATACTAAGGTGCTGAACACGTTAAAACCATAACATCAAGTGTAAATCAGTAATACATATATATAAAAATCATATCATAATAACATCAAATATTAAAATCAGCTAATAAAATATAAAATAAGATCTCAGCACAATAAAATTAACTTAACCATCCAAGAAGGCCATTTGCCACAGATGAGTCTTCAAATTATTCTTGAATTCCTCCACGGATGTGCACTCCCATAACCGGTGTGGTAGAGAATTCCAAAGAGTGGGTGCAGCATAAGAAAATGCTCTGCTGCCAGAAGATTTTAAACTCACTCTTGGAATCTCTAACAACCCCTCATCAGCTGAGCAGAGTGATCGGCTGGGGTAGTAAGGCACCAGGAGTTCTTTCAGATAGGCCGGACCCTGATCATGAAGGGCTTGAAAAGTCAATAAAATGACTTTAAGGGTGATCCACCAAATTATAGGAAGCCAGTGCAGTTTGCGCAGCACTGGGGTAATATGACAGGACCTACTTGTCCCAGTCAAAACCCTGGCTGCAGCGTTCTGCACCAGCTGTAGGCGATGGATTTCAACCCCAGAAAGCCCAAAGTATAGGGAGTTGCAGTAGTCCAAATGCAAGGACACAAAGGCGTGGACCAACGTTGGCAAAGAGTCAGATGGAACAAGATGCCTAAGCCTGGTGATATTCCTAAGATGGTAGAAGGAAATCCTGACAATGGCTGACACTTAAGACTGTAAGGTAAGCCTGTCATCAAGGACAATCCCAAGGCTACACACCCATTCAGAGATCGAAAGTGACATGCCGCCAAGAAAAATTCCAGAGGGCGTTCCACCACACAACCTCTCTATCTGACCACCCGGGTCCACAACCAGAACCTCTGTCTTCTCTGAGTTCAACTTTAACCAACTAGAATCCATCCAACCCTGGATTTCTTCCAGACAGTTGTTAAACATCATGAGAGCTCCAATCTGGTCGGGTGCAAAAGACAGGTATAGCTGGGTATCATCTGCATAGCAGTGAAACCTCAGCCCATACGTGTTATAATGTCTCAGAAGGGCAGCATATACACTGCAAATAACATGGGTGATAGCACGGAACCCTGAGGCACCCCACACAACAAATGAGTTGGGCCAGAGGAAAAAACTCCTGATATAACTCTTTGTGATCTACCAGTGAGAAATGAGGTCAACCATTGTAAAACAGTTCCCAACATTCCACAAATTTGCCTCAGGCGTGCTATCAACACCAGGTGATCCACAGTGTCAAAAGCTGATGAGAGATCAAGGAGAACCAGAATGGAATGTCTCTTCTGATCTCTCACCCTCAGAAGATTAAGCATCCGAACCAGCGCAGTCTCGGTGCTATGTCTTTTACGAAAACTGGATTGGAAGGATTCGTAGATATTATGGATGGTTAAATGGTCTTCCAATTGGGCTGCCACTTCCTTCTCAATAACCTTCCCAATAAAGGGAAGGTTAGAGATAGGGTTGTAGTTTGAGAAACAGTCTGGGTCCAAGGAAGCTTTCTTCAAGAAAGGTGTCACCACCGCCTCTTTCAGGGAGCTAGGAAACTCACCTGACTCCAGGGAGCACCAGACTATTTGCACCAGGACTGGACCGATGATATCAGTACAACCCAAAATTAGGGGAGTTGGTCCAGGATCCAAACTACAGCTTGTGGGACGCACACTATGGATGATCCTCATAATATCCACGAACTCAGGTCGACCAAAGGAACTCTAAGAGAATTGGGGTACTGTGAACTCACATTGTTCCACGACATCACCCTTAGAGATTGCCGGGCACAAGTCTGCCTTGATGTCGGCCACTTTAGTTGCAAAGTATCGAGCGAGCTCCTCGCACTCTAATTGCAAAAAGGCTTTTTGAACTTGCAGACAGGCTGGGTTGCACAGTCTGTGTACAGTCCGAAACAGCTGACCCGGTCCATTCCGAGCAACTGCAATCTCCCTGGACAGGAATTCTGCCTTCTTATGGGTGATTGCAGATTGTTAAATAGAATAATGTTCCATCAATCTAAGGCAGTCGACATCAAGGGTGGACTTGCGTCAACATTGCTCTAACCTTCGCCCCTGTCTCTGCATCTCCCTGAATGTCCCATTGAACCAAGGGGACCTGGGATGAAGGGATAAGTGGCACTCACGAACAGAAGCAATAAGATCCAGGACCACCGTAATGGCCACATTATACGCTGACACCAGCGTCTCTGGATTACTGCTCGCCAACATGGGGGATGATAGGTCAAGGATTGCCGCAAGGCCTTGTGAAGTAATATTCCATAATTGGCGGTGCTTAGTCTAGAATTTGACACATAAGCACATATTTTCATATATTCTATAAATTTCCCTAGTTGAAGGTTATTAGAGGGAAAAAAGGCAGATAGCATCTGCTCATGCCTGCAAATACATATCCATATCCATCTGGGTCCCTGAAATTCCATCCCATAGTGGGTGGTCTGTTAAATTCCTACGGAGGGGGGCTAATGTGCAAATATATAAAAGTGGACTGAACGGGCAGCCTTGTCTGACCCCTGTCTTAATTTGAAACCCCTCAGTGACAAGGTGATTAATTATTGGATGGACCACTACTGAGGTGTATAATAGTTGCACCCATTTGATAACTTCCTGGGGTACCCTGTATGTTTCCAACGTGAGGAAAAAAAAGGGGTGGTAAACCCTATCAAAAGCCCTGTACTGGTTAACTGAAATTATGCTCCCTCCCTTACCCTGAAGGGGTGTATGATCAATTATTTCTCTAATTATCATTAGTGCATGTTGTATTTTCCTGTTGGGTAACCCACAGAATTGGAGGGGGGACAGCAGTGTACCTGCATAGTTTCTTAATCTTTTTTTTTTTTAAACCATACTTATTGGTTTTATTCTTAGACATTTAAAATGTACACTGACATACATACAAATATACCAGGAAACACTCCTGGTCCCCGGCCTAAAACAGGCCGCGGATACTATATACGATCTCAGCTACCTTAAAATAACATTGCCTTTAATAGGCCAACTAAGCCATGTCTAACCCCCCCTAGTATGGTAGGCATTTAATTAGATCCCATACATAGTGTCTAATAGCTCATTGCCCACCTGTCAATACAGTAATATTGTGTGAATCCCTTGCACTCAGGTCAGACTAACAGCCGTAGATGTGTCCCTAGAAAAGAGAGAGTCCCCCCAACCCTACTTACATCGCAGGTCTTTATGTTTCTACATAATAATGCAACAGAGTTATTACCCAACTACTTAACAGCTACACAAGAAAAGGAAAGAACTTAGCTATTAAGCAAACTATCAGTCTATTGTTCCTCCACTAATCTAACCCCAACAGACAGGTCTTCATTCCAGGCCTCTGTTAGCTGTATAGAATAGACAGCTTCCAAAGACTGCCACCTTTTTTTATATAATCCCTTCTTATCCTGATTTAACATATGCCTTCGTATCCTTCCCAGTTTTCTCATGAGATCTCCTACCCACTAATCATAAGTGTAGATAAGGCTATCATTCCAGTGCTTTAAGACAAAGGATTTGACCAGAGCCGTAATTAGGGAGATATGGTATTTAGATATATTCCCTGAAACCTAGTACAGGTCCCCAAGTATACAAATCTCAGGTAATATAAGCTCTGAATAATCTAAAATGGTGTCCATATTCTGCTTAATTTTAAGCCAAAGCGACCAAATCTTAGCGTAATACCACATCACATGTAATATATCCCCCTGTTTCTCATTACACCTAAAGCATAGGTCTGTCTGTATGAGGTTCCGTGCACATAGCTTTGCTGGAGTATAGTATATATTAGAAGAAATGAACAATTGCATATTCTTAAGTTTAGGTATAGTTATATATTTGCAACTATTCCACACATCTTTTCAATTAGGCCTTAGGGGAAACATAGCTTTATCCCAATATGGAATGTGGGTTGGGGAGCTTGAATCCCAAAAATTTAAGAGCACCCTATACATTTGAGAAATAGATTTATTAACAAAATTCACCCCATTTAGTTCTCCCTAGTTAAAGCTTTTCTTTTGAGTGTCCACCATCCCCTTCTCACCTTGCGTAACAAGTTGATTATCTGTATCCTTTTAAAAAAGGGTAACCCCTCACTTTGAGGTGGGAGAGTAACCTTATCCCCCTTTATAAAGTCAAGCAACTTTGATTCCCTCTAACTGTCTAGCCCATTGTTTTATAATAATTTGGCCCCCTAACCAGAAATTTGGATTACTCAATATCGATTGTTCCCATGCCATCTCTTGTCCCCTCCTTTGTGCAGGCGTTAAAAAAAACAGCATGCATTTACTGTTTTTGCAATCGGAGTCAGTTTTACTTTTGTGGGTGCCTTGCTCGGGTGAGAAAAAAGCAATGCATCTGGGGAAAGCCCCATTTCCCTTCGAATCCTTCTCTCCATACAAAGCCAGATTGGCACATAGACCTTCCCTTCCCTTGTCCATTCCACCTCCCCATTATACCTAACTGTCCTGCCACATAGTATAATTGAAGATCCGCCATCTTAAAGCCCCCCACTTTCTGTGGCAAATGCACGACCGTATGTTTCTTCCTTGCTGGCTTTGAACTCCATAGGAAGGCCAATAACAACTTTCTGATTTTTATAAACCAGGACTGAGGGAAGAGATACGGAGCCAGGTGAATCAGGTACAATAGCCTTAGCGGCAGATTCATTTTGACCATTCCTAATCTAGCTGTAAAATTTAATGGAAGTTTATTCCATCTAAGAATATCCCCCCCCAATTATAGTTAGTAGTTTTTCCATGTTAACCTCTGCTCCCACCTTAATATTAGCAGTAATCCAGATACCCAGATACTTGATTGCTTGAGGGGCCCAATGTATCTGTAGGAGTTCAAAATCCACCCTAAAAGTATGAGGTGTAAGGGGTAATATTTCTGTTTGGCTTAAATTCAATTTATAGTCGATACCACAGAGTATCTTTGTATAATTTCCAACGCTTGTTTAAAGCTCTCAGCTGGATCCAGGAAATGCAAAAGTATGTCGTCCGCAAACACAGACAGTTTGAGCTCCTCCCCCCAGATTTGGATTCCCCAGATTTTAGGCTCTAAATTTAGTGCCCTTAGTAGGGGTTCTAAGTAAATATTAAACAAAATAGGGGTGAGGGGACATCCCTGTCTGGTCCCATTCTCTAATTTAATTTCCTGGGAGAGATATTCATTACATAGCACCTGAGCTGTGGGGGTTGCGTATACATTTTTTATACCCCTGAGAAGGCCTTCAGGGAATCCCATTCTCTCCATGGTGGCAAAAAGAAAGGAATGAGAGACCCAGTGGAAGGCTTTCTCTGCCTCTAAGGATATCAGTGCCATAGATATTGGAGAATCCACCGCATAGTTAAGGATATGATGTATTTTCCTTAATGCATCCTGAGCCCCCTACCCGGTATAAATCCTACCTGCTCTTGACTAATTAAAGTTGGTGGCGACTTTCAGAATTCTGTTAGCCAACATCCTTGTCAGGATTATGATATCCTGATTCATCAGTGCAATCGGTCAGTAATTCTCCGGGAACTCTTTTGCTTTATCCGGTTTTGGGATAAGCGTAATATATGCTTGGTAAAGTGGGGTGTGACATACCCCTTCTTGCATTATCCTAGTGAACAAGTCTTTGAGGAGAGGGAGTATTGTTCAAATATGTGTTTTATAAAACTTTGCTGTGAGGCTGTCAGGCCCCGGAGTTTTACCATTCAGCAGTGACTTTACTACATTTAAAATTTCCCCCTCACTAATTGGAGCTGGCAGGTTTTGAGCCTGTTCCAGAGTTAGAGCTGGGAGAGGAATATTCCTCAAAAAATCTTGTATTTCCTCCCTACTAACAGTCCTCCCCCCTTGATAAATCCCCTTATTATAAACCGTGAAGGCCTCAGCCAATTCTTGGGGGTCAGTTATAGGTTCCCCTTCTACTTTATTAAATTTATTGTTCATGCTGCTTCCCATTCTTTCACTCTAGCCGCTAGAAGGTGGCCAGGCACATCACCCTGCATTAAGTACTTGGCTTGAATTTTCTCCAACCAAAAATCCACCTTGGTATAAATCAGGTCTGTCATCTCC
This sequence comes from Neoceratodus forsteri, assembly GCA_016271365.2. Classification (NCBI taxonomy): domain Eukaryota; kingdom Metazoa; phylum Chordata; order Ceratodontiformes; family Ceratodontidae; genus Neoceratodus; species Neoceratodus forsteri. The sequence goes on from CM057449.1 coordinate 94,922,632, forward strand.
TCCCTCAGTTCTTTAAGCTCAGCATCCATCTCTGCAGATGACCCTTCTAAGGGCTCCAGGGATTCTATAGCCCCTAGAATAAACTCCTCTCAAGCTTGCCTAAGTTTGTTTCTTCTTGCTGCATATCTTGAGCTATCCCTGAGTAAAGAACTTTGCAGGTTGGCCAGGCTATTTGCTGGTCCTGCAGTGTCGGTAGCTGAGTGCTAATAATCTCATTAAGACTTTCCTATAATTTTCCATATAATGTAGTATCAGACAATAATGATTCATCCAATCTCCACTTATATGGTTTAGTAGGAACAGCTTTTAGTTCCCATGTCATCTGTATCAGAGAATGATCAGATAAAATTCTACTATGAGTAGCCATCTCCTTAATACCCAACAATGCTTCCTGGTTGACCAGGAAAAAATCAGTCCTGGAATGCATCTTATGGGCCCCTGAAAAAAAGGTCATGAGCTTTGGTCCCTTGCCATGTAACCAGACAGGGTCCACCAATTCAGTAGCCTCCAGAAAGTGTCCCATTGCTTCCTGTGCTCTAGACAGGGGCTTCTTAGATGGTGGATTCCTATCTTCCCAGTTGTTTAAACACAAGTTCCGATCCCCTGCTAATATAATCAGGTGTGCTGGCAGCCCAGCTACTTCCACCTCCAGTGATGCAAAAAATTCTGGGTTAGGTGGGATTGGACCATAAACAGAGACAATTGACAATTCTGACCCCAAAATAGTTCCCGAGAGAAATATTCCCCTGTTGTCCCCTTTTATTACTACCTTTTTTACCACATATGGGCATGTCTTCCCCACTAATATAGCCACTCCTCCTGAAGCTGTTGTGTTCCCTACTCCAATCACTTGACCCACCAACATTCTTTTTAACAGATCCAGTTCCTTAGATAAAAGATGAGTCTCCTACAGAGACACAATTAGTGCCCCCAGTCGTTGAATGTGTCTCAGAACCTCCATTCTTTTTCTCTTACCCCTAAGGCCTTTTACATTCCAAGAAATAATTTTAATTTCTGACATTATACATATACACTTCCCTATTTCATTACCTCTCTATGATCTGCAAATATCTTGTTTCCTATTGGTGGACTCTTTCTCTTTTCTTTTACCCCTTCTTCCCCTCTTTCCCCTTTCCCCGATCCTGTGATCATCCTCCTAAAACACTGATGATCCATGATTGAGCCAGTTCCTGAGTGCGCCCCAGACCCCTCTTCAAATTATACCAGGAATCCCCAGGAAAACAAAAAGAAAAATGCCCCTCTTTTCCACTCTCTGTTATACCCGCTCAGTCTTACTTCTCCCCATTCTGCTTCTCCTAGCCCCAATTAACTAGAGGGAGATACATTTCTAATACTGGTGAACTCCAGTTTAAATCCATATCTTGGTCTACCTGGTGATCCCTCACCATGTCCAAATACCCACTGGGGAGGCTGCTGTTATAACCCACTTTGCTAGCAATAATCCATTTTACCCCTATGTCAGCCCTTCTCTCCCCCATGTATTAGCCCTCTCCCTTGCTGAATGTTTTTCTGTTCCCTGCACTACCAAGGTAGCCATCTCATGCAGTCACTCCCAACAGTTTCTCCAGAGAGAGCTTCCACTTCCTTTGCCCCCCCACCACTAATTGGGATGCAATGGCTCATCTACTATACGAGAGCCCCACCTTGCCCAACAAGTAATTACCCCTCCTAGAGTTCCTTTCCCTAGCTTACATTTTCCACCTTCATTTTTGAAATGACCCGGTTTAACGACAATCAAAATCACATCTGCCCTCTAGTGGCTGCATCGTCTTATCACCTCGTTGCAACTTCTATAAGCCCTGGAAAGGGAAGCCTCCCGTACATTTGACCAACCAAAATCCTATCCCCATTGCCTCCCTGTAAATCTCTGTACCTCTGTCCCCCCTTTTCCAGAGCTGTCTTAACTCCCCAAAAAATAATCGAACACTTATTTGCTATAACCACCCTTAATATTTACAATCAATGCATAACATTCCCACATGCCCTATATTTTGTCCAGATTAGTTTGATTTTCTCAGTATCACTACCAAGCCCATCAAGTTGGAGATTTAAATAGCATTGGGAGCTCGAATCTCAGGCCCTCCAGAGCATCCCGTGCTGTTAGATATTTTTTGTCCCCCTTTTGAAGCTTCACCACTAGAGTCGCTGGATACTGCATCCGGAACTTGATTCCTGCCAAATAAAGCTTCTTTTTAATGTCCGAATATTCTTTCCGACGATCTCTTATGGAAGGAGATTGATCCTGAAACAGCCACAAAGTCGCCCCATTCCACTGTAGATTCTTAGACTGCTTGTCTTTACTAAGGACGAATGCTTTTTCTTTATAAGTGAGAAATCTCATAATTATCACCTGCGGGTGAGCTCCCAGGGTGGGGTCTCTCTGAGTGCCCGATGCGCTCTTTCCAGATTGTATGCCTCCCCATACAGAGTCGGGCCTAACAGCTTCATTAGCAGATCTTGTATAAAGGTTACACAGTCCACCCCCTCCGTTTTTTCAGGGAGCCCAGCCATGATTAGATTATTTCTTCTGCTACGCGACTTTTGATCCTCCATATGATCCTCCAACTTTTTAACTTGTTTTCTAAGCACTACCACTTCTTGTTCTATCCCTGTAGATTTCTTCTCTTGTGATGAAACTCTGGCTTCCAAGTCTCCCATTCTTCTCGCCAACGCATTCAAAGTCGGTTTAACAGTTGAAAAGTCCGATACCAAACCCTGCAGCATTTGTCTGATCTCTAGGATATCATCTGCTTTCACTTTCTCTCCCCCTTCCACACTCTCTTCATCATCGTGATCGTCTGGCACTGGTGATAGGGGTTTCTGGAGTTTCCCTGCCGGAACCCAAGCCGACAAGGGCTCTGAAGCTCCACACTCCATCTCGGCCATTCTACTAGGCCTCGTCCGATCACCACCGATACCCGGCCAACTACCTCCTCTCTTCTTGTTTCTTTTGGTTAGAGGCAGAAAGGCTTAGGAAATTGTTCCCTCTAGGCTGGTTTACAAGGTTGAGCCTTTACTTTTAGCTTAAGGATATATTAACTTAGCGAGGGCCTGAGAGCTGCACTCAGAGCGTCCTCTCTCCTTTAGCTCATCACGTGATCCACCATAGTTTCTTAATCTTGTATTTAGGATATGAGCTAGTAGTTTATAATCTGAATTTAAAATTGTGATAGGCTTCCAATTATTTATGGAATCCCTGTCACCTGCTTTAAATAAAAAGATTAATAGTCCTTCAGTAAACCATGCCAGCATTCTGTGTAAAGCCAAGAAATAGTGAAACACAGATTCTAAACATACAGATAATTCTTTTGAGAAAGTTTTATAAAATGAATTAGGAAGCCCGTCCGAACCCAGGGGTGTTCCATTTTAGAGTTTTAATTGTCTGTTCTATTTTAAGAGCGGTGATAGGCTGAGTTATTTACATAGCCATATCTGGGTTGTTATGAATATTTGTATTTTGTAAAAAAAATATTATTGCTGCCACAGAGGGAGGATCTGAGGGAGTATGGGAGAAACATAGAAACATAGATTTTGATGGCAGATAAGGACCGCTTGGCCCACCCAGTCTGCCCATTTCCCTACCTAATGGATAAGCTGCAGATCCTAGTTAACCAGCAGCCTACTTCTTCCTACCCCCAACCCCTAGACTTGCCTTATGACTGTCCCATGCATGCTTGAATTCCACCACTGTTTTTGACTCCACAACCTCCTCTGGAAGGCCGTTCCATGCATCCACAACCCTCTCTGTGAAAAAATACTTCCTTAAATTACCTCTGAGCTGCCCCTTCTATCTTCAAATTGTGCCCCCTTGTTCTTGCACACCTCTTTTTTTGAAAGATGCTACCCTCTTGGACTTTGTTGATTCCCTTGAGGTACTTGAAAGTTTCTATCATGTCCCCCCTCTCCCTCCTTTCCTCGAGGCTATACATATTCAGCTCCTTAAGTCTCTCTTCATATGTCTTCCGGTGCAGACCCTGCACCATTTTAGTGCCCTCCTCTGGACAGCCTCCATCCTGTCTATGTCTTTGTGGAGATTGGGTCTCCAGAACTGCACGCAGTACTCCAGATGGGGTCTCAACAACTGTCTGTACAGAGGGATAATAACTTCCTGTTTCTACTGGTGATGCCTCTCTCTGCATCCCAGTATCCCCAGCCCTCCTTGCTGCCCTCTCACATTGCTTGCCCACCCCTTAGGTCATCTGATATGACCACTCCCAGGTCCTTTCCATTTTTGTTGTTGTTAGTATCTCACCCCCATTGTGTACTCTTCCCCTGGGTTTTGTTTCCCAGGTGCATTACCTTGCACTTCTTAGCATTGAATCTAAGCTGCCATACATTTGACCATTCCTCTAACCTTGCCAAGTCCCTTCTCATCCTTTCCACCCCACCTTGTGCATCAACTCTGTTGCAGATCTTTGTGTCATCTGCAAAGAGACATACTTTTCCTTCCAGTCCCTCTGCACTGTCACTTATAAAGACATTGAAGAGGACCGGTCCTAATACTGAACCTCTGTACCCCACTAGTAACCCCCCTTTCTTCAGAGTGGACTCCATTTACTATTACTCTCTGTGTCCTATTCTCCAACCAATTCTTTACCCAGGCTGTCATCTTGGGACCCACTCCCAGGCTGGCTAACTTGTATATTAATCTTTTGTGTGGGACTGTGTCAAATGCCTTGCTAAAGTCTAAGTAGCCATGTCCACACCCCCTCCCTGATCTACTACTTTGGTTACCCAGTCAAAGAAATCTATCAGATTTGTCTGGCATGACCTTCCCGCTGTGAATCCAGCCTTGGGTCCTGAGCCCCTCTGGCCTCTAGATACTCAACAATTCTTTCCTTCAGAAGTGATTCCATCATTTTCCCTACCACTGAGGTTAAACTAACAGGTCTGTAGTTTTCTGCTTCTGCCTTGCTCCCATTTTTGTGAAGGGGAATCACATCTGCCCTTCTCCAGTCCTTGGGTACCTCCCCATCCTCCCATGATTTATTAAAGAGGGTAGTCAGTGGAGTGTATAAATTCTCTGATAATTTTGTGAAGTCCTGCTGTGGAGCCTATAATGATTCCCTCTGTGCCCTTTAAGGCTGTCATAGATGTAGAATCTTTCACCTTTTTACAGGCATCAAAGAGGTCTCCATGGGGGGATTTTTTGGGTCCCATTTTGTAGTATAGCTTTTATTATATGTGCTCTATCATATTGGTACAGTTTCATATCTTCTTTTAGTTAGTTAATTTGAGCTGAGTAATTTTGTCTAGAGATATTGGAAAGGGAGTATAGATTTTGTAGCTGTTGCCTAAGTTGTAAGTATTTGAGGAACTCTGTATTCTTTGTTTTTCCCATGCTTTAAAAAACAGTGATATAAAATCCACTTTAGAATCAGCCCACCACTCTCCCCAATTAGCATACAAAAACTTTACAGAAATCCTAGCTTCTATTAACTCCTGGATCTTGGCCTTGACCTTAAGGTCAGCCAAGATGGAGGAGTTTAGTTTCCATCTGGGTCTTTTCCATGGGTTACTGAGAGCCTCATGGAAAATGCATTGCAAAAGTAGATGGTCTGAGAATTCTATCAGTTTAATTTGAAAGGAGCATTTTAGTAAATTTTTAGAGATAAATATATGGACAATGGTGGAAGTGTATTGATTTCTTTTATAAGTAATCTTGGGTTCTGATGTTTGTGTTTTACTGCAGTCATGCAAATTTGCAAAATCTACCAGTTTCTGTAATGCATTGGAATCACAATATGTTTTGTTCCCTTTTTCTTTCAAAACATTTGTTTTAGGTTTGATATCACAATTAAAATTTCCACATAGGAAGAGCACCCCACCCCGGCCCCACCAACAGGCATCAGGGTGTGTGCTGGGGTCATTGGCCCTAACTCTCACCCCATCCCATGTGTGAACAAGCTGAGGTGGTGCAGTGTAGGAGAATGGGGTAAGAGTTAGGGCCGATGACCCCAACGCACACCCCGATGCCTGTTGGAGGGGGCAGGGTGGTAAGTGCCAAGGCACATTACACACCCAATGACTAAAAAGTACATTCACAACAGCAAAGCCAGCCATCAAACAAATGTTAATCTAGTAGAACAATAGAAAACACTGCCCACAAAACGTAAACTGTGCCACACAATATCTCTGCAAAACATATATTGTCTGATACATAAATACCTCTATTAACATCTACAGGACATGCCGTCAACACCCTCCAAATTTCAAGTAAAAAGACCAAACCATGTCCAAGATATGACATGTCAAAATTTGAAATTTTTATTTGTCAGAGTGGCACAGTTCCGCACCTGTTGACATTTAACACGCACAATGACTAAGAACTACGTCCATGACACTGAGGCTAAGTATCCTATCAATTTCAAGCCACGACCACAAGCAAAACGCTTTCCGCAGAACGTAAACTGCACCATACCATATCTCCGCCAAAAAAAAATTTTCTGACATGGAAATACTGTAATTTTCATCCACAGGACATGCTGTCAACACCCTCTAAATTTCAAGAGAAAAGACCAAACCGTGTCTGAGATATAACATTTAACGTATGAGATTTTCATTTGTCAGACTGGCACAGTTCCACACCTGTTGACATTTAACACACACAACAACTGAAAACTACAGCCATGACACTAAGGCTAGGTATCCTATCAATTTCAAGCCACCACCACAAGCAAAACACTGTCTGCAACACGTAAAGTGCATCACACGATATCTCTGAAAAAGAAATGTTCTCTGACACATAAACATAATTCACATCTACAGGAAATGCTATAAACACCCTCCAAATTTCAAGTAAAAGGTCCAAACTGTTTCCGAGCTATTCAATGTTAAAGATTGGTAAAATTTCCCTGTCTATTCCATTGTAAAAAATCTGGCCATCTTGTCCTGCCCTTGTGATCAAAGATGGCGATCAAAGAATCTCACGATCAAAGAATTTGCAGGCTCGTGATCAGAGAATTTGCAGACTCACGAACAAAGAATTAAAAATCTTATAAATCAAAAAATTGATGGAATTGTGGAATACCACCACCACGGTTTGACAAAACGAAGCCCGCTGAGTAAAACTCACCCTCATTTGTCTTCCTAGGACACCCCTGGGCTGAGAAAATAGATTTTTTTTATTTGGCCATCTCGTTCCTTACTCACGATGCACGATTGCGATCAAAGAATCTCGCGATCGAAGAATTTGCAGACCCGCGATCAAAGAATTTACAGGGTCATGATCAAAGAATAAAAACTGTTCAGATTTAAAACATTAAAAGAATTGCGGTAAACCACCGCCATGGTTCGTCAGAATGAAGCCCCCTGAGTAAAACCCACCCTCATTTATCTTCCTAGCACGCCCCTAGACTGAGAAAATAGATTTTTCAATCTGGCCATCTCGTCCCTTGCTCGCATGCACAATCATAATCAAAGAATCTCGCGATCAAAGAATTTGCAGGTTCGCGATCAAAGAAATTGCTCATCACGAAACAAGAGGCGAGGATGGCTATTGATTTTTTAAATTGATTTTTGTAGCTCAGGAGTGCCCTAGAAGTTATATGAGGGTGGTTTTGCTCAGGGGCTTTGTTCGCCCATCTGAATAAAAAATGAACGTTTTCATTCTGGTAGTCTAACGCCCGATCATGATAATATAGATAATGATGTCAGAACTTCGGTAGTCTAGTGGTCTCTCATGTGTATTTTATTCATATCTCTTTATTCTTGAAATTAGTGCCCTCTATGTGTTTATTTATATTTGTTGTTTATTTCCTTGTAGTTCAGTGCCCCCATTTGCATTTATTTATATTTGTTGTTATATTCTAGTTCAGCGGTTCCTCATCATAATGAAAGATAGCATTTGTTATTCTGCAGTCTAGTGGTTTCACTATTTCACTGGCAGCAGCCCACCCAGCACCCTGCCCAGCCAGTGACTCAACAGCCCACCATTAGCCAGCTCGCTGACTGTGTAGACATTTAGCGCGATCCAAACAGGCACTCAGAAATAATTTCAGAGTACCTCTTTGAATTAGCACTCATAATACACAGTCAGCAGCTGGCCATGGAGTTGAGAGGTGGGCTGTGCCAGTCACCGGCTGGGGAAGGGTGAGATTGCTGGGTGGGCTGGCACGGCTGGCTGGGGGCCACTAGACTACCAGGAAATAGCAAATGCTTATCTGTTTCATTATGATGGGGGGGGCGCTAGGCTACCAGGGATATGAATAATAATAATAATAATTAAATGCAGATAGGGGGACCACTAGACTACCAGGGATATAAACAACAAATATAAATAAATACAAATGGGGGGCACTAGACTACCAGGGATAAAAAAAAAGAGATATGAATAAAATACACATTGGGGGGTCACTAGACTACCAGGGATACAGACATCGCTATCTATATTATCATCATTGGAAGGAGAGGGGGCCGCTAGACTACCATGGATATTGAAAATGTATGTTTTTTTATTCAGCTGGGGCAGAACGAAGCCCCTTGTGCAAACCCCACCCTCATATAATTTTCTAGGGCACCCCTTGGCTACAAAAATCTATTTAAAAATCTGGCCATCTCATCCCTCACTCATGATGCATGACTGCAATCAAAGAATCTCGCGATCAAAGATTGTGCAGGCTCACGATTAAAGATCGTTAGCAAGCTGCAGATGAAGATTTTAAAAGCTCAAAACTCTATTTTTGGACCAATTTGGATAAAACCAAAGCCATGGCTTGATAGATCGGGGTTCCCTGAGTAAAACTCATCCAAGTTTTACTTCAGAAGTGACCCAAGAGCCAAGATATTTGTGTTTTTCCGATCGAAAAACTGAAAACAAGATGACGGACCTCACGATCAAAGAATTTTAAAAATCCTTGGGGACAAAGATTCTTGAACCCCGAGGCTACAAATTCTTTGATCGCCAGGTGGGACCAGATGGCCAAAACCCCATTCTTTGTTCGCAAAACATACATATCTATTTTCCTTTTGACTTATAATGGGAAATTAAAAGTGGCATAACTTTTGAATGCCTTAATATTTTTTCACCAAACAAAAAATGGCATGTTCGGCCACCAATGCTCTTTCAAACAAGCTATCTCACAGAGTGGCATACCACACAATGGCTGTGCAGGGCCACATCAAAAATCCCAAAAGCTGCCTCCAAAAATGGATAATTTTGCATTTTCCAGCACTTTAGTAGTCAAAGACCGTAAGTCTGACTGAAACGCAATTTGGCAGATCAAGAGATCTACCATGCCCCACTGTGTGTCCTAAATTTCATGCAAATCTGTTGAACAGGTCCAAAGTTATTAATGACCAAACTTTTGACTTTAGTATGTAACTGACTGCTGAACCCTAACTATAGTGGCGCGACCGTGCCACTATAATATATATATAGATATATAGATATATATCTATATATATATATATATATATATATCTTTAGCATCCTACAAAGGAAACCAAAAAGGAAATGTATAAGTAACTCAGAATATATGTTTTGGATAGATTCAAATATACGCTTATCTGAAATGCAAAACATGTAGAAACTGCAATAATATGTATGCACAAATAAGTATTTTTGATTTTATTCAAGGACATAACATTGAAAGAACAAAACTTTAATTTTAAAATAATACAGCAAATATATATATATATATATATATATATATATATATATATATATATATATATGAGATATGTAACAGGGACCTGTGCAATACATGATTTATTTTCACAAGAGCTGTTTGACCTTGGGTAATCTCACGAGTGGCATAAGCCATGAGTGCTGTGCCCAAGGTCAAACAGCTTGAGTGAAAATAAATCATGTATTCCACAAGGTCCCTGTTACGTATTTCATTTATGTAATGGGAATTATTTAGGATTGTGTAAGGAGTTTTGTTTTAAATTGTTTATTTAATTTTTCATGTTAACATATATGGAGGACTTTTTGTAGTTTTCCCAGGGTAGCTCGACTTAGCATAGTGGGTGCTAAGCAGTTGCTATGGATGCTCCAAGTTTACATTATGGACAGTACATAATGAAAAAGTTTGATGCACAATTCTTTTGTTTTCACATTTTTAAGGGGGATTTGTGCACCAGAAAAAGTAAATAAAAACTGAATTGTCTGCCATTTTTTGCTGATTATAAAAAAAATCTAAAAGGCATCTACTGTATATATGAAACACCCCTCATTTTGTAGATAATTTTGTGCTGAACAACTTTTGTGCTCAATGTACAAATGCTATCAGTTTTCGTTTTGAAGTTATTTGTATTTATTTATCGAAAAAGTACAAAAAAAACCCCATAACTTTCTGCTGTTTTTTGCTAATTCTACAAAAACTAAAAGGTATCTATAAATGAAACACCACTTATTTTGTAGATATTTTTGTGCTGGACAACTTTTGTGCTCACAGTACCATGCTATCTTTTTTTCATTTTAAAGTTATTTGCATTTGAATATGATTAGTACTGCTACTGAGGCTGAACATTCTAAATTGGCTGATGACATAGCAACTGCATATATAAATGAGTGATGACATAGTAACTATGTACGTAAATGAGTGATGACATACTTACTCTGCACATAAATGGGTATATTTACACAGTAACTACAATACACATTATTTATGGCATGCATTTATTGTTTACACTTGTTGTATATATATATATATATATATATATATACACACACACACATACTGTATATATATATATATATATATATATATATATAGATATAGATATAGATATAGATATATCAAAGCTGTATCCCAAATATGATACATGTTGGATCAATCTGCAAATATATAGAACAAATCTCAAAATATGTCTGAAAAGTGTTAATGAATCCAGCATATATTTGAAACATATTTGGGGATACAAGCATATATTTCAGATATTAACAAATATACAGTAGATTGTTTCCATATGGGCTGATAGGAAACAATTGCTGGTGATCCACAAGAGACCAATGATAACATAGAGTATGAAATGAATGTACATATTGTTGGGCATGAGGCAGAGCCAGTTGGGCTTTTTATTTATTTATTGAAATGTTTCACCAAGAAGGCACACTGAGTGACAAGTCGCTCGTCTCCCGGTGCGACCTTAGGGTATGGGGTACATTAGGAATGAGATATTAAACATTCAAGTTATAAGTTCAACATTAACATACAGTTGTAAGGTAGATGTTACAAACAGTGTTACAACACTGTTGCACATGATAGGTAAAAACAGTGGACAATAATAAGTGTTGAGTTAATGAGTAATAAGTGCTTACATGAAAGAAAAGGGGGAAAAGAGAGGCAGTGCTGAGGTGTGTGTGGGGGGGGAGTTGTGTTCCTGGAGACCACTTTAGGATGTGAGGATCCTACACTACACTGACCAGATAGAAGGGGATAAGGAAGTGTCCCAGAAAGACCCCTTCAGGATGGTGGGGGAAGGGAGCAGATGAGCGATACAAGCCCCTTTGGAGGGTAGGAGAGGGACCCATGGAGGCCATACGGGGCCCCTTATATTATGTGAGAGATGAAAGGAGGCCAGTAAGGGGGAGCAATTTGGGGGAAGGGAAGGAGAGCTAGGAATTTGGGTGGGTGTGCACAGGATAAAATGAAGGTGACGGTAGAGAGGTAAGGTTTGTCCAGAACTTAGAGGAGAGAGTTAGGGAGGGACATAGCAGAAGCAGCTAGGAGCAAGGTAGTTATTAAGGGCAGAGCTGATGGAGTAGGCAGAGGATGAGTGCTGGATTTGAGGGGGGAAGGAATTCCAGAATTTGGGAGGCGGTGAGAGTAACTGGATTATTTGGGTGGATCTGCGGGAGACTACCAGGGTGCAAGAGTCGATTGATCTAAGGTAATGAGAGGGTGGGAGTGTTATAAAGGGGGAGGTGAGATAGGAAGTGAGCTCACTCAACCAATGTTTGGAGGTGAATTTAACACAGTGGGAGAGCTGCCTATTTGCAAGAGAAGGGAAGGATAGTGCATGATAAAGATCACAGTGGTGGGTGCAATGGGGGCATCCAAGGCAAAGCGGCAGAATGAACTGAAGAGGGTGTCCAGTCTGGCCAGGGAGGACTTAGGGGCAGCATCATAGACCATGTCACAGTAGTCAAAAATGGGCAGTATCATCTTCTGGACAAGTTCACGCCTAGCAGTAGGAGGGATGCAACTACGGTTCCTGAACAGGGCACCAAGCATACTTCTCAACCTTTTGTCCCCCAAATGTGGAACATTGCCTCTCAAAATGTGGAACAAATTAGCAAAATGTGGAACACTTAATCAAATCTTTACCTAGGAGGCTTAGAACACTGTTAAAAGGTTTGCATTTATGTTCAGTAAGTCTGTTATTACTTGAATACTATATTTTTTGCATCATTTACTAAAGATTTTTGCTTTACAATGTTAATACTGAATGTGGAACAAGTCCTCACAATGTGGAATAGGGAGCTTTTGTGAAGTAAAATGAGGAATGTTCCTCATAATGTGGTACAGTTGAGAGGTATGGCACCAAGCTTGGGGTGCAGTCTTTTCTGGATGGTGTCAATATGTCCAGAAAAGTTTAGATGTTGGTCCAACCAAACACCTAAGTACCTGAAGGAGGATGTGTCCTCAATTAAAGTCCCATCAAGGCTGTGAAAAATGGGTAGGGAGGGAAGCCTAGAGAGTCTCTGCCTTGTGCCAAAGGTCATGGAGACTGTCTTCTTAGCATTGAGGAAAAGCTGATGGTTAGCAAACCAGAGTTGAACCTTGTTAAAGTCTTGCTGTAAGCTGGTTGTAACCTCATCAGGACAGAAGCCAGATGCATACAAGACTGTATCATTGGCATATAAAAGTATAGCAGAGGATGGGGAGCAAACAGAGGGAAGGTAATTTAAGAAGATGGAGAATGCCGGCCTGGTGGCATAGAGAGTTGAGGCACTGGATGCCACACCTCATGCCATGCCATTGACCCGAGTTCAGGAACAGACTCGGGTTGCTATAGGCCGGCAGGGGAGGATGAGGATTGAGCATCCATTGGACTGCTATCCTCTCCTGGGGTGGGTACTGGGAGCGTGTCACTCTGCAGTGGCCCCCGGTGGAGATAGGGAGCATTGTAAGAGGACATCACATATCTGTGGGACCAGAAAACTGAAAAAACTGCTCTAAGCTCAGCCGGATGATGGCTGCCAGACTGCCTGCACTTCCTCCAGACCTCCCGCGAGCCATGTCCGCCTCAGCAGCATGGGGCCAACTGTGAGTGTGCCAGCCCCCTCCTTGGTGCCTTTCCCCTTGGAAGAGAGGGACCCATCCAGTGAAGGGATATGCTGGGTTACCCTGATGGCCAGGGGTGTAGCCAGGCATTTCAGATTTGTACACCAAGCTGCCACACTGCTACCTCCTCCCCCACTGTTGTGCAAGCCTGCCCCCCCACCAATGACTCGAGTCCAAGGTTCCTGGCTCCAGTCAGATGATTCCCACACTAGACCTGCAGTCTGCACTGCTAGTGGTGTTCGGCTGCCGCTGACAAATGCCACTGACTGCACCACAAGTTCATGACCACGATTGAAATTTCTTCTCTCTCCCCCACAGGTAGGTTGACTCGCTTCACTTGACACTTCACATGAAGTGTTCATTCTTTTAGCTGGCTCTGAGTCTGTTCTTCCGTCTGCTGCTCCTCAGTTCTTCTACTGCTTCTTTTGCTCCCAGTCCAATTGAACTAATAGTATGGCTTCTAACTTTGCTGGGGCATTTAAACTTGTTGCCCCAGACTTGCCACACCCCCTACCAGGTGCTGCAGCCAAACACTATGCAGGTGGACCATGCAGACCTAATTGAGACCTTCAGCTTCAACGTCCATAGTCCACTCAGCCAGTCCCCCCCAAACAAAGCTGAAAGAGAAAAGAAAAGCTTGCAAAGCCAACAAAGGAATTTAAAAGCAATAGACTAGAGAGGGCAGAGGAATGCTGGCCAGCTTGTTTGCTACCCCCTGCTACTAAAGTTTGTATGCCATGGCTTACTTGGTGTATCAGCAGCTACACCTTTGCTGATGGCTGCCATGTGAGGTAAGGAGGCTCAGGGGGGATCAGAGGGGTGTGGGAGTCCTTGGCGGCCTGAAGGAGTGGTTGTGCCCAGAGCACGTAGGGGGAAAAACAGATACAAAAAAAAAAGAAGATGGCGAATAGGAGGGGCCCAAATACAGAGCCTTGGGGGTCTCCAGTGCCAATCGGGAGGGGAAGGGAAGTGGCATCCAAGATCTTAACTGACTGGGTTCTGCCAATAAGGTAAGCCTTAAACCAGTTTGTGGAGGAGGGAGATAGGCCAGCAGCTGGGAATGAGTCAAGGAGAAGGAAGTGAGAGACAGTGTCGAAGGCCTTGGCCAGGTCCACAAAAATGGCTGAGGTAATTTGGCCATTGTCATCTTGTTTAGGATGGAGTCTGTGAGCTATAGGTGAGAGGTGATGGTCGATTGTTTTTTCCTGAAACCGGACTGGAAAGGGGTGAAAAAGGATGGGTCAGATGGACAACCAAAAAAGAATAAACTGCTTTACCCAAGTTCCAAACTGTTCTTTTAAAGGTTGGGTATTTTTCACATGCAAGTCTTTATAATTTCAACATATTTTATTAATATGTTAGGGTTTCTACCATAATTGCCATAGATAAGGGCCTCAAAAAAGTGAATAGGCACAGGTAAATCATAATATGTATCTTGGACATATTCAGAATATACTGCACGTATTTGGTTAAAATAAAACTGCATGAACAGATTGTGCAAACTTAATTTAAAGAACTATATTTTAAACATGTATATCAAAGATGTTTTCAAATTATGATTAATCTTGAATTATTCTGTGAATATTGTAAATATATCTGAAAATATATCTGAAAACTGTGACTAATATCTGACACTTCTGTGAATATTTTGAATATATCTGAAAACTATGACTAATATCTGACATGTATTTGAGACGTATTTAAGGACACTAGGATATATTAGAGATATTAACAAAATATAGATCTTTTCCATATGGGGTTGAGGATCTGTATCTTGGAGAGGGGCCTGCCTGGTCTATGTATGCTATTTTTGTGGTTGAAAAAATAAAAGGAGCAACTTCTGAAGAAATACTTGTAAGGTTGCATTTCCTTCACAAGATGGGACTGTCGTGTGTGCACTTGGCTTTTGTGCAGTTTGTTTCAGTAATTTTGCCATAGGCACCACAGACTGTACAGCAGCTTTTTCTTGCAGACAATCCTGTTGATCTGTGGGGTAGGGACTTATTTGTGCCAGTTGAATCTCACAGGTGGTGAATGTGCCTGTCGGCATGCTGTTTTTGCAGCTGTATGACAGCAGTTTACTGGCCTTCTCACTTCCATCTTAGTACCTAAGCTTCAGGCATTGCACTGCCAGCTCAGCCTTTCGAGTGGACAAGGCATTAAGGCACACGTGAAAAGATCTGATATCACTAAATGGAGATGGGAAGAGCTGAGAAAGGGGTGAGTTTTTCAGCTCTTTTCATTAGCTGTCAGCTCAGCCTCAAGTGTTTTCTTCTCCTTCTCCTTTGCACTGTGGTGAGCAGCTGCATACCCCATAATGCAGCCTTTTAGTTAAGCTTTGAAAGCCTCTCACAGGTTTGTTTTGGTGCTATCCCTAGTGTCACGTAGCTTGAAATAGAAGTTGGCCTCTTCCCAAAGCTGGAGAGGGAATTGAGGGTTTTGCAGAAGGAGGGAGTCCTATCTCCAGGTGGCTGACATGGAGGGGTGCCCACAGTAGAGACAGTTCCATTGCTGCATAGTCAGACATGCATAGGGGGACAATGAATGAAGTGTGCACCATTTCTGAAGCTTGGGGGAGGTTAGCCAAATGTTTATATGGCTAGACAAGGAATGGAATGCTGAGAAGTATGAATAATCTAGGGTAGTAGTGGGATGTTACTGGTGCCAGATGTCTGCCAGGGAGTGCACAGACATAAGGTCCTGGACCGAAGCCAGTGCCCTGGTATAAGGTTCAGGTTTTTAATAGTTCCTCTCTAGGTAGCAATCTAGTGTGAGTTTAAAATTTCCACCCAGTAGCAAGTGGTTCTGAGGGGTTGTGAAATCCATTAATGACTGGCTGAGGAAGTTGAAAAGTGCTGGGTCTTCACGGCTCTGACTGTGAACATTAGCTGTAACTATAGGTCGTTCCAGTGTACTATGTTTGGCTAGTACTCCCCTAAAATTGGAGTCTGGGGACTGAACCTACAGAGACCAGTGGAGAGCTTTGTGGTTAAGGATGGACACCCCAGCCTTGTAAGTGGATTGGCAGTTGTGCACCTGTAAGCCCTTCCATTCCCTTCTCAGTTTCACATCTTCTTAAGGAACTTAGTGTCTTGTAATTGGGCTGCCTTGGCCTGTAGGCTTTTAAGTCTGGATAGGACACATTTCCCTTTGACAGATAAATTCAGACCCTGGACATTCCAGGTCCTAGATTGTAAGGATGCCATAGGTCATACTGGAGATTTGTAATTTTACTGTGTAGTTGTACCCTGCATAGACCCAGAGGTGTTGGGCCATAGGGAAGAGTCATGAATCACACCAGTATAAATATCTCATAACCACACAAATACCCTTCAGTATCCTGCTTTATCTGGTTGCTAGATTTCTTCCACTTATATTTTATTAAATTGTTTCTAGGTATTCTCATTGCCACGCAGATCTAGTGTTCAGTGTTCTAAAGGGGTATGCTTGATTTGCAAAGGATTCTCTAAGAGTGCTGATATGTCTTTATTTTCTGTGTTAGTGCATATTTGACTGTAACATATGGCTTGACTGTAGACAATGGAATTCTTTGTGTGCTTGGGACAAAAGTTCTTACTATGCAAGAAGCTGAATTGGTCAGTGAGCTTGCTGTTAATGGATGCCTGTATTTACATAATAACATAGAAACAAATTTGATGGCATAAAAAAGCTAACGGTTTATCCAGTCTGCCCAAGGTCCCTACCTTCATATAACCAATTTAGTGTAAATTGGGATTAGGCCCAGTGCCCTTTAGGCAGATTAACCCCCTCCAACCTCTGCCCCCACTGCCACCTCAACATCATTCACCATCTCCAACCCCTTAAAGGGACACTGGCAACCTTTTTTGCATCATATTATTTTTAGTTTATGATTACTTACCTTCTCTTATATTCACTGATGTTCTCTTTGCTGGATCTGCCTACTTTCTTAGTAGAACTGAAAATGCATGCTAATGATGTTGCTATGCATGTCCTTGTTTTGTTTCAGATTCCTGTATCTACTCTTGATGCATACTTTATGAACATTAGGAACAACCCCAATCAGCAGTATAACCAGTAATGAAGCAATAATTCCCTCTTCTCACACTGCATAATGAGCAGCTAGACTGTTCTGGGGGTGTTTCCAAGTCCAGAAATGATGAAATGTGAGTTGACCAAGGAATGCAAACAAACATGTTTTTGTGTGATAACTTTAGTATGGTGGGCAGTCTGTATTTCACTTTTTTAAAGAAAAAAGAATCATAATTAAACTACCAGCTACAGCTGCAGTTTCTACAAAATGTGAACAATACTAATGTGTTTTTTAAACTGAGGACACCTTGAGGCCAAAGGAGGTTGACAGTGCCCCTTTAAATCTGTCCCACCCTATACAGAATTGGGTCATGTTCCTATGCTGACCATCTGCCTGGGCAAGCTCTTCCACATCTCCACTATTCTGTCAGTGAAGAACTTCCTGACACCCCTGCTGAACTCCTCCTGCCTGCTTAAAAATGCCCCCTCATTGTTGAGTTCTTGCACAGACTGAACAACCCATGACAACCCACTCTGCTGATCCCTTTTTGAAACTTAAATGCTTCTATTATATTTCTGCTTCCCTACTGGATTACTTTGAATACATTTTCAGGCTTCTCAGCCACTCATACTGTGTTTTCCCATTTCCCTTTATCATCTTAGTTGTCTTCCTTTGGACTAATTCCAGGTGTCCCCTATCCCTTTTCAAGTGAGAACTCCAGAACTGTGCACAGGGATCCAGACTTGACTTCACCAAGGATCTAGAGGATCACTTCCTTTCTTTCTCCTGCTGTTATGCACCCCAGCACCCTGCTGGCCTTCCTATATGTGTTGTTGGATCAAGATGAAGAGCTGAGGTTATTGCTATTGATAACATTGAGGAGAGGTAGCAAGATGTCTGTATTGAAAATATCTATTAAGGTTGTCAGAACTCTCTGAGGCTATGGGTTCTGGTTCTAGTCTAGAACATTTGAAAAAGTTCTAGGGTTCTAATCTTTTTAGAATGTTTTAGAACTCAAACCCTATTTCTTTATTATGTGGCCAGTAGTGAAGATAATAGTGAAACACACATGAAATTGAGGACATGCTGCCAGTAATGAAGATAATAGTGAAATACACATGAAATCGAGGACATGCTACCAGTAGTGGTGATAGTGAAATACACGTGAAACTGAGGACAAAAAGAAATAAAATCTGTTCAGTGTAACTGAAGAGAGAAATTATCATCTATAACTCTGACATATGACCACAGCAAGGTTTACCTGTGGTTTCTTCAGTATGCTAAAGCCAGGAACTTACAGGTGCTGACTGCTAACAGTGCAACTCCCCATACATTAAACATTTTCCTGCTGCAGCTCTATTACAGTTTCTGAGTGAAAAACAAAACAATCAGCAGTACAGTCATGTACACAGTTATATCCTCATCATCATGAAGTATGAAAAAAATAATTGGTATTAGCTGACCTCGGCTATTCGGTATTTGATGATGTCACCTTTAAATAAGTTAATCGAAAGTTACTGTGTTTAAAAGAAACTTTGTATAACAGCTTCAATGTACTGCAGCTGCCGCATGTGGAGCTGATGCACCACAGATTATGCCATAAATGCAGTCAGTTGAGTGAGTCACATGATGCAGTCTGCCTGAGAGGACGCTCTCTCCTGTGCTTTTCAGAGTAAAATCCCAGTTTAAATCTCCTCTTTCTTGATAATCGAGTTGATTTTGTGACTCCTAAGACTATTTGTCAACAAGACAGCGAGGCAACAGTCAAACACGAACCATGGAGCTAGAAATGAAGAAAACTGGACCTCGGCATACACCACCTATAACGCTGGAGAAGGCCCCGAGAAAACAGAGGACCCTCGTCACATCATCCTGAGCTTCACCAACGTCCACTAAAATAGAGCAAGAACCGCTCACCCTGGTGGACTTCCTCACGGAATTTCATCCATTTCAGGACTAACTACGGAGCATGGCAGCAGAAATAAAATCACTATCCGCAGCTATGGAGGACATAGCGAGAAAGGTTTCAGACAACGAGGCCAGGACAGTCTCTTTAGAATGGCAGGCAAAGAAAAGAGATTCTGAGGTCGTCGTGCTGCACCAAAAGCTATCTAGGATGGAGCAGAAGTTTGAAGATTTAGAGGGGTGCAGCTGGCGAAATAATATTGTGCTTATAGGGCTCCCGGAACAAGAGGAGGGTCTGGATGCAGTCCTGTTCGCCCAGAAACTGGTATGCAAGGTGGTGGGCCTTCTTCCTATGGCTCCAATTATGTTATTGAGAGGGTGCATAGAGCCCTGCATCCCATGGCTCGACCGGAATCTCCCCCTAGACCACTGATCATGAGGTTCTTAAACTATCTTGAGAGGCAGCACTTTCTGGCAAAGGTCCGAGATATCCAGAATCTCCAGTGGGAGGGGAAAAGGTTTCGTGTGACCCAGGACCTGCCTTTAACCATCCGGCAGCACAGGCAAGCCTTTCACCCCCTTGTATCCAGGATCATAGCTGCAGGTATTCGTTTCCGCATGATTTACCCCGTGAAGCTACAAGTAATGGTCGAGGGATCCTGGTTGTCCTATGAAGATGTGGAAGCGGCAAAAGAAGGGCTCAAATTGGCCCTCCCGGATCTGTTTCAAGGTACCTGAAGGGGGGTACTCCAGAGGTGTGTTCCTAATGAGAAGAGGGACAAGATGACAGTTCAAGGATTGAATGAATCGGTGGGACTGTGCTCTCAATATGCTGTGTGAGTCTATTTTTACACTCTAGTAACGGAGGTTAA
The DNA here is from genome assembly GCA_016271365.2 of Neoceratodus forsteri. Lineage (NCBI taxonomy): Eukaryota > Metazoa > Chordata > Ceratodontiformes > Ceratodontidae > Neoceratodus > Neoceratodus forsteri. Next base: position 94,942,674 of record CM057449.1, read on the forward strand.
GTTATGGAGCTGATTTTAAGTTGGGCTCCCTGGTACAGATGAGATGGGACAGTGTTTTTGTTTGGAGCCCTGTCTGGCTGCTGATTCCCTCCTCTTCTGATGACTTTTCATTTGGATTCTCGTTTTTTTTTTTGTTCACAGAGCGAGGAAATCACTACTATGGCTAGCTTAGGAACACTGCTACCAGACAAGTGTACTGTTCACTTTTGGACAAATGCAGTTCTGATATTGAAGGGGAATTTTAATGTTGCCTGACTGCTTTACCTTGTGCTTAAGCCTATTATAGTTTCTCAATTTGTCCACTAGAAGGGAGCAATGTTTAAGTTACTGGGGGAAGATTCAATTTTACTGTTTCTTATTCTCCTGTACCTCGTGTTGTTTAGTGGGGCAAGGAATGGTCCCAGTTAGGTTTAGCTGTGGTTTTTCCCTTTTTACTCCCATATAAGTTGTGCTCTCCCTATAAACTGACATTTGGCAACCTGGTTATGAGGGGAGTTTTGTTACTTAAAAAAGGTTGGAGGGGAGCTGAGGGATTAAGGGTAGTTGCAGAATGTTTTGTTGGACAGGAAAAAGTGGAGGGAGGGTGGGGATTAAGGGGTATGGAGGGGGGTTTAGGGTAGTTAGTAGTTTGTTAAGGGTCAAGAGGGGATTGGGCTGGGAGGGTGGTACTGCAGTAATCAAGGGGTTATGGTTCTTTGATGCTTGTTGCATTAATCTCTGTTTATTTTATATGTGCTTTCTTATTAACAGACTCGATGGCTAGTAATATTACTTTTTCCACCTGGAATGTGAAAGGGATAAGGAAGAAGCCCAAACAATATCAAGTTCTGAAGCATCTGAATCTGTTGCAATCCCAGGTCACGTTTTTACAAGAATCCCACCTGTTAGATTCCGAGACCTTACAACTCAGGAGACAACAGTTGGGGCAAGTTTTTGCTGCCCAGGGGTCTACTAACAGTTGTGGGGTTATGTTAATTATTAACAGAAATGCTTCCTTTATCCCCATGCAGGTCTTTAGGGATCCTGGTGGCAGATACATTATGGTTCAAGGAACTCTTTGTTCCATGCCATTTTTACTTTGTAGTATCTACGGTCCCAATATAGATAACCCTAGCTTCTTTATGAAGCTTATAACTCTTATATTACCCTTGCTTCCTATATCGATAGTAATGGGAGGGGATTTCAATCTGGTGTTGGACCCTACTATTGACAGGGCAGGATTGGCTTTAAAGGGACTTTCCCCGGGGCAGAGAGCATTTAGAGACTTATTAGACCAATGTGGTTCATGCAACATATGGAGAGTGCTACACCCCAATAGAAGGGAGTACACTTTTGTTTCACCAGTGCATAAGTCGCATTCCCACATAGATTACTTATTAATATCCCAATCACTCCTACCAGGGGTTATATCTTCTTCAATTCAACCAGGTCCTACATCTGATCATTCCCTTGTGATGTGTTGCTTGGCCTTACTTTCTATCCCTAAAAAAGAGTCGGTGGAAGTTAAATGATCAGTTACTGAAAGATGTTCAATTTTCCAAACAGGTAAAAGAACAGATAGATTTTTTCTTTTCAGTTAACTCTACAGAAGGCATGGTGCCAGATATTATATGGGGTGCTTTCAAGGCCTACATGAGGGGGGTTCTGATCAGCTTAGCAACAAAGCGGAAAAGAACCCGGGAGGCCGAGCTTTCATCATTATTGTCCCAGATTCATTCCTTATAGGCTAACTTATCTCCTAATATTCCAGAGGAAAGCAGAATGAAAATCCTTGCAGCTAAAGATAGGTACCTGGACTTGCTAAGGGAAAAAGCAGAGCTGGCCATCATTCGTACCAAAGCTCTTTACACCGATCAAGGAGAAAAGGCAGGACGCCTGTTAGCTTTAAGGATAAAGCAACAGGAATCAGCTAGATTCATCCCATCTGTTAGGGCTCAAACAGATGAATCCTAAAGATCGTACCCCTTAGAGATTGTGCAGGAGTTTGCGCAGTACTACAAGCAACTATATAGGGACATGGATTACTCTCCCCCACCGGAGGCTCTTGAGGCATATCTCCTGGAGTCTCACCTCCCTTCTCTGTCTGATTCGCAGAGGAGGTTTCTTTCATCTCCTGTCTCTTTGGAAGAGATAACTGAAGTAATTAAGGCTTTGCCTTCAGATAGAGTCCTGGGACCAGACGGTTTTTCCTCTTTATTTTACAAAACTTTTCAGGAACAAATAGGGCCGGTACTTCATCGGTTATTCCTCCATATTTTATCTGGGGTAGCTGCTGATCCACATTTGTTTGAAGCCCTAATTATTCTCCCCCCTAAATCTGACAAAGACCCTGAGTTGGTACAGAGTTATAGGCCCATATCCCTTTTGAACCAGGACATTAAAATCCTCTCGAAGATATTGGCCGATAGGATTACCCTGGTTCTTCTGGACTTGATTGGTATGTCACAGGTAGGATTTATAAGGGGGCGCTCATCGTCAGACCACCTACGTACCCTTTCACATGTCTTCTCGGAGTCCAGGGATGCCTTTCCAGCTGTTTTGGTGTCCCTGGATGCCGAGAAGGCATTTGATCGTGTGAATTGCAATTTTCTATTTCAAACTCTTAAGGCATTTGCTTTCCCCTCTACATTTATAGATTGGATTTGAGCCCTATATCAAGCTCCCTCCACCAGGATTTCAGGAAATGGGGCATTTTCAAAGCCCTTCCTTTTACACTCAGGAATGAGGCAAGGTTGTCCACTTCCCCCCTATTATTTAATCTCTACTTAGAACCTCTTATTCGAAACATTCTAGGTAATCTGGATATACAAGGCATACCGATACGTAATACTGTATGCCGATGATCTTCTTCTTATTTATTTATTTAGTTAAACATCAGTTTAGAAACCTTTGAGCCAGAGGCTCATTTACAAAGGTACCTCGTCACAAAGAGGACATCAGAACAGTAGTACAAGGGACACAGTACTTACAAACAAAAAAGTTACAGTTCAATTACAATTTTGTTACAATAGAATACAATCTCCAACGAAGCAAAAGATAACAAAAGGTGCAAAACTTATGGTTGGGGGAGAGCTGGTGGGAGTAGAAGGGAGGGAGGGAGATAGGGGAGGAGGAATTAGTAGGGAAAGGAAGGGGGGGAGCCGCTTAGTGAACATTGTCAAACAGAGTATATATATATATTTTTTTTTTACACTAGGCTAGCGGCAGTTGCATTTGCGAGAGCTAAACAGGAAGTTTCTGAGCCTGGGCTTAAAGCAAGCTAAGGTTAGTGAGTTTGAGACACTGACAGGGAAGGAGTTATACCAGTGGGGGCGGTGAGGAAAGCCCTCTGACCGAGGAGGTCCGGCTCTCGGGATAACTAGGGTAGCTCTTGACGAGCTGCGCGTGATGAGGGTTGGTGCAGTACAGTGAATGGAGTTGGATAGGCCTATGGGGGATAGGCCATGCAGGGCTTTAAAGGTGAGCTGGCATGTCTGATACATGAGTCGCTCTTCCAGGTTGAGTAGGGTAGCCAGGGTGTACAGCTCACATGTGTGAGTGAGTCTGGGAGCACCAGTGATAAGTCTGCAGGCCTTATTAACTGTGAGGTGAACCTTGTTGAGGGCAGACTGATCTGCTGAGCCATAGACCAGAAGGCCATAGTCAATGAGAGACATAACAGATGAGGTGACAGCCAGGCGGAGGGCATCAGGAGGGAGGCATTTCTTGTGCCGGTAAAGAATGCCTAGCCGTGAGTTGGCGACAGAATTTAGGGCAGATATATGTCCATGGAATGAAAGTGCAGGGTCAAAGGTTATACCAAGATATTTATAGGACTGCACCTGGTCAATGACGAGATTGGGTGTGGAGGGACAGCTAAGGGAAACTTGCTGTACTTATTTTGGGGTGGGAGAAGAGCATCATTTTGTTTTCTTAAGGTTGATAACAAGTCGGTGCTCAGTGAACCAGGTAGCTGCAGAGTCAAAGACTAGTTGGAGGGAGTTCTGTAGCATGGGGTCATTGTGGGAGGCAACGAGAACAGCATCATCAGCATAGAAGCATCTTACCCATACAACTGCTGGGTAGAGAGTTAAGAAAGAGTGAGAATAGTAGGGGTGCAAGAATTGAGCCCTGCTGCACCCCAGAGTGAATGGGGCATGTTTCAGAGAGAGTACCGTTGACTTTCACACATTGGGAGCGGGTGGAGAGATAGCTGGTGCACCAGGAAACAGGTCCTGAGGCAAAGCCTATTAAGTCGAGGGTGGAGAGCAAAAGAGGATGTGAAACGGTATCGAATGCTTTAGACAGGTCAATGAATATAGCACCAGCCAGGGCACCAGAGTCCAAGGAGGCATGGAGGAAGTTGGAAAATTCCAGGAGTGCTGTATTGGTACTATGACCTGCTCTGAACCCGTGTTGTTCAGGGCAGAGAACATTGTACTTACAGAGGTAGTCAGAGACTTGGGATGCCACAATTTTCTCTAACGCCTTAGAGAGGGGGGAGAGGATTGAGATGGGTCGGTAATTACCGGAGAGTCCTGTCACCACCTTTATGGACAGGGGTAACTGTGGCAATCTTCCAGGCAGAGGGGAATTGTCCAAGACAGAGTGATTTGTTGAAAATGCACGTAATAGGTGAGAGGACCTGATCCAGGACCTGACGTAAAAGGCAGGGATCAAGTGAGTCATTACCGATGGTGTTACCTTTTAGGGCTTTTAGCAAGTAAAGCCTAGCTTCTTGCATGGTGACATGACGCAGGTGGAAAGAGGGGGGCAATGGGTGGTGGTACAGATGGAGGAAGTGGACTGAAAAAGTTACCAGGAAGTACTGAGCTAAGGTCGGTGAAGGAGTTATTGAGGTGGGTGGCAATGAGGGCAGGGTCAGAGGAGACAGTACCATTGATGTTGAGAAGAGAAGGAGAGGGGGACTGGGAGTGACCATTCAGTTGCTTGATGTTGTCCAGAAGCACCTGGGTTCCCCAGGAGGAGGAAGAGAGGCTTAGTGATATTCTGCCTTTGCTTCACGGATGGCCCAGGTGCACTGGTTGGGGCGGGCATGGGACTGCCTGTCAGCTGAACGGCCAGTAGCAACAGCAAGGTGCCAAAGATTGTCGCGTTGCTTAAGTTGCCACAGTAGGGCAGGGGTGATCCAAGGGGCATGTTTCACTTTGGACCTCCTAGCAGTTATGGGAGCAAAGATATCACAGGCAAAGTTGAAAGTGCTTACAAAGAAGGCCAGGGCCAAGTCAATGTTGGTTTCCCTCGTCAGAGGGGACCAATCAGTTTGGGCAAGGAAGCGCTTAAGGCCTATGAGTCCCCAGGCCTAAGCCGCCTGAGGTGGTTTTACCGGGATGAGGGCGAGGGTTTCCCAGTTGAAAAGCACAGGGAGTGGTCACTGAGGCAGTCAGGGAGCATTTGGATGTTGTGGATGCGGATTGGCCTGTTGGTGAGGACCACATCCAGGAGGGTGCTTGTCCCCCTAGGGTTTTTCTAGTAGGCTGTGTGACCAGTTGAGTTAGGTCAATTGGAACAAAGCCTCACGGTGGGAGGAGGACGAGGGCAGAGCCAGTTTATATTCAAGTCGCCACCAAGATTTGATCCGACGAGTTGGGTAGGGAGGTGAGGTAGTCAATTAGTGGGCCCAGGGCCTGGGATTGGTTCTTGGGGGTATGTAGGCTACGGTTAGGAATAATGGGCCTCTAGCTGGGTCAGGGGACAGCTTTAGAGTAAGATGCCTGGGCCTTATGGTCGAGGTCAGGCAGGGGAGTAGTCCCATGAGAGAATCCTTCAAATAGAAGGCACAGCCCCACCTCTCCTGCCGACACGGTCCAACCAGTGGAGAGTGTAGCCAGGGAGAGAGACATGAGAGTTAGGGTGGAGGAGACAGCCAGGTTTCAACCAGGGCAACAACATCAGGTTTATAGCGTCACCCAGCAGTGTAGAGAGTCCAGTTTTTTCAGGAGGCTACAGATGTTCATAGAAGCAATGCGCAGCCCAGGAGATTTCAGGGGGAGGACCAGTGCTGCCAGGCCCGGGACTGGGGTGGACATTGCCTGACAGGAGCAGGAGGAGGAGGATGGTTGATCTGGGCAGTGCACAATGGCGGGATAGCTTTCAACGATTGGAGAGGGGGTGATGAGGGGGTGATCACCAAGTGAAAACAGCTACTAGAGAGCAGTAAAATGTGACAAGTGAGGTATTGGGAGCAAATTGTTCAAACTTAATCAGGCTCCCTCTAGTGGCAAAACAATATAAGGAGCTAATGGAGAAGTTGGGTGTTAAAAAAAAAGATCAAGCACAGGCAAAAGATTAACTTGCTGGAGGCGGGCTGGTAGTGGGTGTGGGGAGAAGAGCAAATGGGCTGTGGGCTATCAGGTACTATTGCGATTCAAAAAAGAAGGTGATTACTAGCAGGGCAAACTGAAATTCAACACACAGGAAAAGCACTTAGAAGTTAAACAGTCCCCAAATGAGTTTTTCACAGGGGGGTAATTCAGTTACAACTGGAAATGCACTTTACAAATTAACAAACAGTCCCCAGTGAGATTTGCAGGGGGTTCAGATAGAACACAGGTCCTGGGCTTGCAGTGACTCTAAGCTTTTAAATACAGTTACAGGCAAATGCAAATAGTTTTAGCTGGTTCGTTTTAAAAGTTTCAAAATCAGGCACAAAAGTAACAGTTCTGCTCCGTTAGAGCCTGGGCAGCAACTCGAGGTGCAACTCTGGCCGGGATTCATGTGCTGAGCAGGGGAGCTTGTGGCCGTTTCTTCATCTGTCCCACCCCGTCATGTCCATTCCTGCCATGTTAACTACGATTGCAAAGTTTAGTTCCTTTTCGAATTACAAGTTAAATTCTAACAAATTCTCTATTTTCCCCCTCAATCACAAGGTGTTGAAACACGATGTTATTCCCTTTGGGTTGTCCTGGTCATCCACCTCTCTCAAATATCTCGGCATTAGACTTACACGTAATCCTTTCTTGTGGTTCAAAGAGAATTTGGAACCCCTTTCCCAGGTCATTACACATGACCTTGATAGATGGTCGAAGCTCCCTATTTCGTTATGGGGCCGTATTAGTATAATTAAAATGAATGTATTTTCCCGCCTTTTCTACCTTTTTCACTCCTTAACTCATTTATTCCACTGTCCTGGTTTCAGAAAATGCATAGTTTTTTCACTAATTTTATATGGTCTAACAAACAACCCCGATTAGCATGCCACAAGCTGGCGGCTCAAAAACCTGTTGGGGGTTTACGTATTCCTCACTTGGCAATATATTATTGGGCTAGTCATCTATCCAAATACCTAAAATGGGTACACCCAGGGCCCGACAGTTTGAGGCTGACCTGGCTTAAAATTTAATTAGCTTTTATTCAGTCTTTGAATATGGACCCCTCGACCCTGTTTTATGTCAAACTTTCTTCTCTACAAGAGATCTGAAAATGTCCAACCCTTATGACTTCTCTAAGAATACATACTCAACTTTCTTCCTTTTTGTACTATAAACCGCAGCTAGATCTGTCTCAAACTATATGGAACTCACCGTCCTTCTTAATAAACAAACAGAGGATCTCCTCTAAGTGGTTGCCCCAACTGGGGGAAGGGATTGTATCTACCTTTCTTGACGGAAAGCGAGATTGGCTCTCGTTAGCTAAGTTAATCTGGAAATTTAACATTCCAGCAGCCAGTCACTTCAAGGTCCTTCAATTGAGGCACCTTCTCACTACCACGTTGGGTAATACTCCTCCCACCCTCCTGCAATTTCCTTAATACCGAGCTCTCTTCCTTGTTGGGTCCTCCAAGGTAATCTCGAGAAAGTGTACCAAGCCCTTTTCGTGGCGGTATGGTGGCTCTGTGGCCCACAAATATCGGTCCTCCCTTTTTCCCCATTATACCTTGGACTGGTCCGTATTATGGCGGTACTGTCACAAGTATGTGTAGCAAGGCAGACAACGACTTCTGCAATACCACATTTTACATAACCTGCATTATACTCCCATAAAATTGGAGAGATGGGGTCTTCTCGATTCAGGTCTGTGCTCCAGATGTTCCCGACAGGAAGGGACACTTCTTCACATATTCTGGTAATATCCTAAGATAATTCCACTATGGAACTCAATTAAGGCCAAACTGGATCCTTTATTGGGTTTACAGGATTGTTTTACCCCAGAAATTTGCCTTCTAGGGGACTTGTCCCCATAAAGGCTATCACTCGGAGATTTCATATGTCTATGATAACATTATCGGTTAAAAAAGTTATACTTAAACATTGGAAGGATGACATTAGCCCATCATATCAAGAGTGGGTCCATGAAATCCTTGCTAATCTCCATACTGAAAGAGCCATTGCGAGCCTTCATAACAGGCAACAGAAATATAAGCGAATTTGGGATCCCTTACACACTCTAATTACTATTGGTATTGATAAGGATGAGGTTGGCAATTGCTTGACTTAGTCCAACTACGGATTATTTTATTTTACTGCTGTACGGGAGGGGTGGGGGATGGAGCAGAATATGCTTTGAATTGTTATCATGTTGCGAATGTGTCACTATTTCTGCCCCCTGTATTATGGAAAATCTGTTAATAAAATTTGAATTGAAAAATATAAATGCAGTCAGTCAAAACATTTTAATAAAAAATATACCAAACATTCTTGTTGGCAAATTAAAATAATACATACAACTTTCGAGGATTATGAATAAATATACCTATCATTCTTGTTGGCAAATAGTACATACTATTTTCTAAGATACTGCATCAACTGGCCAGCTGCTATATGAAGATATGAACATATGAAATGTGCCATCAGATGAAGGCCTAGTCGTCTATCAAGACTGCTTGAGTGTGCAGCTAGCATCCCTTATTCTGTAGCTGCCCTCCTCCCACCCTACCCTCCTTGACCCTTCCCTTGCCCTGTCACAGCCCCTTATGAAACAGTGCACTGTTCTACTGGATACCACTTCTGCTGGTAAATCATTCCACTCAGTTACCACCCTCTCCGTAAAAAGTGTCTCCTCATCTTTCTCCTGAACATTCCTCCCTCCAGTCTCATATCATGGCCCTTGGTGTACCTCCCCTCCCTTACTCTGAACAGCTCCTCCATACCTGTCTTGCTTATTCCTTTCATGTACTTCAAGGTTTCAATCATATCCCCCTGTCCCTCCTCTCCTCCAGCGAGTACATGTTCAACTCTCTCAGCCTCCTCTCATATGGTAAGTCCACCAGCACCTTAAACATCTTTGTTGCCCTGTGCTGCACCCCCTCCAGTAACTTAATGTGCTTCTTCAGATATGGGCTACAGTACTACATGCAGTACTCCAGGTGCAGCCTAACTAATGATCTATACAGTGGCAGAATCACCTCCCCCCTCCTTGACGATATACCCTTTGCAATGCAACCTAGCATTTTGTTGGAATTTGTAGCTGCCTTCCTACATTGTGCTGAGTTGTTCATTGACCCTGTAATGAGCACCCCGAGATCCTTCCCCTCCTCTGTCTCAGCTAGCTGCACTCCCACCACCTGGTAACTCCTCCGTGAGTTTTTCTCCTCAAAATGCAGCACCTTGCACTTTTTGGCATTGAACCCCAGTTGCCAGGTGTCCAACCAGGTTTCTGACTTTGCCAGATCATCCTGCCACTTTTGCCATCCCCCAGTTTGTCCACCACCACTCTCATCTTAGTGCTATCAGCAAACAGACTGGTCTTGCTCTTGATGCCCAGTGATATGTCTGCAATGAATATCCCAAACAACACTGGTCCCAATGCTGAGCCCTCCGGAACACTGCTGGTCACTACCCTTGGGGAAGAGCGCTCCCCACCCACAACCACCATCTGTTGCCTTCCCTGAAGCTGATTCCCTACCCATCTCAACAGCTTTGCACACACCCCTGTGTCTTCTAACTTACTTCCCAGCCTCCCATGTGGCACTGAGTTGAATGCCTTACTGTAGTCCAGGTACAGGACATACACTGCATGGCCCCCATCCAATTGCCTAGTTACGCAGTCATAGAATTCCACCACATTGGTTTAGCAGGATTTGCCACTTACCAAGCCATGCTGTCTGTCCTGTAGTCCTTTGACCTCCAGGAGGGCCACCAGCCTCTCCTTCAGGATAGTCTCCATCAGCTTATCCATGATGGATGTGAGGCTCACTGGAATGTAGTTCCTTGGTTCATCCTTGTGGCCGCTCTTGTGGAGGAACACCACATGAGCTATCCTCCAATCATGAGGTACACACCCTGAGTGTAGTGAGGTATTAAATAGGTCTGCCAAAGGTCCCACCAGGACCTCTGCCAGCTCCTTCAGTACCCTGGGGTGGATGCCATCGAGGCCTGGTGCCTTGTCCATCCTCAGTGCCCTCAAACCCTCCAGATCCCTGCTCTTCATGATTTCACTATCTGTCACCCCTCCCCCTCTGTTTCTGCCCTCCCTTTCCCATTGGGTAGCACTTCCCTCTTCTCCTTAGTAAATAACAAGCAGAAAGAATTGTTTAGTGCTTTTGTCTTATCACCCCCTGCTTCCACCCAACCTCCCATCTTTCTAATCCTTACTATATGGTCCTTACAGTTCCTTTTATCATTGTGTATTTGCTATGTAAGCAAAATGTGTATTGCTGTCCCATAAATAAACAAGCGGAGGTCAGAGCCACTACAGCAGCTAATGCATTAACTAGATCAGGGTGTTTCATGGGCTTAAATGCAAGGATGAACTGATGTAGGCAGCTTTGTGTATAAAATTCATTTTCAGTTAAGTTAAATCATCTATCTGGTTGATCCTGTGTTTCCCAAGTGTTTAAAGTGTGAGTGGGAAGTGCGTCTTGTACTACATGGGGAAGAAGAGGAAGCTCTGCACCAAGGCTTTCAAGTAATGGTAGAAAAAATGGTGCAGAGAGGAGAGGTATGGCTGCAGTGGGGACTGAGGGTCAACCTGGAAGGATAAGAGCCTATACTGAGGTGAATGCCAGCTCCCATTAAGGAGGGAACCATAGTCCTTAGTGCACATTTCAAATGTTACTTTGATAGACATTAAAAGGGGAGGCAGAAAGTGGGTAATCACAGGCTGAGATAGAGAGTAGGGAGCTCCCTAGTAGGGGGTTAGAAAAGGAGGGGGGGAGAAGCAGTCAAAGAAGAAAGGTGAGGAAAGATGAACTACTGGAAAAAGGATAAAGTGTCAAGAAGAAAGCTGAGGGATGTCAAAATTGTGGAAGGTCTGCATCAGAAGCCCTATGAGAGGAAATTGAAAGAGTTTAATATGCACACCCTGGAGGAGAGAAGGGAGAGGTGGGATATGATGGAGCCCTTTAAATACCTCACGGGGTTTAATAAAGTACAGAAGGAGGTATGTTTTAGAGAAAAAGGTGCTGTAGAACAAGGGATCATGATACAAAGCTGGTAGGAGGTAGATTCAGGAGAGATGTGAAGAAGTACTTCTTCACAGAAAGGGTGGTGAATTCCTACAACAGTCTTCCATGGGAGGCAGTGGGGGGGTGAAATCAGTGGTGGGTTTCAAAAATGCCTCAGATAAGCAGAAAGGAAGCCTTGGATGAGGGAAGGGGATGGAAGAGAAAGTGCTGTAGATCAAGCAGGACCTCCAGCAAAAGTGATTATAATTAAAAATGGGCATTTTAGATGGGCCCAGCGGTCATTATCTGCCATCAGTTTCTATGTTTCTGTGCATGACAGGTTAGGTGATTCAAATGAATAAAGTGTAAAATTATTAATATGCACATTGTTGATACTGTAAACTGTGTGGTACAAATAATTCATGTTGTACTATGCTACACAGACATGATAATCAAATCAGTAATAATATATGCATTGAACAAGGCTGGAAAAATCAAGGGGAACATATGCGAAGTAATATACTATTCAAAGAGTTGTGACACCATGATAGGTACATACTGTATGAATTTACTGTATTATGATGGTACTTCAGCTGTATATCAATGTTGAGTAAGCTACAATACGGGATTTTATTTTTTTTTATTTTATTTTTAATAATCCAGACATTGTCTGCACAGTAATGACAGATAGCCAAGGGTGCTGTTTACAATCTGAGGCCTTGTTTTTTTGTTAATCATTTTTGGAAAATCACTTCTAATGGGACTGCAATTCTATTCAACCTATTAACTTTTGAATTGAAGAATGGAAGGAGGTGGAAGGGACAGTGCTGTAGGCCAAGTTGGGTCTGCAGCAAAAGTGAACACACAGTAATTAGATAGTGAAACCTAGATGGGCCCAGCAGTCATTATCTGCAGTCCATCTTTATGTTTCTATGTGTGACAGGACACGTGATTCAAATGGCTACAATGTAAAATTATTAATATGCACACCATTGATACTGTAAACTGTGTGACACACATAATTCACGTTGTACTATGCTACAGTACACATACATGATAAAGAGAAACATAGAGTCTGTTGGCAGATAAGGACCATATGGCCCACATAGTCTGCCCATTTCCCTACGCACTGCTGCAGCCCCAGATCCTATTTGATCTGTGGCTCTCCTTCACAAAAGAAAGGGTCTTACAAGAGCTCACTAAGCTCAGGGTGGACAAGGCAATGGGACTGGATGGCATACATCCCAAGGTAATAAAGGAGCTAAGGGTGGAACAAGCAGAGCCATTATCAGAACTGTTTAGTGAGTCTCTGAGCACAGAAGAGGTCCCAGAAGACTGGAGAAGGGATCATACGATCCCACTCCACAAGAGTGGTAGCAGGGAGGAGGCAGGGAACTACAGACCAGTCAGTCTTACCTCAGTAGTGGGAAACATTATGGAGGCACTCCTTAAGAAAAGGATAGTGCAACACCTGGAACCCATAAAAGCACAGGATCCAAGACAGCATAGGTTAACAATAGGAAGGTCCTGTCAAACTAATCTCATAGATTTTTTGACTGGGTAACCAGAGTGGCGGACCAAAGGGGTGCAGTTGATGTTGCCTATCTTGACTTCAGCAAATCTTTCAATACTGTTCCACATAGAGATTGATTAATAAGCTGGGTAGGCTCAGGGTTGGTCAGAAGTTGGTCAACTTGGTGGCAAACTGGTTGGCGGGCAGAACACAGAGAGTGGTGGTAAACAGTATACATTTAGAACAGATGCAAGTCACGAGTGGGGTACCTCAGGGATCAGTTCTGGGGCCAGACCTCTTCAGTATCTTCATCAGTGACATTGCAGATGGATTGGAGGGTAAGGTTTGTCTGTTTGCAGATGACACCAAGATCTGCAAAAGAGTAGATGATCCAGATGGGGTGGGCAGAATGAGAATAGATCTGGATAAACTGTAAAAATGGTCAGGAGAGTGGCAACTGGGGTTTAACGCAAAGAAGTGCAAGATCATGCACATAGGAAAGAGAAACCCTGATGTCACCTATAGGTTGGGAGTGGAGTTGCTGGCAATCACAAGGGAAGAAAGAGACTTGGGCATCATCATCACAGATGCCCTTAAATCATCCATGCAGACCACTAAAGCACTAGGTAAGGCTAGGGAAATGTTGGGGTGTATTAGTAGGGGTATCACAGGTCGTAAGAGGGAAGTAATAATCCCTCTTTACAAGGCACTGGCTAGGCCCCATCTGGAGTACAGCATGCAGGACTGGAGGCCACACCTGCACAAGGACATTAACAAAATGGAGGCAATCCAGAGAAGGGCAACCAAAATGGTGGAGTGACTGCATCAGAAAACATATGAGGACAAATTAACGGAACTTGATATGTTTACCCTAGAGCAAACGAGGGAGAGAGGTGATATGACTGAAACATTCAAACACCTTAAGGACATTAACAAGGTGAAAGTGTCTAACATGTTTCAATATAAGAAAAATAGCAGGACAAGAGGACACAGCATGAGATTAGAGGGAAGCTGATTAAGGGGAAATATGAGAAAGCTCTTTTTCACAGAAAGGGTGGTGGGTGCATGGAACGGCCTACCTCAGGAAGTGTTGGATGTGAGTACAGTGCAGGACTTCAAACAGTCATGGGATAGGCCTAATGGTGCAATACAGATGAGTACGACTATATAGGCCATTGACAGAGTACAGGCCTATGGCACATTCATAAGGTAGAAAAATGGGCAGACTGGATGGGCCATGCAGTCCTTAACTGCCGTCAACTTTTATGTTTCTAAGTTTCTGTCCTGCTCTGTACATCTCCAGGGTACCCTTATGTCTATCCCATGCACTCTTGAACACCTTATTGTTTTCACCACCCCCTACTGCTGATGGAAGGCTGTTCCATGGCTCCATCACCCTTTCAGTGAAAATGTACTTCTTAACATTACCCCTGAGCCTTCCACCCTTCAGCCTCATATCATGCCCCTTGTTCACGTGCAGTTATCTCTGAAATATGCTTTCTACTTGTACCCTGTTTATTCCCCTAAAGTACTTGAAAGTCTCTATCGTATCTCCCTTCTGCCTTCTTTCCTCCAGTGAATAGATATTTAGGTCCTTAAGTTTTTCCTTGTAGGACTTCTGATGCAGTCCATGTACAATTTTGTTGCCCTTCTTTGGACTGTCTCTATTTTGACAATGTTCTTCCAGAGATGTGGTCTCCTGAACTGGACACAGTACCCACACTGAGGCCTCATCAGTGATTTGTACAGAGGCATCACCACCTCTCTCTCCTGCTTGTTGTGCCACTCCCTATGCACCTCAACATTCTGTTTGCTACCCCCCACATCTTTTCATACTGTTTGGTCACCTTCAGGTCATCAGATATGATAACCCCCAGGTCTGCCTTCTGACTTGTTGTGGCCAGAATTTCCCAACCAATCCTGTACTCCTTCCTTGCCGTCCTGTGATCCAGGTGCTTGATCTTACACTTCTTAGCATTGAAACTCAACTGCCAGACAGTGGATCACTCCTCTAATAGGCTAAGGTCCTTTCTAATTTTTTCCATCCCCTTCAGTATTTTCACTCTGGTACAGATCTTGGTGTCATCTGCGAAGAGGCACACCTTTCCCTCCTGATGCTTTGCAATGTCACTAATGAAGACATTGAATAGGACTGGCCCCAGCACTGACCCCTGTTGCACTCCACTGATCACCTCCCTCTCTTCAGATTTCATGCCATTTGCTACCACCTCTGAGTCCTGTCCCTTAGCCAGTTCCCAACCCACTTTACCACTGTAGGGCCCACTCCCAGCTCCCCAATTTATTTAGCTATCTCCTGTGCAGGACAGTGTCGAAGGCTTTGCTGAAATCCAGGTAGGCTACTTCCACTGCCCCTCCCTGATCTACCACCTTAGTTACCCAGTCAAAGAAATCTATAAGATTTGTCTGATAGGACCTTCCCACTGAGAATCCATGCTTCTCTGGATCCTGTTCCATGCTATTCTCCAGAAACGTCACAATCCTTTCCTTAAGTATGGACTTCATTAGTTTCACCACTACTGAGATCAGGCCCACACTGGGTACTTTCAAAGTGAACTTGAAGCACCTTATGATACATGAATCTCAAAGTGCCTGCCACCACTAGCACCACCCTTCCACACTCTCTTCATTACTTCCATCCCCTGCCCCCTCAACCCTTCCCTCTCTCTCATGAGTAGACCCTCTTGCTCCCCCCACACACCTTGCACCCTCTCCTTCTGCCTCCAACCTAGTCGCCTCCCTCCAATCCCTACTGTTGAACTGATATTACGCTCTCTTTTTGCACATTGTACTTGGGACTTCTCCCCTTACCCTTTTTTCTTTAGCACTTAGCAACATTCTAAACACCTTCTTGTTTGCTGACAACTGACAGGTTTCACCATTGGGTACTGTAAATTCTCTGTTTCCTGGTTGTGATCTGTCCTGTGTTTGATATATTATCTTGTTTGTTTACCTTGTATTTTTGCAATCTTCTGTATAATTTCACCTATCTGTTGTGCTGATTTGTCCTGACGTGGAACCTATGTAAAGAGCTCTGAGCTCAAATAGTTTAATCCGAGAACTGAAATAAATAAATAAATAATATAAATAAATAACTAAATATAGTGTGCCATTCCTGGCTAAACAATCATAGTGGCTAGGAGAAGTCTGGGAGCTAGGGTTGTCATAAGCCTGAATAACTGATTCCAAGCAGTGAGAAGGGATCTTTCATCTCTTTGTATCATTCACGATTATTCAGAGTTAGATAGGAAATTCTTTCATTATTAGCTAAAGAAGCCATTCTACTGCACCAATCTTCTGTCGCTGGAGGTGCAATGGGACTTTGCCACTGGGACCCTGCCTGATAGAGAATCAGATGCAGGGCCCATAGTGTATGGGCAATCAGCGCAAGCTGCCTTTGGTGTGGCTTGCACCGAGTTTTGAGCAGGGCTGTGCCAAAGACTTTAAAGCGGCCCCCTGCAAATTTGTTTGAGGGGCCCTACCTCCCTTCCCAAAAGCATAAAAATAACCTTGCACTCTTATAAAAAATTAATGTAGGTTCATTTGCATCAGTCCCACTGAGCATCCATAGTTTTCCATGCTGGCCCCCTTCTCCCTTGTTGGCACCAGATTTAAAGAACTGAGCAAATTAAAATTTTCCTGCTCTTCCTGGACACACCAGTACTAAAATCAAAATTTTTGAGTAATGAGGTACTATAGCTTCTTTTTTCTGTACTCTCTCCATACCCAGCTTGTTACCCCGGAGTTGTAATCTGCAGCACAGACTCCACTGCTGCCACTACCAACAGCCGCAATTACAACTGAATAAGCAATGTACAATGAAAGTTGCAAGCTAGTCTGACAATATAAGGTTTTCTTAATGCTGACCTATGAGGCAGTGGGCCTACTGATAGTGTGGGCCTTACTGCAACTGCATCTCTTGCAACCCTCAGGTCATGGCCCTGGTTTTGAAAATCAGCATTATTGTCTCTTTTCACTTAAAAGAGGAGTAGTCTTTTAAGTGACAATGTGGCTGAGTGTACCCAGTAGGACCGTGATCTTTTAAAAGATTTAAGCAGAGAGGAAAGTCCCAAGATAAAAACCAAGGGGGAAAGGGAAATCTTTTTAGCAGTTACTATTTGCATATTTTATGCACTTCTTCTCGTAAGCTGAATTTTGGGACAGCTCCATAGCATGTGAAGTGAATTTGCATAAGGTTCATTAAACCTCCCACATTGCCCCCTTCAAGATAATCCTTTTATTCTAATCTTAGGGGAGGGTAATAATATTGATGCAATATTTTAAATTGCATAGGTCTACATTGAACCTCCTCGCAGGCATGGCAAGCATTTGTCCAGACCAATAACCAGTTGTCTGACAAAATGGCAAGGCCTAAGTCTGTTTCCCATTTAGTATGAACTGCTTCCATCCATGTATAATCACTTACACTATTAATAAGGGTTCTATAGGTGCACAAAACTCCCCTCTTTAATGATACTGCCTTAAATATCATTTGCCACTCTGAATCCATAGTACTGTAGGTAGCTCAAAG
Source organism: Neoceratodus forsteri (assembly GCA_016271365.2). Classification (NCBI taxonomy): domain Eukaryota; kingdom Metazoa; phylum Chordata; order Ceratodontiformes; family Ceratodontidae; genus Neoceratodus; species Neoceratodus forsteri. Next base: position 94,960,059 of record CM057449.1, read on the forward strand.
TTTGGACCTTGAATGGAGTCTCCCCAAATTTTCCTAAGTTGAAGTTAGATCACAACATCAAATCTCTGCAGCCCAAATTTGTGTCTAATTTCCTCAAATGATAGTAATACTCTAGATGAGAGTTCCAACAGATCCCCCACTGTTGTGATGCCAAGATTTGCCCATCCTGGGTCTTGGAGGGCCTCGTTAGCAGCTAAGATGTTCAGGTTATTCCAAATGGTTTCTAAATGTGATGGCAGATTAGAAATTTTAAGCAGAGACTGTACATGTTTGGTATTCTTAATAGTGTCTGAAATGTAGGGGCTAAGGGCTAATTCTGTTGGGCAAGGGTGGTTTCATAAACAAGAGATCAGAGAATTTATATGGTCCAGTTGACTGTTGTTACTATTTCTAACCATAATAAAATACCCTCTGTGGCAGAGGTCAGGGCAGTTAAATAAAGAGATGACTGCTTAAAAAAGGGAGGCAGGCTGGTACATCTCTCACCACCTAAACCCAACCCCCCTTCCCCTTGGGGCTCTGAGTTTGACAAGTGATATTTTGGGTGCCCTCCCCATATGAATCTTTAAATGATAGCTATTATATTAGTGAATTTTGTTTTAGGAAAATTTGGAGGCGATGTTTTAGAACAGATAAAATATTTCAAGCGCCAACATCACTTTGACTGAATTAATTCTGCTCTATAATGACGTGGAAAGATTACTCCATCTTCCAAAGTCTGAGGTTATGTCTTTTAATAAGGGATCTAAATTTAAATCTATAAAAGAATTAAAGTTACTAGAAATCTTAAGACCCAAATACATGATTCTATTTGGCTGCCCACATTCTTCTTCCAAAATATCAGTCTCATCTTGTGTAGATTTTGTGCTATAAGTATGCATGGCTTGGGTTTTCAGAAGGAATAAGACACAATGGGCAGGATTCACAAAGAAAGCCAAAAATCCAGCAGCTGCGGGAAAAAGGCCTGCAGCACTATGGAAATGCAGTTGCGTGATATTCATAAAGAAATTTTGAGCAGGTGCGGAGTGTCGTAAAATCCCTGCAGCTGCGGAAATTCAGCAGCTGTGAAAATTGCGCACGTGCTGAAAATCCGCAACTGCAGATCCGCAGCTGCAGAAATAGCTTAGGAGGCACAGCAACAGTGAACTTAATTAGCTGGAACAGCAAACTTTAACAGGGCTGCCATAGAATGAAGCTGAAAGCACCCACAAAGAGACAAGAAACCAGTCCCTCAACTGGGACCACTGCAGCACCACAGGTACCAGCAATACCATGGCACCACAGTGGCCAACTATCACTGCTGGTCCTCCCTCCCTCTCTGGGGTGTTCCTGTTGCCTTCAGAGGTAGCACTCACTGCAGGCTGGCCAGGCTCTACTGCCTGTGGGGCTCCGACTTGGGCTGCACTGTGTCTGGTGGTTGTTGCCTGTTGCCATATCATGGCAATGTGTGCTTTTGTTGCTGTTACAGCAGCCACTGTTATGCTATCTGGGATGCTATTACCTATGCCTCACCTCCACCTTAATTGATTCCAATTGTTGGGGCACTACTGCAGTTTGTTAAGGGAGAGTTACACCTCATTCCATTGTGTGTAACATTTTTTCCACAGCTGTGGAAAAAACTGGTTGTGAATAGCCTTTCAGGGGCTGTGCCTTACTTATCTCACACCTTTTTTTCCCTCAGGGACTTCTGCAGCTGCACTTTTTTCCACAGTCCTTAGTGTTGTTTTCTGCAGCTGCAGAGGGTTTTGTGAATAGCACACAGTGCAAGTTCCCTTTTGTTTCCATAGCTACGGCAGTTTTGGGGACTTAGGGAAGGTTTTGCACATTCAGAAAACTTTGTGAATCCAGCCCAATGAGGTGTGATTCATGGGCTGGTAAGAGCACGCCCCAGGTGCATAATGAGGCACAAGGTGCTTGCACTGACTGCCTCTGACACCTGGGAAGAGCGCTTATCAGCCCATAAACCACAACTTGGAGTGTCTTATTCTGCTTATAAAAGGTCCAAAATTTCAAAATAAAGTATGGACAAGTTAGTGCAGTTTTTGAAAGTAAAGAGTACTTTTTTTATTCTTTTCTTTCACTTTTTAGGTTTTGAAAAAATAGTCCATTAAGCAACAGCACTACATAATGTTTTTAGCATGTCAGAGAGGTGATATGTATCTGCCTCTGTCTCACACACACACACTCACATACACCAGACACACACACACTGTCGGCAGGTTTTATTTATTTATTGATTGATTATTTTTGTGTTAATATCAGGGTATCATTCACTCTGGCTGTACAGACTCTCCCTAGATCTTTTCCCTATTTGACCAACCCTTGTACTCTTGTACTCTTGCCCTTCTTTCCCTCCTCCTTACCCCAGTACATCGTAGCCATGGTGTGTGCCTCCATGTGGTCTGCATCTGTCCAGGAGGGGAACCAGGATCCTAGGTGATAGGTTTAAATGCTTCACTGGCAAGCATTTAAACTAACCAAGTGGAATGGCACTGAAAATGAGAAGGGAAATCTTAGCCCCCCCCCAAAAAAAAATCAGGGTAGTTAGTGAGGTAAACACCAAGATAGAGAAGTCAATAGGAAGAAGAGCTGGGGTAAATGGAGAAAAAGACAAAGGCAGCAAGGACAGAGAGGGAGCAAAAAGGGTAAAGCCATCAAAAAATGGAGGGCAATGAGTACCAATGCCCACAGCCTAGGTAACAAGCTACCTGAACTGGTGGCCTTGATGGAAGAGGGATATCTGGATATCATGGCAGTAATAGAAACATGGTACACAGAAAACCATGACTGTGATTTTAACATACCAGTGTACACAATCTACAGGAGGGACAGAGAGGGTAGAAGAGGAGGAGGAGGAGTAGCTCTCTATGTAAGGGAAGAGATCAAAGCAATGGAACTAAAGGAAAAACATGGAAGAGAGGAGGCACTGTGGGTCACCCTGGAGACTGAAAATGGCACCACAATCTGCACAGGAGTTGTATACAGACCCCCATCTCAAGAGGAGGAAATGGACAAGGAAATGATAAAAGGCATCCTTAGGATGGCAGAGAAAGGAGAGATATTGCTAATGGGGGACCTGAATATGCCAGATGTTAACTGGAGCACCTTTGCTGCAGCCACATCCAAGAGTAGGGTTATTATCAATGCCGTACAGGGGGCATGCCTCAGACACCCACTCAGGAGGGAGCAATCTTAGACCTGGTACTCTCAAATGGTGATGGAGAGAGGATCTAAGATCTAGAAGTGGATAGCCATCAGGGAATAAGTGACCACCAAACAGTGTGGTTCATGATAAATTCAGCTGTAGAGTCAAGTCAAATGAAAGTGAAGGTACTAGACTTCAGGAGGGATGATTTTGTCAAATGGGAGCGTGCCTCAGAAAAGCACTAGCAAACAGGCAAGAAGGACGGATGGAGACTTTGTGTGAAGCAAATAAACAAATCAAAATGAAAGAAAAGCCACTATGATTCTCAAAAGAGGTGGCAGGGCGGATTAGAGAGAAAAAGACAGCATTCAGGATGAATAAGGAACACAGAAGGAGTAGGACAGAGAACTGTACCAGATAAAGAAGAAGGAAACGGGGAAGGCAGTCAGAATAGCCAAGACTCAAACTGAGGAAAAGATAGCCAACTTGGTTAAGAAGGGGGATAAAACCTTTTATAGCTACATTAAGGGTGAAAGAAAGACAAAGGCAGGGATGATGAGGCTGAATAAAGGGAGGGTGGGTGGGTGGGCAGAGATGGACAGTGAAAAAGCAGAGATATTGAACGAATACTTCTACTCAGTATCCACAAAAGAAGAGAAGGGTTTACACCTAATCCAGTCAATAGAAGCACTGTGGATGGGGGTGTGTGATATTAGTCCTTTCACAGAAGAAAGGGTTCTGAAAGAACTCCTAAAACTGAAGGTGGACAAACCAATGGTGCCTGATAGGATTCACTCCAGAATTCTAAAAGAACTAACGGGAGAACTAGTAACACCACTGAGTACCCTTTTTAAAAATCATGGGAGGACGGGGTGGTACCTGAGTACTGGAGGAGGGTGGATGTGATTCCCCTTCACAAAAGTGGGAGCAAGACAGAGGCAGGAAACTAAAGACCTCTCAGCTGGACCTCAGTGGTAGGGAAAATGATGGAATCACTTCTGAAGGAAAGAATGGTTGAGTACCTAGAGGCCAGTGGGGCAGAAGGACCCAAGGCAGAATGGGTTCACAGAGGGAAGGTCATGTCAGATGAAACTAATAGATTTCTTTGACTGGGTGACCAAAGTGGTAGACTAGGGAGGGGCTGTGGACATGGTCTACTTTGACTTTAGCAAGGCATCTGACACAGCCCCACACAAAAGATTAGTAAACAAATTAGCCAGGCTTTGAGTGGGTCCCAGGGTGGGAGCCAGGGAAAACACTGGCTGGACAACAGGAAGCAGAGGGTAACAGTAAACAGAGTCCACACTGAAGAATTCAGGGTTACTAGTGGGGTACCATAGGGTTCAGTACTGGGTCTGGTCCTTTTTAATGTCTTTATAATTGATATTGCAGAGGGAATGGAAGGAAAAGTATGTCTCTCTGCAGATGACACAAAGATCTGCAACAGGGTTGATACACAAGGTGGAGTGGAAAGGATGAGAAGGGACTTGACAAGGATGGAGGAATGGTTAAATGTATGGCAGCTTACATTTAACACAAAGACATGCAAAGCAATGCACCTGGGAAACAAAAACCCAGGGGAAGAGTACACAATGGGAGGTGAGATACTGACGACAACAAAAATGGAAAGGGACCTGGGGGTAGTCATATCCTATGACCTAAAGGTGGGCACACAATGTGAGAGGGCAGTAAGGAGGGCTTGGAGGGATACTGGGATGCATAGGGAGAGACATCACCAGTAGAAAATAAGAAGTTGTTATCCCTTTGTACAGACAGTTGGTGAGACCCCATCTGGAGTACTACATGCAGTTCTGGAGACCCTATCTCCACAAAGACATAGACAGGGTGGATGCTGTCCAGGGGAGGGCAACCAAAATGGTGCAAGGTCTGCACTAGAAAACATATGAAGGGAGATCAGTGGAGCTCAATATGGATGCCCTCGAGGAAAGGAGGGACAGGTGGATATGATGGAAACTTTCAAGTACCTCAAGGGAATCAACAAAGTCCAATAGGGTAGCATCTTTCAGAAAAAGAACTTGCAAGAACAAGGGGGGACAATTTGAAGATAGAGGGGGGATGCCTCAGAGGTAATGCGAGGAAGTAATTTTTTTTCATGGAGAAGGTTGTGGATGTATGGAACAGATTTCCTTAGGAGGTTGTGGAGTCAAAAACAGTGGGGGAATTCAAGAATGCATAGGACAGACCTAAGGCAATTCTAGTGGGGGGTAGGAGGAAGTAGGCTGTTGGTTAACTAGGATCTGCAGCTTATCTGTTAGGTAGGGAAATGGGCAGACTAGAAGGGCCATGCGGTCCTTATCTGCCATTAAATTGTGTGTTTCTATGTTTGTTTCATGTCACCACTGGCACTTAGTTTATCTACTTTTCTCCATCTCCTCCCTAGCACCCTTGGTGTGTACCTCTGTTTACCGCCTCCAGTTTCTAACTTCTTTGCTTCCTCCATATTCATCTCCATCTAGGCCTTGTTTCTTGTTGAACTGTTTATCCTAGTAGGTTACTGTGGTGCAGTCTGTTTACCCTGTTTTGAATTAGTATTACTGCTTGAAACTGATTTTTTCCACTATCCTGTGTCAATCTGTTGTACAGCTAGTTATCTGCTTTCATCGGGCTTGCATCTGTACACTATTCAGTTACTTCTCTGTACCATTGCTTATTATGCTGTGTATGTTTCCATTGGTACTTGTGTCTGTACAGCTTGTAATTTGCTACTCTCACTGGATTGTAAATTATTTTAACTGTTTGATTCTGTGCCATTGTTTGTGGCCCGAGTCGTGCCAGAAAATGGTTCTTGGATCAGCTCACTTACCCAGTAAATAAAGACTTAAATAAATAAACAAACAGTGCCAGTTTCAGATAGGGTTCTGTGCCTTGTGTTTCTTCAAGCACTCTCCCCCCCAGACATTCAGTATGATCTCCCCCACCCATTCACTACATTTTGTGTTGTCTGTTTATACATTGTTAAATGTTTTTTCCCCTTTGTAGTGCCTACTGAGCTCATTTTTATTTAAATCAATGGCTGCCTTCACTGGGCGCGAGCATGTCCCTTAGTGGACACCATAGTTTGTGGGCATCTCCTTCCCTGTTTTCAGACATTTGTGATACTGCACTGTTTTGGTGGACTTTGCCATTTAACGGCTAGTAGGTGGGGGAAATCAAAAGAGGACTGCAGATCGGAGATGGCTCAATCTTTTGTTTGTTTGTTTGTTTTTGGGCATGGTTTTAACAACAGGAGTGGCGAGAGCTATGTACAGTTGATGGTACCAGACAAGTCATTCTGGTGGCATGCACAGCATTCATTTCATTGTGGTTGGCTTTAAAAGATAAGCATGGGTAAGAATTTATTTTTAAAGTGTTACTGCATAAAGTGATTTAGAGGCTTGTCTGTCAGTAAGTGCAAAATAGTGTGTGTGTGGTGGGGGCGAGCGTTCTCCAGCTCGGTTAGCCAGCCCCACTAGTGAAAGGTGGAGGTTGGCACATTGCTGTCTCTTGTAATTAGTCCTGACTTGCTGAAGAGATACTGGTTGCCACAATATGCGTTGCTAAGGACATGGCAAAATGCACTTCTCAGCCAATCCGGTCTCAGAAAACTGCCGACCCATTTTATAATTCCAGTTAACTACCAGCCCTGAGATTTCTGACAAATTATGCAGACACCAACAGCAGCAGCAGCCCACACACAATGCTCCCTCTTGGAGCAGACTGTCAGCCAGGTGCCTAAGAGGTAATTAAACTACCTCCAGCAACAGCACCCTTGTGAGGGGGGGTTAGTCCATTGATGTGCTGCGCACATTGACTGCCCCAACCACCCAGGCTCATCACTACCTATATAGTCACTCTCTTGTGACATCACTTCCTGTCTATTGCTTTACTAAGTCCCCACTTTTCCATTTGCAGGTTATACCTGCCAGCCACCAGAGGGACCCTCTGACTTTCACCTGTGTTTGCTACCTGAATTTCCCCCACCTCCTCCTACTTCCTGGAACCCCTCTATCCACATACACTACTTCTCTCCCTTCTGCATCTGCCCTCACCTCACCCTTATACCCAGCCTCTAAGCTAGCCCTACATACTGACCCCTGCCCTACCACTGGACCCTCACCCAGCCTGCCACTAATCCTCAGTGACCACTAGGAGTCACTGTTTCCACCCTGGATTTGGTCCAAACTCAGCCTGCTCTGAGTCAATCAGAATCTGGATCCCCACGCACACCCAGGTCCTTTTTCACCTGCCCTACCAGGGTCTCGAACCTTGTAGCCTGTCCACCAGAGTCTGTGACCCTACCACTGCTCCAAAGTGGTAGCCATGCTTTTTGAGGGACAGCTGATATACTTGGACCATCTGCCCAGTTGCTACCACTAGGCAATATGATCATACACCTTCTCCTCAAATGTCTCCCCCTCATCTATTTGCTAGTACCCACATCCCATCAGCCTGACATTTTCCCGGGGCCACTTGTACCAGCACCCCCAACTCTTCCTGACTTAGCCTGATCCCACCCTACACTGACCATGTACCCTGGCCCATGGCACCCATCCCCTCGCTGCCCCCCCACTGCCTATCCTAGCTCCCCATGGCTGCAACTCATCCTTGCCCTCCCGACCCTTCAAACCCTGCCCATTCCCTGTGCTACTATGGTCTCCTCCCCATCCCAGCGTCCCCCACGGAAGCTGACATACTACCAACCCCTGACCAGAGCCTTGGTCTTCCTACTACTCCTATCTGGTAACATACACCCTAACACAGGCCCTGCCCCCTCCAGCCCAGCTACTAGGTCCACTGGATTCCGAATAGCCTCCATGAACATATGCAGCCTACTGAAAAAATTTGATACCCTCCAGTGCTGGGCCATGGTACATCAACCAGACACCATAGCCCTGGTTGAAACCTGGTTGTCCAAATCCACCCCAGACTCCTTTGTCTCCCTCCCAGGCTATACCCTATACCGGGAGGACCGAGTAGGCAAACACAGGGGACGTTGTGCAATCTATACCAGGGACACAATCATTGGACAAGCGCTCCCTGCTTCCATTCTTGTGAATGGGACCAAGGTCCTTACCCTCATACTCACTCCTGACCCCTTCAGGAGCCCTCTCTATCTCACCACTGCCTATGTTCCCCCAAAGAACCAGAACCCAGCGTTAATGTCTGTAATTGAACATCTGGTCACCCTCTACCACAAGGCAGAACAAATCCTAGTGGGGGACCTTAACGTAAACTGGCTCAGCACCTCCTCTTCCACGATCTGAGACTCCTTCGCTGCCCAAGACCTGACGCAACTCATCTCCCAGCCCACTAGAGTAAACCCAAAGAGAGGAACCAGTACCCTTCTGGACATAATTATCACCAACTGCCCCCCAAAAATCCATAACATCCAGGTCCTCCCAGATTCCCTAAGTGACCACTCCCGTATCCTATTTCTTTGGGCGGCCCCTACTCCCAAACCCAAAGCCCAGACCACACTCCGCAGATGCCTCCATCCTGGTGGGCTGAAAAACCTTAAACAGTTTCTCGCCCAGATTAATTGGTTCCCCATTCATCATGCAACCGACATTGACACTGCCCTTGCCTTTTTCTCCCAAACCTTTAGCAAGGCCTGTGACCTCTTTACACCCCTCGCTAAAATTCGATCCAAAAAACACAGTGCACACTGGGTTACCACTGCCTTACTACAAATGCTTAGAAATAGGGATAACCTCTAGCACCTTGCCATGGAAACAGGCCGGATGGCTGATAGACAAGCCTACAATGCTGCTCGGAATAGGTGCTCATGGGCAGTCTGGAAAGCCAAGGCCAACTATTACCAGGCCACCCTCACCTCCTCCTCCTCCTGGGGGTCTGCCCAGAATTTCTGGGACAATATTAAACAGCTAAATGGGAAATCACGCTCCCCTCCGCCATCCTAGCTCACTACTGATTGCACTACCTCCACCAACCCTGCCTACATAGCCAACTGCCTTAACACCTTCTTTACTGACCTTAGCTCTGTCCTCCCCAGTAATTTCTTTGACCCGCCCCCCAGCCTACCTCCCCCTGTCCTCCAACATCCCAGCTTCCTCCTATGCAAGGTATCTGCCCAGGAAGCCAGACCCCTCCTAATTAAAGCATTAAAAGGCAATAATCCTGGCAGCGATTCCCTGGACCCCAGTATTCTCAGGCAGGTGCTTGATGAAGTCCTTGTCCCACACACCAGCCTACTAAACTGATCCCTCTGCCTAGGGCACTTTTCCACTGCATGGAAAACAGCATAGTCACACCGATTCATAAAGGGGGCGACAGGTCCCTCGCCAGCAACTACCAACCAATCTCCATCCTCCCCCCCTCTCCAAAGCCCTAGAAAAAGTGGTGGCCATTCAAATCACTGAATATCTGACAAGGCACAACATCCTATACCCACAGCAGCACGGTTTCTGGGCTGGTCACAGTACCAGCACTGCACAAATTGAGTTCTCCAATTTCTTACACTCCTCCCTGGATGCCAACTCCCTAGCTGGTGCAGTGTTCATTGACATCTTGAAGGCTTTCTACACTGTCTCCCACCCTCTTCTGCTGGATGCCCTCTGCCACACTGGTTTCTCTGCTGGCCCCCCTCACATGGTGCACGAGCTATCTAACCACTCGCTCACAGTGTGCAAAAATCAATGGGACACTCTCTGTAAACTGTCCCATCTGCTCAGGGGTGCCCCTGGGACCCCTTCTCCTCTCACTCTACCTAAACACCCTGCCCAGTGCTTGCTCTGGCAAAATTCTTATGTATGCAGATGATGCTGTCATTTTTGCCACCCACCGCAATCCCATCTCCCTCCAGGACTCCCTACAACAATCCTACAATGATGCCGAAGCCTGGCTCAAGGAGCACAGACTCATCATTAATCTTAAAAAAAAAAAACTATGCTCTTTGCCCACCCCCAGAACAGAGCCTGCAACCACCCACTCACTATCCTCCCTTGTATCAAACAACCGCTTGAACAAGTCTGCTCCTACAAATACCTTGGGGTTACTATCGACTCAGCCCTCACATTCCACACCCACATTGATGCCTTTGCATCCGCCACTAATACATGGCTTGGCATCCTCTACCACTATAAAAACTGCCTCCCCCCTGATGCTCTCTGACTTGCTGTCATGTCTTCAGTACTGTCCCTTGTAGACTATGGCCTGCCAGTCTATGGTGCTGCTGACACGACTGCCCTCAACAAAATTCGCCTCACCCTAAATAAGGCCTGAAGACTGATCACTGCTGCCCCCAGGCTCACACATACATGTCAGCTCTATGACGAGGCTAAACTACTTAACCTGGATGAGCAGCTCATTATCAAACCTGCCTCCTCACAAAAAAAAACCTACTCGGGCTCTCCCGTCCTGGGATGACTGCATCCATCCACCATACCCCACCCACTATCGCAACCCGTACCTCCAACAGGACCACTCTACTGGTCCCCAGGTCCAGGACCACCCATGGTCAGAGGTCTTTCTGCTACAGAGCCCCATCCTGGTTTAACTCTCTCCCTGCTCCCATCTCCAATGCCCCAACTTCAAAACTGCCATTCAGAGCCAACTCTTTAACACTCGCAGCTGCTCCTGTCTCTAAATGTGGCCTCGATCTCTCCTCACTTGACAATGCCCACTGGGCAGCCCTCCACCTCACCCCCCACCCTCTCCCCCATGCACCATACCTCTGCTATAGTCAGCCAGTGCCAGCTGTATCAATGTAATTACCACAAAATTGTAAATGTATGAAATCAATATGTGTAACGCTAATTTCAGCTACTTGTATTCTGTAACCTAAAATTGTAATGTCTGTCCTCAATGCGATGAGGTACCTTTGGAAATGAGCATCTGGCTCAAAAGGTTGTAAACTGATTTACAATAAATAAAATAAATAAAATAAATAGTGCAATGTTTGCTTGCCTAGGCAGGGTTAGAGTGAATATGATGTCATCAGCAAAGGCAAAAGTTTTATTGGTAATTTTGCCTATGGTAAATCCTTTCACCTCTCTTGACTTTTGAATTTGTCTAATCAGGGGTTATAGGGCTAAAATAAACAGGTATGGTGACAGCCTTGTTCTGTTTTCTGGAAAGTTTCATTGGGGAAGATATGAAAACATTTGTATTAACTTCAGCAGTGGGGTTACTGTATAATGTTTTAACCCAACTGATAAAAAAAATCCCCAATATTATATTTCTCCATAATTTCAAACAGGTATCTCCACTCGGGAGCATTAAAAGCCTTAGAAAATCAATAGAAAGCACATTTTATGTTTTTGGGGATATCTGGGCATTATGTATGATGTTTATAACCCTTTGGATATTTTCCACCCTAGATCTGCCTAGAACAAAACCCACTTGTTCCCTTTCAATTAATTTGGCAATCGAGTTTTTAAGACTGTTTGAAAGGACTTAAGTCAAAATGTTGTAGTCTTCATTTAGTAAGAAAATGAGTCTACAGCTCTCACAAAGTTGGGGATTTTTCTCTTCTTTTCAGAATCAGTGAAATAAATGCTCTGTTTAGAGATTCAGGTAGGATACTGTTAAGGTAAGCTTCCTTGTATGCTTTAAGGAGATATTTTGGGATAAGGGATCCTAATGTTTCATACAGTTCTCCAGGGATGCTGTCTGGGCCAGGAGTCTTGTTACTGGGTATGTCACTAATAACCTGAGCAATCTCTTCAGCAGATATGGGCCGTTTAATGTTTCTTTTTCTATGTCCTCTAGTGCTGTAATGGAGGAGACTTCTATAAAATTTTGCAAGAGAGCACCACCATCAGATATCTTACTAGAATACAATTGTTTATAGAAATCTGCACCAATTTTGTTAATATATTTATTTGTGACATTTATAGTATTATTTTTATCGTAAGTTCTGCAATTAAGTCTGAGACAGGTGCTTCTTAAGCCTGTGGGCTAATAATTTGCCTGATTTTTTTCCCAGCATCCCCAAATTTTTGCTTGGTCGTATTCAGAGCAAAATCTGCCTTTACAGAGTGGATGTCAAATATCTATTTCTAGAGATAGCATTTTATGGCGCCTAGTGGGTGTTCTGTGTGTCCCTTGTTTATATTTTAACTTGATTCTTTTCAATGTCTTTTCTTTTCTTGATAACTCTCTGGGGAGTGTCTGTTTTTATTTATAGCAAAACGAATTGTTTCTAAGAAATGCCTTAAAGACATCCCAAAGTACTGCATATGACATTTGCCTATTATTATTAACCTCAGAGTACTCTTGAACAGTTCTTTTTATGTAGTCCCTAAAACTTTCACCATTAAATAAGGAGATATTAAACCTCCATCATAATTTTTCCTAACCTCTTTATCAAGACTGAGATACATAGAGACCCGACTATGGTCCAAAATTGCAATATTCCCAATATGTACAAATGTCAAAGCTGATCTCAGACCCTTAGAGACTAGTAAATAATTTAGCCTGCTTTAAGAATTGTGTATACAGGAATAAAAGTTAATCCCTTCCATCTGGGTGCAATACACAGCATGCATATACCAGGTGTAAATCTGCTGTAAGATTATTCAGGACCTGCCTAGACCTATTGATGTTGATTGGGTTTGAAAGTTGTTTCTGTGAAGAAAAGGATCAAGTACCTCATTAAAGTCTCCACCACAGATTTTTTGGCACTCTGACACCCTGGTGCACAACAAAACGGCTCCGGAGACTTATTTTATTAATGTTTTATGCACCCCAACCCCGCACCCCCCTACTTAAGGATTATCAACTCCGGGGGGGTGCATGTTGTGGGGGGTTAAAACATTTAAAAAAAAGGTTTGGGCCAGGTGCAACAAAAATGCACCAGCACCCAAAGACAGTACCCTACCAACCAGCACTGCCAATCCACCCATCATGCCACAGGGTTGGCTCGGCAACCCACCATGGCACAACCCCTCACTTTCCTTCCCACCCCTCGCTGTGCATGCTCGGTCCCCCTGTGCACGTACATATAGCGACATCCTGTCTCTATATTCGCTGACCACCCCATCCGGTCACCCTACCCTATGGTAGCCCTGGACACATGCACTGGGGATTGGGTCGCCGTTATTGTAGGCATCCAATCCCTAGCACTCATATGTTGGGCTACATCATCTTTAAATCTTTAGTACAACTGTGAACAGAATTTTCTCCCCAGCAAAAAGATTTCTATAAATGTTTACAGATGCACCATTTCCTAGGTGATACTCTGGGACGTGATATAACAACTAAAGCCATCCCTCAGTTATTTGTATTACTTATTCATTTACAAAGAGAATCTTCCCCCACAACATTTGGGGCCATATATGCAAAACTTTGCACCTGGCGCAAACCCGTAGCATTGGAATAACGCTGGATTTGCACCGGGCTGCAATATTCAAAGGCCCAAGTAGCGTTGTTGGTGAGTGATACCGCCAATGCTAAATGTTAATGTATGCAGGGGAGGAAGTGTGAGGAGGGCCCATGAATGTCAGCACAGTGGCAGTATAGCGCAGTGGTCTAAGGCTCTGAGTTGCAAATCTGGTGACATCCAGCAGACTAAACCTGGGTTTGAATCCCACAGCTTCCACTTGCATACTGTGTGACCCTGAGCAAGTCACTTAACCTCCTTGTGCTCCCAGGTCGCTCCTGTAAAAAAAGCTATCAGCTTAGTGTGCAATACCTGGTTAAACAACTAAATAAATAAAAATATTCAAAAGTCTAGTGCCATGCTGCAGGTTTTTGCACTACCTGTACACGGCACTAAACACCGCCTGCAAAAAGCATGCAGTAGTGGGGCAGTGGGAGAGTTCCAGTACTCAAAGTGTAACTTTGAATTACTGCCATATTACTCCCTGGCAGTCTAGTGGTCCCTCCACCCCCCAGCATGATCCCTGACCCTAAATCAAGTAATTCCCTGGTAGTCTAGTGTCCACCCCAGCATGACCCCCAACTCCCGTTCTATTTTAAATATCTGGAAATCCTGGTAGTCAAGTGGTCCACCCACCCCCCCGAGCATGATCCACAACCCCAAATCATGTAATTCCCTGGTAGTCTAGTTGCCCCCACCCACTCGCCTCATAGCGATGACCCCCCCCAAAATCATCCCCTGAACAGAGACGATGACCGTCTCAGCCCTCCTCTCACCACCACAGCCAGTTACCGACTGAGGTATGAATGAGCGATACTGTAATGAATGAGCCTGTCCTTACATGAGAATGCATTCATTCATTGCAGTATCGCTCATTCATACCTCAGTCGGTGGCTGGTCATGGTGGCGAGAGGAGGGCTGAGCCGGTCGCATTGGCTCTGTTCAGGGGATGATTTGAGGAGGGAGCAGTGGTCATCACTGCCTGGTGGGGAGGGCCACTAGACAACCAGGGACTTACTTGATTTGGGGTTGGGAATCATGCTTGGGGGGGACCACTAGACTACCAGGGATTTCTGGATATATAAAACAGAACAGGAGTCATGGATCATGCTGTGTTGGGGCACTAGATTATCATGGACTGTAACCCATACACATAGGAGCAGAAATCTTAACAGCAGAAAAGAACTGCTTGGCCCACCCAGTCTGCCCAGTTCCCTACATAATGGATATGCTGCAGATCCTTGTTAGCCTACAGCCTAGGGCCCCCCCCCCAGGATTGCCTTAAGCCTGTCTCATGCATTCTTGGATCCCCCCAATTTTATTGCATCCACAGCCACTGTGGGATGCCCAGGCTGGTGTTGGGGGCCCGGGGACAGCTGTCTTCCAGGGCATATATGGACACAACCAGTATAGATATAGATATATATATATATACTGCTTGTAGTGATGCATGCATGAGTGAGTTGTATGCACTGTTTGTGCCTGCCTACACCCATATTTTACAGCATCCAGCCTGCAATTCCATGCCACCCAAAAGGTGGGGCTGTGTATTCCATGCAGTTGCACTGGGCAAACTACATGCACATGTATGCTAAGCAGCACATAAGGAGATGCAAATGTGACTGTTTGCCCACAGATTACTTAACTAAGCTCATTTGCATATGAGCTTTGAATACATCAGACTTTTGCCCAGGGCTATCCTGGTTGCATCCGGTTAATGTGTTAACACTGTGCAATTGGCTTAGCCCTTGGAAAACATCACATCAACATTGTACAGTTCTGCAGTGTGTGGCCTGCTTTGTTCTTTGCAGTTGTTGTGAAACACCTCTTTGTAATCACACACATTGTCCTCCACTTGCAGCTCCGTCTTGATCCACCTCTGTGTCCATTGGGCTGCCTGGCATTTTGAACTTCCCTGTTGCTATATTCAGAGCATTCTTATTTCTTGGGCTATTTTAGCACTGCACTTCCAGCCCAGTTTGTCCGGCTTTCTTAGTACGCTGTATTCAGCGGGTTTAGCACTGGGGCTATTCCTTTTGAAAATGGCGGGCTACTTGTTCTGGGCTAATTTAGCATGCTGGGCAGTGCTAATTTAGCCCCAGGGCAAGGTTTTGAATATCTGGCTCCTGATGTCTCTGTAAAAGGCCATGACACAACTCCTGATGATACTGATGTATGGGGTACAATCCAACTGGGAGGCGGAGATGACACTCGCACCATCTCACTTCCCTGCAGAACCACTTCCTCTGGCCAAAAAGCCTTCTCCTACCACCTGCCTAAAATGTGGAATGCTCTCCCTCCACAAATCTGCCCCTCCTCCTCCCTTTACTCCCTTACCGCTGTGTTGCGCAACTTACATCCTCTTGCACCTGCTCCTGACCCCCCTTCCATATCTGTCTCCCTTTCTGTTTTTCTCTCCCTCTCCTCTTTCTCACCCCCCACCCTACTTGCACTTATACTTATTTTTCCCTTTATAGACTAGCTCTTAAATAGGGGTGACTGGTTCCTATGTGTTCACCCTGCTGCATATTACATCACTAGTGTACCTCCTGTAATATATGCATTATCAACATTGTATCCTATTGCTCGTTACCTGTACTGATTTTATTTCGTATGCTGCTCCTAAGAACTGCCTGCACAGTAACTCTACAACAGCCTATGTCTCATGTGCCATGTTCCTGTTTTATAACTGTATGTATAATTACACCATCTGTATGTATTTGTCTGAACTCATGCTCTGTATATCCCTTTCCCCTTTCCCCCAGGACGTACCGTGAGACGAGCATTAAGTTGTTCAGTGTATCTTTCCTGGTGAAACAATTCAATAAATAAATAAATAAATAATGCTAGACCTGGTGCCTGAAGACTGACTCTGGCTATGGCATAGACAGCATCAAACAACCAGCTCCTATAGTTGTAGAGAATTCGGTTGGAAGGTGGTGGTACAGTTTTTTCACACTCCACAAATAACAGCAAAATACATGACCATGAGAGATTTGTCTTGTTGGAGACAGTGTGGATGTGAGGTATCCACCCATACACATGTGTTTTGGTACTGCCCGACACGTACCCATTTTTAGGGAGCAGTGGGAAAGGTATTTGAAGACCTCTGCACAGACCTAGGTTGTTTGACTCTGGAAATGGCCATACTGTTACACCTACAGTACCTAAGCAGGTAATACATAGTCATCATGTTTATTTAATCAATATTTTCCTTAAAGCGGCTAAGAAGGCCATTAATAGATTATGGCTCCAACCCACCTCTCTGACAATTCAGAGTTGGAAGGAAACAATATATGAAATTTATAAAATGGAGAGCATGACAGCAAGAATACAAGTCAGAACCCCTGCCCTTATGAATAGATGGACAGACTGGTTCACATATATGGCTAGACGCAGACCAGACCTGGTGCCATAAGATTACTATGGAGGGGATGATGCTCCATACTAGTCTGGTCCGTCCATTGCATAATTACATAGATACATAGACAGTGTCGGCAGATAAGGGCCTATGGCCCACCCAGTCTGCCCATTTGAGCTTGTAAGTTCAGTTTGTTTTCCTAGAAGTCTGTTGCACCTTACCCCTGACCTCCAGAATTCCTTCATGTCTATCCCATGCATTCTTAAATCCCGTGATTGTTTCAGCCCCACCACTTCCTCTGGCAGGGTGTTCCACTTGTCCACCACCCGTTCTGTGAAGAAATTCTTTCTCATGTTTCCTCTGAGATCGTCCTTCCTCCAACTTCATCCCATGCCCTCTAGTCCTGGAACATCTTTTCTCTTAAGAATAGTGTTTTCCTGCACCCTGTTCCTCCTGTAAGATACTTGTATGTCTCTATCATATCCCTCTCTCCTCCTCTCCTCCAGGGAGTACATGTTCAGTTCCTTCAACCTGTCTTCATAGGACTTGTGATGCAATCCATGCACCATCTTTGTTGCCCTCCTCTGAACCTTCTCTACCCTGTCTATGTCCTTACGTAGGTATGGTCTCCAGAACTGTACACTGTACTCCAGGTGGGGCCTCACTAGTGTCTTGTATAGCGGAATTATGACCTCCCTTTTCCTGCTGGTAATGCCCTGCCTATACATCCCAGCATCCTATTTGCTTTACCTGCTGCCTTGTACACTGTTTCCCTACCTTGAGGTCATCAGAGATGATAACCCCAAGATCCCTTTCCTGCTTGGTGCATGCTATATCCTCACCCCCCAACTGATATATTGTGCCAGGGTTTTTGTGCCCCATATGCATTATCTTGCACTTCTTTGCATTGAATTTCAACTGCCAAACCCTGACCATTCTTCAAGTTTCTGCAGGTCGCTTCTCATTCTGTCTACACCCTCTGGTGTGTCTACTCTTTTACAGAGCTTTGTGTCATCAGCGAACAGTGAAATTCTGCCTTCTAGGTCCTGCGCCATGTCACTGATGAAGATGTTGAATAGGACTGGTCCAGCACTGATCCTTGTGGTACCTCACTGGTCACTCTTCCTCTGTGGAGTGACAGCCATTTACTACCACCCTCTGTGTCCTGCCACCCAGCCAGTTACCTACCCACCACACTACTGTCCTGCCCACACCCATATTCCCCAGTTTGTGTAATAGTCTTCTATGTGGCACAGTGTCAAGGCCTTGCTGAAGTCCAGATAGGCCATGTCCACTGCCTCCCTGATCCACCTCCTAGTCACCCAGTCAAAAAATTCAATGAGGTTGGTCTGACATGACCTCCCCTGGTGAAACCATGCTGCCTTGGGTCCTGTAGTTTCATTGACAACCAGATGTTCACCAATCTCTCCTTCAGTAGTGCTTCCATGATCTTCTCCACTACTGAGGTGAGGCTAGACTGGTCTGTAGTTCCCTGCTTCCTCTTTGTTCCCACTTTTGTATAAGGGGACTACATCTGCTGTCCTCAGTCTTTGGGTACCTCCCTGTTTCCAGTGATTGGCTAAACAGGATAGCCAGAGGTTCAGCCACCACCTCTCTTAGTTCTTTAAGGACCTTGGTGTGCCCATCTGGCCCCATTGCTTTATCAACTCTTATTACTTCCAGTTCCTTCAGGACTCTTTCTCATGTAAAGGACTTGTGTCCATTTCTGCACCATTCTCACCCTTGTACTCCTTCAGACCCATTACCCTCCTCTTCCTCAGTAAAGACTGAGCAGAAATACCTGTTCAGTATGTCAGCTTTATTGTCATCCTCCAGACTCCCCATCCTCCCCTTCAGTCTCACTATCCCTCCTTTGTCTTTCTTTTTCCTTATGTACCTGTAAAGGTTTTGTCCCCTCTACCCACTGATTTTGCAATGTGTTCTTCTGTCTGAGCTTTGGCTTCCCTTACTGACCTCCCTGCCTCCCTTTGCTTCTCCTGGTACTTCTTCCTATCCCCTTCTGCCTGTGTCTTTTTGTATTGCCTGAATGCAATCTGTTTGGCTTTCACTATCTTTAATACCTCTTTGGAAAACCATAATGGTCTCCTCTTCCTTTTCCTCTTGCTAACCTGCTTAATACATAAATCTGTTGTTCTTGTAATCCCCATTTTAAATACTGCCCACTGTTCCTCAACCCCTGATTCCTGTCCCATTCCCTTTAATGCCTCTTTCAAGTATCTCCCCATTTTCCCAAAGTCGGCCCCCCTTAAATCCAGGGTACGTGTTTTTGTGTGGTTTGGTTCTGCTCTTTCTGTGATTTCAAACCACAATGACTGGTGGTCAGTGTTTCCCAGGTGCTCCCACACTGTTGCCCCATCACACTGTCCTGTTTGTGAGCACAAGGTCCAGTATTGCCTTCTGCGAGTTGGTTCCCACGACCAGTTGCTTGAGGAAGGCACCCTGAAGGTCCAGGATAAATCTGCTCCTAGTTGATGCTGCTGCTGGGATGCTCCAGTCCACGTCTGGAATATTGAAGTCTCCAACCAGTACTACCTCACCCTTGTCTGCCATCCTTTGGATGGCTAGCATCAACTCCTATCTGTTTCTTCCTCCTGGGCTGGTGGTCTATAGACCACACCTGTCTGAGGATGGCTGTCCTCATTTTCCTTTCCAGCTTAACCCACAGTATCTCTCCCCATTTTGTTCCTCCTGGATCTCTGTGGCCCTTATGTCATTTTCACATACAGTGCCACTCCTCCTCCCTTCCTGCCTGCTCTGTCTCTTCTGAATATGTTGTAGCCAGGTATGGCCATCTCCCAGTCATGGTTATCATTACACCAGGTTTCAGTGATGACCACAATGTCCAGGTCTGACTGCACCATGACAGCCTCCAGATCTTCCATCTTGTTGCTAAGGCTCCTGGCATTTGCACATGACTTTCCATGATTTGACCTCCCTAGACTGTCTCACTATTCTACTCCAGCCCCTTTCTTGGTTGTCATTTATCCCTGGTTCTCCTTGCTGTCTGCCCGTCTGCTGAATTTTGCCCCTTTTCTGCTTATCCACCTCTTGGGCACTAATCTCCATCTTTTGCACGCTGCTTTGCAGAGATAGCCACTCCTCTGGTTCACTGGTTCCACTGCTTAATTTTCATGTCAGGTTGATTTATAAATGCAATACTAAGACAATATCAGCTGTAGGTTCACCACCCCAAGGAGCTATTATTATATATCCTGTGAACAATGTAAGTAGCCATAGGATGGAGCTTGATGCTGTTGAATGTTTTGACAATATGTATCCCAACATGTAGCACTTAAATTGCAGTACGAATGATAGTTTAGTTTAAGCAAATTACCAAGGAACCTCTCTTTTCAGAGTTATAACAGCCAGATTCCAATTGCCCTACCCATGCTCTATTCAGCTTAAGTGCTTCTGAAGGGTCAAATGGGTTTCTTGGAGTAGGGCAATATCTACTTTCTTTTTCTGGAGAAAGTTAAGCACTTTCTTTTGCTTTATAGGGAATCCCAAACCTCTCACATTTCATGAAGCAATACACACATTTTTTGTAGACATTCTAAATTAGTTTAACAGGGTTAACTAATAATTTAGTATACTTATAAGAGAAGATATATTGTTGCCAAATATCTAGATGCTAACATCTCTATACTGAAATAATATAGATAATAAAAAGTGAATCAAAAACTGACAACTGAAGTAACATTAAAATTTCAGTAGCTAACAGTATATAATATAAAAAGAAGGGTTAGGAAGAAAGACTGAGGCCAACTAACAGTGTAGTCTAAAGACTGGGTTGCTAATGCACTGGTAAGAACCAAGGCGTCAGCAAGAGAGCACACACCATGGGAGAGTGCACCTAAGGTCATATCTGTCAGCACCAAAGAGTGGTTGTAAAGAATCCCATCAGGGTACTGTATGTATTGACTGCTTCAAAATCAAGGCTGAAGAAAGTGCATATCTCAAAGGATATAAGGATAAGAAATAAAAGCTCAATGTTTCAAAAAGTGGGGCAGCAATATAAGAGGAGCCCCGTGACAAAAGTGTTCCCTCCAATAGTTATTTACAGTCTTTTCTAGGAATTAGGTTTTAAAGACAATTCCTTGGACCATCTTAACAGAGTTGTAGAGTTGCAGAGGAGATGTAATCATTGTGACTGAGATATTTTGGTTCCAAAACCAGTGCTGCTTGTTTCCAAAGGGAAGTGATGCACATTGTATGCTGCTAAGAAGATTCATTCCTCTGAGCAGCAGAAATTGTGCTCCGTGGTCCACAGTTCAGGAGATGTCACGATTCAGTTAATAGTTAAATTTTCCAATGTCCATGATGAAACTGATGGCACAAAAATAAATCCTCTTACTGCACTGAACCAAAACAACAATCAACAAAAAAAGGGGGTGGGGGAGAAATTGAAGGCTCGACCATGAGTTAAGGTGATGTTTACTTATAAAGACATAATGGAAATGAAAAACAGATTACAAGCAAGGGCTTCAGAATAGTCAATTAAAGAAGTAGTAATGTTGGGAGGAAGAGCCATAGTTCAATACCTAAAAGAATACTTTAAAAATCGGATGTATATTTTGCTGGCAGAAAAATCAGGGCAGAGGAGGTTTCACTAAACTTTACACATATGCTTTACCTTAGTCTGCAAAGGCTGCATCATGAATTGTGTGGAGTACACTTTAAGCATGGGGCTAATGCTAGCTGCCTCCCGTGTAAGAGCTCAGGACTAATGTAGCTAATTTATGCTAATTACTGTGTTAGCAGGGGCTAGAAAACCCCTTAGACTAATCAGTCAGTCATGTCAATCTGAGTCTGAACCTCTTGGGCTGATGAAGTCCCACACTAATGTCTCTGAAGTATGAGAATAAAAAAACATTTATTCATTATTTAATGTGTCCTTCAGTTATTCAAATGATCAAGCAAGGTGTCCACCAGAGCAGCAAGAGATGGACCTGGCCAATATGAAGAGAAGGTCTCCTTCTCCAAGATCCTGCCAGTGGGGGGAGGGGGGCAGTTGGACGGAAGGTCAGAGAAGGGGAGATAGGGGAGCTAAACATGTGGCTCAAGGGCTGGTGCCAGGAAAAAGGACACACATTTGTAGGTAACTGGCAATAGTTTGGGGAGAGAAATTTCTTTAAATTTGATGGACTGTATCTGACTAAGGAGTGAGTCAGTGCATTGGGGTGGAAGTTTGATGTCTTTGCAGAATATTTAAGCTAGCAAATGGGGAGAGGGGTGCAGCACCCAATACATCGAATGGGAAGAACACCCCTCCCCCCTCAGCTAGTGATCAAACAGGAGTTCAGCATGTTTGAAGTTCATTTGCATCACCAGGTAAGGAAAAAGGTCTGGCTCCCCCATACGATGCAAAGGTGAAACGCTGGACCTCACCCAAGAACTAACACACTGAAATCTGGCAAATGGAAAATCATGTACACAAATGCTCACAGTCTGGGAAACAAGATCCCAGACCTGCAGGGAACAATGACAGAGACTATACTGGACATAGTAGCCATTAGCTAGACATGGTTCACCAGTAACCACACTTGGGAGACTTCAGTACCCAGCTATGTGCTGTTCAGAAGAGACCAAGGTGCAAAAAGGGGGGGGGGGGTGGCCCTTTATGTCAAAGAAAATATCAAAGCTATAGAAATTCAGAATACACATAAGGAGCCAGAAGAACTGTGGGTCCCTCTGAAACAGGAAATGGGACAGCCATATGAACTGGGGTTGACTACAGGCCTCCAGACCAGGGAGAGGACATAGACACATTACTGTTAGAAGATATACGAAACATGACAGCTAAAGGGAAGGTTCTGATAATGGGAGACTTGAACATGCCAAATACAGATTAATCAAAACCAGCAGGAATATCTGCCAGAACTAGACATATAGTGGATTCCCTGCAGGGGGAGGGCCTCAAACAACTAGTAGAAAAACCCACAAGAGACAGAGCTATCTTAGATCTAGTACTGACTAACAGGGAAAGGATCACAGATCTCCAGGTAGGAGGTCACCTGGGGGCCAGTGACCATCATATGGTATGGTTCAATTTGGCCACTAGAACTAAATCATCCTATTCCAAGGCAAAAATATGGGACTTCAGAAGAGCTGACTTTGATAAGATAGCCAACAGAGTTAAGCTAGCCCTGGGAAGAAGAAATACAGGAAAGGGGGTACAGGCAAATTGGGCAAGCATTAAGAATGCAATATTTGAAGCAACATCTCATTGTGTTAGAAAGAAAAGCAAGAGCAAAAATAGAAGGAAACCACTTCGGTTCTCAAAAACAGTAGCAGAAAAGGTCAAAGCTAAAAGGCTGGCCTTCAGGAAATGTAAGGGAATGCAGTGGGACGAAGATAGGGAGGCATACCAAACTTCCCTAAGGGAAGCAGGGAAGGCAGTAAGGCAGGCAAAGGCCCAAACCAAGGAAATACTAGCATGAACAGTAAAAGGAGGTGATAGGACTTCCTATAGATACATTAGTGAAAGGAGAAAGTCCGGAGTTGGTATTGCTACGATCAAAGGGGATAAGGGGGAGTGTGAGGAGGAGGACTAAGGAAAAGCATCAATCCTAAATAGATACTTCTGCTCCGTACTTACTGAGGAGAAGATAGGGCAGGGCCCACAGCTCAGCACAATGGACATGGGGGGGAGGTGTGCACTAGCCCCTTCACAAAATAAAGGGTCCTACAAGAGCTTGGTGGACCTGATGGCATACATCCCAGGGTACTAAAGGAGCTAAGGGTGGAACTAGCAGAGCCATTATCAGAACTGTTTAATGAGTCTCTGAGCACAGGAGAGGTCCCAGAAGACTGGAGAAGGGCTCATGTGATCCCACTCCATAAGAGTGTTAACAGGGAGGAGGCAGGGAACTACATACCAGTCAGTCTTACCTCAGTAGTGGGCAAGATTATGGAAGCACTCCTTAAGGAAAGGATAGTGCAACACCTGGATTCTATAGGAGCACAGAATCCAAGACAGCATGGGTTTAAAACTGGAAGGTCCTGTCAATCTAATCTCATAGATTTTTTTGACTGGGTAACCAGAGTGGTGGACCAAGGGGGGAGCAGCTGATGTCACCTACCTTGACTTCAGCAAAGCTTTTGATACTGTTCCACATAGAAGTTTGATTAATAAGCTGGGTAGGCTCAGGGTGGGTCAGAAGTTGGTCAACTGGATGGCAAACTGGCTGACAGGCAGAAAACAGAGAGTGGTGGTAAATGGTATACAGTCAGAAGAGTTGCAAGTCACAAGTGGGGTACCTCAGGGACCAGTCCTGGGGCCAATCCTCTTCAATACAGTATCTTCATCAGTGACATTGCAGATGGACTGGAGGACAAGATTTGTCCATTTGCAGATGACACCAAGATCTGCAACAGAGCTGATGATCCAGATGGGGTGGGCAGAATGAGAAGAGATCTGGGTAAACTGGCAAAATGGTCGGAAGAGTGGCAAATGGGGTTTAACACAAAGAAGTGCTAGATCATGCACATAGGAAAGAGAAACCATGAAGCCACCTTTAGGCTGGGAGGGGAGTTGCTGGAAATCACAAAGGAAGAAAGAGACTTGGGTCTCATCATCACAGATGACCTGAAATCATCCAAGCAGACCACTAAAGCAGTAGGTAAGGCTAGAGGGATGTTGGGGTGTATTAGTAGGGATATCACAAGTTGTAAGAGGGAGGTAATAATCCCTCTTTACAAGACACTGGTTAGGCCCCATCTGGAGTACAGCGTGCAGTACTGGAGGCCGTACCTGCACAAGGACATTAACAAAATGGAGGCAGTCCAGAGAAGGGCAACCAAAATGGTGCAGGGACTGCATCAGAAAACACATGAGGACAGATTAACTGAGCTCAGTATGTATACCCTAGAGCAAAGAAGGGAGAAAGGTGATATGATCGAAACATTCAAACATCTGAAGTGCATTAATAAGGTGAAAGAGTCTAACATGTTTCAATATAAGAAAAATAGCAGGACAAAAGGACACACAGAAAGGGTGGTAGATGCATGGAACAGCATACCTTAGGAAGTGGTGGAAATTAATACAGTGCAGGGCTTCAAACAGTCATGGGCTACGCATATGGGAGCAATAAGGATGAGTATAAATAGAAGAAGAATCAGCATTTATATAGCGCTTTTCATACACAGTTTTCCAAAGAACTTTACAAGCAATGCTAGACTGGTAGTGAAGTGACTGAATGTGTGGTGGTGGCTATATCACACATCATCACCCACACACAGCCTGGATAATTGCATGAACCAGTTTATGGGAAGGGGAATGTTGGCCAGGACACCGGGAATGTTCCCTGCTCTTTGTGAAGAGTGCCCTGGGTTCTTTTACTTCCACCTGGACATCCACTAGGACAACACCAGGATGGGCAGAAGGGACCTCGGTTTAATGTCTCATCCGAAAGACAGCACAACCCATCAGTACAGCACCCCCCATTACTGTCCTTGGATGCCAGAGATTTATAGGTGCAAGTCCAATCCCGGTGTGGGACGAGAACCCACAACCTTCTGGTCCAGAGGCAGATGTGCTACCAACTGAACCAACTGAGAGTATAAATAGATAGGCCATTGACAGATTACAGGCCTATGGCACATTCATAAGGTAGAAAAAATGGGCATACTGGATGGGCTTTGTGGTCCTTATCTGTTGTCAACTTCTTTGTTTCTATGTTTCTATATAAGGGTCCTAGTGGTAGACCAACACCAAAATGCCACACATGGTGGAGAATGTGGCCTTTCTTCTGCCCTGACCCTATCTTGCTTACCTGTGTCACTAGGTACCCCAAGTCATTTATCCCAGTGTGCCACCTGAACAGCTCTGAATACCACCTGCATCACAGCCCTGGCTGCAACACAAAAAAAGACTTTCTTTTGATTTACCAGTAGCCTTCTTACTGCACTGGGACTGTAAAATGGCAAACATAGTATAGGACAGTGCTGTAATAGAAAAAATGACTGTCCTCCATTTTCTGCTGCATCTCTCCTGCACTACTGAGCCTGTGAACTGCACTAAAACACACAGCAGCCACTGTGGGACTTTGCTAAGCCTACTCCTGAACAAATGGCCACTGTTTTGCTGTTCTTATTCAGCCAAAAGCACAACAGAGCTCCAAAGTGCAACCCCTCCCCAGCTCCCACCTCGTGGCAGGGCTCCCTTGAAACTGCTAGTTATCAAACCAGCTGCATCTCAGAGGGGACGGCAACTGCAGAAAAAACAAACAAAAAAAGCCAAAAAGGAGAACAATTGCAGCCAGTGTTTGTGCCACGTTACACAGCTCACAGCTTTCTTTGCCACTGCTGCAAAGTACCAGGACTCAACTCAACAATCTGCTCCCTGAAAGTCACTACGGTTGGACAGTGGTGCCTCCAAATGGAAGGAAAGTCTCTTCCTGGCCACAGCAGCATGCACTCTGCCTCTTTCAATGCAGCTCTAAACTGACACTGCCCTCCTCAACAGCTGCAATACAGGACTGCAGTTCAGTACCTCCCTACTCATGGCTTTGGCCACACTACAAAAGGCCTTCTAAATCAAGTAAAATAGACTGCAGGAGTTGGCTCCCCAACTCAACATACTGCAATGCCAAGGAGGTGAACAATCACAACCATCTCGGCTTTGCTAGTTACTCTACCCTCCCCCTGCAGCTGCATGCATAGCAACCGTGGCTTCCATCTCGTTCCTACTGCCGCACGGAGCCTCTACACCACCTTGGCCATGCTACAAACAGCCCAACAACAGAATAAATAAATAAAACAAAAAAAATCATACAGACTGCAGGAGCCCCCTGGAGCAAATAAATGGACTGGGGGTTTCTGCAAGGAATGGCCCTGAGAAGCAAACAAATAGCCCCTAAATAAATCAATCAATAAATGACAAAGACTGCAGGAGCCCGCACAAAGTAAATAAATAAATGCAACTGGTGCGCTTAATCTAAATAAAAAAAAAGGTACAAACAGATGGAAAGCCAAAAGAAAAAAAGGGGTATAAATACTGCACATACATAATAGCAGGTCACACCAATATAAATAAAATAAATGGAGGCAGTACTGCAAATGGCCAGAAGCCCAGCCTTGCAAAAAGATAAAAACACAGACCTGGAAAAAAATAAATTAATAAAATCAACAGAAGGACAGCACAGAAATAAAAAAAGAAAATGGCAAGAAAAAAGTAATGACAATAAATGGAGGACAGCTGGGACACCACCACAGCAGAAAAATAAAAACATAAAAGCACAAGCTCCTCAAACAAAATGGAGAACAGATAAATACAGCAATTTCCCCCTCAACTTTGTGACTCACCCACAAATTTGAAGAACCCACCATTTTTCTGTCTCAGGGCTGGGGAAGAAGGACAGCAGATGGCAATCACCATTTTAGCCATTGAAAGCAGTACAGCAGCCTCGAGGCAAGAAGCAGCCATCTTTGTGTATAAAATGAACAAGACAGGAAGTGACCCTTTGCCCCTGTCAGCGGCCATATTAGTACAGTTAAAATAATACAAAAACTGTTTTTCAAGCTCAGCAGCCATGTTTGGGAGGGACACCAGCTTGTTCAAAATGACCTCACTCCATTAAATCAATGGCGGACATGCTTTTGAGGGGCAACATGCTGAAATGAATGGACACTGCAACAAATAGTTGATTTATGCAAATAAACCTTTATTTAAATAACAAACAAGAAATAATTGCATTGGAATTGTTTATTAAAACATCATTTGATGGACTTTGCTTTCAAATAATTGTACATTTGACTACAAAAATATTTTCTTCTCACACTTCATCTGCTCCACAACGTCCCATCTCCTACATGCCGACAATTTCTTCTCATCCTTACAACTTTCGCATCATGAAACAAAGCTTGTTTCCAACCACAATGTCCAAAGAAGATGCAGATATGGGCACTAGAGTGTCTGGATGTCTATCTTCACCCACCTCCTGGGCATGGGGCTTCAAAATAGAAACCATCCTGCATGACATCCAGTCTTCCAACTCTGCTCAAAAAGCACCAGCTATGTAAGCCATTCAAGATAACCTGGCCTACATTAAAACTATCTCTCCTCAGTCCATGGTCCATACCAGCCTACAGCCAGTACCCTTCTCAGCCTTGCCTCATGAAGACGCTGTCAACTGGCTTGAGCATTCCAAGCCTGAAGTGCCTTCAATGATTGTACTGATCCTTTGAGTGTTTTCAATGTGTTGCACTTGCTTCTGAGAAGGACTGCCATTTCCTGGTTAAATGCAAAGGAGATATTGCTACTCTGTATACAACTTTCAGAGACCATTTTGTCCAAGCACATCTGCACTGTTTATTGGAACAACAGCTGTGGGAATGCACCATGCAACCCTCTGAATCACTGGAAGCCTTCATTTTGGACATTGATTCACACTGCAAACATCTGCAGAAAACAGAAAAAGATCAAATCACAACTTTTGTCTGGGGACTGCTTCCTCAGTTCTGTACTTGTTTAATTCAGCCGAAGTCAACAACTTGGATGGACACAATCCAAGCTGCATGACCTGAACAAAAGTCCATATCAATGTTCCAGTCCACCAATGTACAAGTACATCAGTCATCATAATTAGCTGCACTCACAACATGTCTGCAGTAGCAACTAGCAATGATAGACAAGCTCATCACCACTGTCAATAGCTTACACCTAAGCTCAACTGCTTCCTCTGCAACCTCTGTAAATGCTCTGCAACCACCTCAACAGGGACCTGATCCACCTCCACCTTCACATGCACCTGTGACCTGCCAGTAGTGTGGATTCAGAGGACGCACTGCTGCTGTCTGCCCAAAGCTACAGCATGACAATAAAAATCAAGGGAACAGAAGATGACCTCTGCAGCACAATCAGCAAAATGATCGCAACTACTCCCAGGATCAGGGAAACGAGTGCTGCCCAACAAACTAGGGACTTTTGTTGGGCAGGGGAACACAACAACTGACCACCCCTCTGACTCTTGCAATTCAAGAAAACAACAACCTCTAACTGCCAACTGAGGCACCCTCTCACTTTCAGGGGCAAAAATACCTGCCATCAGATCACCATTGGTAGCAAACTATGTCCCCATAACCATCAGAGATTGGCTCAAGAATATCTTTGTTTACACTGGAGCTGAAATCTCAGTTATAAACACTAGTATTCTGAACAACCAAGCAGTTCATCACTTACCTAATGTCTCTCCATCTGACCTAAGGTATATTATCACAGCAAGTGCTGCTACAGTACCTCTCACAGGTGTGGTCCATCTCAAGCTACATTTTGACTCACAGCAGACTACTGTCAAGTTCTATTTAGTGCCAGATCTACAACTCTCAGTGATTATTGGTATGGACTTCCTGAAATCTCATAAAGCCATCCTAGACTTTACATCAAAAAACTGTCACTAGACCCTCGGAGGCAACTCGCAGCTATAGATTCAGTCACTGTGCCTTCTAAGAAAGAGCTGGTTTTGATTGCCAGGATTTGAGGTGAACCACTTTCACAAGATGTTGGCATTGTCATGGGATCCCCCGTTATGCATTTGTCAGGTCTTCTCCAAGGAAACACCTTGTTTGCTGTGCATGGTGGCACAGTCTTCCAGAAATGCTGCAGCTTTACAGGTGAGCTAGTTGTCGTCTTCAAGGATGCACTTTTGGAAAGTTTGTCTGCTTGTCTACAGGGGACCAGTTCCATCTTATGCAAGAACCTTAGCCTGGTTCCACCAACTCTAGTCCTGTTAGTACTATTATAACCACTCCAGCTTCACCAGAGTTACCCCTCAGCAAGTGACTATCCTCTTCAAAACTTCCAGCATCTCCAACAGAGAATCAACAGCTTTTGAAATTCATAGAGAATTACATGGATGTCTTTGTTGGTCCCAATAACAAGCTTGGATGCTGTGATATCCTGCAACACACCATTAAGGTGCAGCCTAACCAGAAACCAGTTCATCAGCGAGTCTACAAAGTGGGACACCAACAGAAATAAATCCTAGGGGACATGATCAAAGACATGCTTGAAAAAGACATTATTGAAGAGTCTACAAGTTCCTGGGGCCCACCATGCCTGCTGGTGGTAAAGGACAAGGGGTATTGTGTTGTGGTAGACTACAGAAAACTCAGTGCCTACATGGTGAAGGATGATCATCCTTTACCTACAATTGAAGATGCCTTAGAGACTCTTGGCATGGCCAACACAGCTTACTTCACCACTCTAAACCTTCAGAGTGGGTTCTACCAAGACTCCATTGATCCAGCTTCTTATCCATATACAGCTTGGCACTGTCACTTGGGATTTTTTTCAATTCAAATAACTGCCTATGGGACTTCAGAATAGTCCAGCCACATTTCAGCATGTCATGGAAGCCATACTATGTGGGTTGTCTAGGAAATCTTGCCTAGTCTACCTAGATGTTGTTCTTGTCTTCTGCAGAAATTTTCCAGAGCACCTCCAACATCTCAAAGAAGTGTTTGAATGTCTCCGACAAGCCAATCTCAAGCTTTGCCCAGAGAAATGTTGTTTTCCACAGCATCTTATTCATTACATGGGACATGTTGTTAGTTCTCAAGGCATCTCTTCAGAGTCAGACAAGCTCTCAGCAGTCAAAGACTATCCAGAACCTAACAATCTCAAAGACCTTAGAGCTTTCCTAGGCTTGTCCGGATATTACAGAAAGTTTATTTGTAACTATGCAAAGACTGCAGCTCCACTGTACTCCCTCACCAAAAAAGGATGTGAATATACATGAACTTCAGAATGCAAAGAGGCCTTTAAAACCTTAAGAGAAAAAAGAATCTTCTGTCCAGTATTGGCCTACCGAATGTTCGACCAACCCTTCAAACTCTACTCAGATGCTAGTTCCTTTGCAGTGGGTGCTGTGCTATCTCACATACAAGATGGAACAGAATGAGTTGTTTCCTATGCTGGGTGCTCCCTTTCCTCAGCTGAGCAGAGCTATGGCATCACAGAAAAAGAATGGCCTGATATTTGCTGTAAAGAAATTTGACTGTTACCTTTGCAACTCCTCCTTTACAGCTATTGTGGATCACTCTTCTCTCAGATGGTTATTCAAAATGAAGGAGTCAGTAGGCAAGTTCACCCAATGGACTGACATGCTGCAATGCTTCAACTCTGAAATTCAGTACAGACCAGATTGAGTTCACTCCAATGGCGATGCTGTAAGCCGGAGACAGTATCCCTCTACATCATACTCAATAGATGAAGAATCCTCTTACAAGCTCTTCCTTTCCATTCCATAGATGTGTTCCCTGCGGACACTCTTACAGCACGTCAAGTTGCTTTGCGGCTACCAATTGCTTCTTTAGAAAAAAGCACAAATCCACATTTAGTGCAAGCAGCCAATGAGCTTCTCACCTCCTCTGCTTCTGATCTCTCTCTGGCAACTGTCAAAATGCAACAAAGAACAGATACTCAATTCACAGACATCATCTGTTACTTAGAGTCTGGAACCTTAATGCAACAGAAGCAACATAGACAGGATGTACTTTTCTTTGCTTTACAATACTTCCTCCATTTCATTTAATTTCATTTTTATTTGTTAACTAGGTTAGGGCAACTGGGCCAAAGCCCTTTTTTGGTTCTCTGGCTGGTGCTGTCTTCATTGACCTCTCGAAAGCTTTCGACACTGTCTCCCACCCCCTCCTTCTTGATGCCCTTAGTCTCTCTGGTTTTGCTGCTGGGCCTATCTCCTGGTACACCAGTTATCTGTCTGACCACTCACAGCATGTAAAAATTAATGGGACCTACTCAGACATCTGTCCCATCTTTTCTGGGGTTCCCAGGGCTCCATTCTGGGCCCTTACTATTCTCCCTTTACCTTAACACCCTTCTACGCTCTTGCTCGGAACATTCTATTGCCATGATGATGCAGCCATCTTTGCCTCAAATAAGTAACCCTACTGCCCTCAGGACTCGCTGCAGAAGTCCTTCACTGAAGCCGAGGGCTGGTTCAAGCTATAGATTGGTGATAAACTAAAAAAACAAAACCATGTTCTTCACTCATCCCCAAAACAAGTCCTGCAACTTCAAACTCCTCATTCACTCTGGGTCCTCATTCCCACTAGAACAAGTTTGCTCCTATAAATACCTAGGGATCCATTTTGACCCTCCTCTCCTTCCATGGACACATCGCTGCCCTAGCCACTGCCACTAATATCCGATTGGGCATCTTACATCGGTATAAACACTGCCTCCCGGGTACTCTTGAACCATGATCACCTCCTCTATCCTGTCCCTAGTGGACTATGGACTGCCGGTGTATGGTGCTGCTGATCAGACCGCACTCCATAAAATTCGCACTACTCTGAATAAGGCCTGCAGGTTAATTACTGGAGCACCTAGGATGACACACACCTGTCTACTGTATGCTAAAGCGCTGGTACTTGATCTCGATGAGCGCCTCAAATATCTTACCTGTACCCTTACAAAAAAGACCCTCCTTGGGCTTTCCCCACCAGGATTGACCACCACCATACGCCGCTCTGTCCCACTAGTTCATACTCAGACCTCTGGGAAAACCTCTCTTGTTATCCCTAGAGCTAGGACCTCTCATGGCCAAAGAGCCTTCAGCTTTAGGGCCCCTCCTGGTTCAACACCTGCCCCTCCATCTCCGAAGCTCCAACTATGTCGTGCTTCAAAACTTCCTTATGTAACCACCTTATTAACACCGATGCTGTAACTGCCACTAGTCAAAGCCGTACTCAATAGTTATGACAAAGCTTATTACTAAGCTGCTAAGGACAACATAACTCTGGTATTGTTTGCATCCATCCTACCTGTACCAGCTTGTTTGTATCTATGTCTTAATTTTACTGTTATACTTATGTGTTGTACTGCTATACTGTGTATTTTGGTTTGTCTTACTGTGACAAGGTACCTTTGTAAATGAGCCTATGGCTCAAAGGTTTTCCAAACTGCTGTTTAAATAAAATAAAATAAATAAATAGGACTGACCCAGACAAAAACATGAATAACAACATAACAAAATTTAGAAACACACAAATCATATAACATTACAACACTAAACAATATACATAAAGTAACAAATGTCAAAAGCAAGTACAGTTTATCAGTGTCATCCATAATGGTGTGCTTTTCACATTTGGACCAAGGAAGGCAAGTGCCATCGCACAGATGGAACTCATGTACAGTTAGTTATGCCAGCCTCTCTTGTCAACAAATTTCCTCTCTCCACTCATGCCTCTTCACTTTCCAGAGGTCATATGGGAATCCACAAAACTCTCAAAAAGACAAGACTTCACTTTTTCTGGCATCACATGAACAAGGACAATGTCCAATTTGTCAAATCCTGCCAGCCCTGCTCCCAAAGAAAGCCTTCTGTCATATTTACAAAAACACAACACTCCAATGCCTGTACCCCACTGAACCATTTCAAAGAGTCAGCACAGACATTCTTGGACCTTGACCAAAATGCTCTGCTTCTGATGGAGGCAGTATAGTGTAGTGGTTAAGAGCACTGAACTACAAATCAATAGACCTATGTTTGAATCCCATCAGCTCCCACTTGCATACTGTGTGACCCTGAGCAAGTCACTTAATTTCCTTGTGCTCCCAGGCCATGCCTGGAAACAAGCTCTGACTTAGTGTGCCTTTCCTGTTTAAACAATTCCCTCTTTCCATTTCCCTTTCCCTCGGGCAGCAAATACATTCTTGTTTCTGTGGCCTACCTTACAAAATACTTGGAACTAATCCTCCCAAAAGACATCAAACCTGATGCTGTAGTAAATGCCTTCCTCAACACAATTATTTGTTGCCACGGTGCCCCCTTGTACCTGCATTCAGACAGAGGCACTAACTACCTTTCAACTATTGTTAAAGAAACATGTAAACTTCTTGGCATAAAAAAGACTCGCACAACAAGTTATCATCTGCAGTGCAGTGGGCAAAGTGAAAGAATGATGCCTACCATTCTCAACCCAGTTTCGAAGTACCTGGATGAAACTTACAACTCTTGGGATCGCTTTGTTCCCTTTGTTTAGTTTGCCTACAATACCAGCCCTTGTGTCAACAGTACAGAGTACATGCCATTTTTCTTGGTCCATGGATGCCATCCAAGAACTCCATTGGACAGGGATCTCTCACTGCTTGAGGTTCCAAAGTCAGCTTCTGTATTCATCATTCCTATACTTGAACAGCTGAAACTTGCCAGATGTGTTGCAATCACCACAAGCTGCCATGCAGAAAATGTCAGCAGCCATGTCTCATGAGCCTTCATTTTCTGTGGGGGACATTGTCTACCTGTATTGACCTGTCCTAGTTCTGGGCACCACCAAGAAACTGCTTCACCCTTGAACTGGTCCCTTCTACATAGTGGAAAAGCTTCCTCCAGTTCACGTTCATCTGCGATGCAAGTCTGATGGAAAGGTTGTACTTAACAAAGTCCACATCAATCATCTGAAGCATGGGTACCTAAGTAACACCCTTCCAGATGATCCCAGTCCACCCAGTAATGAAGCTGCACTTGAGCCTGCTATCTGCTCTGAAGCTGAAATTCCTCCCGATAACTTGCAACCAGTTACTTCTGATCTTCACATTCCTGACTTTCTCCAGCTGGATTCTTTTTTGCCTGATCATCAGCCAGATGAAATTCCTAGGTCGTCATTGTCTCCTTCTTCTTCTTCTTCTTCTGACTCTATCATTCACTCACTGGTGTACCAGATCGAGAAGATTCTTAGAAAGTATGTAAATGGATCCTGGACTAACAGAGTGCAGTGATGTGACTTTGACAGTGTGCAGAACTCCTGTATTGCTTTTGACTACTTCACACCGTCCTGTCAGAAACTGGTTCTAGCTACACATACCACCATTCCCACTGACTGGAAAAGTCAACAGAGGTCTTGAACTTTTGGTAACTGAACTCAGTGGTGGTACTTCTTTTCTAGTGGTATTTCCTGTGTTCATTATAGATATTAATGTCCTGCAACTGTTACTGCACTGATTATTTTGCATTCTGGATATTATCCAGCTGCTACCCTTCCCTCTCTTCCCTTCTCCCTTCCCCACACTGTGACACTTGTCACCCTCATCAAGCTTCAGGTCACTATGGTGTTTCCCCTCCTCCTGGTACTACTCTGACTGGCCACCGCTATAGTCCAGATCCCCCACAGTGGAGCAACATTTAGTAAACTGTTTTCATGCCATGCTTAAAGATTTTTTATAATACTATTTCTTAATGTATGTTAAAATGCTATTCCTTTGTTCGAGTGGTGCTCACATTCACTGTCCCGGCAGTGATGTGGAGTACACTATAAGCACAGAGCTAATGCTAGCTGCTTCCTTTTAGAGAACTCAGGACTAACATAGCTATTTTATACTAATTATTGTGTTAGCAGGGTCTAGAAAACCCTCAGACTAGTCTGTCAGTCATTTCAGTCTGAGTCTGAACCTAATGGGTTGATGAAGTTCCCTACTGATGTCTCTGAAGTATGAGAATAAACATCATTTATTCATTATTTGATGCATCCGTTAGATATTCAAATGGTCCAGCAAGCTGTCCACCAGAGCAACAATAGACAGATCTGGCAGATATGAAGAGAAGGTAAGGGTTCTAGTGGCAGACCAACACCAAACCACCACAATTGCGAGGGATTTGTCTTATACTTACAATACTCTCACAACAACAGTTTTGTGCAATCTGCAAAGTGACATATTGTTCCATGATTATTCTACCCCATACAGAAAATAACATGTGAAAGAGTACCAGCCTAAAGGCAGATCCATGAGGACCCCACAGGTCACATTCATGACCCCATATTACTTTTCATTTAACACGACCCATTAGGTCACCCCCCCCAGTCATTTTCCTGTCCAATTACTATAGTTAATTGTTCCCTTATCTAGGTCCTCAACCTTTCAAACAGTTGTCTTGAGCAGCACAGAATCAAAGCCCTTGCTGAATTCCAGATAAAGGATGTTTACTCCCTGAACTTTATTCCACCACTTGAGACATTGAGTTAAAGAAGCCAGTGAGGTTCATGTAGCAGCACCTTTCCATCAGAAATCCATGTACTGTACCGCTTGTCCTAAGGTCCATATGCCTGAGTGTTTGTAGGGGTCGCCATCTCTGACCTCTTGCTTGGCGTTTTGATAAACTTTTTAAACACCTTTGCATGCCTCTCTTGCTTTTTCAATCCCTTTGGGGCTGAGAGTCATTTCTCAACTCTTTCTCTCTCATGACTCCAGGCTGCCCTGCCCTGTGACAATGTGTTGACAAATGTTGGAGCGCACAGACAACTTTGTCAGCTCCCGTGAGAATCAAATCTCATGCAAGGTACTGGAAAATATGTTGGACTGGCATACAACATTAATAGCTGTTGCATACTGGCCTAGCAATTTTCAGTCTTTGGCCATTTTCATGAACAATTTTAAATAGTACTTTCTTCCCCACACAAATCTTTTTAAGGACTCTTTCTTCCTATTCTTGTACCCATAATGGGGTCCTCAGGTGCTTACCATAGATAGTGAGAAGGATGGCCAAAGTTTCAAAACATTAGCTAGTTAAATGTATAGTGCAGCAGCAATGTGAACTCCCCTTAAGAGGGAACTCAACTTAAAAAGCTGGTGACGTGTTTTGTAGAACTTTAACAAAACATAATATTTATTTATTTATTTATTTATTTATTTGCTTTTGGTAACCGGGTGGGTGTACTAGACATAGAGATGCCTATTTTCAGGCACGACCTGGGAGGATACAAGTGAAAATACATGAGCAGTACAATGTGACGCAGCACAAGGGAGAGGTAGACAATAGGACAGTAGCAATACAAACAGTATTAGACAAGTAGATTGTTTTAAGCATTCAACAAATATTGCCAGTTGCAGCTAGAACAGTACAGCTACCCAGAACAAATATACAATGCTAGCGCTAGCAGGTTCAAAGTAAATAGCAAGTGCCATCAAGTGACGTGAGGTTTTAGGAGAGGAGAGATGAGATGAGGTAGAAGACGGGGGGGAGAGAGGGTAAGAGAGGGAAGGTAAGAAGGGTAGAAGGTAGAGGTGAGTGGAGTGGGCTATATGGTGGCTGGAAGCATGTACAGGGGTTAGAAGTCAGTAGATATCGGTGGTGGAGTTTCTTAAAGTGGGCATGGATGGGGGCTTGGCGAATAGATTGTGGGATAGTGTTCCAGTTCTTAGGTGCCAAGTAGGAGAAAGCACATGTACCCATAGAGGTTTTGCATCTGGGGATGAAAAGAGGGGTGACATCATTTGATCGGAGACCATAGGTGGAGGTTTGGGAGTATAGAAGTGAGGAGAGAGATCTAGGTAGACCTGAGCTGTGTATACTGTGTAGTAAAGAGCCAAAGGCTAGATGCCGGTGGGCAGAGGGACTAGGCCATTTTAGGTCAGCATAAAGCTGACAGTGATGTTTGAAGCATGGCGCCCAAGAGGCATAGCGGCAGATGCTATTGTAGGTGGTGTCCCATCTGAGGAACAAGGTTTTTGAAGCTCCTAGGTATGTGACTGAGCCATAAGTCAGAGCTGGAAGTAAAAATCCTTGTGCCACAGCAAGCCTGGTGGATGGCGTGAGGGCATAGCTTGTACGATAGGCTCCTCCAATTTTTGCATTGATAGATTTACAGGTGGAAGTGATATGAAGGTCAGCGTCCAGGGATTCATCAAGGAGGATGCCCAAATATTTGAAAGAGCTGGTACTTACTACCATGGAGTCATTTGCACATGGGATTTAGGCACTGTCCAGCTTGTATTTCCCATTAGTTCTGTATTCCTCCTCCCCATTATTTAGTAGTGAGGTCATTTGCATGAAAACAGGATCTTTGCTCCTGAATATTTCATCTGTTTCTGCTGCTTTCTCCTTACCTGAGGTCATAATGCACTGCTTGTGACATCACAGTTACTCCCATGGCACCAGATTGAGCTGTCAAAACAGAGGATTATGATTTGGAGGAAGGAGTAAGCTACAGGGGCAGATGGACTCAAAATAAACTCTAAGGGACAAGGATCATATAGTCATACACATTTCTTTTGTAATAAATTACGAGGAGGAGAAATAAATATATGAAATATATATATAATATATATTGAATGCAAGCAAAATTGTACCTAATTAGTAGTAATAGTAGAAATTTATTGTTGACAAATTAAAGTTGTCATCACAAATATACTAATTAGTATGTTTTTTAAAGTTTTCTTTGAGGTGTCAGTAGCTCTTTAAAGTTACTGCAGAACATACAGAATAAGGCTTAGGAAACCAAACATAACATGGCGTATTTCCATCAAGCGTTTGTGATGACATCATAGGGATTCTTCAAAAAAAAGCTGGAGGGGTCTTTGATGTCATTGCAGTCCACAAGATGACAAAAGGCTGAGTTGGTCTGGCTCAGTATATATTATTTTATATAGTATGTTGTCAGCTATAGATACACTGTCCTAAGTTACTCACTCTATAGCTCAATGAGTAAATGCACTGTGCAAGCTCAGAATGTCCCTGCAGTTCTCCCTAATGTTTCAGTTTCATATGGCTATGCGACTCTGCCCTTACATGCTTGTCTCTGTGACATAGCCACTGCAGTGCAATGGAATGTCATTATACCACAGTAGCAATGTCACCATTGTGGTATGTACAACAGGGTTTTTGACTGTATGGAGTTCCATACACAACAACTGCTAACCTTCTACTACAAATGGATTGTCACATATTAGGTGTGCAAGTCAAGCTGCATCCATTTATTTTCAGTGAAGAGCTAGATCTCACCCTGGTCCTGCCACCCCAGGGCTTGCTTATACCTGGACAATGGACACCCCCAGTCCAGCCTAGACTACTAAATAATGACCAGGGCATGGCTGGTGCCACCGTCCTGTAGTGTATGTACCCTGTTAACTGATTACCGTCTTTACTCTGTAACTGTTTTTGCAACTTTCTGTAACCACTTTTGCTAATGTACAAGCTTCTTTGTAACTATTGTGTCTTATTTGTTGCCATTGTATCTGATGTCTCTGTATATAATGACCTGGAACCTTTGTAAAGGAGTCTTTGACTCAAAGGTATGTTATCAAATATCTTCAATAAATAAATAAAAGATCAACCAGTACTGTCTTTGTGCAGATAGAAAGCATTCTTGGCCTCATTAATTTCATTTTGATAGAGACTGGGGGACCTGATAACTGTTTGCTATAAAATGGCACATTGGTGGTAGGACAGAGGCAATCACTGTACTCAAGCTGGCATATGCTCTTTTTACAGAAGAAAATTCCTCATACGGGAGAATCTCCCTTTATCCCAGTGGATTTTTGCTTGCATATTTGTACTCTGTAAGTAACTCTGGGACCTGGGAACATCCTCCTTAAACTCCTACTTAACCCAGCCCCTCTGCTGACATCTCTTGATAGCAATGTGAGTTCCTGATGGGGACAATAATAAATCAGAAGCACTCCAGATATGGGGGCACTGCTGAGGCTCAACGTGGCTGCATGCATGTTCCTGAGCTCCATTGTTTGGGAAGCTTGAAACTTGTGTTTTAGGCTTTTAAGAATACTTTCACTGGTTGGATGGCCACACAAGATCAAAATAAGTCTAAAGAAACAGCAGAAGCAAGAGCTGACTTACTCGATAAATATTTAACCTCAAAAACTGGGAATCCAGACACACAGCGGGGGGAAAAGGATTCCCCACAGCCTAATGAGGCTATGGCTTCCCCAATAGCACTGTATCCTGACTGCAGCAAAAAGGGGAAAATGAACAAGTTGGTCTTGGCTTCTATTCAAGCATTTTTACAGGAGTTCCAGTGAGATATGAAGATGGCTTTTCATGTGATGCAGAACACTCTGGCAGAGATTTTAAATCATTGTCAAAGAACAGAGGAAAAGATGATCAGACTGGAAGAGAGAGTGAAAACGACTGAGGAGAATGTGCAGAGATTATTGCAGAGGGTCCTGATGGTGGAGAGGGCTGTAAATGTGTTTCTTCATGAGCAACTAGGTACAGCAGTCAAAGCTGAAAAACTAGAGAACTCTCTTTTATTGAAAAACTTGAGGCTGATTGGCTTACAAGCCCAAGTTTCCAATACGGATTTGAAACAGGAAGTGGACAAGATTCTTTCTTTAATTTTCTCCCCGGAACAACCCATAACACTGGAATCTGTTTTCCGTCAATGAGCTTGGTACATCCAGCAGACCAGATCTGAGTTTGATTCTCACAGTCTCCACTTGCATACTGTGTGACCCTGAGCAAGTCACTTTACCGCCCAGCGCTCCCAGGTCACCCCTGAAAACAGGCAGTTGTGCCTAGTGGGCCTTACCTGGTTACCAAAGACTAAAATAAAAATAAATAAATAAACCAGAAAGAATTCTTCAGTATTAGACTCGCAACCTGGTTCCAGGTATGTGATATGTACTTTTGCTTCAGTCTGACAAAGAAATAACATTTTGCAAGCAGCAAGAGTTAGAAAAGGTTTTCTATATGAAGGAAACAAATTACATCTCTATCCTGACTTTTGCCTTGCCATGCAGCATTGGAGAAGATGATTTCTCACTAATCAGAATTTACATCGGCAGGGGTAAATACAGTCCTCCAGTCTCCAGCTAAACTAAAGGTGAACTATCAAGGGAAGGGTTATTATTTTTTTGATGTTGATGCAGCTTGAGTATCTTTTGAAAAAAATGTGGCTTTGCCCACAGACTTGGGATCTGACCAGGAGAATCAGAATGAAGAAGATCCAGCTGACAACACTCAGTATATCCATATGGCAACATGAATGAATGAAGAAAAAACTGGTCTGAAAAAAAGATGTTTGACTTTTCTCTGAGTATACTCCTATATTTAATTATTATTGCCAAGATTAACTTTAATGAACACTTATAGTAAGGATGTTTACAAGCTTACAGCCAGGAACTGAAATGTAATTATTTGTTTCTTTTGTTCCCCGGACAAAAAGTATTTATGCTTCATGTAACTGATATTAAGATTTATTCAGGAAGTGACAATTGCAAGTTATGTATCTTATATTTTTTGTTTTTTTTTTCTCTGAAAAAAAAATAAAGTAAATAAAAAAGAAGCACTCTTGATATGTAGGGCATTTGGCCACAGGAGGACTCTTCCATGAAGACAGTACCTTTAGAGAGGCTGCTCTTCCTAGTGTCTTTTTATCAAGGATGGAAATGAGAAAGGAAAAGTGTGGCCCATTGGGAACTGAACCTCAGACCTCTGGAATGCTGTTCCAGCACTCTAATCATTAAGCTACAGGCTCACATGGCTAGAGTTCCTGAGGACTTCCTTAAATCCACACATTCCTTTTCTCAAATGTGTTGCATAATCCTGAAACTAGTAACATGTCAAAAATACAAACTTCTCTCAGTGCTGTTTAACCCCTGCAAAGCATATTTTTAAATCAAAGATGGAAATGAGAAAGGAAAAAGTATGGC
Source organism: Neoceratodus forsteri (assembly GCA_016271365.2). Lineage (NCBI taxonomy): Eukaryota > Metazoa > Chordata > Ceratodontiformes > Ceratodontidae > Neoceratodus > Neoceratodus forsteri. The sequence goes on from CM057449.1 coordinate 95,001,337, forward strand.
CACTGGGAATTGAACCTCAGACCTCTAGTATGCTGTTTCAGCACTCTAAACAATAAGCTACAGGCTCACGTGACTAGAGTGCCTGAGGACTTCCTTAAATCTACACATTCCTTTGCTCAAATGTGTTGTGTAATCCTGCAACTAGGAACATGTCAAAAATACAAACTTCTCTCAGTGCTTGAGGACTTCCTTAAATCCACACATTCCTTTGTATTTGTATTTGAAGTTTGTATTTCTGACATGTTCCTAGTTGCAGGATTATGCAACACATTTGAGAAAAGAAATGTGTGACTTTAAGGAAATCCTCAGGCACTCCAGCCATGTGAGCCTGTAGCTTAATAGTTAGAGCTCTGGAATGGCATCCAAGAGGTCTGAGGTTCAGTTTCCACTGGGCCACACTTTTCTTTCTTATTTCCATTCTTGATTTAAAAATATACCTTGCAGGAGTTAAACTGCACTGAAAGAAGTTTGTATTAGTTTCTTTTTATAAAGAATTGGCAGGCCTCCACATGGGCCTCCCCTCACCCTCTCTACAACCCTATATTGTATCTCTTTCAAACATAAACCACCAAAACGGCAGTTCACCCACTCCTCTGAGGGCTGGTACACACAGCATCTGCCTTTTCCCTCAGGATACATTGTGGTCCCATTTTTACCAGAATCATACGTTCCTCAGGCCAGCGGATACTTCAGTAACTGCCCTTCAGGTTCTTCTTCATCTTCTCAAATTCTTCCACAATCTGCATTTCTGTAATTTAGGCTACTCACCCTTTTATTTCATGAAGCTCACACATAAGCAGAGTGACAAGGGAAAACTATCCCATAACCCCACACTGGACAGGGGAGTTACATGACAATATAAAAATGTTATACTTTGTTGTGTGGACGAAATTCTATTTTGTAAGCAATGTGCTAATATTACAAACGACAATTACTGGACATAGGTCTTACTCAGGTATAGTCTGTTCATAAAAAATTAAGCTTTCATGAAACTCTGCTTACTTTTTCCTTTATAGATTATTTTGGCAGGCCCAGTGGTCAAAGCATCCATTCAACTTAATTTTTTTATCAGAATGTGCACTGAACAGACAGCAACTGTGGTAAATCCCCACTATAAACAGTATAACCATATTAATGCCACAGCTGCATGTATTCTTAATTTCTGACAAAATGTAATACATAACATGATCTGAAGTAGAAGGCTTTTATTACTTACTTGGTGCTGTTAAAATTACTTTCATGCATCTGTCCTCACCAGACTTGCATGTGATCTGCTTACTGCAAGGGTCTTCTTTTTCACAGCCATAACATTTCAAGGACTGTACTGAAGGAACTAGAGGGCAGCAACATAAGAAAATCATTAGAACTCTTATAGGATGTGGCCATACGTTATAATGTACACCATGGTCTAGCATGAGATGTGCAGGTAATCCCATGCTTTAAATTGGTCAGGAGGGGGAATGCCAAAGGAGAGGTAGGCCTCATCTTCCCTTACAGTGGTGCTGACACACATTATGACAGGTCACTCCACAGGAGCAGAGATGTAAAAAGTTGACTGTCTTCACTTTGCAAATACATTTTTTGCCACGATTGCAACATTTTTTATCAAGTGACAATTTTTTTCTAGTGAAGGCATGCAAATTTTAGGATGACTTTCTGACTTTGCCAGAACAAGTGCCAATTCCCCATGAAAAACATTACAAAAGAGAGATATGTGAAGCTGGTACTGGAGATGGAAACTTTGTGAAACTGTAGAGATTAAGATTCCCCACGTTGCATCACCTTCACCAGTAAAGTATTACCTTGAATGACTAAAGGTAGGAAAGGAGTGTCTGTCTCCTGGGATTTTTAAGGGCGAGAATGGGAACCTGAGGTAGATGGAAGAGGAGTCACATCTAGGGCTACTAGAAACAAAAAACATAGGAAAATGAAGTATTACTCAGACAAAACACAAAAACATAACATAGAAACATAGAAAAACAGTATATGACAGCAGGTAAGGATCAACCAATCCATCTAGTTTGCCCATTTCCCTACTTGGTTTGGCAATCCCTGCCCTTATCTGGACTCCTGTTCCCCCACTCTGCTGCACAGCAGAGTGCCTTTATGCTTATCCCATGCACTTTTGAGTCCTGTACTGTTTTTGCTGCAACCACTTCCACTGGTAGGCTGTTCCACGGATCCACCTGTGAAAAAAATGCTTCCTAGCATAGATACATAGACAGTGTCGGCAGATAAGGCCTCGGCCCACCCAGTCTGCCCATTTGAGCTTGTGGTCTCCCTTCCTCCCTCCAGCCTCATGTCATGTCCCCTTGTCCTTGTGCACTTTCGTCTCTGAAATATGCTGCCCTCCTGTACCCTGTTTATTCTTCTAAGGTATTTGAAAGTCTCTTATCATATCCCCTATTTCCCTTCTCTCTTCCAGTGAATAGATGTTAAGTTCCCAGAGTCCTTCCTCATAAGGTTTATACTGCGGTCCATGTATCATTTTGTTGCTCTTCTCTGGATTGCTTCCATTCTGTCTATGTCCTTCCTGAGATGCGGTCTCCAGAATTGGACACAGTATTCCAGATGAAGCCTCACCAGTGATCTGTACAGTGGCATCACCAGTTCACTCTTCATACTACTTATGTCCCTTCCTATGCACCCCAGCATTCTGTTTGCTTTCCCCTCTGCTTTTTTGCATTTTTTTCGATGACTTCAAGTCATCAGATATGAAAACCCCTAGGTCTCTCTCCAGACTTGTGGTGGCTAGAACCTGCCTGCCGCCCCCATCCTGTATTCCTCTTTTGAGTTCCTGTGTCCTAGGTGCATTATCTTGAACTTCTTAATGTTCAAACCGCTAAAACGTTGCTTGTAAATTGATGCATTTTTTAAATCTCTGGAACTGTAATAAAAGTATAGTTTTATACAGTAGCATAATACCAGTATAGGAAGGCATTCTCACTGTACAAATATGGGTGCAGTTTATTCTAAACAATGTCTCATAATATATAGCCATTATCATTCTAGTCTATGGGTGGAGAATATGTCACTGCAGTATTTGATTATGGCTTCTGAATTGCTGTTTGGATATATCAGGCATGGAGTCAGATATGCAACCTGCCCAGGGATTAAATGAGATATCTTGTGGCAATCTGTAGCAGTCTTTGAACAATGACACATGGCGTGAAGTAAAGGGAAGGAGGGGTGTTATGGTGTGTGTGATGTGTGTGTGTGTGTGTGCTGTGTGTGTGTGTGTGTGTGTGTGTGTGTGTGTGTGTGTGTGTGTGTACAGCTGTAATTTCTGGCTACACTGTTACATAAGAAAAAATTACTCACCTTAGTAATTGTGTTTCTTCTAATGGAGTCTTGCTGTATTCTGACATTATGCAGTTAGCTTCAGCACTTGAACTGCTCCGGAGAGGAAAGAGTTAACTCTATCCCAGAGCATACAACATTGAGCTCACACTCAGTTCAAACCTCTGTCTGCTGCACTTTCAAGTGTAACCATCAGATTCTTATGTGCTAATACTAACTACACCTGCTAGGTGGAAATTGAAAATTTATTAGTCAAAAGGCAACCAAATGTTTTGGGTTCCCAAAAGACTCAAGTCGAGAACTCCAAAACAAAAACTAGGTAGTGAACAAAATAGTTATAAAAAAACATTATAAAGATAACCCAATCACCCTCTCTGTACAGGGGGGAGTGCTAAGGTCACCCCTGAGGTGCAGTACTGTACCTGCCAGCCCACTTCCCAAAAAACAGGTTCTGAGAGGGGAAGCAGGGAGGAAGGTCAGAATACAGCAAGACTCCATTAGAAGAAACACAATTAGTAAGGTGAGTCTTGCTGTATTCTGACATTATGCAGCCTACCAAACAGTACCTCCATGGAGGAGGGGCAAACCTATTTTGGGAATAGGCTCTGCAGTACTGCTGTACCAAACCTAGCATCACTCCTAGCTTGGATATCCAGGGAGTAATGCTTGGTGAATGTATGGACTGTTTTCCAGGTGGATGCTTTACATATCTCTAGTAAAGGTATATCTCTGGCAGCAGTCAGAGAAGCAGCTGTACCTCTAGTCGAGTGAGCCCTTAGGCCTGAAGGGGATATTTCACCTAGCTTCTCGTAGCAGAATTGCATACAAGCGACAGTCCACCTGGCAATAGTCCTATTAATAGTAGGTTTGCCCTTTCCCACTTCACCATAAGTGAGAAACACTGAGAACAGTTAAACCTAAGTGCCTTAGTGCGCTCAATGTAGTAGCTAAGTGCCCTCTTAGCATCCAAGCTGTGTAATCTTCTCTCCCCTGAAAAAGAATGATCAGCAAAGAAGACAGGAAGAAACATGGACTGGTTGAGGTGAAAATCTGAAACCAGTTTGGGTAAGAACCTCCTGTTAGTTCTAAGGACCACCTTATCTCTATGAAATGAGATAAAATCAGGCTCCACTGACAGAGCTTGTAATTCACTGATATGCCTGGCAGAGGTAATAGCTACCAAGAACACAGCTTTCCAAGTCAAGTACTTAAGTTTTGCTGAGGCCAAAGGCTCAAAAGGGGGTTGCTTAAGCTGAGCAATGCAAGCATTACGATCCCAGGCAGGAGTAGGATCCTTAAAAGGAGGATTGGTAAGGAGCAATCCTTTAAACAATTGACCGAAAACTGGATGAGATGCCAGTGAGGGAGCCTTCCCCACTGACAGAAATGCAGAAACAGCTGCCAAGTGTACTTTCAGGGTAGCTGATCTGAGGCCTAAGCCATTAAGATGAACCATATAATCCAGAACTGTAGCCAGATCAGCAGTGCCAATTCCCCATGAAAAAAATTACGAAAGAGTGAAATGTGAAACTGGTGCAGGAGATGGAAACGTTGTGAAACTTTACAGAGCCTAAGATTCCTCACTTTGCATCACCGTCATCAGTAAAGTATTACCTTCACAACGTCTCTGCACAGGAGAACACCCTATGGGAGGAATAATGCATGGTGTTATGGACAAGAAAAAAGGTGGACAGATGTGGGACAGATGAAGTCTCTTCATCCTGCCATGCCCATCAGAGATGTCTGGCCAAGTTCCTCCTCACTAACTCCTCTCTCTGGCCTCCTGTGTGGTCAAGCAAAATATGTTCTTGGAGTCCTAGTCCTCATCTGAGGTCTTGTCTATGGAAGATAAGCCACAGGTTAAAGCTTCAAGTGACAGTTTTATGAATGTCTAAAGGAAAGAAAGGAGTGTCTATCTCCTGGGATTTTTAACAGTGAGAATGGGAACCTGAGGTAGATAGAAGGGGAGTCACATCTAGGGCTACTAAAAACAAAAAGCATAGGAAAATGAAGTATTACTCAGACCAAACACAACAACATAACTTAACATAGAAGCATAGAAAAATAGAATATGATGGCAGATAAGGACCAACCAATCCACCTAGTTTGCCCATTTCCCTACTTGGTTTTGCAATCCCTGCCCTTATCTGGATTGCTGTTCCCCTGCTCTGCTGCACAGCAGGGTGCCTTTATGCTTATCTCATGCACTTTTGAATCCTGTACTGTTTTTGCTTCCACCACTTCTGCTGGTAGGCTGTTCCACGGATCCACTACCCTCTCTGTGAAAAAAATACTTCCTAGCATCCCCCTAGGTCTCCCTCCCTCCAGCCTCATGTTATGGGCCCTTGTCCTAGTGTACATTCTTCTCTGAAATATGCTCCCCTCCTGTACCCTGTTTATTTTTCTAAGGTATTGGAAAGTCTTTATCATATTTTCTCTCTCTCCCTTCTCTCTTCCAGTGAACAGATGTTGCATTCCCTGAGTCTTTCCTCATAAGGTTTGTGGTGCAGTCCATATATCATTTTGTTGCTCTTCTCTGGACTGCTTCCATTCTGTCTATGTCCTTCCGGAGATGCGGTCTCCAGAACTGGACACAGTATTCCAGATGAGGCTTCACCAGTGATCTATACAGAGGTATCACCAGTTCACTTTTCCTACTAGTTATGCCCCTTCTTACAGTATACACCCCAGCATTCTGTTTGCTTTCCCCACTGCTTTTTTGCATTGTTTCGATGACTTCAAGTCATAGGATATGAAAATCCCTAGGTCTCTCTCTCTCCAGACTTGTGGTGGCTAGAATCTGCCCCCGCCAAATCCTGTATTCCTCTTTTGGGTTTCTGTGTCCCAGGTACATTATCTTGAACTTCTTAACGTTGAAACGCTAATGCGTTGTTTTTAAATTGATGCATTTTTGAAATGTCTGGAACTGTAATAAAAGTATAGTTTTATGCAGTAGCATAATACCAGTATAGGCAGGCATTCTCACTGTACAAATATGGGTGCAGTTTATTCTAAGTAATGTCTCATAATATATGGCCGTTATCATTCTAGTCTATGGGTGGAGAATATGCCACTGCAGTATTTGATAATGGCTTCTGAATTGCTGTTTGGATATATCAGGCATGGAGGTAGATATGCAACCTGCCCAGGGATTAAATGAAATATCTTTTGGCAATCTGTAGCAGTCTTTGAACAATGACACATGGCGTGAAGTAATGGGAAGGAGGGGTGGTTGATTGTGTGTGTGTGTGTGTGTGTGTGTGTGTGTGTGTGTGTGTGTGTACAGCTGTAATTTCTGGCTACACTGTTACATAATAACACAGTGATTTAAGGGTGTATAAAACTCTGTGTCCACCAGATCTACACCCTCACACTTCGTAAGCAGGGATTCAGTTCAATATTTTTGTTATCCAGGTGAGAACATTGAGCATCAAGTGCCAGCTTTATGTATGGGGCAACCTTAGCAGCTTTTCAGATAAGGGGTACTACATGATTGTATAGTGAATAGTGGTACATGAAACTGGAAACATTTGCTTTGTGAATTAATTTGCAAATTAAGGGCAATCAGTGAAGTTAATCCACCTTGCAAATTGCCAGTTCACAGTATAGGAATAGCATTGTGAATCTGAAAACTTCATCTGTGAAGTGGGGCCCACAGGCAAATTTCGCCATGTGCAATGGGATTGGCATTCACATGGTACTGAAATGAGCTGTATGCCAATGCAGAGACTGTGTTGAGTGCAGTCTTGAAGACAGTTTGAGAAAACCGGCCCCTATGTTCAAAGCTAGATGCACTGCCAAAATAAATGGGCCATTGCAAAACAGTGCTAAGTTCAAATGGGATGCACAATCGTGCATCCCATCTGAATATAGTAAATAGAGTGGAATGCGCAAATGGGGGCTGTTGATGATGCGCTGGCTCATCCCCCTGTAAGCTGTTGTCTGACAACTTACAGTACACACTGCAAGCCTATTGGTCGACATTGTCAACCAATGGGCTTGTACTGTGTACAGTAAGCTGTCATTCATTCATTCATTGGTAGCTCAGTTGGCGGGCAGCCATGGAGGTCTGCAGAGGGCTGTGCTGCCTGTGGGCTAACTGGCCATGCTGGGATGGGGGAGCAGGGTGGGATGTGGGTGTGGGGGGACACTACACTATGGAAAAGAGGGCCTGGGGTGAAATGTATATTCTATTTTGCATGGGGATCAGTACAGGGGGTGCACTTCAATACTGACCTGTCTGCTGGGAAACAAAATATCATTTTATTTCAGACGGGCATCGGTACGGGGGGGTCACATTAATATTGACAAGTGGGCTGGAGAATGAAATATTATTTTATTTTTGATGGGGGTCAGTATGGGGGACATTTCAATATTGACAAGCGGGCTGGAGAATGAAATATTACTTTATTTCGGATGGGGATTTGGATGGGGAGGCGTTTCAATATTGACAAGTGGGCTGGGTAACAAAATATTATTTTATTTCAGATGGAGATCAGGATGGGAGCATGTCACTATGGAACATAGGGCTGGGGCATGGAATCATATTTTATTTCAGACAGGGAACAGGATGGGAGGGGGCCATGACTCTGTGGAAACCTGGGCTGGAGAAATGATTTTATTTACAATGAACGGGGATCAGGATGAGAGGGGGAAGAGTACACTATGGAAAATTGGGCTGGGGGCTTTATATGTGTGTACAACGGATGGGATGGGGTTGGCGGGGGGGGCTAGCCACTGGGCTGCAGGGCCTGGCGGCTGCTGTGCTGCTGTGTACAGTGCAGCAGCCCACCTGAGGGTGGCTTGGGGTTAGGCGTGTTTCCAACACACCTAACTTTGTGCGGCAGATCTCTGAGATGTGCGAGCAGATGCGCAGCACATCTCAGCTGAAATATGGAGATGTGCCGGTTATTCATGGGCATGCCCCCTGGAGATGTGCTGCATACATTATGGCTGCGCTTCAGCACAGTTGGAGTTGTACAGTGCATCTCTACTCTTTAAATATTGTGCAGCAGCACATTCCTTGTGGTGGGCTGGTGCATCTCCTTTGAAAATGTCCCCCCTTTGTCCCTGCTGGTCTGAGAAAAAACAAAATGTTTCAATTAATCCAAAAACAGACTATTTTGAAAACAACTTGTTCACAAAAAAAATGTAGGGGGTCTTGTGCTGCTAGACTAGTGCTGTTTGTTTCTGATTTTGCTGATTTATTTATTCTAAAGTAGCAATTGTGTTTTGTCTTGTGAAGCACTACTGTGTGGGGGAGGGGAGGTGTTGCAGCTAGCAAGAGCACTAGTCTAGTGCAGCAGATATTTCATATGTGTTTTCCTCAGACTTTTTTTGGGGGGTTTTGGGTTTTGTTTTTTTGTCTTTGTGTGTGGTCTGTGATTTCTCATTTTATTTCTGTACCACAGGTTAGTGTGGTTAAGCGAAGTATTGTTGTGTCAGTCTCTCTCTATATTGCATCTGTGTTCCCATGTCACTTCTTCTGTTAGCTAGCTAATTCTTAATTAATCTTCAGGGCTGACTACAGTTAAGCTTGCTTACTGCAATACTGCTGTTGTTGTTCTGCTGCTGCATGTTGTGTCACCTACAGGGCTGACTACAGGTAGCCTGGATGTCCCCTTCACAACTAGATATAAAAATTTGCAACACTGGATCTGTGCGACCACTTAATTTCCCTTCTGCTTCTTAGTTTAATCAATCATTACATTACAGCTGTAAATTGCTGTCTTAATCTCACTGCACTACTGCACTTTTTATTACCCTGTTTCCCTTCACTCTTAGTAACTTTTCTCCCACAGGGAACCCGCCCCACCCATTTACATGCTCACTACTCACCATCCCTCCTCCCTCACAGGTAACCTACACTGCACCGACTCCCTATCATGGGTCAACTAACCTGCTTTTCTTCACTACGCATGTTTCCACTGCCTTATCTTTTTTCCCTGTTTTTCCTAATCTACTCCAACTCCCCATTTAGGGTCCTTTTATCTTTTACTTTCTCTGTGGTACTTTCCCAGCTCAGTCCCTTTCCATCCCGGTCTACTGCTGCTGCTCACTAATCTCCCATTTCTCTCTGTGTAACTCTCCTCCTTCACCCCTTCCCTCCTGACTATCACTTACCTCGAAGCCTCCTGCCACTGCAACATGCTTCCACTCTCCCTGTCTCTTGTTCCTCTCCTGTTTACCCTTGCATCCCTCCCTCCCACAGACTTCCCCTCTTTCGTCTCCTCCCTATATATCCCCCATCCTTTCCCCTCCCTCCTCCTTTCTACTGCTTTAACTCTCTCTCTCTCCCATTCCTCAGGCTTCCTAACTGCTCTCTTCTCCCTGCACCCAACCTCCATCTTGCTATGCTTAAATCCTTGCTCCCTTCCTCCCCCTGCCCACCGCCCCAACCTAACTCTCCCCCTCTACTGCTACTCAAACACTCCTATATTCCCTCTGAACTCTTTGGGCAGGAGTTTCAAACTGAGCTGCATGGCGTGCATCCAGCTCCTGCACCATGGCACGTAGGTTCTCGCGTGTGCCAAACCCTTACCCACAACTGCACTCGATTTTACAATCTCATGTGCAGTTGCAACAGTTTCCATGATTTATGGCAGCTTGTGTCAAATATCTGGTGTAAGATCCATAAGAGAGGCCCCCAGGATTGCTACAAGTTAGACCAGAGAAAGTTGGTGTAACTTGTGGCAACTGCCGCATGGGATAGAAAATCCTGTTAGATTGCCTCAAGCCACATGCACCATATCATGGGCACACTGGGTCTTGCAGCATTCCAAGACTTAAAAACCCTGCACCTTATCTTTATGCTGTTATTACTTGCAGGAGATATAGAACCCAATCTCAGCTCTGCACTCCTCCTGCCAGCTGCCTCCCCAAAGGGTTGAGTGGAGCATATATAAATATCCATAGCTTCCTCCCTAAAATTGACTTACTACAACCCCCTCATGATCAACCTTCAACTGGATGCAATGGTTATATCTGAATCCAGGCTTTTCTACAAGACTCCATATACTGCAGTTTCCATCCCTGGGTGCTCACTTACTCATTGGGATTGAGCTACGAGGAGTGACGGTGTCACCATTTACATCTCTAGTGCCATTCAGTTCATCCCAATGCTCTCTGTATCCTCCTCCTCTGTTTATGAATTCCTATACCGCAAACTTTCTCTCCCTTTCTCTCTCTCTCCCCATCTTTGTGGCTGGTGTTTATTGCTGCCCTAGCCTGCCTTTCTCCACTATTACTGACCTCCTCTCCACTATCTCCTCTTATGCCTAGACAGGGGAACTACTTGTCCTTGGGGACTTCAATAAAAATTGGCTCCCCCTCTCACTATCCAAATTCTGCAATAATATCAAGTCCCTTAACTTAACCCAACTAGTCTCTGATCCCACCTGCCTCATCCAAAAATCCTAAAATTATACCTTATTGGTCTTGGTCCTTTCCTCCCACCCACACTGTATTATTGCATCTGGTGCCATCCCGGATGCCCTCAGTGACCACTACATACACAAAATTCACAGATCAAAAGTCTCACCCAAACTCCTCCTGAGTCGATCATTCCAGTCACTGGACTTGTCCTCCCTCCATGAGGACTTAGCAGCAAATTGGTGGTTACCCATCTCTGCTGCCATTTCCATCAACTCTGCACTAAATTACTTCCAGTTGAATTTCCTGTCTAACTGAGATCAACATACTACCCTCAGGAAAACTAGGGTACAAGGTTCCCACCTCTCCGTGTTTCTCAGCCAAACTGCTGGCCTGCCTGCTTGCATGGGATCTTACATGGAAAGTTCACAAGTCCTCAGACTCCCATACTGACTTACTAAAATACTAAACCTTATGAAATGCCTGCACTAGAGCAAGCAAACTTGCTGAAGTTGAGTACTTTTCTGCTACTTTAAAATAAAAATTAACCACCATCCAAGTTCTGGAAGGTTATTCATGCTCTCTTCTAACCCTCCAGCCCAGTGAGGAACACCACTGTTTCTGACTCCCTTGTTGCCTCAGAATTAAGTGCTTTCTTTGCACCACTTCCCTTCTGTCCTCCACCCACCTCACCCCTCTTGCCGATCCCCATCCACCCACCCCGACTCCTTCTTTCTCCTTCTCCCCAGTCACAGAGGCTGACACCCTCAAGGCCCTCTTTTCTCTTAACCTCCTTAAGGGCCAGAGCCAGACAGGACTGGCCCAAAACACCTCTCTCTCTCTCTGCCCCTGCCATCAGTCTTATAGTGTAAAAGAAGGAATTCCAGGTTGCCAGAAGTAGAAAAGTCAATATTATTGGGTCATCCATTAACACCAAGATAAATGTGAAAAATGAAAAAGAATGGATGAAATCCACTTTCGATATTTTTTTATGAAAATTTTTTTATTGTTAGAGTTTCTTCACACAAACAAATGAAGGCAACAGTTTTGTGGTTAAACCACTTCATCAGGCCACGGTGTTGCTGAAATAAAAACATAAAAAACATTTTTATTACATATTGGTATTAATTACCAGATGAATAAAGACCATTTGCGCTTGCAATGAATCATAATATGCTAGAAGGTGCTATATTGACTTATATCATCTCATCAGTTACTATGATGCCAAAAAAAAAAAAAATGGCTAATGTTTATAGTATTCATTACTAATAAATAATGAAAATTTCATTTTGAAATATACAACTTCACACTGATTACTGCACAATAGTCATGACAAGTCCATTGCTATATAAGTTTTTACCTTAAATGGATATTGCTTATTTGCCAATTAAAGCCTGAGGTCCTAATTTAAGCGATGCATGTAAATTAAATCACTCTAAAGACAGAAAATTAAATAATATGTTTTTATTATCATTAATAAAATAAATATATCTTGCTTATTATTAATTTGAATAGAGTAGCATTATTATAGCCCACTAAATATTTTAACAGGTAATTAGTTAATTAATTAAATATGAGTGTATCTCAATCAGCTTACCACTGTGAATGTAGCAATGTCAGTTATCTTAATGTTCCAATTATTAGACGCTCATCTCGGCGCTTTAAAAATAATGAGTTCAAAAATAAAGTTACTTAAAATGAACTTGCTTTGAATGTTAGATGTAGCTTTACTCAGTTCTATACACTGTTGTCAAATAAACAATGTTATGCATATCAAAACTGTTCTGGTATCTTTATCAAACTCAAATTACTTTAATATCTTCCGCTGTGATGTCCGTTTCTAAATATGTAGTCTCAATTCTAAAGATTAGAAATTAAAAAGGAAAAACATGTATACAAGAAATAAAGGTTTACTTAGAAAAAAGTTATGCCAAATATATTGATTGAAAAGCCTCAATGTATGAATTAGAAGCTTATTATGAAAAGAGCAGCTTACTAGCATTAGTATAGCTTCTGAATGGAGTTTCCTCGAGTATCCAATTTTCTAGTCTCAGCGCTCTTAAAACAAAAGATTTTAAACATCATTAACTCTTTTTACATGATTCAAAATGCCATGCTGATGGATGGATATACTAAAAGCTTACCCTAAAGGGTAAGATTGGCGTGCCATGTACCTCACTCCACCATTATCAAAAAAATCCTTTCTTTTCCGCATTTAAATCTCATGGCTGGTGGGGGGAGAACCATACGTCAGAATGACGTAAGCTTACCTGAATTCAGGTATTCAGGTAGCCTCTGAGCTATAAAGTCTTGTCTCTATTTTTGCTGCCCCTTTATATATTTCTAAATCTAAGACAAACCATTATTAAAATATCAGGGATGTATTTCCCTGTGGTGGGGGGCGAACCCCTGACTTAGTGAGACAGCAAGGACGATGTGCTTCAGGTTGCTGTCATCTCCACTGCTCTGTTAAGGTGCACTCACAGTTCTACATCAGTGGGTGCATCCCTCATTCCCCAATAAGCTTCTCATGCATCGTGCCTTTCCTGGTGAACCAGTTTATGAAAAAAAACATGGCGGCACGCCACAGCAGAGTGCCCCGACCCACCTTCATTTGCCGATTGGGAAGCCCACTACCCATCAGCATAATGCAACCCCTCCATTTGAAGTGTGTGCCGAAGGGGTGCCCAATCCCCCATGGCATCATTTCCCCCTCTTACCAGTTTAATTTGCCAATGGGGGAGCCCACTCCGCATCGGCATAATGTCCTCCCACCCATTTGTTGTGTGCCATTGGGAGTGCACAATCCCCCATCGGCCACAGAACCCACCCCGAATAAAAACACTCAGGGGGCATGCTGGGAGCCCACCCCTGTGTGCCAAATGCCCCTGTAAATGAAAAAACATCCCACAATGTTTTTTTTTCTTCCTAACATCTGAAAAGCAGAAAACAGTCCCTTGTCAACTCTGGTGGCCCTCCCCATCCTGCGCCCACCCATTGCGCACCCTGCCTCCCCACAACCCCCCTCACCCCCATACTTACTTCCAGAGCATGGTGTGACAATTTTCAGTGGACCGGGAACATGTCTGCACTCTTCAAAGTCAACTGCGAACTGATGAAATGCCGGTAAGCTGTATAATGGCATAAATATGTTTTTTTCAACTTTGGTGCATATCTCAGGCATTTTTGGGAATTTTAGCACCAAATTTTCAACATGGGGTTATTGCGACCCCTTCTCATGAATTCAGTCACTGTCATAGCGTTATTCAGTCCTGAAGGTGATTTTGTGGGCACTGTGTGGAATCACCTTTGGGATGGATTAACAAATGACAGCGCTGTTCATGGGGGCTCAAAAAGCCTATGTTGCAAATTTGGTGGAAAAAATCTCGGAAATGGCAATTTTATGAGCATGCATAGCTCAGTTTCCACACATGCTCATAACTTCATGAATTTGTAATGTATTCACTCCAGATTTCCCAAACTGACATTTTTCCACACCTCCTTATGAACAGTATAGCTGTAATTTTACATATTCTGGCTGAAACGTGTTTTTGCTCGTCCAGCACAGAATAGAGCGGTCGCTGTGCAAAATCAGTTTTCAGGACAGTTTGAGAAAATGATGGTGACACTGTTCATGAGCAGAGGTCCTTAAATGCCTATGTTGAAAATTTGGTGATGAAACTCCATAAAATGATCATGCTACAAGCATGCATTGCGCAGTTTCCACGCACTCTTGTAACTTTGCAAATTTGCAATATTTTCATGCCAGATTTTCATCACTGGCATTTTTTCACATCTCCTTATGAACAGTACAGCTGTTATTTTCCACATCCTGCCCAAAATGTGTTTTCGCACCTCTGGCACACAATGGCGTAGTCACTGTGGGAAATCAACTTTTGGGACAGATTAACAAAATCACAGTGCCATTGTTCATGAGGGGAGGTCCCAAAATGCCTATGTTGAAAATGTGGTAAAAAATTCCAAAAATAATTGGGTTACAGATATGTGTTGTGCACTTTCTATGCCTGCTCATGACTTCAACAATTTTTCATATTTTCACTCTAGATTTTCAGCGTTGCCATTTTTTTACACTGCCTCATGAACAATACAGTTATAATTTTTCACATCCTGCCCAAAATGTGTTTTCATGCCTGTGTCGCCAAATGACATAGTCACTGTACAAAACCACCTTTCAGCTAACAAACTGATAGTGCCGCTCTTCATGAGTTGGGTCACAAAATGACCATGTTGAAAATTTGGAGTGAAAATACCAACAAACGCCTATGGCGTTAGGGTTTCCAACTGTAACATCCCACCCTGTAGAGACTGACAGGTATCAGGGGTGTGACTTGGGATCATTGGCTGTAATGCTCATGCCATTCCACCCCCACCACCCGCTGTAGCCACTGCCAGGCATTGAGGTGTACCTTGCAGTGTTCGGCCCCAACGTTCACCCCATCCTCCTATACTGCACACATCTCAGTGTATTTCCCTTTGGAATGGGGTAAGTATAAGGCCCAAATACCCCAAAGCACACCATGACACTTTTCAGTGTCTACAGAGTAGGGTGAGGTAAAATTGCAAGAGCATTATAGCTGATGACCCAAAGTCACACCCCAACACTTCTCAGTCTCTGCAGGGTGGGGGTGGGGCTGGCATCAGTTCAATACTTCCCTGCCATTCCCATTATGCATCTCTAACTCCTGCACTAGCAATGCCAACGGGACAACATTCAGCATTGACAAATGCTTGTTTTCTGTAACTACGTAAGTTTGGAGGACTTAGGGAAGGTTTTGCACCTTCAGAAAGCTTTGAGAATCCACTGGCTGTGAATAGCCTCTAAGGAGATATGCCATACTTTTTAATAGCAATGTTTCCTTAGGATGTTCTGTAGCTGCACTTTTTTCCACAGTCCTCAGTGTATTTTATTCCACAGCAGTGGTACTAGAGTGGCCTCATTTTTCTCTGCCACATCTGTGACATCCACACAGTGAGGGCTGGGAGAGGCGGCAATAAGAGGAGCAGTCCAAGAAGAAACAAAATGCCTGGCATTGGCACAGCGGTCAGGGAGGAGGTTGCTGCCCCCCCAACTCCTGGTGCTAAGCCTGACCCTAATGATAGTTTCCCATTCCCAAATGAGCGTGTGGAGCCTGACCATGAGTCAAATCCTGAGGAGGGAGATATGACTGTTGCACACTCATAACACACTAAACTGAAACATGTGTCTCTGACTATTATTCATGTTAGGGAGAGAGTCTGAAAAATGTGATGATGCGGAGAACAGAACTCATCAGGAGGAGGATATCAGCAGTGATATGGATGATGATTTAGATCTCCTATGGGAACCAGAAAGTACAAAGAGGAAGGTGTTGCTGCTGAACGTGTGGGGCTTTGGACACCAATATGTCATGGAATTACCAACACCCCCCCCCATACTGCAACAGTTGTTCCTGTTACGAGTGTTGAGCCCATTACATCACATGAGTCACTCAGTGTCAAAGTGCATGAATCATCCCCAAAACACACCCATTGCCACCTTTCCCTTTTCCCACTCCAACCACCATATAAAATGAAGAGGTACAAAATCCCTAGTTTTTGATGGAGTCTACCGTTTGGGACATGCACCATCAACCCTCTAAAAATCCAACATTCCCCACAAAAGACAATGGCAATAGATCAATT
Organism: Neoceratodus forsteri; assembly: GCA_016271365.2. NCBI lineage: Eukaryota > Metazoa > Chordata > Ceratodontiformes > Ceratodontidae > Neoceratodus > Neoceratodus forsteri. The sequence continues at coordinate 95,017,690 of CM057449.1, forward strand.
GCTAGCATTTCAGTCCCTGCTGAATTCAGTTACATGAAATAGCTTAACTCGGTGTGTATTTGGCACAATGCTCTAAGATGCTATGCAACATAGGCTGGACCTTTTGAGGTATACCAAACAGCTGGACTAAGCATGATAGAATTGCTGATGGGTAGTACTTGATACCTGGGGATTTATGGATGCAGCTCAAATGAAAGCAGTGATTCAGGGTGTTTTCTGCACTGCAGTAGGTGTGCTTTGGTGCCTTTGGGTGCTGGTACTCAACCCACCACTGCTGCCATAACCAGTACTACGTAGTCCCACTGACTCCTCTCTTCATTGTAGCAGTCATCCTTAGTCAGCCTTCCCTTCACCATGACTATTTCCCTGCTGCTGTTTGATGCCTTGGGCAAAGCAGATGATAAGGAGAGGGACCTATTGCAATGGCTTCCTTCTGGCGCTGAGTCCAGCATAACAGATGCCTTGACTTTAGGTGTGTGATGACCACCACTACAGTACCTAGGTGGCTGCCTTTTTTCCCCCAACTAACTCACTTATAAGACAGCTGACAAACTGCAGCTGTTTCACCAGCTAGTTCTAGAATATAAAAATCCCAAACTTACTTCTCTGTATGTGCCATTCCTCAACTTTATGGGATGGTGTCACACATGATAATCCATACCCTGCTACAGTTAGCATCAACAGACATCCTGTATACCCATCTTAGTATGGATATGTGGATCATGGACAAACAGCTGGTGGCTCCTTTATGTACATTACAGCATGCTGTGCACAGGTACCTGGGTTAATATTTTATTGCCTCTGGGGAAAAATTGTACTAAGACAAATTCCAGTGATGGCAACACTTTGGTTATTCACCTGCATTCCATGCTAGCAATGAATAGTTTAACTGGATTACACATGGGTCAGAAAATGCTAGAATTTCTGCAGACTGGGACTGATGTGTGGTTGCACCCCCATTTACTGACTCGAATGTAATGAAATGCAACAGTGATGAGGGATTTCTTAGGCTGCCTCATACTCTGTCTTGATCTCAGTGTGCTGGAGTTTCTAGCATATCCTAATTTCAAGCCCATGTTTACTGTGGCCCATTGCATCTGAGACCACTTTACCAATTCCAGAAAGACCTGTGACCATCTCAGGCACCTGCACTGCAAATCCAGAACAAACTACCTCAACACATTATGAAGCCGAAAGTCATCACCAAATGGAACCTGACACTGTACATACCTGAATGCTTGTACAAGCACCACATATCTATCTTTAAATATCTGCTGCCACATACAAGCTATGACATTTGCTGGAGTATCCATGTCTTTGACAACAGACCAGTGGTAACTAACAGATGGCTTGATTATGATTCTGATTGCATTTGAATATGCAACACAGGCAGTGAGTGGGGACACTGCCTGTATCAGTCAGGCCAACCAACTTGCATGATTGTTGAGGCATATGCTATTCAATGCACAGCAAATGCTGAAAGCAGGTAGTGATATATGAAGCTGTGCCTTAATGGAAAACTTGTTTTATAAGCTTTTAGTATATATAATGTATTGTGTTTTTCTTTTTATATTGTAGACAAATATGATATATAACAGGGCCATCTTGAAAATTGGTTTTTCAACCTAATGATGTGAAAATTATTTTTTCCTGTATAAAAATAAACATTTTTACTACTAATATTACTACTACTACTACTACTACTTCTACTACTACTACATGCTCCATGTCTTGGACTGCAGTAGACCTATTATTTTGCATTCTGCCATCTGCAGATTTTGGGATTGCCACCATTCTGGACCAACAATAAAAATGGAGCCTGTATTTAATGCTTGAAAGTGGGCATGTTCAGGTCCAAAATTTTACTGATCAGCAAATAAGATGGGTACATAGGGCACTGATGTTAAAGTCACAGTTATGTAAGGCACAACATGAAAGTGAACAGAAACCGGGTGTTGCTACCACCTCACAGGGTAAACAGGCTGATAAAACAAGAAAGGTAATAGACAAAATGACCACAAATCCATTTTCAGAAGTTTTGTGTCAGGAAGGAATTGATGGGAATAAAAAGGAGGTTGTTGAGGCAGCAGGATTTCAGGCAAAACAACACATGGTGGATACATTTTTGTCAGATTCCAGGCACCTTATCATCATGGAAGAGCCTTTACTGCACTAGAGTGGCAAGATCACTGATTGGCCAACAGTGACCTCTGTAGCAGTCAAAGACATGAGCTGTCCATCTTTGAGTGTCAAAGTGGAGAGGCTACTCAATTTGTCAGGTGCCATTGTGCAGAACAGGTGTATAAATCTGCCCCCTAGAAATGTTGGCATGTGAACATTTTTTTAAAATTAATCCGGGGCACATTCCACCCAACACAATGATGTCTGCATTCCTATCACATGAAGATGGCGGTGGTGCTGAAGATGATCCTGAAAAGCCTAATGTTATCAGCATTGGCAAATTGCCTTCTACTGAGGTAGATGGGTAGCCCATGATGATAGTACTTATAAATGAGTGACTGTAGAATCAGTCACTCATTTATAGTGCTATCATGATCCGCTACCCTGCAAGAATAGAGATGCTCTAGCGTCTGGAGTGACTGGAAGGGGAGGGATGGGGAGCTGTAGGGGAGGTATAGGAGGGAGGATTCAGAAGGATAGGTAAGCCTGCTACAACCAAGCCAGTCCTGTGGTTGGTGGTGAGGATGGCTGACTACAGTGCAGTAGGCACTGGGTTAGGAAAATGTTGGGGGAAACAATTTTGTGGCTGTGCAATTTTTTTTGGGGGACAAAATTTTTCCCCCTCCTCAACATGCACCCCCCCCGGAGTTGAGAATCCTAAGTAAGGGGTTGTGGGGTGTGAAGCACCCAGATGTCAGTTCACTGTGGTATGTATATCACCAAAAATGCTTTTCGGCGATATACATTCGCAATGATAGCGATCGCTGTTTTTCGATCGCCATCACCACATGGAACCAGGTAGATGAAGCACAGTTAGAGAAAGAATTTCAACATGGGGACAACTCCAATCTGGAAGACTGTGAGGGCTTCTTTCTTGATGAGGGATAATTGAAGCATGAAATGAGTTCTGTCCATCCCTTCTCCCTCATCAGTTAAGTCCTTTTCTTTATGATTCAGTTTTTGTTTCCCTATCATTATATTTTCGCCAAGCTGTGCTGCTGTTCCATACATCCATCTGATCGCCTCTCTCCATCCTTTCCTATTTGATGGCTATAGACAAAGAAGAAAATCAGTGAACAATGTATCACTAAATGCCAAGTCTGACAACAATAACATGGGCCACTGCCACCTGCACTGCATGCATCCAGATGGAAAACCAGACCCTTAAGCCAGTGTAAAGAGCATTGCCAGCCATGAAGACCATGCATCCTCCAGAAATCCAGACAATGCTTCCTCCTCCTCCTCCTCCTCTGTTCTGCTTGTGTCCTCCACATCCACCAACAGCATGGGCCACCACTTTGTCCACCATGTGCATCCAGACTAAGAAAAAGGGACTATTAATCCATGGTAAACGTCATTGCCAGCTATGCAGACCATGCATCCTTCAACATTCAAGACACTGCCTCCTCCTTCTTCTCCTGTGCCCTGCTTGTGATCTACATATCCCCTGACATCATGGGCCATCGCCATCTATTGTAGACTGAGAAATATGGATTCTTAAGCCAATGTAAATGCCATTGCCAGGCAGACCTCCATTCAGCCAGCCAGAACTCAAGTCAAGCCTCCAGCCAACCAGCCAATCAAGGCAGCAAGACCTGAGGTCCAGTAAAGCCTAGCTTTTTCCATGTGATGGTAAGTTACTTTCATTGCTGTTCACACTCCTTATCCTCACTGGTGGCAGTAAGTCCATCCTTGCACAGGAGAGGTTTCCACCTTGCTTGCAATATGTTAAAATGTGTTTCTTTCTTTCCATATTTTTCTCCCCCTCACTGTAGATTTAACCTTTCACAACTGACAAGCCAGTTACAATGCCTGAATGCCTACAAGGCACAGAACTAAATAGCCTCCACCTCCACCAGCCTTCTCTTTGGCACCATCATGATGCTACAAAGCATGCCCCCCTCAGTAATTTAACAGTAAATATCATCACAAGATTGTTTTTCTTTTTTCCTATTTTATCTAGTAGAAAACAGGAAGTTGTTGTCTCTCTGTACAGACAATTAGTGAGACCCCATCTGGAGTACTGCATGCAATTCTGGAGACCCCATCTCCACAAAGACATAGACAGAGTGGAGGCTGTTCAGAGGAGGGCAACTAAAATGGTGCAGGGTCTGCACCGGAAGACGTATGAAGAGAGACTTAAGGAGCTTAATATGTATAGCCTCGAGGAAAGGAGGGAGAGGGGGGACATGATAGAAACTTTCAAGTACCTCAAGGGAATTAACAAAGTACAAGAGGGTAGCATCTTTCAGAAGAAGAGATGTGCAAGAACAAGGAGGCACAATTTGAAGATAGAGGGGGGTAGCTCGGAGGTAATGTTAGTATTTTTTCACAGAGAAGGTTGTGGATGCATGGAACAGCCTTCCTGAGGAGGTTGTAGAGTCAGGAACTGTGGGAGAATTCAAGAATGCATGGGACAGACATAAGGCAATTCTAGTGGGGGGTAGGGGGAAGTAAGCTGTTGATTAACTAGAATCTGCTGCTTATCCATCAGGCAGGGAAATGGACAGACTAGGTGGGCCAATCGGTCCTTATCTGCCATCAAATTCTATGTTTCTATGTCTCTATGATTATTTTAGGTTTTCCTACCACAGGTACACAGCGATACAATGACCAAGTCAGTTGAAATTATTTCTCTTTTTTCTTCACAGGTGACAGGTACAGTATGACAGAGACTGAAAAACAGACATACCATCTGTATGGACATCCACAGTGGCTAACTGAGTAGAATCTAAATAATTTTCTGTTGTCTTCACAGGTTTCTTGTCCTTCTTGTCTTTCTATCTTCTCATCCAGCAAGCAAGACATCTCCTTCTCCACTTCCTCCTTCTGGGCACCTTTATGTCACTTCAAGGTATGGCCATGGAAACACAGGCATTGTCAGCAGACAAGGATATCTTGGCCCACCTTGTCTGCCCCATTTTCCCTTCTTACTGTGCCACCGTAGACCATACTCGATCTCTGGTATTTTCCTCCCCTTGCCTTTTTGCTATGGTCCCTTTGTGTCTATTCCACGCATGCATGAATTCTGTTACCATTTCAGTATCCACTGCCTCCATTGGGAGGCTGTTTGCTGAGTACACCACTCTTTCCGTGAAGAAAGATTTCTTCACATCCCCTCTGAGTCTACCCCCCCATCCATGTGACAGTAAGCATGCCTTCTAAAAGTTCTTTTATCTTTCAATTTTTTAATTTTTGGTTTTCTTTCACAGATGCAACATAATAGGAAGCACAGAATGTATGTATGTTGTACTTTTCTCAGTTTCCCATAAAGTGTTGTAGACATGCCTGACCTACAGTTCCTATGATGGTGTCATGATTTGGTCCTCTATGTAGACTGGCATATGTAGTTAGTATTTAGTATATAGTGTAGTGTTATTTACTCATGCTTAACCATGATTAACTAAAAAACTATTAACTAGCTACGTGCACTGTTATTTTAGCCTTGATTTTCTCAAATATTGTGTTGCTATGATTTACTGACATACCATTAGATATATTTGTCGTTTTAGCATGCCACCAATAACAATAAGCCATAATTACAATGTTTAGCAATGTTCAGTATACTTAGCCATATTTACGATATATTTGTGGCCTTACAGCACCAACTACTGCCACTAGGCACACTGCCATAATCAAAGCCCAGAGCTGGGCTGGTCTCTTATCCAAGTCTGTTTATCCCTTGTAATGTTGGGGCTAGAAGTGCGAAAGATCCATAAGAAATAAAGTATAGCCAGACACACACTTTTCTAACATAATCCAGTTTCTTTATTTCTCAAATAAGATCCCCCTGTGCCCAACATTTTACCCATATGGCTTCCTCAGGGGAGAGGATCTGTGTATAGATACAATAATTGTTAAAATTCATAATTTTCTGCCTTACTGTTGTAACCCCCTTGTTACCCGGGGTTACTAGAATCCCAGTAAGACCTAGTGGTAGGCAGGGAAGGCAGCTTGTGAAACTCCAGTTAAATGGATTTCACATGGTCTCACTCTGTTCTCAGTCTCAGCTGAGACTGAGGGATGACATCACCATAGAACTATCGCAGCTACATGAGCCACATTAGAATCTGCAGAAGGGAGTTAGATTAGAATGTTGGGAGTTTTGAACAGTCAGTGTGAGTAATCTGCAGTTGGAGATTGGTGTGAGGGGAGCACAGCAGTTCTGTGCATAGGCTCTTGGAGCCTCAGCTCTGAAATAGAGCTACATTTAGGGAAATGTGTGTGTTTCCACCTAAAGAGGGACACAGTCAGCTGTTTTTTAAAGTGGTGGAGACTGCTGATACGGGTCTCTGTGCCCCATCCCTCAGGGGATGGGGCAGAAAGGTTTGTCTGCTATTCCAGGGGCATCCCCCTGGCTTCTGCTAGAGAAGAAGCTGCCTTATTTTTCCCAAGTGTGTGGGGTACAAGAAGATTTTGAGATTCACCTGTGGGGCACCTGCAACCAATGGGTGAGTTCTGCTCTTTCTAAAGGGCCCATGTTTCATCCTGAACTGTGTTAAAGTGGGGATTGGACTGCTGAAGTAGTGGGAGGCCTAGAGTAATAGGCTTAGCCAAAAGTAAAAGTGTGTTCAAGCCCAGCACAAAGGGAAAGTCAAGACATGTAGAGGAGATGTGATATACATCTACCCAGAATCTACATTGCCAAGCTTTCAAAAGAGTTGTTTAGTGTCCAGAGAAATGGCCGGGTATGGATTGTGGGAGCTGGAGGTGGGAGACCTCCCATCTTTAGTAACCTGGTCCACAACTACGGATTTGCTCTGCGGATTTCTACTTTGCCTCATGCACTTGGCCAGTGATGAGGGAAGTACCCAGACGTGGGATGGAAGGAAATTTCCCTTTAGGAGTCGAAGGCTCTAAGGTGGTTTGCGGAGCCACCAACAGGAAAACTGGTTCATTCCCATATGGATCGCGGATCAAGTGGCCGACGGGGGAGCCAGGTCACGGGAAAAACCCAAGTAGTGTACAAGTCGGGCTGTGTACCCAAAGTTGTGTGCAAGTCCGGGCTGTGTGCCTGGTGGGTTCAGAGCCTGAGGGCTGGAATAGTGAAGAAGTGTTCTGTGTCTCTAATCTGCATTACCAGGAATGTAGCCCAGTAAAAGTAAATCTATGCTTTGTTTGTTCAGTTTGGATGTGAATAAAAGCCAGACTTTGGAATCCCATTCCTGGTTTTGGACATTACAGTTATTGCTTCCTGTGTTCGGATTTACTTGGGTGTCCCTGTGCAAAGTAGCCAAACCTAGACCCCTGTGCTGAGTAACCTAATCTTCCCCGAACCCAGTCACCACCAGGTACTGCTGTCAGTTTCAACAGCATACCACCTGTCGTTTTGCAAAAAGGCAGGGGTGAGGGCCTTACAAAATGGAGGCACCGCTTTGGATTTTTATTTAGGGAGAAAAGGTGCTCAGGCAAGGGGCTAGCATTTTGGCTATCTGGCAATGGGTAGCCCAAAAAGCTGAAGCAAGTTAACTAGTGTGTCGCTGTGTGCTGTGGATCTTATGCTGCTGTTAAAATGCCAACTGTTTACCAAGGAGCAGTAAAGCTAAAAGAGTGTGCCCTTGTCCTGCATCAAATGTTTATGGAATTTTTGACTGCTTTTTAAAAAAAACTGTGGTGATAAAGAAAAGTGAGGAAGACTAGGTGTAGCAACAGGAAAATTGTGCCCTGAACGTTGAAAATGCTTTTTAAAAGAACTGTGGTGTGATAAAGAAAAGTGTGGAAGACTAGAGGTAGCAACAGGAAAATTGTGCCCTGGATGTTGGAAATACTTTTTAAAAGAACTGTGGTGTGATAAAGAAAAGTGTGGAAGACTAGGGGTAGTAACAGGAAAATTGTGCCCTGGACGTTGGAAATGCTTGTGAGTAAACTGAGAGACTTGCTGTGTGAATGACCATGCTAAATGGCTGAAATGGGCTCCCGCCGTGGAGTCAGTTGAAAAAAAAAAAGTGGTTTATGCAGTTCAAATTTGTCTGCTCAACGATTGCCGTGAAGAGAAGAGCACTCGCGAGGAAGAAGAGGCTCATTTGCATGGTGTCATGTGATTGGTGAGGCTGCAATCAGTCCTGCCCCTCAGCCAGCTCTACAGTGACTGCCCAGCATTCGAGAGGGAGTGTGAGTGGAGTGCATGTACTGGCTTGGTGGAGGAGCGTCAAGGTGATTAAAAAGCGCTGTAAAACTTGAAAAAATAGCCTTTGCTGTTTAAAATCGGGCTCAACCCGCATCTCGATCGACTGAATTGCGAGTGTGGTGATCAGGGAGACGATCGGCAGGACTGCCCACCCATTTTCTTTCTGAGGCCTCCAAGACTGGCTGCAGGCCATTTATTCATCACAGCAAACAGCTACTGATAACAGTGAGTACCAACAGTAAAAGTTGCTCAAACAGTGATTTTCTGCCAAAAGCCAGCTGAATATGTGTGCAGCAGTGTAGTCGCTTTGCAAATAATGACTGTATCAAGCTTTTCCAGCAGGTGCAAGTCTGTTAAGCCATTGACTGTGAACATAGTTATAAATTCAGCATCAGTTTAAAGTTTTAAAGCCAGAGAGAGACTGTGAGTTGTAGCCAAATGTGCAGCACTAATTTACAGGCAATCCTGTGCTTGAAATCCTGAGGCTTTAAGGGACTGTGAACTAAAGAAATGTTTCCCAGCAAGTGAAAAGTCTGTGGCAAATCATTTAAATGTGTTAGAAAAAGAACAGTGCAAGTTTGTGCAGTTTTGAGAAAGTTATCAGTAGTATGTGTAAATCGGATGCGCAGTGGCTTGACCCAATTTCTGAATGTTGATGCGCAGGAGTGCTGCCGCCGCCATTACAGGGTGGTGTAGTAAAGTAAACACAGCAGCAGAGGAGCCATTTTAAAAGTAAAGAAAGTGTTCAGTGAAGTGGGACTTTCAGTAACAGTGAGCTTTTGTTTGTTTTCCCTGCAGTTATGGCCTCAGGACCAGCTCGCTACCCGGATCATGGCCCGGGCTGCAGTAACAGGAGCAGTAAATAGGTTAAGGGACATTGAAAGGTGTTATTATGGAGAACAACTGCTTTCTCTCGTGGCGACTCCTGGATATCCAGTGCAAGTGTGTCAAATATGCTTAAATGCTGGAAGGGACGTCTTCATGGTGCCTCACTGTTCTGGGTGCCTAGAGAAATATGGCTTGTATAAAGTGCCCCAGATTCGTTTGCCTCCCACATGGACAAAGGTTCAGGAATCTGCAGTTGGCAGCACACAGCGCCAGGTGAAGCCTGTTGAAGAAGGCCCCTCGGGGGAGTGTGGCACAAAGCTAGAGGGTGCAGATTTAGAGACAGTACCAGATGTTGATGTTTCAGATGCTAGATCTCAAAAGGAAAGTTCAGATAAAGCATCAGTAGACCCCTGGAGGGGGGCCTAGACCATGTATCATAGGAGAAGATGAGATCCGGGAGGCCTTTGAATGGGAGGTGTCGATCTCTGCACCTAGTGATGAGTGGATAATCTCAGGAGTAGGATGACTGCTCACTCCTGGGCTCAGATCCTCAGTGAGGAAGAAGATGAGGGGGAACCTATGTGGCCTTGTGAAAAAGGAACAGGTACACAGCCTCAAGCTCTTGCCTCAGAAGAATGCAAAGAAGATAGTGGTGATGCCACTGCCCTGGCTGTGCAAGAAGAAGAAGTCAGGGATCCGTTTTTCATCTCGTTGAGGATGCGTAGCTGGCAGAACCAGGACTGGCTTCCCCAAGCCAGGCCAGTGGTCTCAGGTTGACCAAAGCTAGTAAAGAGGAGAGACTGGTTCGTAGGAAGGCGAATGAGATCTATGGGATGACCTTTCCTACCTTTCCTCTGAGAGTCTGGGAGGAGATTGAGAACAGCAGGAAATCCTGGATCTGGGCCGAAGCAATGAAATGTGTGCATCCTGGTGCAAACAAGCATGTCAAGAACAGACTGTTTCATGAGAAATATACCCAGTGGAAGAGAGGCAGGACACTGTTTATGGACAGAGTGCAAATAGTGGATGGAGAGGGATGTGAGACAATGTCCAACCGTCGATAATTTTAAAGTTGCTTTAAAAACATATCTTTTTGGATTAGTGTATCTCTGTTAGTTATGGCTGACTTTTAAATGTTTGGATTTTATTAATTTTAATACTTTGTACAGCACCTTGGCCTTGAAAGGCGCTTTATAAATAAAATTGAATTGAATTGAATTGAATTGAAACCTTTCACTGTGTAAATTATGTGTGCCCAGACAGGGTAATAATTCAAGCTCCTGACCCCCGGTACTATTGGCCTCAGTGCAAGGACCTCCCGGCAAATGTGCCCGCGCCTGCCAGATGGAAAGCAGAGCAGTGGTAGTCAATACTGCCACACCAGCCTTTGTAGTGACTTTATTGATCCACCAGTATGGACATCCAGGACTCTGGTGCCCCACATTCATCGGTTCTACAGTGTACTGGCCTTTCCAGAATCCATCGACTGGCCCACCAGATGACTTCAGATCCAGAGACGACACCAGCCCAGCTGTATCCTGATCCATCGCCTGGTAATCGGATGATGTCAGACCAACTGTTTTCCTTTTTGTTCCTGTTCTAAGGTTCCATCTCCAGAGATGACATCAACCCAGCAGTTCCCAGATGTGCCCTCCTGTAGTTCCTGGAAGATGTCCACCCAGCTGTATCAGAAGAAATGCTGCCAGGGAGAGTCTTCGGCAGAGGAGCAGGTCGGTGCTGATTAATCCTTCTACAAGGGGCTGGTAAGTCCAAACTTTTCTATCCTTAAGACATTGCAGTACACACCCTACACTAGCAGACTCCAGAATGTGTGAACTGTCCTCAAAGACTCTCCCCTTCGGGACTTTGGCCTGTTAGAACTGTGCTTCACGGGGCTCCGGCCCAGGAGAGACTCTTTAATGGACTAGCCTTCGGGCACTGTGGTCACTAGTTGGGACTTTTAGGGCACTCCATCCCCCAAATGTGTATTGTAAATAATGTCATTGTTTTTCTACTGTTTTCTAGTGTATATACTGTTTTTCTACCTTTTCTAAAAAAAATCTTTTTGGGATTCTCCAGTGTTTTGATGGTAGGGGTTTAGGTAGACTGTGTATGCAGATTAGGAGTGTGTCTTGTCTTTCTTTTTCTTGCAGGTGTTCCTGAAGAAGATAGAACAGAAGACAAGAAGAGGAGGAGGGGTTCATTGGAGTTCCTCACTAGTACTTTAGTGTGTAGTAATTTAAAGTACTGTGGTTGTTATTGTTGTATTAACCTTTTTCCTTCCACAGGTGTGGTTGTGGGGGTAGGGAGGCAGTAATGTAAGGTAATAGTATGGTAATAGTTTCTTGGTGTGTGGTTGCAGGGTGCCCAAGGTCGGGGAGGTCCCCAGGTTGTTTTTGGTTTTTGGGTGTTAAGTTAGAGGCAGATAGGTTTTCCCTAGAGGGCTAGGGGGGATAGACAGGCTGTGGCCCTGACCTGCAGTAGGGGTTGCAGTGCTGATCTTTTAGGGCTATGCTCTGGACAGTTCTACAAAAGCCACTAGGAGTCCGTAGTAAGTGGGTAGAGTAGAGGCTGATATGTCAGCTAAAGGCCTCTAGGACCTTAGTGTTGCCTGCCTGTGCTCGCACATGGTGGGAGGGGGCCTGATCACCCCCCCTCCACAGGTAGCACATAGGGTGGGATGGCCTAAGCCAGGTAAACAATGACTGCGGACAGTCATTTTCCTGGTCAAGGGCGAGTGCAGCCCCTTGTTACCCGGGGTTACTAGAATCTCAGTAAGACCTAGTGGTAGGCAGGGAAGGCAGCTTGTGAAACTCCAGTTAATTGGATTTCACACTGTCTCACTCTGTTCCCAGTCTCAGCTGAGAATGAGGGATGACATCACCATAGAACTATCGCAGCTGCATGAGCTACATTGGAATCTGCAGAAGGCAGTTAGATTAGAATGTTGGGAGTTTTGAACAGTCAATGTGAGTAGTCTGCAGTTGGAGACTGGAGTGAGAGAAACACAGCAGTTCTGTGCATAGGCTCTTGGAGCCTCAGCTCTGAAATAGAGCTACATTTAGGGAAAGGTGTGTGTTTCCACCTAAAGAGGGACACAGTAAGCTGCTCTTTAAAGTGGTGGAGACCGCTGATATGGGTCTCTGTGCCCCATCCCTCAGGGGATGGGGCAGGAAGATTTGTCTGCTATTCCAGGGGCAACCCCCTGGCTATTGCTAGAGAAGAAGCTACCTTATTTTTCCCAAGTGTGTGGGGTACAAGAAGATTTCGAGATTCGCCTGTGGGGCACCTGCAACCGAAGGGTAAGTTCTGCTCTTTCTGAAGGGCCCATGTTTCATCCGGAACTGTGTTAAAGTGGGGAGTGGACTGCTGATGTAGTGGGAGGCCTAGAGCAATAGGCTTAGCCAAAAGTAAAAGTGTGTTCAAGTCCAGTACAAAGGGAAAGTCAAGACATGTAGAGGAGATGTGATATACATCTACCCAGTAATCTACATTGCCAAGCTTTCAAAAGAGTTGTTTATTGTCCAGAGAAATGGCCGGGTATGGATTGTGGGAGCTGGAGGTGGGAGACCCCCCATCTTTAGTAACCAGTCCACCTCTATGGATTTGCTCTGTGGATTTCTACTTTGCCTCATGCACTTGGCCAGTGATGAGAGAAGTACCCAGATGTGGGATGGAAGGAAATTTCCCTTTAGGAGTCGAAGACTCAAAGGTGGTTTGGGGAGCCACCAACAGGAAAACCAGGTAATTCCCATATGGACTGCGGATCAAGTGGCTGGCGGGGGAGCCGGGCCATGGGGAAAAACCCAAGTAGTGTACAAGTCGGGCTGTGTACCCAAAGCTGTGTGCAAGTCCGGGCTGTGTGCCTGGTGGGTTCAGAGCCTGAGGGCTGGAATAGTGAAGAAGTGTTCTGTTGTCTCTAATCTGCTTTACCAGAAATGTAGTCCCGTGGGGGTCCGTCTATGCTTTGTTCGTTCAGCTTGGATGTGAATAAAAGTCACACTTTAGAATCCCATTCCTGGTTTTGGACATTATAGTTACTGCTTCCTGTGTTCGGATTTACTTGGGTGCCTCTGTGCAGAGTAGCCAAACCCAGGCCCCCTGTGCCGAGTAACCTCATCCTCCCTGAACCCAGTCCCCACCAGGTACTGCTGTCAGCTTCAACAGCATGCCACCTGTTGTTTTGCAAAAAGGCAGGGGTGGGGGCCTTACACTGTAAAATTATTTTTAGAAACTTTTTGGGTCATGGTTGTTCTGTGAGGCGTGTCCAGCTGGTGTTATCGTTATCATGCTCAGCCTCTTTCTCCATTAGTGTTCTGCTGTAGCCTTCAGGCAAGCTCTCCCCAACATCCTTAGACACCAACTCAGATGGTCTTGCTGCTGGACCATATACAGTGTGTTAGACAGGTCCCAGCAAGACATTATCACCATCATCATCATCCTCCTCCTCTGCTCAGCGACTGGACAGTGGAGAGATGCAGAACAGCACAGGTGAATTAAACATGTTGCTATGATGTAGCACACAGCCTGTGCCAGAATGTGAGGAGAGACATTCCCATACCAGCTGTGCTGTTCAGTGCCCCATCACTCCAGTGATCTACACATTGCATAAATATATTGTGTTGCAGTGTACACACCAATAAGGGAACAGTAGATAATAACCTTCAGTACCAATATGGCACACACCTCCACAACAGTACTGTACCCATCACTGAAAATAACATGTGCAGGAACAAACGTTGAGCCTCACATGCTGGCGGGGGGGGCAGACTTGCTTTCAAAGCTCTCACTGGACCACATGCCTGTCCACCTTCTTGGTGTGGGTAGCCATGGCCTCCTCTGCAGCTAAAAGGTTAGATTTGTGGATCGTCCAGCGCCTGTGGCATGCACCTGCATCAGATGCTCTTTCGTATGCACCCACATGCCACTGATGCATTTGTGGCACTCCTGGTGAGTAGCACAGGTTCCCCTTGGCACTGAGAGCATTTTCCACCTCCTTTCAGGCCTACTCCTACTCAACCTGTGTACATTAATGCCAGCCTAGGAGGTCTTTCCTGGCTACATAGTCCTGGATCAGGATCAGATACGCCACCTCAGTACGTTTAAGCCTCCAATTGTGGTCAGCATCACCAGCAGCCATGATTATCTGTGGAAGAGGGATAGCATGTAAAAAATTATAATTGTAGTACTCCACTGCATGACATCAGTTCCCTATGAACAGACCTTGTTTGGACTGACGAATAGAGATTTACCTGTAACAGCCTGTAGTTCATGCATTCTGCATGTGTGGGTGTTGGTGCTGGCTGCTCCCTTTCATGTACCTAGGGCTGTGTGGATTTGCAAATGAATGAATACATTCAAGTAATGACATGTGAAGCAGCTGGGTAATGAAGTCATTTGCGTAAGTTGTCTCAGTATATTGCAAATTGGCGTAGAGCCCTAATAAAACTGTACATTGCTAGTGGCATAGAAACCTACCTAGAAACATAGACAGTGATGGGAGAAAAAGACCAATGGTCCATCCATTCTGCCCCAGTTCCCTAAATCCCTAGAACTCTCCTTAAATCTAATGTCCCCCGGGCTACTATCTTTCCCGGTCCTTTCCCTATTTTCTTCCCTGGTCCTGATGGCCCAGGTAACCACTGTTACCTTCATTCTATCCCAGGCAGGTTTGAACTCCCCACTCTGTTTGCTTCTGCCACCTCAGCTGGCAGAGTGTTCCAAGGTTCCACCACACTTTCCATAAAGGAGTACTTACCCACATCTCTCCTAAGCCTCCCGCCTGCTAACTTCCACTCATTTCTCTATGACCATGAGTTGGTATTCAGGCTAAAAATACTCAGCAGTTTACTTTGCCATGAACCCAGTCCTGGGGTCTGGTCAACTGAGCTCAGAGTGCCTACCCCAAGTGCAATCTGTGACACGGCTGGGAAAACAGGGGATACCCTCTTTGTGCCCTTCTATAGTGCTAGCTGAGCTCACAACTGAACACTCGCCTCAAAGTCCCAGGGTCAGATACAAGAAAATGCAATGTAAACTTTTATCTAGGTTCTACCTTAAGTCTGTAGTGAAATGAAGTCCAGAAGAATAAATGCTTTTCTAAGGGTTTCAGTCCTTCTGTAGTGAGTCCTTCTTCTTGTGTGTCAGGGAGTGGGTTCTTTGATATGCTCCAGGAAAATGAGAGCGAGACCCTGTTTCCAAGCTCTTTAAACAGTGTGTCAAAATCACTGGTCTGGTCCTAACTTTTAGGCCAGTAGATGTCACTCTTTCACTTTCCCCACAATCCAATTTCCTGGCTGCCTTTTTGATTCCCTATTGCCTTACTGGTAAGACAATTTACACCAGCTTGTCAAGAAGGGCTATTTCCCAAAACCTGGTTTCCCAAGCATCCTGCCTTTAAGTGCAAAGGTTTATGGCAGGTCATGATTTTCTGGAAAATCCTTGTTGAGCAGCCCTTGAAGTAATTTAAATTCCTGCCCAGCAAGCTTCCACTTCAGGTCACTGAGGAAGGTCAAACATTTGAAAAATCCAGTCTGTCTCTTTATATGTGACCCTTTCATTAACACTGGCATTCTTGTGGCATTTACGCATACACAAAATCACATAAAAATATAATAAAATATGCTTGCAAACATGACTGGCATTGGCTAGCTCGCTAAACACTTTATTGATTTCTTTGAGGAATGTGAAAGTCTCAGTCATGTCTCTCACCTCCCCTTCTGGTTTCCAATAAGTACACATTCAGTGCTCTGTGGCGCTCCTCCTAGGATTTGCCAAGTTGTCCCTGAATCATTCTGGTCACTCTACATTGCAGCATCTCTAACCTATCCTTAGCTTTTCTGTGGTAAGGACTCCAGAACTGCCACAGTACTGCAGGTGAGGCCTCATCAGGGATCTCTAGAGGGGTAGTATTTCCTCTTCTCTCCTAATATCAATCCTTCTCCCAACACATCCCAGCATTCTATTGGCCTTGCTATTGGCCCTTGTTGCACTGATTTGTTTGTTTAAGGGAGTTGATCCAGATCCCTACTTTGCACAAACATGATGTCATAACACGGTGTGGGATATAATGGGATGACATGCACTTTATGTTGCAACAGTATCATACACATGTGCAACATTATACTGTGCATGCATGTACAGTGACTAGGAAATACATGCCTGTCCACATGTAGTAAACACATCACCCAAAAGGAAATGGATGCTGTGCAAATGCAACGGCTGTGGTCAGAATGATAGCTCACTATTAATTTATTTATTGAGATAATCAGAAAGACCTTTGAGTCAAAGACTCATTTACAAAGGTTCCACGTCATACATGAAGGTACAGAGACAGCATTTGTTACAGATTACAGAACATTACATTACATGACAGGCATTAGATTACATAGTTGTTCAGTAAGTGGTTTTCATGTAATGTTAGCAGAGGATTCAGTACTTTAGCACAGCCATACAGTTGCAAGAGTTTCTGTAGTAGGCTGATAGTCATTGGTGCAATTTGGGTAAGGGACCAGAGGAAATTAGATTAATGAGGGAGAGATCATCACATGGGGGGGTGTCATGGGCAGTCACATAGGTTGGAGGCGAGAAGGTGTTCCCTCAGTATGGATTTAAAGGGGGCCAATCCTTATTTCATTGGCTATTTGGCTTGAGAGTGAGTTTGTCCAGGTAGGGGCTTGGTAGCAGAAAGTTCTTTGGAATTGGGTAGTCCGACAGCTGGGTACCCATAGTAGAGGCTTGTCTGAGTTATGGGAGACTCTGACAGGCACAGCTGGGTGGATAATTGTGGAGAGAGTAGGGGGCACGAGACCTAAAGTCAACTTTTTGGTCATAAGGCAAGTGTGGTACCTGATTCTGCTGTCTAGGTTGAGCCAATTTGTGGTACAGTAGAGGGAGCAGGTGTGAGTGAAACAATCACACCCGAGAATGATGCAGCAGGCTTTGTTTAGAACAAGCCAAAGTCTGTTGAGTGAGGAGGTGGGTGCAGCACTGTAAATGAGAATACCATAGTCCAGAAGGGAGAGGACGGAGGAATTGGCGGTTAGTCATAGAGCCTCGTGAGTGACTCAATGTTTGTACCAATAAAGTACGCCTAATCTAGAATTAAGGGCAGTAGATAGGTATAGAATATGTTGATTATAGTTGAGGGCTCAATCTAGTGTGATCCCTAGATATTTAAAGGTGGTCACTTGGTCAAGAGGGGTTTGATTGGCAGTGGGAAACTGGGGACAGAGGTTCTTATGGGGGTTCCTTGGATGGGAGAAGATCATGACTTTTGTCTTTTTGTAGTTGATTGTTAGTCACTGGGTAGTTAACCAGTGTTCTGCCTCTTGGAAGGAGTGTTGGAGGGTTCAATGGAGTTTAAGGAGGTCGGGATTTGAGGTGTATAGAATGGCATTGGCTGCATAAAGGAGCAGACTGCCGGAGCAGGCTGATGGGAGGGAGTTTAGATAAAGACTGAAAAGCAGAGGGCCAAGAATGGAGCCCTGCGGAACACCGGAATGGACAGGGGAGGTGGGCAACAGGATGATGCCTACCTTAACCCATTGGGTTCTATCGGCCAGATAGTTTTTGAACCAGCTTAAAGCATCATCTGAGAAGCCACTGTAGGATAGTGTGTTCAGTAAGAGGGCGTGGTTTATGGTATCAAAAGCTTTAGAGAGGTCCACGAAGATGGCACCTGTGATGTGTCCTTTGTCCAAGGCAGAGTGGACATGCGAGGTGAATTCGAGGAGGGTGGTAGTGGTACTATGTCCTTTTCAGAAGCCATGTTGCTGGCTGAAAAGGAGGTTATATTTTGTAAGGTGGTCAGTGAATTGGTCGGTGACAATGCGCTCTAAGGCTTTAGATGGGGGGGAGAACAGAGATAGGGTGGTAGTTGTTAGTGGAGGTGTGTTCCTCACATTTATAGATGGGGGTGATGGAAGATGATTTCCAGTGGGAGAGGAATTTCCCTTAACAGAGGGACCAGTTGAGAATGTGAGTGAGCGGGTTTAAGACCTCCGGTAGAGTGAGGCGAAGAAGTTGTATGTCTAGGGAATCGCTACTATAGTGAGAGTGGCTTAGGGCCTTGGCTAGGGTAGGGTTTGGCAGCCTGAGGGGTGAGAATGCACAGATAAAAAGGTGGAGCAGGGGGAGGAGTGGGGTATGTTCGGTCAGGCGGGGGGGTTGAAGAAATTTGGGGGGAGAACATGGTTGAGGTTAGTGAAAGCCGAGTTTAAGGCTGAGGCTATAATGCAGGGATCCGAGGAAAGGTTACCGTCAATAAGGTTTCTCAGGACGGATAGTCCAGGGACAAAAGAGGGGGTGAAGAATGGAGGCTCCAAGTTCCCGATTAAGAGAGGGTCCTAGAGGAAGCTGTTGTGGGAGAGTGGTTGTGAGGAAGGGAGTGGGAGTCATGAAGGTGAAGTGGAGAGGGTGAAAAGTGTGCCTTAGTGGGTGAGATGCTGGGGGGAGGGAGACTATGGGAATAGCCAGGAAAATTAGTGAGAGGACAAGCAGAATCATTTGCCTGATTTGTTGCAGCCAGCAGGGCTGGTTGTAGCAGCTGCTAGTGGTGGAAGCAGATAAGCTGCTAATGGAAGAGTGGATTGATTGGTTACAATGCCTTCGCGGTCACGTGCTCCCACATATAAAGCCAAGAGCCGACCAAGGGTGATGGTGGGGGCGGTGGGGAGCCGGCGTGCAGCA
Organism: Neoceratodus forsteri; assembly: GCA_016271365.2. NCBI lineage: Eukaryota > Metazoa > Chordata > Ceratodontiformes > Ceratodontidae > Neoceratodus > Neoceratodus forsteri. The sequence goes on from CM057449.1 coordinate 95,036,516, forward strand.
CCGACGGGGCCAAGCACATGCAGGTGCTGTACCACAGAGTGTGATCTCGTACCTTCCTTGCTTGAGCTCGGAGGGTCTCCGGATCGGTCGCTTGTCTAGGGAGAGCAGGCTGACCCTCATGACCCATGTAGTCCTCTCAGGGAAGGCTGGCAAAACCAGGTCCCCACAATCATCAGCTTCCTTGCTTGAGCTCGTGGCAGGTCTCCAGATCGGTCGGTTGTCAGGGGAGGGCAGGCTGACCCTCGTGACCCACGTAGTCCTCTCTGGGAGGGCTGGCAACTCCAGGCCCTCACAACCACCAGCTTCCTTGCTTGAGTTTGGGGGGAGTCTCTGGAGCAATCGGTTGCCTGTGGAGGGCAGGCTGACCCTCACGACCCACGTAGTCCTCTCTGGGAGGGCTGGTGACTCCAGGCCCTCATGACCACCAGCTGTTGACATTAACAGGTTACAGTGATTAGCAAGTATGACCAATAGGGGAAAGCCAGAGCAACACCTAGGTTGCATTTACCCGAGTAGAGTATGTTAGGAGGAGAGTCAGTAGAAAAGGATTAAGGATAAGGTAAGTGCTCAGGCTGAAGAGTAGGAGGGAAGTGTCAGGTAACATAGCATTGGCATTGACTCATGGCGAGCATGTGTGCCTTGAGTCTTGTTCAGAAGCTCGCAGGTGATGAAGCTTCCCTTACCTCCAGAGAAAGGTTGTTCCACAGGGAAGGGGCAGTGTGGGAAAAGGACATGCCCCCTGCCTTAGTCCTTACCCTCAGAGCTTCGAGAAGAGTTTGGCCTGAGGTCTGTAGGTTGCGAGGAATTTGCTTGGCAGTTATGAGCCCTGAGAGGCTTGGGGGGGGGGCTGGGCTAATTAGCTTATGTGCTAGGCAGAGCACTGGATACCTGAGATGGACTTTGAATGAAGGCCAGCTGATAAGTGCTAGAGAGTCACAGTAGTGACTCCTAGGGCAGGACTGAGTGGCGAAGTGGACCATCTTGTTGTACAAGACCTGTAACTTACAGAACTCAAGCTGGGCCATTCCCTGAAGTATCAGGGCAGCGTAGGTGAGTGTTGGAAGGAGGACATACAAGGCAATGGCAGTCCTGGCTTCTGGGATCAGCTGATCTTTGAGGAGATAAAGGGTACCAAGTTTACCATGAATGATTTTGGTGACTTGGTCAACATGTTGTTTAGAGTGAATCCTTGGTCCAAAAGTAAGGCCAAGGTACTTTGTCAAGAGCAACCACTTCTACTTTGTTACCCACCCTGGAAGTGAGTTGCAGGTGTTGTGTTCTGTTTAGGCCAAGGGATCTAGGTCCGAACAACATAGACTTGGTTTTGGTGGCATTGAGGACCATTTTGTTCTTAATAAGCCAGTCCTCCATAGTGTGCTGGTCCTCTTGGAGGGGTTGACCTAGGTCCCCCAGGTTGTCCGTGGATCTATAAATCACGGCGTCATCAACATACTGAATAACAGCACTGCTCCTGCAGTGGTTGTGCAGATCATTGATAAACAGGGAGAAGAGAAGGGGACCAAGTATGGACCCTTGTGGTACCCCTTCCTTTAGGGGCAGTGGATCAGAGATCATGTCCTTCCACTTGACCCTCTGAGAGCGACCAGTAAGGTAGCTTTCAAAGCACCTGAGAGCATGAGGGTCCAGGCCTATATTGCATTACTTGTGAAGTAGGAGTCAGTGGTCGACCAAGTTGAAGGCCTTGGAGAGGTCGATGAAAACCGCTCCTGTGTTGGACCCTGCATCAAGTTCCCTAAGCACATCCGCAGTGAACTTAGTTAGAGCAGTGTCTGTCCCATGTTTAGCTCTGAATCCATGCTAGGTTGGGGAATGAAGCTGGTGTGCCTCTAAGTATTCTCGGAGTTGATTGTACACAAGTTTTTCCTGGATTTTGGCTAGGGTGTGGAGCAGGGAGATGGTCCTGTAGTTCCCAATGGGTTCTGTAGGTCCACCTTAGTGAATGAGAACCATGTGAGTGTGTTTCCACAGCTCTGGGACAGTCCCTTCTATAAGGGACCGGTTTATGAGCCAGGTGAGGGGTCTTGCGAGTGCTGGCTCACCGTCCTTGAGCAGTCTGGCTTGGATACCGTCAGGCCCTCCTGATCCTCTGGTTTTCAGGGACTTTAGGAGGGTGAGGTCTTCTTTAACCTTCACTAACCTCAGATGAAAGGATGGGTGGTCAAGTTTAGGAGGTTCCAGTGTGTAGGACTTGTTGTTCGTCACTGAGAGCCTAGCCTTGTAATCATCAAGGTTAGTGAAGTGGTGATTGAGGGCCACAGCAATGAAGGTCCCATCATTCAGTAATTGCCCATTTGCCACAATGGGGCCTGGGGCGGCCTTGCCTTTTCCCTTTAACAGCTCATTGATGTGAGACCAGAATAACCTCGAATTGCCTAGGTTAGTTTTCTGGAGGTGACTAACCTATGCCCTTTTTGCCAGTTTGACTGCATGCATACTTTGGTTTCTAAGAGCTGTTGTACATCTCAAGATCAGCTAGGAGTGAGTTGCATTTGAACTTTTTCCAGGCTTTGTCGTGGCGGATCAGCAGTGCCTTTGAGGGGGAGTGATCCACTTATAGCAACTGCCTTTAACTTGATGGGTCTTCAACGGAGCAAAGAGGTCGGTGGCCCTCTTGAGAGATTTCTGGAGGAAGACGATGGCCCCGTCCAAGGTAGGGAGGCTTTGTATGGGGCTCCAGTCAGTGTTACTGAGAAATGTATTATATTGCTCGGGTGAGAATTTAGAGTAGTCCCACGTTGTGAGGGTTCTAGGTTGAATCCTGTCTGCCCTGTTCTTCCAGACACAGAAGATGGATGAGTTGTCACTCAGGGCATCGGCCATAGTGCCTGCCAACTGTATGTTCTTTGGATTTGACATCAGAGCCCAGCCGAGGATGGAGTGCCTTCCCATTCTATGATTCATTCTGGTGGGTTCAGTGATTATCTGGGCAAGAGTTACGTCCTGTAGCAGGCCATTGATAGATGACTTTGACTCCTGGGCCCAGTTTAGGTTAAAGTCCCCCAGTATGAGGAGTTCAGATGTGACATCGTTGGCTAGGGCTTTAGCAAGTGTCTCTAGGGATTGGAACACTTTCTTAGGGGGGCTGTATATGCACCCAATGGTTAGGTGCTTAGCACCGACTAGGGTGAACTGTATAAAGATCGATTCATTCTCAGGGCATGAGCTGTTCTACATGCTGATTTGGGAGGAAATTAGGGTGTCCTTCGCATAGATGAGCACCTCGCCCCCCTTTATAGTTATCAATTTGGGAGGAGATTAGGGTGTCCTTCACATAGATGAGCACCCCGCCCCCCCTTCTAGTTATCCTGTCTTTTCTGTAGTGGACGTACCCTGAGGCAGCCACCTCATGCTCGAGGACATGGGGTTTCAGCTAGGTCTCCGAGACTGCTAGGACATCTGGTCTATAGAGGGCAAGCCACACTTGGACTTTGTGTAACTTTGGCCGAAGGCTGCATATGTTCATATCAGCAATCCGCAACCCCTTCGAGGATAGCCAGGGCTGGTCCTGGGGGGAGGATATGGAGAGGTTTGCAATTACAGGGCCTGGGTTCAGTTGGATATCGCCCACAAAAATCAATAAAGCTGTTAGCAGGACACGTAGTGTTTGGGTGAGAGATGGAAGACTCACTTTGCTAGGTATTCTCCTTGTCTGGAGAAGTGACCTGTAGCAAATGCCCTTTCTTGTGAATTCGTAGGCGACTTGGAGGGAGATTATGCTCGCAGGGGAGGAGGAGTAGTAATGGCTGGTGGGATGGGTAGCAAGTCCCTGTGGGCCATAGGTGGTTGGGTCATGTAGGCTAGCGATCCAGTCCATCCACAGTACAGCAAGAATGTAGGTGGTAGCGAGGAGGAAACCTCTGTTAGGTTTGCAAAAGCACAGCTTGCCAATCCACGTAAGCAGCAATTTAATTCCTCAAGTAGCAGATTCTAACGTCAGGTGAGGTCTGCCCAGCAAGGAGCAGCTAGCTGGCACCTTAACCCCGAGGTGCAGATCAAGCGAGTAGTGGTAGTGTGGGTGGGGGGGGGAACCGGTTCAGGAGGTCACCCTTGCTGCTCCTGGCGATCAGATCTGGAGTCCTATGGAAGAATCAAGCCGCTGAACTGGGTTGCAGCCTTTTGTGTGGGCTGACCAGCATCACGGCTACCTCACAAACCAATAGGCGCGTCTGCCTAATTCAAAAAGCTTTGGCACCAACAAGACAAAGACACCAGCAGGGTGCCACAAGCCCTGCCAGCAACAGCTGAAGTTCTTTTTTTCCAGTCCCCAGGCACTTCGAGCTCCAGCCCAACAGTAGAGAAAGTGACAGCAGAGACAACAACCTCCTTGGATAATCAGTGAGTCGTACTTTGTTTGCTCCTGATGCAGCAGCTGAAATTCCTCAAGTAGCAGATTCTAACATGGGGGGAGGTCCTCTCGGCAAGGAGCAGCTAGCCGGTGCCTCAACACAGAGGTGCAGATCAAGTGAGTAGCAGTAGTGTGTGTGGGAGGGGACCCGGTTCAGGAGGTCACCCTTGCCGCCCCTGGCAATCCGATCTGGAGTCCCATGGGAGAATGTGGAGGGGGCCAATGTCTATTCATTTAAGGTGGCAGAGCTGGAGTAATTAGGAATATTTAAAAGGCAAAATGAGGGCAGCAAATACCCTCTAGGGAGGGATCATTTCTGTTTCTGTACAAGTGCTATGGTAGCACTTAATGCAGTTATGCTTTTTGTGGGAACTGCAAGTTGTTAAGCCTTTCTGTTATGATTATTTTGTAATTAATGACTCACATCATTAAAGATGGCCGCTGTTCTCCATTTTGCAAAATCTGTTCAACTAGTATTACCTTCTGAATGATCATGCTACATTCATGTTCCAGTTGTACTAGGAGGGTTCTTCAACATGTCACAGATACTAAGCAGCAGAAAATATTTATTTTTCACATGGTGTGCATGGGTGGGTCTTGTATCAGGATGGGAGGGCCGGGTGTAGCATGTGCAGAGTGGGCACGTTTAAAGATGTCAAGACAACATATCTTGCTTCAGGAGGGGGTTTTATAAATGAAAAGTAAAATGTTTATCTTGGTATTTTTGGCAGCAAAACATCATTACTGTAATAATGCAAAATGTTTATGGTTATGGTAATTTGACTGCTGCTTTAAACCTTAGGCTGCCAGACGATTTAGAACATATATGTTTTTAGGATGTGTATACACATCTGTGGCACAGCAAGGGTTAATATAGGGTGGGCAAAGGGTTAATAAATGGTGATCATATTAAACTGATTAACAGGCTAACAGCAGATAACACAACCATCACAAATCCAATGATAAATGTATATGTAACCCCCTTACAAATGGGGGTTCCCGAAAAGTCTTCCTTGAGCTTGCCTAAATGCTCACTGCCAGGCTGGTGTCCTGCGTTTTAGCAGTTTAAATGTGATTGCCAGAGAGTGCCTGTATAGCCTCTGTGTACTGTCTCTAAGAGCTGCCTGGATTGCAGTCATAAGTAATCTGAGAGGAAGCTCTGTTAAAAGATGTACAGTAACTATTTGCTGAAAATCATTTAGAGTGATAATGATAATATAGTTTGTCTAACCTGCCTCATTTGTAGCAAGGACTGTTTTGTTTATCTCCACTATCTTGGTCCTGGACTGCGAATTGGACCAATCAGTACTGGTGGGACCTAAAATGGAGCTGGACTACAGGAGCTGTCTGGAGTCAAAATCTGTAGGAATAGTAGTTTTTGGCTTTTTGCATGTTTTTGCACCTGAAGTGGGAGCCTTTGTTGTGACTGACAGGAGAATCAGCCAACCGAACCTTTTGGATCTTGAATTTCCTAGGCTGCTGCAGCTAGTTTCAGTTTTGAGCTGAAAAGTGAAGAAGAAGCAGCTCAAGTTATTTTGAGTAGCAGTTCTGTGTAGTTTTTCATGGGAGAACTGTGAAAGGGCTGAGCTTTGGCCTGTCTGCTGTCTCTGAGAGGGAAAATAGAGTTTATTCGGACTGAATCTGAGTTGTGAGGACTATTTAAGCCACTGGACTGTGACCAGGCTTTAACCTGAAGAAGACTGAAGATTTGCTGAATGCGATCGGCTTGTCAGGATTTCCAGCTGCTTTTGAATCCCTAATTTGTGCAGAGACTTTGCGATCGATACCGGAGAGCGGTTATCCTGGTACAGTAGAATTTCCTTACATGTAAATGTGCTGTGTATTGAAAGTGGGTTGTGATTTGGTTCCCCACTGTGTGAACTGTGTTCTGCTTGCTGGAAGCTTTATCCTGCCTAATCTGACTGAATCTGTATTCATCTCCATTCAGCCTGGGCCATGCCACGCTGGCCCTGCCAGACTAACCCACTGCACAGAGAAAGCCATCGACGAGAGACCTGCCTGGGGATCAGCTTCCTGCTCCACGCTTGAACAGGAACAACGCCTCAGCGAATCGTGTGGGCCCTGCTTCTCCTGGCACTTCAGATTAACCACCTGCTGTCTCGATTTTTGTCCAGCCTGTGTCCAGTCTTGGGTATCATGAGTAATCATCAGGGTAGCTCCCTGCAACAATAGCCTAATCTAAAAGTGTGTCATCTGGTTGACTTGTTTTCTTTTCATGAACTGAGCCCTTCGGCTCCGGATTACAAATAGTGTGTGTTGTGCATGTTGTTTTCTTTCATCACAGGGCTCCAACAAGCTGACACATTCCTGGCTAGCCCACCATTCTCCATCTGGGTACCCAGAGTGTGTGACTGTTTATGGACCCTGAAGTGCATGCATAACTGTTTGATCGATAGAGCCTTTAAGCAAATTAACCTGATTACACCCCTTCCTTGTTCAAGCCTCTTAAATAAATCAGATCTAACTCTTTTTTTGCATTTACCCTGACTGTGGTTCCAGTTTGTGCAAGAGTACTGTACTGCTGTTATTTGCTGTGTATAACCTTGTTTTCCAGGGGGTCCCCAGGGCTGGGCCAGAGGAAAGCCCTGGTGGTAAGTGCAAACACTGTGGGTACTTGTGTGGTGTATCAGGGTATTGTGAAAGTGATTACTGTGTATTGTGCCAACCACTAGTAAGGAAAGAGGTGGGGTTACAGTATCCCGTAAGGCTATGCCCAGGTTAGCTTGACCACTACCAACTCTGACCTCCGGGTGGAGGCACCCGTTTCAGAACTCAGACCCCTTAACCTACTACTAGCCAAGCAGGCAGGGGCAGTAGCCCTTGGGATAGCGCCACCTAGGGGTTACATATAAAACTAATGTATAGCACTATACTGAGCTGACAGTGGTTGGGGGGGGTTCCAACTAGTAACTTCAGCCATGTTCCACTTCTACTGTCACATCCTCCAGGAAGTAGCCCTCACAGTCTTCAAGATAGGACCTGTCACCAGGCAGATATTCTCTCAGCATTGCTGCTTCATGCACCTCACTGATGGTGTCAGCCTTAGCAGGGGTGACATCTTGGTTGTCATTGTCATCATCGTCATCATCATCATCATCATCACCACTGAGACACAGTTTGTGTGGCAACACCATTGACATCACTGTGTTATGCAGAACGTGCCTCTTGTTCATTTCGATGGATGTTAGCATGGACAAATTCTTGGGTGACAAATTGGCCCTCCGGTCATGCACAATCGCCCCAGCCAAACTAAACACTCGTTCTACACTGACACTGGATGGTGGGCAGCTTAGGTATTTCACAGCAACTTATGTTAGTGTTGGCCAATCCGTCACTTCGCTGCTCCAGTGCTGCAATAGCTCATCAGTAATGGCTAGGTGCTTTGTGTCCCCCATGTAGGTCTCCACCAATTGATCTGCTGCCCTGAGTCTGGCTGCCTCATCTGTCCCCTCCTTCTTTTCTTCCATATCTTCCACTCGCACCTGATAGCAAATATCCCAAATGGGATTGCTTGCCATTTTCTGCTGTACCTTGCCCATTTTCTCAGATTGGGCTGCCTGTGAGCTGCTGGTGGTGGTAGCAACACCTGTTTTCTGTGCACTGTGTCTGTCTTATGTGCCTTTTTATCTGTGCACCAGACACCCATTTAATGAAGTTCTCTGCCCACATTTGCAGTCTCTGATTACCTCCTTCAATTGTAGAAGGCAGGCCACGTTTGTAGCGTGGCTCAAGCATGGTAGTGATGGCAAATTCATCTGACTGTAAAATGCCAGAAATGTGTGTACTGCTGTCCAGCATGTGTAGTATGTGATCCATTAGATCACAACTACTATGATCCCCACTTGCCTCCATCCGGTGTCAGATATTAACCAATGTCTGCCTCAGCACACGTATGAGGGGTATGGATTGACTTATACAGGCAGTATCCCCGCTCACTGCATGTGTAGCATGCTTGAATGGATGTAGAATGTGTATTAGCCCATACATTTGGCTCCACTGCTCTGTTGTGGTTGCCACTAGCAGGTACTCTGAAACAGCCTTATACTCTTTTTACAGCTGGTCAATCATGTGCAGCATGGAATTCCACCTGATCACAACATCAAGCTTCAAACCAGACTGAGGCAGATGGTTATGGCGTTGCAACTCATGTAGATGGTCACAGGGCTTTGCAGAATGGGTGAAATGCACACAGATGTGACAGGCGACAGTCACAGTTAATGTCCGCATGGTTTACAAATTGCTGCTCAATGAGATTAAGGCAATGTGTAAGGCAGGGCACACTGAAGAAACCTCCATCACCAATGCACTTCATTACATTGGCCATTGGAGCCATTATATCTTGCAATAAATCCTGCTATAAGTGACCGTGTGTGTTGCCACTCATCAGTCTTGTCCAGCAGAACATAACGCGTGTTCTCACCCATGTGAGAACCAGTATCAATTCACATACTTAGGGTTGCATGCTGCTGAATTCCAGGCATGTTGCTAATGCCCTAGGTTTGCTTCAGGTAGGCTTTGCCAGGCCCAACATCAACTACCACACCAGGTATCTGTCCCCAGTGTGCCATTATGCATAGATATGAACTTGCGTCTGTTTGTCAACTGGTCCACATATCCATGCTGAGATGGGTATGTTCTGATACAGAATGCTTCGTTGCATGTCTTATGGAATCAGCAACTCTACCATACAGCTTTGGCATGGCACACTTAGAGAAATAGGTTTGCAATAGAACCTGCCATTTGGGACATGCATGGGCCATCAACCTGCAGAACCCAGTATTATCCACGAATGAGAATGGCAACAGATTGATGGCCAGCATTTCAGCAGTAGCAGCATTTAACTTGCATGCAGCAGCATGATTGGGAGGGTACTTTGAGTGCCGCTTAAGGATAATCTTCAGTGTGGGTTGCATCTTTGGGGCTATTTGACCAGAATGCAGTACTTGAGACACAAATTTTGTTCTTTTAGGGGATGTGCAGATTGCAGGAAACCATTTGGTTTGGTTGATTGAGCCATGAATGAACTTGGTACATCTAGCAGACCTGGGCTTGATTCCCACAACCTCCACTTGCATACTGTGTTACTCTAAGCAAGTCACTTAACCACCCAGTGCTCATGGGTCACCCCTGAAAACAGGCACTTGTGCCTAGTGGGCTAAACTGGTTACCAAAGAATAAAATTAAAAAAACAAATAAATAAAATTATGGGTGTGGTGGTGCACTTTCCTGAATTGAGGGACTGGGAGTGGTGAATCCACTGCTATGCCCACTACACGAGGGAGCAAAGGACTGCTCATCCTCCTCCTCCTCTATGACTATTAACCCACACTGCCCTCCCTCATCCTGCTGTATTGATCTGCTCTCAGTTACATTTAACTTGCTGAGGACATCTTACCAACAGCTCTGGTGTCCTTTTGTTGTTGCTGCCAGTGCAGCGGATGCTAGTCATTCAGGTCAATCAATCAATCAATCAATCAAAGTCTTTATTTAACCAGGCGATCACTGTTGAGCAAGCTCATTTTCGAGGTAGACCTGGGTTAGTCAACAAGGAACAAGGGACAATATACATGAGATGCAACACACAAGAAAATAATAATAATAAAAATAAAGTGAGATACAATAATATAGTGTATACAAAGTATCAGCAGGTAGCATTGACAGTAGTATATGTTTGGAAAAGAAGATACAACTAGTTTTGGGTAGGACACAATTTTTCATATAAGTAAAGAAATATACATATCAGGTGCACCGAACATAAATAAAACCTAATATAAAAAGATGTATAGTGATATGGCATGGAGAATTTAGAGCTAGAACCTGGGTCAAAGGAATGTGGAAGGGACAGATATGGGGGGCAGAAAAAGGGGAGAGGGAAGAGTCAATTATAGATGTGATCAGTCTTTTAACAGTAGTAATTAGAGTGTACTTGGACTTATAGCAGTCACTATTTAGGGTAGACAGGTGCAGGACTCCTTATTATGATGTAGATATAGAGATTTAAAAGCTGCTAGGCTGATGGGGTGAGTTAATTTCTAAGTTTTTTTGCAGATTGTTCCACAGTTGAGGGAGCACAAAGCTGATGGCTGCTCTGCCAATGCGAGATTTTGCTTTGCAAATATAAAGCTAGATATATGAGGTGCTTCTCATGGCATACTTCCCCAGAGTGCAAAAAGGTAACGAGACATACTGGGGCAGTTTATTTGAGATAGCTTTGTATGTCCAAACCGCAGCATTTTTTTGCCCTCTGTAAACAAGGGATGACCATCCCACTGCCGTGTACAATGCACAGTGGTGGGTTGAGTAAGGAAGACCCATGATAAATCTTATGGCTCTGTGATCATAATTTGATCTGGGCTACTTTGTCAAGGTCTCAGTTCAAACAAAATTTGGTTTATGAAAATAAAAATTGGACTAGGGACTTTAGAAGATTCTCAGAATCTAGGTTTCTAGATAGCGTGAGTAAAATAAAATGGGATTGATGCAAATTAATCCCAGATATTGATACTTCAATTAAATACTTTAGTCAACTTTTTGAAGAAGTACGAGATTTACATGCACCAAAAGTCAAAATAAAGAAGAAACCAAATAAACTACCGTGGATAAATGACAAACTTTTAAAACAAATTCGAATTAAAAATAGAATCTGGAAAAAAGCTTTAAAATCAAAACTGGAAAAGGATTGGATTTCCTTTAAAGCTATTAGAAACAAATGTAAAAGGTTAATTAAGGCTCCAAAAATTTCATTTTACAAAAATAAAATAGATTCGAGTACAGATCCAAGACAATTTTGGAGAGTGGTTAAGAAATTGACTAAACCAGGATGTGATTCCTCAGAGGAGATACTTAGGTTAAAAAATGGTAATATTATTACTAAAGATCCAGAGGAAATTTGTAGTGTCCTAAATAACTTCTTTGTTGATCTCCCAAATTGCAAAATACCTTGTCAATTAGATTTAAAACAAACTAAAACAGAATTTACACAAAATGGATTTCCCCCATTTAGATTTAAAGCTTTGACTGTCACTAAAGTACATAAAATACTCCAACACATAAATATTCACAAAGCTTTTGGTAATGATTGTTTAGAAGGTAAATTTTTGAAACTAGCTGCTTTCCATATAGCACCAATAATTACATATCTATTCAATTGGAGTCTTCAAATTGGATATTTTCCCTTATCCTGGAAAGAGAGTAGAGTTAAGCCAGTTTTCAAAGGGGGAGATGTGGTAGAAGTTAACAATTATAGGCCTATAGCCTTATTACCTCTCTTGTCAAAAAGTTTTGAAAAACGTGTTTCTATCCTGATAATGGATTATTTGGATAAATATAGTCTGCTAACAATTAAACAATCTGGCTTTCGAAAAAACTATTCTACCACAACAGCTCTTTTGGAATTCTATGACCTAATAAACAGGTCACTGGGAGAAAATAAGGAGACAAATGTTATTTTTGTAGATCTTTCAAAGGCTTTTGACCTGGTGGACCACCCCTTGTTAATTGAGAGACTGTATGAAATAGGTCTTAGGGATGAGCCTTTAAATTGGTTAAAATCTTATCTGGGTGATCTTTCCCAGAGAGTGGAGGTACAAGGATGTTTATCAGAGAGGAGAAATGTCAATAGAGGGGTTCCTCAGGGATTGATTTTAGGACCTCTTTTGTTTCTAATATTCATGAATAATTTTCCATCAATTGTAGAACAAACAGAGATTCGACTTTATGCAGATGATATAGTAATAATTGAATAATTGAATAACGGAAGAAATATTACAAACTAATTTGCAATCTGATTTTCAAAGGATAGAGGGGTGGTTCACCAGGTCAAGGCTAATAATGAATACAAAAAAACACAAAGTGCATGAATTTTCCACTAAATAAAAGTGGTGATGTTGTTCATAATTTATCTATTTATACAGGGAATCAAACTAAATTAGGACAGGTTAAGGAATATAGTTATTTAAGGAATCATATTTGATGAACATCTGTCTTTTTCAAATCACATTACTGCACTGATTAAATAAAGTTAATAGAAGGGTAGGGGCGTTAAGAAGAAGTACTGATTGTTTAACATTTCCAGATAGGAAAAAACTGGCAGATCAGTTAATCATTCCAGTGTTAAGATATGGTGAATTGATATATAGGAATACAAATAAAGTTCTATTGTCTAGATTAGATAAAATTTACCGTATAGCAAGATATGTATTAAAGGGAAATTATTGGATTCATCATTGCCTATTGCTGAGGAAAGTAAACTGATTGCCTTTAGATATAAACTATCAGTGCCATTGGTTATCTTTAATACACAAAATGAAATATTTATCAGTAAATCGTCCAATTTCACTAATATTATTTTCAGTGGAAAATTGACATAAACGGTTGTTAACAAGACCAGTTCATTTAAATAAAATAGCTGTAGGTAAATTTCAAAACAAATATTGGGATAGGTCTTTGTTATATCAAGCTGCTGGTTTTTGGAATTCTCTCCCTGATGAGGTAAGAAAAATTACAAGTTATTCCTTATTTATTCAAACTATAAAGGAGTAATGTGCTCACATTTGTGAGTGTTGAATGGTCCTTGGAGATGTTTTTTGGAATCAGTTAAGATTTCTTTTATAACAATTTATCTGAAAGTGTTCTAGGTATACTGTGTTGTTTGTATTTATATTGGTATACTGTGTTGTTTGTATTTATATGTATTTAAATGTGGAACTTACTTGTATGTATTTAGATCAGAATTTACACAGGTCTGTCTTGTAAACTGGATTATGTCCAAATGACATGTATTACCTGTATAAAAATAAATGTTTACCTTTTACCCTTTTCCCTGATAAAGCATATCGAGTTTGGCTAGGGTACCTGCAGGTCCCTAACTATTTAGAAAATCTACGTAATCCAATAGGGAAAGAAAGGTAGTTTGAACCAGTTTCAGTTTAGCGTCTCTTGTGAGGAGATTATTAATCCTAAAGAACAGACCAAGTCTTTGTCTAAGTTTCTTTGCCAGTTCTTCTAAGTGATCTGTGAAAGTAAGTCTATGGTCTAACCAGACCCCCAGGTACTTGAACTTTGGTACGAAGTCCAACCGCTCACCAAGAATAATAGTGATCTGCGGGAGTGTCCCAGCAATTGCAGGATTTATTGCATTTTGAAGGGGTGAAAGTAACATTGCTTTGGGTTTTTTGGCATTTAGGAGCAGTTTCTGGTTTATAAGCTGATGTTGCAGCAGATGAAATTCATTTTGAAGGGCTTTACAGGCCGGATCAGGGGTGGGGCTACTAGCATAGAGTACCGTATCATCCGCGAATAAGTGCATTTGTGCTTCTCTGATGGGGGCATCTATGTTGTTAATATAAATGGTGATGAGCAAGGGACCAAGAATGGAGTCTTGCAGTACACCCCTCAATAGGGGTTTTGGTGGAGAAACTTCCCCTTCTGCCTTCACTTGTTGAAGTCGTCCTGAGAGGTAGTTGGAGAACCATTTAAGGAATAAAGAATCCAAACCAATGTTCCGGAGGGATGACAGAAGTAGTCTGTGATCAATGGTATCGAACACCTTGCTTAGGTCCAAGAAAACTGTGCAAAGTTTTTTTTTGTCTAATTCAAGCTGACAGTCATCTATGACCTTGGCTAGAGCAGAGATTGTACTGCGCTGTGCTCTAAAACTGGATTGTAGCGGGTTGAGCAATTTTTTCTGATTCCAGGTACTTCTGAAGCTGAGAGTTCACTATGTTCTCCAGCATCTTTGACAGGATTGAAAGTAGGGAGACTGGCCTGTAGTTATTGAGGTCACTAGGATCTCCTGACTTAAACAAAGGGACAACAAGTGCATTTTTCCAAATGGGTGGTAGTTCACCCTGGGACAAGGATAAGCTGAAGAGATGAATAATTGGAACTGCGAGGACACGGTAGCTGACCTTTAAGAAGTATGGGTCAATGAGGTCGACCCCAGCACTTTTCCTAGTGTCCAACTGATGGAGAAGATCTTCAACTTCTTTCAGGGAGGTAGGCTGCAGTGAGAAGGATGGACTGGGGATGGATTTTTCTTGTGTATCCAGTCCAAGTTGTTGGCAGAGAATGTTTGCAGGAGAGGAGTCAAAGGCAAGCCCTGCAGTGGCAAAATGATTATTGAGAGAGTTGAGGATAGACGGTCTGTCGGAGATGACAGTATTGTCGATCAATAATTTAGTGGGTAGGGAATTAACAGTGGTGTGACCTTTAATGACTTTGATCATCCTCCAGAATTTGGAAGCATTTCTTGAGGAGCTCTCCAGCTGAGAGCAGTAGAAATTAGCTTTGACTTCTCTGACAATTTTGGTGCAGAGATTCCTTGCCCTCCAGAAAGAATTTCAGTCATTTATTAAATTAGTTTTCCTAGCAGTTTTCCAGAGTACATCCCTACTCTGCAAAGCATCTTTCAGTTCTTCCATAAACCACCAACAGGATTTGTTTCTGGCATAAAATTTTGCTATGGGAGCATACTTGCTGAGAGCCCCTAGTACAATTTCTGAGAAAATATCATAAGCCGTAGTCAGGGACTTGGCTAGATAGAAGTTTTGCCATCACATGGAGTCTCTTAGCTCTGATATATACCCATGGAGATCAAAGTTGCATGTGCACCTTCTAAAGGAGAATTTTTGTGCAGTTGTGGATTTAAGAGTGGATCTTACACACACGATGAAGCAATGGTCAGGTGGGCGTGTTGTCCACCGGTGCCTATGTGGCTTCCCTTTTTTCCCTAACTAACATGCTTGATGCAGTTGACATATTGCTATGGTCTCATCAAATGGATCAAGCATGTAAAAGTCCCAGACTAGGGACTTTTGACCTCTGGACTTAACATGCTGCTGGGACTTGGAGAGCTGAGAAACAGGCTTTGAAGTTTGTGCTTTTTGGGCTGCTTACATCACTTCCATATGACTACTTGTTTTGGAGGGGGGGTGACTTGACTGCTTGGGGGAGTACTGCTGATAGACTTGTTGACAGCCTGACCCACAGGCAGTGCATGTACAAGGCCTACATCACGCCTGACCTCCTTAAACTCAGGCTCTCATGAAGGATCTTCCTTGTCGTCGTCATCAGCACTGATGCTGATGATGCCCTTGTCCTCCTCCTCCCTATCACTGTCTTCTGACATGGCACCTTTTTTCTTTCTCTAACATCATCTCCTTGGGGGGGGCTGACTATCCTTATCTCTAGGATTATCAGAGTCTGGCTGAACACTGTCACTGCCACAAACTCCAATAGGAACAGGGACAGTCACACCGACAGACTTATCACCCTCCTCCTGGACCACTGTGCCTGTGCTGGTGTCAGTATCTCCCTTCTTCTAACTATCATCCCCCATCAGCATGGATGCAACAGTTCTGGCTATAAAAAACTGAGACACATGTATGCCAGTACTTCAAACAACTCCTTTGCTGGTACCTGCCATGACAGCAGAGTCCACAGTGACAGAAGACACTGATGCAGACATACGTGTGCTTTGGGGATATGGAACTGAAGTTGTACTCTCCTCAGCAGACTTCTTAGCTGTCTTGTCCCCCCTGGCATATTGCTCTGTACTGGACCGTCTCTAAGCAGGCATTTTTTTTCTATGCTTCTTCAAAGCTTTGCATTTATCTGGCAGTATATCAAGAAAGGATGCATTAGTAGGTTACTGTCTGTGTGAATAACACCTCATGCACCTGCAGTACTGGCTTTCAAGTCCAAATGCAGAAATCAGGACAGGTTGCAGCACTCTGTACAACTTATACCAACTGTATTGCAGGGGAAGTGCAAGGTTCTACACCTGGGAGTCAGAAATCCAGGCCAGGAGTATACCCTGGGAGGAGACACGGTTCAAGTCACGGAGGGTGAGAGAGAGGCCTGGGGGTTGTGGTAGATGTCAAAATGAACAACTCAGAGACCTGTAGGAGGGCAGCAGAAAAGGCAAATAGGATGCTGGGATGCATCGCTAGGGGGATTACCTCCAGAAAGGAGGCAGTGATCCTTCCACTGTACAATTGCTTGGTTAGGCCACACTTCAAGTATTGTGTGCAGTTTTGGAGACCACATTTAAAGAGGGACGTTACACTCCTAGAGATGGTCCAAAAGAGGGCATCTAAAATGATCTGGGGCCTTGGGGAGAGGACCTATGAGGAGATGCTCAAGGAGCTCAGCATGTACACCTTGGCGGAGAGGAAGGACAGGGGGGACATGATAGAGATCTTTAAGTGCAAAAAAGGGATCAATAAGGGAGGCCCAGTCAGGGTGCTCCAAAGGAAGGAGGGAGGGCAACGAGAGGTCACTGGTGTAAGCTGGAAGGGACAGGCCCAGCAGGGAGAGGAGGTGGTGTTATTTCACTGAAAGTGTGGTGGAGCCATGGAATGCACTGCCCAGGGAGCTGATGGAGGCAGAGACTGTGTACCGGTTTAAGAGTGGATGGGACAGGTACAGGGGGAAGGTAAATCTGACCAGGCCCAATACAGGTGGATCATGCTCTGTAGCTGGGAGTAAATCCTTTGCTCACCTAGCCTCTACATCGTGGAATAATCTCCCCAGCCACCTTCAGGAAGCACCTTCCCTAGCCACATTTCAGAAGGGACTACGCACTCACCTCCTTAATCTTAGTACCTGCTCCTGTTCCAATGGCTAACCTTCCTCACCACTGTAAAGTAGCTACCACTGAATGTGTCAATGTGTTGTACAAAACTGCTCATAATGTAGCCACCACTGATTGTCAATTGCGTTGTACTAAACTGCTCCCCTTTAAGGGTAACAGTAACTGACTGTATAACCTTGTACCCTATCCTGTGCTAAATTTCTTGTGTGTACTTAAAGCGTTTGGCGCCCCACATCTATCTGCTGCCACTGTTGTATTCTGTAATGGGATGTACTTACTGCCCTCTTCCATGAAAACTGTATACTGTCTTTGTAATCCTGTATGTTATGTCCTACACTGTATTACCTGCCTGTATGTGCAAATTATATGTAACTAACTCTGGGTCGCCCCTGAAAAAAGGACCTTCGTGGCCCAGAGGGCTTATCCGGTTAACAAAATTTAATCAATAATAAATAAAATCTGGAACTGGGGACAGTATAACCCAAGGGGTGAGGGACACCAAAATCAGCCCTCAGTGTGGGTGCTGAAAATCGAGCAGACTCGAAAGACCGCTAGGCCTATTCTGCTGGCATTTTAGTATGTTGGTATGTTAGTATATGGTAGCCTTTTCCAGTGAAAACAAAAAGGTAATTTTTTCTTTCACCAAACAGGAATTTAGTAACATGGAAAAAGGGCACAGGAACCTACTTTAAATACAGATCAGCAGTGTCTGGACAACTGAAGAACTGTAATAGAAACATAGACACATAGAATTTGATGACAGATAAGGACCACTTGGCCCACCTAGTCTGCCCATTTCCCTACCTAATGGATAAGCTGCAGATCTTAGTTAACCAACAGCCTACTTCCTCCTACCCCCCACTAGAATCAACTTATGTCTGTCCCATGCATTCTTGAATTCCCCCACTGTTTTTGATTCCACGACCTTCTCAGGAAGGCTGTTCCTTGCATCTACAACCCTCTCTGTGAAAAAATACTTCCTCACATTATCTCTGAGCCGTCCCCCCTCTAACTTCAAATTGTGCTCCCTTGTTCTTGCACATCTCTTTTTCTGAAAGATGCTACCCTTTTGGAATTTGTTGATTCCCTTGAGGTACTTGAACATTTCTATCATGTCCCCTTCCCTCTTTTTCTCGAAGCTATACATATTAAGCTTCTTTAGTCTTTCTTCATATGTCTTCTGTTGCAGACTTGGCACCATTTTGGTTGCCCTCCTCTGGACAGCCTCCACCCTGTCTATGTCTTTGTGTAGATGGGGTCTCCAGAACTGAAAGCAGTACTCCAGATGTGGTCTCACCAGCTGTCTGAACAGAGGGATAACAACTTCCTGTTTTCTACTGGGGATGCCTCTCCCTATGCATCCCAGTATCCCCCAGCCTTCTTACTGCCTTCTCACAATGCTTGCCCACCTTTAGATCATCTGATATAACTACCCCCAGATTTCTTTCCATTTTTGTGTTTGCATGCACGCATGTGCAAGAAACACATTGCTTCAGCTTTCTTCACAAGGGGGTTGTGGAGGTGTGGCAGTGTTGTGGCCAACAGCAGCAGTCCATTTCTGGGCCGGCCTCTGCTGCTCCAATAGAGCAGCATGCTGTCAGTTATGACAGTTAACCTAGCAGGCCACTAGATCAAAGTAATTGAACCGCTGCAATCAGGGAGCACCCCGTCAGGGCGCAATCAGCTGTTCGGTAGGCTCCCTGACTGCAGTGGCCAATTACAAAGCTGCAAGCCGCTGCCCCCCCTTGAGTGTGTCTTCCTGGTGAAAGAAATAGTTAAAAAAAATGTAGCCCACTCTCCCCCCCTCACCTCTATGTGCCGACAGGGATGCCCATTCCCCTGTTGGCATGCCCCTTCATTTATCATTTGCCAAAGGGGGAGCCCACTCCCCGTCGGCATGATGTTCACCTCCCAAACTGTTTTTTGCCGAGGGAGTGCCCAGTCCCCCTTGGCTCTTATTTCTCCCCACCCCGATAGGTGTTGACGGGGGTACCCAATCCACAGTCAGCTACAGCACCCCCTAAACAGTCAGGTGACACTCTGGGAGCCCACCCCAGCATGCCCAAACAAAATGTCCCTATAAAAAAGAAAACCTTCCCGTGATGTTTTTTTTTTTAAATAAACCTCTGAAGTAGAAAATGGTCCCCGCAGATTCCTCCCCAACCCCGCCCACCCTCTGCATACCCCACCTCCCCACACCCCTCCCTCACCCCATGCTTACTTCCAGAGTCCGGTGCAATGATCTTCGGTGGAAAGGGAACACGTCTGCACTCTTCAAAGCTGACCGCGAACTGAGGAAATGTCGGTAAGCTGTGTAATGGGATAGATAGTTTTTTTTCAACTTTGAAGCATATCTCAGGCATTTTTGGGATTTTTTTCACCAAATTTTCAACATTGGGTTTTTGGGACCCCACCTCATGAATTCTGTCACTGTCATTTTGTTAACTGGCCCGAAAGGTGATTTCACAGTCACTGCACAGAACCACCTTTTGGGACCAATTTACAAAATGACAGTGTCACAGTTCATGAGGTGAGCCCCAAAACCCTATGTTGAAAATTTGTTGAAAAAATTCCCAAAAATGACTGTTTTATGAGCATGCGTTGTGCTGTTCCTATGCACACTCGTGAGTTCACGAATTTTCAATATTTTCACTCCAGATTTTCAACATTGCCATTTTACTACCTTTTCTTATGAGCAGTACAGCTGTCATTTTTCACATCTCGCCCAAAATGTGTTTCCGTGCATGTAGCACACAATGGCGCAGTCGATGTGTGAAATCAGTGTTTGGCACACATTAAGAAAATCTTAAAGACACTGTTCATGAGCGGAAGTGTTAAAATGGCTATGTTGAAAATTTGGCAAAAAAATTCTCCAAAATGACTGTTTTACGTGCGTATATTGCGCAGTTCCTACACATGCTCGTAACTCCGAGCATTTTTAATATTTTCACTCCAGATTTTCAGCATTGTCATTTTACTACACCTCCTTATGAACAATACAACTGTCATTTTTTACATTTCACCCCATATGTGCTTTCACACATGTAGAATACAATGTCATGGTCGGTGTGTGAAATCAATGTTCAGGACAGAGTAAGAATATTACAGTGACACTGTTCATGAGGTAGGCACCCCAAAACCCTATGTTGAAAATTTGATGAACAAATTCCCCAAAATGACTGTTTTATGAGCATGCGTTGCACAGTTCCCTACACACACTTGTAACTTCCAGCATTTTTAATATTTTCACTCCAAATTTTCAGCATTGCCATTTTACCACACCTCCTTATGAATAGTGCAACTGTCATTTTTCACATTTCACCCAATATGTGTTTTCAGACTTGTGGGTCAGGATATTCAGACTGTGCCCAGCTGTGACGCAAGCCTGGGCACAGAGCAACTAGGCTATGCCAGGGCGAGGACCAGATGATATTCAGTGGTGCTGCACCATGGCTCAGCACCATTGAATATGGCACTGAGGGTACAAGCATTGCACATGGCGCAGTGGCTCTGCGCCAGGTGCAAGTGGCAGAATGGGGAAGGGGAATGCGCCAGCACAAGTGCACTTGCGCTAGCTGCATCATAGCGATATTCAGAACTGCACATGCAAATGAGGCCATCATGCATGCAAGGCACAAATGGATCCATTTGCATTTCGTTATGAACTCATTTGCATGTGGTGCGCTGATCCCCAGCGAGTTGTTCCTGGCGCCCTGTGAGGCTGCAGCCATCGGGAACTGATGCCCTGCAGTTCCCCTGCCTGTCTGCCTGATTGTGGGCAAACATGAACAATATATCCCTGGTGATCCAGTGGACCCCCCTTTGCCCGATTGTGGGCAGAAGTATAAGACAGATCTCTAGTGGTCCGGTGGACTCCTCCTGCCCTATCGTGGGCAGAAGTAAAACAAAAATCATTGGTAGTCCAGTGGACCCGTCCAATCACAGGGATAAGTAAAATAAAAATCCCTGGTGGTCCAGTGGACCTTCCCCCTCGCCTGATCGCGGGCAGTAGTATAAAATGATTCCATGGTGGTCCAGTGGAACCCCCCCCATCACCCGATCATGGGCACGAACATACGGAAATACCCTGGTAGTCCAGTGATACCCCCTTCCCACCTGCCCACTGTGGTACACCACCCTGCACCCCCAATCAGCAGCGGTGGCATCCTGCCCTAGCCCAGCCACCGCCGGCTGACAGTGTACAGTTTGGCTGTACACCTATTGACCATCATCGTGAGCCAATGGCGATGCAGTCAAACTGTACTACACATCCCAACTGTGAATGAACACAATTCAGGACTGTGTAGTACAGTTTGGACTGCACACCCATTGGCCCACACGGTAGACCAATAGGTGTACAGCCAAATTGTACCCTGTCAGTTGGCGGGCGGCTGGGCAGCTTGCGGGTGGGGTGCTGCAACCTGCTGCTGACTGGGAGGCTGCAGGGTGGTGGAATACTGCAGTGGGTGTGTGGGGAAGGGGAACTCTTCACTGACTGCTAATTATTAACTTCCAAGTCCTACCTCTGCATCTCTGTCTCCATCTGCCAATGTCTGTGGACTAAAGGGATACAAACTTGTGGCCTAGGCATAGTTTTGATACTCTTATGCTGAATTTTACCACTATTGCATTAACCTGTGTATCTCTGCTTGAAGTGTTGTATCTGCTTACCAAAGTAATTTTATTCTGTTCAACTTGTATTTCTAATACTGCACTCATTGTTGAATGTGTTATTCTGTATAAATGTTGAATCCTGTACTAATGTTGTATCAACCTCAGCACTGTTCAACTGTACTGCTCTTCCTGTGTCACCCCTGAAAAAGTGACTGCCATGTCTCAGTGGGCTTACGTGGTTACCAAAATTCAATAAATAAAATGAATAAGCCTCAGTATCCTTACCTTAGTCTTTCTTTGCTCCCTAATGTACCTGTAAAAGGTTTTATCCCCCTTCTTAACTGAGTTGGCTATCTTTTCCTTGGTTTGGGCTTTACTATTCTGATTGCCTTCTCCACTTCCTTCTGCTTTAACTGGTACAGTTCTCTGACCTGCTCCTTTTGTGTTTCCTTATACTTCCTGAATGCTATCTTTTCCCCCAACCTTCCCTGCCATTTCTTTGTGAACCATAGTGATTTTTTCTTTTGATTTGTTTATCTGCTTCTCACAAAGGCTTGTTGTCTCTGTGATGGTGGTTTTGATGTTTCCCCATTGTTGCTTCACCCCACCTTCTTGCCTGTTTGCTAGTTCTTTTCTGAGGCACTCTCCCATTTTGACAAAATCAGCCCTCCTGAAGTCCAGTAGCTTCACTTTTGTATGGCTTGACTCTACAGTTAAGTTTATCGTGAACCACACTGTTTGGTGGTCACTTGTTCCCAGATGGCTACGCAGTTCTAGATCTGAGATCCTCTCTCTCCATCCCCATTTGAGAGTACTAGGTCTAAGACTGCTCCCTCCAGAGTGAGTTCCAACACTAGCTGTCTGAGTCATGCCCACTGTAGGGCATCAAGAATGACCCTGCTCTTGGATGTGGCTACATCATAAGTGCTCCAGTTAACATCTAGCATATTCAGGTCCCCCATCAGCAATATTGCCCCTTTCTCTGCCATCCTAAGGATGCCTTCTTTCATTTCCTTGTCCATTTCCTCCCCCTGAGATGGAGGTCTGTATACAACCCCCGTGCGGACTGTGGTGCCATTTCCAGTCTCCTGGGTGACCCAAAATGCCTCCTCTCTTCCCTGTTTACCCTTTAGTTCTGTTACTTTGATTCTTTCCCTTATATAGAAAGCTACCCCTCCTCCTCTTCTACCATCCCTCTCCCTCCTGTGGATTGTGTGCCCTGATATGTTGACACCCCAGTCATGGTTCTTTGTGTACCATGTTTCTGTGACTGTCATGATATCCAGGCATCCCTCTTCCATCAAGGCCACCAGTTCATTGAGCTTGTTACCTAGACTATGGGCATTGGTACTCATTACCCTTCATTTTGTGATGGCCTTATCCCTTTTTGCCCCATCCCTGTCCTTACTGCCTTTGTCTTTTTCTCTATTTACTCCTGCCCTTCTCTCTATCGACTGCTCTTTCTTGGTGTTTACCTCACCAACTACCCTTATGTGTGTTAATTCTTAATACTACAATTGTTTGGTAAGAGTTACATTGTTATGTAAGAGTACAGAGACCACCATATAATAACATTAACAAACAAAGGCACCTATGACACTCTGGATGGGCTCAGCAATCTTAGACAACTACTACATTAATATGTAGTTTTTTTAGATTGGACGGATCAGGTAGAAAACAAAGCGTAACAAGGAAATGGTAAGCAAATTAAACTGGAACAGGAACATCACAATGCAGAGGCAAGTTTCAACAATAAAATACTAGGGAGCAATTCACAAAAGTAAAGAAACTGTATATGGACAGGTGATGTGGTCAACTAAAAGTACTTTCAACAGGAAAATATATATCACTGTCATTTTTCACAGTTTACGTGGCACAGACATGGTAACAGCAAACAGAACTGACCACAAACGCCCCAAAAAAGAAAGCATCAGCACTGGGTGTTCTAAACTTTGGAATTCACAATCTCAGCTAAAAGCAGAAGAACAGTATATAACACAGGTTAACAGGAGCAGGAACTCTCGGAAGTAGTAACTTTTCAAGGAAGGTGAAAAAAATACTTATCAAGATATAAGAAAACAATACAAAAAAGTAGAAGACCAACAAAGATATAAAAGCTTAAAGGAAATAACAGTAAATCACTCACAATTTAGAGAAATCTGGTTGTAAAAGTTTAGAAACTAGTCTACACTGCTTTTCCACACCTACCTTCCCCCACTCAACTCCTTTACAGACACAGACACAACTCAAAACTAATTAAACTACATATTATGCAAAAATTCACAAAAATTAGAAAATGTTCACTAGCAGCACTAGGAACAAACTGTGTATCTGGGAGCAATTTGCTCTCAAAAACTAGTTTTTAATAGGGTTTAAAAGGGTTTATTGACTGTGATGCACCATAACAGACTGTTCTCTGACTCAACAGGCAATAGACTATGCTGGAAGCAGTCTGCAAATGATTTTTGACCTATTTACCCACAATGCATGGCAAATTTTGCCTTTGGAGTATGTTTTTGCTGGAGAAATCAAAAGTTTCACCAGATAAGATTTAAACATGGATGGGTGAAATTGCTCAATGTAACCATATTACACAGAATTTTACAATTATGCGAAATTGAAAACCTGGGAGAAAATAAATTTCGCCAGATGAAAAATTTCACGAAATTGAGAAATTATGATAAATATTTAGCAGAGCAAAATTTTCACATTTTGCACCACACTAATTAAGGGAAGGGAGGCAGGTACTAACCCTTTTATGGAGGTGAGAATACACAGGGAACTAGCAAAACTAAAAGTGGTGCCACTCCATTGTCATACCAAATGCCAGATCCATTTATGGCACCTGCCTATTGGGGTGCCCTTCCACCTTGCCATTGCTACCCCAGCACCGTCACCTGCTATATGCCATCACTCAGCTGGCTGTGCAGAACGCTACTGGGGAATGTCATGCTACCCCACATGTTGGGGATTCTGCAAGCTTTGGGAAAGCTGTCAGGGTTGGCAGCAACTGGGGGTCCAGAACTCTGCCCATGCTTTATTTGGCATACACGCCTGTATTCCATTAAGAATGTTATCAGTTGTAGGCCATTTCAGATGATTAGACACCTCACTATTCACACAAACCATATTTTCAAGCTCCTTTTTAAATCAAATAACAGGGATCTACAGTATGAATATATATACAGTGATGCCAGCCAAGATGCGACACAGCACCTTTTTTTTATTATTAATTTGACAAATCGGAAAGACCTTTGAGTCAAGGGCTCTTTTACAGAGGTTCCAAGTCAAGTCACAAGAATAACAAATTACAGTGGTTTCAGTAAGTAGTACAACATGAGGAAAGTAATAACATAAACAAAAGAATAATATGGCAAGATAAATATTGTGTCAAGTGCAGCCAGTGGCCTTGTCCGAAAAGTGGTGGAAGGGATTACCAGGAGAGAAGGATAGGGGTTGAATTGGGGGGGGGTGGACTGAGCAAATTAAGAGCAAGGAGGGAGCTGCCACAATGTAGCATACATCGGAAAAGACCCACGGGGGATACAGAGAGAACAAGGTGAAGAAACAGAGGGAGGGAGGAGGAGAGATGGAGGGAGGGGAGGAGTGGGACTGGAGGGGGCAGAGGAAGGGGATGAGGTAGGATGAAAGAGGGTAGGGATGGGGTTGGGAAAGGGATGAAGGAAGGAATTGCTGTATGTGGAATAGCGTAGCAACAGGGTAGGGTTATACAGGGGTGAATGATAAAAGATGGAGGTCCCAGTGCATTTAGCTGTCTACAAAGATTAGATATAGGAGTCACAAGATGCTCTAGAAACTAAGAATTGATGCAGCTTCCAGCAGGTGTGGTCCCTTCCACAAGGGAGGAGACAAGGAGGAGGGAAGCAATTACAGATCGGTGAGTTTGACATCGGTGGTGGGAAAGCTTATGGAGAAACTGCTAAAAAAAATCACTAGCTACCTTGATGCCAATGACCTGCAGGACCCAGGGGTACACGGGTTCATGGAGGGCAGGTCATGTCGAATGAACATGACAGAATTGTTTGGTTGGGTTACCAAGGTAATAAATTGGTGGGGACTGTTGACCTTGCATCATTACATTTTACAAATATCTAGCTTTGTATTTAATTAAATTCATTGCTCATTGCATAATCCAGTGTCGCATTTGTTTTGTGCAGATATCATGTTTGATGGCATTAAGGTCACAGAGCATAATCACTTTAGACATCCCGTTATGTAATTTAACAAAAAAAAAATCCTTCAAAGAGTCTGAGATTAAAACTTGGAATGGTCTTTCATGTGAGTTATGAAATTTGAAAAATATTGGCAACTTTAAATCATCCTTGTAAAATATTGACAACTTTAAATCATCCTTAGAAAGGTTTCTGTGGCAGGCCCAGTGGTGCGGAGGGTTGAGGCGCTGGAAACCACACCTCACACCATGCCGGCAACCCGGATTCAGGAATGGACTCTGGTTGCTTAGGGTCAGAGGGGGAGGAGGATTAAGTGTCCCAATGGATGCTCTCCTTCTCCAGGGGTGGGATCCTGTAGTGTCTCGCACACCTGATACACTAGTGATGGTGGAAGCACAGGTATTGGGGTACAGGCGGCTCTTTGAGAGTCAGAGAGGGGAGGATGCTGTGGGCAGTTGACTGCGGCATGCATCAGCACGCCACAGGACTGGACATTCATCCTGCGTGCTGACCCCCTCAGGGGAAGGAGGGACTAAAGGGAGAAAATGGAAACATACCCCTTTCGATGCATAGATGATGACTGATTTACCTTGGCTCGCCTATCTGCAGGACAGATCCTGTTGTGCAGGTGCTCCAAAGAGATGAAGTAACAAAAAAAAGACAGGAGAGGTAAGGAGTCAGTCTGGCACTCTAGGGGCAGATTCTGTGGGAGGGACCCGTAGGGATGATCAGAGGTCTGAAAGAGTGGAACGGGAGGGGGGATAAAAAGGAAAGTGCAAAAAAAATTAACTTTCTGTAAACGGGTACACCTTGTACTTGTACTTGAGTGCAGGTCCTTAGTACATAGAACATTGCCCTTGATTAGTGTTGTCTGTTTACTTTTTGAGGAAAAAGTAAAAGGGGGGATAGTCAGGCTAAAAGACAAAGGTGTGTGGTTGGTGGAAGATGACCAGGAGAAGGCAGGCATGTTAAACAGCTATTTCTGTTCCATGTTCACGATAGTGAGAGAAGGGAAGAGAAGTCAGATCAGGGAAAAGGGGGTGTTAGTGCGGAGGGGGAGGAAGGTGGACACCAGTTAATTCCAATAAAATGAAGTTGTGAGGTAATTAGATGGGCTGAAGGTGGACAAAGCTATGGGCCCAAATGGGGTACACCCCAGGGTACTGGGGGAGCTAAATGGAGTACTTGCAGAACCAATGACTAGCCTCTTCAACAGGTCCTTGGAAATGGGGGAGGTGCCTGATGACTGGAAAAGGGCAGATGTGGTCCTCCTCCACAAGGGAGGAGACAAGGAGGAGGGAAGCAATTACAGATCAGTGAGTTTGACATCGGTGGTGGGAAAGCTTATGGAGAAACTGCTAAAGAAAATAATCACTAGCTACCTTGATGCCAATGGCCTGCAGGCCCCAGGGCAACACGGGTTCATGGAGGGCAGGTCATGTCAAATGAACATAATAGAATTGTTTGATTGGGTCACCAAGGAAATACATCAGTGGGGACTGTAGACATTGCATACCTTGACTTTAGCAAAGCGTTTGACACTGTGCCGCACAAAAGACTCCTGCACAAATTGTGGTGCCTAGGGTTGGGTTCACTGTTAGTGAGGTGGGTGGGGAACTGGCTTGGGGGGAGAAGGCAAAGGGTAGTCATAAATGGGGTACCTTCAAAGGATGGAATGGTCACCAGTGGGGTGCTGCAGGTGTCGGTGCTGGGGCTGCTCCTGTTTAACATCTTTATAGGGGACATAGCAGAAGAGCTGGAAGGGAAGATATGTCTATTACTGGACAATTCGAAGGTCTGCAATAGAGTTGGTACTCCGAAGGGGGTTGAAAGAATGCACAAGGATCTGCATAAACTGGAGGAGGGGTCAAGAGAATGGCAGCTGTCCTTCAATGCAAAATAGTGCAAGATAATGCACTGAGGCAAAAAAAATGAGGTAGAATACGGGGCGTCCTTGAGGAAATTGAGCTGGAAAGAACCTTGGTGTAATTATTTCACTGGATCTCAAGGTGGCAAAGCAATGTTATAGGGCAGTGGCAAAGACCAGTAGAATGCTGGTATGTACTGGTAGGGGGATCACCAGCAGGAAGAGGAAGGTTTTGATACCATTGTAAAAGCAACTGGTGAGGCCTCACCTTGAATATGGGGTCCAGTTCTGGAGACCATTCCTCAGGAAGGATGTGGATATAGTGATAAGGGTACAGAGAAAAGCAACAGAAATGGTGAGGGGTCTTAGTTGTCATATGAAGACAGGCTGAGGGACCTTAACATGTACTCACTGGAGCAAAAAAGGGGAACAGAGGACATGATTGAGACCTTCTAGTACCACAGTGGTATAAACAGAGTACCTGTGGATAACAGTTTCCAGCTGAAGAGGCAATCAAAGACTAGGAGTCATGATGATATGCATAGATAGCGGGGTAGGTTCAGGGAAATATTAGAAAATTCTATTTCACAGAGAGGGTGGTAGATAGCTGGAACAGATTCCCAGAGGAGGTGTTTGGGGGCAAGGACAGTGGTGGGATTCAAGACAGTGTGAGATAGACACAAGGGTATTATTGCCCTAGGAAGGGGGAATGAGAACCAGGAAAGTTAGAATTAGTGGTCTGGCTTTCAGATAGCTAAAATGGGCAGACTGCGTGGGCCGAGCAGTCCTTTTCTGCTGACACATTCTGTGTTTCAATGTATATTTCCAGTTCTAGATATATATAGGTTCCTGCTAGTCTGTTTACACTCTGTGTATTTCCAGCTCTAGAGATATATGTACAGTGAAACCGTCTTAAGTGACTACCTAATTTGCCACAAAAAAATATTCATTTAAGTGGGTTATTCACTAGACAAGATTTCCTCCGTTTTCATTAGAAGAGCCTGAAAGATATTCAAGCAGTCAGGTTTATTTACTTGATTTATGTGTCTCGGAGATTTGGAGATTCATGTGGAATCTTTAGCAGTGAGTGGCAGCAGCAAGAACCTCAAGACCTGCTCCCCCTCCCATCTGCTCTCCTCTTATCGGCTTTCTACCTTCCTACTTGCCCTCTAATCTTGCTCCTCTCCCCTTCCTACTTTCTGTTCTACCTCCCTGGCTCTCTTCCTCCTTTCCCTCTCATTTCCCCCCTTTCTCCCCTCCACCCTCGCTGTCCTGCATCCCAGTGACACTGCTATTCCCTCCTCCCCTCTCCTCCTCCTCCCCTGTATACCTCCTCCTTGTTTCTTTCACTTTGTTCCCCCTTCTCCCATTCCACCCCGCCCAAGCTTTCCCCATGTTCTCCCATCCTCCCACCCCACCCTCTCTGCTCATGGTCTTCCTTTGCCCCTCCTTTTGCCCCTTTCCATCCTCCTCTCTCCCCTCCCCCATTTCACATTTCCCGACCCCTTCCCATCTCCCTCATTTTTCTTTTGTTCACCTTCCCCTTCCACCCTGGTAAGTCAGTCCCCTCATAGGCTTCAAGGTGTCTACCTTGTCACTCCTCACCCTGGTAACATGTGCCTCCCTGCTGTCTAGTCTTATTAGCACTTCAGACAACAGAACATGTGCTTTAACATGTTCTGGCAACCTAGATAGTGTTTTCATAGCTTACCTAATTTTAGTTGAGATGCACACCGTGTTTCCCGAAACATCCTATATTGCTAACTGCCATGTCCTGGTTATACTGCCGTGTGGTACCCTCACCCCACAACAACTGTCTGTATCTCCTAAAGTGCTTAACTTTACCAACTGGACCTGTTCTAGCATTTTGCTCAGTTTTTTGTACTCCTCTGATACTTTTACTGGTTGTAACATTGCACTGCTGTAAACTGAACATTTAATGACTGTGTATATTTAACCTCTGTAGTTTGAATTTGTACATATGTGATTGCTATGACATGGAGCCTCTGTAAAAGAGTCTTTGGATCACAGGTACATTCCTAGATAATAAAATAAATATATAAATAAACTAAATAAAGAACAAAAGGCAGGAAACTGGATTTGACACCTCAAACTGAACTGCAATTAACACCAGCTGTGCTTAATGGAAGTGTTAGTTGCAAGCTGTTGTCCAGAAGTAGCAAAAGGAGTAGGGCAGAGCAGGGTTTATTTATTTATTTATTTAAGCGATTTACCAGGAAGGCATACTGAGTGGAGTACCGCTCGATTCCAGATGCACCCTGGGGGTAGGGGGTTACATGGGTGAAGTAATAAGACGAGAACAGTTTATACATATGTGACAAGGTTATGACAGACAGTGGTACAGTAGTAGGTAGAAATACAACAATATAAGTGAGAAAATTGTATATACAAAGTTACCTAAAGAGGTGTGATAATGGGCTGTCAGCAGGGTCTAAAACTGAAAAAAAAACTCACTTAAATGGGCTACTACACTATATTCACTTAACAGAGCATTTTAACATTAAACAGATAGGAAAAGAATCGGGACATCAGACTTTTATTCACTTATCCAGTTTATTCACTTATTAGGCATTCACTTAAGTGGATTTGACTGCACTAGGTTCTTGTTTGTATGTACTATGTAGATTTTATTTTCTTAAGTTGAATATGTGTTAAAGTTTATCATGTCTCTCTATATGTAATTATGTCTCCCTGAAGTGTCTTCCTGGATCAAGCCTGTAAAATGGCCATGTGGCTCAGTGCTTTGTTCACCTAGTCAACAAAATTTTGAATAAAAAAATAATAATAAAGTGATGCTGGAGCCCCACTGTGGCACAATCCCCCTTCTGCATAGGTGCACCACCACTTTCAGTGCATGGGTGGCACAGGGTGGGTTTGGTGCATGGTTTCTCATTTTTGGCATAGCCTACATTCAAAAATCAGGAGTGCTGCAATTTTTGAACAAGGTGCCACTTGCATCGGTTCATTTTGATGCAGGCTCCTTGTGTAAAAAACAGAACTTTGAAATCGAGCCCCCTCTTTCTACTCATCTTGCCTGGTACATTTCAAGCTTAGTTTACCACCCTTAAAAATGTTTCCTCATGCCTCCATGTTAAATTATTTGATCAGAATAACCAATTGCTGCTGTAGTAGACTGAGTACAATTTCTTTGGAGAAAAAGAGGAAATATTTAATCATTAATTGTACTGTATATCACCATGTTTAGGCAATGTATATACAATACTTTCTCTTAACTGTTTCCTATGGTTTTACACTTAATTACAAACACTCAAAAATAATTTAACAAATAAGATTGACAGATGAAGTGATCTAGACGCTCCCAAATCAGTAAAGACTACATATTGGCGTGCCCAGAATACTAAAGAATTTGTAATTAAATGTTGTTATTTTTTTTTCTGCTAGAAGACCCAAAACAAAGTCAGATACCAACTCAAATATAAATTTGAAACCTTCCCTAGTCAAGTTTTGGAGAAGATATTGAGCAAAGATCCTTATATTGTGATTTCAGAGGAATCTGAATGTAACCTAAGGTTTATTGAACATGTGTATCATGTAGTTCTCTATATCCTTGGTATGATGTGATAAGAAAAAGATGTCTAGCACCCATCTTATCTAAACTATGCATCCCTCAAGAATACCTACTAGATCAGTTAGGAGGTTAAAAGATTGGAAAATGTTGTCTTTTTAATAATGGCTAAAAGGATAAAAGCAAAGAAAAAGACATTAAACCTTGTATGTGTAGGGATGTATGACTGTATGTATAAGATAAATATGTCTGAGGCATTCTCTTGTGATGGACACTCCTTTTATCGATATAATTGTATGTACTGGTGAATATCTATTGACTTACTTAGTCATGAACAATATCTATTGAATGTTATGCATATTTAAATCTGTTATCTGTACCAATGGGATCTGCCTTATTTTTATTGATTTTAAATTGAAATTACACTTTTATGCACATCAATTTACTATTGTGTTCTTACCTAGATACCATATGCCTCAATAAGACTGAAGTAGCTGCATGAATATTTTGTAAATGATCAGTAAATAATAGTTAGAATATTTTAGTTTTCATGCAGTACAGTTTCAAACAACATATAGTGAAATTAATAGGATTTTCAAAAAAAAAAAAAATAGACACTCAGCAGTGACCATATGTATACATACCAAGCACAAGCAAAATGCAGATGTTAAGAAATGGCAAGAAGACATTTTTCATTTTGATTTTAAAGAAGGGTGGTTTCTCAGCAAGTTGAAAGATTCTTTAGAGCATCTGATGTTTGAAATGCTACATGTGCTTTCTTCTATTTGTTTCAGTTATTTTTCAGGAAACACCAACATCTGCAATCTCCATTACGTTGATGTGTGCTGAAAGATACAGTAACCACCATTTGAATGTGGTTGGTTTTGCAACAAGCTGAAAGATGTTTCAGAGCATTGGATTTTTCTAAAGCCACTGGTTT
Organism: Neoceratodus forsteri; assembly: GCA_016271365.2. Lineage (NCBI taxonomy): Eukaryota > Metazoa > Chordata > Ceratodontiformes > Ceratodontidae > Neoceratodus > Neoceratodus forsteri. Next base: position 95,068,659 of record CM057449.1, read on the forward strand.
CCATATATTTGTTTATTTGAAAAGTTTCACCAGGAAAGGCATACTGAGCTACAATAGTTCAATTCCAGATGGGCCCTGGGGGAGAGGGGAAAAGGGATACATTTGAATAAGATACAAAGTAATATGTGCATAGAGCTAAGCCTGCATGTACAAACTAACACATTTAAAACTATGCCAAACATATCTTAGGTATAGGTAGGCAACACTTGGCAACTAGGTTAGACTATGTACATATATGCATTATACACACACACACACATACATATATATATATATATATATATATATATATATATATATATATATATATAATATCATTCATAGAATCCTGCCAGCAGAAAAGGACCATTCATCCCATCCAGTCTGCACAAAGAGATAGCCCACCCTCCTGCCCTTTTATCCCCCATCCCTCTGCCTCTCCCCCCTCCCTGCCTAGTTCCATGTAGTCATCCCATGCTCTTCTGAATTTCTCCACCATATCCACCTCCACCACCCCTTCCTCAGCAACCTGTTCCATGGACGTACTACCCTTTCTGAGAAGAAACACCCCTTACATTCCCCCCAAATGTGTCCCGTTCCAGCTTGAGTGCATGGCCTCTGGTGGTTTTGCTGGTGCTCAGTCTGAAGATGCTATCAAACATTACCTTATTTATTCCCTTCATGTATTTGAAGGTTTCCACCATGTTTCCCTTCTCTCTTCTCATCTCCAGCATATACATACCAAGCTCCTCCAGCCTCTCCACATATGTTTTCCCTTGCATCCCCTGGATCATCTTGGTTGCCCTTCTCTGGACCCTCTCTAGCCTATCCTTGTCACCCTGCAAATGGGATCTCCAGAAGTGAACACTGTACTCCAGCTGTGGTCTGACCAGTGTTTTACATAGTGGCATGATCACCTCCCTCCTCCTATTTGTGAAGCCTCTTCCAGTGCACGCCAACATTCTTGTTAACCCCCTGGTAAACAAGATGAGATGGTACCATATTGGAGAACTGGATGAGAGTTAGGTCTGATGACACCAAGGTAAACCTCGATGCCTGTTGGTGTGTGGAGGGGGTGGGGGTGGGGTGGTAGAATTGGTAACCCTAGCATCACATTTCTAAGCTTTTGATGCTTTAATAAAAATCCTAACTGATGCATTAATGAAGTGTTTTGCAATGAATTTCCCTTCTTTTTGAGATAGTGTAATAGTATCTTTATTTTATTGTGGAAGTCCTTCGGACCCTACACTCCAGTCCCACAAAAATACTGTATGCACATGTGTAGAATAAATTCAATGGATGCACGTGACTTGTGCATTTACACGATTCTTTGCACCAAATTTTCAGCATAGTATTTTGGGGACCTCACATCATGAACATTGGCATTGTCATTTCATTAATCTCTCCCAAAAGTTGATTTTGCAACACGATCATGCCATTCTGCGCCACAGTTGAGGAAACATGTTTTGGGCAGGATGTGAAAAATGATAGCAGTATACTGTTCATGAGGTTGTGTGAAAAATTTCAATGAAAATCTGAAGTAAAAATATGAAAAATTGTTGAAGTTACGAGCGTGCACAGAACATGCACAATACACGCTCGTTACATGGTCATTCTTTGGAAAGTTTTCACCACATTTTCAACATAGGCTTTATGGGACCTCTACTCATGAACACTGACACTGAGATTTTGCCCTTAATGCCATCTCCAATGTCATTGATGAAGACATTGAACAACACTGGCCCCAGTAAAGAGCCCTGTTGGACACTGGTTACCTCTCTGGTGCCAGATAACTTTTCCCCACCACCACCCTCTTGTTTCTGTCCCTTAGTCAGTTTTCCACCCATCTGAAAATCTTTTCCCCAACTCCTAGATCCACCAACTTCCTGATCAACCTTTTGGTGGGCATAGAGTCAAAGGCCTTGCTGAAATCAAGATAGAAGATGTCTACCACTTGGCCCCTGTCTATTGTCTTAGTGACACAGTCAAAGAAGTAAATCAGATTTGTTGGACATAATCTCCTTCCCCATGAACCCATGCTGCCCCTCATCCTGGAAACCATGTTTCTCTAGATATTCCACCAGCCTTTCCTTTACTACTACTTTATTATAGTCTCCAGGAGCTTGCCCACAATGGAGGTCAGACTGACTGGTCTGTAATTCCCTGGATCTTCCTTGGGACTGCTTTTGTGAAGGGGCACTACATCTGCTGTTCTCCAGTCCTGTGGTACCACGTCTGACTCTAGTGGACTATTAAATAGGTCTGCTAGTGGCACTGCCAGCTCCTCAGTCAATTCCTTTAGTATGTCATATTCCCCAGTTACAAGGATAAAATTTCAATTCCATCTCCCCAACCCCTTGGTGAGTAATCTAGCTCCTCCTTTTAGAATATATATATATATATATATATATATATATATATATATATATATATATATCACAATAGGGTGAGTGGTAAATGAGCGAGATAAAACAGCGTATCATCACAGCAGTGTGATAGTTTTACCCTCTGCTCTACTGTGATGATTTGAGACCTTTACATACAGGTCACAAAGGTCACTGATATCATCACCCTAGGCAGCATTCCCCTCAACATGAAAGAAACACCTGTGCTATTACCATAGACACAAATGCAGAACTACATGAGAGGTCTCACTGCTGCCTACAGCTAACTCAATGAACATTACAAAACACACCTATCCCCCCCCAACTTCCAGCTCATTACTGTGATGCTGTCAACTTGATGCAGCCAGAATTCCAAACAGCACAGCTTCACAGAACAGTCTAAACTACTGCCTGCCGCTAACTCAACTACCACTGAAACACACTCTCACTTGTTCCTCAAACTCTGATTCTCACCCATTACAATTACTGTGACAATTTCAACTTCACTGCAGCCAGGATCCTAAAGAGCACAATTTCACAGAACACTGCACTCTGCCTGCAGCTAACTTAATTACCACTGAAAACAGTATCAGCTGTTCTGACACTCTGCCTCTCAGTTCATTACAATTACTGTGATGCTTTTAACTTCACTGCAGCCAGACTGCTAAACAATACAGCTTCACAAAAGTATGTTTCTCATTCCTATCTAAACCTAACTCATTTAGCATTGCAAAACACACTCATGTGTCTCTCAGAGTTTAAAACACTGCCAGCCCATTCCAAAATGCTCACACACATAATGAGCAAACACATTAACAGGAACAGAACACAAGAGAGCATAACACAACTTCTAAAACTCTTGACCCTATTGTATATATCGAATACATGATGGGCAGATTGTGTGCTATGGCAAATATTGTCACTCCTGCATCGTGAGCTTGGATATGTCACTCGTGCCTTTGGCACACGTAAGATATCCAGAGCTCACTCTGCAGGGGTGACAATATTTGCCATATCACACTCATGCCCATCATGTATCCTATATATATATATATATATATATATATATATAAATACACACATGATGTCCTATCAGGTGGTATATTAAATAAGGTGACATCAGCAAAAAATATGACTCCTTAATTTAATATTTTCTCTTTTATCTTGAGCAGTTCCTATTCCCAAGGCATATCAAAGGGTTTTACAACTTTTACCTTCCTATAGGAATCATAAAACTTTACAAACCCTATATTCTGGCAACTGGGTCAGTTCTAATTAAGACATGAAAACAGGAGACCCTTAATTAAGTCCCTCTGGGCTTATAATTATCTCCTGGTTTCAGGTCACTTGTCATGGAAGCTTCACTGAAACCTGGGGGAGGGGTCACCAGAAGCACAGGCTCTCTTATGTGAGACAATCACCTACTATATTTTTATATTACAAATATCATACAGTAATCATAACCAGCTGGCCCAGCGTCACAATCCTCCCCACCTAGACTGAATTTGGGGGTGCTAGTCCATGCATGGGATGAGCTTCTCAAGTGAGTTCACTCCTTATATCCTCATATAGACATGACAAGCCATCTGTGTTCTGACTGGTCACTCCAGCCCTAAGTAAGATCATCATGTCATACCCTTACAAGGCAAGACTCCATCTTAATAGTCTACCATTAGTCTTTCCCATTTGTGTCAGCCAAACCATGGGGTTGTGGTCAGTTTGTACCTCAAAATGCTGCCTATATATATATATATATATATATATCGCACATAGATACATAAACTGTGTCGGCAGATAAGGGCCTATGGTCCACCCTGTCTGCCCATTTGAGCTTGTAAGTTCACTTTATGTTTTCCTGAAGTCTGTTGCCCTCACCCTGACCTCCAGAATTCCTTTATGTCTATCCGTGCATTCTTAAATCCCATGATTGTTTCAGCCCCCACCACTTCCTTGGCAGGGTGTTCCACTTGTCCACCACCCATTCTGTGAAGAAATTCCTCCTCACATTTCCTCTGAATTGTCCTCCCTCCAACTTCATCCCATGCCCTCTAGTCCTGGAAAATCTTTTTTGCTTAAAAATATTGCATTCCTGCACCCTGTTCCACCCTGTAAGATACTTGAATGTCTCTATCATATCCCCTCTTGCCCTCCTTCCTCTCCTCCAGGGAGTATATATTCAAGTCCTTCAACCTGTCCTCATAGGACTTGTGATGCAGTCCTTGTCCCTTCTTTGTTGCCCTCCTCTGAACCTTCTCTACCCTGTCTATGTTTTTACATAAGTAAGGTCTCCAGAACTGTACACTATACTCCAGGTGGGGCCTCACTAATGTCTAGAATAGTGGAATTATGACATCCCTTTTCCTGCTGGTGATGCCCCTGCCTATGCTTCCCGGCATCCTATTTGCTTTACCAGAGATGATAATCCCAAGATCCCTTTCCTGCTTGGTGAATGCTATATCCTCACCCCCCCAACTGATATATTGTGCCAGGGTTTTTGTGCCCTATATGCATTATCTTGCACTTCTTTGCATTGAATTTCAGCTGCCAAACCCCTGACCATGCCTCAAGTTTCTGCAGGTCCCTTCACATTCTGTCTACACCCTCTTGTGTGTCCAGTCTGTTACAGAGCTTTGTGTCATCAGTGAACAGTGAAATTCTGCCTTCTAGATCCTGCACAATGCCACTAATGAAGATGTTAAATAGGACCAGTCCCAGCACTGATCCATGTGGTATACCACTGGTCTCTCTTACCTCTGTGGAGTGACAGACATTTACCACCACCCTCTGTGTCCTGCCGCCCAGCCTGTTACCTACCCACCACACTACTGTCATGCCCACACCCATATTCCCTAGTTTGTGTAATAACCTTCTGTGTGGCACAGTGTCAAAGGTCTTGCTGAATTCCAGATAGACCACGCCCACTGCTCTCCCCTGAATCCTCTCTCTAGTCTCCCAGTCGAAAAATTCAATGAGGTTGGTCTGACATGACCTCCCCCTGGTGAAACCATGCTGCCTTGCATCCTGTAGTCAGTTGAAAACCGTTCCACCAATCTCTCCTTCAGTAATGCTTTCATGATCATCTGCACTACCAAGGTGGGGCTGACTGGTCAGTAGTTCCCTGCTTCCTCTTTGTTCCCACTTTTGTATAAGGAGACTACATCTGCTGTTCTCCAGTCTTTTGGTACCTCCCCTGTTTCCAGTGATTGGCTAAACAGGATTGCTAGAGGTTCAGCCACTGCCTCTCTTAGTTCTTTAAGTACCCTGGGGTGCACCCCATCTGGCCCCATTGCTTTATCAACTCATTCCTTCCAGTTTCTTCAGGACCCTTTCTCTTGTAAAGGGACTTGTGTCCATTTCTGCATCATTCCCAACCCTTGTACTCCCTTCAGGCCCATTACCCTCCTCTTCCTTAGTAAAGACTGAGGAGAAATACCTGTTCAATATGTCAGCTTTACTGTTGTCATCCTCCACATGGCCCCCTTTCTCCCTCTTCAGTCTCACTATCCCTCCCTTTGCTTTGCCTTTTTCACTTATGTACCTGTAAAAAGTTGTGTTTCCTCTACTCCCTGATTTTGCAATGTACTCTTCTGTCTGAGCGTTGGTTTCCCTTACTGACCTCCCTGCCTTTCTTTGCTTCTCCTGGCACTTCTCCCTATCCTCTTCTGCCTGTGTCTTTTTGTATTGCCTGAATGCAATCTTTTTGTCTTTCACTTTCTCCGCTACCTCCTTGGAAAACCATAATGGTTTCCACTTCCTTTTTTCCCTTGCTAACCTGCTTAATGTATAATTCTGTTGCTTTTGTAATCCCTGTTTTAAATACTGCCCACTGTTCCTCAACCCCTGATTCCTGCCCCATTCCCTGCAATGCCTCTTTCAAGCATCTCCCCATTTTCCCAAAGTCTGCTCCCCTAAAATCCAGGATACGTGTTTTTATGTGGTTTGGTTCTGCTCCTTCTGTGATTTCAGACCACAGTGACTGGTGGTCACTGTTCCCCAGGTGCTCCCACACTGTTACCTCTATCACACTGTCCCTATCTGTGAGCACAAGATCCAGTATTGTCTTCTGCCGAGTTGGTTCTATGACCAGTTGCTTGAGGAAGGCACCTTGAAGGGAGTCTAGGTTAAATCTGCTCTTGGTTGATACTACTGCTGAGATGCTCCAGTCCACATCTGGAATACTGAGGTCTCTAACCAGCACTACCTCACCCCTGTCTGCCATCCTTTGGATGGCCAGCATCAGTTCCCTATCTGTTTCTTCCTCCTGGGCTGGTGGTCTGTAAACCACACCTGTGAGGATGGCTGGACCCATTTTCCATTCCAGCTTAACCTACAGTATCTCTCCCCCATGTTTTCCTCCTGGATCTCTGTGGCCTTTATGTCTTCTTTCATACAAAGTGTCACTCCTCCTCCCTTCCTACCTGCCCTGTCTCTTCTGAATATGTTGTAGTCAGGTATGACCATCTCCCAGTTGTGGTTATCATTACACCAGGTTTCTGGTATGGCTGTAATATCCAGGTCCTACTGCACCATGACAGCCTCCAGATCCTCCATCTTGTTGCTAAGACTCCTGGCATTGGCACACTAGACTGTTTAGTTGTTCTAATCCAGCCCCTTCCTTGGTTGTCCTTTATCCCTGGTTCTCCCTGCTGTCTGTTCTTCTGCTGAATCTTGCCCCAGTTTTGCTTATCCACCTCTTGGGTGCTTATCTTCATCTTTTGCACACTGTTTTGCAGAGCTATTCACTCTTCCTGTTAACTGGTTCCATTGCTAGCTGTGGGGGTGGGCAATTAGGTATCCTCCTTGCTGGTCTGCCACCCCTCTTGGCTAGTTTAAATGCTTGTCCATGTAGCATTTAAACTTATCATTGAGTGCTTGGATTCCCTACCAGGATGGATGCAGGCTGTCAGTCTTGAACAAGCCTCAATCCCTCCAGTTGTGTCCCCAGTCACCAATGAATCCAAACCCTTCCTCACAGCACCAGTTCATCAACCGTGGGTTAAAGTTCCTGGTGCATGTGCCCCTATGCTCTCCCATACCTCTTGCAGGTAGTACTTCCAAGAAGGTGATGGAGTAGCTACTTGCTTGAGACCCCTCCCCAATTTCCTAAACTCTTCCTGAACTTCCTTTGGCTCCCGATTTGCCGGATCATTAGCACCTAGGTGGATAATGACATCCAGCTCATACTCCTGTCTTGCCTTCTCGGCAATCCCCAGAATCTTCCTCCCATCCCTCTATGCCGTGGCACCTGGTAGGCACCTCACCTCCCTGTCCTCCCCAACCTGTATACCATGCTGTATCCCTCTTATGGTGGAGTCCCCCACCAGGATTCACTTGCTCCTCCTCTGGGGTCCACTACTCTTCCCACTGAAGTCACCTCCTTAGCCAACTTTCACATCCTTCCCTTCCACTTCTCTGGGTACCTCTATTTGGTTGTCCCCATTTTCCAGTGTGGCATATGAATTCTGAAGTGGACTAGGATCTGGGATGTGCCTCTGTCTGACTGACCTAACCCTCCCTGAGCCCACTGTCATCCAAGTGCTCCTCATTCTCAACATCCTTTGAGGCAGCGGCATTGGACTGGGTGGTCTCTGGATAGGGGTGATGGTACTCCTGACCCAGTTTACTTCCACTCTGAGTCTGGCTACCTCATCTTGCAATCCAGAGAGAGATGCATGCAGATAGGGAAGCACTTCAGTTTCCAGAAGGTCTGCCTGAATATGGCTGCCCCACAGCCACTGCATTGCACCACTCCCCACATTATACTGCACTTATACTGCTATTCCAGTAGTTGTCTGTTACTGAAGTTCTCCTAGTTCCTTTTTTATTAATTTACTCTCCTAATAATCCTGCCACTAATTCTCAGATACTTTTCTTTAAAAAAAAAAAAAATTAGTCAAAACACTTGACGTGCCAAGGGTGGGCTTCTTCCAGCTTATGCCCCTCCTACTCCACAACCCCTACTATTCCCTGTGCTTAGTTCCTGTCAATCAGATTTAACAGGACCCATAATTAAAAGTGGAGGCAGGGGAGGGAGTGGGGGAAAATTTTCAGCAATTAAAGACAGCAAAGGAATACACCACCACTACAAGCACACCAGACTAGGTTTTACATTTTCAATAGCCCAAAAACAATTCTAAGCAAAGACAGCAAAGAAATATCAGTGTTACTAAAAGCCCACAATCTAAGTTTAAAACAAAAATAGCAGTGAACAGTTACTGCTGTCCCTAGAAAACTCCTGACCCGCTTCTGCATTTCTGGTCTGGGCCATACTTTGATCACCTATATTTTTACTTGGTTAGGATGGAGCTGTCCCCAGCCTACAACATGCCCAAGGTATGCCACTTCAGCCATGGCCACCTGGCGCTTCTCAGCTTTGTTGGGTGAGCCCTGCCTTCTGTATCCTGCCCAGCACTTCTTTAAGGTGGGAAAGGTGTTCCTCCCAGCTGGCACTAAAGATGTCAATGTCATCCAGGTATGCCACAGCATACTCCTCCTCACCATTTAACACCTGGTTCACCAACCTTTGGAAAGTGGCCAGGGTGTTCTTCATTCCGAAAGGTATTACTTTAAATTCAAATCAGCCTATCGGAGTGATGAAGGCCGACCTCTCCCTAGCTCTGTCAGTTAACTCTACCTGCCAGTACCCCTTTGTCAGGTCAGTAGTTGTAAGGTAGATCACCCCTCCCAACTTGTCCAGGAGTTCATCTGTCCAGGGCATCGGGTGGGTGTCTGACTTCGTGACTGTATTCAGTCCATGATAGTCTACACAAAAACAAGTAGAGCCATCTGGCTTGGGCACAAGGACTACAGATGAGGCCCAGGCACTGTGGGATCTCTGGATTACTCCTAAATCTAGCATTTCTTCTGCCTTCCTCCTAATGTCCTTTTGGACAGCCTCTGACACCTGATGTGCTGTCCGCCATATGTGCATATGTGTCCCTGTCTCTCCATCATGCATTGCTAAGGGGGTTAGTCCAGGCTTGGTGCTAAACAGTGGGGCAAAGTCTGCTAGAACCTCCCTTACTTCCTGGATCTTGTCTGGGGCCAGCTGTGGTGCAATTTAACTGCCTCCACAGAGGGCTCTGGCTTGCTTTCTTCAAGGAAGTCCTGAAGGGAGTCCCCTTCATCCTTCCCCTCCCCAAGACTACATACTGCAAACACCATGTCAGCCCTATTAGCATATGGCTTTATCATGCTGACATGGTATAGTCTTTTTGTCTGTCTTCTGTCAGATAACTCTATGATATAATTCATGTCATTTACCTTTCTAACTACTTTGTACGGTCCTGCCCACTCAGCCTGCAGCTTGTCTTTCCATACCAGAATAAGGACCGTGACTTCCTGACCCACCATGTATGAGTGAGCTCTGGCTCTGCGGTCATACCACACTTTTTGTTTCTGTTGGGCAGCTGGCAGGTTGCTCTGGGCTGTCCCCATAAGCTTATTCAGCCTTTCCCTAAGCTTAAGAACATAATCCACTTTGGGAGTTCCCTGGGTGGCATGCTTGCCTTCCCAGTCCTCCTGCATCAAGTCTAGGGGCCCATGTACCCAGCTTCCATATAAGAGCTCGAAGGGGGAAAATCCTGTTGACTCTTGGGGCACCTCCCTGTATGCAAACAACAGGCAGGGAAGGTATTTCTCCCAGTCCCTCCAATGCTGTTCAGCAAATGCTTGGAGCATTGACTTCAGGGTACCATTAAATCTTTCCACAAGCCCATTGGCTTGTGGATGATAAGGTGTCATGCACCTCTGCACCACCCCACATATCTCCCACAAATATTTCATCAGGTCCGACATGAAGGAACCCCTTGATTGGTGATAACCTCCTGCAGAAACCCAACATGGGAGAACATCCCAAGTAAGGCATCTGCCACTCTGTCTGTCCTCAGTGAGGACAGAGCAACTGCCTCTGGATACTGGGTGGCATAATCCACCACAGTCAGGATGAACTTCTTCCCAGAGGAGCTGGGGGTATTTAAAGGCCCCACAATATCAATTCCCAACCTCTGGAATGACTCCTCCATTATAGGCAATGGAATTAGAGTGGCTTGGGTTTTCTTACCTGCCTTCCCTATTTCTTGGCACTGGTGACAAGACCTGCAATATTCTTTCACCTGCTGGGTGAAGTTGGGCCAATAGAAATTCTGGGCCAACTGCTGTGTAGAGTGCACAATTCCCAGATGATCAGACAAGGGAATATTATGTGCAACCTTGAGCAACTGCTCACAGTACCCCTGGGGAATGGCAAGCTGCCTGCATCTCACTCCTCCCTCTGTCTTCACAGTCTGAGTATATATCAGTCCATTTTCCCAACAAGCTTTATGTTTACCATCACCTCCCCATGCTCTGCCAGAGTCTGCCGAAGCCCTCAGTTTCTCTAGACTAGGGTCACTTTTCTGAGCAGCTGCAAACTCCTTACACATCCCCATGGCATAGGACAGGTCCCCTTCAGCCTCTTAACTAGAGTCCCTAGCACTAGTGGCAGGGCACTCAGGATCACTGTCATCCCTAACCCTCTCACAATGGGTCACCCCTCCTTCTTTGGATTAACCCTCCATAGCTGTGTGTTTAACTGCTACTGGGGAATTTGCTACCCCCTTTTCATTAGTCTCCATATCGGGAGACACAAGCTGGGGAACCAGTCTCCCAGTGGTTTCCACAATCGCTTCTGTGGGGTCCAGGGAACTACAATTTTCCATTGCTGCTTGGTTATGGGTGACTGCACACACCATCCCTTGTTTGAGGTTTGTTGCCAAGGATGACATTAACTGCTACAGTTTTGGCTACAGCCACCTGTTGCACAGTTCCCGTATTTCACCCGAGTCTTGGAGAACACTAGCGAATGGCAATGTTTTCTCCTCACCAGTGACGTCTTGTACAGTTACAAATTCATTTTGTATAAGCTAAGCAGACTCTACCAGATCCCCTTTTACTAGTGTCAGGGATACCTCTGTGTCCCTTAACCCTTATGTCTGTACACCATTCGCCATGACTGGGTGCATGTGTTCCCTCACGTTCGCAGGCATGCTTCCAGGGACACATAAACAACCCACTTCTTTCCTAGCCCCATATTGCATATTGCTCATCCTTTCAGGACACTGTCTGGCAATATGCCCAGTTTCTTTACAAACCCAACATTCGCTTCTTTTCTCAGAAAAATCTTTTCTTTGAAACCTGAGGCTAACTGGTTTCAGAGTAGGCAGTGAGGGTTTTAGGGGTCCTGAAGGTGAACTATTCCCCTTCTGCCCTGTCATGCCCAACCCATTCACTCTCAGATCAGGTCTGCTCATGGCATAGTGGTCCGAGAGTTCAGCAGTCTCTTGCATTGTTTTGGGATCTTGGTCCTCCAGCCAGGTTTTCAGCTCTGCTGGGCATGCCCCCAAAAACTGTTCTAACAATATAACATTTTCAATTTTATCTACAGAGTTTGCTTCAATTCCTTCCCACCAATGTTTTAAACACTGACGTTGTTTCATGGCTAGCTCCTCATAGCTCATGACAGGGCCTCTCCTGAGCTTAAGGAATTTAGCGCTGTATGCTTCTGCAGTTAAATCAAACATTTTTAAAAGTGCAGCTTTAAGTTTGCTGTAATCATTACTGTCCTCATTGTCCATCTAACCCAATGCATCCCGAGCTTTCCAGGTAAGTAGTGGGGATAGCTGGAATCTCCAGAACCCTCTAGAAATATTTACCTGAATATAAACTTTTTCAAAGGAATTTAAAAAGTTATCCATATCCTCCCCCTCTTTAAATTCAGCAATCAATTTGGAATTTAATTTGTAACCCAACCCTGTAGTTCCAGTTAAACCCAAGCCACTTACCTGCTCTGGTGGTGGTGGTAGGAGTCGTAGCTTCTCCAGTTCATGTCACCTCTGGTGCTCACACTCCTCATGATCTTCATGGCCTGCCTCTCGTTGTTCTCACTTCTCTTCTCTCTAGAACTCCAGCTCCATTCTGCGCAACTCAATCTGCAGCTTCATTGCTTCTGGCCCAAGAATGCTGGTGACCTTCCCCAGCTGCTGTGGCCCTTCACTGGCACTGGCCCTGCTGCCCTCCTCACTGGATCTGGACATTGCCCTGGCTGCTGGCCCTTCCACACCCAGGGTTTGGTCCTTTACAGTCACAATCTGTGACTTGATGCTCTGTGTATCTGCTACCATCAGGGCATCCACGAGGTTCTGCTCGGTGATTCTCACCTCATGCAAAACTCCTCTGTCCTTGCACAACTGTCTCAAGTACTCTGCAGTGTACCCGCTGTAGTTGTAAGCCATCTTCTTCCCTAACTATGGCTATTTTAACTTGCACTTTAGAAAAAAAATAAAACAGGTAGGAACTTGACTGTAAGCAAAATGATATTGTTCTGTTTCCTTTTTAAAAATAAATCACTGCCTTATTTTGCAAGTGGGCTGTTCTGTATTAAGCTGACACATTGAACAGTTAAAGCTTGTGTTACCAATTTTATTGCACCACTGTCAACCAAATCTGTAATATAGGAGGGGAGTTTGCCTGATAAAGCTTTAAAGATCCAGATTACAGCATTCCTTTTTCTTCTGTGTTGTAGGGATGTCCAATTAACTGCCATGTAAAGAGAGCAATGATGGGTGCTGGAGGGAAGGTCTGTGATAAATCTGATGGATCTATGATACAGGGTGTCCAGCTTATTTAAGAGGGAGAGTGAGCAATGGCTGTAGAAAGTCAGCATAATCAATGAGGGATAGGAATGATGCCTGGATTAGTCTTTGTTTGGAGTCTCTGGTAAGGTAGTGTTTTATTCTGAAAAATAGGCCAAGCCTTTGTCTCAACTTTTTAGTAGCTCTTCAATATGGACAGAGTAATCAAGCTTATTGTCAATCCAGACTCCAAGATATTTGAATTTATCCATTCCAGCTTCTCTCCATATAAGGTGGATAATTGTGGGGTGATGAATGATGGGGAAATGGCAGAGCAATTCTTTGTGGCAAAGAACATAGCTTTTGTTTTCTTGGCATTTAGAAGTAATTTTTTTCCAATAGGTTGTGTTGTAGGATGGAGAATTCTGACTGTAGCAGATCACAGGCTTTTGATAATGAGGATTGCTGACATATAATACAGTATCATCAGCAAACAGATGAATGTTAGATTGAGAGAGTTGGCATCGATATTATTAATATAAATGGCAAGAGGATGGGGCCTAGAATAGAGCCTGCGGTACACCTCTTAGCAGTGGTTTAGAGGTGGATAGGTAATTTTCATTTTACCAATTGTGACCTTCCAGAGAGATAGCACCTAAACCAATTGAGTGAGAGTGAATCAAGGCCTAGAGGGCTAAGAAAGGAGATTAATGATTCATGATCCACTGTATCAAATGCTTTACTCAAATCCAGGAACACAGCACAGGTACTATTCTTCTTATCCAAGGCAGTCTGCCAATTGTTAGTTACTTTGGCTAGGGCAGAGATGGTGCTATGCATTGATCTAAATCCAGATTGTGCTGGATTTAGGAGGCTATTGTGTCCAGATAGGCCCTTAACTGTGAATTTACTAATTTTCAAGCATCTTGGATAGTACGGTAGGATGGAAATGGGCCTATAATTGTTAAGGTCCATGGGATCACCTGATTTAAGTAGTGGAACTACTTGAGCTGTTTTCAAATGGAGGTATGGAACCAGTAGCTAGGGAAAGATTGAAGAGGTGAGTGAGGGCAGATAAGGCGTGTAATGCTATTTTAAGAAAGTAGGGATCCAGGAGTCTGCCTGCACTCTTCAAAGTATCTAAATTAGTTATGAGGTCTTCTACTTCTTTCAAGGATGTTGGTTTGAAGGAAAATGTTGAAGCAGCCTTTTGTCCCACAGTGGATTGAAGGTTTAATGATGATCTCAAGAGATTTGCAGGTGAGGAGTCAAATGCTAGGCCAGCTGTGGTGAAGTGGTCGTTGAAGGTATTTAAAATTTCTTGCTTGTCAGTGATTCCTATGTCATTTAATAGCAGTTTGGAGGGTAAGGCAGGGGTAGAGTTCTGGCCTAGAATTCCCTTTATAGTACCCCAAAGTCTAGATGGATTAGTGTGGGATGCATCCAATTCAGCTCTGTAATAGGCAGCTTTGGCAATTCTTATTTGTTTTGTGCATGAATTTCTTGCTTTTCTGAATTGAAGCCAGTCTCTAGTATCCTTTGTTTTTCTTGCCTTTTTCAGAGTTTGTCTCTGGCTAACAAAACTGATTTAAGGTCAGCAGTGAACCAACGACAAGATTTTACTTTAGATCTGATACTGGTGATTGGTGCATGAATATTGAGGGCATTAGTGATAATGTCCTTTAAGATCTGAGAGCTGTTTCAACTGAGGTTGTAAGGTAAAATCTTGCCAATATGTTGTATTGCACAAATCATGGAGATATCCTGAGATGTTGAAATTCTTTTTTGACCTTTTGAGGAGAAATTTTGCAGGGTTGGATGGCTTGAGTGTAGATCTAATGCCAGCTATAGGACAATGATCACTTACATCACTGGGTAGCACTCCTGCATGTGAATATAAGTGAGGCTTGTTTAGCAACATAATATCCAGGAGTGAGCTGTTGATGGAATTTTTTAGGTTAATCCTGGTTGGATCTTTGATTAATTGAGTGAATCCATAGGTGTCACAGAAGGTTACTAGGGGTGCAGATGCATTAGATAACCAGTTCAAATTCAAATCACCAAGGATGATGGTATCTTCAGGGCCTAGATTGAGTATTGATCCTAGGTGGGATAGGAGTTTGAGGCCTGCAGAGGGGGGCCTATAGCAGCCAATCAATTTAAATGAACACAAGTTCAGAAGGGATATTTTAATTGACAAGCATTCAAATTCCTTTGGTTCGGATGTATTGATGAGGCAGGATGCAGAGATGGTATCCTTAATGTAGATGGCCACCCCACCACCCCTGGAAGGGCGATCTGATCTGAAAAGCTGATAATTGGGAAGGTTTATATCACTGTCTTTTGTTGTAGGTCTGAGCCAAGTTTCAGAGATAATCAGGAAGTCAGGTAGGGTATGTGCAACCCATGCCTGTATTAAGGAGAACTTTTTTAGGAGACTGCAGGCATTGAAGTGAAGGAAACTTAGGCCATTTATGGAGGTTAGATCAGAGGGATAAAAACTTTCAGTGGGGCCAGGATTGATTTCAATAGTACCAATACAGATCAGAAGGAAGAAGATTAGTTTGAGAGGGCACCAAATGAAAGGGATAGGGAGTGGTCAGAGCATTTCCTCCTCTTCTTGGGGAACCACTGTGTAATGGGTGAGGGTCCTGTTATATAGGTATGGAATTTATCACAAAATAATAATCTGATGGACAGGCATAGTGGGTTAATATAATGCCAAAATGGATGTAAGATACTTGAGAAATGCTGTAGGGATAGAGAGCCTTTTTGTGGGATACCCCAGGGGTTGCAGTGCAAAAATGGCCGGATAAAAATAAGGAATTGGTGGGTGTCCACTGGGGATGGCAGGAGTGGGCAGGCCATATTCACTACCTTAATCACCATAACAAGGGGTATATCATAAGTGTCATATGGGATTGAGGAAGATGAGAGGCTCAGGAGCAAAAGGAAGCAAAGTAGCATTGTGGAGGTAAGGTAGGGGTTAAGTAGAGGAAGGAAATTAGCTATGAGAGTGGATTAGAGAAATGGCGGGAGAAGGTGCATAAAAGAATCAACCGAGCGGGGAGGGGCGGGCAAAATTTGCGGCTTTGCCCGTAACTTCTGCCTGCTTCTCCCGGCCTCCTGGATCCCTCAGTCGGCTAGACGGACGCCGCCGGCCCACTGGCGGCTCGGAGCCACTCCGGTCTCTGGATCTCGAGGGCTGTGCCGGCTGCAAGGTAGGGGACAGAGGAGAAGGCAGTGAGCAAGGTACTTTATTGCAGGCAATCTGCAAAAATGTGCTAAAGATCTGAATCTGCACAACAAAAGACTGGGAGGGTATGGGGGGGTTAGGCGCCTAAGTGTCTAGCCCACACAGAACACAACAAAGGCTGTAATCACAAGCTAACAAGATATCAATACAACCCTCAAATCAGGCACATTAAAGAGTAAAACAGCTCTTTTTGGGTGAATTTAAGACTAAAATAAAAATAACAGAAATCCCAGCCAGAATAGTGTTGCAAAAGTCCAGCTAAAGTCTATGGGAAAGGCGCACCAATCGGAAGCGAGGCAGAGTCAGCGGTCACTTTCTGATTGGTTTGCGGCTTTGCCCGTACCTTCTGCCTGCTTCTCCTGGCCTTCTGGATCCCTCGGTCGGCTAGACGGATGCTGCCGGCCCGCTGGTGGCTCGGAGCCCCTCCGGTCTCTGGATATCAAGGGCTGTGCCAGCTGCAAGGTAGGGGACAGAGTAGAAGGCAGTGAGCAAGGTACTTTAGTGCAGGCAATCTGCAAAAAGGTGCTAAAGATCTGAATCTGCACAACAAAAGACTGGAAGGGTATGGGGGGTTAGGTGCCTAAGCATCTAGCCCACACAGAACACAAAAAAGGCTGTAATCACAGGAATATCAGGAATGGATTCATGAGATCCTTGCTAATCTTCACACAGAGAAAGCTATAGTGAGTCTCCACAACAGGTTACAGAGTTATAGGTGCATCTGGGAACCCCTTCACACCTTAATCAAGCTTGGTATGGATAAATGAGTGGTTGGCAATTGTTTATTTCAGCTAATACAAGGTTATTGTAATATGATCTTATACTACAACACTGTAGTACACTGCTGTCCGGGGGGGAGGAGGGATGAGGGGTGGAGGCAGATCATGTACTGTACTATGAATATGTTGTACATGTTATAATTCCTGTCCCCTGTATTGTGGAAAATCTGTTTGTAACCCCTAGATGGCGCTATCCCAGGGGCTACTACCCCTGCCTGATTTGCCACTAACAGGTTGAGGGGCCTGGATCCAATGGCGGGTGCCTCCACCCAGAGGTCAGGGTTTGCAATAGTTAAACTTACCTGGTCACAGCCCTCTGGGACACTGCAACCCTCCTTTCTTCCCACTAGTGGCCCACACAATATATCAGAATTACCTTCACAGTATACACCTACCCCCAGGGCTGGTTCAGGCACTGGGACCTCCTGTAAAATAAGATACAGTGCAACAATCACAGTACAATACTTTAACATAGACAAATACCTCAGGCAGTATAACTTTGCTGAAACAAGCAGCTCTGATTTATTTAGGGGGAATATAATAAGGACAGGGGGAAATCAGGTTAATTAGCTTATCACTTTACTCATCTACCTATGGCTCTGTGCACAGGCCTATCCCTACCAGTTACTGTCCCTGGGTACCCAAGCCCTAGTGGCTAGTCCAAACCGTGGCAGCTGGTAGGGGCCCTTCCCACAGAGAAGAGAAAATTAGTTTAAACAGTCAGCAGTACAGTGATTCCATTTGGATTCAATGTGGCAATTCAACAGGAGTGACCCTGAATTAGTACTCATGACCTCCAAACAAGATAGGGTCCTTCAATGTCAGCAGGGCTATTCTTGAGCTCCACGAGACTCCTCACACATTTATATGGCAAACAGGCAGGCTGCTTTTGTATCCCAATCGCAATTACTGCACAATACCCGGGAGAACACACAGCAGATTCAGTTCCTGACAGACCGAGTGCAATTCGGCAATTTCTCCAGTCTTCTACAGGGTGAGCCTGGTTTCTACTCTTCAGATATCCTTTGATTCTCTTCACAGGACGGATTCAGTCCTAACAAGCAGTTACACAAGCTGCAGACCGGAACTCTGGGCCTTACACACGTTTCCCGACTAAAACTGCACACTGAAAAAGCACAGGGCTCCTTCCTTCTTCACTGCCAAAGCTCAACTGAAACTCCAACAGATAAAACCGGGCACTTCCTTTGAGTTCTTCCCAGTTCTTGACTGGATTGGCTATCACTCACAATAGACTGCTCCTGTTGGTCCAAAAAGGAACCGAAGTCTAAACTACATCTCCCAGAGTCACTGCCCATACAATCCTCTTGGGTCTGGCTCAGATTATGAGTCCAAGTTCTGATTCGTCCAAGGCACCATTTTAGAGCTAGCTTACCCCACACTGATTGGTCCAGTTCAGCAGTTCAAAACCAGAATGGGGAACTAGGCAGACACAGTTCTGACTGCAAAGAAAGCAGGTTAGACAAACTGTAATTTCATTATTACTCTAAAAGATTTCTGGCAAACAGTTACATCTTTCAGATAGGTTCCCTTGCACTCCTAGTGACTGCAAAATGGAGTGAATTGGCAGCAGCTTGAGTGGTACTCAATCAAAGAAACACACAGTCCCCCATACAAACTAATTATGTCTGCAATCAGACACCTCTTAAAGAGACAGTACCAGAGGTTCTAAAAACAATCACTGATAAATGGCTTAACGCCAAACACCATTCAGGCTTGGAGCATTCAAGCAAGCTCCTGGAAGTCTTTTGGGAACCCCCATTTGCAGGGGGGTTACATGTTAATAAAGTTTGAATTGTAAAAAAAAAAAATTCTCTTTGATCTTGAGCAGTTCCTATTCCCAAGTCATATCAAAGGGTTTTACAACATTTAGCACCACGGTGGTATGAAATGTTCTTCATATAGGAATCATAAAATTTTATGAGCACTATATCCTGGCAGCTGGGTAAGCTCTAATTAAGACAGAAAAATAGGTGACCTTTAATTAAGTCTCTGGTTTCTGGTCACTCGTCATGGTAACGTCACTGAAACCTGGGTGGGGGGTCACCCAGGAGCACAGGCTGTCTTATGCGAGACAATCAGCTACTATATTTTTATATTACAAATATCATACAGCAATCATAACCAGCTGGCCAAGTGTCACAGTGGTTGCAGTTGGGGCAGAGAACCCCTTTTTGATGTGGGAGGAGGGGGTGCTTTGCATGTTATGCAGGTTCTCGAGTTTGGCATCTGTGGAGAGAAATGGATGCCCTTAGTGCACTTGAATGGTATTCCCCTTCCCATATGTCAATATATATATATATATATATATATATATATATATATATATATATAGATAGATATGTACATGCATATTTCTGACTATGCCCAGAAGTACAATGTTCTATAGGAGGCTTAGGCAGTTTAATGTGGTGTCTCCCCTGGGGTTTTGGGGGGCTTATGCATTCCCTGTGGATTGTGCAGGGTGTATTTCCCCTTTAATAGTTAGCTTGATTGTGATGATTCCCTGGGTGTATTTCCCCTTTAAGAGCTGAGGATTATGGGATACAGACAGGGCTTGGCACTACACCAAAATTCGACCTTTAGGTCACGTGTGCAACAGCAGTCTATCAGGCATACACAACCCTAAGGTAAGAAGTCTGAGTGCCATGGATATACATGAAACACAATTACATACCCATGCCTCTTTGGGACTTTATTGTTTAGTGGCAGAAGGCTCCAAGATTTACATGGGATATGGTATTGACACTTTTGTAATATGAATTAATGTTTTTTCTTTCATCTACTGAACTTATTAGGTATTACTTCTGCCCTGTCTGGATGAATTATACTAGCAGTTTGCAAAACGAGTACTTGTTTTGAAAATATGATAAAAAGAGAAGTTATACATGATTAGGAAATGACTGTTTTGCCAGGCCCATTGCAGGTTAGTGTGAGAGGAAGCCAACTTGCATTGCAGTTCAGCTCCCATGTGAGGCTTTGTTGCACAGATGGGTATGCATTGCTGCCTCAATGCTGTGGAAGTGTAAATACACTTGCACCCCTTTCACACATGCAATATATTACAAAGTAAAGCACAGTAATTGCACTCCCCCCCTGTAGGCTGTCCAGACACATGGCGGAAGTGTACTCCTAACTTAACTATACCAAACAAATCACTGGTGAGAATTTGGAATGCAAATCGAAACTAAACTCAAAAGTTAATACCGTATATTAAAGTTACTAGATCATGGACGTCACCTCTGTTGATGTCAGTGAAACTGCTACATCAGCATAAAAATGAAAATAGAAAGACCAGCTATAAATTACCTTCTAGTTTTGTCAGTGATATTAAAAGAGTAAATCTGAAGTCATGTTCAGCTGGGTTCTGTCAGTAAATGCTTGGTTTAGTAGCAGTTATAAGATCAGTGTGTGTGGGTGTGTGTGTGTGAGTGACATTTGAGGAGGAAACATGGAACAGATGGTAATTCTCATTAAAGAACAGGTGCGCACTGTAATTTTTCCAGCCCCTCCCAAACATATGGTAGCTGATCTTCTCCATTCTTGAGGGATATAAAAAATACCATATGATTCAGTCCAGTAAAAAAGTTACAGTACACCTAATTTATACCCCAGGAAAAACAGAGCAGCTTCCTGACCCTGCTGATATGCCCCACCAGGCAGGCACCTTTGATTTTATCTGTTTCACTTCCCTTTTCTTTTGACTTTTACATGACTATACGCTCCTGATAGGATAATGCTTTATAGGGTTCAGACTCGGACCAGGAGACCCTACAGCAATGATATGCACAGGGATTTCTATGCATGCAATGGTTTCATGGCAGCTCTGGACTCATCCACTTCAGAACATGCATGAAGATTTCAGTGCCACCAGAAATTTCTTTTATATAGCTGCTTTACAAAAACTATTCTTAGAGAACAAAACATAGAATTGCCCCAAATCATGCAAAGCGTCAGACAATCCTGCGGATCAGGTTGCATTGGTTTAACTATGTCTACTTGGGTTGAAATTGGACAATACCAAGAAAAGAAAATGTTAAAAGTTTATTTATACAGAGGAGCAATGACTATTAAAGCAGCAGTATTTCCAAACCAGGCAGTGAGCCGTTACCAGTGTTGTAGAGCTACAGTAAATATGGTGGCTGTATATAATACTACTGCTTTTGATGTGGCGGGTAGCAGAAATGTAAAGAAAACAAATGATAACTGAGCAAATTATGGGGAGATAGTACAATGCCGGTGGGAAAGACTACCAGGGTCATGTGCAACAGTGCACTGGGGATAACCTGTCGAAAAGTGCACATTTGTTTTACATAGTACTGCTGCTTTAATGGCCAGTCCTATTGCATAGTGTATGTTGGAATGTTATATTCCTTCAATTTTCAGCATTGTTAAAAAGGTGTACTTCCCAAGTATAAAGTCACTCAGAATGCTGTTCAGCCCTTCTGGCTAGAACAGTGTTCTGAGCATTGAGCAGCACGATGACAGATCTTAAACTTAGAGCGAACTACAGTGCAACCCTCAAGCAGTTATCATTTTTTTTCTTCAGCTATGTTTCAACATACACTATAGAAAACATTGACTGGGGAAAGGTGTTGAAACCAGTGCGGTCCCCACTTCACTTCATCCTCGAGGACTGTGTGAATCAAAACCCCTCTGTGGGTGAATGCACTGGCTCCACAACTTTCCCCAGCCAGTATTCTCTGTATTTGTACAGCTGAGCAATGACTAATAATGGCCAGTCAATTGTAGTCTGGTTGATAACTGAAACATTAATCCTCTCCAGTGAACCAGCTGTCTTCTGAGATTGTGGGTGGCTCTGAAAAGAGCCTTTGGGTTTCAGTCTTTTTGTTCAGTGGCTACTCATTTTCAGTTATTGCAGTTTATTTTCCTTTGGCAGCTTTCTCAGTTTTCTTGGGTATCAGCACCACCTGGATGTTGGGCAGCACCCCGCCCTGAGCGATGGTCACCCCTCCCAGCAGCTTGTTGATCTCCTCATCATTGCGGACAACCAGCTGTGGGTGCTACAAGATGATGCAGGTGCTCTTGTTGTCCTGGGCTGCATTATTGACCAGCTCCAGGATTCCAGTCATCAGGTACTTGAGCACAGCATCCAGACAGACCAGGGCTCTGGCCCCAACCAGTTCCATGTAGTTTCCCTTCATCAGCAGCCTTTGCACACTGCCAATGGGGAACTGCAGTCAGGCCCAGTAGGAAAGAGTCTTGGCCTTAGTGTGGGCCTTCCTCTGGTCTTTCCTCCATGTCAGACATGCTTGCAATAAATCAGTTGTCAGGTAAATTAAAAGAGTACCAAGTGCCGCAGAAAATGCTTCATTTATTCTCTTTGGTTTGTAACTGGCCCTGGGTTATGATTGGTTGATGCAATAAGTAGCCAATTACAATAAAGACAAGAAGCCTGACCCAATATAATCAACGTGTCATGATCTCAAAATCTGCATGCACTTTTTAGTTGGCAGAAAGGAATGGGTGTGACCAACTTTCACATTCCTGGTCACCCTAGAAAGCAGCTGTACTATGTACAAAAACAAAATGCACTTTTCAACCGTTTATTCCCTGTCCTCTGTTGAGCATGACCCTGGTACTCTTTCCCACTGACATTGTACTATCACCTTGGAATCTGTTTAGTTGTCCTGTGTTTCTGTTTTCATTTCTGCCTCATGCCATAATGACAGCAGCATTAAAAAATAGGCAGACAGGAAGGCACCGTATTTTCTGTGGATCAAAGAAACATTGAACTTGATCACTCCCTGGATAGGTTGTACTGCTGCTTTATGGAGCTGGCTGATACCCAGACTGAACTCCTGGTGGACCTTTTTAACTCCTCCCTGCAGTCAGGGTGGGTGCCTCATGACTGGAGAATGTCCCATATCATGCCTATACACAAGGGTGGCTCGCTAGAGGAGCTGGGAAACTATAGGAAGGTTAGCCTAAGGACGGTAATGAGCAAAGTGATGATGGTCATCCAGAAGGAGAATCTGGAGGTGGTTCTGAAGGCATGAGGTCACCTAAATGATCACTAGCATGGCTCAGTTAGAGGCAGATCATGTCAGACCAACCTGGTGGAGTTTTATGAAGGGGTGATGAGTGTGCTGGATCAGGACAGGACAGTGGATGTCCTCTTTCTGGACTTTAGCAGGGCATTTGACTCAGTGCCACATAATGGGCTACTGGGGAAGCTGGAGGATATGGGAGTGGGGGGCAGGTGGATAGGAAACTGGCTAGCAGGGGGTGTACAGAGGCTGAGGGTGGGGGGAGGTCTCATCCTCCAGGAGGGTCATTAGTGGGGTACCACAGGGGTCAGTACTGGGCCACTCCTGTTTAATGCTTATATCTCAGACATCAGAAGCAGTGTCAGCAGTTGGATGAGCCTCTTCGCTGATGACTGGAAGCTGTGAGCAGTGTTGGAAGGCAGCAGGGGAAGCTTACTCTGCAGGATGATCTGGAGACTCTGGGGAGGTGGTCACGAGCCTGGAAGCTAAAGTTTAATGCTCAGAAGTGTAGACTTCTGCACCAGGGGGACAGAACCCTGACTCATGTTTACACATTGGGAAGGGGAGAGAAAGACCTCAGGGTGGTGGAGGATGCCAAAATGAATAACTCAGAGCAGTGTAGAAGGGCTGCAGCCCAAGCAAATAAAATGCAGGGGTGCACTGCGAGGCGGATAAGGTCAAGGAATCAGGGGGTGCTCCTTCCAATGCACAATTGCCTGGTCAAACCACACCTTGAATACTGTGTGAAGTTTTGGCATCCCTACTTAAACAGGGACATTGCTGTACTGGAGAGGGTACAGAGGAGGATGACCAGGATGATACTGGGGAAAGGGGAAAGGCCCTATGAGGAGTGACTGAAGCAGCTCAACCTGTTCTCACTGGAGAAGAGAGGGAACAGGAGGCATGTGATAGAGGTCTTCAAATATCTCAAAGGAATGAATAGAGTATGCCTTGAGGGTGTGCTTCAGCTGAGGGAGGAAGATACCACCAGGGGACACTCAATGAAGCTGGACGAGGGAGGCTGAGGTGGGAATAAGGAGATGTTACTTCACTGAGAGGGTGTTGGAGCCCTGTAATGCACTTCCCAAAGAGCTGGTGGCTGCTACGACTATGGAGGGGTTCAAGAAAGGGTGGGATAGGTATAGTGGAGAGTGCATCCCAAACCCCACTGGGGAAGGGAAGGGAAGGCACTGATCATCGAGCAGACTCGATAGACCATACAGCCCAATCTGCTGGCTTCTTAGTATGTTTGTATGTTAGCATATATAGCATCCCATCCCCCACAAGTCTCCACCAGTCAGGAAAGGAATGCAAACAAGGGTTTGTGAAGTTCCGTTTCCAGTTGCTCTTTACTGCACCTATCAGAGGCCAGATATATTTTCTCTGTCCCGTCCATCTCTCTTTCCTCTCTCAAACTGCTAATTTACAGCTTCTCATTTCCGTTTCAGTTTTAAAGAAGTGACTACAGACAGGGAGCTGCCCGGTCTCTGAAAAAAGGTCTACCTTATGAATACTGAGAGTTTTGAAACAAGAGAACCCTGGTCATGGACCTTTTGTAATTAGTTGTCCCCTAAACTCTTCTAACTGTATAGTTTACATTCTGTGGAGTCAGAGGGTACCCCACCTTGAGTACCACTTCTACAATCTGGGGATTCACTTGGCGTTTGTCTGGAATGCCCAAGGGGAATTATCGGCTATTGTAACTATGAGCACACAGGTCGAGATGTGGTGAGCAGCCTGCCATCTGAGGGACAGAATCTCGGGGTTAAGGGGGGTTAAGGGGAGGGGGCACAGCTGATGGGCTGGGGCAGTCCACAGCACATGTTCCCTGTAGTTAGGTCTCATTTGAAAAAAGCCTGGACTGTTCATGGATTGAGTTGGTTCTAAAAAAAAAAAAAAGGAAAAAAATGGAAATGTACTGCCACTCACTGATACAAAATAACTGAAAGGAGGGCTCAAACTATATGAAGTAATTCTGAAATGATACCTATATGAATCAGCTACTGGTTAATTATTGCACTGGTTGCATCTGCACAGCATGAAGTGAGTCAACTCTATCTGGCACACAATTTCACAGAATGTAACTTTTAGTCTCGTGTTAATTCTCCCCATATGAAATCCGTTTCACCATCTGGCATCCTAGTGTTTCTATCTGAATACCGATCTTGGTTCTTTGTACTGTTTCTTTGGCCCTGTTTCAGTACACAGCATTGCCGCCAGAGACAAGTTTACTAAATGTAGAATCCATTTTCCAAGAGAACATCGTGTGTTTTACAAAAAGCAGATTTGCTTTTAGTAAAACAACTCTTTGGAAGTTTATTTGTTTATATGTAGATGGCGCAAACTATCGCTTAATAGTAAGGTTTGATGCCGGCCCAGTGGCACTGAGGGTTGAGGCGCTAGACGCCACACCTCGTGCTACGCCGGCGGCCCGGGTTCGGGAACGGACTCGGGCAGCCGGGGCCGGTGGGGAGGGAGGATCAGCGCCCAAGGATGCTCTCTCCTCGGGTGGTGACCAAGAACGCCTATGTTTCTGCATCCTTCCATAGCCGGGTGGAAGCACCGACAGTAGGAAGGATGGAGGGCGGCTTCGCCCATCGGAGCCGGGAGGGGGACGCCGCGGCGCATGAGGTGGCTGGCATGCGTCAGCGCAGCCACTCGGGACATACGCCCCATGCACGGGCGCCCCGGGGCGTGGGCGGAGGGAAAACTGAAAACACCTCCGGCTGCCCTAGATGAAGTCCGCCTAAAGTCTACCCGGACCACCTACAAGGACAGACCCCAATGTGCCAGGGAGAGGAGGAAGGGCACTCTAGGGGCAGATCCCTAAGGTGGGAGTCGGGGGACATGAGCGGATGGAAGGAGGGGGCACCGGGGGTAGGGAAGGAGGATAAAGATGAAAATAAAAAAAAAAAAAAAAAATAGTAAGGTTTGCTATTTATGTGCCGGGTATGTCTCTGACAAGACTGGATGCTAGAGTAAGCTGAGCAAGGGTAACATATGCGAAGCATAGATGCCTGCAAATGTACTTCTGAGTGCAAATGGCAACTAAGGCTGAAAGGTGTATCACAGTTTGAGTCTGCTGCTGCAAT
Organism: Neoceratodus forsteri; assembly: GCA_016271365.2. Classification (NCBI taxonomy): domain Eukaryota; kingdom Metazoa; phylum Chordata; order Ceratodontiformes; family Ceratodontidae; genus Neoceratodus; species Neoceratodus forsteri. Next base: position 95,094,788 of record CM057449.1, read on the forward strand.
GGATCATATCTGGAATTGAATTTTGAAGTCATAAAAGACAAACATAATATTAAATTATCAAAATGAGTCAGCCAGTCATCTATTTTTTTTACATGCTTTTACATTCACTTGCGCGGATGCGCAAGGAACATCTTGCAACAGTATGACTTTTGGAGGTCTGTGACCCTCCTCCCCAGTGTAGTGCTCAGTGTAGCAGGCCCAACCCTACAGGACCAATACATGCTGAGCTATGTATGACAGCAGTTCAGCTGTGTTGGTCTTTACTTCTAAGAAAAGGTCCGCGGCAATCAGCGGTGGTAACGTGTATGCAATTAGCATACGACGTCAGCCAAACTGCTGTCATGAACAGCTCGGCATGAAATCCCTCCCACTTCCTCCCTCTGCTAATGTACTCTCCCTTCCTCCTTACTGTTCTCCCCAGCCCCCACTTTGTGTGCCAAGGGGGGTGACCAATTCCCCTTGGCTTATGCGCCCCCCCAACATACTGTGTGACCGATGGGGGTGCCCAACACCCCATGAGCTGCAGCTCCCCTTAAGAAAAAAACAACCAGTAGGCATGCTGGGAGCCCACCCCAGTGTGCTCATGCTCCCCCCTACACATACACACTGTATGGGCAGCGGGGGTCCCCAATCCCTGCCGACTCCACTCCCCCCACCAGCAAACACATAGGTGGCATGCTGGGAGCCCTCCCCAGCGTACCAAAAGCACCCTTTTTTATTATTCCTGTCCTCACCCCCCCACCAACCCGCACCCACCCTCTGCGTACCCACCTCCCCACATGCCTCTTTCATGTAGATGGCATGCTGGGAGCTCAGCCCAGGGTACCAAATGTGTCCATTTTGTTTTTTGTTTTTTTAACTCCTGTAAAACAAGAAAACAGTCCCTCGGTGAGTCCCTGGACCCCCCATCAACCCACAACCCCACCTCCTCCACCCGCTCCCCCACCCCCAACCCCATACTTACCTCCGGAAGCCAGCACAATGATCTTCGGTGGAGCAGGAACATGTCTGCACTCTTCAAAGCCAACCGCAAACTGAAGAAATGCCAGTAAGCTGTATAATGGCATAAATGAGTTTTTTTTTCAACTTTGGTGCATATCTTGGTATTTTTTTGACTTTTTGCACTAAATTAACAACATGGGGTTCTTGACACCCCTTCTCAAAAATTCAGTCACTGTCATGGTGTTATTCAGTCTCAAAAGGTTATTTCGCGGTCACTGCACGTAATCACCTTTTGGGACTGATTAATGAAATGACAGTGTTGGTGTTCAAGAAGAAGGCTCTCAAAAAGCCTGTGTTGCAAATTTGGTAAAAAAATTCCAAAAAATGACTGTTTTACTAGCGTGCATTGTGCAGTTTCCTCGCACACTCATAGGTTTGTGAATTTGTAATATTTTCACTCTAGATTTTCAACATAGGCATATTTCCACACCTCCTGATGAACAGTGCAGCTATCATTTTTCACAACCTGGCTGAAATGTGTTTTCGCACTTCCTGCGTAAAATAGCACAGTCACTGTTGGAAGTCAGTGTTCGCCACAGAGTAAGAAAATCACAGTGACACTACTCATGAGCAGAGGTCCTAAGATGCCTATGTTGAAAATTTGGTGATAAAAGTCCACAAATTGTCTGTGTTACGAGCATGCATTGTGCAGTTTTTACGCACACTTGTAAGTTCATGAATTTGTAATATTTCCACTCCAGACTTTCAACATTGCCATTTTCCCACATCTCCTTTTGACCAGTGCAGCTGTCATTTTTCACATCCTGGCCAAAATGTATTTTTGCACTTCCGGCATAGAATAGCGCGGTCGCTGTGGGAAATCAGATTTGGTAACAGTAACAAAATCACAGTGGCACAGTTCATGAGCAAATATCTTAAAATGCCTATGTTGAAAATTCAGTGCAAAAATTCCCAAAAATGGCTGTTTTATGAGCATGCGTTGTGCAGTTTCCACGCACACTCGTAACTTCACAAATTTGTCATATTTTCACTCCACATTTTCAACATTTATATTTTCCCACACCTCCTTATGAACAGTACAGTTGTCATTTTTCACATCCTGGCTGAAATGCGTTTTCACACTTCTGGCGCAGAATAGCAAGGTCGCTGTGGGAAATCAGTGTTCAGTACACAGTAAGAAAATCATAGTGACAGTGTTCATGACCAGAGGTGACACAATACCTATGTTGAAAATTTGGTGAAATAATTCCACTGAATGACTGTATTACAAGTGTGGGTTGTGCAGTTTCCACACAGGCTCGTACTCTTGAGCATGCCCAGGGCGTCAGGGTCCGCAAGACAGGCACTTAAGAAGTATGAGGGGAAATGTTCATCAGATACAAGAGGAGTTGCAGAGAGGTACTTTGTTGGGATATAGATGCTAAAAGGACATGAATACAACTGGGGGGCCTGCATAAATGACAAACACCAATGCAAATACCTGCATGTAAATGTTCGGTATTGACAAATGCTTGTTTATGTAGGAACAAAGCAGGCATGATGGATATTACCATTTTTTTCTTGCTGAGAGATATCTTTGTTTGGGGGGAGTTACTGCAAATACTCAGAGTATACTCTAGTAATAAACAGGATCCAGTTCTTTCCCTGCAGTTCATTTCTTACATTGAAGTGGAAATTGAATTATAGAAGTTGATGTTAGACTAGGGCCATTGGTCCTTCCAGTGTGCTTGTTTAATCAATTTCAGTAACTTCAGTGGCCACTTTCTTTTAGTTCACAAGTAGAACTTGGTTGTTATGGAGTTCAAGAGAACACAATTATGCAATAAATACCATATGAAAATGATGTTACTGGTACCAGCTCTAAGGGGCTTCCTGTTATTTTATATCCACCTCACTGCTACATTTCCTGCAGCAACTGAAAGGAAATTCTGCTGTGAGAAGTCTCGCAATTTTAATTTTTACCAGTTTCTGACACAACTCTGTCTTTCCAAAACAATACACCAATTCTAACACGGCAACTATAATACACTTCTAATATTAAAACATATATTTTTTAACATACAAGATAGATACCATGATGTAAAAAAAAACTATCCAATTTACAAAGCAGACCTGTGTACATTTAATTTGGTTGCACATAAAACAAAACACTGCAATGCATGCAACATTTAAAACAGTCATATATAAAAAATAGAAACATAAACTTTGACAGCAGATAAGGACCACTTGGCCCAACTAGTCTGCCCATTTTCCTACCTACAGGATAAGCTGCAGATTCTAGTTAACCAACAGCCTACTTCCTCCTATACCCCACTAGAATTGGCTTATGTCTGTCCCATGCATTCTTGAATTCTCCCACAGTTATAGACCCCACAACCTCATCAGGAAGGCTGTTCTTTGTGTCCACCATCCTCCCTGTGAAAAAATACTTCCGCACATTGCCCCTGAGCCACCCCCACCCCCATCTTCAAATTGTGTCCGCTTGTTCTTGCACATCTCTTTTTCTGAAAGATGCTACCCTCCTGGACTTTGTTGATTCCACTGAGGTACTTAAAAGTTTCTATCATGTCCCCCCTCTCCCTCCTTTCCTCAAGGGTATACATATTAAGCTTCTTTAGTCTCTCCTCATATGGCTTCTCTTGCAGACCCTGCACCATTTTAGTTGCCTCCTCTGGACTGCTTCCATCCTGTCTATGTCCTTTTGTATAGATGGGGTCTCCAGAACTGGATGCAGTACTCCAGATTGTGTCTCATCAACTGTCTGTACAGAGGGATAACAACTTCCTGTTTTCTGCAGGTGATGCCTCTCCCTATACATCACAGTATCCCCCTAGCCCTCCCTACTGCCTTCTCACATTGCTTGCCAAACTTAAGGTCATCTGATATAATCACCCCCAGGCCCCTTTCCATTTTTGTTGTTGTTACTACCTCCACCCCATTGTGTACTCTTCCCTGGGTTTTTGTTTCCCAGGTGCATTATTTTATTTTGCACTTCTTTGCATTGAATCCAAGCTGCCATACTTCCAACCATTCCTGCAGGCTTCTCATCCTTTCCACACCTCCTTGTGTATCAGCAATGTTGCAGATCTTTGTGTCATCTGCAAAGAGGCATACTTTTCCTTTCAGTCCCTCTGCAATGTCACTTACAAAGACATTAAAAAGGAATGGACCGAATTCTGAACCCTGCAGTACCCCACTAGTAACCCCTCTTTCTTCAGAGTGGATTCCATTTACAATTACCTTCTGTATCCTGTTGTCCAGCCAATGTTTTATCCAGGCTACCACCCTGGGATACACTCCCATGCTGGTTAATTTGATTATTAATCTTTTGTATCGGACTGTGTCAAATACCTTGCTAAAGTCTAGGTAGGCCATATCCACAGCCCCTCCCTGATCTACTACTTTGGTCACCCAGTCAAAGAAATCAATTAGATTCATCTGACATGACCTTCAAACTGTGAACCCATGTTGCCTTGGGTCATGTGCCCCACTGGCCTCTAGGTACTCAACAATTCTTTCTTTCAGAAGTGATTCCATCACTTTCACTACCACAGAGGTCAAACTGACAGGTCTGTACTATAGTTTTCTGCCTCTGTCTTGCTCCTACTTTTGTGAAGGGGAATCACATCTGCCTTCCTCAAGTACTCAGGTACCACACCATCCTTCCATGATTTATTAAAAATGGTAGCAAGTGGTGTCATTTGTTCTCCCTTAATTCTTATAGAATTCTGGGGTGAATTCCATCAGGCCCCATTGCTTTGTCCACCTTCAGTTTTAGGAGTTCTTTCAGAACCTTTTCTTCTGTGAAAGGACTAGGATCGACCCCCCTCCATCCAGAGTGCTTCTGTTAATTCAGTTATGCACCCCTCCTCCTCTTTTGTGAATACTGAGCAGAAATATTCATTCCATATCCCTGATTTTTCACTGTCCCTCTCTGCCCACCCACCGTCCATTCTATTCAGTCTCACTATCCCTCCCTTTTTCTTCCTATGCTCCCTGATGTACCTATAAAAGGTTTAATCCCCTATCTTAACTGAGTTGGCTATATTTTCATCAGTTTGGGCCTTTGCTATTCTGACTTCCCTTCCTGCTACCTTCCCCCTTAACTGGTACAGTTCTCTGTCCTGCTCCTTCTGTGTTTCCTTGTACTTTCTAAATGCTATCTTTTTCTCCCTAACCTTCCCTGCCACCTCTTTTGAGAACCATAGTGGCTTTTTCTTTCATATTAATTTGTTTATTTGCTTCACACAAAGGCAAGTTGCCTCTGTGTGGCAGTTTTGATGTTTCCCCATTGTTGCTCCACCCCTCCTTCTAGCCTGTTTGCTAGAGTTTTTCTAAGGCACTCTCCCATCTTGCCAAAGTCAGCCCTCCTGAAGTCCAGTACCCTCACTTTTGTATGACTTGACACTGGAGCTGAGTTTATCGTGAACCACACTGTTTAGTGGTCACTTGTTCCCAGATGGCAACCCACTTCTAGATCTGAGATCCTCTCACTATCCCCATTTCAGAGTATGAGGTCTAAGATTGCTCCTTCATGAGTGGGTTCTGAAACTAGCTGTCTGAGGCATGCCACCCGAAGGGCATCAAGAATGTCTCTGCTCTTGGATGTGGATGCAGCAAAGGTACTGTAGTTAACATCTGGCATATTCAGGTCCGCCATCAACAGTATCTCCCCTTTCTCTGCCATCTTAAGGATGCCTTCTATCATATCTTTGTCCATTCCCTTCCCCTGACATGGGGTCTGTATATAACCTCTGTGTGGATTGTGGTGCTATTTCCAGTCTCTAAGTTGACCCACAGTGCCTCCTCCCTGTTTACTGCTTTGTTCTGTTGCATTTATCCCTTCCCTTACATAGATAGCTACTCCTCCCTCTTTTCTCCCCTCTCTGTCTCTCCTGTAGGTTGTGTACCCTGGTATGTTAGCATTCCAGTCATGGTTCTCTGTGTACCATGTTTCTGTGACCGCTATGATATCCAGGCATCCCTCTTCCATCAAGGCCACCAGTTCAGGGAGCTTGTTGCCCAGACTACGGGCATTGGTACTCATCACCCTCCATTTCTTGATGGCCTTACCCCTTTTTGCCCCATCCCTGTCCTTACTGCCTTCATTATTTTCTCCATTTACCCCAGCCCTTCTCCCTATCAACATCTCTATCTTGGTGTTTACCTTGCTTACTACCCTAATTTTTTGGGAGGGGAGGGCTAGGATTTCCCTGCTCCTTTCCAGTGTTTCCCCCTTGGCTAGTTTAAATGCTTGCCAATTAAGCATTTAAACCTATCACCTAGGATCCTTTTTCCCTTTCCCTACTGGGTCAAAATGTTGCATGCTTAATAGCATACGACATTATGGTTAAATGATTACAGCGTAGTCCGTAACCACTGCTGGTGCAATTCCATGTATACTGTTGTACACGGTATTGCACCAGTAGCGCTCTACCAGGCAGCGACTTGGAGTGGGTTCCACCGAACAGCTGCCGTGGCTCACAGGACTGAGCCACAACAGCAGGAATCCAGGTGCTGCATCTGGGACTGAATTTGATTCCCAGTCCCAGAATCTTTTATTTTTCACACTTTTGTGCACTCCCTCAGTTGGACCCCCAGAGTTGAGAATCTTTAGTGGGGTCCAGAGGCCTACAACCCAGTAAGGGTGAGTGAGGCAGAGCCCCCACAGAAACGAGACTTATGCCTCATGGCAGAAATCACACTGTATTGGCAGCACAAATTTGCCATGAGACGTAATGTCTTGCAACATTATGACCCCTTTCCTTCCCTTTCTGGACAGATGCAGATCATTATGTCAGTATAGGCCTGCATCACTCCAGGAGGACTCCAGTTCCCAATGAAGCCAAATCCCTGAGCTCTGCACCAGTTTTTCAACCACTGATTGAATCCCATGGTGTGGAGCACCCTAGCCTTACCAATGCCATAGACAGGCAGCACCTCCGAGAAGGTTACCATGTGTGCTACTTGTCTAAGGCACCTCACCAACTCCACAAACTCTTCCTGCACTGCTCTGATCCCTTTTTCAGACAGGTCATTTGTCCCTAGGTGGACAACGACATCCAGCTCCCTCCCACGTACAGCTGCTCCAGCAATCTTGAGGATTCGCTCCCTGTCCCTCCAAGCCATACATAGCCATAGGTGTCATCAAATATTGCACCAAACTTTCATAGATGTGCGTATACAAGTAGTGTAGAGGTTGTGGCAAAATCAGAACAAAAATTAAAAATACAAGTAATTTGACAACAAGTATTTTTTATGTGTGCATCTGTTTATGCGTATGTTTTCAGGTAATCATTTTTGTGCATTTGGTAAGAAGCACCGCTTGTAAATATTGCAGTGATGGTTACACATATTTTAATCCAGTGTTATGAATATGCCTTCCATTCCAGTCCCCTGCAATAAAGTGGCTCCCTCTCCTTTGCAACCCTCATAAATAATTTGCATAACAGGATATCAGTCTAACACCAGCTGCCAAACAAAATCTGGAATACATGATGCGTACCTAATTCAAAAACAAGTTGCCTTCCACAATGAGTGCCATGGCTCAACAGGCTGACAGGCAGGATGCGTTTAAAAGATACCCACTATACACCCATGGTGGATGCTTGCTGCTTGCAAGGAATGCAGCCTTCCTCTGGCAGTTCAGTCTGTTGCCCTGTGACTCCAGTACAGACACACAACTTGTCCAGTATAGTGAGTGTGAGCCCAGCCAGCCCAACTCACCAAGGAGCAGGATGGGAGGCATTGTTCCAGCCGAGAAAGAGAGAGAGAGAGAGGGAGAAAGGGAGGGGGCTACCAAACAACAGCCCTGAATTCCGACCCCCATCCTCACTGTGAGCCCACAGCACATACACCAGGAACATGGTGGAAAACTTGCTGACCTCAGGGGCGTAAGCAGGATTTCAAATTTGTACACAGTTGCGTCACACTGCTACCCCCCTGACACAAGCATTGTCCCCCCCTCCCTGAAACTGGTGTCATTGAGTCTGGTATGTTCTTACGTGAAATGTGCAAATGCTTTCTGTTGTAAATTTATGTGTGACCCACTCATCCTGGGGGTTCGTTACCTCAGCGGATATAAGTTGTATTATGTCCGTCTATATCCCCTGGACTATGTTACTATCTCAATCATGTTGTTAAGCTGTACTTACTTGCTACTGTATACAATTGTCTGTATCCTTATGTTGTACTCTCCCGGGTTGTTCCTGAAAATAGGCATAATACTTGTCTAGTGTACTTACCCGGTCAACAAAAGCTAAAAAAAAAAAAAAAAAAAAATATGAAACATAAAGATGTAGCACATATACAGTCCCATACAGAAAGAAACACTTTCACTCACCAACAATGTCAGACTAACAGACTGCGCAATGACTGTGAAATCACCCTTCAGGCCTGAATAACGCCATGACAGTGACATCATTCATGAGAAGGGGTCCCAAAAACCCCATGTTGAAAATTTGGCACAAAAATTCCAAAAAATGCCTGAGATATGCAATAAAGTTGAAAACCCCCTATCTAGCCCATTACACAGCTTACCGGCATTTCCTCAGTTCGTGGTTAGCTATGAAGAGTGCAGACGTGTTCCCGGTCCACCGAAGATCGTTGCGCCAAGCTCCGGAGGTAAGTATGGGGTGAGGGGGGTGTTGGGAGGCAGGTTGCACAGTGGGTGGGTGCGGGTTGTGGGAGAGGGGGCTGGGAGAAGCGCGGTGGGACCGTTTTAATTTACAGGTTTTAAAAAAAAGATGGCGTGGGACATTTGCCATGCTGGGATGGGCTCCCAGCGTGGCAGAGATGGCTAGGGCGCCGTGGAGCCGACGGGGATTGGGCACCCCGATCGGCAGACAATGCAGGATGTTTGCCATGCTGGGGTGGGCCCCCAGCATGGCAGCAAAGATTTGGGGGGGCGGCGTGACGCGGTGCATTGGGGGGGTGGTATAATGCAGTGCAAGCACACAGCAGTGGTTTTCTTTGAAGAGAAGACCACTGCTGTCATACACAGCACCGCGCTTGATTGGTGCAGGACTGCCACGCCTGCTCAATGGAGCAGGGGATTGCAGAGGAGGGGCACACCTCCAAAGTGTCCCATTCTCCCAAGACATTCCTTGCGCATGCACGCAAGTGAACGTAAAAAGGAGTGCTCCTTTTATTATGTATTGGATCAGGTTTCCATTGGTATTCTCAGTTGTTTTTGTGCATCAGTTGTGTAAAGTCCCTTCTATTGTGACTAAAATGAGCCATAATACAGCAGAGAGAGCTCTCTTGATCTTATCACATAATAGGTGTTCAAAAACAGCTGAGAATACTGACGAAAACCTGGTCAGGGTCATATTAAGAAGGAACACTGCTTGTAATATTTCAAATGTGAAAAAAGGACTGAAGTAGACTCAAAATGGGAAAAGAACAGTATAATACATGTCAGTGCATAATTGGAAATCTAAAATAGCATTAAAAAGTATTGGTCAAAATGTTCACGGCATTCTAGCACTGCAGCTTCAATCCATTAAAAAATGCTTCAATTCTGCTAGATTAAAAAGTTAACTACCAAATGAACCTGATCCTGAATATTTAACAGTTACAAAAAGCAGGGTCAGATGTTTTGTCTTGCAGAGTGGAAATGGGTTAGGCTGAGTATCTGCTAATGGTTTTAATAGTCTGCTGTGGACCATTTTAATGGCTATACATTACAACTCCCAGACTGACTGCTCTTGTAAAGCAAGGTCTATACTGATAACAAATCTGGTTTTTAACCTGGAAATTCAGCTGAAACAATGAATGATAATACATAGGGGCCAGATATTCTGAAATGCGTCAAAGGCCAGCGCAACCCTGGCGCAGCGCAATTCAACTGTGCTATGGTGCAGTGACTGCTATATTCAATGGTTCTGCACTGCAACATGCACCAGTGCAACACTGCTGAATATTGCAGGGACGCCCTATGGCACAGTTAGAGGTGCACCAGGGAGCAACCCGACGTGTGCCATAACACAACCAGGGATGTGCAAGGGGCTGAGAAAGATGAGCCAAAGCACCGAAGGATCAGCCACAGGCACAGTAGGGAGCAAGACACTGGGGAAGGGTGGGGACAGTGCGGGGAGGCAGTGGAACCAAGCCGGAAACATTGGTAGGGATGCACAGCTGGCCCACAGGAGATCACCGCACATGGGGCACAGACAAGTAGCTAGACAGCCACCCATGCCCCTGCACCGGAGCAGTGGACACATGGAACAAGCGGCACCAACGGCCAAGGGTGAGCTGCCACTGGCCATCTCCTGCTGGACAGCATGCTCCCACCCAACCAGACCACAGCAAGCCATGCCCTGGCACACAGCACCCAACACACATGTCACACAGCCTGTACAGCCAGCCCATGGCCACCCCCCCAAGGCACAGCCACCGACCGAGGGGCAGGCACCACCATGCATGGCCTGCACAATGACACATGCACACCACACAGACACCCACCACACCACTGCAGTATGGCTCCGCTCATCAGCTGCAAAGCAGACAGGAACACAGATAGGTAAGCATGGAAAATATGTATTGAACAATCAGTAACAGTACAAAACAAGGGATAGGGCAGGTGAGTGAGGGATGGGGACAGGGGACAGGATCTGTACAGTGGGATGGGGGAAGGGAAGTTAGGGGCAAGAAGGGGGTAAGATACCCATTACAGGCAGCCATGGCCTGCCGCCACCTGGTGTCTCCCCTTGGCATCTCCCCCTGCACCAGTCCATCAGCAGGATCCTCTGCATCTGGTCCACAATCTCCATGGTGGTGGATGTGATCAGTATAATCTGTCACAGGAGGCAATAGTAGAGTGGAGGTGGGATCTCCCTGGACACCTATGGCAATGGAAGGGACAGGAGATCAGTGCACATCCATAGCACCTAAGCCCCCCCACTGTGTGCAGTGGATAGTGGGAACACACACCCCTGGAGTGGCACCCTGGCCACCTGCAGTGGGTGGGCCAATGCCTGATGCCAACCTGGCATGCCACGACAGTGCACAGTGCTGGACACCGCTGCCCAAGGGACACCCGACCGCACAGTGGCAGGCAGATGGCACAGTGCTGCAGCAGAACCACAGCAGCACTGGTGGCAACCGGATGCACACCCAGCCCACCAACAGCTGCCACACATGTGCAATGGCCACACCATGTGCTGCACACAGTTGACATGGCACATGGCAAGGAGGCCATGGCCATACTCCCACCCCCATTGACCACCCCGTATGGTGTAGAGGGAATGAACAGTGCCTACCTGCCCACCGTGGTGCTGTGCACACTGGTTCTGCAGCCACTCCTCCACCACCACTGGGTCCAGCACACCCTGCTGAAGGGCCCGTAGTGGCCTGCTGCAGTCCAATATCTGCCCTGCCACCCTGGCATGGCATCTATCCCTAGGCCCTAGGATAGGGACACAGACAGACACACATCAGAACACAGCCACAGCATAAGCCCACCACCCCCACCCTGAAGCACAGTGTGCACCCCAGCCAGACATGAGCCACAGGGTGGTGGTACAGTGCACCCAGTGACTGGCAATGCCACACTACAGGGCACAATGACAGACCCCCCCCCGGCACATGTAGCAGGAGTCCCAAGGGGCATAGGGAAGGTCAGGGGTCAGGGGTCAGCATGTGCACAGTGCACGTGGGTGCCATAGGGCCTATGTCACATAGTGCACAATAGGGCCAATATCACACCATGCCCCATGGGCCCAATAGTGCCTAAGCCAGCCCCATAGGCCCAATAGCACCCAAGCACCATAGGCCTCATAGCACCTGAGCACTATAGGCCCTTTAGCGCTCGAGCGCCATAGGTCCTATGGCACCTGGGCACCATAGGGTCCATGGTCCCCAATAGCCCAATCCTCATTGGCTTCAGTCCCTCCTTCCCAGTTCAGTTTGCTGACACAGAAGCCCACTCCCCATTGGCATAATGTCCCCAACCCCCAATTTCTGCTGTGTGCCGAAGGGATGCTCAATCCCCCTGAGCATCATGCCCCCCCACCCATTTCTGTGCCAACAAGGGTCCCAACACCTGTCAGCTTTGGTTCTCTTCCCAGCAAAAGCAGGCAGTACACTGGGAGCCCACCCCAGTGTACCAAAGACTTGCAAAAGATGAAAACCAACCCATGTAGTCTTTGTGTTTATTTTTTTACCTGTAAAACAAGAAAACAGTCCCTCACGGTCTCTCCTGCCCCCCCTTCCCCAACCTGCATCCACCCTCTGTGTACCCTGCCTCACCACACTCCCCCTCACCCCATACTTACCTCCAGATCCAGGTGCGATGATCTTCGGTGGATCAAGAACACGTCTGCACTCTTCAAAGCCAACCACAAACTGAAGAAATGCCGGTGAGCTGTACAATGGCATAAATAGGGTTTTTTCAACTTTGGTGCATATCTCAGGCATTTTTGGGAATATTGGCACTAAATTTTCAACATGGGGATATTGGAATCCCTCCTCATGAGTTTCGCCACTGTCATGGTGTTATTTGGTCCTGAAAAGTGATTTTGTGGTCACTGCGCGGAATCACCTTTCAAGACTGATTAATGACACGATAGTGCCACTGTTCATGAGATTGGCCCTTTAAAAAAGCCTATGTTGCAAATTTGGTGAAAAAAATCCCCAAAATGACTGTTTTACAAGCTTGGGTTGTGCAGTTTCCACACACGCTCATAACTTCATGAATCTGTAATATTTTCATTCCATATTTTCAACATTGGCAGTTTTCCACACCTCCTTATGAACAGTACAGCCGTCATTTTACATATCCTGGCCAAAATGTGTTTTCCCACCTGTGGCGCAGAATAGCATGGTTTCTGTGGGAAATCAGCTTTAAGGACAGATTAAGAAAATGACAGTGACACTGTTCATGAGCAGAGGTCCTAAAATGCCTATGTTGAAAATTTTGTGACGAAAGTCCATAAAATAGTGACTGTGTTATAAGCATGCATTGTGCAGTTTCCACGCACCCTTGTAACTTTGCAAATTTGCAATATTTTCGTGCCAGATTTTCAACACTGCCATTTTTTTACACCTCCTTATGAACAGTGCATCTGTAATTTTTCACATCCAGCCTGAAATGTGTTTTCACACCTGTGGTGCACAATGGCATGTTCGCTGTGGGAAATCAACTTTTGGGACAGATCAACAAAATCACAGTGCCATTGTTCATGAGGGGAGTTCCCAAAATGCCTATGATGAAAATGTTGTTAAAAAAATCCCCAAAATAATTGGGTTACGGACATGCATTGTGCAGTTTCTATGCATGCTCATGACTTTCAGTATTTCATATTTTCTCTCCAGCTTTTCAATGTTGCCATTTTTTTACACCTCCTCATGAACAATACAGTTGTCATTTTTCACATCCTGCCCAAAATGTGTTTTTCTACCTGTGGCATCAAATGGCAGTCGCTGTGCAAAATCACCTTTTGGCTAACAAACTGATAGTGCCGCTTTTCATGAGTTGGGGTCTCAAAAAGCCCATGTTGCTAATTTGGAGTGAAAATACCAACACACGCCTACAGTGTTGGGGTTTCCTACTGTAACACCCCACCCTGTAGAGACTAACAGGCATCAAGGGTGTGACTTGGGATCATCGGCTGTAATGCTCATGCCATTCCACCCCCACCCCAACCTGCAGCCAGTGACAGGCATTGAGGTGTGCCTTGGAGTGATCAGCCCCAATGTTCACCCTATTCTCCTATACTGCACCCATCTCAGTGTATTTCCTTATGGAATGGGGCAAGTATAAGGCCCAAAGACCCCAAAGTACAGCACAACACTTGTCAGTGTCTACAGGGTAGGGTGAGGTAAAATGGCATGAGCATTACAGCTGACGACCTAAAGGCGCACCCCTATGCCTGTTAGTCTCTGCAGGGTGGGGGTGGGGTCAGTTCAATACTTCACTACCATTCCTATTATGCACCTCTAACTCATGCACTACCAATGCCAATGCCAGCGAGACAACATTTGGCATTGACAAATGCTTGTTTCTTTCCCCACATATATACATCCCTCAATTTACCTCCCCTTTACACAAACTTTGTTTTTTCTCTCTTTTAGATATTTCCTGAAGAAGACCTAAGGTCAAAACATTGATTTTTAACTCTATTTTCTCTTTTCAGTGTGCGTTTAATATAACCATTTTGTTTTGATTATGGATGATATGATGAATCAGTGAGACATCGTAGGTGTATTTTGCACACATGGCTGCAGTCTGTAAACAGCTGAGTTTATGTTTCAGTTAGATGCTTTCTTATACCTAAAAAATGCATTATGATGCAGTTTGTGTTGTCATATGGAATTCATCTTTATATGCATTCATATACAGTATATCATAAATTAAATTACTGCCTTTTTTTAAACAAAGTAAAACCAAGAAATGAGGTACCCAGTATAAGCTTTTGCTGCTCTGAATGACTCAATGAGCGTGTAACAGAGGAGACAGCTCGCTACTCCAATAGTGAAAAAAATACTTGCGACTAAAGGGGTCAGGGATGGATGGGACGTGTCCACAGGACCCCAGAAAAGCCAAGAATTCCAGGTTGCTGCTTCATGTAATCCTGGTTCCTGCTGAGAGAGAGAGAGAGAGACCAACCAAAAGTCAAAAGCTTCCTTAAATCAAGGAGGTAATTTAATAGACTATACTGAACTGAATTATTAATTTTTGGGCCTGTGTAAGTAACTAGTTTTGATTATCTGTTGTGGGGTTGACTGGCCATAGTTTAACTTTGATTTGCCAGGGAGGAACTCTAGCTGGAAGAGATTTGCAGTCATTTGTGTCTAGACCTGTTACTTAACCTCTGTGAAATAGATGTCTGTTAAAAGGAGGAGCTGAAAGGGGCCTGGGGAACTGTGGATTTAAAACAGGAGTTGTTTGTGGGCTCTGTCTGCTGAGAGAGAGAAAGAGAGAGAGAGTGTGTGTGTGAGAGAGAGAGAGAGAGAGGGTGAGAGAAAGCAGCCAAAAACTTCCTTAAATCAAGGAGGTTATTTAATAGACCACACCAAATTGAATTATTAATTTTTGTCCTGTGTAAGTAACTGGTTTTGATTCTCTGTTTTTGGGGTTGATATTTCTTAGCTGAACTTTTATTTGCCAGGGAAGAACTCTAGCTGGGAGAGATTTGCAGTCATTTGTGACTACACCTGTTACTTAACCTCTGTGAAATAGGTGTCTAAAAGGAAGTAAGGCACTCCCCGGTGTGGAGGGTTAGAGTTGTAGTTGATTATTTCTGGAGGGCACAGGTTTACTCAGAAAAGCATTAGCAAACAGGCAAGAAGGTGGGGTGGAGCAACAATGGGGAAACATCAAAACCGCCATCACAAAAGTAACAAGTCTTTGTGTGAGGCAAATAAACAAATCAAAATAAAAGGAAAAAACACTATGCTTCTCAAAATAAGTGTTGGGGAAGGTTAGGGAGAAAAAGATAGCATTCATGAACTATAAGGAAACACAGAAGCAGCAGGACAGAGAACTGTACCAGTTAAAAAGAAGGAAGCGGGGAAGGCAGTCAGAAAAGCAAAGACCCAAACCGAGGAAAAGATAGTCAACTCAGTTAAGAAAGGGAATAAAACCTTTTATAGGTACATTAGGGAGCAAAGAAAGACTAAGGCAAGGATACTGAGGCTGAATAAAGAGGAGGGTGGTTGGGCAGAGAGGGACAGTGAAAAAGCAGGGATACTGAACAAATACTTCTGCTCAATATTCACAATAGAGAAGCAGGGGAGATACCTAATCCAGTCAATAGAAGCACTCTGGATAGGAGTGTTGAAATTAGTCCTTTCACAGAAGAAAGGGTTCTGAAAGAGCTCCTAACACTGAAGGTGGATAAAGCAATGGGACCTGTTTGGATTCATCCCAGAATTCTAAAAGAACTAAGGGAAGAACTAGTAACACCACTGACTACCCTTTTTAATTAATCATGGGAGGATGGTGTGGTACCTGAGGACTGGGGGGGGCGGGGAGCAGATGTGATTCCCCTTCACAAAACTGGGAGCAAGACAGAGGCAGGAAACTACAGGCCTGTCAGTTTGACCTCAGTGGTAGGGAAAATGATGGAATCACTTCTGAAGGAAAGAATTGTTGAGTACCTAGAGGCCAGTGGGGCAGAGGACCCAAGGCAGCATGGATTCACAGCAGCAAGGTTATGTCAGACAAATCTAATTGATTTCTTTGACTGGGTGACCAAAGTAGTAGATCAGGGAGGGACTGTGGACATGGTCTACATAGACTTTAGCAATGCATTTGATACAGTCCAGCACAAAAGATTAATAAACAAATTAGCCAGCATTGGAGTTGGTCCCGAGATGGTAGCCTGGGTAAAACATTTACTGGACAACAGGACACAGAGGGTAATAGTAAATGAAGTCCACTATAAAGAAAGGGGGGTTACTAGTGGGGTACCGCAGGGTTCAGTACTTGGGCTGGTCCTTTTTAATGTCTTTATAAGTGACATTGCAGAGGGACTGGATGGAAAAGTATGTCTCTTTGCAGATGACACAAAGATCTGCAACATGGTTGATACGCAAGGTAGGGTGGAAAGGATGAAAAGGGACTTGGCAAGGTTGGAGGAATGGTCAAATATTTGGCAGCTTAGATTCAATGCAAAGAAGTGCAAAGTAATGCACCTGAGAAACAAAAACCCAGGGGAAGAGTACACAATGTGGGGTGAGATGCTGACAACAACAAAAATGGAAAGGGACCTGGGGGTAGTCATATCATATGACCTAAAGTTGGGCCAGCAATGTGAGAAGGCAGTTAGGAGGGCTGGAGTGATACTGAGATGCATAGGGAGAGGCATCACCAGTAGAAAACAGAAAGTTATTGTCCCTCAGTACTGATAGTTGGTAAGGCCACACCTGGAGTACTGTGTACAGTTCTGGAGACCCCATCTCCATAAAGACATAGACAGGGTGGAGGCTGTCCATAGAAGGGCAACCAAAATGGTGCAGGATCTACACAAGAAGACACATGAAGAAAGACTAAAGGAGCTTAAGCTGTATAGCCTCAAGGAAAGGAGGGGGGGGGACATGATAGAAACTTTCAAATACCTCAAGGGAATCAACAAAGTCCAAGAGGATAGCATCTTTCAGAAAAAGAGATGTGCAAGAACAAGGGGCACAATTTGAAAATAGAGAGTGGACGGCTCAGAGGTAATGTGAGGAAGTATTTCTTCACCGAGAGGGTTGTAGATGTATGGAACAGCCTTTCTGAGGAGGTTGTAGAGTCAAAAACAGTGGTGGAATTCAAGAATGCATGGGACAGACATAGGGCAAGTCTAGTGGGGAGTAGGAGGAAGTAGGCTGTTGGTTAACTAGGATCTGAAGCTTATCCGTTAGGTAGGGAAATTGGAAAACTAGGTGGTCCAAGCGGTCCTTATCTGCCATCAAATTCTATGTTTCTGTGTTCGACAACTTACCTTACCTGGAGACACTGAAGAAGACAGAAGTTTATTTGATTGTATTGGAAAGTTTCGGACACACATTGATCAGGTTTAAAATCATTTGGATCCTTTTGATCTGCACTCCACTCTATGCATTCAAAAATGACAAGTCACAGACACACTACTAAGTTTTTTTTTACCCTTTGCTGGGCCCTCCTGACCTTGATCAGTTCTCAAACTCGCTTGCAAGGTGTCTGTCTGTCTGTCTGCCGCCACCGGCCGCTGTGCTCCTCTCTGGTCAGGACAAACACAACCAAAGAGAGCTTGTTTGCAGTCAGGTCATGGGTCGATGGTCCTCTGGTGAAATTTCACTGCTGCTTCTACTGTTGGTAAAAAAGAGTGACTATATGGGTCTGCTGCCACCACTGATGTGCTCCTGAGTCCGAAGGTGCTGACTCATGATTGGATTCTTCCGTGCCTTGGCTGTCCTCTAAACCAAACACTGCTGTGCTGCCTCCATGTCTCTGATGCCTGGTTACCATCGCCCAGAGTCATCTTAAAAGTAGCCAAACACAATGAGGGATTGGGAACATACTCTTGGAAACATGGCCATTCAATTTTATTGTGTAGAATTTGAAAAACCCGCGGATCTGCCTCCACCCCTCAACCAGTCGCAACAGTGGGGTTGGGCTGCTTGGTTCATCATAGCCAATGAACTTGTTGAATAATTTATTTGATACCCATTGACTGTTCCTGCTCAGCTCCTATGGCAGTGTGTTACCTCCCCCCCGCCACCCATCCACTTTCAGCCTGGATATAGACCATTACTGTTTTGCTCCAGCTGAGAAAGGAAAACAATCTGCAGAGAAAAGAAACAGACTGGGTGACTTAGAATTACAAAAATGTTACACCCCCCCCCCATAAAAAGTGTACGCAGCTGAGTAGACTGCATACCAACATCTCGGAGTCCACAGGATAAAATTAATGCAGGTGCAGTAGCAGCTACACCCCGCTACATCTGGTCCCACAGGCTAGGTAAAGGGAGCACAAAGAAGGCAGCCAAGACTGCTCCCATGTATCAAGTTTCACTCCCACAACTTCTGAACTGCTGGCCAACATAAAGGGATAACTACCCCAACTGTTTTCCAAAGTGTTGCAAATAATTGAATTACACAGTGCAGAAAGAGAGTAATGAGTGCTCCTCTCATCACAATACTGCAAGACAATGACACCAGGTGGTTGCAACAATCAAGGACTGCCCGCTATCGCACCATCAGCTTGTCATCTGCACTGATCACATTGAACACAGAAATGAATAGCTGATGCTGCAATGATAAGGCGCTCCCTGATTCAGGTAGCTATCTTGTTTCAAGTTGGTGGCAGGCTTGCTAAACTAGTGTCAGCAGTAGCCTGCCACCACATTGATTAGAGGTGTCCAAGCCCAGAAATGCAGTGGAGGCATTGGCTGCCACAGTGCCGCACCTCCACAACTCGCTTCTCTCCTAAGCTGCCACATAATGTTTCTTGTGCATGCATGCAAGCAAGCATAAAAAGGAACATTTTCCACAACAAAAAATAGCAGGAAAACCAAAATGCTACAAGTACTGTGGGGAAGGGTTTCTAATAATCAAGCTTTTTGGAGGAGGGAAGGAGAGACAACAATCAGACTTGCAAAACAACTATACCCTGCAGTGGAAATTGTACCAGTAGAGACTACTTTACAATGAATCTTTTAGTTTTAGTTATTGTCCATATTTTCTAACTTTTTTAAATATTTTTTGTCCTAAAATTGCTCAACATATACCCATTTTCAAAGCACAATAATACCCAACACTGATCACTTTACCAGAATTGGCTTATGCTGATCCACAAAAACCTTGTGTACTCCACATGGTTGCTAGTCTACATGGTCTGGAAGCAGTGCTGTATCAAAAGTCTGAGGAGGTGGGTTGTTGAGGGCCAGTGGGGGGAGGGGGTGAGTGAGCATCCCAGAGGATGCGTTCCTTTTCCAGGGAGGAAGGACAGCCTGCTCTGCAACTATACTGCTACCCTGGGTGACCACAGGTGGCAGTGTAATAGAGCAACAATGGAGAAGTAAGATTCAGGCTGATACCACACTATGCATGTCTGCTTGTGTGCACATGTGTATCCAAAATGTCTGCATCTTGGGGGCAGGAAGTAATGGGAAACAATTCCCCCTCATGCAGCATGACAGCCCCATTGGACCTACAAACCCTGCACTTGCTAACTTAGGCAACTCGTGGATGACTGGATATTGGCACCTGAAGGAACTAGCTCAGCTGGAGGGCTCCCCAGTGTGGGGTGAACCACCAAGGTAATGTGAGGAGAGGTAAGTCCCAGGAGAAGGTAAGGTGATGTGGCTAGAATGTACTGGGGTCTTCATAAGGGGGCCAAGAGTCGAGGAGAGACAACTGCATAAAGAAAAAAAAATCGAAGGAGTTTTTTTGTCCAGGAAACACACTATAACAATGTTTGTTTCCAAGTACATCCAGGAAGCACTGTGAAGTTAAGTAACTTCCTAATGTTCACACAGTATACAAGTGGTGGATGTAGAATTCATTCCTGGTTGTCGAACAGGGGTGGATGAATGAGCGGGTTCATTGTATCGGGGTAGTCAGGTCCAGGAGGCGCCCTGGGGCGAAATGGAATCCAGATCGAGGTTCTCCCTGGCTGGTAGCCATACCCAAGGGTCCCACAGAAATTAGCGGGCAAATAGACTTGACAACCCCTGAAGTTTGTCCAACTCGGGTGGTGTTATGCAATGCCAGGTCTGTTAGGAATAAGACCGCTATTATTGCCGATCTTGTTGATTCGGTTGACCTAGCTTGCATCACCGAGACCTGGCTGGATGAAAACTCTGGCCCCACCTTGGAGGCCATGATTCCAGCTGAGTACTCGGTGATACACCGCCCGAGATTGGACCGCAGGGGCGGGGGGGTTGCAGTCTGTTTTAAGATGGAATTGGGTCTCACGAATGTGGCAGTCGGTGAGACAGGGTCTTTCGAGTGTACAGTCGTAGCAGGTGTAGGCGTTCGAATCGTCCTCATCTACCGTCCACCCAGAGATGGGAGACGCTTCTTACAGGAAGTAGCAGACTTCCTCATCGACATGTCGTTTGAGTCACCCAGGTTGATGGTCCTGGGTGACTTCAACGCCTGAGTCGACGATGAACTCTCAAATTTGGGTAATGACTTCCTCCAATTGATGTCTTCTCTGGGCCTTACACAGGTGGTTTCCACTGCAACGCACAAATCTGGACACTCTTTAGATCTAGTCTTCCTTCTAGGGATCAACGCATCCGACATGGGGGTGGAACCAGTCGCCTGGTCTGATCACCACATCGTGAGGTTCAATTTTTGCACCCCCCTGAGAATACCAGCCCCTGTGGAGATGGTCAGGTACCGCCTATTACGGAATGTTACTCCACAAGGTCTAGTGGCGGTCCTTGACCTCTCATCCTTCGGTTTGGTGAGCAGTGGTCCAGAAGCACTAGTGTCGGCCTATAATAAGGCCGTCACAATGGCACTGGATTCCATTGCTCCTGTTCTTGAGTGCCCCAGATCCCTTCACCCTAGAGCCCCATGGTTTGATGGAACCCTAAGGGAGATGCGGAGACAAGGGCGAAGGTTAGAGCGTCGCTGGCGCAGGTCCGCCCTTGATGCCGACCACTCTAGATTGATGGAACATTATGTTAACTATCAATCTGCAATCACCCATAAGAAGGCAGAATTCCTGTCCAGGGAGATTGCAGTTGCTCAGAATCGACCGGCTCAGCTGTTCCAAACTGTAGACAGACTGTGCAACCCAGCCTGCCTGCATGTTCGGAAAGCTTTTGCAAGCAAGTGCAGCAAGGCTCGCTCGATACTTTGCAACTAAAGTGGCGGAACATCAGGAAGAACCTGGGTCCGGCAAGCTGTATGGGTGAAGCCTTTGGTCAGCAGTGAGATGACAGTGCCCCATTTCTCCTGGAGTTCCTTTCGACGACCTGAGTTCGTGGACATTATGAGGATCATCCATTCTATGCGCCCCACAAGCTGTGGTTTGGATCCTGGTCCGACTCCCCTTATTCTGGGTTGTTTGGATATCATTGGTCCGGTCCTGGCACAAATAGTCTGGTGCTCCTTGGAATTGGGTGAGTTTCCCTGTTCCTTGAATGGGGCTGTGGTAACTCCTGTCTTGAAAAAAGCTTCCTTGGACCCGGACTCTTATTCTAGCTATCGACCTATCTCTAACCTCCCCTTTATTGGGAAGGTTATCGAGAAGGTCGTAGCGGTTCAATTGGATGACCATTTAACCATCCATAATGTCTACGAATCCTTCCAGTCGGGCTTCCGTAAAAGACATAGCACTGAGACTGCGCTGGTTCAGGTGTTAAATGATCTTCTGATGGCGAGGGATCAGAAGAGACGCTCCATTCTTGTTCTTCTTGATCTCTCTGCAGCCTTTGACACAGTGGACCACATGGTGCTATTAGCTCGTCTGGGGCATATTTGTGGAATGTCTGGAACCGTTCTGCAATGGTTCACATCATTTCTTACCGGGAGATCACAGAGAGTTGTGTCGGGGATTTTTTCCTCTGACCCAATCCCTCTGTTGTGTGGAGTGCCCCAAGGATCTGTGCTGTCGCCCATGTTGTTTGCTGTGTATATGCTGCCCCTCGAGGTATCATTAGACGATATGGGCTGAGGTTTCACTGCTATACGGATGACACCCAGCTCTATCTGTCCTTTGCACCCGACCAGGATGGAGCTCTCGGTGTTTAACAGCTGTCTGGGGAGATCCAAGACTGGATGGATTCTAGTTGGCTAAAGTTGAACTCGGAGAAAACGGAGGTGCTGGTGGTGGATCCTGGTGGTCGGGTGGTGAGGCCGGATATCGGTGCTCCATCTGGAATTATTCTTGGTGGAGTATCTTTGCCATCCTCAGAACAGGTGCTTAGCCTTGGATTTATTCTTGATGATAAGCTGACTCTCAAAGCTCAGGTGTCAGCTGTTGTCAAGACTTCCTTTTATCATCTTAGGAACATTGCCAGGGTGAAGCATCTTGTTCCGTCTGACTCCATGCCTACTTTGGTTCATGCTTTTGTATCTTCACGCTTAGACTATTGCAACACCCTGTACTTTGGGCTTTTTGGGGTTGAAATCCATCTCCTGCAGCTGGTGCAGAATGCTGCAGCCTGGGTTTTGACTGGAACAAGTCGTTTCTGTCACATCACTCCCGTGCTGCGCGAACTGCACTGGCTGCCTGTGCGGTGGCTGATCACCTTTAAAGTCATTTTGTTGACTTTCAAAGCCCTTCACGACCAGGGTCCAGCCTACCTGAAAGACCTCCTGGTCCCTTACTGCCCTGGCCGATCACTCCGCTCGGCCAACATGGGGTTGTTAGAGATCCCAAGAGTGAGTCTGAGATCTTCTGGCAGCAGAGCATTTTCATTTGCTGCACCCACCCTTTGGAACTCTCTACCATGTCGGCTATGGCAGTGCACCTCCGTGGAACTCTTTAAAAAAGAGCTGAAAACTTATTTGTGGAGCATGGCTTTTGTAGATAATTAATTATTTATCAACGGTCTGGATTTTATTATGATATATTTTATCTTGTGGTATGCTGATTTTATGTATATGTTTGTGTATGTAGTGTTTGAATTGTTAAATTGTTCAGCACCTTGACATGTTGAAAGGTGCTATATAAATAAAATAATATTATTATTATTATTATTATTATTCCCAGTTATGGAGGTTTGCTGCTCTATGCTCTCAACCAATATGCTATGCTGCCTTCCCATACGATCCAGTAGATGACATGTGCATACAGGCACTTAATCCAAGCCTGTGATTTTCAGCAAGCAACCTGCCTCTCCATGGTCTTTCTTCTCTGCTACTCAAAAGGCATACAACATATAAAAGGATAAACTAAAGACAACTATATACATGGATGGGGGGGAGGTTGCCACAGAGAAGTAAATATACAACACCCTCTAGTGGCATTTACCTCAGTACTACCATTCTATTACAGCACTTGTAGTTTGGCATACTAACAATAAACAAACTACATAATCTCAGACCCCAATAACTCCTAATAGGACTCTTTCAAGGTGTTTATTAACAGTTTTTTTTTATTATTCACTATTCCTATTTTTCACTGCTTAGACCTATTTCACAAGAGCAATAACAACCTCTGAAAATTTGGTTTGTAGTCTGATATACTTACTTCACAGGTGCTGAAAAGGGCAGCATGTCTTGCACATGTACTGTTCTTTTAAACCAGGGTGCAATAAGCTTTACTTCTGGACATGTGACAAACCAGCCTGACTTTTGAACATGCAGAAAGCTTCAATTTCTGTGTTTGCATGAGACAATTTATAACCCTCCTTCAGGCGGTGCCTACACCATGACATTGGCACATTGGTAATTTGTATTAAATAAATCAGACTATTTTGCAGCATCATTAATTATGCACCAAGTTCCTTTTTGTTTTGTGGTTCATTGGCCTTTTCTCAAGCTGCACACTACTCCCTGAGTGCACCACTTTTCCAGTTTTATACACCATTACAACTCTGGAATGGGGCTAGGCATAGCCCAGAGATAGCTCTTTCTGTTTTACTACCCAGGGGTTGAAATATGCAAAGCTGGAAAACTTCATGTCACAAAATAATTAGCAAAGCTTGTCACATTTGCAAAGTGCAAATTTTGTGACATTTTTGGCAGGTGAAGTTACACTATTTCAGACACAATTATGCAAATTCACTGGCAAAGTTGCAAGTTCACCATAGCTTTGCCTTAAGTTCACCTGAAACAGTGCTGCTTCTTTAGGAAAACACAATATAATGTGGCAAAGTTGGCAATTCAGAAGATTATTCAAGAAGGCAAATTTTGTGACTTTGTCAGAACTTCGCTTGTGAAATAAAACTGCACAGCATCTCTACCAGGGAGCTCCCTAGCACTCAAAACTTTAATTCTCCCTGTACTGCTTCTTTATCATGTTTGAGGATGCTGAGGCATTCCTGACACCTTTACATCGTGTAACCAATAAACACGCACACTTATCAAAGGTCCAAGCACTTTGCTTTGACTGAAAGATTCTGTCAAAGTTAATTTGCGCTGGAAACCATAGATTCAGAGATTATTTTTGTAATTCAATAAACTTTATTCAGTTTTTGTTTTGTTTTTTAAAAAAAGAAAAGAAAACAAGATACAATGTAGTATAGAGATATAAAGACAGTAATAACCATAGTGTCAATATTCAAGTACACTTATTTAATTGTATAGTGATATTATGTTTTTCCAGAAAGTCTAAAGTGTATACAGTCTTAAAGTAGAAGTATACTACAACAAAGCAGAGGGCTCAATGAGACCTTCAAACAAAAAACCCACATAAAGACATCAAGTATTTAGATTTCCTCACTAAAATCCAGAAACAATTTATAATATGCTCAAGCAGTGGGCTACACAATCAGGGCTTCCATGCGGTTAATAAAGCATCTAAAGTACCCCATCTATCTAAGTAACATTGCAATCAATTATCCATACTGGCAATATACTTTTCTAACTGTGGGTCCTGCAACATTTCTTTATGCCATTCTAGTATTGTAGGCAAGGAATCATCAATCCAGTGTCTCATGAGTATAAGTTTAGCTACTGCAGAGATGACAGCCATAAAGTATTTCTTAGATTTCAAAGTTCCTGTTAGGTAGTGATTAAGCAAACAAACTTCTGGAGAGAATAATGGGTCTAAGGCCAGCAAGGGGTCCAGGGACTTCTTAATAGCTCTCCAAAACAGTTGTATTTTAGGGCACGTCTATAACATATGGTAAAGATCCCCATTTCCAGCAGAACACCGGGGGCAGTAAGGAGAGGATACTTTACCAATTTTGTAAAGTTTCTGGGGAGTGAAATATAAGTTGCTCATAATATTAAATTGTACAAGACACAAACAATCTTGTTTAACAAATCTGTATAAGTTGGTCCACTTTTGTTGCCAGAAATCAGTTTTAACCCAATAGTGGCAAATACCAGTAGGTAGCTGGGTGTCAAGGGTCTGCAGTTCTTTATTTACATTGGAGATAGGTTGCGGTTGGCCATCAACCTTGAGGAGGGAAGAGAGATCCATGTTGGGTGATTCAGATGTTCTCATAATGGCTATGAAGGAGGCAAGCACCTACCTAACCTGCCAGTATTTGAAAGGATATCCTTTTAACTCAGGAAAGTTTTGTAAAATTGATTATATGAGAGTACTCTGCCATTGAGTGCAAGATCTATGAGCCTCATACCTGTCAAGGAGGGCCAAAACACTATTGGAATAGGCTACTGTTGGATTCTAAAATGGGGGTTATTTAAAAGTGGCTGTTTTCCATTTATATACCAATTTAGCCTTGGGTAACACTGCAGCTGACTCAGGACTCTCAGTGACCATCCTATTGGAGATTTACAGAGCTCTCTGGGAATATATTTTGGGGATGAGTATAGTAAAGTCAGTAAAGAGCATAGTGTTGGGGATACCAAGGTTTTTCAATATCTAGCCAAGAAGGGAAATATGATCTAGGGCTTCCTTCAGACAATTGGGATGTCCAATGTACTAACTTAGTGATGTGGATTGCTCCATAATAATTAAAAAGGAATGGTAGAGAAAGCACACCACAAATTTTCGGTGCCGTAAGTTTGTGATATGCCCTTCTTACTGCTTTACCTTTCCAGATGAATTTGTTAAGTAAGTTTCTAAGATTTGAAAACCACAATTTAGAAAGATATGGGGCCAACATATTAAGAGGGTATAGGATTCTGGGTAAAACATTCATTTTAATTGTGCCCATCCTTCCCCATAGGGAAACTGGTAATGTATTTCATCTTTCCAAATCCAATTTTATTATCTGGGTTTATTTAATGAGATTCTTTCTGATGACTGGGAAGTATTCTTTGAATATTTTAATACCTAGGTAGGTTAGACCTTTAGATTCCCAATGTAATCCAAATTTTTCTACATCTGCACGTAATAACTTCTGGTTCAAAGGGAAAATATTACATTTTGCCAAATTGAGTTTGTAGTAGTAGACTCTTGAAAAGGATTTGATTTCTTGCAGGACTGGAATACTGTCGATTGGGTTCATCACATGCAATAATAGGTCATCTGCGTAAGCTGACAAAAGATGTTGTTGAGTTCCTATTTGAATTCCTTGCAAACCCTGCATCGTAAGTAATCTCCTGATAAAGGGATCCAAATAGAAATTAAAAAGGAGTGGGGAGAGGGGACAGCCTTGTCTAGTGCCACAAAGTAGTGGGAATGAATTTGATAAGTAACCATTACACCAGACCCTGTAGGAGACATGTATAATAGCCTAACCCATTTAATAAATGCTTGTGGAAAGCCATAACGGGAAGTGCCAAGAGACATGATAGAAGGCTTTCTCTGCATCTAAAGCAATAAGAGCTATTGGTAGAGCTGAATTACCAGCTAGGGGAATGAGGTGCAAAAGTTGGTGCATGTGGTCACTCGAGGATCTTCCTGACATAAAACCAACCTGTTCATTACTAATTAATGTATCCATTAAAGGGCCCAAATCATTAGCTAATATTTTTGCTAATATTTTGGCATCAACATTAAGTAAAGAAACAGGACGGTAGTTTTCGACATCATGTGGATCATAACCCGGTTTAGGAATAATGGTAATTAGAGCTTCAAGATACGTAAAATCTGAGAAGCCAGACTCATACCAAAAATTAAATACTTTTGTTAAAAGGGGAGAGAGTTATGACTTATATAATTAGTAAAGGTTAGTCGGGAAGCCATCTGGTCCAGGTGACTTATCTATTGTGAGTTGTTCAATTGCTTCTGTGACTTCCCATTATAGAATAGGGGAGCTCAGAAGTGAAATTTTATCTGTGGGTTGGGTCGGTAGAGTCAGCTGGTCAAAGTATGTTTGTAATTGTTCATTTGGGATCTCTTCCTCTACAGCATGGTACAGTTCCCAATAATATCTTGTAAAACTGGAAGTAATTTCTCTCAGGTTTGTGATTAATGGGCTATCTCTGTCCAGATATAGTCCTGGAATGAAATGGGTAGATTCTGCTTGTTTCATACGGATTGCCAACAATTTGCCAGCATGTTCCCCAGATTCCTAGTATTTAATCTTGATATGTTTTAAAGAGAGTTTGGCTTTTTGGGACATGAGATCTGAAATGTAGGAATGTGACGTGTGAAGTTTAATCCATTCAGTTTCTGAGGAACATTTGCTGATACTTAGTTCCAGAGCTTTGATATCTTGTAATAGTGTTTCAATCTTCATTTTAAACTTTTTCGACCTAATAGAAGCTAAGTGTATGCATTCCCCCCATAAAGCACATTTCAGGGCTGACCAAATTATATCGATACTAGGCACTGAATCAACATTACTGTCTAGGAAGGAGTTAATGAAAGTTTTGAGATGGGCCTGTATATTAGGAAGTTGGAGTAACTGCATATTTAATCTTCATATGGAATCCCTTTTAATTCCAGGTCCTAGTTTATATGTAATAGAAACCAGGGAATGATCGGATATAACCCATGGGTGAATTGTAGCCTCCATTATTCCTGGCATAATGTGGGAACTTATCAAGAAATAATCTATCCGTGAACAAGTACGATGGGGGAAAAAGGTATACTGTTTTTCAGTAGGGTTAAGCATTCTCCATATATCAAGAAGACCCAACCCATTTATTAATCCTTGTAAGGCTGTCTGTGCTGGGGAAAGACCGGACCGCTTAGAATCTGACCTATCTAAAGAGATTTGAGGGGTGATATTCCAGTCTTCTCCAAGAAATATAGTTGTGTGGGAGTAGAAGAAGTCTCTTCCATCAAACTTGGGAAAAATACTGTGGAATCTACATTTGGTCCATATATAGAACCAATTGTTATTTGGTGTGAGCCCAAGAGTCCATGTAGTATAATGTATCACCCTTGACTATCCCAAATTTCATGTTCTAATCTAAAGGGAATCCTTTTATGAAATATGATAGCAACCCCCCCTCTATTTGTAGATATTCCTGCTCCGTAAGCTTGCCCTACCCATCCTTTATGCAAAACATGAGTATCCTCTCGTCTAAGGTGTGTTTCTTGTAGACAAACTATATTCGCCTTAAGATTCCATAAAGGCTTCAATATGATTTGTCATTTGCATCTATCTCTGGCGCCCTTTACATTCCAACTTAAAATAATGTATGGACCAAGCATTATTTATAAATTGAGGTTAAGTCTCAATGCAAGGTGAAGCAAGTAGAAAAATCGAGAAAAGTACTTGATGTCTTTATCTATGTCAAAAAGAAATAAGCAAAAAAGAAATAGAATACTCCAATAGTTCTCCGCCCTCCTCCCATACTAGCCCCCTTAAATCCCTTATTACCTACCCCCAGTTCTTACAACTGTTCTTCAATCTAATTTGTCAGGTGATGTATATAAAACAAGCCTAAAAGTATCTACATTCCCCATAAACTCCTCCCCTAACTCACTTTTAGTCATTCAGCAGTGGTAAAACCTTCAGAAATCAAATAGCTGACCCTGATAGTATAGATAGATCATATTGATTTATCTACAGTGGTCTATTCCCCTTTCTTAAGAAATATCTCCTATTTCAATGGGCTAAGATATATTATTTTGATAATTTGTTGATACTAATATAATGAAAACATAGCACATGGTGTAATTAGTAAGTTAAATAATCAGCTGTCACGTAGTTGCCTTGTTACGTCACAGGCAGTCTTTAGTGGCAAGCGTCAAATATCATAAAGGATTAACTGTGGAACCTGGTGTGATTCTAGAAGAAGGTTGGATCTTCCTAAAAAACAAATGTATCTGTTATGGCCAGCATTACTGTACTTGCAGTTTGAAGAGGCAAAACCGGTTGCCTAATTCAGAATTGACCGTGGGACCAGCTTCACACTAGGGAAAGCACGGTTTCTTCATTGAAATGGGTGAGCCTTTAGCACCAGTGTAGAGAAGTTTACACTGTAATATCCAGTTACAAGAAATAGCAAAACTGACATTTAACAGGAGAAAATGTCAGCAGTTGACAACGTCATATATTATGCTCCCATCCCAGTATGCAAGGAGATGGATACTTTGCAGCTTTGGCACAAAAAAGCTGCCGCTTCCATTTGAATTAGACGTCTACACTGCATTTAAAGGCAGGTTTACTTAAACAGATCTGGGAGCACTGTTTTTAATTCACTCAATGCATGTTCCTGGGATTCGAAGGTCTGCCAATGGTCTCTGAGTTTAACTTGCAAAATTGCAGGGTATTTTACACGAAAAGGCTTACCAGCTGCAATCAGCTTGGATACGAGTGGGTGTAACCCTTGGCATTTTAGTTGGAACGACTGTGGTAAATCTTGAGTTACTCTGACTCATTTTCCCTCCCTGAGGACTTCTTGTTAAACTTTGACTTTTGAAAGAATGTGTTGTTTATCCAGGAAATTGAGTAATTTAAAGATTATAGGCCTGAGTGGGGAGCCGGGGGTGTGTGGGTGGGCAGAGTGCCTGATGAGATCTCTCCACAATATAGGTAGGACCATTGGGAAAGGGTCCTGCTATCTTTTTGCAGAATCTTTGAATGAAGAGAATAGGTGATGTGCCTTCTTCCTGTTCAGGAATACCGATTATTAAAAGGTTATTCCAGCGATTCCTCCCCTCCGGTCCTCAAATTTGTCCTCTAGTTTTTTAATTCTCCAGTTAGTAAGTGCATGATCGAAGGCTTACTTGTCTTGCTTTTTCTCTAGCGATGTAAAGTGAGCTTCTGAATCTGCAACTCGGATCGTGAGGGAATCTGCTGCTATTTTAATCTGGTGCAACTCATCAGTAATGTTGTCAATGGATTCTTGCATTGGTCTCATAATCTCTAAGAAACGGTCCTCTTTAAGCAGCGTCGACCCAGTAGTTGCTTTCAGTGTCTGAGATTTAGGCCATTTAGGGGCCTTGTCCTTTTCCGGAGATGGTGGTGGCGAGTGCCATGGTGGCACTTAGCTCATGAATACATCCATAATTGGCAGTTACAGTGTAGCAGAGTCTTTAAATGTTAATCTAGTTCAAAATCCCTCTCTGTTTCCTCTGATAAAGTAGTTAAATAGTAGTTTTTAGCGAGCAGGGAATGGAGCAAATGGAGTCTGCTACTTGTCTTCTAGGCTGCCATCATGTGACCCGGATTCAGAGATTCTTATTAATATGTGTGTAATCATTAATCTGTACAGTACCATATTCATCTCCTGGGATACT
Source organism: Neoceratodus forsteri (assembly GCA_016271365.2). Lineage (NCBI taxonomy): Eukaryota > Metazoa > Chordata > Ceratodontiformes > Ceratodontidae > Neoceratodus > Neoceratodus forsteri. The sequence goes on from CM057449.1 coordinate 95,125,399, forward strand.
GGGAGGCCTCCTCTACCCCACTCCCAAGCTGTTATGTGTAAGCTGTTTTTCTTTACAGCCTGCATCCTTAACAAATGTTAACCCTGTCTCATCCCAAGTGGTTCTGAGGTACTCGATTCTCTTGTCAGTTTCGATGACACTCGTTAGCTCCTTTTTATGCATATATTTCACCCATCAGTGGTCTCAGCATGCCTTTCAGAGTAAAGCTGTACTAGTGGATCCCTAATTCCTCCTCTATACTGCCCTGAAGTGCTGTTATTGCAGTAGGAATCATGACATAGGAGCTCTGCTTTGTTTAGAAATTAATTTAGCCTTTATTCAGCACACAAGAGGGTATTCATTTGTTTTGCTTTTCTGGTCCCTCCCAGAGGTACTACTGGGGGTTGGAGCTTCTTTTGCAATCATCCGACTGACTCTTTTCATTTTGCAAACAGCCCTACATGCCACCTGATAAACTCCCTATCTGCCTGCTTAGATCCTTTCCTTGGTGAGTAGAACTGTGGGCACCACCATTCAAGGGATTGCTTCTTCCACCGCTTCTGCCCTAGAGATAATCTTCTACATAAACTTGCTACTAAAATCTCAGCTTCCCACACCTGCTGTCTTTATATATGAATATCTCCACACATGCCAGTCTTGGGTTTGCCCCCACCAGGAATGTCCTTTAATGTCTTCATACGAACCTGCAACAGGTCCAATGACCTTCAGTGATCTCCCTCTCAGGTATCCCTTACTGATCTCTGTTATCAGAACCTCCATTGTGACCCACAGATCCCAATCAACATGACACCTGTACCTTGGGTGTGAGGTCCATCACTGGTAGCCACTAGGGTTTCACCTGCTGTTCCAACAATGCCCTTGAAGCCTCAAGATATCCAGGAGTGCCACAACTCTTTGCATATTGAGATTAACTAGTACTCAGCCCCTGCCCCTGCTGTGTGGTGAGAATCTCATTTCCTTGATTCTTTTATCCCTAGCATGACGCCTTTAGCCAGTTCCAACCCAGGTTGAAACCGAGGTACCATTTCTCCCTGTTGAAGTGATGTGAGAGTCATTGTGTGGGCACTAGCCAGTTCTCACCATCCAGCTACTCTTTTTGGCTCCCAGAGTATCCAGGGACACATTTTCACTGCAGATCATTCTGCTGGCGATGCCCTCCTTCCCAGACAGGCAACCCAGGTAGGAGTAATCAAGTCTGTACCCAACCCTTCCACCTGCAGGCACCTGCCAAGCCAGGGCAGCTTAAGCACTAAAGTCCACTCCAAAATTTGTAACTGACCTCCTGGCACCCTATATTATTTACTCTATAGCTCCCCTGACTATCCCCTTGGGGAGGATGCCAGAGCATAAGTCCCCACAGTTGCATTCCTGTGAACAAACAATCACGTCCCACTCTGTTATGTGGGGGAGTTTCATTGCGTTTCTCAGCTGTGTGGTCTGGCATTATTATAGTTTCATAGTTTCACAGTCTACAGCGAGCTCAGGAGGCAGAGTTGCCCTAATATAGCTCGCCACAAAATAGGTGGATTAAATATTTATCCTAAATGTGATATTTTCTTAATGCCCATGTGTGTGTCCAGATTAGTTTTGAACATGTCCATGGTATTACTCATGACTATCTCCATTGGTAGTGAGTTCCACTGGGATACAACCCTCTGAGAGAACCAAAGTCCTCTTTTAGGTGTTTTATAATTGTCTCCTCTTACTTTCAAGTTACGCATCCTAGTAATAGTCCTAGATGTATTTCTTTTTAAACCCAGTGTTTCAAACAGTAAAGGGTCTTGAAAAGCATTATATGTTAAATACAGATCTCCTCACAATTGTCAGTATTCCATAGAATAGAGGTCCATAGCTTTTAATCTTTCCTCTTATTAATTTATTTATTTATTTTATTTAGTTTTTGTTGACTGGGTAAGTGCACTAGACAAATCCTGCCTATTTTCAGGCACGACCCAGGGGGAAGGGGATACAGATGAAATCCAACTGACCTTGAACCAGATTAAGCTGTTGGTGGTATTTTCTTTTAGTGAATGAGGGAAATTTGGCCAGGACACCGGGAAAATTCCCCTACTTCCTGCTTCCTGTGTGCAGGGGGGACCCATTTTCTGGTGGGACCAAGATGGCGGAGGAGGAGGACAGTGGAGGAGGACATGCTGTGGCTGGTGAGTTAGCAAGGCTCAGCGGGAAACATAGTACGGCTGGAATGCACTCTGAGGGTGGCCAGCATATCGTACCTCAGCCCCCGCTGCTTGCTGTAATAGCAATGGGTGGAGGATCCACCGAAAATTTAGTTTTGCTACACTCATCTACGATGGTGACACTAGGTGTTACAGGAAGTCCCGGAACAGGCACCATACCTGTGGAGGGCAATGAAGATATAGACGCAGTGGTCTGTGTAAAACAGGACCTCTTATTACAGGCTGAGGCTGATTACAGAGCAGCTAAACTGCATGCTGAAGAAAAAAAAAGGAAGCGTTCGATTCAAGGTTCACCATCGCCTTCTACGGCATCTACAGCAAAAGTTTTGCAGCGGCCCTCTAATAGAGATACTACATCAGGCAAGACACAGGATTAGAAAATCATTCACAGCATGATTTGGCATGGTCTCCAGAACGGGCACTGGAACGGCAGGTTGGATCCAAACAGAAACAGGTCAGTGGGTTACGGATCCGATATTCCGCTTCCGGGTTCTGGGAGTGTCACAGGGGTACTGGGGGGAACTGTGGATATCCTCCTACACAATATGCACAGGCCTGATACAGTCCTGTTTACTAAACCATATGTGCTAGCCTCAGACCCTGTTTCAGGGCACCCTTTATCTGCTAATACAGATGCAGAGATGGTTATGATGGACTTGCCCATTTATCAAGCAGATTCCATTTCCTTCTCCCCTATACAGCTCCAGCACAGCAGGGGCCTATGGAAAACATTACTGTGGCTAGTGATTCCCCCCAGTCAGAAGAAGCACTGGGATCTATTCCTATAGTACCTCCTGACAATGAGTCAGTAACCCCAGCCCTGACAGCTCCCACTTTCGCTAGTTTATTTCAAAAACCTGTTTCTTTAGGTAAAAGCAGGAATGCAGTTCAGCTGCGGTTTTTAGGACGAGCGGATACGATGCCAGACCGCTTTTATGTGGGGAAAGTTCTATTGAAGCAGATGCTGGGGTTTTCTCCCTCAGACGTGTATGCTTCGATTCATACACCAGGAGAATCTATATATGACATAAATTTTCATTCCCCTGACATCCTGAATCGTTTCTGGATGAAGTATGCCCTGTTTAAAATGAACCCAGCTTGGACCCACTTTCAAGCTATACCTTTAACAAAACAAACTTTTAAAGTGATCACTGTCTTATTCAGAAATGAAGGGGTGAATATTATGGACATTTCATACTGGCTGGAGAAACGTTGTCAAATACAAGGGAATCTGGAACCAATTTTAGATTCTGAAGGTTTTTGGAATGGAGGGTGGAGGTATAAGGTGACTTTACCACAAATGGAGGATGGACTTCAACATCTACCAAGTTGTTTTTACCTGGGTTGTGACAAGGGTTTCATTTTTTATCCTGGACAGCCATGCCATTGATATAAATGTGGTTCCAGTAGACATTTGAGTCGAACCTGTGATACAATGAAATGTGCTCAATGTGGGGAAGTGGGGCATATTATGACTGACTGTCATCATCCTCCCAAGTGTAGTCTTTGTGAGGAACAGCATTCTTTATGGATTGTCCTTGGCAGCCCATAATACTGCAGACAAGGATTATACCACTCAGGATTTTATTTGAATATTGCATTAAAATCGGCTTTGAAACAATATGGGCCCCCCCCCTAAGAGGGCACCTCCTGAAAGGCCTATTAATCCCCCTTTGGAGGCCTTATCCACTTCTGTTTTGGTTTCTCACATGCCTGCATCTAAGGCAGAACTGTTAGTACTAGAGGTATCTGGTGATGCAGATTCTATGCCTCCCCCCCTTCCACCAGAAGGTGCCTTCACTGTAGTTAATAATCGAAGAAGGAGTTTATGGAAGAAAACTGCAGCATCTGTTTCAGAAGTCTTCCATCTCCCAGTGCAAAACACCTTTTCCACCTTGCAGGTTGAAGAACCTGATGTAGGTACAGAATCAGACTCAGTTTTGGTGCACTCTTCTCAAGCGGATGGAGGATCAGACACTGAGCGTTCTACAGAAGATTTGACTATCCCTCCAAAAAATAAATCTAGGATGGGTTCCTGTAAATGGATCAGGAAGAAATCCTAATGTTTTTCAATTTTTTTTTCAGGATTAATTAGTTCTCCTTTAGTTAAACACTTAATGGGTTTTGTTTATGTTTTTATACGCAATGGATATGTTATTTAGTATTACTGTGGCCTCTTTAAATACTAACAGTATTTAGTCAGATAGAAAACAACTTTTGGTATATGCTTTATTTGATTCCTTTTTTGTGATGTGGTATTCTTTCAAGACACTCGACTACATAGCAGACAAGAGATGGATAGAGCTTCTGTGGGATGGAAATGGGGAGTGACTTATTGGTCTATTGGAGAGGATCTTTGTTGTGGGGTTGGAATTTGTTTAAATTCCCCTTTGACACAATCCATACAGGTAGTGGACATAGCCCCGGGCCGTGCTTTGTTATTAGATGTCATGTTAAATAAATTACACTGTCGGTTTATTAATGTATATGCCCCACAAACAAAGACAGCTAGAATTATGCTTTTTAACACTATACAGCCTTATTTGTTTACATCTCGTTATGTTTTCTTGGGAGGAGATTTCACCATTGGGTTGTATTTAAAGGATAGGGTCTCAAACCCAAACATTATATTGTGATACCAATTGCCTGGCTGCTTTGATTTCACAAACTGGTTTGATTGATGCTTGTGGTTTCTTTGGCCGGCCAGATAAGACCTATTTCAGAGGTAACCTAGCTACTAGGATCAATTTCTGGTTTATATCTCCTGCCTTGGAGATTAAAAATACCAGGACCCGTCCTGTTGCTCCATCTGACCACGCCATTATAGAACTGACGGTCTCTAATTATGATGGTATGCAACAAGGGCCTGGGTACTGGAGGTAGAACTTGGAACTGTTGTCTCTTCCAACTGTTAGGATGGTTTTATTTCCTTATTAGAAGCACGTAAATCGTTAAAATTTTATATGATACTTCACAGGAATGGTGGAGGATACAAAGCTAGATATTAAAAGATACTTTCAACACATAGGAAGATTAAATGGGAAATTTAAGAGGGACCAATATTGTATTTACAAAACACAGTTTCAGAATTTAGTGTTTCAAGCTTCCCAAGGAGATAAAACGATTCTTGCAGAATTAGTAGAAACCAGGCAAAAAATGAATGATCTACAATATAATAGACTTAGATCTTTAGAACAGGAACTGAAATTTGGAACCCAGGGTTCACAGGATTTTATGAATCCATTTCAATTCTGTGCTCAACTACAATATCAAAAGCGGCTGTCTTTAATTCAGGATGCTAAGGGCTGTCTTTGTTCCAAAAGGTATGAAATTATGACAGCCATAGAGGAGCATGTGCAGTCCTTATTTAGTCATCTGGAATCATCCTAGGATGGTCATAAGGTTTGGTTGGAAAAATGTATTTTACCACAAGTTTTGTCATCCGATCAACGGGTACTGGTGTCACCACTTACTCAATCTGAAATAATGACCACTTTTGCAATGGTTAAAAATAATTCTGCACCTGGAACAGATGGAATTCCATATGAATTGTACAGTGTGATTCTGCAAGTTTTGCTACCTGAAATCCTAGAGTTATTTCAGGATATGATGGTTTCAGGGAATTTGCCTGATTCAATGGGTAATGGGTTGGTGGTTTTTATGTATAAATCTGGGGACAGGACTGACCTTTCAAACTGGTGCCCCATCACATTATTAAATACTGATTTTAAATTGTATACCAAATTGTTGAATAATAGGTTGTTGCTTTGTGCATCTACTCTGATACATTCTTCTCAGACTTGTACTATTCCTGACTGGAGTATAACGGATGGGTTAATTTTATTAAGAGAAATTTTGTCCCGGGGGGAGACTGGAAAATTATCTGGTTTCATTCTTAGTTTAGATCAGGAAAAGGCCTTTGACAGGGTAAACCATGAACATCTTTGGGACTGTTTGGCTAGTTATGGGATTCCGGGTACTTTTACTTTTTGGATAAAATCTTCTTATTCTGTGCTAAAGCTTTAGCATACTGTAATGGATGGATGGGGAAGGCATGCATGGTTACCCGGGGAGTTAGACAGGGATGTCCCCTGAGTCCCCTTCTCTATCTTTTTACACTGGACCCTTTAATTCGTCAGCATTAATGATAATATTGCTATTCAGGGGGTTTATTTTTCCAGTACCAGAAGAAATTAAAAGTATTGCATATGCAGATGACATCTGCTTTCTGTGGGGATTTATCTTTGACCTGTTTAGTGGGACAAATACTTTGGGAATTTTCTGAATTCATGGGAGCCAGAGTTAACTATAGGAAAAGTAAATGCCTTCCCTTTGGATTAGAACATTTTTCAGAATCTACGGTAATTGGGATCCCTGTTGTGACAAGGACCTGTACAATTCTTGGACTTCTTTTTGGTACCGGGGATTTGGCCTTCTTAAATTGGTCCTCCAAATTGGACATTGCATATGGGAAAATTTTACTGTGGAATAAGTGGAGATTGTCCAAATTAAAAAGGTATATATGATTAAGACCTTCTTACTCCCAATTTTTTTGTATTTAGCTGCAATTTTTAGTCTACCCCCTAAGCTGGAGACCCGGATGTATGGTTGTTTTTTTTTCAGACATTTGGGGTAGTAGACTGAATCCCATTAAACAGTGTTTACTGTTTAGAGAGAAACAAATGGGGGGTATTAAAATGATTAATCCCATTGTTTTCTTTTTTACAATTTTTGGTAATGTAAACTTGAGACCATTATTATTTAAATCTGAGGGTATTTGGATCCCATGGGTTTTGGATTCCTTGGCAAGGATACTCCCCTTCTGGCTTCCTCATTCATGCATCCCAAAACAGCGTTCTTTGTATAATATTCCAGAAACTTTAAGGGTATGTTTTAGGAAAATAAAACTTTGGTGTTTAGTACCAGAACACTTTTCACAACATGACCGGAAAACACTATATGCACATCTTCTATCTAGTTTTTTTCACAATACAGCTTGTTTTGACTTTAAACCTATTTCAGATAAAATATTGATTGGGAAAATGTTGACATCTACCCGTATACCGGTTTATATGTGGGATGTTATGTGGCTTTCCCTACATGGGAAACTCAATGTCAAAGGAAACCTAAAACATAAAAGTGTATAACATCGTTACTGCCCTAGGGAGACTTGTGTTGAGGTGGTGGAATCCATGGACCATTTGTTCTTTCTGTGTCCTTTTGTAAAACGGTTTTGGAATTTTTTATGGGGTAAATGGCCTACATCACCCTTTTGTGATTTAACCCTTGAGATTTTATACTTGGGTATTCTTCCATTCAAATGGATGAAACATGATAGGGTTACACTTTGGTTATTTTTGGTGTGTTTTAAATTCTATATATGGCATGTGCGGTGTAGGCTGACACTGCAACAATTAGAATATACAGAGGAGCAATTATTTCATGATTACTACTACAATTCTTAGTCATAGAAATACTGAAAGGAAGTCAGTGCCATATGAAATCTTCCAGTCTTGGTGGTGCAGTATAGATTGGCTATGAGTTGGTAGGGTATATTTTGAGATACATTTCAGTCATTGCATAATTCCACTTTTGCTTATGACTAGTAATATGTTGTACTGAGTGTTTTTCTTTGTAATTTCACTGTTATTTTCTTCTGGTCTTAATTAATGAGAAGTGGCAGTTTCTGGTAGAAATGAATTATTTTCTGGTGAGGAGTATTCTTGATTTTGAGCATGGTTTAATTTAAAATATGTGTATATGTATGTATGTGTATATATATATGTGTGTATATATATATATATATATATATATATATATATATATCGTGTGTGTGTATATATATATATATATATATATATATATATATATATATATGTATGGAGGAACATGAAGAATCCATATATTATGGAAGTGTATGTAGTGGATACTAGTTAATTTTATATAAGGTGCTTTGAGTTGGGAAAACATACTGCCATATAGTGGTATGCATCTGGGGGGGGGGTATTTCAGCTGACTATGTATGGGATAACGTGTTTATGTTTTTCATCTTATTTTCACAATTTTTTTCTCCCTTTAGGTTTACAAGGGACAAAAAGTATGCTGTATACTTATTTTTCTTTGTTTTTTTTATTTTGTATGTTGTCATACAATTTTTGGTATTTTGTCTCATAGAATCCCTGGCTTCTTTAAGTAAGGGAGGAGGACTTTCAGCATTTACTACTTGGGTTTTAGGACTCTAATGACAGAGTTTTTCATTTTTTCCATTGCATGTATGATGAAATACATATTTCTGTTTATTATTTGTATTATAATTTAGTATGTAGTAATACTTTTGTATATATAATGTTCTCATATTTTTGTTTTAGGGGAGTTTTGTTTAGGTTTGGTTATTGCTTCTTCCTTTTTTTTTGGACTTTAAAAATGTTGATATTTGTTTTTGTTCATTTGGATGCTGTATTACCTTTTATATTACTTGTTTAATTTTGTATTATGTTTTGGTGTGCTGTAACACCTTGTGTATTTAGTTTGCTTTTCAGTCTTAATAAAGAATTCCCCTACTCTTTTCGATAAGTGCATGAGATCTTTAACATCCACCTGAACTACCACCAATCCAGGCAGATGGGACCTCGGTTTAATATCTCATCCGAAAGATGGCACCTCAGAAGTGCAGCACCCCTCTCATGCTGCACTACAGTGTCAGTACTAGGATATTAACCCAAGTGCCAGATGTGGGAACTGAACCCACAGACCTCTGATCTCCCGGCCTCAGAGGCGAGTGTGCTACCTACTAAGCCACTGACACTGATATTTGAGATTGTTCATAGATTTTATTCATTTAGTTGCCTTTCTCTGTATGCCTTCTATTAATTTCTTTACATGGTTTGTAGTAGGCATACAGAATTGTGAACAATAATCCAATTGAGATCTCACTAAAGTTGTATATAGAGGAATAATCACCTTTAAATCTCTGCTTTTTATTTGTCTAAGTAGACACCCAAGTAATTTTTGGCATTTATTTACCTTTAGTAAGGTATGTGTATCAAAAGCTAAATTTGTTATTTACTAGCACTCCCAGATCTTTTTCATTTGTCGTTTCAGTAAGTTGTACATTATTTAGCTTGTATTTAAAGTTCAAATTATTGTACCCCAGGTGCATAATTTTACATTTTTGTTCATTAAAGAACATTTTTGTTTCAGTAGCCCAGGTACTAATCCTGTTTAGTTTGAACTGAAAATCATTAGCAGCCTGTATATTATTGATTATACATCCCATTTTGCAGTCTTCGGCATACTTGGACATCCAAGTATTGCTAGATGGCTGCATTGTTGCTATCAGAATATTAAAGAGAGCAGGGCCCAAGACAAATCCCTGTGGTACCCCACTACTGACAGCCTCCCAATGCGAATGATGGCCTCTAATGACCACACGTTGATGTCTGTTATGTAGCCAAGATATAACCCAATCTATGATGTTTGAGGGAAATTTAAACTCATACAATTGTTTTATTAAAGCTTGATGTGAGACCTTATCAAATGCTTTGGAAAAATTAAGTATAACTGCATCCACAGGAAGACCTTTATCAAGGGCTGCACTGACATTTTCAAAAAAGTTTAACAAATTAGTTAAACAAAATCTTCCCTGGGAGAAACCATGCTGTGTTAGTTCTTGAAGATTATTATTTGAAATATAAAACATAGAATTTGACAGCAGATAAGGACTGCTTGGCTCACCCAGTCTGCCCATTTCCCTACCTAATGGATAAGCTGCAGATCCTAGTTAACCAGCAGCCTACTTCTTTCTGCCCCCAACCCCCCAGAATTGCCTTATGACTGTACCATGCATGCTTGAATTCCACCACTGTTTTTGACTCTACAACCTCCTCCAGAAGGCTGTTCCATGCATCCACAACCTTCTCTGTGAAAAAATACTTCCTTAAATTACCTCTGAGCCGCCCCCCCATCTTCAAATTGTGCCCCCTTGTTCTTGCACACCTCTTGCTTTGAAAGATGCTACCCTCTTGGACTTTGTTGATTACCTTGAGGTACTTGAAAGTGTCTATGATGTTCTATTCTTACCAATAGTAATCTTTCAAATATTTTTCCAATTACAGATGTAAGACTAATCGGTTGATAATTAGTTACATCTTTTTTACTACCAGTTTTATGGATTAGAGTAACATATGCCTCATTCCATGTTTGGATGGTTGAACCCTGATTTAAAGAGGCATTAAACAAGTACAGTAAGTTAATGGTCCACTTATAACATTAACTGTTTCTTTAAGAAATCTTGGGTGAATATTATCTGGACCTGGGGAAGATTTAATTTTTTGATTTTGTATTAACTTGTTTACCTCATTAGAACTAATTTAAGAGTGTTAATTATTTTGTAAGTAAGGTATTATGTTTACATTAGCTTCTAATGGCGTAAATATACTAAACAAGAATTTATTAAATTCATTGGCCATTTCTAATTCATTACTTACTAGCCCATCAGTTGTTTCAAGTGGACCAACTACATTGGAAGTACTTCTTAAAGAGCCAATATAATTATAGAAAGTTTTACTGTTGTCAGTAGTTCTATTAGCCAAATTTAATTCGTATTATTTTTTAGCTTTTCTTATTCTGTTTTTAACACTTTTGGTTTTTTCTTTATATAAATTCCAATTAATTATTGTGGGATTATTTTTCTATTTTCTAAAGGATTTATTTTTATTATTTATACCCCTTTTATATGTTTGTTCCACCATGTTGGTGTTCTAAGATATTTTTTATATTTCTGTCTAATTGGGACCCATGTATCCATACAGTATTCAGTCTTGTTCCATAGATGTTCCCATATTTGATTCAAATTAAGGCATTGGAATTCTATCTCCCAATCTCAGTTAGATACATATTTTAATTTTTTTTGTCTGCATTAGCAAAATCTTTTATACTGGTTACTCCATTTATTTAATCATAATTTAGATCAATATTGGTTTTCACCATTTTATGGTCACTATCTCCCAGTGGGATGTCAGTAATTGGCACAGACATTTTTTCTTCTGTATTAGTTAAGATTAAATCAAGTATAGAATTTTCTCTTGTACACTTGTTAACAATTTGAGAGAGATTTTGATTGATAGTTAAGTCATTAAAAGCAGATTCAGTATAACCATGGCCTATAAGTATTGACCAGTAAATTCTGGGGAAATTGAAATCACCCACTGGAATGTAATTGTGTGTTGTTTCCATTTTTTGTAATGTAGATATAAATTCTTTATTATCAACTAAACTAGAATTAGAAGGTCTATAGCAAAGGCCAATAACTAACGGATTATTATATAAATTAATTTGGGCCCAGACAGCTTCACTTTTACTACTGATAATATCATCTGGAGTAATATTTTGGAATATAAGATTACAAGTGATATATAGTTCTACACCTCCACCTCTTTTATTATCTCTGTTTTTATAATAGTGAGTATAACCGAGGATTTCAAAATCCATTCTTGATCTGAGAACCACATCTCTGTTACCTCACAAATTACAATATTATTTCTCTTTAAGATACATTTTAATTCATCAATTTTATTACACAGACTTTGAGCATTAATCAATAAAAGATTTAAAGTTTGCTTGTTTCTACATACTAATTTATTGGAGCTGGTTTTAATGAAAGTGATAATATTGCAATTATGAAGGGTGCCATTTCCAGGAGGGCAAACATTTTGTTGCCCTCCTCCCAGTTCTCTTACTTTAAAATTTTGGAGATAAAATTGGTTATATGTTTTCCCAATAAGGAACTACCCCACCTATTAAGATGAAGTCCATCCCAAGAAAAAAGTCCATCATGGTGATAAAATTCTTCCCAATGCGTGATACAAAAAATATTTTGTTTAAGGGTCCATTTCTGGATCCATTTATTTAATGTCTTAATTTTTTGATTAATATAGTGTGTAGCTTTGGGAATGAGTAAGACTTCTGATAGAACTGGCACACAACACATTTCAATCAGCTTATTTGTGAGGCCCACATAATCTTGTTTTATACTAGTCAGTGGATCATTCAAGATACTGTTTGCTCCTAAGTGAAGAATAACTAGAGGGTTAGGTTTGGTATTTTAAAAAATGTTATTTGTCATTTTTTTGTTACATCAACTATTTTTGCCCCTCTAAAACTTGATAATGTTTTACAGGATTTATTTGGATTACACACTGCTCTGTCTAGATGTTTAATAATCAAATTGCCTAGCACTAAAATTTTTCTATTTACTATATCCCCAGTCAGGGTTGAAACATCAGATGATATAGTGACAGTATTCTCATTTATTGATGAATTTCTTATATCCATAGTATTGATGGGATTTACAGCTGTATCAGACTCATTTATCATAATAGAAGATGATTGATGATTTGCCTCCAAATAATGTGTATTAAAAGAAAAAAAAACATTAAAACTGTTGTATAGAGGAAGGTCAAAAATATCTGCCTTCCTTCATTTCTTAGCTGCTTGAGAACCTTTCACAGTAAACCATTCTTCGTTAGATGTATCAGTACTTATATCACCACTGCTCTTTTTCTGCTAACAGGAAGACATGTTGGGGGTTAGTTTAATGAGTCACACTTAATTGTTTCTAAGGGGGGTATTAAGCTTTATTAGAGGTTGGTGGGAAGTGTCAGACTAATTTAACCTGATATTTGTATCACATTGTCCAGTACTTAGTCTACATGACACCTCTTTTTGGCTGGATTCAAGAAATAACAATCTATTGTTTAATAAACATATTTCTTTTAATAAGTCTTTGTTTAGCAGACATTTAGGGCATGTAAATATATCATTTGGAAGTCTCCATAATCTGGAACACTTTACAACATACACATATAACACCCAATTCACCCTCTAGTGTCATTATATTTTCCATGATGAATGGCTCAAAGAAACCAGATTTTCTTTAATAATAAATAAAGTGCTCAGATTCCCAATAAGAAATTACCTCACTAAAGTTTTCATCTAGGCGGTCGCTGCTTTCTATTCTTAGTGTACCTATCTTTGCAGATGAGGTGTTGTATTGATTGTGGCCTGCAGCTACACATGTGAACACGCGTTAGATGTGCTAGATGTGTGTTTCTTTGCATGCATCTTTGCACGCGATGTCACCACTTGCCCTGCCCAGACTTGCCCTACTCACCATAGAACACAGCTAAATAGCTGCAATAGACCCAGAAGTAAGAGCAGGGAGCTTCAAATTAAAGTAGTATCCCTCTTTCTTTAAGGAATGAGTCTTGGATATAAATCTTGGTGTGGGACTCAAAAGTCATACACATCTAATATTTCAACAAAGTATATCTATGGTGCTACAGCTCTTGGGAGATAGAGTGCTCACTTTAGCAGCTCTCCAGAATTATAGATGCTCACAGCGCTGCAGGACACAGCTAAATAGCTGCAATGGACCCAGAAGTAAGAGCAGGGAGCTTCAAATTAAAGTAGTATGCCCTCTTTCTTTAAGGAGTGATTCTTAGATATAAATCTGAATTAAAATATAGAATCAGCAGCCCAAGGTATATTAAATGAGAAAGAGTTCATTACAGCAGTAATAGGATCACAAACAGAGAGCAGTTAAAGCTAATCGCTCTCTTCCCAGTCCTATATTGGAGCAGGGCTCAAAAGTCATACACATCGAATAGTGCAACAAAGTATATCTATGGTGCTACAGCTCTTGGGAGATAGGTTGCTCACTCTAGCAGCTCCCCAGAATTATAACTTGTGAATAATAATTTTCATGACTCATTTTATGTTTCCACGAGGGTCATAGCTGGGGGGGGGAGTTGTGATGTGATCAGATGTAGTTGTGCCATTTGTATATTTCCACATGCATGTAGCATTTGAATGCTACATTATTCTTTTCAAGAGAATGATTTTGGGGTGTGGTATTGAAGTAGCATGCCTTTCTAGAATCTTCTCTACAGTTATCATAACCCCATGTGGCCAGGTGTTAACCAAAAAACAGGCTAAATTGCTCAGCATGTCTGGGCTGGCAGTATAGCCTTGAGGTTAGAGTAACTAGTGTGAATGAGCTTGGGACATCCAAAAGACCTGGGTGTGATTCCCACAACCTCCACTTGCACTCTGTGCAAGTCACTTAACCTCTCCAGCATGCCTGCATTGACCCTGAAAGGAGGCTTTGGGCCTAGTGGGGCTTACCCGGCCACCTAAAGAATAACAAAAAATGCATGTTTAAAAAACACATTAAGACACTTTGGGGTGGTGTTACACTGGGACAAATGTACTTCCAGGGGCTGTAAGGTCATCATCCTGCAGCCTTTCACCCCAATATGCCACTAGGTGTGTATTGTTTTAATCTTCTTTATGTCATTTTCTAGATAATTGGCTGTACAAGGACACAGCCAAAAGCATACAGACATTGTTTTCAATCTCCACTGTCTCTGTTTAACATAGAGTCAGTGTGATAATATGAGAAATTGTCCAATTTGCCAGTCTGTGTGAAGAAAAAGCTACTAATATTCCTAATACAAAGTTTCCTGTTGTTCTCTGGTAAATAATGTGTGTACTGTCAGGTCAACATATCTCTGGTGTGGTACTTCACTCAATTTTCAAATTATTAATAATGGAATGTAACAGCTGCAAGACACTACAAAAACAAAATGTAGTGGTGTTCTAGATGCATAACATGTATGTAGTAAAATGAACAAGCAACTAGGGTGGCATTGAAACTCTAGTTCATGTGAAGTTACAGTAGTTATATGATACAAGCTCTATCTAGTCTCTTGCATTTAATACCCTTCTGCTTGCCATGATAGTGCAGATCTGCCCACTAATTCTTCTATTAGGTCCATAAAGGCTCTCCAGAACCCCATGAATTTCTGTGTCTGCAGTTGCAGGTCTCCAATTATTATTTTCCATCTGATAAATTACTTTCTTTATAGAGACCCAGCCATCCAGTCTAGGATATGTCTGTAAAAGCTATTTTTTGGTAATGGCTTAGCCTGCAGCTGCTGAAAGGATACAGGAAAGCTTTTTGGTGATGAGATGTCTTACCTAGGGACAGCCTGTCCAAACCCATGTGTTCAAACCTGGGAATCCTCAACATTCCTGCCATTGCTTAAAATGTTAGCCATAATCTCTAGGTGGGATTTTTTCAGCTTAATGCACACTCTGTCATGCCTTTTTGTTTATCTAGGTCAATGTGTCCTCATGGTATTTTTGCTGTTGGGTGATTCATCACTTTGACTCACAGGTGACACACCAATAAATTAAACACAAGTAAAAGTTAATTTTGTTTTGTTTCTTGCTATGCAACAATTTCTGCCATGATCCTCCAAATCACAGGATGCAGCAAAACCCCACACACCACTGACCAGAACTGTATTTAAGAAACACAACTTACAATCTTTTAGTCAGAAATCAGAAACAAGACTCAAAAACAGGAACAGTTTATCAAAATCAGGGCCACATCTTCAAAAATGGCAATACTAGCTCAGTAAGATGTTACTGTATGTGATTTGATGTGAGAAGCATTCTGAGAAAAAGAACCAAACTGTTGCCCAAACATCTGGCATTATTTCAAAGTTTGAGGGAGTGCTTCAAAGTGACATAAATGTAAAATTTAGGAGGAACCAATAAAATATTTGTGCCAACATAAGTATAACCCCTGTTACTTTGACAACTAATATTGCAAATATTTGTTGTAATCATTTCATATTTAGCTTATCGCTAGTCCTGTACCTCTCTCCCCTCTTTCTCTCCATTCACCACCTGCTAGGTAATATTAATAAATTAGACTGCTGTTTTCTGAATGGCTTTCCTAGAAAAACATTTTTAACTAAAATAAATATATTCATTTATGCAGTAACTGTGAGAATAAAGTTTTGTAAATGAATACACTTATTCTGATGCATGATAGGGCTAAAGTGGAAGTAAGTCATTTATTTCAGTGTTAGGTGTGTTATGAGCACACAATAATGGGCTACTGTTTTTTTCCCCCATAGGGAAACCCAATTAGATTTGGGCATTATAATGAGCTGGTTATAATGGCAGACACATGTGGGATTCTCTTGGTCCATGCATGTGCCAGTTGCTGCTCTTCCCTTCCTCAGTACCAGACTCAGAAACGTCATCACCACTCGCAGTCACTGATATGTACATTAAAAATAAAACTCACTTCTCATCATTGGAATTCTTTACTCCTCAACAGAAACTCTAATCCTTGATTAAACCATTGGAAAAAAAGGAAAGTTTTCAACACCTGCTCAGCCATGGGCTATGCTTCATTCCGACTAGGCCATGACTGAACAGCGATGTATTTATATTTTATATATAGTAATTTCTGTGATGAAAAAACACTCCCTGGAAGTTATATACAATGAAGACTTGTTAGGTATGTAAGACTTGAATTTTACACACACCCTTGTTGTGGGATGCATTTATACATCCATTGAACTTCGCTCTCGGGGTTCATGTGGCATCCCACACCTCATAAGTGTATAAAATTCTCATTATAACCACCTACCCAGCCATTATTTTATATACATTTCCTCTTTAAGTTGATCACAAAGGAACTCTTATCCACTGGGAGAACACCTTGCACGATGCCTGATGACATCACAATATCCTCTGCTGCAATTAAAAATAGAGCAGTGAAATCAAACAGAAACAGTTACTATCTGAGAGGCACTGCCATTATATAATTTTTTTTATTTTTATTTTTTGTTTATTGAGTACAATCGGAATTACAATCCTTTGAGTCACAGACTCTTTTGCAAAGGCTCCACATCAGGTTTCAGGAGGTGGAGGGTAGACAAATACATTAAAGACAGATGAGAACAACCATTATTTACAAATTTCAGTACTGTCAGAGAAACTTTTTTTACAAAGGCTCCACGTCGGTTACAGGGCGGTGGAGGGAAACAAAGACAGTATAAGATTAACATTGACAGGTATTATATACAGTTACAGTACTGGCAGGGCAGTCAAGGCTAGAAATTTATTTAGCAGGTGAGGTAATTATGAAGCATTCCTGAGACCCCTAGACAGAGATTTGTAGGATGCCATTTCGTAGGGTCTGGGGAATCCCTGAGTCAGGAGAAGTAGGGAGAGAAGAGGGTGGGCAGATTTAGCCGCAATCACATTTAGCATTATCCATAAGTTGGGTTTTAAGGCCTGATTTGGAAAGTGAGATGCTATGGGACTGGGAGAGCGGGAAGGGTAGTGTGTTGATCCATAGGGGGGCACGGTAGTGGAAAGATCTTTGCCCTAGAATGTTTGACAAAGGGGAACCTGGAAAGATGATGTGGCTGTGAGTCTTGTATTGCGCCTGATGGGGGCTGTGCTGATGATGGGGAGTAGGCTAGCGGGGATGAGCTGAAGGTGTATCTTTTTTGCGAGAATGCAGGTGTGGTATTTTAGTCTTTGTTGGATGTTTAGCCAACCAGTCAGTGTGTAATGATCACAGGTATGGGTGAGTCTGTCACAGCCTGCTACTAGGTGTCAGGCTTTATTAAGTGCAGTGTTTATGCTGCTTAGTGTGGTGAGGTCGGCTGAGCCGTATATAACAATCCCATAGTCGACTAGGAAGAGGATGGAGAAGGTGACTGCTGGTTGCATGGCTTGTGCTGGTAGGCTGTTTTTGAGCCTGTAGAGGATGCCCACCCTAGTGTTGATCACAGACAAGAGGAGACAGACGTGGCTATGGTAGGAGAGGGAGGTATAAAAGGTGATACCCAGGTATTTAAAGTGTGTAACGTGTTCCAGTAGGGTGCCTAGTGAGTTCTTAATTTGGAGTGCCATCTGACTGTTTGGGCTTTGGTGATGTGCAAAGATCATGGACTTAGTTTTGCTATACTTTATGATTAGGTGGTGATCAGTGAACCAGTTCTCTAGTTCCCTGAAAAAACTCTGACGGGCAAGTTGGAGGGTGCTCGGTTGAGGGTGTTTCCAGTACAGAACCACATCATCAGCATAGAGTTAGAGATGACCGCTGCACACTTTAGGGATAGAGTTTAAAAAGAGGGTGAAAAGCAATGGGCCCAAAATAGACCCCTGAGGGACCCCTGAACAAACAGCTTTGGAGGTGGAAATGGTGGTGTTTATCCTGATATGCTGTGACCATCCTGAGAGGTAATCCTTGAAGCAGACCATGGCCTCAGGGACCACATTAATTTGAGGAAGGACATGGAGCAGTAGTTCGTGACCGACCGTGTCAAAAGCCTTGGTCAGATCCACATAGATGGCCCCTGCGATTGAGCCTTGGTCAAGGCCCTTGTGGATGAACGTGGTGAGTTCAGTGAGTGCAGTGATGGTGCTATGGCCAGACATGAAACCATGCTGTTCCTTGCTGAGGAGGTTGTGTTTAGTTAGGTGTTCTGTTACCTGGTTCGAGACTATTTTTCCAGTGCTTTGGAGAGAGGAGGAAGAATTGAGATAGGTCTATAGTTGCTGGTGATAGTGGGGTCACCGTTCTTCAGAATGGGAATGATTATGGCTTTCTTCCAGGTTGAGGGGAATTGGCCAAGGCATAGTGAAAGGCTGAGAATTTTTGTAAGGTGGCGTAGAGTGACATCGAGGGTAAGTCTAATGAGTTTACGGTCTAGTGAGTCATTGCTGTAGCAGGTATTGGTGATATAGCATTTTGTCACATTACAAGGGATGACTTGGAGCCAGAAAGGGGGCGAGTAGTCTTTACTCATTGTTTCGGGTGGAAGAGGGGTTTTAGAAGGGTGGAAGAAATTTGGAGGGAGGATATGGGAGAGGTCTGAGAAGGAGGTGTTAAGGGCTTCTGTGATAGTGGCGGGATCTTGAGTTACTTCTCCGTTTAGATTGAGTTGGGTTGGGGTGGGGTGGGGGAGTGGGATTTACCATTGAGTTCTTGTATGTTGTTCCAGAATGTTTTTCCGTCTCCCCAGGAGGAGGAAAGGGTATGCTGGCAATAATTAGCTTTCACCTGCCGCACGACCCATGTGCATTTATTACGTGCCTCCCTGTATAACTGTCTTGCCTGGGTGCATTGGGAGTCAATGGCCTTGTGCCAAAGGTTGTCCCTTTGTTGCATAAGGTTTAGGAGGGAGTGTGTGATCCTGGGGTGGTCCTGGTTTTCACAGCTAGCTTTGTGAGGAGAGCAAATAAATCACATGCTTTGTTGAAGGTGGTTATAAAGTGGGTGAGAGCAATGTCTACTGACTGCGTGGTGTATATGGGGAGGCAGTAGCTACTGGATAGATAGTCTTTAAGGTGCTTTAGGCCTCCTTTTTTGAGCCTCTGGTGCCAGGAGGTTTTAGGTGGGGTAGGGGGCAGTTTACCCATCCACCAGCAGGTAACTGAGTAGTGGTCACTCATTGAGTCTGGGAGCACAGTTGCCTGGGAGAAGTTACATGGCCTGTTGGTGAAAATGAGGTCTAAGAGGGTGGAGGTCCCTGATCTTGTGTCCCGCCTGGTCGGGGAGGTGACTAGTTGGGTAAGGTCCAATGCCTGGGCAGCTTCTTTGTAGCTGGATGCGGCTGGGGATAGCCAGTCGACATTGAAGTCACCCATTAATATGGTTTCATTAGTATTAGGTAGGTAGGTGGGAGATAGCATGTAGGATAGACTCAAATGTGAGTTTCTGGTTTCTCGGGGGGATATAGGCCGAGATGATGTGGATTGTTTTGGAACCCAGACTAAGTTTGATAGTTAGTGTCTGGGCTCCATGTTGTGGGGTGGGGGTATGAACAACGGTGGCATTGAATGGGGATTTAATATATATTGCACAGCCACCACCTCTCTTGCTGGTCCTATCAGCCCTAAAGATGATATAGTTATTTAAGGAGACAGCATCATTGGGAATTTTTTCAGATAGCCAGGTCTCAGAGAGGGCTAGTATGTCAGGAGCATGTTGGGTAATCCAACCTTGTAGAGGATATATTTTTTGAGTAGATGCAAATATTAAGTGATGCTAGCAGCAGTCTTCACTGAGGTTGTTTGGAGAGGTTTTTGTGATGTGGGGTCCTGGGTTGGGATGGATATTGCCAGATAGTAGTAGAAGTAGAAGGGTGTGCTGCAGGAGGGAAAGCTTGCAGAGTTTGGGAGACAAATGCTGGGAATGGTAGGGTGACATTTTTTTTGTTGTAGGAGGGAACTGGGAGATTAGAGATGATGCTGGGTAGGAGGGAGATGAAAGTGAGGGGGATGAATGTAGAGTTAACGTGGGTAGAGGGGGGCTGGGGTCTGGGATGGGGAAAAGCTAAGGTACAGTGCTTACCCATAGTGAGTATGGGTGTTAATGTGGGTGTGTGTGAGTAAAAGTCTTTGGGATCAGTTTGGCATGGGCGTGGGACATTGGGGGGACTGGGCCAGTAATTATTAGTGATAGCTGAGGGATTAGGGTTAAAGATATGGTGGTGTGGTATAGGAGCCACTGGGGGGGTTGTAGAGCAAGGAGTGTGATCCTGGAAGTCAGTAATGCTGTGATAAGTAGGTAATTCATTGTGTGGGTATTAAGTGGAAGTAAAGTAACAGCGGCCACTAGAGTTGGAGTTGTATAACCTGCAGCTGGAGAAGTAGGCTGATAGGTTATTTTCACCTCGTCACCTGACTAACTCAGGCTATAAATTCGAGAGCCGACCAAGGGTGGTGGTGGGGGCGGTGGGGAGCCGAACGCATAGTGTTCGGCAGGGCTCAGCCTGGGCAGCAACTCGAGGTGCTAGGCAGCTTGTTTTGCTAGAGATTCATGTGGCAAAGCTGGGGGCTGGAGGCCATTTAAAAAAGGCACCAGAGGTCAATGGTCATGGCAACAGCCTGGTTGCAGATGAACAGTTACCTAGATGAGTCTCTTTCCGGGCTTCTGCAGGCAGGGAAGGCTTCAGGGCAGGCCCTCGCGACCTCCAGTCTCCACGGGGGAGGCGGGTGATCTCTGCAGAGAAATGAAGAGAGAGGGGGGTTTAAGTAAGCAAAGGGAGGGGAACGATTAACTTGTTGGGGGCAGGCTGGTTCTGGGTGGGGGGAGACAAACAAAGGAGCTACAGGCTATCAGGGTACAGGGCTAGCGGAGCTACTGCATGTTGCAAATGCACTTTAAAACTAACAATGCAATCCCAAAAGAGTTTTCCCCATGGTGTGCTTACAAAAACACACTGGAAATGCACGATTCCGATAACTAAACAGTCCCCAACAGGTTTTACACAGGGCAGATATCAGTGACTTCTAATCTGGGGGATGCAGCGAGGCAGAGCTTACAATTCAAAATTACAGGCAACTACACAACAGATCTGCTTGCTCCTTTTTAAAATTGATCTAAATACTGCCACCGAGTTCAAAGTTCTGCTCCGTTTCAGCCTGGGCAACAACTCGAGGTGCTAGGCAGCTTGTTTTGCCGGAGATTCATGTGGCAAGGCTGGGGGCCATTTAAAAAAGGCACCAGAGGCCAATGGTAGTGGCAACAGCCTGGTTGCAGCTGAACAGATACCTGGGTGAGTCTCTTTCGGGGCTTCAGTGGGCAGGGAGGGCATCAGGGCAGGCTCTCGCAACCTCTGGTCTCCACAAGGGGGGGGTGGCCTCCCATATGCTATGAGCTGGTTAAAAATATCATACTTCTTTTCATCTGCAGAGTTGAATTTCTGTAGGCCTCACGTTAATCTGCCACTTGTGAGGGCAATAGAAATCAAAACCAGCGGATAAAAATAAAGGTAATATTTTCAGCCAGTCCATAGCATATCCCATATAAATCAATGAACATCCAGTGGGTTTCTTAAAGTATGGTTAAGCTGTGCATTCAGCCAAGGGTTACTCTGTGCTATCCCTGGTAATTCTGTCATGAGCCATGCTTCTGGTCATCATGCAGTGCTCCCAAATT
The DNA here is from genome assembly GCA_016271365.2 of Neoceratodus forsteri. NCBI lineage: Eukaryota > Metazoa > Chordata > Ceratodontiformes > Ceratodontidae > Neoceratodus > Neoceratodus forsteri. The sequence goes on from CM057449.1 coordinate 95,147,419, forward strand.
GATGTGGCATTTTCCCTATAACTCAAGGGCATTTTTCTCTCTGTTTTTCTGTAGATGGTATTCTTTCCTATGGGAACATAATTGCTCTGTTTACCTGTAACACCAATGTAAGTCTATGGGAGCAATTTCCTTGTAAATGGCTCCTTTTTCCTGTAAAAATACAGGCATCCCTGTAGATCTTGGAAACCTTCTGGTGCCAGGCATCTGGGGTTTGCTGCAGCAGCTAAAAACACCATGGAATGCTGCTGTCAGCTACAGTAGTTTACCTGAATGTTCAGTTCTTATGAAAGATCCAGTCATAATTCTCAGAAACATTATGTTGCCTTGTTTCTGTCTTGAGTGGAATAGACATCCAAGTCACAACTGAAGTGGCAGAACAATCCTAAACAGAACCCCTAGCTAGCAAGCATCAATGTGCAGCATTTTACATCTGCTCTGTGAGTAAATGGGATTTCTGGCACATATAAACTTGAGAGCTGCCTACTATCCTGTCTTTAAAGCAAACCTATCTAGAGAGATTAAAAGGAGTGAAATGTTTAGAGAGTAATTGAAACAGACTCAGGGCTGTGTTTATCTTTTGAAAACCCACACTGAATCCTCAACCTCCAATTCCAAATCATTTTGAACAAGATCAGAAGGTTGTAAGCTGCAGGTTCATAGACAGTGGAGGTTGTGCCCTTGATAGGTGTAGCAAACAAATGGAGGGCAAGTCAAGGATAAATCCTCCACAAGCCATTGAGTTTCTCCAGTTGGTGGTCCCACATGTGTGTCAATCTCCACTGGCAAGTGCTATTTGGGACTGTGAGTAGAGTAATAAGGGGAACCCGTATGGACTGTCATCCTTTTGCCCTGGTAACACAAGAATGGATATTTGGATGTGTAAGACCACCTGTCTATGCCAGATGTTTTGACTGGGTTAAAGTACAGAGGAATGTTGTGCTGAAGCCTATCAATTTTTAAATGTGGGCTTCCCATGGGAGACCCTTGTCCTGTATGATGGAAGATTCAGTGTGAATTTTCCTGAGGTGATTACCCCCTCCACCTCATATGCACACACACACACACACACACACACACACACACACACACACACATGCACTGCTTGAGCTTACTTCTGCGTGGACATTAGGGTTTGTGACTGAGCTATTTTCTGGTATGCCCATCATGAACCTCTGCACCTGATCACTAAAATAAACTTTAAATATCCTGACCAATCTCCTCCCTTGATAGAGAACTTTGTAAGACCCAACTACCTGGGGTAGGTTGCATCCAGAACATGCCTGAAAAATGAGGAACACTTGACAGGTATAGTGCGGTAGGAGGACAGGTGAATCAGAAAGAAATACTAAGTTTGTTTTGTAACAAAAACTTTTTTTTGCAATATTGAGCGGTGCTTCCCTGTTAGTTACCAATTCCAGTGACACTTATTGTAAACTGTGAGATGTACAGTGGCATCACTCCCTGCTCCACTGTCCCTATCAAAAAACATGACTGTAGTTGCTGGTGTCATTGCGTCAGTAGACAGCTTGGCCCCAATGCTACAGCTGGGGTCCACTCTGGCTAACTGATCATCAGTCCAAATGGCAGAGAGCTGGGCCACCAGGGTAGCCAAGCCTGGGGAAGTTAAAGGGAATGTTAAAATAAAAATCAGGACTTACAGTAAACCTTAAGCTACACGGTAGCATTTCTCAGTTCCCCGTGCCCACATCACCAAGCATCACACTGTGATCACCGGTGTCATTGGGTCCGATGTTATCCAGCAGTAATGTCCCATTCGGGGCAAACAGCTCAACTCTGCCCTGGTAAGCTGGGTCATATGTCGGGACAGACCCTGTGGTGAATATGACAATTTGCTGCTCGTTTCCTTCGAAGTGCCAGGTTAGGCTGTAAGCTGCAGGGTAAGCCACATTCACCAACAGGTAGGCGGATTGTCCTTGTGTCCTGTCAATGAGGTAGTCCACTACGGTTATACCGACTGTAGGAGTAGCACCTAGAAAGAAAGAAATCATTTGCATTGTATTATAGCTACCTACAACTTTATAAATACAGAACAAACCAAATAGTAAGCACTCCAAAAATGGCAAGAGAAACTGTCAGGAGTTAAAGTAAATGCTGAAATGGTGTTTTATTCCAAATGCAACAGATATTTGACCAGGACTCCTACCCTTCTTAAGAAGGCTGAGTGCCAAAGTGCAGTGGTCCTGGTCAAATATCTGTTGCATTTAGACTAAAACACTATTTCAGCATTTACTTTGACTCCTGACATTTTCTTTTGCCATTTTTGGAGTACTCACTATTTGGTTTGTTCTGGACTTGCTGAGGTTAGCGCCTCCTGTTTGCGTACCCACTCGCTTGTGTTTGAGCTGCCCTGTTCTTGTCTCTTTGGAACCTTATAAATACTCAGTTAAAATATGGTGCATTTTAATGCGATGGTCCTGGTGTATAACTCTATTATGCTTTTAGATAGCATTATTTATCACCTCCTGCCAGTGGGGCTAGGAGGCGATAGTACCGACTTCCATTCTCCATACCCTTGACACATTGGGGATCATGCTGTGGGACAGTTTGGGCTGAATTTATGTTGGATGCTCTTTTTTGATCCCCGAACCCCCCACCCCAAGGACACCAGCACAAGGATGAAAGTACAGGCTGAGACATCTCAGCCGAGCACCTGATGGTGTCCTCCCCTCCCCACACCGTGAGTCCCTTATCCAGGGTTACCTGACAGTGCGACAACCACGACTGTCCTGTCCCATTAACGGGGCTCTCAAAAACATTTATGGAACAGACACCACCTAAAATAGAAAACAAAAATTAAACCAGGTCTCTAAAAAGCCTTAATATCAGGATATATCAAAGCAGGGAGAATGTAAGTCATAGTATCTATAATGCGAAAGAAGGAAAGTAAAATCCATGAGAGAACCATTTTCACACTTTTAATGGGATGTGACACTAAAAGTAAACAAATACTTAACTGTATTTCCTCATATGCAACATTAAGCAGTGGATGCCTATTACCTTCACTTTGTCTTGCAGTGTTGTAATGAATGCTTATCTACAACACCGGATGGCTGCAAAAATCAGGGACCGCTAACCATCACACCATTAGCTTGTCATCTGCACTATTCACAGCAAATGCAGAAATGAATAGCTGATGCTCCAATGACTAAGTGCTCCCTGATTGAGGTGGCCAATTCTTTTCAAGTTGGTGGCAGGCTTGCTGAACTAGTGTCAGTGGTAGTGTGCCACTGCATTAGTTAGAGATGGCCAAGCCCCGAAATGCAGTGGAGGCATTGGCTGACACAGTGCCACACCTCCACAACCCGTTTCTCTCCTAAGCTGCCACATAATGTTTCTTGAGCATGTGCTCAAGCTAACATAAAAATGAAGCAGTACAGATCTAACATACAGTTGCAACACAGCTCCAGCAGTACATTTGCTGTTTTATGTTAAGAACCTTTCAAATTCATGTGAGAGTATGCAGTTTTACAATGACAGCAGTTTACAATCAGGAATAGAAAATGCACAGAGAAGCACAGATCAAGTAAGCCCAGTCAAATGGTCCATTCTAAAGGCAAGGAGCTACAGACTTTACTGCCTTGAGGTATCAACCAATGAGGGGAAGTGAGACCCAAGAGCTGTCCAGATAGGGTTTGAAAAGCAGTAGTGCATTAGCAGAGGTGAAGGCCACTAGGAAAGTTATACCAGAGAGTGCAGCAGTGGGCGGTATTAGAGGGGATGGTGGCTTAAGTAGAAGCCATAACCCAGATGCTGGAGATCAGTTTGGGTGCTTCTGCCCAGGCCTTTGTCCACCACCTGAGGAAAGGAGGGAATGGGAAAGGAGAGTGGGTAAGATAGGGCTAGAGATGGAGGGTATGAGTCACTCTGAGAAAGGAGACTGGGACACAGCATGGGATTCAGAGAAAAAAGTGGATAGAGTGAGAAGGTTGGGAGGGCCACAGAAAGCAAGCTTGTGGGGGGAGTGCATAGAAAGAATGAGAATTGCAGAGTTGAAGAAGATACTATTAGAGATGAAAAAAAAATTGCCAAAGGCTGTAGTCACTTAATAAAACAAGCATTTGTCAATGCCAAATGTTTGCTTGCTGGTATTAGCATTGGAAATGCAGGAGGTAGAGAGATGCAGACTAGGAAAGGCAGTGAAGTATTGAACTTCACACTAACCCCACCTCTACCCTGCAGAGATGGACAGGCATTAGGGTGAGCATTTGGGTCTTCACCACAACATTCATGCCATTTCACTTCACCCTATCTTGCAAACACTGACACATGTTGAGGTGTGCCTTGGGGCATTCAGCTTTATAGTCACCTCATTCCATAAGGACATATGCTGAAATGGGTGCAGTCTAGGAGAATGGGATGAACTCTGAGGCTGAAGAGTCCAAGGCACACCTCGATGCCTGTCACTGGCTGCAGTGTGGTGGGGTAGGGTGGAATGGCATGAGCATTACAGTTGGCAATCCAAAGGCACACCCCTGATGCCTGTCAGACTGTACAGAGTGGGACTTATGGTTAGAAACCCTAATGACTTGGGCGTTTGTTGGTATTTGCACTACAAATTTTCAACAAGGCCTTTTTGTGACTCCCACCTCATGAGAGCATTTGGGACCTCTTCACATGAACAGTGATACTGTTATTTTTTTTAATGTGTCCCAGACTTTGAGTTCCCACAGTGACCATGCTGTTCTGCATCAGATGTACAAAAACACAGATCAGGCAGGATGAGAAGCATGACAGCTGTACCATTCATAAGGAGGTGTGAAGAGATGGCAATGTTGAAAATCTGTAGTGAAAATATTAAAAATACTGGAACTTCCTGGCTTATGTGAAAACTGCACAATGTATGCACATAACACAATCATTTAGTGGAATTTTTCACCAAATTTTCAACAGAGGCATTTTGTGACTTCTGCTCATGAACACTGTCACTATGATTTTCCTAATCTGTCCCAAACATTGATTTCCCACAGAGACCACTGTATTCTGTGCCAGATGTGTAAATGCATATTTTGGGCAGGATATGAAAAATGACAGCTGTACTGGTCATAAGGAGGTGTAAAAAAATGCCAGTGTTGAAAATCTGTGGTGAAAATATTAAAAATACTCAAACTTCCTGGCTTACGTGGAAACTGTGCAATGCACGTGCGTAACATAGTCATTTAGTGGAATTTTTTCACCAGATTTTCAACTTAGGCATTTTGGCATCTTTGTTCATGAACAGTGTCATTGTGAGTTTTTTTTTTTTAAATCTGGCCCAGACACTGACTTCCCACAGCGACTGTGCTATTGTGTGCCAGAAGCGTGAAAACACATTTCGGCTAGAGTGTGAAAAATGACAGCTGCACTTTTCTTAAGGAGGTGTGAAAAAATGCCAAGGTCAAAAATCTGGAGTAAAAATATTACAAATTTGCAAAGTTATGAGGGTGCATGGAAACTGCGCAACACACATTCATAACACAGTCATTTTATGGATGTTTGTCACCAAATTTTTAACAAAGGCATTTTAGGACCTCTGCTCATGAACAGGATTAGTTCTGCCTTTCCATTCAGTGAGCTGCATATCTTTGGTCAGTTTGTAGCAGAGATGCCCGTGATACCAGTACAATTTAGTATACATAGCCACTTAAGTTGAAACTGAAGTTTAGAGCTGTTAAAACCAAGTAATTTAACTTTGAATGCTTACTGAATATGTATATTCCAGCAGTATTGACCGCATCAGTTGGTACTGTTTTCCACCAAATTGAATATTTGTAACATTGCTAAAAAGGCTGGTTGTTATTGAGGGCTAAAATACAGCATAGATCTGCTCCACAATTCAATCTTATAAGGCTCTAACTCAATAAAAGATCTTTCTTTATTTTTGATTTAGTGAAGATTTCATTGTGGGAAAAAAGAAGAATTAAAACCAAAAACCTTGGCTACCCTTGGAGACCCTTTTTGGAAACTTATTGTTTATATCAATAATCTGAATCCTGAACTGTGGCCAATTTTATTCCTGCATCATTCAAGGGATTGGGACCATAAATTTAGGAATCAAACACTACTGTTCCCAGGGAAGGAGAATAACATTTATTAAAAGGCTTCCACAGAGCTTTTATAAAGCTCAGAACTTTCACGTCAGTGAAAAGACATTCCTGTAACCTTAGGCTTTATTCAGCAGCATATTAACAATACCTGGAGATCTTTGTAGCCCTCCTAGCACTGTGCATTTTAATATTCAGTGTAATTTTGTTGGTTAGCCCTGCTTGACTAATTTTGTGTATTCTGGCGGTTACTTTTGGATATATTGTTTTAATGCGCATAACCTAGCACTCAGCACTTTCCAGGTTAGCTTCTCAGGCAATTCTGTTTTTAGGATACGACTACAGGTTTAATCCAAACTATTCGGAGGGAACCCAGTGTTCTTTTATTTGTTCAACTCTTTGTTTGTTGAATTTATTATGGTTATATATAATTAATTTACTTCAGCAAACCAGTGATAAGCATTGATCCAGTGTTGTCATATCTTGTCACTTGTTTGGAGAATTTAAAGAAACACATTTTTGGGGGGAAATTGTTAAATTCCACCTAATACAATTTAACTTTGTGTGTGTGTGTGTGTTTTCTCTAAAAATTATTGTTCTAGATTTTTGTATCCTAATAAGAATGTTAGTGTGTTACTGTGTTCAAATTAAATGGTTTTAACAATAAGTGGTAAAGCATGTTTGATAATGCACAAAGCAAACAGGGGCAAACAGATTAAAAGGAGTAAAGGAGGTGCAAAGATGATTAAACAAATAGACCCAGTTAAAATAAGGGGAGAAAAGGTCAATGATAAATAACTGGAAGCCCCTAAAGAAGACCCTCTACAGATTAAGATAACAGAAATGTGGACAGATGTCAAGGGAGAAGCTAATAAAGGGAAAGAATTAAATGATGATCAAGTAAATCAGAAAGAGGAGGTAATCTTGAGAAAGAACAAGATACAGAACATCAGAGGAAAAATATTATGGGGAAATCCCAAGGAAAATCCTTTAAAGGGGTAAATACCTCAACATCTATGTGAACATATGAAAGCCTTACTATGGACACATATGAATGGAATACCTTTGCACCAACTGTTTCTCCTTCTTTAGAGACAAGTCTAGATCAAGTGACCCCTAATATGTATAGTAGGGAGTCCTATGAATCCTATAGTAGTGATAGCACAGATAACTATGATGGAGCAAGTTTTCTCCAGGCAAGTATATACAAAAGAGCCAGGCAAAATACAGTAGGCCCTTCAGATAAAATACATGGAAAAGAAATGGCCACTGGTAAACTGGGACCTTACAGTAAAGGGAGTAATAACAGAAATGAAGTTGAAATACAAAATATAAAATAGAATCTAAGTGTTATTATTGATGGTCTAAAACACTTAGATAAAGCTAAAGGTGAATTATATAATACTATGATTCCACAGTCTCATAGAGATCTTTCAAAAAGGGAAGGGCTAGTAGTTAAAGGACAAAAGGAATTATGTGATGGAAGGGAAAACTCAGTCCCCTGTAGCACTTATACTAAGAAAACACATGGGTTAATGAATTACTCATGTTCTCAGTTATTTTTGAGCAATTAATTGTAAGTAAAAATGAAGTCACTAAACTTAGGATGGAGGTGCAAAGAAATAAGATATCTAAGACTGGAGACAAAAGCATGAGGAAAGGTTGAGTCAAGAGAGTTCTAGTAAAGAGGGAAATAAAGCTGTGCAGGTCAATTTACCACCACCTTTTGACAAGAATCAGCCATGTAGCTGTTATTTTTTTATCAATTATCCAGGAAGTGATAAAGAAAGATATGGGTAAAAAAAAGAATCAAGCAGTCAGAATCTAAACAGGGCAAAATTACTCCTTTACAAAAAAAATTAAGAGATTTTGGAGGAATTTATGCTAGATCTGATGACAGCTGACAAAGAGGGAAAAGGACTATATCCAATAATAAGGGTAAAGCTGAGATAAAACAGGACTTGACCAGAGAAATTCTTAATGGAGAAAAGGATAGAATTGATGGAAATACTAATAAAAAAGAGGGAAAGATAATGAATGCAGGGGGAGGGGCTGAGGTTGTCATGATGTCACCAAGGAAAAGAGCTAAATTATCTAACAAGAATGGATTGCCTGACTTAGAGGGAACACATAAGGAATATCTACTTGAAATCTATGGAGTAGCTAGACTAATTAATGAAAATAAAGAACATTTGAAGGAATCGATCATTCAGGCTCTTCACCTTGATATCTCTATAAGGGATGAATTATATGTAATGAGGCCTCCTAATAGTCTCTACCAAGACTGTGTACTATTTTATACTAAAAAAAGATATCTATTGGAAAGCATTTGGAGTCAAGAAAAAATATTAAAATCTCTGGGACTGTATGTTATGCCATCGCAAATTGTGCCATCTATAGAGCTTAAAGATAATTTAGAACTAAGAAAAGGATTAGAGGAAACCAGAGAAGTACCGATAGAAAGAATCAAGGAATCAAAAGAGATTAGGAAAATAAATAAGGAAAGTCGTGATGAAGTCCTTAAAATTATTAAGGAATTTGAGCAGAAGCAAGTAGAGAAATAGGTAAGCAAGACACGGACAGTATTTGGATGGGAAATAACTAAAAATGACACAATAGGAAAAATCAAATGAGATATGGCAACTTTTTTCTTGAGAATTACTAAGATGAATATCTCTAAAAATCTTACAGAATACATTGTGTTACATAAAGGAAGGTAGTCAACAACACAGATAGACGTTACATTCAAGAAGGCAGGGGTAGTACAACAATTGTTAAAAATGACTACTTACTTAGCAAAGTAGGACTTTATCTGATCTCAAGAGATGATTGGATAAAAGTAGACAGTACAAAGAGGGTGGGAGATGATAAGATCGAAATAAGTAAATGATTGAGAGAGATGAATGATAGCTGGAAACAGTATATGGGATCCAACAGATATCAGGTTATGAAAAAGGCAAAAGAAAAGGAAGATTGACAAGGAACACAAAGGATTAATTTTCAAAGAATACAAAACAATAATAATTTAAAAATAAAAATCTTATCTTGGAACATAGAAGGCACCTAACTGAAAATTGCAGATCCAGAAGTTGAATAGTTTATTGCACATTTCGATGTGATATGTCTCCAAAAAACTTGGTGTTCATCAGAAAAGGCCCCTAAAATTTTGGGATATGTAAATATCTCAAAATCTGACACCAGAGGGAACAAATACAGAAGCTATAAAGGGGGAGTTACCATATATTTAACAACTAAAAATAATTATAAAGATACTAGGCAATACCCCACACCAGAGGATATGTTGATGATGCAAATTGAAGAAGGGAATGGAAAAGGTATTGGAAAAAATAAAATTATAATTGTAAAAATATATTTATCCCCTATGGTTAAGAATAAAGCTAAAATATTAGATAGAGTTAAAGTAATATTCACTCAATTAATGGATGAGGAGCAGAGTATTCCACATTACATAATAGGAGACTTTAATGCAAGGACTGGAAGAGACTCAGAGGGCCTAGGACTCTTGGAAATAATAACAGAATTGAATTCAAAAGTAACATGGAAGAGAGCTTCAAAAGATAGCAAGAATAATAAAAGAGGGAGATTTATTAACTCATACCTCATTGGTTAAAACATGCTCTTAATAAATGGGAGAGTACCGGGTGGTAAGGAGAGAGAATTGACCTATACTGGATCTAGAGGCTCTTCAGTTATTGGTCTTGTTTGGAGTAATTTAGAGGGAGAAAAAAAGATTAAATATATGAATATAATAGATAGGATGGAGTCTACACACAACCCAATTGGACTTATAATTGAAATTAAACAAGATACAAGTGAAGAGAGAGGTAAAAACAGACCAAGTATTATTGAAGAATTGGAAATAGTTAACCAAAAAAGGATTAAATGGAACTTAAATATAATGAAACAATTTGATAATTTATTTAAAGGACCAATTAATGATAGAAGAACTATGATAGTTGAAAGTACAAATTATTATACAGCATCAAAATATTAGGCCAACCTAATCAGTCTGGCTCGATCCTATTGTATTACCAGTAGGATTGGAAGACAAAGGGAGACCAGACATGGTAGGGCTTGGTTTAATGAAAAATGTTGAAAAGCTTAAAAAGAGCTGAGTAAAGTCATTAGAAAATATAAGAAGATCAAACAAACAAAAAATAAAGACAGTATAGATATAAACAAGGCAAGGAAAAAATAGAAACAAATATTAGAAGCAGAAAAATATAAACATGCTGGAATACTTTGGGAAAAACTGAGGAAAACAGTGAAAGAAAAAGATGGTAAAAAATGTTGGACAATGGTCAGTCAAGGTTTTAACAAATATGCTAGGACATTAGATGGATATATTCATCCTGATATATGGGTACTCTTTTTTAGAGAACTCTATCATTCTCAACAAGATGAGGTATTATTAAAAGAAATAGAAAGTCCAAAAGATTCAAAAACTACATACCCAATGCCTATTATAATAACATTTGAAGAAATAAAAACAGCAATTTCTCTGCTAAAACTTAATAAGACCCCCAGCCTGGCCAAATAATAGACAACGTGTACACATATTATGTTGATTGGTGGGCTCCTGTTATGGAGAAACTATATAATATTTTTGTTCAACGTCATGAATACTCTACTAGTTGGAAGGGAAGTACTATATTCCCAATTTTCAAAAAGGAAGTCCAAAGTGACCACAAAATGTATAGCCCAATAAGTTTAATAGACATTTCACTAAAAATATTTACTAAAATCAACCTAGAGAGATTAGAAGAATGGGCTGAGTATAATCATATTCTACATGAAACACAAAATGGTTTCCAGAAAAATAGATCTACAATTTAACATTGTTATACACTTAAACATTTGATCTGGAAATATATAAAAATTAAAAAGACTAAACTCTACTGCTGTTTTTTTGGAATTTGCTTCTGCATTTGATAGTATCAGTAGAGTTATAATATGGAACAAGTTAAAGAAACTAGAGTTATATCCAGAGCTTCTTAATATTTTAATAAGATTGCATTCAAATACGTGGGGAGTAGTACTATACAATCATTATGAGAATATTTCTAGGCCATTTAAAACAACACCTTGGGTCAGGCAAGGATGTTCCTGGACCCTTTTTTGTTTAATGTATATATATAAATGACATTTGAAGGAAATGGAATTCCCAATATTTCATGCTCCAAAAATAGGAATTACCCAAGTAGACTGTCTGGCATACACCGACGACCTAGTACTAATTTCAACTTCTATTCTGGGTTTACATAGGAAACTTAATCATTTTTCTAAATTATGCGATGATCATAATTTAAAGATAAATATGTTCAAAACTAAAACATTGGTATTTGGGAGTAATAAGAAACATCTCAAATTATTGTGGATAAACTCAGAAAAAGTTGAAAGAATTAACTATTATGATTATTTGGGTGTTAGATTTAGCCAGACTTTAAGATGGAAAGATCATTTCACCCAGATTCTAGAGAAAACCAAGAAAACATTTAATGCATTTAGAACAATAGTTCTCAGACTTTGTCACAGTGAGCCTCCCCAAATCCATGGAAAAGATTTTGAGCCTCCCCTCAAAAATTGAACTAATCTTGGGTCTCACCAAAGAAAAATAATGTACTGTACTTTGTGCAGTACATCAAGAATAAATTAGAAACCTCTTTGAGTACTTGGTTCATTTTTAGGTTCTTTGTTTTATACTGAAGTGGAACCTTTTAAAAAGAGCTCCTTTGCTCAAAGGTTTTATCTGAATAACAAATTAATAAAATAAACAAATATTATTCAGCTTATTGTAACCCCCAACCCCACAGGCCAACCTTCTTGCTCTGTTATTTTCATTCTTGAACCATTGTTATCTCTTGTTGCAGTACCTTCATGGGTCAGACTACTTCCTCTGTTTCTTCTCTATGAAATAACCTTCCTACATACTTTGTCTTTCCCCCTCCTTCTCTGCTCCTAAGCAACATCTCGGGGGGGGGTACTTTGCTCCTTCCTGCTATTTCTCTTAGCACTTCTATGCTTATCCCTTGTATTTGGGCTGTTCTGCCATCAGTTTACAAATTGATCAATTACCACCACTCATTAATGTATTGTTCATATTTATTTGCAGTGTTGCTTATTGTGTATTTCTTGATTGTTTTGCAGTTACCTTTTGAAATGTATTCACTCCCTACCCTTCCCTGAGTACACCTGAAATGAGCCTTGGCTCATTCATCTTCCCTTGTCACCTATTAGTAAATAAATACATAAAATTTACCTACTTTTATTATCCCCTTTCAGTTTGCTTCATCTCTACACACACACACACATACACACACACACTGTATAAAACTGAAAATTTAAATGCAGTACTTTTTCAGACTAGCTTGAGCCTCCCCTGAAACAGGTTGGGGCCTCTTCAGGGAGGCTGGCCTCACCATTTGAGAATCCCTGATTTAGAATATTTAATGCAAATATGAGCTGAACATTGGTAAAAAGATTATTGAGGGTATTCAAGGCCAAAATAAACTTGAGTATACTTTATGCAGCTGAAATGTGGGGTTAAGATGATCTGAATGATCTGGAAATATTATGCATCAACATGAAAATATATATTTTGATGGTGCCACAATCAACGCCAGCTGGTATAGTTAATTCAGAATTGGAACAATATTCTATTTCTATATTAGTGAAAGAAAGATTAATTCTTTCCTCACTAAAGTTATTTCTATTAGAAGAAAATAGATTATCTAGGCAATGCCTGGAGGAAGAAATTAAATATTTATTTATTTATTGAATTTTGTTGACCCGGTAAGCCCACTGGGCCTAGCAGCCCCTTTTTCAGGGGCGACCAGGGGGAAGGGGGAATACAGATGATAAGTAACTGAAATTGAACCAGATTAAGCTGTTATACTTTGTTGGGGAAAATGTTCCTGACCTTAGAAATCTTTAAATGTCTTATTTTTCTGAATGGGATTGGAGATGTCTTATGGAGTATGTTTGTACATCCATGGTATATGACAGTTGAAAAGGTGAAGAATAGGCTAAGGAATCAGGAGAAAATCAAGGTATTGGCAAAAATGAAACAATTTCATTTATATAGATGGAACAAACAGATTAAAACAACTTTTATCCTGGAACCCTATTTAGTCAAGTTAATTAACCTAAAGCAGAGGAGAACAATAACCATGTTTAGGTTTGAAATATATAATGCTAACTATGTATTTTTCAAACAAAAAAGGAAAAACACTCTTAGTCCATATTGCAAATGTGATACAACATCCAAAGATGACTTAAAACATATTCTCCTCTTATGTTTACTATTTAAAGGACCACGCCGGAAATGGCTTGGTGACATCACGGATAACCTTGACCTCCACCCTGATAAAATGGTGAAACACTTATTATGAACTGAGGATCGAAAATCTAGGAAGCTGATTGGCTGACAGCTCTTTCAAGCCGTGATGATATCATCATGGATTCAGAAATCCTCCGGCCACCAGCCTCTTCACTCGTAAATCAACTACTCTGACAGAAGCATTCCCCATGTCTGTCAGTACACTGCACAAAACCCCTCAAAACCACCTGCTGCAGTCGGAGCAACTAAGACCTTGAGATAGCGACTATATAAAAAAATACACAAATCCTCACAAAAATATCTAAATTAGGCTAACTTAACTGAAAATGTTGCTCTGCTGACTGCTCAAGTTGAAGCTTACATAACAGCGCCTGCTCTTCTTACTGCTATCATGCTCAGCCATCCATTTGGTATACAGTTCACTCTGAAATATTTTTCTGTGGTCAAGCTGCTTATCTTTAACAGCCATGGCCTGGACATAATCACTGTGTAAGTTTAATTAAATTGATGTCGAAAAACTAGTTAATTCATTGAAAGGAGGATTTTTTTGTACCCGGAAACTGCTATTCAAAAAGTAAAGTCATGACTCCTAGCATGCGCCTCTGTGGTGAAAGCTGATACGCATGCTCACAATCACGGCTTTAGTTTTGAAAAACAGTTCCGATCGAAAATAACCCTCATTTAAAGAAATAAATTAGTTTTGGGGCATCAGGGTGAAGCCAGACACTGATTTTAATGGTAGGATAATAATTGTTTCAAAAAAGTAATTTTGCACCATGCAGGACAGCACTGTGTTGCCGGTGGAACTTCTAGTAGTTAATGCAAAAGATTCTCAGTCTCCCAAAAAGGAACTACAGATTTAAACAAAACAAATGGGAAAAAGTAATTCAAGCACACACAGCCTGGTTTCTCATGGTACTACCAAAGCATTACAAGAACACTACCTATTGCCCACAGCAAAAAAACAAAGGAATTATATTATATAAATGTATCTCTACACATTAGAAAATGTATTATTAAAACAATCTGGAAGCATTTTTTTAAATATTTTATGCACACATATATGGGATTCAGGTCATAATAGCAATAAGGCACTCCAGGGTGTGGTATATCTTGGGATAGCAACACTTCTCAGTTCATTGGATGCACTCGACCTGCAGCCTCATGTCCAACCACCTGAGGCATAATGATATCCCATGAAATACCACACCTTGTTGTGCATTATTGCTTAAATGAACAATGAAAATATATGTATATTGCAGAAAGTTGCTGGATGTTTCTAGTCTATTCATTTGTGAAAATTATTTATAATGATTTGTTATGACTGTATATAAATGCAAAATGCAATAGTCTAAACTGGATCGTCCAAAGAATATATATAATGAGCGATATCTGTATTTGTATGTTTTCAAATTGTAAACATTTTTATAATGACTTTCTTGAACAAATAAAATTATTGATTGATTGACTAATTGCTCATGAACAGTGTCACTGTGATTTTCTTAATGTGTCCCGAACACTGATTTCCCCACAGCAACCACACTATTCTACACTGGAAGTGCAAAAATGCATTTCAGCCAGCAAGTGAAAAAATGACAGCTGTATTGTTCATAAGGAGGTGTGGAAAAATGCCAGTGTTTAAATCTGGAATGAAAATATTGCAAATTCAGGAAGTTACGAGCATGCGTGGCAATTGCACAACGCATGCTCATAAAACAGCCATTTTTAAATTTTTTTCACCAAATTTGAAACATAGGCTTTTTGAAAGCCCGCCTCATGATCACTGGCACTGTTGTTTTGTTAATCAGTCCCAAAAGGCGATTCTGTGCAGTGACCACAAAATCACCTTTCGGGACCAAATAACGCCATGTCAGTGACTGCATTCATGAGGAGGGGTCCCAATAACCCATATTAAAAATTTGTGCCAAAATTCCCCCAAATGCCTGAAATATGCACCAAGGTTGACTTTTAATTTTACCATTATACAGCTTACTGGTATTTCTTCAGTTCGCAGTTGACTTTGAAGAGTGCAGACGTGTTCCCGGTCCATTGAAGATCAACATGCCAGGCTCCTGAGGCAAGTGTGAGTGGGGGGTGTGGGGAGGTAGAGTAAGCAGAGGGTAGACATGGGTTGGAGGAGGGCACTGGAGACTTTGAGGGACTGTTTTCTTGTTTTATATGTAAGAAAACAGAAAACACAGACAATGCGGGTCAGTTTTCTTTTTGTACTGGTGTGCTTGGCACACTGGGGTGGGCTTCCAGTGTGCCACCTGCATTTGTGGGGATGGGGACTGCAGCCAATGGGGATTGTGCTCCCCATCAGCACAGAAATGGTTGGTGGGGTGCATGATGTCGAGGGGGATTAGGCACCCTCTCAGCACAGGCAAAACATGACTATGGGGCCATTATGCTGTTGGGGATTGGGCTCCCCTGTTGGCAAACTGAACTGAAAAGGGAGAGACTGAAGCCAATGGGGATTGGGCCCCCTGTTGGCAAAGAAAGACTGCTTCGGAGGGGCATGATGCTGAGGGGGATTGGGCACCCCCATGGCACACAATAAATGGGTGGGCATAATGCTGACTGGGAGTGGGCTCCCCATCTGGCAAATTAACTGGGTCAGAGGCATACTGATAGGAGGATTGGACACAACCATTGGCTTTCATGGGCTGTGAGGCAGTGACCAACCACTGCCATGTTTACAAAAATGTTACACTAGGCAAGGTACTGGCCTGCAATGATGGGTCTCTCCCCAATTGCAGCAGAAGGCTGATGCTGCAATGACAAGGCAGCCTCTCAGTGCTGCAGTCAAATCATTTCAACTTGGTGGCACTTTGATAGAACCAGTGTTAAAGGGACACTGGGTCTGCATTGGGTGAACAGTGCTTAGCCCACAAAGGCAGTGCCAGCATTGGCTACCACAGTGCCGCACCTCCACAACCCACTTTTCTCCTA
Organism: Neoceratodus forsteri; assembly: GCA_016271365.2. Taxonomy (NCBI): domain Eukaryota; kingdom Metazoa; phylum Chordata; order Ceratodontiformes; family Ceratodontidae; genus Neoceratodus; species Neoceratodus forsteri. Next base: position 95,163,772 of record CM057449.1, read on the forward strand.
AGCTGCTGCATAATGTTTCTTGTGCATGTGTGCAAACAAACATAAAAACAAAAGCAGTACAGACTGAACATACAGTTACAGCACAGTTCCAGCATTACATCTGCAGTTTTACATTAAAAGAGTAGTCCACCCAAAACTTGCAAAAAACATATATTGTGTAGAGTGTTTTGAGTTGTATGTTAAATTGTTGTGTCCTTCCCTCTGTCTGCCATTAAGAGTCTTTTTTTATTAGATTGCTAGCTTTATGATAGTTTTACAACCCCTGGAAATCTCCATCTGAGACAGATTAGTTGCATTCTTTGTCCTAGAATGCACCTTGTCTCATGCGACAGTGATGTAGCACAGACCATAAATCCAACAGAAAGCAGTGCTTTACAATCAGTTCACAACAGCAGAGATGGCTATATTTTAAAATCTATAGAATTCAGCTTAGTGACTACCCTCATCGTAAAGTTCTTACTGTCCTGAAGAACTTTGCTGCTGGTAATGTTTGTGTGGCTTGTAAAGCTTCCAACATATTTAGTTTGTTTGGCATGTGTGTACTGAATGTTGGGTCTCTGATATATCACTGTCATATTAGACAAAATGTACTGTTGAAACAAGGAATACAGTTAATCTGTCTCAGACAGAGATCCCCATGGGTCGTAAAACTAGCATAAAGCTAGCAGGCTAATTTAGGAAAAACTCCTAATAGCAGTCAGAGGGAGGGAAACACTAGAACTTCACATACAAATTAAAACAGTCTGCACAACATATATTTTTTGCAAGTTTTGGGTGGACTACTCCTTTAAGAACTTTTCAAATTCACGGTGAGAGTATGCAGTTTTACATTGACAGCAGTTTAAAATCAGGGATAGAAAATGTACAGAGAAACAAGGCACAGCTGTTACAATAAAAAAATTAAAAAGGGGAAGCAGAGATACAGTAAGGGCATCAAAAAGCTCAGTTCTAAAGGCAGGGAGCTACACTTTTTATTGCCATGAGGTATCTGTCAATAAGGGTATGCAAGACCCAAAAGCTTTGGAAGGCAGTAGTGGAGTAACAGAGGTGAAGGCCACTAGGTAAGCCAGTTCTGAGAGTGCAGCAGTGTTCAGTAGGGGAGGGGTCAGTAGCTGAAGCAGAAGCCACATCCCAGGTGCTGGAGATCCATTTGGGTGCTTCTGTCCCAGCCTGTGCTCACCACCTGAGGAATGGAAGGAAATAGATAGGAGAGTAGTCTAGATAAAGGCTAGAGATGGAGGGAAGGGGCACTCTAAGAAACGAGACAGGGAAACAGCATGGGATTTGGAGAAAAAAGTGGATAGAGTGAAAAAGTTTGTAGGACCACAGGAAGCAAGCTGGGAGGGGAGGTTAGAAAGAAAGAGAATTGAAAAGGTGAAAAAGAAGCTATCAGAGCAGGAAAAAAAACTTTACCAAAGGCTGTTGTCACTTAATTAAAAAACAGAAGCAGTACAGCTCTAACATACAGTTGCAACACAGTTCCAGCAATACATTTGCAGTTTTAGATTAAGAACCTTTCAATTTCAGGGTGACAGCATGCAATTTTACATGGACAGCAGTTTAAAATTGGGGCTAGAAAATGCACAGCAGTTAGAATTTAAAAATTCAAAAGGGGACGCACAGATAGAGCAAACCCAGCCAAATTCTCAATTCTAAAGGCAGGGATCTACAGTCTTTAGTCCCATGAGGTATCAGCAAACAAGGGGCAGTGAGACCCAAGAGCTGTCCACTTAGGCTTGAAAGACAATAGTGGATTAGCAGAGGTGAACGCCACTAGGTAAGCCATACCTGAGAATGTGGCAGTGGTCAGTAGGTGAGGGGACAATTGCTGAAGCAGAAGCCATGTCCAAGGTACTAGAGAGCCATTCAGACACTTCTGCCTGGGCCTGTGCCCACCGCTTGTGAAAAGAAGGGAATGGGAAAGAAGAGTGGGTCAAAATCAGGGCTAGAGATGGAAGAAGGCATCACCCAAAGAAAGGAGACAGGGAAACATCTTGAGATTTGGAGAAAAAAAGTGGATAGAGAGAGAAAGTTGGGATGGCCACAGAAAGCAAGCTGGGGGTTGCACAGAAAGAATAAGAATTACAGAGATGAAGAAGAGGCTATCAGAGCAGAAAAAAAAGCTTTACCAAAGGCTACAGTCACTTACTTAAACAAACTCAAGCCAGGGCCAATAGGGATGTGAAGAGCTACCAAATGACCAAAATCATTTTCTTGTTGGTGCCATATAGTGCTATTTAGTTACAATCATCACAGTGCTCCCAGATCCTAATAACCATTTCCCTGTAACAAGCTCTCATTTTTCCTGTTTTTTCCTCGCAGGGGCAGCATCAAATCCTTGTATAAATCTCTGTAGATTTTTTCATGAGTCACTAGTTTCTTATTTGTGACTTTGTTGTTCATTTAAATATAATATGTTGGCAGCCTTTTATCAGGAAAAGAGCTCTGATTTGCTGTTAGGTATTAAAATTATATGTCAAGCTGACAGTAAAATCACAAGTGAATGACCTGGCAGTCACAGAACTGCTGTTCCTTAGCAGTAGTGATGTCACAGTCTGTGAGGTCACAGTGCTGGTGATGTAGTGGGGGCAGTATAGCTAGCTATGTCAGCTGCCACACAGAGTGCTGTTCCACACATCACACATATAAACATCAGCTAAACAATCTTCTAATTAAACAAAGGGGTAAAGATAAAGTACCTCAAATATGACAGGTAATGGTTGACTGCTTTTAAAATCTAAAATTAGTTTTAGGTAGGACACAAGCTATTTAACCCACATGCTTAGTGTGGGGACAGAACCCAAAGCCTTCTAATGTTCCAGTCTCAGAGGCCAGTGAATATGCTATTTTCTGCTTCATTCATTTATTAGTTTTGACACAAATTCTCTCAGACTTTTTTCTGACCGCCTGATGGAATCTTGAATGAGTTACATAAATGTTATTATTTTTTTCAAGGCCCTGACTATGGTGGCACTGAAGTGCAAAACACACAAACACCAAAAAAGTGAAATGCAATCTAATTAGTAGATGTAAACAACAACAACAACACAACAAAAAAGTGAATAAAAAAACACAATACAACAAAAATGTGCAACACAACTAAAAAGCACAACATGACAAAAAAGTGAATGCAAAGAAAAATACATAAAACAACAAAAAAGCATAACACAACTAAAATGTAATTGCAAACAAAATATCTCAGTTGCTCCACAATATAAAGAATTAGTGAAGAAGAAGGCTATTTTAGCTGCTCAACAAGAGGACAAGAGGGATATAAAAAATTAGAAATGTGCTATATGGTATAAGAATAATAAAATGGGGCATTTCTTAGAGGAATATCTGACTTTGCCAATTACAAAAATACAACGGAAAATATAGCATGGGCTAGATTTGAATTAATTACAGCCACGTATATTTACTTTAATAGAGAAATCACAATGGACATAAAAATACAGGGGAATAATGAATGTATGTGTAAGAAAGGCTTTCAAGAAAATCTAAGACACTTAATTGTAGCTTGGCCATTATATATTAAAATATAAAATGCATATCTTGCTCAGATTTTAATGATTTATACAAATAAGCTAAATGATGTGGTATGTATAATGCTACACCCAAGAACCTATGAAGAAGCAGTAACAATAGTTAACTTCTTCACATCTGTAGTTGAACAGAAAAAAAGAATGTATAGAATGTGCAACAGGAAACAGGGGATGTTAACTGATAATACACATCTGTGAATTTAGCTTGAGGGTAGGTAGGGAGCTTTGATTTTAACTAACTGATGGAATGATGTGAGTAATATATTATGTGATGAATGTCTTATAAATGTCTTAGCTTCTGTTTTGTATTTTTGGTATATTCATTTTATGATACTTAAATATGACTGATCAATAAAAATTGATGAAGATGAATGCAAACAAAAAAGCACAACACAACAAAAAAGTAAAGACAAAAAAAAACACAAGAGACCACAAGACAACAAAAAGTGACTGCAAACAAAAACCAAAAAGTAAATGCAAACAAAAGCTCGCAACACAACAAAAAAATACACAGCACAAAAAAACTGAATGCTAAAACAAAATGTAACACAACAAAAAACCAATACAACTAAAAAGCCAATGCAAACAAAAAAAACACAGCACAAATAAAGAGTGAATGCAAGTACAAAAAGGTATAACACAACTAAAAAGTTAATGCAAACAAAAAGCGTATCACAACTACAAAGTAAATGCAGACAAAGAAACATAATAAAGTGAAAATGTAAGAGACCAATAAAAAGATAAGAGATATGTGTAACAGCAAAAAAGTAAAACAGCAATCAACCAAAAATGTATATGTGACTTTAAAAACAGTAGACACATCCAGAAATAAAGCAACCAAAAAAACTGTTAACGGAAGTTATTCTGAAAACAGAAATACCCTCACAGGGTAGGGCAGGAGTCAAACACTAATACTGACTGAGTGGAGAGACACCCTCAACCCTGCTTTGGCCCTGCCATAGTCCTCAGGAGGCAGACTGAGAGCCTTTGTAGAGTCGCCCAGCACACAACTTCAGGGAGTAGCATATGGAGAAGCTAGAGACAAAGAGTTGCAGCTACTGTAGACAGGGAGCAGAGAGAGAAAGAGATAGAGAAAGCAGAAAGACCCACATGTTAGAGAGAGAGAGCAGACAGACAGAGTAGGACCACTAACTAATAATTGCATGAGGGGAGAGGGAGAGAAAAAAAACCAAACTATCACTTCCGATCTGCATCAGTTGTTCACAGTATGGAGCTTCTTGCACTGTATATTGTGCACAGCTGTAGCTGCTGAGGACCGTGGAATGAAAGTCAGAATTACAAGAACAATGTGCATGTGTTTAGGACACAGGGAATCTTCAGCTCAGCATATTGGGAGGATGGTCAGGTCAGTGTCCTACATAGCCAGCATCTTGTATCTGTGTTTGTGAGCCTTCTCCTTTGGGTTGGGGGGGTAACACAAGCAATCACGATTGGCGTCACTGTCATTGGCCAGTAAAAATCACAAACCATGTTAGCACTTGTCTGCATGTCATGTGCTTCTGCAAAGTGCACAGTCATGAAGTGATGTTCATGCTGCTATTGCCCTTAGTTGATCCACATGAGCCCACTGGATTTAATGTAGGCAGACCTCAGGTACTATGACATTATCTAAAGGACTAATCCATCCAGAATTTGCAAAAAACATTTGTTATGCAGAGTGTTTTGATATGTATGTTAAGTCGAGTGCAGTTGCAGCAGCCACTTCGAAGAGTGGGGTTATTCTAGATGTCCTACAGGGGGCATGCCTTAGACAACTAGTATTGGAGCCCACTTGAGAGGGAGCAATCTTAGACTTGGTTCTCTCAAATGGAGATGAAAAGAGGATCACAGATGTAGAAGTGGGTAGCCATCTGGGAACTAGCGACCATCGAACAGTATGGTTCACAATAAACACAGCAATAGAGTCAAGCCATACAAAGGCAAAAGTACTGGACTTTAGGAGGGCTGACTTTGCCAAAATGGGTGAGTGCCTAAGAAATGCACTAGCAAATGGGCAGGCAGGAAGGAGGGGTGGAAGAACAATGGGGAATAATAAAAACTGCCATCACAGAGGTAACAAGCCTTTGTGTGAAGCAAATAAACAAAACTAAACAATGTAAGAAACCACTATGGTTCTCAAAGGAAGTGGCAGTGAAGGTTCACGAGAAAAAGAAAGCTTTCAGTAAGTACAAGGAATCCCAGAAGGAGCAGGACAGAGAACTGTATCAGTTTAAGCAAAAGGAAGCTGGGAAGGCAGTCAGAACAGCAAAGGCCCAAACTGAGGAAAAGATAGCCAACTCAGTTAAGAAGGGGGATAAAACCTTTTATAGGTACATCAGGGAGTGAAGGAAGACCAAGGGAGGGATAGTGAGGCTTAATAAAGGGGGGAGGGTGGGCAGAGGATGACTGTGAAAAGGCAGAGATACTAAACAAATATATTTGCTCAGTATTTACAAAGGAAGAGGGGAAGGTACCTAAAACAAACAGTAGAAACACTCTGGATACAGAAGTTGATACTAGCCCATTTACAGAAGAAAGGGTTCTGAAAGAACTCTTAAAACTGAAGGTGGACAAAGCAATGAGGCATGATGGGATTCATCCCAGAATTCTAAAAGAACTAAGGGTGGAATTAGTGACACCACTGATTACCCTGTCTAACAAATCATGGGAGGATGGGGTGGCACCCGAGGACTGGAGGAGGGCAGATGTGATTCCCCTTCACAAAAGTGGGAGCAAGGCAGAAGCAGGAAACTACAGACCTGTTAGTTTAGCCTCAGTGGCAGGGAAAATGATGAAATCACTTCTGAAGGAAAGAATTGTTGAGTATCTAGAGGCCAGAGGGGCACAGGACCCAAGGCAGCATGGATTCACAGCAGGAAGGTCATGCCAGTCAAATCTGATAGATTTCTTTGACTGGGTGACCAAAGTAGTAGATCAGGGAGGGGCTGTGGACAAGGCCTACCTAGACTTTAGCAAGGCATTTGACACAGTCCCACACAAAAGATTAATATACAAGTTAGTTAGCCTGGGAGTGGGTCCCAAGATGACAGCCTGGGTAAAAAATTGGCTGGAGAATAGGACACAGAGAGTAATAGTAAATGGAGTCCACTCTGAAGAAAGGGGGGTTACTAGAGGGGTACCACAGGGTTCAGTATTAGGACCGGTCCTCTTCAATGTCTTTATAAGCGACATTGCAGAGGGACTGGAAGGAAAAGTATGTCTCTTTGCAGATGACACAAAGATCTGCAACAGAGTTGATGCACAAGGTGGGGTGGAAAGGATGAGAAGGGACTTGGCAAGGTTAGAAGAATGGTTAAATGTATGGCAGCTTAGATTCAGTGCTAAGTGCAAGGTAATGCACCTGGGAAACAAAATCCCAGGGGAAGAGTACACAATGGGGGGTGAGATACTAACAACAACAAAAATGGAAAGGGACCTGGGGGTAGTCATATCAGATGACCTAAAGGTGGGCAAGCAATGTGAGAGGGCAGCAAGGCAGGCTGGGGGGATACTGGCATGCATAGGGAGAGGCATCACCAGTAGAAAACAGGAAGTTATTATCCCTCTGTACAGACAGCTGGTTAGACCCCATCTGGAGTACTGTGTGCAGTTCTGGAGACCCAGTCTTCGCAAAGACATAGACAGGATGGAAGCTGTCCAGAGGAGGACAACTAAAATGGTGCAGGGTCTGCACCGGAAGACATATCAAGAGAGACTTAAGGGAGCTTAATATGTATAGCCTTGAGGAAAGGAGGAGATGGGGACATGATAGAAACTTCAAGTACCTCAAGGGAATCAACAAAGTCCAAAGGGTAGCATCTTTCAAAAAAAGAGGTGTGCAACAACAAGGGGGCACAATTTGAAGATGGGGGGGCGGCTCAGAGGTAATTTAAGGAAGTATTTTTTCACAGAGAGGGTTGTGGATGCACGGAATTGCCTTCTGGAGGAGGTAGTGGAGTCAAAAACAGTGCTGGAATTCAAGCATGCATGGGACAGTCATAAGACAATTCTAGGGGGTTGGGGTAGGAAGAAGTAGGCTACTGTTTAACTAGGATCTGCAGCTTATCCAATAGGCAGGGAAATGGGCAGACTGGGTGGGCCAAGCGGTCCTTATCTGCCATCAAATTCTATGTTTCTAAGTCCTAATGTGTCCTTCCCTCTGTCTGCTATTAGGAGTTTTTCCTAAATTAGCCTGATAGCCATATGGTAGTTTTACGACCACTGGGGATCTCCGTCACAAATAGGTTTATTGGTTTTCTTTCTCCTGCGATGCACCATGTCTCATGTGACAGTGATGTAGCCTGGCCCTTAGATTTAGCATGTGCACTGCTTTAAAATCAGTTCACAGCAGCAGAGCATTGACTGTTCTTATCCAGGGAGCACAGATGGCAACAGTTACAGTTTAGCAGATACCCAAGAGCTAGCTGACTGGGGTTTCTATAAGAAAATAGCTGCTAAACAGCTCTAATTCTTTATTTGTGTTTTTGGTATGTGTCAGGTCTGTAGGAATTCATTATTTGTGTTTTCAGTGAATGTCAGGTTTAACTAGCAGTAGTAAGTGTTTTCATTTTAAATTGTTATTTCATCAAATGACACACAACAATAAAAAGTACAGAAATTGCCCCAGATCATCAGTGCTATAATTAATAAAGACTGTAGCTGTTTTCTTATAGAACACCTACTCAGCTCTCAAATATTTGCTAAAAAGTAAATGTAGATACCATCATTCTACTATAAGGAACTGGGAGTTAGGGCTGATTTTGCCATGTGACATGCCTTTTACGTATTTATTTTTTTGTTTGTTTTTTGTTACAAATGTGAAGTGTCTTTTTTATAAAATATAAACATATGCGTAACCCCTAGGTGATGCTATCCAAAGGGCTACTACCCCTGCCTGCTTGGCTAGTTGCAGATTAAGGGGCCTAGGTTCTGTTACGGGTGCCTCCATGAGGAGGTCAGGATTGGTAGTGGTTAAGCTGACCTGGGCACAGGCCTCTGGGACACTGTAACCCCCCTTTTCTCCTTCTAGTGGCCTGAGCAGTACACAATATTCACTTTCACATTGATCCTTTTCACCATGCAATTTCCTGCAATGTTTGCACTTACCATCAGGGCTGGTTCCTCTAGCTCGACCTTGGGGATCTCATGTAAAACAAGGTTAAACACAGCAAGCTGCAACTGTACAATACTCTTGGCATAAACTGGAACCACAGTCAGGTTAAATGTGAACAAAATTAAGTCTGATTTATTCAGGGGAATTGAACAAGGCAGTGGCATAATCAGGTTTATTTGCTTAAAAACTATATCAAACAGACAGTTATGCATGCAGTTAAGAGTCCCTTCACAGTCACATGTTCTTGGTACCCAGGTAGGAAAATGGTGGGCTAGCCAGGAATGTTGCAGCTGGTTGGGGCCCTGTGATGGAAGAAAGCAGCATGCACAACACACACCATTTGTAATCTGGAGCCGGAGGGCTCAGTTTGTAAAAGAAAAGGCAATAAGGCAATCAGATGACAACACTTTTAGATTTAGCTCTTGTTGCAGGGAGCTACCCTGATGTTTATTCATGATATCCAATACTGGATACAGGCAGGATGAAATCGAGACTGCAGGCTGTTGAGTTGGAGTGCCCAGAGAAGAAGGGCCTACAGAATCACCAAGGCATTGTTTCTATTCAAGGCATTGAGCAGGGGGCTGATCCCCAGGCGGTCTCTCGTCGATGACTTTCTCTGTGTAGCAGGTATTCTGGCTGGGCCAGTGTAGCAGGGCCCATCAAATGGAAATGGATACGGATTCAATCTGTGAAGCTGGATACAGCCTCCAGCAGGCAAAACACAGTTCAGACACACAGTGGGGAACCAAATAATGACCAACTATAAGCACACAGCACATTCACATGTAAGGAAATTCCACTATACCAGGAAAATGGTTCTCTGGTCTCAGTTACAGAGTCTCTGCACAATCCAGGAGTTCAGAGGTAGGTAGAAGTCCTGACAGACCAATTGCATTCAGCAAATCTTCAGTTTTCTTTAGGTTAAAGCCTAGTCACAATTCAGTGGCTTACAGTAATTCACTCTCTATGTTCAGATTCAGTTCGAAAAAAACACAAGTTCCATCTCAGGAACAGCAGGCAGGAACACAGGCCAAACTCAAGCCTTTCCACAGTTTTTCCATGTGAATCCACTACAGATTGCTGCTTGAACTACTTTGACCTGTTACTTCTTCACTTCCCAACTCAGATCTAACTGAAATTGCAAGTAGTGGTGGACTTTCCCCAAGACCCAAAAGGTTTGGTTGGCTGATCTGGTTGTTAGTCACAACAAGGGCTCCCCCTCCAGGTTATTTTAGGTGCTAAAAGTCCAAAACTACAATTCCTACAAGTTTTGGCCCCACCAAGCTCCTGAAGGCAGGCTCCATTTTGGAGTCCCAAATATACTGATTGGCCCATTCTGCGGTCCAGTACTAAGATGATGGAAACAAACAGAACCATTCATGCTGCAAAAAAGGCAGGTTAGAACAAACTGCAATATCATTACTACTCTAACAAATGATCAGGAAACAAGTATATCTTCTAACAGAGATCTCTCTCAGAATAATTATGACTGCAATCCAGGCAGCTCTTAAGGAGACAATACACAGAGGCTATACAGGCACTCTCTTGCAATCACGTTTAAACTGATAAAACACAGAACACCAGCTTGAGAGTGAGCATTTAGGCAAGCTCAAAGAAGACTTTTCAGGAACACCCATTTGTAGGGGGTTACACTCTTCCCTGCCTGGAGAAAACTTGGTGTTCATGTCAAGTCTATACCATCACAATATCAAAAATGCAATATAATCGAGACATATATATCATTAGCTTGTTCACATCACTATACCTTTCAATATACTTTGCATTACTACATCCATATTGACATTACTTACGCATGTTTCATACAGGTAATACTGATTTCACTATGATTAACACATTAGTGACATCACAATGCTGCTTCAGGTAATAACTTTCTGTACATTAAACAATGTAGGAGGGTCCCTTCCTATCAACTAACTTGGGACTGAGTTGGGAAGGGGCACCATATTGAGAAGGAAGAACAATCAACCTGGAATTGGCCATTAAGCTCAGTTTAGTTAGTGAGATCTGAGAAGTATAAACATCTTTGTGAATCACATTGAGAGACAAATACACTGGCCTCCTGGGAGAATCATAACTGAAGTAGAATACTGGCCTGACAGCTACGTTATTCTTTCTGGGGGGAACAGCCACAGTCTCTGTACTTTCAGCACTAACATTGGAGCATTTGTCATTTGTGATGTCTGCATGGATGGGAATGTCCAGACTGGGAGCACTGTCAGTTCCTTGCTCTGTAGGCTCTGTTTTCACAACACTCTGCTCATTTAGAGAAGGTTCTGGCAGAATTAGGCTTTGTGGCACTGAAGGAGGGCTGTCAGCACTCTCATATTGTCATTCAAATTCTGGTGTGTCATCAGAGAGACTCAGACCATCAGCCCCTTCTTCAGGCAAGTCACACAGTTCCACTAAACACAGGGAGTCCACAGCCTCAGACATACTTTGCACTTCACTTTCAGGAAGCATTGGCTCCAAGGATGAAGCTGCGGGGTTAGGCAGTCCAGAAGGCCCAGCTTCATCCCCATGATTTTGCATAGGATTTCCATGAAACAACTGACTCAGTTCATAGGAGGGATAATAGGCATTACCATAGTCACTTTCATCAGAGGTGGACTGCTGAAGGATAAACCTTAAATCTGCAACTACTGGGGGTAGGTTGACTCTATCTGTTGTTTGCAGCAGCATGAGTCACCAGCCCAGGGGAGGTAATGTCAACTGGCTCAGCTTCAATAATAACTTGGCCAATTGGCAGCAAGTGGTTATGGTGCTTGGTCTTGACAGCTTTGGAGTTATTCTCTGTGCGTACCTTGTATACTGGTAGATCATCCAACTTTCCAACTACTACAAGAGGAAGATGGTGCCACCTATCAGTAATTTTGTGCTTGCCATATAGTCCCAACTTGCATAACTACACACAGTCTCCAGGCTATAGCTCTTGAGTCTTTACTTTCTTGTTGTGCCTCTCTTTGTTGGTGAGATTTTTTTTAGTGGCCATTGTCTGGGACAGTTGATATGCAAGGTTCAACTGAGCTTTCAGTTTCTGTACATACTGCAGGTAGTTTACAGCTCAGACCCCATCTGGAGAGACCCCAAAACAGACATCAACTGGCGGGTGTGCCTTCCTCCCAAACATGAGGCAGTAAGGGGAGAACCCAGTAGCGTCATTTTGGGTGCAATTGTATGTGTGTACCAAGGTGCTAATCTGCTGGCTCCACTTGTGCTTGTCTTTTGGATGGAAGGTGCCCACCATGTCTAGAAAGGTGCAGTTGAAATGTTCTGGTTGAGGGTCCCCCTGTGGGTGATATGGGGTGGTTATTGACTTCCACAACCCCCACAGAGAGAGTATTTCTTTGATTAGCCTACTTTCAAAGTCTCTGCCTTGGTTAGAGTGGATCTGCTGGGGGGCACCATAGTGGACAAATAATTTTTCCACTAGCACCTTGGCCATGGTAGAGGCTTTTTGACCTTTAGTTGGAAAAGCTTGTGCATACTATGTGAATTGATCCATAACCACTTACACATTGCCAGTATTCCATTGATCAGGTTCTAAACACAAAAAATATTTGCAGTCCAGTTCCATGGGGGCAGCCCTCTGAGGCAAAGCTTTTCTTTGGCGGCCATGACTACAGGTCTTTACATGGTGCTCAACACCGGCCCCCATCTTGAGCCAGTAGAATCGAGATCATACCAACATGAGAGACCTGTCAATACCGAGGTGCTCCATGTGATTGTGGAGGGACCTTAGTATCAAGTTTTTAAAGGCTGTTGGCAGAACCAATTGTTGCTTGTCTACTTGACCACTATGATCCACTGTCTCTCTGTATAACAACTAATTGAGTAACTTCAACCTGGGGTCTTCTTTAAACAACAGGGCAGTTCGCAAGTCAGGGGAATGCAACTTAGACACATCTTTCCCCGCATGCAGGGCATGAAGTGCAGATTGAATCATAGAATCTTGGGACTGAGCCCACTGAATACTGTCATTGTCAAGTTGAGGTAGTGTTGGCAGCCAGTATGCAGGTATCAGGGGGACCCAAGCAATCTACTAGACAGTCCACTGGGTCTACAGACATCTGTTCATCTCTGTCAAACATTTGGTACAATGCTCTGATGTCAGGTTCAGATAATCTGACCCAATCACTCTTAGAAACTGGCCTTCATGACAGGGCATCAACATCGATATGGTTCAGTCCTGGCCTGTATTCGACAGCATAATCATGAGTTGATAAAGCAAAGAACCACCGGTGCCCAGTGGCATCCACCTTAGCTGAAGTCTGTACATAGGTAAACGGGTTATTGTCGGTCTTCACCAATATCTTTGCCCCATAGAGGTACTCATGAAACTGGTCAACAATGGCCCATTTTAGGGCAAGGAACTCCAGTTTGACCACATGATAGTTTCGTTCTGATGGGGTCAAGCTCCTGCTGGCAAAAGCCACTTGTCTCAAACCATCTTCATGGTCTTCTTACAGCACAACTCCTAGGCCCTGAAGACTAGCATCCGTATGCAGCACATAGGGCTTGGTAGGGTCAGCATAGGTGAGGATGGGGGCATGGGTGAGCTGATATATGACTTTGTGGAAGGATGCTTCACATTTGGGTGTAGAGCAGGGCCCAAAAGGTTCACCTGTGCAGAACTACACTTCATCTGTTTCTTTGACAGCCCCTTTCTTGTATTTATGGTTGGTAGGGGGTAACCCTGGGTGAGATTCAGGAGTGGGCAAATCACCTTGAAATAGTCTTTTATAAACCTGTGGTAGTAGCCACAGAACCCCAGGAAATGTAGTTCTTTCAAGATATGGGGCTGGGGCCAAGTAGTCAGTGACTTGACCTCATTGGGATCGGTCTCTAGCTCTTCTGCAGATATTATGTGTCACACATACTTCACAGAGGTTTGAAAAAACTGGCACTTGCCAATGTACAGCTTGTGGCCGAAGTCTTCCAAACAGTCTAGGACTTTACAGTTGGGTCTCATGCTCCTCTAATATGAGTCCAAACACAATGACATCATCTAGGTACACTAGGCATTAGAGCAAGTTCATATCTCCCAACGCACATTTCATCAGTCGCTGAAAGGTGGTTGGGGCACCCAAAATCCCCTGTGACATTCTCATGAACTTGTAGAACTCCAAAGGATAGATGAAGGTAGCTTTTTATGGTCCTCTGTAGCCACCAGAATCTGGTAATGTCCACTGCAAAGATCCAATACTGAGAACCATTTGCTCCCATTCAAGCAATCCAGGACATCTTGTATACAGGGCATGGTTTATTGATCTGGGACAGTCCACTGGTTCAGGGTTCGATAATCAACACATATCCTCACTGACTCATTCTTCTTATGCACAACCACAATGGGAGAGGCATATGGACTCCTTGATTCCTGTATCACGCCTGCAGCGAGCATTTCCTGCAGGTGTCTCCTCACATCTTCAATGTCAGCTGGGGTGAGGCATCAGGATCTCTCTCGAAATGGCCAGTAGTTATGCAGGCATATATGATGCTTTGCACCCTGGACACACCCCACATCCCATTCTTTTAACGAAACACTTGGTCTCTCTGGGCAAGTTTCTTGCTAATCCTAGCCTTCCATTCAGCTGGCAGCGGGGAATCACCAAAGTCAAATAAGTCCAGGGTCACTCTCTCCTTTTGGCTAGAGTACTTTTTATTGGGTCATACTGCAGTGTCTGCACAGAGTACTGCAGCTAGAGTGCACCCTCTGTTCACCCGGACCTCCTGATCTGACACATTTCGAATCTGGACCATCACTCGTGCATAGGCATGGGCAAGGGCAGGCAAGATGCTGGGTTTAACCAATAATCCTTCTGGCAACTTTCCATCACCTGGTGCAGCCAACATTAATATTTTGTTCTTTATTTTTCTCTTTAGGTGGACTTCTCCATGGATTGTGCTTTGGGCATTGGGGGCCAATATCAAGGAGTCAGGTTCCTTTTTCCACACTATCCCCACTGGCTCATCTGAGTCCTCTTCATTGGGTTTCTGTTGTAAGTCATGTGCCTTTTTTACTAAGGCTGGAATTCTTAGGGCCGTCCAGTCAGTTGCTCTTGTTTCTCAAGGCAGAGTTGTACTAGTCTCCCAAACATGTGGGAGTTTGTTCCAATTAACAGGGGAACCCCATCATACAGTCCAGCGAGGGGGGGGGCACACGAGGGCCAATGTCTCTACTTGCTCCTGTACACCAGTTACAGTTGCAGGAAAAGACAACCAGAGGCAGACATATCCTAGGTATGGATAAGTCTTGTCACTCAGCCCCCACACATGTAGACCTTCCAGGGATTGTAATGGCACGTCAGATAAGCTTTTGTCATACCTGTCTTGAAATACAATGGTCTCTTGCGAGCCACTACCAAGCACAGCCCAAGTAGAAATACCATTCACAGCCACAGTAGTCTTCATTTAAGGGCCCACTACTTTGGACCAGTCTGGAGGGATAACAGCAGGGGTCTGGACAGACAATTTAGCCACAGAGGGGTTTGAGTTAGGATGGCCAAAGCCTTCACTGTGTTCATTTCGTACACCCTTTGACCACTGACTCATTTTCTGAAGCTCTCCTTAATGCTAGTTCACCATTTTCTCTAAGTCCTTCTGAGACCAGCATTCCCTCTTCATATTGCCATCCATGCTGCAATTGTGACAAATGACAGTCTCTTGGGGCATCCTTGGGGGAGAACATAGTAGGGGATGCTGGAGCATCATCAGGAGATTGTGATCTGACTTCTGCTGGTAGTGTACCATGTCTCAAAAGTTCCTTAGGGTGGCAGACAATTCCTTGAGCTCAGCTGAAAATTCACCCTTAGTAGAGGATGCCTGAGGGTGCACCCCCAGGCACGGGGTCATTATGTCACAAGACATATTGCAGCATGGCACAATCGCACTGTGTGATGTATACCATGAGGTATATGTCTTTGTTCTGTGGGGAGATCTACCCCCAACACCCCCGTTATGGAAGGCTGCACCCCTAACCCCCCCTAAAGATTCTCAACTCTGGGGAGGTCCAAATCTGGGAGCGCACAGGTCCAGGCTCACCATAATGCCGTACACTATTAAGCGTGTGACATTATGAGCTAGTGCTGCACCACTACCCCCATAACAGTCACGTCTTGACAGGGGCCAGGGTCTCTGTCAGCATGGTATACCTCAGTGAATGCACCTGGTTGTACTTTTCTGACTTCCTTCAGCAACTCCTCCCCCCACTCTTTAGCCCACGGTGGGACATTCATAGTGGTCTCCATTTTGAAAGGGCCTTCCAGTGCCATGATCACTTGGGCTGCACTCACCTCATAATTACAGTCTCCCTCTTCACCTTCTACATTCCAGAGTTCCTTTATCAATTCACAGTAGTCAGGTGGGTTACCTTTCCTATCCTGGAGCCTTAACTGTATGATCTGTAGTTTAGAATGCTTGGCATGTTGCAGTATGTGCCCCAATCTCACATGGTTGAAATCACTGGCAGCTACCCCACCTTTCCGGTAAGCTTCCTGCAGAGCTCTTTCTAGGTGAGTAACTTACACAGACAAACTTTCCCCTTCCATTGTTTGCTAACTTGGAATTTCCACATAAAAGTCTCCCCTGACTCAGTGCTCCCAAAATTGCCTTCTAGTACAGATAGGTACTTCTGAGCAGATGCATCAGGGTAAATGAACCGCAAACATTTAATGACTTCAAGGGTGGGGCCCCTCAAAATTTCTATGATTCTTTTCCACTTCTCAGCCTCCTTATACTGCCACTCAGGTATTAAGGGGGCAACATAGTCAATCCAGGTCTCCCAGTCATCCTCCCCCAGAGGGGTGGGAAGGGTGCCCGAGATGATTCTCAGCCTTGGGTAGGAGTCATGACCAATGGCGGGTACAGATATGGTGGCCAGCATTGGCATGGGCACAGAAGGTGGGGCAGTAATAGGTGCTGGAGTGGGAGGGGGTGTTGGGGAAGGAATACCTCATAGTGGCAGGAATAGTTTATTAAAGTCCTCTATGGTTTTCCCTTCCTCCAGCAGCAACTTAGCAAATTTCTCCTCAAAAGTCTCAAATAATGGTGGGAGCTCATCCTCCCCAGGGTCTTTACTGTCTTTTGTTATCACTGTCCAGGTGGCTAGGACTCCTTCTGAGGCAATAGTCTGTGGCACTTTAGAACTGTCCATGAGGTCACTACACTCTACCAAGGCTATGAAAGTATGGGTAATCAAATCAGCCTGTTGACCCACCACCACAGGGTTTTTTAAACATTCAACTTTGGAGAGTGTTCCTGCTACAGTGTTCTTACTGGAAACCAAGGGAATATCCAGTATAAGCAGAGCATTTTGGGGGTCGATCTCCTGCCCAGTACACCACCTCACCAACTGGTGTACAACCATTTCTACTGGAGTAGCCATTAATTTTTAACAATAATTCATAACTTTTGGCTACTAAAGGCACAAAATCCCAACAGTGAGCCTTCAAGTTGTAACCCCTAGGTGATGCTATCCCAAGGGCTACTACCCCTGCCTGCTTGGCTAGTTGCAGATTAAGGGGTCTAGGTTCTGATATGGATGCCTCCACCCAGAGATCAGGGTTGGTAGTGGTCAAGCTGACCTGGACACAGCCTTCCGGGACACTGTAACCTCCCTTTTCTCCTTCTAGTGGCCTGAACAGCATACAATAATTACTTTCACAATGACCCTTATTCACCATGCAATTTCCCCACAATGTTTGTACTTATCACCAGGGCTGGTTCCTCTATCTTGAACCTGGGGATCCCCTGTAAAACAACGATAAACACAGCAAACAGTAACCGTACAATACTCTTGGCACAAACTAGAACCACAGTCAGGTTAAATGCAAACAAAGTTAAATCTGATTTATTTGGGGACTTGAACAAGGGAGGGACGTAATCAGGATGATTTGCTTAAAAGCTATATTAATCAAATAGTTATGCATGCAGTTCAGACTCCTTACACAGTCACACACTCTGGGTACCCAGGAAGGAAAACGGTGGGCTAGCCAGGGATGTTGCAGTTGGTTGGGGGCCTGTGAAGGAAGAAAGTAACATGCACAGTACACACTATTTGTAATCCGGAGCCAGAGGGCTCAGTTTGTGAAAGAAAAGGCAATAAGACAATCAGATGACAACACTTTTAGAGTTAGCTGTTGTTGCCGGGAGCTACCCAGATGTTTACTCATGATACCCAATACTGGACACAGGGAGGATGAAATCAAGACTGCAGGCTGTTGTGTTGGAGTACCTGGAGAAGCAGGGCCCACACAAATCACTGAGGCATTATTCCTGTTTAAGGCATTGAGCAGGGGGGCTGATCCCCAGGCTGGTCTCTCGTCGATGACTTTCTCTGTGTAGCAGATATTCTGGCAGGGCCAGTGTAGCATGGCTCAGGCAAATGGAAATGGATATGGATTCAGTCTGTGAAGCTGGATACAGCCTCCAGCAAGCAAAACACAGTTCAGACACACAATGAGGGACCAAATCTCGACCCACTATAAGCACACAGCACATTAACATGTAAGAAAATTCCACTGTACCATGCAAATGACTCTCCAGTCTCAATTACAGAGTTTCTGCACAATCTGGGAGTTCAGAGGGAGCTGGAAGTCCTGACAGGGTGATCGCATTCAGCAAATCTTCGGTCTTCTTCAGGTTAATGCCTGGTCACAATTCAGTGGCTTAATTCGCTATCCAAGTTTGGTTTAAGTCCAAAAAAAAACACAAGTTCCCTCTCAGGAACAGCTGGCATGCAGGCAAAACTCAGGCCTTTCCACAGTTCTCCCATGTGAATACACTGGATTGCTGCTTGAACTATCTCGACCTGTTACTTCTTCACTTCCCAACTCAGATCTAACTGAAACTTCAAGCAGTGTGGGACTTTCCCCAAGATCCAAAAGGTTTGGTTGGCTTACCTGGTTGTCAGTCACAACAAGGGCTCCCTCTCCAGGTTATTTTAGGCACCAAAAGCCCAAAACTATAATTCCTACAAGTTTTGGCCCCACCAAGCCCCTGTAGGCAGGCTCCATTTTAGAATCCCAACAGTACTGATTAGCCCATTCTGCAGTCCAGGACCAAGATGACGGAAACAAACAGAACTGTCCATGCTGCAAAGAAGGCAGTTAGAACAAACTGCAATATTAATACTACTCTAACAAATGATCAGCAAACAAGTATATCTTCTAACAGAACTCCATCTCAGAGTAATTATGACTGCAATCCAGGCAGCTGTTAAAGAGACAGTACACAGAGGCAATGCAGGCAGACTCTGGCAATCACATTTAAACTGCTAAAATGCAAAACACCAGCCTGGCAGTGATCATTTAGGCAAGCTCAAAGAAGACTTTTTGGGAACCCCCATTTGTAGGGGGTTACATATGTATGTGTGAGTTATTTAGTTTGGAGAATATTTGTTTTATTATTTGAAAATGTGTAATACACTAAATGTGTAGCACAGTGAACCATTGTAAAATGGAATCAAATATGTAGCTGGAATAGTCATTGTCATCCTGTTGCTTTCATGTCATACCTCAGGCAGGAGAAAAACTGACATCAAATGATTTTGCAGTTTCTAGGCTGAAGCTTCATACCATACTCTTTATTTGTAAAAAAAAAACAAATATATATGAAAATTTTGTCGCAGAGCAAAGTCAGCACTAACTGCTAATAAAATGCTGATACCTACATTTACAGTTTAGCAAATACTTGACATCTAACTGAGTGCAGTTTCTGTAAGAAAACAGCTAGAGTCTTTATAAATTATAGCATTGATGATCTGGGCAGTTTCTGTGCTTTTATGGTTGTGTATAGTTTGATAATATTAAACATTTTAAAATTATAACACTCCTTCTAGCTAGACCTGATGCACATAGAAAACAAAAATAGTGAACTGGAGCTATTTAGTAGCTGTTGTCTTACAGAAATCCCAGTTAGCTTGTTCTCAGGTATCTGCTAAACTGTAACTGTTGCTATTTCTGCTCCCTGGATAAGAAAAGTTACAAAGCTCTGCTGTTGCGAACTGATTTTAAAGCAATGCACATGCTAAATCTAAGGGCCCGGCTACATCACTGTCACGTGAGACAGGGTGCATCATAGGAGAAAGAAATCCAATAAACCTGTGTGTGATGGAGCTCCCCAAGGGTCGTAAAACTACCATACAGCTAGCAGGCTAATTTAGCAAAAACTCCTAATAGCAGAAGGAAGGAAGGACACACTAGGACTTAACATACATATCAAAACACTCTGCATAACATATGTTTTTTGCAAATTCTGGGTGGACTACTCCTTTAATGTCTTTTTTTATTCATTCAGTGGAAGAAGTGTGTTTTTGTTCTTCCCTCATGTTGGCTTCCAGATACTGCACCTCCCTCTCCTCCCTCCCACACACACACACACACACACACACACACATACTCAACTCGAAGGAACTGTCAAATACTGAAGTTTCCTTGGTGTTATATAAAATCATGTTACTTCTCAGGATTTGCTTGTGTATTGCCATCAGGCATATAAGCATCTGAGAGTAGTATATCCTGAGGGTATTTTTTTCACTGATGACTGGCTTGGAACTCAGTAGCAGTCTTCAGTTCTCCGTTTCCCTGATCCTGTCTGTGCGAATTTATTATGGGAAAGCGGCTATCAGACAGTTGAAAAAGACAAAACATTTTGTTTAGTCAGCTTCAGTGGTCAGTTAGTCTCTCTTCTTGTAATGAATTTAGAAGGCAGCAGTCACCATCTCCAGAAAATAAATATCCCCACTCCTTCATCTGCGTTCTGACGCTGTCTGAATCCAGGGATTGTAACTGTTATCTCCCTACTACTATCATGAGTGAGTGTATGTACTGTAGTAAATTTACAGACTGAACTTCTTACTTAAAAAAAAACTGCTAACTCTGTGTCTGATCTTGTCTGTGTGGATTTATTATGGGCAAAGTGACTATCTGACAGCTGAAAGGATAAAACATTTTGTTTTGTCAGCTTCTGTGACAGCTAGATTTTCTTCCAGTAATTAATTTACTTGAGCAATAATCACCCTCTCCAGTAAATAAAAACATCCAGATCCCTTTATGAGCATCTTGGCACCATCTTCAACTGGTGGCTGTAACTGTTTATCTCCCTATTAACTCTGTGAGAGTGTGTGTAGATTATTTATAAGCTGAACTTTTTACTTAAAAAAATATATTGCTGACTGGATTTATTTCCTGACCATGAAAAAGAACTAGACTAGCTATGCTGGACCCTCAGCATTTTGAGAAAGACTGGATGTACTGTACCTTTAGGGCTTCAGACATTGTATTTGCATCTAGTTTCGATTGTATGGCTTAAACTCCTTGTCTATGAATACATATATATATATATATATATATATATATATATATATATATATATATATATATATATATTACAGGCAAAGCAACTATCTGACAACTGAAAGTAACAAAATATATTTTTGTTACTTTCATATGGCAGTTAGTTTGTCTTCCTGTAGTTAAATGACTAGTAAAAAAGACTTAGTAAAATGCATACACACAAAACCAAAAACAGCTGCATAGGTTATGGGCATACCTACAGAATGATGTGCTTAATGTGTCTTAAAAATATGATTTAGTTAATTTTCATCAACTAGACAATACTGTCACAAAGGTAAACAAACCCAGACTTTCTCTTCCAATGCTGCATTCCTGTACGTGATTACAGTTGCCATGACATCATTATGCTATGATGTTAATGGAGTGACAGTTCTCTGGAGCACTCATACGGTCTGTATGAGGACTTTATAAGAATTTCTTATCAAAATCCATTATAGTGCATGTGTGAAAAGGTTGGCATACATGCACAGTAAATGAATTTGATGAGAAACAAAGTCACTATATACATGTATTGTCTCTGAGACACTGTTGCTCCATTGGTGCTACCGCCTGAAGACTTCACAGCCATTTTAACTATGTGCAAGAGTGTGGCATTTGGATAAAAGGTCAAGGTTTGTTTACATTTGGGGCAGTATTGTATTGCTGAAGAAAAAATATTAAATCATGTTTTAAAGCCACACAGAGTGCTTCATTTTGTAGAGAAGACTGTAACCTACAGTGCTGTTTTGTGTTTCGTGTTTTCCTATTTTACATAAAGCCCTGTTTATTTGTCATTTAGACACTTGTGTCTTCTTATCCCTGTAACCCTCACCTCCCCAACACAGACACACACACACACACACACACACACTCAACTATTTATTGTAGGTCTCTGCACTGTGTTTTTGCTGTCTACACCACTGGTGGCTTCCTATGAAGCTGATCAAAAGGGGTGGTCAGGATATGCTTGAATCAGGCATATCCTTGCTGTGGCAGTACCCCTTCATGCCTGTCTGTAGCAGATGGCATCCTTATTCCCGGGTCTCTTGGTTCTGCTACTACAGAGCCATGTGGAGAGGCAGGGGTGGGTGGAGTAGTCTGGACAACAGGCATCCAGTCAGATGCCTATGTCAGTCCATGAGTGAATCCTCTGCTGGCGCAGGGGGCAGGGCATGCAGGACTGCCATATACCCACCAAAAATGAAAATACATTGTAACCATCTGAATTCTCAACTGCGCATGTGTTACAGAAATATGCATGTACAGTTGATGAAGACAGGACAGTCTGAGAAGTAGGTAATTTGAGATAACAATGGTATGGTGTAAGCAATAGTAAGACATACATTTTGGCATGATACTTGCAGATGGTAAGAAGGAAGGGGCAGGTAAGGAAGGAGTGGAGGAGAGTGAGTGTGTGCATGTGTGTGTGAGTATACACAGGTAGAACATGACTAAGTTGCCACATAATGTATAGTGAGAGGGAAGTAAATGTTGGAGTAAAGGGGACAGGGCCATTCTTCCATTGAGGACTTACTAGTTTGCTATGTTCTTCATGAGTACAGAATGTATGGAGTAAAGAATGTGTGCTTACTTGACAAGGTTTTCTTGTGCTTGCCTGTGCATATTTTATTACAAACAAGTCAAAAGTCATTAATTAATGAAAAACACTTACAAAGGTAGTCAGCCTATATCAGGGTCAAACACTCTTGGAGCAGCTCTAACCACCAAAGAACAGATCACTGATTGTTTTCTTGTGCTTGAATATGCACATTGCACAAGTCAAAACTGCCATTAATTACTTAAAAGTGACTACCTTTGTAAGTGGTTTCCATTAATTAATGACACATTTGACTCATTGCAATACAATATCCACACAAGAAAAGGATGTGTGACTTGCTCTATGCTGGTTGGTGCTATTTTAAATGTGTTTGTACTGGAATGTATGTCTGATTGGATTCTTTATAAGGGGAACATAACCCTGCTAACTAAGCAGACATTTTTGCCTCCACATACTTTTTGTGACTCTAGCTGCAATCTTTCTCCCTGCACATGCCAAATTGTAAGCACTACTAGTGTTTTTACCATACCGGTGTAATGTAAAATCGCCTACTCCTCAGACTATCCTACCTTCATTAGCTGTGCATGCATGTTTCTGTCAAACATGCATAGTTGAGAACTCTGATGGCAGCACAGTTTGTGGGTATTTTTTCTTCAGTAATCTGCTTCATAGACGTGGATATTTATAATCATTTTGTGACAATAAGAAAGTTTTGGAGCTTCCAAAATTCTGTGAACCATTTTTTTAACTTTTATAATAATGAGGAATTATAGCTTATAAATAAACCATTATAGTATGCTTAAAAAAATCACTGTGTCCTCTTAGTCCTATTATAGCCAGCATTCTTTCTCATGTGTTTTCAGTAAAGTTTAAACACAGTGGTTGCAGAAACATCCACAGATCGGGTGCAGAACCCAGTTAGCATGGGCAAACACCACTTACAGCCTGCACCAACATGGGGGGAGGCACTGATAAGCAGCAGGAAAATCCCAGCCTCTCCCTACAAAACAGGGTACTAAATGAGAAAAAGACTGAGGTAGACAGGTCAGTGGGGGATGCTGCAAAAGAAGGTAAAGCCATCAAAAAATGGAGAGCAATGAGTACCAATGCCCATAGACTGAGTAACAAGCTTCCTGAATTAGTGGCCTTGATGGAGGAGGAACATCTGGATATTGTGGCAGTCACAGAAATATGGTACACACGAAACCATGACTGGGACATAAACATACCAGGATACACTATCTACAGGAGGGACAGGGAGGGTAAAAGAGAAGGAGGAGTAGCTCTTTACATAAGGGAAGGAATAAAAGCAATAGAACTAAAGGGTAACAGGGAGGAGAAGAAGCACTGTGGGTAGAATTTGGTGACAGGCAATGGCACCACAATACTTTATTAGGGTTAGACATAACTTCCTTCCTCAGGGGAGGAAATGGACAAGGAAATGATAGAAAGTATACTTAGAATGGCAGAAAAAGGGGAGATATTGCTGATGGGTGATCTGAATATGCCAGATGTTAACTGGAATGCAGTTGCAGCAGCCACTTCAAAGAGTGGGGTTATTCTAGATGCCCTACAAGGGGCATGCCTTAGACAACTAGCATTAGAGCCCACTCAAGAGAGAGCAATCTTAGACCTGGTTTTCTCAAATGGAGATGAAGAGATGATCACAGATGTAGAAGTGAGTAGCCATCTGGGAACTAGGGACCATCGAACAGTATGGTTCACAATAAACACAGCAATAGAGTCAAGCCATACAAAGACAAAAGTACTGGACTTTATGAGGGCTGACTTTGCCAAAATGGGTGAGTGCCTAAGGAGTGCACTAGCAAATGGGCAGGAAGGAGGGGTGGAAGAACAATGGGGAATAATAAAAACTGCCATCACAGGGTAACAAGCGCTGTGAAGCAAATTAACAAAATAAAACGATGTAAGAAACCACTATGGTTCTCAAAGAAGTGGCAGTGAAGATTCAAGAAAAAATAAAGTTTAGGAAGTACAAGGAATCACAGAAGGAGCAGGACAGGGAACTGTATCAGTTAAAGCAAAAGGAAGCTGGGAAGGCAGTCAGAACAGCAAAGGTCCAAACTGAGGAAAAGACAGCCAACTCTGTTAAGAAGGGGATAAAACCTTTTATAGGTACATCAGGGAGAGAAGGAAGACCAAGGGAGGGCTAGTGAGGCTTAATGAATAGGAGGGAGGGTGGGCAGAGGGTGATTGTGAAAAGGCAGAGATACTAAACAAATATTTTTGCTCAGTATTTACAAAGGAAGTGGGGGAGGCACCTAAAACAAACAGTAGAAACACTCTAGATGCAGAAGTTGATACCAGCCCATTTACAGAAGAAAGGGTTCTGAAAGAACTCTTAAAACTGAAGGTGAACAAAGCAATGGGGCCTGATGGATTCATCCCAGAATTCTAAAAGAACTAAGGTAGAACTAGTGACACCACATGACTACCCTCTTTAACAAATCATGGGAGGATGGGGTGGTACCCGAGGACTGGAGAAGGGCAGATGTGATTCCCCTTCACAAAAGTGGGAGCAAGGCAGAAGCAGAAAACTACAGACCTGTTAGTTTAACCTCAGTGGTAGTGAAAATGATGGAATCACTTCTGAAGGAAAGAATTGTTGAGTGTCTAGAGGCCAGAGCGGCTCAGGACCCAAGGCAGCATGGATTCACAGTGGGAAGGTCATGCCAGTCAAATCTGATAGACTTCTTTGACTGGGTGACCAAAGTAGTAGATCAGGGAGGGGCTGTGGACATGGCCTACCTAGACTTTAGCTAGGCATTTGACACAGTCCCACACAAAAGATTAATATACAAGTTAGCCAGCCTGGGAGTGGGTCCCAAGATGACAGCCTGGGTAAAAATTGGCTGGAGAATAGGACACAGAGAGTAATAGTAAATGGAGTCCACTCTGAGAAAGGGGGTTACTAGTGGGTACGCAGGGTTCAGTATTAGGACCGGGTCCTCTCAATGTCTTCATAAGTGATATTGCAGAGGGCTGGAAGGAAAAGTATGTCTCTCTGCAGATGACACAAAGATCTGCAACAGAGTTGATGCACAAGGTGGGGTGGAAAGGATGAGAAGGGACTTGGCAAGGTTAGAGGAATGGTCAAAAGTATGGCGCTTAGATTCAATGCTAAGAAGTGCAAGGTAATGTACCTGGGAAACAAAACCCAGGGAAGAGTACCCAATGGGGTGAGATACTAACAACAACAAAATGGAAAGGGTCCTGGGGTAGTCATATCAGATGACCTAAAGGTGGGCAAGCAATGGAAAGAGGCAGCAAGGAGGGCTGAGGGATACTGGGATGCATAGGAGAGGCATCACCAGCAGAAAACAGGAAGTTATTATCCTCTGTACAGACAGTTGGTGAGACCCCATCTGAGCACTGCGCAGTTCTGGAGACCCAATCTCCGCAAGGACATAGACAGGATGGAGGCTGTCCAGAGGAGGGCAACTAAAATGGTGCAGGGTCTGCACTGGAAGACATATGAAGAGAGATTTAAGGAGCTGAATATGTATAGCCTTGAGGAAAAGAGAGAGAGGGGGGACATGATAGAAACTTTCAAGTATCTCAAGGGAATCAACAAAGTCCAAGAGGGTAGCATCTTTCAAAAAAAGAGGTGTGCAAGAACAAGGGGGCACAATTTGAAGATAGAAGGGGGTGGCTCAGAGTAATTTAAGGAAATATTTTTTTTCCCAGAGAGGGTTGTGGATGCATGGAATGGCCTTCCAGAGGAGGTTGTGGAGTCAAAAACAGTGGTGGAATTCAAGCATGCATGGGACAGTCATAAAGCAATTTTAGGGGGTGGGGGTAGGAAGAAGTAGGCTGCTGGTTAACTAGGATCTGCAGCTTCTCCAATAGGTAGGGACATGGGCAGACTGGGTGGGCCAAGCGGTCCTTATCTGCCGTCAAAATCTATGTTTCTATGCACCAGCATTCGAATATCTGGCCTCTGGAGAGCAGAGATAGTAATATTTCTGTATAACGTTGTCCCCCTGTATATCCTCTTTACTATTTATAGCAGGCTGTATTTTATGCTTAAAGATCAATGGCAAATATCTTTGTTTTAGAATACATTAAAGGAGAAACTACCTGGAAAGTTAAAGCCCTGACTGCTGTACAGATTGGGGCTTCAAGTCTCTGATCCCACCTGGAAGCACCATTACAAATAATTCGGTTTTGTACCTCATCACTCATACTGATGAAGTGTTGGGCTTAGCAGGTAGGAAGGGAATTTAGAGGTGTGCTGCATATTGGGGAATGTCATCATGGGATGGGACAGGCACACCAGGCACTTGGGATAACATCCCAATACTGACACTCTACTAAAGAATGGTGGGGTGCTGCACTCCTGAGGTGCCATCTTTCAGATAAAACATTAAACCAAGGTCTCATCTGCCTGTTCTGGTTGTAGTTCAGGTGGATGTTCAAGATCCCATAACACTTCTTGTAAAGACACATGCAGTATAACAGTTTCTGTGGTTACAACTTGTACATCAATGAATCCATGGTACTCATACAATATTGCATCCTACATTTATATACAACCACGTTTTTACCTTTTTTTATGACCTGTTTACATATTCAGCTACTTTCTATACATCCCTATTATTTAAATTTAGTAAAATAGTTAAACTCTGGATATCGTAGCAGTCACAGAAACATGGTACACAGAGAACCATGACTGGGATGTTAACATACCAGGGTACACAGCCTACAGGTGAGAGAGGGAGGGTTGAAGAGGGGGAGGAGTAGCTCTCTATGTAAGGAATGGGATAAAAGCAACAGAACAAAAAAGTAACCAGGAAGGAAAGGAGGCACTGTGGGTCACCTTAGAGACTGGAAATTGCACCACAATCTGCACAGGGGTTGGATACAGACTCCAATGTCAGGGAAAGGGACTGGACAAGGATATGCTAGAAGGCATGCTTAGGATGGCAGAGAAAGGGGAGATACTGTTGATGGGGGTCCTGAATATGCCAGATGTTAACTGGAGCACCTTTGCTGCAGCCACATCTAAGAGTAGGGCCATTCTTGGTGCCCTCAGGTGGCATGCCTCAGACAGCTAGTTTTTGGAACCCACTCATGAGGGAGCAATCTTGGACCTCATACTCTTAAATGGGGACAGCGAGAGGATCTCAGATCTAGAAGTGGGTAGTCTTCTGGGAACAAGTGACCACCAAACAGTGTGGTTCATGATAAACTCAGCTACAGAGTCAAGCCATACAAAAGTGAGGGTAGTACACTTCAGGAGGGCTGACTTTGGAAAGCTGGGAGAGTGCCTTAGAAAAGCAGTAGCAAACAGGCTAGAAGGAGGGGCGGAACAACAAAGGGGAAACATCAGAACTGCCATCCACTGCCTTGGATGACAGTGGGCTCAGGGAGGGTTAGAGCAGTCAGGCAGAGGCACATCCCAGATCCTATTCCTCTCAAGAACTCATATGCCACACTGGCAAATGAGGGCAACCAAATAGAGGTACCCAGAGAAGTGGAAGGAAAGGATGTGGAGGTTAGCCAAGGAGGTGACCTCAGTGGGGAAAGCAGTGGACCCCAGAGGAGGAGGAAGCAAATCCTGGTAGGGGACTCCATCGTAAGAGGGATCCAGCTAGGAACACAGGAGGGGGAGGACAGGGAGGTGAGGTGCCTACCAGGTGCCATGGCATGGAGGGATGGAAGGAAGATACTGGGGATCACTGGGAAGGCAAGACAGGAGGGTGAGCTGGATGTCATTATCCACCTAGGTACTAATGACTTGGAAAATGGGGAGCCAAAGGAAGTTCAGGAAGAGTTTAGAAAACTGGGGAGGGGTCTCAAGCAAGTAGCTACTTCTGTCATTTTCTCAGAAGTACTACCTGTGAGAGGCAAGGGAGAGCATAGGAGTGCATGCATGAGGAACTTTAACTCATGGTTGAAGAACTGGCACTGTGATGAAGGGTTTGGATTCATTGGTGACTGGGGACCCACCTGGAGGGATGGAGGTTTGTTCAAGCCTGACGGCCTGCATCCATCCTGGAGGGGAATTCAAGCACTCAATGATAAGTTTAAATGCTACATTGACAAGCATTTAAACTAGCAAAGGGTGGCAGGCCAGCAAGGAGGGTACCTACTTGCTCACACCCCACAGCTAGCAGTGGAACCAGTGAACCAGAGGAGTGGCTATCTCTGCAAAGCAGTGTGCAAAAGATGAAGATTAGTGTCCATAAGGTGGATAAGCAGAAAAGGAGCAAAATTCAGCAGAAGGGCAGACAGCAAGGAGAACCAGGGATAAATGACAACCAAGGAAGGGGCTGGAGTAGAACAGTGAAGCAGTCTAGGGAGGTCAAATCATGGAAAGCCATTTGTGCAAATGCCAGGAGCCTTAGCAACAAGATGGAAGATCTGGAGGCTGTCATGGTACAGTCAGACCTGGACATTGTGGCCATCACTGAAACCCGGTGTAATGATAACCATGACTGGGAGATGGCCATACCTGGCTACAACATATTCAGAAGAGACAGAGCAGGCAGGAAGGGAGGAGGAGTGGCACTGTATGTGAACAATGACATAAGGGCCACAGAGATCCAGGAGGAACAAAATGGGGGAGAGATACTGTGGGTAAAGCTGGAAAGGAAAATGGGACCAGCCATCCGCACAGGTGTGGTCTATAGACCACCAGCCCAGGAGGAAGAAACAGATAGGGAGCTGATGCTAGCCATCCAAAGGATGGCAGACAAGGGTGAGGTAGTACTGGTTGGAGACTTCAATATTCCAGACGTGGACTGGAGCATCCCAGCAGCAGCATCAACTAGGAGCAGATTTATCCTGGACTCCCTTCAGGGTGCCTTCCTCAAGCAACTGGTCATGGAACCAACTAGGCAGAAGGCAATACTAGACCTTCTGCTCACAAACAGGCACAGTGTGATGGGGGTAACAGTGGGGGAGCACCTGGGTAACAGTGACCACCAGTCATTGTAGTTTGAAATAACAGAAAGAGCAGAACCAAACCACACAAAAACATGTATCCTGGATTTTAGGGGGGCAGACTTTGGAAAATGGGGAGATACTTAAAAGAGGCATTAAGGGGAATGGGACAGGAATCAGGGGTTGAGGAACAGTGGGCAGTGTTTAAAATGGGGATTATAAGAACAACAGAATTATGCATTAAGCAGGTTAGCAAGAGGAAAAGGAAGAGGAGACCATTATGGTTTTCCAAAGAGGTAGCAAAAGAAAGTGAAAGCCAAAAAGATTGCATTCAGGCAATACAAAAGACACAGGCAGAAGGGGATAGGAGAAGTACCAGGAGAAACAAAGGGGGCAGGGAAGTCAGTAAGGAAGCCAAAGCTCAGACAGAAGAACACATTGCAAAATCAGTGGTTAAAGGGACAAAACCTTTTACAGGTACATAAGTGAAAAAAAGAAAGACAAAGGAGGGATAGGTGAGACTGAAGGGGAGGATGGAGTCCGTGGAGGATGACAACAGTAAAGCTGACATATTGAACAGGTATTTCTGCTCAGTCTTTACTGAGGAAGAGGGGGTAATGGGTCTGAAGGAGTACAAGCGGTGAGAATGGTGCAGAAATGGACACAAGTCCTTACACAGAAAGGGTCCTGAAGGAACTGGAAGTAATAAGAGTTGACAAAGCAATGGGGCCAGATGGGGTGCACCCAGGGTCCTTAAAGAACTAAGAGAGGTGGCTGAACCTCTGGCTATCCTGTTTAGCCAATCACTGGAAACAGGAGGTACCCAAAGACTGGAGGACAGCAGATGTAGTCCCCTTATACAAAAGTGGGAACAAAGAGGAAGCAGGGAACTACAGACCAGTCAGCCTCACCTCGGTAGTGGGAAAGATCATGGAAGCACTACTGAAGGAGAGATTGGTGGAACATCTGGTGTCAATGGACTGGGACCCAAGGCAGCATGGTTTCACCAGGGGAGGTCATGTCAGACCAACCTCATTGAATTTTTTGACTGGGTGACTAGGGAGGTGGATCGGGGAGGGCAGTGGACATGGCCTATCTGGACTTCAGCAAGGCCTTTGACACTGTGCCACATAGAAGACTATTACATAAACTGGGGAATATGGGTGTGGGCAGGACAGTAGTGTGGTGGGTAGGTAACTGGCTGGGTGGCAGGACCCAGAGGGTAGTGGTAAATGGCTGTCACTCCACAGAGGGAAGAGTGACCAGTGGGGTACCACAGGGATCAGTGCTGGGACGGTCCTATTCAACATCTTCATCAGTGACATTGCACAGGATCTAGAAGGCAGAATTTCACTGTTTGCTGATGACACAAAGCTCTGTAACAGAGTAGACACACCAGAGGTGTAGACAGAATGAGAAGGGACCTGCAGAAACTTGAAGAATGGTCAAGGGCTTGGCAGTTGAAATTCAATGCAAAGAAGTGCAAGATAATGCATATGGGGCACAAAACCCTGGCACAATATATCAGTTGGGGGTGAGGATATAGCATGCACCAAGCAGGAAAGGGATCTTGGGGTTGTCATCTCTGATGACCTCAAGGTAGGGAAACAGTGTGACAAGACATCAGGTAAAGCAAATAGGATGCTGGGATGTATAGGCAGGGGCATCACCAGCAGGAAAAGGGAGGTCATAATTCTGCAATACAAGACACTAGTGAGGCCCCACCTGGAGTACAGTGTACAGTTCTGGAGATCATACCTACGTAAGGACATAGACAGGGTAGAGAAGGTTCAGAGGAGGGCAACAAAGATGGTGCATGGATTGCATCACAAGTCCTATGAAGACAGGTTGAAGGAACTGAACATGTACTCCCTGGAGGAGAGGAGGAGAGAGGGATATGATAGAGACATACAAGTATCTTTCAGGGAGAAACAGGGTGCAGGAATGCACTATTTTTAAGCAAAAAGGTGTTCCAGGACTAGAGGGCATGGGATGAAGTTGGAGGAGGATGATTCAGAGGAAACATAGAAAAGAATTTCTTCACAGAACGGGTGGTGGACAAGTGGAACGCCCTGCCAGAGGAAGTGGTGGGGGCTGAAACAATCACGGGATTTAAGAATGCATGGGATAGACATAAAGGAATTCTAGAGGTCAGGGGTAAGGGGAAACGGACTTCTAGGAAAACAAACTGAACTTATAAGCTCAAATGGGCAGACTGGGTGGGCCATAGGCCCTTATCTGCCGACACTGTCTATGTATCTATGTATCATTATAGATGAAACAAACCTTTGTGGGAAGCAAATAAACAAATCAAAATGAAAGAAAAAAACACTATGGTTCTCAAAGGAGGTGGCTGGTAAGGTTAGGGAGAAATAGACAGCATTTAGGAAGTATAAGGAAACACAGAAGGAAGAGGGCAGAGAACTGTACCAGTTAAGGCAGAAGGAAGCAGGCAGTTAAATTACAATAGCAAAGGCCCAAACTGAGGAAAAGATAGCCAACTCAGTTAAGAAGTGGGATAACACCTTTTATAGATACATCAGGGAATGTAGAAAGACAAAGGGAGGGATAGTGAGGCTGAACAGAAAGGATGGTGGGTGGGCAGAGAGGGACAGTGAAAAAGCAGGGATACTGAAGGAATACTTCCGCTCAGTGCTCACAACAGAGAAGGAGGGAGAGGTGCCTAACCCAATTAACAGAAGCACTCTGGATGGGGGGGGGGGTCAATCATAGTCATTTCACAGAAGAAAGGGTTCTGAAAGAACTCCTAAGACTGAAGCTGAACAAAGCATTGGAGCCTGATGGAATTCACCCCAGAATTCTAAAAGAATTAAGGGGAGAACTAATAACACCACTGACTACCCATTTTAACAAATCATGGGAGGATGGTGTGGTACCTGAGGGCTGGAGGAGGGCAGATGTGAGTTCCCTTCACAAAAGTGGGAGCAGGGCAGAGGCAGAAAACTACAGACCTGTCAGTTTGACCTCTGTGGTAGGGAAAGTGATGGAATCACTTCTGAAGGAAAGAATTGCTGAGTACCTAGAGGAAAGTGGGGCACAGGACCCAAGGCAGCATGTATTCACAGCAGAAGGTCATGTCAGATGAATCTAATTGATTTCTTTGACTGGGTCACCAAAGTAGTAGACCAGGGAGGGACTGTGGACATGGCCTACCTAGACTTTAGCAAGGCATTTGACACAGTCCTACACAAAAGATTAATAATGAAATTTACCAGCCTGGGAGGGGGTCCCAGGGTGGTAGCCTGGGTAAAACATTGGTTGGACAACAGAATACAGAAGATAATTGTAAATAGAGCCCACTCTGAAGAAAGAGGGGTTACTAGTGGGGTACCCCAGGGTTCAGTACTGGGTCCAGTCCTTTTTATTTATTTTATTTTATTTATTGAAATAATCAGTTTTACAACCTTTGAGTCAGAGACTCATTTACAAAGGTACCTCGTCATGGTCGGGGGAAGACAACAATTAAGTGAAGTTTAGGACAGTGGTTACATACAGGTGAGATACATAAATACATACGTAGAGATACAGGCATCATTATATAAATACATACATTTGTTGAGTTACATGCATCATTATATTAACACCGTTGTTACAGTTGTTCATTGTACCAGCGCACAGTCATCTATGGGACCCAGAGGGCATAGGGCTATACGAGACAGAGTTATGGTCCGCTGTAGGCATTTACAGCATCGGCTAGCAATAATGTGTTGACAGAGGGCTATTTTAAACTGGCCAATCCCGGGGATCTTTGTGATTACCTCAGGAAGGGAGTTAAACCAGGCCGGAACTTTATGATGGAAGGATCTTTGGCAGAGAGAGATCCTTGCCCTGGGTACTAGGAAGGTGGCTTTGGTGGAGGTACAGGTCAGCGTAGGCCCAACAGCTAGTTGCAGGGATGCAGAAGCCCCTGGTGGTCATAACCCAGACAGGGATTTTTTGGCCAGTAGGCAGGTGTGATATTTCAGTCATTCCTCAAGAGTGAGTATGTTAGCGGTGGAGTATAGCAGGCAGGTGTGAGTTCTGCTGTGGGCACCGGTCAGGAGCCTACAGGCTTTGTTAATAGAGGTCTGGACTTTTGACAGGGAGGAGGGGTCAGCTGCTGCATATATTGGAAGTCCGTAGTCGGCCAGGGACAACACAGATGAGGTGATGGCTAATTTTAAAGCAGAATCTGGGAGGCAATCTTTATGGTGGTAGAGTAGCCTAGTCCTGGAGTTCATGGCTGATGACAGGGCTTTTAGGTGGGCGTGGAATGTAAGGCCTGCATCAAAGGTGATGCCCAGGTACTTATATGTTGTTACCTGTTCTAGTGGGAGGAGCATGCTGGTGGTGATGAGAAGGGGAGTATCCTTGGCACTGTTTTGCCGATGTGAGAACAGCATTGACTTTGTTTTTTTCAGGTTCAGGACTAGTCGATGGTTACTGAACCATTTTTCTGCTTGGAGGAAGGTGCTTTGCAGCATGCATTGGAGTAGGAGTGGGTCTGAGTGTGATGCTAGGATCACTGCATCATCAGCATGGAACAGTATTTTGTTGGAACAGGAGCTTGGGAGGGTGTTTAGGAATAGACTGAAAAGGGTGGGTCCAAGGATGGAGCCTTGCGAGACCCCTGAGAGTACTGGTAGTTTGGTGGAGAGGGTTCTATTTAGCTTAACTCTTTGGGACCTGTTGTGCAGGTAGCTTGAGAACCAATTCAGGGGGCCGAATGAGAATCCCAGTTGGCTTAGGGAGTTTAACAGCAGGGGGTGGCACACAGTGTCAAAGGCCTTGGATAGGTCGATGAAGACTGCCCCTTCAAGTTGATCATTGTCAAGCGCAGAGTGTATGTGGTGGGAGAATTCCAGAAGAGCAATGGATGTGCTGTGGCCTGGACGAAACCCATGCTGCTCAGGACATAGGATGTCATATTTAGATAGGTATTCTATGAGTTGAGTGGATATTATTTTTTCCAAGGCTTGGGGGGAGGGTGGAGATGGGCCTGTAGTTATTTGGTAGTGTTCGGTTCCCCAGACTTGAGGATGGGGGTTACTTCAGCCTGCTTCCACGCTTCCAGGAATTGTCCTAGGCATAAGGATTTATTTATGGCAAGCGTGAGGGGGATTAGCATGACATCCAGCATGAGGCGGAGTATCCTGGAGTCAAGAGGGTCATTACTTGGGTTATGAGAGGCGAGAGATTATAGGATAAAAGGTTTGGCATCATGGGGTGAGGTCATCCAGAAGTGGAATTGAGGCCCAGAGATGTGAGTGTGGGTGGGCGTGGGAACTGGGTCAAAGAATTGGGCAGGGAGAACTGCGCTTAAGTCCGTGAAAGTTTTATTAAGGCAGTCTGCAATACATGTTTGGTCCGTCGAGACTGCTCCATTTATGACAATCTGAGACGGAGGGGGGGAGCGGGTTTTGCCATTCAGATCTTTAATATTGTCCCAGAAGGCTCTGGCTGAGCCCCAGTAGGATGTCAATGCAGCCTGATAGCATTTAGATTTCACCTGTTTGATGGTCCAGGTGCATTGGTTGTGGGCTGCCCTATAGGCTTGCCTGTCTGCCACCCTACCAGAGTCATTTGCTATGTGCCAAAGATTGTCTGTCTTTTTTAGTTGCTGGATCAGTGCAGGGGATATCCATGCAGCAGCCCATTTTTTTGGTCTAGATGTGGTGAAGGGGGCAAATAGGTTGCAAGCATAGCTGAAAGCCTTAGTGAGGTAGGTTAGAGCAGTGTTTATGTCAGATGCATAGGCCACTGGAGTCCAGTCAACTTGTGCGAGGTGACGTTTGAGGTTGTCAAGACCCCTGGAGAGAAATCTGCATCAAGGGGTGCTACTGTGCTCAGGGCTGAGTATGGGGGAGGACCAGAAGCAGATGACAGGGGAGTGGTCGCTAAGTGAGTCCGCAAGGACTTTTACAAATTCCAATTTATGTGGCCGGTTAGATAGGACTATATCCAGGAGGGCACTAGTTCCCTTCATTTTGTTTAGTCTGGTGGGCTGAGTGACCATTTGAGACAGGTCAAGGGCTGCAAGCTCATCCTTTATATTATCAGACGAGGGGCTGAGCCAGTTGGTGTTTAGGTCTCCCAAGATTAGTTGTTCAGCCTTCCAAGGTAAGGTGGATAGATAGACAAGGAAGGAGTTGATCGCTAAATTTTTTGTACTCAGAGGTATGTAGGCCGTAGTTAGATATAGGGGGCCACGACCAGGGTATGGTGTGATTTTAAGAGTAATGGCTTGCGCCCCATGGTTGAGCTCAGGGGTTGGGAGTGCATGACCCAGGACTGAGTCGCGCATGTAGATTGCGCACCTTCCTCCGCGCTTGCCCATCCTATCAGCCCTGAACAGGGAGATGCCTAGTAGAGAGACAGCTGAGTCAGGCATAAACTGGGAGAGCCAGGTTTCTGCTAGCATAAGAACGTCAGGGGAATATTGTGCAATCCAGCATTGGAGAGCTGCAGTTTTCTTGGGGAGACTACATATGTTCATAAAAGCAATTCGGAGACCTTTGCCAATGGTGGACTGAGGCATACTAGAGTTGCCAGGCCCAGGTTTTGGGTGCACATTGCCTGAGAGCACGAGCAGCAGAACAATTAGGTGCCTCATAGGGTAGTGGTTGCTAAAGGTAAGGTGAGTTTGAAGCCGTCGTGACATCACACGGGTGGTGCACGGGATGGGGAGAGAGAGAAGTGCCGGAGACGCTAGAGAGGAGAGGGACCATTTGTGATAGAATTCATGGTACAGAGGGTTGTGTGTCAGTGGTGGGTGGGTGGGGGTAGTGTGGTAGTCCAGAGTTCGGGATGGATTTGGGGGGATGGACTGAGAGGTGGATGGGCAATAAGCTGTGAGAAAAACAGGGTATTGAGAGAGGAGGGATTGTGGTTTGGGCAGGAGCAGGTCAGTGGGTGATAGAAAGGGGTTCAAGGTATGCAGTGGGTGCTGTGGTAAGAGGAGTACCATTATAGCAAGGATCATGATTATGTGAGATTTAGCAGTACAGAGAATTGGTCTGAGGTGCAGGCTCCCTCTAGTGCTGAACAAAATATAACCAGCAAATGGAAAAGTAGACTGATTGGTTCTGGCACCCCATGTGACTATAGGTATATAAGGGAGTGCCAACCAAGGGTGGTGGTGGAGGCGGTGGGGAGCCAAAAGCGCAGCGTTCGGCGGGGTTTCACCTAGCACCGAGAAAGTTAGCCTGAAAAATGCGCCAAGTCCCAGAATTCAAAAATCGTCACCGCCAGGCTCGCTCCCAATGGTCGTGACTGCAGCAGGGCAGTTTCAGGTAAATTTACCTTATAGTACAGCAGCTTCGGGGCTTATTTCTGTGGCAGGGAGGGCTTTTCTGGGTAGCCCTCGTGACCTCTGGCTCCTCAGGGGGAAGGGGTGAATCTAGCAGCAGAGCAGCTTCGGGGCTCGTTTCTGTGGCAGGGAGGGCTTTTCAGTGCAGCCCTCGCAACCTACGGCTCCTCGAGGGGAGGGGGGCTCGGTCTGCAGGAGCGGGAGAGAGAGCACAGGTTAAGTAGGCAGGTGGGGGGGCAGATTAGCGCTAGGGGGCGGGCAGGCTTGGAGAAAGGTGTTATTGGGCTAATGGCTCTGCAGAAGCACAAGTTGTGAGAGGAATCCCTTGTTTAAGTTTACAGCAGGCTAAAACACTTCTTTTAAATGTCTTATAAGTGACATTGCAGAGGGACTGGAAGGAAAAGAATACCTCTTTGCAGATGATACAAAGATCTGCAACACAGTTGATACACAAGGAGGCATGGAAAGGATACGAAGGGACTTGGCAAGGTTGGAGGAATGGTCAGAAGTATGGCAGCTTGGATTCAATGCAAAGAAGTGCAAAATAATGCACCTGGGAAACAAAAACCCAGGGGAAGATTACACAATGGGTGGGGAGGTAGTAACAGCAACAAAAATGGAAAGAGACCTGGGGTAATCATATCAGATGATCTTAAGGTTAGCAAGCTATGTGAAAAGGCAGTAGGGAGGGCTGGAGGGATACTGGGATTTATAGGGAGAGGCATCACCAGCAGAAAACAGGAAGTTGTTATCCCTCTGTACAGACAGTTGGCGAGACCACATCTGGAGTACTGCATCCAGTTATGGAGACCCCATCTCCTCAAGGACATAGACAGGATGGAGGCAGTCCAGATGAGGACAACTAAAATGGTGCAGGGTCTGCAAGAGAAGCCATATGAGAAGAGACTAAAGGAGCTTAATATGTTTACCCTTGAGAAAAGGAGGGAGAGGGAAGACATGATAGAATCTTTTTAGTACCTCCATAGAATCAACAAAATCCAAGAGGGTAGCATCTTTCAGAAAAAGAGATGTGCAAGAA
Source organism: Neoceratodus forsteri (assembly GCA_016271365.2). Lineage (NCBI taxonomy): Eukaryota > Metazoa > Chordata > Ceratodontiformes > Ceratodontidae > Neoceratodus > Neoceratodus forsteri. Next base: position 95,201,592 of record CM057449.1, read on the forward strand.
CAAGGGGACACAATTTGAAGAAAGAGGGGGGACAGCTCTGGGGCAATGCGAGTATGTATTTTTTCACAGAGAGGGTGGTGGATGCATCGAACAGCCTTCCTGAGGAGGTTGTGGGGTCTAAAACTGTGGGAGAATTCAAGAATACATGGGATGGACATAAGACAATTCTCATAGGGGGTAGGAAGAAATAGGCTGTTGGTTAACTAGGATCTGCAGCTTATCCTGTAGGTAGGGAAATGAGCAGAATAGGTGGGCCAAGTGGTCCTTATTTGCTGTCAATGTCTATGTTTCTATGTGTCACTGTTGTAACACCTTATGTGATTAGTAAATCTATTCATCCTTAGCATAAAAATTATCCTATTCCTGTGAAGCTAGAAGGCCAAGACCTTCATATATCATTTTCTTTTGTTATAAAACCCATTGCCATCTAGTCTACCATAAATAATATCAAATACAACAGAAAAACACCAGTAATGTATCCTGATGAAAATTTTTGAACCTTAGATCATATTTCCCCAACACTATTGTCTCATAGATCAGTAGTTTAAGCCACTTGAGATTCCATTTAACAGTTACTGTAAATAATCCCATAATGACATGACATATGACAATTCTAAAAGAAAATGTTCCATTGTCTCAGTTTTATTTATGCACTTCATGACAGGGCAATTTCATTCTTCTAGGATCTTATGCTTACACTCCCCCTCAGGTTCAGTCTCCCATATACTGTAAGCTATAAATTCTCCCACATTTTTGGGGTATCCTAGGGTGTGTAAGTTGTTTGAAAATTAATGGGTTGTCACCTGAGGGAGAATTCCTAAAACTAGGTTCTAAACGCTGTGTACTCTAGCCATAATCTCTCGATAAAGCCTTTTACTAAAACCATTTTGTATAGATGATTTTGTGGCATACCATTTTTATAATTTTTGTGCTGCCAGTTTGAAATAAACTGGTACATGTATATGATGATTTACTTTAGGAGCAGCTCCACTCTTGACTTGAAAATATATCCCTAAAGTTAATCTTATCCAAGCATTTTGGATTGTTCCTGTACTATCCAAACCATTATGTACTGTCTGTAGAAAAATTAAGACATTCAAAAAGGCCGTTGGGCCTATCATTCCTAGACCACCCTCAAATTTGTCTAGGTATGTGAAGCATCTGTTTGTAGGATTCAGTTTATTTCCCCATAACATCTGAAAAAATAAACTGTATAATTTGGTTTTGCAATGTGTGGGTAGGGGAAAAATCATTGCGACATATTGAAGTATAGGTATTATGAATTGCTTAAGGATTGCTATTTGTTTAAGTTTTGATAACTTCCAGTGTTTCCATCTTTGAATTTTTAGGTCTGTATTTTGAATGGATTTATTACAGTTATCTTCAGGAAGAGTTTGTGGTCAATACAGTATTTATAAACTCTCTATTGGTTCTATAGACATATTTATACCTGCCACATCAAACGAGGCTGAATGACCCACCCCTTAAAAAAGTCCTTTACTCTTATTATAATTTAATTTTGAATTGGAAACTTTCCCATATCTTTGAATTTCCTGCAAAAATTAAAAACCTGATCTGTTCATGACTATTAAGAAAACAACAGATATCATCTGCATACGCCTGAACATGTAAGCTATTTTGTATGCCAGAACCTGACAGACTCTGCCATTTAGGTTGGTGAGTAGCTATTTGTAATACTAAGTCCAAAGAGAAAATATATAAGAGCAGACTTAATGGGCATCACCTGCCTAACCCCCAATGGGACTTCAAACTCAGATCCGACCTGTCCTTTAATCAAGGGTCTCACAGTGAAGGAAGAATACAAAGATTTAAGCTGTTCTATAACCTTTGAAGGAATATAACACAATTCAAGTACTGCATGTAAAAAAGAATGATAAACTCTATTGAAGGTTTTTTCCTGATCAGCCAACACCAGGCATCCTGTAACCCATGATAAGTTGAGATGCACTATTACATCTCTAATGATCATAAGCGCATGCTGTATTTTACTGTCTGGAAACCCACAAAACTGCTGGGGTGAAATTACTACAGAAGCATATCGCTTCAAATGATTATTAAAAATGTGAGCTAAAATGTTGTAGTCCATCTTCAACAACACAACTGGCCTCCAGTTAGAAATGTCAGATTTTTCTCCTTTATTATGAAGATAGAGAAGCAAACCCTCTGTAAAAGAAGAAGGTATGGAGTTTGTGGGGAAAAAAGGAAGGTATACTTTTTCTAAACAGACAGCTAAATCCTGGCTAAATGTTTTATAGCATCTGTTTGAAATACTGTCCAAACCTGATGAAGTCTCATTTTTGAGAGCCTTTATTGCTAACTGTATTTCCTGTGCCATTATTGGGGCCTGCAGTTTGCAAATTTCTTCTGGGAATTCTGGGACTTTTTCAGTCTGCAGAAAGTTTTTTATCTCTTGTTCCAGAATTGGTTGTTGAGGTTCAAGTGATTTATAATGTTGTTTTATCAATTCTTCTATCCCTTCTATTGAGCTGACTCTATGCCCATTTTGGGAGACTAAAAATTGAAAAGTCATACCGTTTTTGATTTTTTTGCATGCCTCAAAAGGATCCCCAATAGTTATTTTTTAGGGTCCCATTATACAACATTGCTTGAATTGTTTTAGCCCTGTCATATTGATATAGTTTCATATCCTCTTTGATTTCATTAATCTGAGTTGTATAATCATTTTTTGAGTGGTTAGCTATGGTGTATAATTTTTCCAAATGTCTTCTTAAAGACAGATATTTTAAAAAGTTATCATTCCCTATTTTCCTCCCATAATTCTTAAACCAAGTTGTCATATCCTGTTTTGTGTCAAGCCACCATTCCCCTATGTCATAGTACAAAAATTCCACTGACAATCTGGCTGCAAGGAGGGTTGCCAATACTCAGTTTCACTTTTGGTTCTGCTAACACTGAGGTATTGAGTTTTCACCTGCAGTCCCTTGTAGGTTTGCCAACCACATGATCTAAATGTAAACTTAAAAAAAGGTGATCTGAAAATTCTACAAGATCTATGTATAAAGAACCTTTGGGTAAGTTGGGGGAAAGAAACGTATAATCAATTATTGTCTTATAGGAATTCCGCATATAAGTAAATTTAGGGCCTTGTTTGTGATATGTGTGACAGTCTACCAAGCCAGCTGTTTCTACTATCTGTGTTAAAGCTTTTGAATCACAAATTTTTTTTTGCCATCATCTCTTTTCCATTTTTTTTTGTGAAAATACCACTCAAACAAAATACTTTATAAGTAGTCACTAAGAAAGGTTGAATAGATTTCATGTGGCTTACTTTTTCCACTTTGACTTGTGAATTATAAATGTTTATGAAATGACAATCCATGTCACCCTATAAACTGTCCAAAATTAAAACCCTGTCTGGAATTAGATCAACCAGTTTCTGTAATCTGAAAGAATAAGAACGAAACAAAATTCTCACCCCATCTGCTTTATCCATTCCAAATGACCAATAAAAAGGTCCCCATATCCATTCCTTTTTAAACATCCAAATTTGTTCATCAAATGCATCCAGCTCTCTTGTACAAACCATATGTCCAATTGCTTCCTATGTACATATTGAAATACAGCTTGTCTTTTGATTGCATTCAACAAACTATGAATGTTCACTGACCCTATTTTACAAGAAGCCATTCAAGTTTAAAGTAAAACAGAGTCTATTTTGACTATTTTTTTTCCCCTCTTTTTCTTTTTCCCTTTATATGTACTCTGCTCTAAATTTTGAGCGTGATGCTCCAAAGGGGATTTTTGAGGGTCCTAGTTCCCTACCTCCATGTCAGAATCCCCCCAAATTGAAAAAAGGGCAGCATATGAGTTGTTAGTTTCCAAGGGGGGTGAAGCTGGAGGGGACTTGGCTGTCAGATTTCTGGTGGACCTTCTACGTGGTAAAGGTGACTGAGCAGGTAGGACTGGTTTCCCATTCCCTGATCCTACCGAATCTTCGTAGCAAACTGGTGTAAAAATCCCCGAATCTAGAGCCATTCCAGACTCAGAACTTTGTGATCCTGATGGAGGTGAGGTATCTTCTGAAAGAACTATTAGATCCTCTACCTTTGGCGTAGCAAGGGGAGGGAGGGGGTCCTGGGCAGATGCTCCGGCATCTGAGGGTTGAGCAGCTGCCATATTCTGCACTTGTTGGATAAGCAATTCAGGGCCAACACAGGATGTTTTATTTTGTGCTGCCCATGGGCATTCCCCAAACACATAGCCATACTCCTTGCATAAATCACATCTAGTGTGGTTTGCACACTGCATGGTGTATGGTCTATCTCTCTGCAGTTGTCACATCTAGGCCTGTTGCATGTATTGGATAAATGGGTCCTAGAGCCATATTTGTAGCATGCCTTAGATTGCCCAGCATAAAAACAAACCCCTCGGTCTCTTCCCAACATAAAAGAGTTTGGGATATGCTTAATGCCTTTTCCATTTTGTCGTAATTTAACTTTATATTTCCAACCCACATCCAAAATTATTCACTGTCCAAAATTGTTTCAGGCTCATTACAAATGTTGCATTTCTGTGCCAACCAATATGTAATATCCTCTACATGGACCCCCTCATTCCTAAACATCACCATCACATATTTAATCAGTGGTTTAGTCAATGGGATGACAACAAAGGGGGTCCATGTAGGGGAGAACTTTACTTGCCCATACCTTTCCCAGAATACATCTGGGGTATATGTAGAACAAAAACTGATGCCAAAATTGTCTTCCCCAATATATTACTAAATGCAGAGACTTCCCTTGGAGTAAAATGTGATGAATCCTTTAACAGTATCTTTCCAACATGATATCTGTCTGGTCTATCTTTTAACCCTCCTTTATATCTAATGCACACAGCATTCCTCCTAAGTGTTGTTTTTTTTTTTTTAACTTTAGGAAAAAGTTCAGATAAAAGTGTTTTTTTAACCAAGTCCATGTCCTGCATAACATCAGGCTCTTGATCAGGCATAGTTCCCTTGTTCCGTGTAGATTGACAGTTATATAAGAGCTTTGAACATCCTTTTTTTTCCTCTGAATCTTTAGAATCTAAATTACAGTCTGTAAGAGCTGGTTCATGTTCCCCCATCTTCTGAGAGCTGACAATAAAGTTCTCTTCAGGCTGTCCAGCCACTTTTGGTATCCGCTCAGGAGAAGCCTGAGATAAATTAAATGCAGTGCCCCAGGTAGGGTCAGGCAGCCAAGCTTCCCCAGGAGACTGTTTCCATCCAGCCTCTACAAGGGCCTTCTGAGGGGACCAAGCATTACAGGGAGATAGGGGCGCTGCCTGCAAGGGCTATGTTACTTCATTTTAAATACTGTGAGGAATAACACCAATATTTCTTTTGGCCAGTGTAATCACAGTTCTTTTATCTTTAACTTCATCAGTTCTTCCAGTTCTTTGATCTTCCCCCTTTGAAAGTGAAACATGTTAAACCTTCCTGCATATTTCTTGCGGTTTGATATTTCACAGTATCCAATTTATCTGTTCTACTGGCAAACCCCTCAGGCTGTTTAAAATGAACCCAGCCATTTTTGACAATGTTATCAGAGCCATGCATTGCCCATTTGGATCCTCTGCACTCGAGATATCTTTTTGCAAGTCCTTCATTTGTTGAAGAGGGAATCCCTCTTTGTTTTCTCCCTGTAAACTTGTTTCCTTATCCTGTGGCTTTAGGCACGCATTAGTCGCAAAGCTACTACTGCCAGCCTGAACATTATAGCCTTTCAAAACTGAGTTAGTAATTAACAAGGACTCACCCCTGACAGGGCATTTGATGCTGCTGCATCATCCTGGCCTGAGACAGGCCGAGTTCCAACAGTGACAGGGGAAAAACCCAGTTGCAACTTCGCTAGTTGCACTGCAAGGCACTCACTCTCCTTCCAATGCCTTTCTTTCTCTGATTTCAGTAAACATAACAGCTTCTGCTGTTTCTCCACCTTAGTAGCTAGTAAGTTCATCACCTCCCCATTTTCAGGGTTTGAGCTTAGATTCTCCATAGAAATATAGACATCAACTATGTCTTCTGCAGAATCCTCCAAAGTTTGAGCTTCTTCTTCTAAACGTTCAGCCTCTGGCAGGTTCAAGATAGGAGAGGAGGCCTTCTCTCCCATCTATACAGCGTCTGAACCCTCCAGTGGTCCACTCCGAGTGGCCATCCCAACAAACAGATGACAGCTTACCCTACAGACCAGTAGGGGAAGTTCCCCAGTGCTCTGGCTAAATTTCCCCTATTCACTAAAAGTACCACCAATGGCTTAATCTTGTTCAAGGTCAGTTGGCATTTATCTGTATCCCCCTTCCCCAGGTCATGCCTGAAAATAGGTAGAATCTGCCTAGTGCACTTACCCAATCAACAAAAATTAAATAAATAAACAAAAATAAAAAGGCTGGGGGTATACAAATAATTACTGGGATAGAATGGGGGAGTGATACCATGCCCAGCTACACACTGAGGGTGATGGACACAAGTGGATAATATATAATTGGCAGTTGAGCACACAGAATGGAGTCAGAAACAGGTCAACACACTTAGGTAAGACATAAAAAACATTATTTTCTATTTTTCAATGCTTTTGTGATCGTTGTTGAGTATTACCATTAAGGTTCTGATTTGAATCAGGACTGACCAGAACTTTGGAAGTCAGAGCCACACAGCGTGGAGCAGGTTCACATCAACTCAGTACAGTGCATGCTCTATTTCAGGCACAGAACTCACCATCCAGAAGTAGATAAATTGAGGTCCAAATGGTATTTTCTTTGCAACGTAACAGTTTATTGAAAGCAGGAAAAAGAAGCTTGTTTTAGCTGGAAAAGCTTCTGGGTGGTGAGTTCTATTACTGAACTAATCAGAACTTATCAGGACCTTTTCGGGTCCACCTATCCCTAGTTTTGACACAAAGGAGCAAGATCATGGCAGATGTTGGTTAGCTGTGTGGCTATGTCTGCCTGACGCTACTCCCATGGTGGTTTCTCCTCTGATTGAACCATTTGAGCATGCCATCAATGTGGCCTGGCACAGCCCTAATTTTGTCCCCACTATGCTGAGGAAGGTGGACAAACTTCATCATGCCCCAGCATGGAAACCATTCTTCACTGAGCAGGCTCAGGCTGACTCAACGGTCATAAAGCAGCCCATTACCACAACAAAAGGCTAAAACTGTTAAGTTCATTCCCCCCAGACAAAGAATACTAGAGAATGGACTTCCTGGAAAAGTGGACCATCATCTCAGCCACCCTGGCCATCAGGGTCACAATCTATATGACACATGTGATCCAATTTCTCAATCAGCATTTGGATCAAGCCCAGGAAGATGCCAATTCCCTTCCTGATGACAAGAAGAAGCAACAGCTCTTGCAGGCACTTCAAGTTGGGGGCTGATATCAGTCTACATCTCCTTCACTCAGCCTACAATGTCATGGATGCTTTAGCCAGAGACTGCCCCCTTCAGGGGACCTGATGATGAGCATGGAGCTTGGAGCGCTAGAAGTAGATTTATATAAAAATAAATTAATGTAATTGCAGTCTGAAATATGAGTGACTTACTGTTATAAGTAAAGTGTTTTATTGTACTCTTTGCTTACAGCACAAAATGCTACTAATACCAAAAGTACTATACTATAACAGCACAGTGAGTACGAGTAGTAAGTTGTTTGATTTATATTTTTGTTATGTTAAATTCTCAATAACTTAAAGATGAGAGTTGATGAATGCTAAAGGAATATCCAGTCACTCCACTTCTGGTGGTGGTGCAGACTAGAGTTGTAGATGCAGACAAAATTGCACTTCACTGAAGTAGTGTGCTACTAGCTTTAGAAGCAGGCACAGCAAGAGCACTACTTAGAGTCAGAACAGTTCTGATTGATAAACCAAGGCTCACTGTCTGGCTATGACTAGGCTGAATGTCCCTCTTCCATCCTCACCTCACAGCCTGGGGCTCTCTCCACGACTCAGTCCCCTCAAGTTAAGTTAGTAAAAGTAATAGTAAGTAGAGCAAATAAATTTGGAGAGATTTGTGTTCATATTTACTTTCTCAATGTAGTACCCTACCACCACAACCACAGCACAACTTCTGCCTGCACCCACCACTCACTGTGTCTGAGACTCTGAGTCCAAGTCAGAGCCAATTGGCTGAGCTAAGCCAACTGTGAGAGATGGGGGCATTTAAAGGAATAGCCTATATATCCCAAATGTCATGTTGGCTGCCTGGCTGTTTTTTTCCTTTTTCACTATAATGGGTATTTAGTTAAAGTATCCTCCAGCTGAGGCAGTGAGCCAATGTGAGTTGCTTGCTTGACTTTTTTAGGTTGAGTCAATCACGCTATACTGTGACTCAGGTCGAGTCGTGTGACTGTGACATGAGTCAAGTCTGACACTAAAGGAATCAGCTGACATATCCTCAATGCCATGGAAGTGGTAGTGGTAGGCACTTACTAGCTGCTGTTTTCTTTTTTTAAGGTAGGTAATAGGCATTTAACTACAGTAACCTCCAGCTGAGGCAGTGAGCCAATGTGAGTTGCTTGCTTGACTTGCTTTATTTGAGTGAGTCATGCTATTGTGGGTCAAGTCATGTGGCTGTGACATGAGTGCAGTCTGGCATTAAAGGAATCCACTTATTTATCTTCAGTGCCATGACAGTGGCAGGCACTCATTTCTCTGCCTTTTTTTTAAGATACTAGCTATTTAAGTAATTAAGACATTTATGAATTTAAATTACTTTTTCCACTGGGTTTTGTTTTAGGTAGCCCCCTCCAAGTGACTCAAGTCATCGGGACTAGTGAGTCAAGTCTCGAGATATGATGAGTGACTCAGGAGGACTGGAGTCCTGCATAGCTTTAAAGGAATTAGCCTACATATCCTCAGCACCATGGCTGGTGGCTGCTGAGTCAAGTGACTATAATTGTTAAGCTAGCAGCTAGGCTAAAGGTAATTACACAATTAAAGTAATTTCTCTTATTGGTTTTGTGTTAAGTAGCCCCCACCCACAGTCAGCCAAGAGTTCAGCTGAGCCAGCCAATCAAAGTTTTGTGACACAGATGACATGAATCCATCAGTCAGAGAGGATTCATTAGGAGTCGGGAGTAGGACTCACTCTGTCCTAGGGACCACTCTAGTGGGGGCATCAGGCGAGCAGACAGAGGGAGAAACAGGAAGTGGTCCACAGTGGGACAGGACTGGAGGGACTCGGGTGCATCAAGCAGACAGATGAGACAAGACAACAACTTCACTAAATGTGTTAGCTAGCTCAGCTGAATAGCCAGTTCCAAGTATGAAAAATCACAAATCACATTAGGAGGACAGGGAGGGAGGACTCAGATTCGGAGTCAGGAAGCAACAGCAGCAGATGTTAGAGAGCATTTTAATTAGCAAGCAGAGTGCAGCCCAGATATGGCATGTGTTGGCAGGCATCAAATTCATTATCCACACTGCAGGTGAGCTGGGCAGCAGTGACTTTGTGCTGCAGAATCAGACAGAGGGGGGTCTGGAACAACTGGGAATGAAAACTGAAGGAACACATATACTACCAGTGGCAATTCTTATCACTGAAACTGAAAAACACAGAGGACCAGATATTCAAAAGGGTTGCGCCATGCGCAACAGGGTTGCGCATGCTCAAGTCCAAAAATGCGCCATTCTGCGATATTCAGCAGGAGGCAGTTACGCCACTTACAACAGGTTGCGCAAAAGAGCAATGCAAATGAATGCATGCTCAACAGGAGGGGAGGAAGACTACATAACCTGCGCAACCCGACATTCAATCGGTTGTGCAGGAGTTGCATGCTAAACTCCCAACCTGCGCCTTAGCACAACCTTGAGCCCCAAAAGGATCGTTGAGAGCCACCCACAGGTGAGCTGCTGTATTGCAGGGCAACACAGCAGCTGCCACCCCTGGCTGGCCCCCAACTCAGTCCCTGTGGCTCCACCAGCCCGATCGCTGGCAGAACGTAAAAACCAACCCCGCCCACACGGCCCAAAGCCCGATCGCGGCATACAATACCACCCCCACACATATCTCCGAAGCCCGATCGCGGCATACAGTAACATCCCCCACACACACATATCTCCCGAAGCCCGATCGTGGCATAACCTGTATCAACCCCCCACCAGTCAGTGCCCGATCGTGGGCAGAATGTAAAAGCCCCCAATCCGAATATCTCCTTGGTAGTCCAGTGGACCGTAATGCCCAATCGCTGAAAGAATGTCAAGTTACAACCCCCAAACATCTCCCTGGTGTCTAGTGTCCCCCCCAGCCACCGACGAAGCCCTTCCACCCCACACCCCCCCGGCAGCCGGCAGGCGGCAGCATCCCACCTGCCTGCCGCCCCGCCGACTGACTGTCCGGTAGGACTGCACACCCATTGGTGCAGAGCTACAGCCAATGGGCATGTAGCCCATACCGTACATGACAGTCCAGATTTGTAAATGATGTCACCAGTGTGCACAACTTAACCCCATCCTTTTTACTCCAACAGCACTTGCATACCACCTTGAACCTGCTCCTGGTACACTTATGCACTATAAATGGTTCTATCACATTATTACTGTTTTGTACATTTATATGTTCTTTTGTATTATTTTGGACCTGTATTGTAATTTACCCAATGTTCCACTACAGTTCTTTGTAAAATACCTTGTGTTCCAACCGTTGCACAATCTTATAATGTTGTATTGTTTGTACTACCCACATACTATTGTAACTGATCAACCTTCACAACTCTATGTAACCCCTCCCCCCAGGTCGCACCATGAGATTAGCAACTTGTTGTTCAGTGTGCCTCCTGGTGAAACATTTCAATAAATAAATAAATAGTATGCGACAAGTTTCTGACAGCTGCACATGAGTGTGATGCTGCTCCCAATTCATGGTGTTCTCAAAGAATACATGTGAGTATACAAGTGGATTCATTCATTTTGTTTTTTTTAACATCAATTGGCAAAGGAGCAGCAGTGCAGGTTTTTAAATTGTATTGCAAGCTGTCCACATCTCACATTGTGACCCAAATACAAAATATAAGGAGACATACTTTATGTTGGATAGCCGATTTGAGTCATAGCATTAAACAGCAGAAATATTACTAATTAATATTTGGAACAAGAGGACCATGTGAACATAACTTGGACATATCACATTCATAAGTTTTAATCCCCACACCTGATTCTCATTAGCTGGTTTTGATGTACTTACCATCACGCTGAACTCAATTGGAGGTGGTGGGATTCAAACTTATGAGTGGGGTATGCACAAGTTAAATTCACATTGCGCTCCTGTCCCAAATGTTGTTTAGTAATATTGTTACTATAATTCTAGGATACAAAACTGCTATTCAGTGTAACTATGTGTCCTTACTTTTTATATGGATGAATATCAAAACTAATTTCAATAACCTACATCACGATGACAAACATTCACGCTTCTTATAGAACCTGCTGGGATGAAGTATTTTGTAGGGGGGGCCTTTTAAATCAAGATGGCAATGCAGGACTACAGCTGCTTTTAAGATCTATTTAAACCTTTATGACTGGCAAGCCTTCAGCAGCAACGAGTGACACAGTGCTCAACATGCTCTTTTGGCTACTATCAGGTTAACTTACAACATGTGTGAAAACAGGACTCTAGAAATGGGCATCACCAATACCCATCCTGTATGTATTTACCATTCTAACAAATTAAGAAGCCAGCAGATTAGGCCCTATGGTCTATCAAGTCTGCTTGATTATCAGTGCCTTTCCCTTCCTTATATTTAATGTCGGTTCTTAAGGAAAAAGAAAGATCAACTTTCACTGACACTTATGACACAAACAGCTGGTATTTATTATACATAGATACATGACAAGTATTGATGGTTTCAATTCTTTATTTACTATTCTGTCCTTTTTATGTTTGCTTCCGCGTGAACAAGAAACATGCTGTGACAGCATGCTGGAGTAGCAGGTTGTGGAGGTGCGGCCATGTTGTGGTCAATGCTGCCACTCCTTTTTATGGCTTCTGTGTGTGGCACTAATGAATGAGCAAACTGTCTATGACAGCAGCTCAAAAGCATGCCACCACCTTGAAACAGTTTTGCAGCTGCAATGAGGGAGTGACCTGTCATTGCAGGGCTGCCTTGCCTGGTGTAACATTTCAATAAACAAGGCAGCTGTCACCATCCACCTCTCACAGCACTGCATGAAAGCCAATGTTGGGGGGTGCTCAATCCCCCTGTCGACATTCCCCTCCCCAGTTCATTTGCTGATGGGGTGCCCCCAAACACAGACCCATTTTTTTTGCTGACAGGGCACCCAATTCTCGTCAGCTCCAGTAGTCCCAAAACATCTAGGTGGCACTCTGGGAGCCCACCCCAGTCTACCAAATGTACCTGTAAAAAAGAAAACTTTCCCATGAAGTTTTCCTTTTTTTTTAACCTGTAAACCAAAAAATGGTCCCTCATTGTCTGTGGTGCCCCTCCCCCAACTCGCATCCACCCTCTGTGTACCTCACCTCCCTGCACCTCCCTCACCTCATACTTACCTCCGGAGCCCTGTGCGACAATCTTCGCATGATCTTCGATGGAGCGGGAACACGTCTGCACTTTTTAAACTGACCATGATCTGAAGAAATGCCAGTAAGCTGTATAATGGCATACATTTTAATTTAATTTATCTTGGTCATTTTGCCAATTCCACTAGGTGTCCCCACAGTCCTTAGTTTAAATAAGCAGGTCCTAATTTTATTTTTATTTGTGAAATCAGTTTACAACCTTTGAGCTAGAGGCTCATTTCTAAAGGGTACCTCATCACATTAAAGACATACATAGAGTTTTAGGTTACATAGCATATGTTTGCAAAACAGTAGGTGTTCAACAGAGGCGCCATGTCACACTGAGGTCAGACAAAATACATTTAGGTTACAGGGTACATGTAATTGAGAACAGGTGTTACACAAGTTGGTATCAAACATTGAGCAATCTAATAGGTATACAATGAAACAGCTGGCAATGGCCAGGCTAGACATAGGTACGGTGTACCGGGAAGCGGTGATGGGGATGGCTAGGTGGAGAGCGCCCGGTGGGCATTGTCTTGAGAAGTTGAGGTGGAGGCTACTTTCAGAGACAGGAGCAGATACGAGTGTCGAAGAGTTGGTTTCAAAGGGCGCTTTTGAACTTGGAGATGGTGGTGGCATTGGTGATGGGGCAGGGAGAGAGTTAAACCAGGATGGGGCTCTGTAGCAGAAGGACTTCTGGCCATGGCTGGTTCTTGATCTAGGGACCATTAGAGTGGTCTTATTGGATGACCATGTTGCAATAGTGGGTGGGATCTGGTGGACGGATGCCATTACGGGGAGAGCCCGAGTAGGGTTTTTTTTGTGAGGAGGCAGGTTTGATATCGGAGCCGTTCATCCAGGGTAAGGAGTTTAGCCTCGTCATACAGCTGACAGGTGTGTGTGTAGCCTGGGGGCACCAGTAATCAATCTGCAGGCTTTATTCAGGGTTACGTGAATTCTTTTGAGTGCAGTCGAGTCGGCAGCACCATAGACTGGTAGACCATAGTCTACAAGGGACAAAACGGAGGATGTAACAGTGAGCCAGAGTGCATTTGGGGGGAAGGCAGGTTCTATGGTGGAAGAGGATGCCAAGCTGTGTGTTAGTGGCTGATGTTAGGGCATCAATGTGGTTGTGAAATGTGAGGGCTGAGTCGAAGGTAACCCCAAGGTATTTGTTGGAGCAGACTTGTTCCAGTAGTTGTTTGGTACTAGGAAGGATATAGAGTGGGTGGTTGCTAGCTTTGTTTTGGGGGTGGGAAAAGAGCATAGCTTTGTTTTTTTTAAGATTGATGACGAGTCTGCACTCCTTAAACCAAGCTTCGGCATTATTGAAAGACTGCTGTAGGGTGTCCTGAAGGTAGACGGGATTGTGGTGGGTGGAAAAAAGGACAGTGTCATCTTCATACAGGAGAATTTTTTCAGGGCATGCACTGGGCAGGGTGTTCAGATAGAGTGAGAAGAGAAGGGGGTCCAGGATGGAGCCTTGGGGGACCCCAGAGTGAATGGGATGGGTATCAGACAGTATCCCATTGATTTTAACACACTGTGATTGAGCAGCTAGATAGCTTGTGCACCATGCTAGGGGGCCAGCCGAGAGACCAGTGTGGCAGAGAGCATTCAGCAGAAGAAGATGGAGACGGTGTCAAAAGCCTTTGAGAGGTCGATGAACACTGCACCAGCTAGGGAGCTGGTATCCAAGGAAGAGTGTAGGAAGTTGGAGAATTCAATTAGGGCAGTACTGGTACTGTGACCAGCACGGAAGCCATGTTGCTCTGGGCATAAGATGTTATGCTTAGCCAGATAATCAGTGATTTGAATGGCCACCACTTTCTCAAGGCTTTAGAGATGGGGGAGGATGGAGATTGGCTGGTTGTTGTGACGACCTTGCATGCCCCATAAGATTGTTAGTGATTATGGCTGTTTTCCAAGCTGTGGGAAATTGTCCCAGGCAGAGCGATCGTTAATGAGGCTAGTGAGGGGCAAGGACTTCATCTAGCACCAGTCTGAGGATACTGGGGTCCAGTGAGTCACTGCCGGGACTGTTGCTTTTCAAAGCTTTGATTAGGATGGGTCTGGCTACCTGGGTGGAAATCTTGCACAGGTGGAAGCTGGGGTGCTGGAGGACAGGGGGAGGTTGGTTGGGGGAGGGTCAAAGAAATTACTAGGGAGTATTGAGCTAAGGTCATTGAAAGCGGTGTTGAGCCAGTTAGCTATGGTGGCAGGCTCGGTGGTGATAGTGCCATTGCTAGTGAGCTGGGATGGGGCAGGGGAGAGAGATTTTCTATTTAGCTGTTTAATATTATCCCAGAAAGTCCAGGCCGAGCCCCAGGGGGACGTAAGGGTGGCCTGGTAATGGTCAGCCTTGGCTTTCTGGATGGCCCAAGAGCACTTATTCTGGGCAGCATTGTAAGCCTGCCTATCAGACAGTCGACCGTTTCAGTGGCAAGGTGCTAGAGGTTATCCTGATTTCTTAGTAATTGTAGAAGGGCAGGGCTAACCCAGGGTGCATTCTGCTTTTTGGACTGGATTTTGGTGAAGGGTGCAAAGAGATCACAGGCCATGTTGAAGGTGTGTGTGAAGAAGGCAAGGGCAGTGTCAATGTCGGCTGCACGATGAATGGGGGACCAGTTTATCTGGGTGAGGAATAGTTTGAGTTTTTGCAGTCCACCAGGGCGGAGGCGCCTGCGGAGGGTGGTCTGGGCTTTGGGTTTGGGATTGGGGACTGCCCAATGAAATAGAATAGGGGAGTGGTCACTTAGGGAGTCTGGTAGGACCTGGATGTTTTGGACTTTTTGGGGGTCGGTTTGTTATAATAACATCCAGAAGGGTGCTGGTACCTCTCTTAGAGTTTATTCTCATGGGCTGGGTGACGAGTTGCATCAGGTCTTGGGAGGCAAATGAGTCTCTGATCGCGGAAGAGGAGGTGCTGAGCCAATTGACGTTAAGTTCCCCAACTAGGATTTGTTCCGCCTTATGGTGGAGGGAGGCCAGATAGTCAGTTAAAGATACCAGGGCCGGGTGCTGGTTCTTTGGGGGAACGTAGGCCATGGTGAGATAGAGAGGGCTCCTAGAGGGGTCTGGGGTGAGTTTGAGGGTAAGAGCCTGGGCCCCATTTACAAGGGCAGGGGTGGGGAGTGCGTGTCCAAGTATTGTGTCCCTGGTGTAGATTGCACAGCCTCCCCCTCGTTTGCCTACTCAGTCCTCCCGGTATAAGGTATAGCCAGGGAGGGAGACAAATGAGTCAGGGGTGGATTTGGACAGCCAGGTTTCAACCAGGGCTATGATGTCTGGTTGATGAGCCATGGCCCAGCACTGTAGGCTGTCAAATGTTTTCAGCAGGCTGCATATGTTCATGGAGGCTATTTGGAGACCAGTGGACCGAGTGGGTGGGTGGGAGGGGCAGGGCCTGGGTTGGGATGTATGTTCCCTGTCAGGAGTAGAAGGAGGAGAACTGCTCTGGTCAGAGGGTGGCAGATGGAGAATTTACACCAGGAGTGATAGGATGAGACAGGGGTTTCGTAGCACAGGGGTGGGTAGAGCAGCACAGGCAGAGAAGGCTTGTGTGATCAGATGCCCAAGGGAGTTGGGGGGGAGGAAAGTTAATGTTTGGGTGGGGGGGTGAGGTGGAGAGCAGCATATGGGGTGTGAGGGGGAGGAGCAGTGGTATAGGAGGAGGAGGGGAGGACAGGAGGGTAGATAGGAACACTGGAGTAGTGAGGCCGAGGGTTAACAGAGACAATAGGGTTGGTGGAAGGCAAAAGGAGGAGAAGGAGGATAAGAGAGAGTCAGGTGGGCAGGAGGTGCACATGCATAGTTGGTAAGGGTGGGAGAGCTGAAGTGAAGGAAGAATGGGGGAACTAGGATGATAGAGGGGGAGATAGTAATGAGAGGTCACCTCTAAGCGTAGTTGCTACTTTGGTACAGTGGCAGAGCTGGGGCCTGAGGTATACAGGGCACTAGGTTCAAGTCTTGCCCAGAGTAGCAGGAAGGACCCCAGACAGTGGCTGTAGCAGCAGGGAGCTGGGCTCAAGATCTGCAGAAACAATCAGATAACAATTTAGCAGTGTCTGAGGGTTTGAGTGTTTTTTAGAGTCTGAAATCCTTCAGAAAGAATAGACAGGTGTGCTAGCTGAGTGGTGGAACTGCTGACTTAGACAGTGAGGGTGCAGGGTTCCAAGTCTGCAAAGGCAGCAAGAGAGAAGTGGTAAAACTTTATATTTTGGCAGGTGGGGGGGGTAAGAGAATAAAAGGCCTAGAAAGTAGGAATAAGATAGGTAGACAAAGTGGTTAAGAGGTAGAGCTTCTGACTGCAAGGGTACTGGGTTTGAGCACAACTTAGGGACAGGGTGTAGAAAGTTTTTTTAATTCAGAAAAGGAGGGAGGAAGGGTTAAGAATTTGAAAGTAGAGAAAGATGTTGGCCTGGTTCATTGGCTTAGTGGTTAGTCAGTAGACGTTGGAAAAGAGGGTACCAGGTTTGAGGCTGCCGGGTGCTTAATGGTAGGCTGATGAGAGGGGTGAGGAAAGTAGATAGCAGAGAGGATTTAAAGGGAACTGTGGGGACCTCTAGTGGCTAGGTTTGCAAACAGTTGCTAGGGAGGGATGGAGAGTTGAAAAAGGAGCTAGAGTGGAGAGTGCAGCAACCCCTTGTGGTTGGTGTTTATAAGCTGCAAATGGGAAAATGGACACTTAGTAACAAAAAAGGGTAGGACACGTGACCTGCCAGCAGCAATAAATGAAGCACCAGGGTGGGGTGGGCAGGATTTATATATCATGTGCAAAGCCCGTTTTCTGAAAGTCACCAAAATAATAATAAAGTTCAATCCCTTACCTATGGCTGATGTGCGTTGTTATTGCCAATGTGTATTGTGCTGGATGCACTTAGTTTTTGATCATTTTGATGTTTATTTAATGATTATTAAATTCCTTGCATAGTTGCCTCAGATTTAGTGGGCGATTGTAATTGCAAAGTAAAACTTTCATCACTGTGCCCCAAAAACAAAGGTCAAGTAGTGGAGAGTGTAAATTGATGCAAAGTATTGTCCAGGTACTTGCAGTTCATGGCTAATGTTAGTCTTTAAAGAGTATAGTGTTTTGCAGGGCAACACATACATTTTGGCAAATAATGATAACAGGCTACTTTGTTCCGAGTGCCTAGTCAGATGCTGATGAAACTGGGGAATTCATAGAATGGGAATTATCACTGTGGTAAAGATGTGGTAATTGGTGCACCAGCTACACTAGTCAGACACTGGTGAAACAAACAGCCACATCTGATGAGAGGATCCAAGTCACTATCAGCAGCAAAGACATGCTATGTTTTCCAAGAATGGACACAGCTGTACAAAGCTCAAAAACTGACGTTTGGGATCCAGTACTGTGGTACAGTGCAGCATTTTACTTCATGTGTTTCCACAACCACTAAGTCTGCAGCACGGCTTCAAATGTCAGCAAAGGAAGATTATATATTGCCCATGAAGAACATTTAGAGTTCTATAAGATGGCATCAGACTACACGGTAAATACAGGATGCATAAATAGAATATAAGCAGTGAATTTAGCCTGGTGCCCTTGTGGTTCTCTTTATTTAGAGTGGACAGTCCATAAATTGAAGGAGGGCATTCAAAAGCACATTTGTATTATAATGAACAAAAATTAATTTACTGTAATGTACTGGTTCTAGCTCCCAGGGGCTTAAATTACTTAATGATCACATTCCATTTTTATACAGTTAAGGATTTTACCCCAAGTGCCTACTGTGCGGCTTGAACACATGATTTTCTGCTCTTCCAGACCCAGAGGCAAGCGTGCAATGGTACCTCATACCTCCTGTACCACTGACACCGACAAACTCAGAAACATCAACTGTACAGTAACTCTAACCTTACTGGCAGGTTCAAAACTCAGTTTCAGGTTCTTACTACACTAGCACATTAGGATAGTGAGCTATTGTACCAACTCTAGATATGCTGCACTTATAATGCAATACAGTTTCTGAATATTGTGAAGGGAAATATACTGTATGTTTAATAATTTAACATAACAATGTTCTTAGGAATATTCAGAAGAAAGGGATGTTTTTTAGGTTAAAATAGCCTAACACTATGACCACAATGAAAGTTAATGACTGATTTTCAAATACCCTGCTTTATGCTTTAGAGTTATAGAAATGATACACATAATTACTGTATAGTACATAATTTTCATTGTACCGTGGTTCTCAAAGTTGCACCTGTTTCTTTAGGGTGCCTTCTGAAAACACAAACTTAATAAATGTAATTAAAAAAGAATATGTTTGACATTTTAAAATAATGTAAGTTAAATATATTGCATTCCATCTACATGCGGCTGCGTAAAGAATTAATTGACCGCAGGCTGCTTTGCGTGATTAAGAGGATTGCAGGTACTACTATAAATAAGGTGATACAGTAGACTGAACAGAACAGCCAAAAA
Organism: Neoceratodus forsteri; assembly: GCA_016271365.2. Taxonomy (NCBI): domain Eukaryota; kingdom Metazoa; phylum Chordata; order Ceratodontiformes; family Ceratodontidae; genus Neoceratodus; species Neoceratodus forsteri. The sequence continues at coordinate 95,220,582 of CM057449.1, forward strand.
AATTAGTCAATTTGATGTGTCTGTTTTTTTCTTGTATTGTATTGATCACCATGTATTTGGTCTTATTTTTTTCTAACACTTGGTGCTTGAGTTCATTCATCTTGTAGGCAAAAGAAAACAAAATGGTCCCTCTGTGTGCTTCACAGACTTTGTGCTTCCCAACATTCAGTGTGGAGTTAAAAAAAATAAATAAAGACTAGCTCCCTTTGCATTTTTGGTACTTTATTTGGTCTGTTTTACAGTTATCTTGTGTAAATAAAAAAAAACAACCCTTGTTTTGTTTTCATACTGCATACAGTATATGCTTTACTAGCATCATCCCAGAGGGAGAAAAACAGGAGTTGTTCACTGAGCACATTTGCCTAATGCCTAGTGATCTACTATACTTACCTGTGTGGTGAAAAACATATAAAAATGTTTGTTCCCTCATTTTATTACCCTCCATTTCTTATGCCTGAATCTTGATTAACTGCATGAATTGGGCTGTTATTAAAAAAAAAAAGATTTGTTCCATCACTGTTGTATACATGACCAGCGTTATTGCACAATTTAAAAAAAGTAAATTTCATCGCTGCATGCACATACTGTATGGGACTGAAATGAACACAGTCATTCATACCCACAGAGCAGTTTGGCAACAGTGAAATGACTTTTGATTGCTGTTATTTGTGGTTTTAGATACAGCCTCACAGCATGTGTGGTCCCTTGTCAAACAAGGATGAACTCTTATGTTATATTACCTCACTAGACTGGGACATGCCATCTACTGTACTGTATGTGGAAAATCTGGTGTTCAGTGTAAAGGGTGGCTATAAGAAATATCTATGGAAGTACAGCATGTAGAGTTTGTTGGATTAGCAGAATCAAACGTAAAGTCAAATATTATGGGTCTCAACACAACGAGCAGATGTTTAGCATTGACAAAGACTTGATTACTATTCAAGGCCCCCCCCCCCCGAACTGACTTAATAGCATCTTTGGAACACTGAGCAGGGAAGGACTACTGCACACCTGTAATTAACACTTCCCCAACCAACTTCAAACATGTCAGGATTTCCATTAAGTAGAAGAATCAGCACACCTACACACTGTCTGTTTCATGGTGACTGTTTATTCTCACACATACTCTAATTTCAATGGAGGCCAACCAGCTGTTCAAACAGTACAAACCTGTTTTCCATGGAAATTCTTCTCCTTTGGTTCTTTGGTACCTGCTAGAAATTTTGAACTACATATCAAATTTGACATTTACATTTAGATCTACCTGGGAGATAGGGCTTAATAAACAGGTGATTCCCTGTGCTGGATTCATACAAATTACTGGCAGTGATGGGGGGACCCTAAAGTAGTTACTCAGATACAGTGGGAGCCTTAATGATTTATAAAAAAAGAAAATTATAAAAAAAATAATACAAAACTTCTTGCCATACTGTTACCTAACCCATTTGCCAACCCCCCTCCCCCCAAAAAAAACATCCACTGGAACCCTGAAAGGGAAAGTGTCACCTCAACTGAATTTGAGTTGAGATTTTGTTTTCCATAACACCAGCAATGTAAACACAACAGCAACAAACAACTGGTAAAAAACCCTCATCCCTCACACTCCACTAACAGTATATTTTGCCTGCATTTGTACATACCACAAGGCAACAACTGCACTCCCCCACTTAGTAAATAAGATAAAAATATTACCTAAGTAAAGAAAGATGATTAAGAAGTACTATAGGTGAAATACTTGCTATTGTGGGTTTTACTGCACCTCCTTTGCATTCGAATATTGTATATCAGGCCAGCACATTTAGAATAATTGCTAACTATAAGTATGCTTGGAGACAGGTGTAAACTGCATTTGTAAGTCTGTGTGATCAGTTATTAGTAACATCTGATAAACCATTAGCATGAAGCCCTGCTGTGAGCTATCAGAATAATTACAAAATATTGAGAATTCAGGAACAAGATTTACTTAATACTGTATGTGCTGTAATTCAACAGCTTTTGCTTACATCTTGGCATTTTCAATGCCATCTTTTTGGGGGAGTACCTTGAATAACTGGCACAGGCATGTCAAAGTAGTCTAACTGAAAAAAAATACAGTTAGCATACTGATCACATATCTTGATGAGTTTATAATGTATATATGATGTGTATACACATTTACACAACAGAGTTCTCCCAGCTCCCAGGTATACCGAGGTAAGTGGACTGTTTTGCACACAGAAATCAGGCTACCACCTCCTACACAGACCTAGAGAAATGCCAGTACCAGAGCACTTTTCTTAGTCGATTCAAAGTTTAAATTTTATTTTTATTAGGCTCATTCCTTTTATACTTTATATCCTTTTAGTATACACACACATGATCTTTACATCATTTTCTATTCATTCAATGCACACATTTCACTTTAATATTTCTAATGTGCCATCACTTGTTCCAACTCATACTAAGAATGCCTCAGTTTTAGTGACTATGTGCCAGCACACATTTGTATCATCCCCAAAAAAGTAAAGTGTAAGTGGAAACATTTATTTTTTGTTATCGTATAATGTTTTATTGGGTATTTTCTTTTTTTTTTAAATACCATGATACACTGCACAGTGTTACAAACTGATGTAGCCATATAGCCAAGGCCAGGCCTGTATATACCAATATTATAGATTCATACACACAATTATTATATAAGTATATTTATACACATCTGTATGTAGTAATTAAATTCAGTCCACAAGATAGTAGTAGAGACTATCCCTAAATTGCATTTCAATCATCCCTCATAGCTACCACTATACCATACTATTTGTGCTTCCATCTCTCTCTTCAGTTTCACTACAACTGAACACAATAGGCCCAGAAGGGTAAGGGGGGGAAGGGAGGAAGGGGAGAAAAAGATATCCACCCATCCTATTGGGCAACTGCCTAATTAGGGGCACTTTAAGGGGGACTCTTACCTACCTATACAATATGTAAATAGTCAGACTGAAAGTATGGTCCCCATTTAGCTGAAAATGGCCACATATTTAGTCCCTGTAAAGCCAAGAGCTTTGAAACAAGGATAACCTTGCTAAGGCTTCATGCCACATCTTTCTGGTGGGTATAGAAGGCTGTCTCCATGACATAAGCAACAGGTGTTTGGCTTCTAAGATGGAGGAGACCACCCAATGCTGCAATGATTTAGAAAGGAATTCAAGATGCCTAGTATCTCCTAAGAGGACCAAAGAGGAAGACAAGGCTAGCCTGGTGCCTAACACTTGTGACAAATCCTCGACTACCATATCCCAGAATGATGCCAAAAGGGAGCAGGACCAAAGTATGTGTGCAATATGTGCATCTGGCTGTGAACAATGCCAGCAATGGCTATGTCCCAATAGACCCCTCTTATGTAGCATTGCTGGGGTATGATACCAAAGCAACAGTATTTTTAATTGGATGAAACAGCTATTAGGATCTCTGTACCAGTAATGAATATTTTTGCAGTTGGACCACCATTGTTCCTCAGATATGGCAACCCCCAATAGTGACTCCCATTGCATTCTACATCTATGCATTGGATCAGTTTGTGAGTCCCTCCAAGTGCTGTAAAACCTCCCTATGAGGCTTTTTCGAGAGTCTCACCAGCGAGTGTCGGTGAGCCACTGCCACTTTGTACTGACTGGGCTTTTAAAAATCGATGGTGTTAATGCATTGCAGATCTGTAAATAGCACCAAAAATCTATATGCAGTAGACTATATTGTTTCTATATTTGTTCAAAGGAAAGCAGATGCCCCCCCATTGGTCACTCAAGTCTTGGACTATTTGTATACCTTTTTGTTGCCATCGCTTCCAGTTTACACTCACTCCTTCAATCTAGATTAACTTATTATACCATATTGGGGCCAGCTACAATGGGGGAAACCATTCTTGTTTTGGCATGTGGGATTTGATGCCTAGTAGTCTCCAAGCCTTAGCAGTATAGTCGATTATAGGGGGGAGTTGTAAGTCAATCTTATAGTGGGCCACTCACAGATTGTAATCTGCTTCCAATTGCACCCAGAGAGGGGTTGCCCTACTTTGTGGCATAAACCACCTAGTAGTCTGGGAGACCATACATGCCAAATGATATCCAGAAAACCCAGGTACATTAAGACCACCCCTAGTCCAATACGCCCTTATTTTTTGCCACTCCACCTTGCCGGTTTACCATCCCATATAAAATTAAATACAAACTTATCTAATGCTTGAACAATTTTTTTAGATAGGGGTATGGGTAAATTATTTAATAGAAATACGACCCGTGATAGAAACAGCATCCGGATTGTAGCTACCCTTCCCAGGAGGTATAGCTTAATTTTCTGCCATCTCACCACTTCCACATTCAGCTGAGCATATAAGGGGGAGAAATTAGCCATTTCAAGGGCCGCCCACTTAAAGGGGATTTGAATTTCTAAATATTGGAAACTATTGTCTGCCCACGATAGGCTAGTGCTCAATATGCATTCCCTTGTACAGAGGAGGTTTAGTGGTGCAATGATAGTCTTTTTTTGACTGATCCTCAGCCCAGAGATTGTGGAAAACTCTTCAAGAAGCAAAAGTACCTCTGGAATTGCTTGTCAAGGGTTGGTTATAGTTAGCAACAAGTCATCTGCATATGCCATCACCACATATGATTGCTCCCCACATTCAATACCCTGAATCAATGGGTCTGAGCCAACAACCCATATAAGCAGATCTAAGGCAATCAAAAACAAGAGGGGAAAAAGTGGGCACCCCTGCCTCATGCCCCTTTGTAGTGAGAAGGGAAGAAAGATATCCCCATTTGTAAGGATGCATGCCCTGGGTGATTCATACAAGGTGTGAATCCATTGTTGGAAGTATTATTTTATTTATTTCATTTTTGTTTACCGGGTAGGTGCACTTGCCAAACAGGTGACTATTTTCAGGCATGACCTGGGAGGTACAGTAACAATACAGAGTTCATTTACATAATACAGGGAAGCAGTAACAGTACAGAGAACATTTTTCAGTAAAAGGCAATAAAGGAGCACAGCTTCAGTGACAATCAACAGGTCAAGAGAAAAACAACATATTTACAGTGTACAGGTAGCATTTAGTGAGCGGCTAAAGGTATACAGGGCAGATCCAAAGGACAGGTGGTTCAGGGGAGGGAGAGAGAATGGGGGAAGGGGAACTGGGTGAGCAGGTAAAAAGGGGGGATGCGGGAAGGGAATCTTGTGGCTAAGTGGTTAAGGTGGCAGCAGGGATGACGGAGGCAGGACGGGGGGGTCTGGGTGTGGGGCGGTGAGTGGATGGTGGCAGTACATGGTTGAGGTAGGGGAGAGAGTAGGTCAGGCAAAGCTGGAGGCAGGGGAGACACCACCTGCAGTGGGGCTAAAGAGGGGTAAAAGGCAGTGCGAAAACAGGGCAGGAAAGGACATGATAGGCATCGGCGGCCAGAGGAGGAGTGAAGTGGGGGAACATTTGGACAGGGCAGAGGGCTTAAGATATATGTCTGGGGGAGGGGGATAAGGTGGCATAAGCTGTATAAGGCTATGGGAAGAGACCGAGTCCATGGAACCATGAGGCGGCTAGAGAGAGCTGCAGGGAAGGGGATTGGAGGAGAAGATGGCCATGGGGTGGCTTTAGTGGCTGAACCACTCAAGAGGAGCCCGGGTTCATGGAACTGAAGTTGGCAGGGGAGAGTTAGGACAGTGAGGTTCGGGGTGAGATATGGTGGGGGAGCGGCTTCAGCAGCTGGAAGGTGCGGCAAGTACCCGGGGCTGTGGTACTGTACCCAGGCAGGGGAGTCGTGCTCAGTCTGGGTAGTCGGGAAGGCTGTGGAGGTTAAGAGCAAACAGGTCTAACTGGGGGGTGTAGAAGTGAAATGTCAGTGTTAGGGGGATATGACGGGAATGGCAGCAGGGGGCTGAGGGATGAGACTGTGTCCATGGAAACCGTACACAGGCTGGACAGATCGATGAGTGTGAGAATATGGGGTGAAAGCGGCAGGTGAGTGGTTTTAGTGGCAGGAGCCTACTAGAGGAGCCCAGTATCATGGAGCCATAGACCAACGCGGGAAGCTAAAGATAGAGGGGGTTCAGGGTAAGGTACAGCGGGTGACCGGTTTCAGCAGCTGATGGTGCGGCTAATGTCTGGGGTTGTGGAACTGTATCCAGGCAGGGGAAACGGTGTTCAGGTGGGATGGGGAGGACTGTGGAGGTCCGGGGGCAATAGGAGTAGAGGAACGGGTCCATTGAGGGGTGCTTAGGCATTGGCTGCGCCAGTACCTGGTACCCCTAGATCATCAGTACAAACATTCCAGTAAGCAGCAGTAACACATAGAGCAGTGCAGACAGCAATAACAGGTTAACAATACAGTAGTCAAGATACAGTAACTTACAACAAAATTACACACTCTAGACAAGTGCAAGTAGAGAGAAGTACCCTGAAACGGGTCCGTTGGGGGGCACTTAGGCATTGGCTATGTCAGTACCTGGTATCCATAGCTCGTCAGTACAAACATTTCAGTAAGTATGGCCCAAAGCCAAATGCCTTTAAGGTTTCATGTAGGTATACCCATTCAATAGAATCAAAAGCCTTGGCAAAGTCTATCACCATGGCAGCCATGGGGTGGGAAGACCTGGATGCTATCCACTTAAGGCCGAGTAGTAGGCATGTGTTATCTGCACCTGTCTTTCCCCTCATAAAGCCCACCCATGCCAGGTTAATAATAGAGGGAAGCACAGCACTCAGTCTGGTGGCAAGTACCTTAGCTAGAATCTTACTATCAACTGGCAATAAAGATATTGGCCTAAAATTAGTACAATCCAATGGATCAGATGACTTTTTGGGCAGCAGAGTGATAAGTGCATCCCTCATTGATGGTGGGAGGGAGGTCTTGTTATGAGAGTCTTGAAGGGCTTGTTGAAGTGGAGGAGTATATCTGAAGCTAACGCCTGATATAGCTCGACCAACATACCGTCCGGTCCGGGGGGGGCTTTTTCTCGCACCATTTTTCCTAACGCGAGTCATAATTCTTCACAAGAAACTGATGCATCCAATTGTCCCACCTGCTCAGCTGAAAGGGATGGGAGGTGCATTTGATGACAGAAGCTCAGTAACTTCTGGCTCATCTCCATGGGGTTAACCTTGGCGTGGGATTTATATGGAGATTCATAGAATGACCACATGGTATGATTTACCTCTTTGGGGGTAGAAGTTAATGATCATAAGGGAGTACGAAGGGAATATATCCTTGTGGCTGCCTGCTGCTTGTGTAAATGATAAGCTAGAAGCTTCCCTGCTCTTTCCCCATTGGGCCAATACTCCTGCTTAGAACAGAGGAGGATCCACTCAGCCTTTTGTTATAGACTTTTATTGTTCTGATATTTTAAATTAATGATTTTACGGTATAGTTCCCTATCCATACTCGCTCCCAGGGTCACCTTAAAGGATTGTTCCAACCTAGCTAGGTCTGCTTGCATGGTTTTCAGCTTGGTTTTCAGTACTTTATCTCGGTTTGCCGAGAAGGTGATAATACGCCCCTGCTGTACCAGCTTAAAAGCATCCCAAACAATGCTGGGGGACACGCCACAATCTGAGTTCAGTGTGAAATACTCTTTTGTGGCCCTAGAAAACATACTCTTAAAATCTGGGTCTTTGAACAGCAACAGGTTGCAGCACCATCAGGCTTTGTGAGAAGATTATTTAGTGGGGAGATATGACAACCATACCGGGGAGCAGTCCAAAATTATTATTGAATCTTTCCTGATCCCAGAAATACCCTCCCCAGCTAGGTCATTCACCAACCAGAAGTCTATATGACTATGAGTTTGGTGTGGTGTGGAAAAGAATAGTCTCTAGCAGTAGGGTCCTCTCTACGCCAAGCATCAACTAAAGCCCATTCTTCTTGTAGCTCGTTGAGAGAGTGCTTCACCTTAGGATTAGTCTGTGCCATGGGTATGGACTTATCCAAATGTATGTCCCCCACCATATTGAAGTCCCCTCCTAAGATAGCTCTGAGATTGCCTGACTTATTGTCAGGAAGAAATTTGTGTGTTCCCCGTTAGGGTCATATATGTTACCCAAAATCATAACCCCCTCTAGAGAGGCCAATCTTACCACTGTCCACCTACCCTGATTATCTTTTTTTACCCCGTCTATCCTCCAGACAAAGATCCGGTGAAGCAAAATGGCTACCCCCTTGGATTTGGTAGGGGCAGAGCTTGCCACCATTTCCTTAACCCATGCTTTCCTCAGCCAATTATTAGCCCTGAATAGAAGATGTGTTTCCTGTAGTAGTGCTATTTCTACCTTCAGGGACCTTAAGTGCTGTAGAACTCTTGTTCTTTTCACAGAGTGATTGAGCCCCTTTACATTCCATGATATCCATCTAAGAGTCTTGGTTGCATTCAACATCTTATTTACCCTCAGTAAGAAAATAAGAAAATGAATTACTGTGAGTCCTTGGGGTGGGGGGAATCTATAGCTGGGTTTGATACCTTAATACTGTACCCAGCCCACAACAGCACTATCCAACCACAGATTAGGGCAGATAGAGATGGAAGCGTCACCTGAAATAGAAAACGCCTTGACCTTGGTCTCTTAATATATTACTGTACTAGAAGAGAAAAAGGGAAAAAAAAAGACTGTATGTGGAGTTATGGCTTATAACTAAATTGCAGTCAACAAGCTTTTTAAGGCACACAATAATGCCCCCCCAAAAAACAGGCACTACGATAAGTTCTATCTATGAGAGTGGAGATCACCGCACATGAGGGTTATTCTAGCACCCTACAGCTATGCTAGCTCCAACGCTCAGTAAGGGGTCGTATACTGGGAGTGGTCACTCAATACAAGTTAGCCTGACCCCTGTGTTGTACATTCCTGGTCAGTCTTCCCGACTCCATCGAGGGGGGTAACAGGTATAGTTATCCAAAAGGAAAAAGGAAATAGAAAAAGAGAATACCCTGGGAAGGGGGGAAGGGTTATGTGTGTCCCCCCACCACTGTTCGACATCATCCCCTTAAAAAACAGGGAAGACCCAGAGGAAAGTGGGGGAATTGGGGACATCTACCTTCCGATTATTGTCATATCCCTGAGCCATGTTCACTACCCATTACATTAAGGAGAACAAAATTAGGAACTGACAACAACAACCCCCTAATACCTCACACCTCACACTCCCATTAACAAACCTTTCAACCTTGATTTAAACAGTGATTGAAAAAAGAAGTGGGCCGGGGGAGTATTCTCTCTTCCACTCTATAATAAAGAAAGAGAGGGAAAAAAAATATTGTGGGAAATAGGAGGAGGAATCATAGCCCCATGTAGTCCTTTGCTCCTTAAAAGTTCAAGTATTCGAGCCTTCTGCCCACTCGGGTGGTCCCCGAGGGAGAATCCCGGTATCAGAAGTAGCCTTGGCGGCCACCACTGCATAGGACAAGAGGCCAGGTTTCATTCTTGATGGGACCTCCACTGCTTCAATTAGAGTACTTTCCAGATAATTAGCCCAGTCCCCTGTAACTTCTGTCTCCATATCCACATGGTAAGAGGCTTCCAAGTTCCTGTGTTCTGCTGGCCCAGGTGAATCGGCTCACAAAATCTTTGCAGGAGGGTCTTTACTTGGCAACTGTTGCGGTCCACTTTGTGCTCTGTGTCTGGATTTAGTAAAGGAAATGTCTGACCTTTGTGGCAAGGAGCTAGTGTGACCCATTTGTGTGGGACTTGGTTTCTGCAATGGCCTGCTGTCTCTTCCACCAGGGGGGTTACCAACTGGTTGCACCGGTCCCATTGTTATTGTGATCCCAGACATGTTTCTCCCAGCAGAGAGGTTCCTAACTGAAGATGTAGGCACTTGAGGCTCCCAGAGCCTTTTGGGTAATGTAGTTTGATATTGCAAGCCAGGCCATGACCGGGCCAACCAACGCTCCAACTCCTCTGGACCATCTACAACTACCTCTTGCCCCCCTTTGCTGACCCAGAGTCTGGTAAGGTTCTTAAATCTGAAACAAAAATAATTCTGGTACAGAAACCTCTTGATAGGGCCAAATGCTCTTCTCTTTGCTGCCGTTTCTTGTGTGAAGTCCCTACAGATTTGAATTGGAACCCCTTGCCAGTACAACTCTCCCAAATCCCTCGCGGCCCTTAGTATCCTCTCTTTGGTTGAATAGTGGAGCAGGTACACCACTATAGGTCAGGGATGATCCATTTGCTTTTGATTTCAAGCTGTTACTCTGTGGGCCCTTTCAACTTCAATGGAGCCCTGCCATCTTTCACCCAATATTATCGGAATGTTGTTGTTTAAAAATGTCTCCATATCCTGCCCTTCTGCTCCCTTGGGTAGGCCGATGATACACAGGTTGTTGCGTAAGTTTCTATTTTCATGATCCTCTGCCCTGCTTCATAAGGTTTTGAGACGCTCCTTGTGCTGTCTCATCTTCTGCCGTAATCGCGACTGTTGGTCCTCGCAGTATTCTGCCTTTTGCTCCAGTACATTAACCTTGTCCTGCAATTGTTTGACCTTTGTAACTGTATTTGAGAGTGACAAGCTTAGTCCGCCCACCCTTGTAATTAAGGTCTCCAGCAGGTGTGAGATATGGCATAAGGACTTTCTACTGCAGGGGACTTGTCGGGGCTTACCAGTGCTGCATTCTGTTCCCTGATAGCGGCTGCAGAGCTCATCATTACTGAAACTTTTTTTTTCAACACACATAGGAAAAAAAAACACAGCTCCGGTTTAAGTTATGCTCTAGCCTATCTTCCCCGAAAAGCTCAGCCACTGTCTCCACTCCTCTTCAAAGCATGTATTATGTCTAGGGTTGTGAGTCAGGCCTACTCAGCCTCTCAATACTCTGCCAAGTCACCAAACACATGGCGCTCAAAGATGCCACCACTCTCCCCGAAATCCGCTTAAGACAGATGCCGCTCAGAAGGTATAACTGTCACCTGCTCATAGAGCTGTTTTTTAGGTCAGCCCACGGGATCGGGTAATTAAGCACTGATAAATACTTTCAGGGTGAGAGCTCTCTTTTTAGGCTGCCATCTTCCCAGTGGCCAACAAGTGCAAACATTTAAAACATAGCCCAACTACAAAATATCAGAATGCAAGATTGTTGAAAGTAAAATTCCACCATATAAATATAGCTGTTACAGAGCTGTATTACTGATTCAAAATTCACTCAATCTTATTATGAAATTTAGGTATGCAGGCTTACATGTCTCAAAGGAAAAATTTCATGGAGCTAGTGAAATTATTCCTTGAATTTTTGGTACAGTACCACTCTAACAGTCTTTATCGAGTACTCATGAGAATTTTGCTTTGACCCAATTGAATGTAAAACTTATTATAAATCAATTGAAATTCTTTGTTCCCTATGTTCTCCTATGGTATCAAGTTAAAGCTTCTCACACTCCCCTTCACTAATAAGTTATACAAGCCGAGTCCTCTCAGTCAGTGGAGGTTTAAAGTAAAAACTACAGTATGGTTTGAGGACAAAAGACACCACAACTGCTGTAGCCTATATACTCTGCCTGGAATCGGCTTTTTAGTGACTGGGAGTATGAAAAACATCACTTTATCTCTTGAGTTTGAATAATCCAGGTTTCTCATAGTAGCATATTGTACTAATAATATCTAAATAAGCCTGACTAAGGGCTCTGCCTGTATAGCTTATAAGGGAAGGGGAGTGTATGGACTTTTTATATTTCAAAGAAACAGTCTGGGACTTGTATTAGAATACCTCCACTGTTCAGTACGCCACTCTCCTTTTATAAGCTTTTTGAATAGAGGTGAGTGTTAGTGTGGAATTTTATTTCAAGGTGCTGCCAGTGCCCCCTCCCAATTGAGCTAAGAAGCAAAAAGCACTAGCACAGTTGGAGATTTTGTGAATTGCAAATGGGTCCCAATCATATTTGATCTGGCTGGAAGATGGAATACTTTGATTAGCTGTGGCACTTACTATAGATGCTGGATGAAGGCACAGATTTGGCACATGCAATATGCACAGTATCAGTGTATTTGAGTTTGGTAATCAGAAAATCATATTACATCTCATGTTAAAATACCCTCCACACTTTTGAATGAGTTGCTGTGATTGCAACCCCCCCACCACCAAACCTAATCAGAAACAAAATTACTGCCGCTCCAGCTGACTCAGAAACTCATCAGCCCTCCCCACCCGCACCCATAAAATGCCATGGCTGTTACACCTTTGAAAGAATTAATAATTTTTTCTAAGTTCCTTGTATTACAGATTTATGGAATTGCATCCAGAATCGTGATACAGTATGTGTAAATTACACAGCAAAACAAACCACTCATCCACATAACCTCAGAAGCCAAAAAATACCCTCTCCCCTCCAGGCTGATCAAATTGACCTCCCAGATCAGGAGACACATTAGAAAAAAAAAACTCCCCCCTCCTATCTGCCAAGCCAGCAACTGACATTTTGAAAGTAGATATCTCTTTAGGGAGATAGACTTGCTGGTGGTGCTGGAGCCAACATGCTACACGAATCACTGTCACACAGCTGCTTCAGATGTTCAAATGTAGTGTTGGAATGGAATCACCTTTCCATCTAAAGCTTCTACTTTTCTTTTGGGCCGCTTTTCCTGCAGTATGAGTATAATTTTAAATAGAAAAAAGTTCTGGAATATTGGCTTGTTAAGACCAAAGTGTCCATCACAGTCTATGGCTAAAATACAGTATGCATCATAATACTGAGCTTAACAAAAACAAAATGTGAAAGTTTGACATGGCGCCTTGCACTCGGGGAATTTTATTTGAAAATGCAGTAGCTGAATGAATAGTTATCATTGATACAATGTTTCTATTATGTGTTTGAGTGATTTGTTAAATATGCTACAGTACATACTGTACTGATACATTGTGACAAATCAACCAGACAAGCCACTGCTATGTATAATAGAAACATTGTGTCAGTGATGCTTATCATTCAACTACTGCATTTTTAAATAAAATGGAGAAACAAAACAATAATAAATGCTCTATGCTTAAACAATATTCCATTCTCTTTGTTCACTTTGAGTCTGTACAGATCACAGTGTTGAGCAGTAGCTGCAGAATGGCTGACTGTGACAATCTTGTTTTATTTATGTTTTTTAGGTGGTGACATGCCTTTGTTCTTGTACATGGAATGACAAATGTTATACTGCAGTTTCAGTTTTAGTTAAGTTATTCAAATTGTGTTAAATTGCAGCAGTCTGGGAAACAAATCATTTCAACTTCTTTAGTAGGCTGGCGAACCACTGTTAATATCGTCGGGATGGGATGTGACTGTTTCAGCTGCAGTTTAGAGTTAGGCATGATGCAGGACTGTCTTTGGTTTGGTGGACGAATGGTGTTAAATCTATTATAAGGTAAAAAATGTGGTTTCCTTGGGGAAAAAAAAGAAACCCACCAATTTCCTTTTGGTAATGTGAGGTCGAGTCTAGTTAATTTATTTTTAATGGCACCTCAGACTCCAGTTTGTAAGTCCTGATTCTCTGGAACTGAGAGTTAGACTGGCATTTTTTTTTTTTTTTTTTGGTGGGAGTGGCTTTTTTAATGCCTATATTAATCTCTCTATAGCCATTGCTTATTGCAGGCTGCAGCTACTGCTGCTAGGTTGTAGGGGTGTTGTTGGTGCTGCCCCCCCCCGCAATACATACCCATTCATTTCCCCTGACTACTGTCTTTCTGTGAACCCAGGTCAGTTTGACACCTCCAAGGCTTTTGAGTTATGACCTTTTTTAAAATGTGAAAGTCCTACTCAGTTTCGATGAAATGTGTTGCATGTGAAAGGAAGGGGACTCTGTAAAAATGAATAAGTACATGTACTGTTTAACAACACAGGCACAAAATTAACATTTGCTCAGCATTGCTCAACCACGCTGGCAGTCCCAGTAATAAAATATAGTACTATAGGTTCAGATCACACTCTTACTTATTTAATGAAGTGTACCTGTGTAATGCTGCAGCCACTATGGGGGTGCTGGTCTATGTATGGAACTGGAACACTGTTCAAAATAATAAACAGCATATGAGACAAAATCCTCATTCTTGTTACCCCTGGAATGGGTTTGAAAGATATCACTGCTGCTAAATTTAGGATGGCAGAGAGAACATTAAAGAAAACAGGATTTGTAAACTAAATAATTGTATAGTAAAAAAAGAAAATCAAACACTAACGCAACAGGTTACGAAACACACTTGCATGTTTTATTGATCAGGAATACAGTGAACTTCACAAAGGTTTGGATAATTTTATGGGTTTTTTTTCTGTCCTCTTTCTCTTCTCTTCTCTTTAATTAGGTGGTGTTTTTTTTTTCCAATGAAGGAATGAATAAAGTGTTTCATAAAATCAAGAAGGTACTGTAACAGTCGCATGACTTAGTTTACAAAAGGAAATGCAAACAGTTTTTTCTGCTTCTGCATTTGCCCCAAAACTCAGGAGCACTATTTTTCAAAAAGTCCTCCATTCTTATGGTGCCTTGGTTTCCTTGATTTACAGCAGATTTTAACAAAACAGATGGCAGAAGCTCCAACCATAAATAAGAGAAGGTCATCTTCTCTGTTAGCCTGGCAATGTAGCAGTCAACAATATTAGTGCAGGGATCAATGTTGGTACTCTTGGGGCAGCATCAGTGATTGGGGAGGGAGTCCACTACATTGCCAGAGAAAGTGTTTTTTTTTTTTTTTACTTAACTAGTGGGGCGACATCAGGGATCGCTGACTGATAGGCAGCCAAAGACAGTGTATTTTTTTAAATTACTTAACTAGTCTCAAACCCCAGTGCCACAGCAAATAGTAAAATGACAAAAAATACTGGCTGTTGCTGAGAGATGGCCTTCCCCATCCATAAGTACTCGGCGTTTGGCCGAATGATGAAAGACAGTTCTGCTTATAATGAAACCTAATTGGCTGTTCCTTAGCCGGTCAGGTTTTAGGACAGGCAAACATGGCATTCATTTATTCATTCATTCTGAAAGTCATACAAATATTTTGCATGTCTGCTCAGAGAAGTTCTAACGACTAGAATGGGCTGTTATTTTTCACCTGCCCCATAATAGTGGGTCCAAGGAGGAACTCCAGAAAAGGATGATTCATTTTAGTAATCCCCCTTTTAGCACTGGAGAAGGTTTAATAAAGTTTTTCTTTTTTGTTCTCTTGGTGTGGGACTGAGCACAGCAAGAGCTTTTGGTTTGGAAAGTACCGTATGTGCCTGCTCTCAGCAGAACAGAGTTCATGAAAGGCCTACAAATATTTACGGTGCCCACTTGGAGCACATCTGAGCTCAAGATGGGCAGGATTTTTTTCCCATACATGCTCTTATTAGGTCCAAGTTGCTAATGCAAATGGAGCTAATTCAAATCGATGAGCTCCCTCTTGAACGCTGGAGATTTTTGTTGGTTTGTTTTTCATTTCCATCCTCTTTGAGATGCACTATGTTCAGTAGGGGAGAGACTGATTTTTTTTATTGATTTTTCTAGGTGA
The DNA here is from genome assembly GCA_016271365.2 of Neoceratodus forsteri. Taxonomy (NCBI): domain Eukaryota; kingdom Metazoa; phylum Chordata; order Ceratodontiformes; family Ceratodontidae; genus Neoceratodus; species Neoceratodus forsteri. The sequence goes on from CM057449.1 coordinate 95,236,050, forward strand.
TCGCTTCAATTAGGACAGAACCAAGGAAGGGCATACACACATTTAACATTCCTGTTTGGTGCAGAGCTAAGCCCAGGAGATGCTGCCATGTTTCTTCATACCCATTACTAACAAGTCCAATGTGCAAGTTCAGAATGGGCTAATTTAAAGTAACAAGTCTCCTCCAAAATGTCCAAATTTCCAACATCATTTTATCAGACATATTACTAAAGGTTTGTTTATTTTTTCCAGATAAGTACTGAATAAGGGGCATTGATACTTATCTTGTCAAACTCATTTATACTATAAATTGTAATTTTAAGCAAAATTTATATTTTCTTTATGTAGGACCCAATAGAATAAATTAATTTAACAAAACAAGTAATTTATTTATTTGTTTTTGTTTACCGAGTAAGCGCACTAGATAGCCAAGTGCCTATTTTCAGGCACAACACAGGAGGGTTACAATGGAACAATACATGAACATCAGGCATACAGGTATAAACAGGGTTAACATACATTGGGTTCAGGCAACATGATAAATCATACAAATAGGGTACATAGATTAACGCACTTTAGAGACATTCGAGTAAGGTACAATGGTTGAGGTACATAGATCACATTTGGCCGAGCACAATGAGCGGAAATCAGCTGTGGGGTAGCATGGATAACTACACGAGATGGCATCCAGCAGAGTATAGGAAAAAATAGGTGACAGTGGACTCTCAAGGATCTTGAAGAATACCAAGGTACAGGGCAGCAGGATAAGTCAGAAACAGGGGGCAAGAGGAGAATCAGGTAGATTACCATCCAGGGCCAGTCACTACATGATGATACTAATGATGCTCCTTACCCAGTATATATCAGATAAAAGAGGATAACTAACGTAAGTTGGAGTAAGGTGAAAGTTTATGAGGGAGGCCCACACATGCATACTCTGTGACACTGAACAAGTCCCAACAAAGTGAGAAATGTTTTGGTGCATTGCATGCTACCAAAACAGCTAATTACGTGGTGTCCCCATGGCAACGGCTTCTCTGTCGGCCTCTCACAATCCTCAGGAAGCCAACAGAAAGCCATTGTCTGCCATTCAGTGTGCCTTCCTGGTGAAACATTTCAATAAATAATAAAAAAAAAGCTGACAGGGTGCCCAATACCCCTGTCAGCATGACCCCCTCCCTAGTTCATTTGCCGACAGGGTAGTCCAATCTCCATCAGCATAATGCACCCTCCATGGCTCATGCATCCCTCACCAGCACATTGTATGACTGGCGGGGGGTGCCCAATCACCTGCCAAGTCTCCTTGGCCAATGGGGGTGCCCAATCCCCCATCTGCTCCAGTGTCCCCTAAACAAATTGCCTGGTGCTATGCTGGGAGCCTACCCTAGTGTGGCAAAAGTCCCCCATTGACTTAAAATAAAAAAGACATAGAAGAAAATAACATCCCTCGTTGATTCTCTTGCCTCCTCACCCAGTTCACGTCCACCCTCTGTATATCCCACCTTCCCACACCCCCACCTCACCCCATACTTACCTGCAGAGCCCAGTAATGCTCTTCAGTGGACTGGGAACACATCTGTGCTCTTCAAAGCTGACCACGGACTGAAGAAATGCCGGTAAGCTGTATAATGGCATACATTTTGTTTTCAACTTTGGTGCATATCTCGGCCATTTTTATGAATTTTTTCACCAAATCTTCAACGTGGGGTTATTGGGACCCCATTGCATGAACTCAGTCACTGTCATTTAGTTATTCAGTCCAGAAAGGTGATTTCATGGTCACTGCATGGAACCACTTTTTGGGACTGATTAACAAAACCACAGTTACTGTTTTATGAGCATGTGTTGTGCAGTTCTTATGCACGCTGGTAACTTCGAGCATTTTTAATACTTTCTCTCCAGATTTTCATCATTGTCATTTTACCCCACCTTCTTATGAACAGTACAGCTGTCATTTTTCACATCTCACCTGAAATGTGTTTTTACACATGTAGTACACAATGGTGTGGTTGGCGTGCGAAATCAATGCTCAGGACAGGTTAAGAATAGTACAGTGACACTGTTTATGAGCAAGGCCCCCAAAAACCCTATGTTGAAAATCTGGTAAAAATAATTCCCCAAAATGACTATTTTATGAGCGTGCATTGCGCAGTTCCTACGCATGCTCATAACTTCAAGCATTTTTAATATTTTCACTCCAGATTTTTAGCATTGCCATTTTACCTCACCTCTTTATGAACAGTGCTACTGTGACTTTTCACATCTCACCTGAAATGTGTTTTTGCACATGTAGCACACAGTTGCATGGTTGGTGTGTGAAATTAATGTCTGGGACAGATTAAGAAAATCCCAGTGACACTGTTCATGAACAGGTGGATTAAACTGTCTATGTTGAAAATTAGGTGACAAAAGTTCATAAAATGACTATGTTACAAGCATGCATTGAGCAATTTCCATGCACCCTCATAAGTTCACAAATTCATAATCTTTTCAGTCCAGATTTTCAACATTGAAATTTTTCCACATCTCCTTATGAACTGTAGAGCTGTTGTTTTTCACACCCTGGCCAAAATGTGTTTTCGCACTTCCGGTGTAGAATAGCTGTCACTGTGGGAAATCAGTGATCGGGACAGAGTAAGAAAATCAGTGACACTGTTCACAAGCAGAGGTCCCAAAATGCCTAGGTTGAAAATCAGCTATAAAAAATATCCAAACTAATTACATTATGGGTGTTTGTTGCATAGTTTCTACGCACACTCATGACTTCACCAGTTTTTTTATATTTTCACTCCAGATTTTCAACATTGCCATTTTTTACACCTCCTCATGAACAGTACAGCTCTCATTATTTACATCCTGTTCAAAATGTGTTTTCAAACCTGTGGCACCAAACGGTGCAGCTGCTGTGCAAAATCACCTTTCAGCTAATGAACTGATAGTGTCACTGTTCATGTGGTGGGATCATAAAAACCTATGTTGAAAACTTGAAGTAAAAATACCAAGAAATCCCTAAGGTGTTAGGGTTCTTGACCATATTGCCCTACCCTGTAGGGACTGACAGGCATCAGGGGTGTGACTTGAAGCTGTCAACAATAATGCTCAAGCCATTCCACCCCATCCTGCAGCCTGTGGCAGGCATCAAGGTGCATCTTGGACCCTTTGGCCCCAAAGTTCACTCCACTCTCCCATACTGCACCCATTTCAGTGCATGTCCTTATGGAATGAGGTGAGTGTAAAGCCCAAACACTTCAAAGCACACCTTGACACTTGAAAGTGTCTGCAGGGTAGGGTGAGGTGAAACATTGTGACCAATATGGGTGATGACCCAAACACATGCCCCAATGACTGTCCATCTCTGCAGGGTGGGGGTGGAGTTGGCATCAGTTCAATACTTCACTGCCATTCCTATACTGCATCTGTCCAACTCCTTCATTTCACTGCTAATGACAGCAAGCAACACTTGGCATTGACACATGCTTGTTTTTTTTTTACATTGCCATCTGCCAGTGAACAACTCTATTTGGATATAAGGACAGCAAAATTACACCCCAGGACAGCAAGCTCTCTGTAATGAATGGTGATTGCCATCTTGCGGCCATGGGAGAAAGTGCATTAAATAGCTTCTGTAATGCCACATTTAATACTTCATTGGCTTTAACAATGAGCATCATACCAAGGTACCGCCTCAGTAACGACTGGCATAACATGCTACCAGGCAACTTTTTAGTGACAACCACTGTAACATAGAATTTGATGTCAGATAAGGACCGCTTGGCCCACCCAGTCTGCCCATTTCCCTACCTAATGGATAAGCTGCAGATCCTAGCAAACCAACAGCCTGCTTCTTCCAGCCTTCACCCCCTAGAATTGCCTTATGTCTGTCCCATGCATTTTAGAATTCCACCACTGTGTATGACTCCACAGCCTCCTCAGGAAGGCTATTCCATGCATCCACAACCCCCTCCATGATAAAATACTTCCACACATTACCTCTGAGATATCCCCCCTCTATCTTTAATTTGTGCCCCCTTGTTCTTGCACACCTCTTTTTCTGAAAGATGCTACCCTCTTGGACTTTGTTGATTCCCTTGAGGTATTTGAAAGTTTCTATCATATCACCCCTCTCCCTCCAGTCCTTGAGGCTATACATTTTAAGATCTTTAAGTCTCTCTTTATATGTTTTCTGGTGCAGACCCTGCACCATTTTAGTTTGCCCTCCTCTGAACGGCCTCCATCTTGTCTATGTCTTTGCAGAGATTGGGTCTCCAGAACTGCATGCATTACTCCAGATGGGGTCTCACCAGCTGTGTGTACAGAGGGATAACAACTTCCTGTTTTCTACTGGTGATGCTTCTCCCTATGCATCCCAGTATCCCACCAGCCCTACTTACTGCCCTCTCACATTGCTTGCTCACCTTTAGGTCATCTGATATGACTACCCCCAGGTCCCTTTCCATTTTTGTTGTTGTTAGTATCTCACCCCCCACTGTGTACTCTTACCCTGGGTTTCTGTTTCCCAGGTGCATTACTTTGCACTTCTTAGCATTGAATTTAAGCTGCCATACATTTGACCATTCCTCCAACCTTGCCAAGTTCCTTCAATTTCTTTCCACCCCACCTTGTGTATCAACTATGTTGCAGATCTTTGTGTCATCTGTAAAGATACATACTTTTCCTTCTAGTCCCTCTGCAATGTCACTTATAAAGACATTAAAGAGGACTGGTCCTAGTACTGAACTCTGCAGTACCCTACTAGTAACCCCCCTTTCTTCAGAGTGGAATCCATTTACTATTACCCTCTGTGTCCTGTTCTCCAGCCAATTTTTTACCACTTCAGTCTCCAGGGACCTGTTGAGCAGTGCAGTCAAGGGTGCTGCCAGTATATCCTTTAGTTCCCTCAGCACCTTGGGGTGCACCTGCTCTTGCCCCATTGCCCTTTCAACCTTTAGGCAGTGTAGTTCTCACAGAGTCTCCTCCATCCACAATGGACTCATAACCACTCCCACCCCCACTTCCCTGGCTTCTCCCACACCACTACCCACCCCTTCATTTTCCCTAGTGAACACAAAAATAGATGTTTAGTAGTTCTGCATTTTCTCTGTCCCCTTCTATCAGCTCTCCATCACTTGCTCTTAGTGGTATTTTTGTTCCCTTTTTTGACCATGCTTGCTGTATTCTCCTGTGTTCATGCCTTCACCTCCCCCTTACTTCTACCCCTGCTTCTTTCTGGCTTTCCTGGTACCTTTCCCAGTCCTCCTGTGTTTGTGTTACTGTGAACTTCTGAAAAGCCCTTCTCTTTGCCCTGACCTTTTCTGCTACAGCACCATTAAACCACAAGGGTCTCCTCCTTCTCTTATTCTTACTTAACTTTTTTGTGCATAGGTCTGTGGCCTGTATAATAGTCAATTTTATCATTTCCCACATGTCATTCACCTCTCTTAAATCCTCCACCCCCTCTAGAACCCTTCCCACATACTCCCCCATTTTCCTGAAATCTGTTCTCCTAAAATCAAGCATCTTGTTCCGGTGAACATCAGCAGTTTTCTGTGCTGTAAATCAAATGGTGATGTGGTCACTTGTACCAAGGTGTTCCCCCACTGACACATCTCCTACCTTGTCTTCATTTGTAAGGACCAGATCTTGAACTGCTAGCTCCCTGGTTGGTTCTCTGACCAGCTGCCTTAGGAAGGCTATTTGCAGGAAGTCTATTATTTCCCTACTATTGGCAGATGATGCCAAGAGGGTGCCCCAGTCTACATCTGGTCAACTCAGGTCACCTGTCAGCACCTCCTCACCTTTAGCAGCCACTCTCAAGATTTCATCTGTCATGTATCTAGCCATAGATTCCTGTTGTGCTGGGGGCCTGTAAATCACCCCGGTACATACCACTTCCCCTTTTCCTGTGGCCAATGAGACCCATAGGCACTTCAGCCTCCCTCCACTTGCCCTGTAATTCTGTCACCCTGATATCCTCCTTTATATACAGTGCAACCCCCTCTCCTGTCTTCCCAGTCCCTTGTGAAAAGCTTATAACCTGGTATCTCCATGTCCCACCCCTGTTCCTGATGGAACCAAGTTTCATTTACCCACAGAATGTCAAGGCTCATCTCAGTCATTATCACTGCTAGATCTGGGATCTTTTTACCCAGACTTCTGGCATTTGCACACATGGCCCTCCAAACCCTGACTCTCTGTTCCCTTTCCCTGCTTTCTACACTCCTTTCATTTTCTTCACTTGGTCTATTTGCCTTTTAGGGGGGCTTGCTGTCCCCTTTGCCATGTGTCATACTGCTCTAGCTTCCCTGTGACCCCCCCAAGTCAGTTTAAATGGTAGAACTTCTCAATATAGTATTTTAGCTCACATTTGAGCACTTTCTTTCCTTCCTCATTTAAATGCAGTCTATCTGGTACATAGAGGTTTTTGTCCTTCTGCATTGTTCCACAATCTCCTACTACTCCAAATCCCCTCTGAGAACACAGTCCTGTTAACTGTTAAATTCCTTTATTTCTTGCTTCATCTCTATGCTAGCCCTTGGTACTGGCAGCACCTCAAAGAATGCTAGCAATTTAAAATCCAAACTGCTGCAGAACCTGGCCAGTACCGTAAAACATGACTGCACCTCAATCACACTAATCCCAACAAGGTCATTTGTCCCTATATGGAACAGCAGATGTGTCCTCTCATTCAGTTTCTTTCTCCTGGAGGGGATCCAGTGTATGACTTTGACTGCCATTATTTCTGGCAGGCATTCCAACCATATTTTTCCAGCTCTGTTCCCCCTTTTCTCCCATGCAACACCCTTTATAATAGAGTCCCCAACAATTAATACTCCAACCCCTTCCTCCTTTTGGGCACCTCTTGCTACTGCATTCCTTCCTTTTCCAAGCTTTTGCTATTATTACTTTCCATGCCCCTCAAAATGCCTACAGCCTCTTTCCCTGACTACCTCCTCCTGTGTGTTTTCCTGAGCCTACATCTGGTTCTCTGCTACCTACGTACCATTTTCTGCTCCCTATCCTGCCCCATTTGAAACCCTCCCCACCCAAGGCACTTCCCTCTGTCCTCTTGACCATGCACCTCATTTCTGTCCCAAGCCCCGTGTTACCAACCTGAGCCTCAACTTTCTCTGACCCCTGGGTTCTTTCTCCCTACCTAGATTTTTTCAGTGCAAATTTCAAGGGTCCGGTGCTCGCTGATTATACCTGTGCACTTTTATGGAGTCTTGATGTGGGGGACCTCCGCTCTTTCTCTGACATGGGTTTCACTGTTTTAGTTGCAGCTAACCCTTCCTCTTGTGCTTGTCCACTCTGGTGGGCCCTCACCCTCCTGTCTCCCTGCTCACTGGCTCTTTCTCCCATCATGGTGATTGGGAACTCCATTTCTCCCTTTTGTGCAAGTTTCCCTGAACTTTCCCAATACACCCCATAGAATCTCTCCTGTTCCTACTCTGCCGTGTACCTCCTCTCTTCCTGATTCCTCAGGACTGCAAACCTGTTCCTATGTTCAAAGTCTCTCTCCCTTCTATATGTCACCCATTCTTGTCCTGCTTCCATTGTCACACTTGTAGTTTTAGAGCCTCAGTCCCTATTTATCTGCCATCCTTCCTGATCCCACTTTTTGCCTGAGGTAATCATGAGAAGATCCCTTCTCAAGCTTGCTAATTCTGCCTCCATCCTCCCTATCCTTTGGCAAATAGGGCATCCTCTTTGCTTCCACAGAGTGCTAATGAAAACAGCAGCCCCACAGCTACTACAGCCCACTATTCTCCACCTACTACCTCTCCTGCTTCCTTTCGATGCCTAGTAATTATCTTCTCTTCTTCCCCTCCAAGGTGGCATCTGCTGCTGCTGTCCCAACCCCTGACAGCTCCATCTGCTATGATTTCCTTCCCTGGTCCAAGTCCATTCACTCTCATCTCTCCATTTTTTTCTGTCTTGACAAGAGCTCCTCAGTCAAGCAGTACTACTCCTTGCTTACCCAAATAGCAGGCAAATATAAATGACCAAAATCCAATACCAGAAAAGGTGACTGGCTACAACACATTTCAAATATTATTTTCATTCAGGATTAATGTTTAAGCAATGTCACTTGGCAAAACTGTAATATTGCTCATGGTGCAGTTGCAAGTAACTTCAACTGCTGTCCAAAATGTCAGTGGTTTGCTACTCCACTATTCGAATGGAACAGCATCTCACACTAAAAGACAGTTCAATTGTGCTTATACAACTGGATGAGATGTATGCTTGTGTGACTATGATAAATTATGGTTATTCACCTCTCTAGCCTTGGGATATACCACCATGTAGGGGTATGACACAAGGAACCCTAGAGAAGGGCCCTCCATAGGTGCTGCAAGAATAATTCCCTTGGCTGAAGGTAGCTTAGGAAGAAGCCCATGGGGAAAGAGAGATGAGCCACTGAAGGAGGAGGGGAGGATGCTGGGGCAACAATGAGACAAATCCTGTAACAGTCTAGGAGGAGTGGCCTTTTAAGTCCTGATGGGAGAGTGATGTAGTTGTTCCACCCATTGAACCTCAGGCTTAAAGCCATCCCATTCAATTGTGCTTACACAACTGGATGAGATGTATACTTGTGTGACTTTGATACATTGTGGCCATTCGCCTATCTATCCATGGCATATACCGCCCTGTATGGGTATGACACAAGGAACCCTACAGGAGGGTTTCCCCCCTGTAGGTGCCACAAGAATAATTTCCTTGGCTAAAGGAAGTTTAGGAAGAAGCCCAAAAAGAATACCCATAAGGGTGTCAAGCAACGAAGAGGCTAGAAATAATAAGATAGCTAGACCAGAAATAAATGGGACAGACATAGATAGGAAGGACAGGAGAAGAAGGATTAAAGGTGAGGACAATGAAAAAAGGAAATCTAATAAGATGCAGAAGGGTGGACATCCTAAGGAGAGAGGAAACAGCTGACGCTACCATCCAACTCCATCCAAAAGTGGAACCTAACTAAGCAACCTATGGAAGCACTAACCTTGACTAATATTAAGACCATTGGCATGGAGGAGAGGAAAAAAACCTTTTGAGGAGGAAACATCTGGGGATCCAAGGACTAGGTTGCCTTTCCTCCAGACTGAATATTGTTTTGATTAGGGATGCTCATCGGCACCACTACGTCAATTTAAAGTAGAGATTGAGGAAGCAGGAAAAAGTCCAATCTTAGAAGAAGTTCTTGCTCTGTCCTTCTAAATAGACAGCTGTCTAGGGATGCGAGTGATGTCTGCAACTAGATGCTCAAAAGCAAGAGAGGATGTACAATGATGGAAAGAAGCCATGAAGGCCTGAATGGTTGGAGGTGAGACATGAAATGAACAATGTACAATGGTGAAGATGAAACCAGCCAGCCCATAGCAAAGGGACAACAGACATGAAGGCATGTCTCCATGTGGAGAGCAGGCTGAGTCAAGGTAGCATGCACCTGACAAGGCTATGCTCAAGTGTTCGATGTATAGGAGTAGACCCATATAGAGGTCAGATGAGTGAGGGATATCCAGATGCAGGCATCAGAAGAATGATGGTGATAATAACTGCAGTAGTTCAGCAGTTTGATGAGGTAGCATATGACCCAGTGAGAGGTATGTTCGATTAAGTGATGTAAATGAGCAGACCCTGGGGTAGGACTGAGCGAAGGAGAACTGAACTCAGGCATGTGGACACCATACTGACTAAAGTAAGAGAGGATACAAACAAGGAAGGTAATGGATGGATAGAGAAAACCTCAAAAGCAGCAAAGGGTCAGAGAAGGAGTGGAATAGAGGGCAGAGGGAATGGGGGGGGGGGCAATCCAGGAGCAAAAGCAAGCATTCAGCACCAAAAGCAGACAGGTAAGGCAAAAAGAAGCAGGACTCAAGGGGGCAGGAGTCTCTAGTCAGAGGATTAGATAGAGAAGGTACGAGGTCAGGCAGTGGTGCTGACGGGGTCAGACTGGGGTAGGGGGGCCCACCTGGAAGGATGATACGGGAACCACCAGGAAAATGAAAAAAAAGGGGAGATTAGAAGTGATGTAAACCATACAAATCTCCATACATGCAGGAGTCCAGCATGGTGTAAGGTCCTGTGTGTGAGAAAGTACAAAGGCAGAGATGAAATAGAATCAATCAGTATGAAAATACAGAAAGCGCAGCATGGGCAACAATTGGAGTGAACAGGGTAGACACCCTCAAAACAGAGGATATAGGTAATGAGAATGAATGATTCAAACAATGGAGGTCAATGATTGATGAGGTTGAGAGACCACAAAAAGCTGGAACAGCATGAGGAACTTCAATAAATCCATGTGGAGCTAGGGTAAATGACAGAGGGATGGAGGACGCTGACAAGGAGTGGAGGGAAATAGGATGTGCTGAGTAGCATGTTTCAGAGGTGAATTCTTAGATGGAAAAGCTAAAATGGACTCCCAGAGAGCAGACATAGGGAAACAACACAAAGCGAACCAAGCTAAGGAAAAGTCAAGGAGAAATGCAGCAAGAAGAGAGTAGCAAGCAGAGCAGCAGCGGTGGGTAGAAAAAAAATAAGATTTTAAAGTTTCCTTTACTTCTTCAGGTGATCTTATTTATACTAATGTTTTTTATCCAGCTACCATTGTATTTTTCATGTAGTATTCAAGGAGTATTGTGACTTAAGCACTGATTCAGATGGGTGATTTTGTTTTAGTTGCTAGTCTTGTTATGAAGTTGTTCAATAAAATATTTCCTGTCATATTAGCCTTGTGTGTCTGTCAGTGTTTCCTGCATTATTATTTAAGAATTTCACTTTTAACTATTCATTTATATTTGTGCAGGTAAGGATACGGTGCAGCATTTATACCCATTACTGTAGTGTATGGTCACCCAAATCTGATTCTCAGCAGGTGGTGCCTCACTGTTCCAACCTTCCAAACTCTATACAGTGAGCTGTGTATTAATGGTGCAGAAAAAGTAAACACAACAGAAAGCAATTCACATATTGCTTCATATTCTGGTCATGTACAATCCAAGGATACCCTGTTATTTGACTGCAATGGCCATTGATAGTGAACACTGCAGCAATATGTGCCACTGTTCATTTTCTTATCCTTTATTTTTTTGCTTGTGATTCTTATTTTGTTTTCCTCTCTATCAACCAGTGACCTGTTTTTGCCCTCAAAGCCCCATTTGCTTCTAACCACTAGACTGAATCAAGATACTATCTCAGTCTCACCCACAGTAGACGTCACTGCTTTGATGTTGTGAATGAACTCTAAGGGAGCTTAGAGTGTCAAAGAAAACACATGCCATGGGAAGAGAAAGTTGTTTAACCAGGATTGTAACATGGCAAATAATGTGTGCCATGAATCTGGCATAACGATAGGTGGAAACACATCCGGTGGTACAAAATGAAGCGGTCATAAATTCCCTAGTAATGACCGCTTCATTTTGTAGTACAAGCACTGTCCACACAAAAAGTGCTATCTGAGCACACAAAGAGAAATTTTCCAGTCACTCACTGAGCCATGACGATAGTTAAGTGGTTTTGAGCAGCAACGCAAATGGCGCCTTACCTGACAGTGAGACATGGGCAAAATATCCAGCAATCCAAATGGCTGATCTCAGCAAAATGTGCAGAAAAGCAGTTTGTTCAAATAGTTTTATTGAAAGTTGCACACTGTTCTTACCGAACAATACATGCACAAAACCTCTCATAATCCTTCGCAGCACAACCCACAGAAAACAAATGAAGTTATAAGGAATGGTAATAAGTAACCACCATTTAAGAAATGAAATGCATGTATGAAACCATCGTTAACGATGTCACTAGTTCCGGCAGTCACATCACCGATGTGAGGAATTTCCACGTTGCACTTGCTGTGTTACAAGTGCATTAATCCCCTCGACAGGAGGGCATTTCCCAGGAATTAATGCATGGTAGGGTGGTGAGAAGCACTTGGCCTGTGGCCTTGTGCAGCCCGCCCCCCATTCATTCCTGGGACATGCCCTCCTGTCTCAGTGATTAATGCTTACTTAGCACACCAAGCCCAAGTTGGTTAGCAGATGCAACCTGCAACCATAAGGAAGTTAAGTGACTTGTTCAGGATTACACAATATGCACCTAGGCAGCTGTGGGATTCAAACCCAATTCTCCAGATTTGCAGCTCAGAGCCTTAACCCACTGTGCTGTTCTGCTGCAATTACAGTCTGCATTATTATAATGATCTCCTGCTTTAAAAAACAAAAGAATACCAAACTGATTAAAATGAGTTCTTACTAGTTAAAAAAATAAACAGTACTAAACACATGCTACCAGTTCAGCTTTTATTCTCCTATCAGCTAGGAAATAAGCAATGGAAATATAAATGTTTAGTAATTTGCACGGCATCAGTTCAAATAGACCACCTCTAACAAGTAATTTAGTTGTACATGTGTACTATGATAGTTACTGCTGTGTTACATTGCAAGCTGCAGCCACATTGAAGTGAGGCACTTATCCTACTATGCTACCACTTTGTTTGCTCCATTGGCTACTCTTACTATCTCTTTGCATGTTACAGTATAGACTGTTTATTATACAATGGCAAAAAAAATCCTGGACTCTGATTGGTCAGTCTTGAGCTGGACACATGATGTTATTGCAGTACAACATCATAGCTCTAGTCTCAGCCTCACTGTGAACCTGCAGATGAGCACTTTATGGAGCTTTTGATTGATTGTTTCATCTTCTTTTAAAAAAACAAAAATATTTTTCCACACAAAAACATCTTTAAAATGATTTTTTTTATTCTGTATAACAACGAACCATTGTATAATAGTAATAATGCCCTCCAGGGTATGTGTCATTTGGGATAACGTCGTGTCTCAGTCGTTGGACGCACTCAGCCTGCGGCCTCGTGCCCAACCACCTGAGACATGACGTTATCCCAGCATGACATACACCCTGTTGGGCATTATTGCTTAAATCACATCCATGGCATGTCAGTGTTTTGAAGTTATGACTGTACCCAAACACTTAGTGTGCTGTATTACACACCTTCTGGTGCAAGAGGCCACTCAGGGCACTGGGTGCCAGTGACAGTTGAGCATAGGTTGTGTCTATGAAAGCATGACACTCCTGACTCACAATCAAATAAGGCAGTCAATTAACTTAAAATCTTATTAATTATTTTATATTAACTGGAGCCAGAAACATGTGAAGGCAAACAATTAATCACAGCAGAAAGCAGAAAATTACAAACATTTAATATGGGTGGCTTCCTCAAGTGAACACGTCTGGATTATACTGCTTTTTGCTGTTCTGCATTGTTCTTCTGTGACTCCACATCTTTTCAGTAAAGAATGGTAAACAGAATTTAATTTCACGGACTGCCTTACTTGTGGGTGCTATGGTAGTTTCCTGAATTTATAGACTAGCTCTGCAACTTTTGGACCAAACAGCTGATGTGTCAATACATGTCAAAAGAAACATGCCTTGTGCCTCTGGCAACCCAGACTGCAGATTTTAGCCAGCATTACACAAGGTTTAAAAAGCAATGGTTTATTTATTTATTTGCTTTTGTTTACTAGGTAAGCACACTAGACAGCCAAGTGCCTATTTTCAGGTGCGACCTGGGAGATTACAAGGTACATACAAGAACAACAGGCATATCAGGGTATAATCAAGAACATCAGACATATACATTATAAGCAGTAGGTTGGTAACAGCATGGTAGAGGCAAGGACAATAGTAATCAACATAGACAGGAAAAAGGAAAAGTACTCATACTCTTTACATGAATAAGTAGGGCCTGTAAAGGGCCCAATACAATTTAATACATCTGAAGTAGCTGTGAGTTCACCGGGGATATGGTGCATTCAGAATCATGAACAGGAAATCTGTTTCCTGAACAGTTGAGATGTGTTTTTTTTCTAAGGAGGGGGGTTGTTAAGTGCAGCAGCAGGAGGAAGCTGAATTGAGGAAGCCCCAGAGAAGGGCTTTGAAGCAGGTATGAGAAGAGGAGAGAGTGTTAGCGGGGAGGGAGTTCCACAGCTTGGGTGCATCAGCAGCAAAGGCCCAATCACCCAATTGGGTGTGAGTTTTAAGAACCAGGAGGACCTGGGAGTCACTGGATCTTAAGTGCTAGGAGGAGGTTGCAGGTAAGAGGGATATGGCAAGCGTAAAAGGGGTGGCAGTTCTGACAATGCTGTCGATAAAGTTGCCTAGGACAAATGTGCGGTGCTTTTCCAGAGAGAGAGACACTTAAGTTGGGAGTATAGTTCATAGCGGTGAGTGAGGCGAGGAGTAGAGAGCACAAAGTGACATAAATTGTTGTATGCCGTGTCCCATTTTGAGAGACTGGTTTTTGGGACATGGGCAAAAGAGACAAACCCATAGCAAAGAGTGGGAAGAAGGACCCCCTTGGCTAGGGTGAGTCATGCAGCTGGGGTGAGATAGCTTTTTGCTCTGTATGCCAGGCTCAGTTTGCAATTTGTAGCCTTACATGTGTTGCAAATGTGCAGAGTGAGGTCAAGTTGTAGGTCAAGTGTTACTCCCAGGTACTTGACAGCATTTGCAACATGTAAGGGGGAACCATCAGCTCCAGAGATGTTTAGGGGGCGGGGAGAGCTTTAGTCTTGGCAAGGGAGCTGAAGAGCATAGCCTGAGTCTTTTGAAGGTTGATAGTTAATTTGTGGTCCTTTAGACAGGTTTGAATTAGGTTGAAGCTGAAGTTTAGCCTGGAACTTATGACAAAGATGTCCTGTGAGCTGGTCAGGATGACGAGATCATCTGTATACAGGGTGGAGTGTCTGTGGCAGGAGCAAAGGGAAGATCATTTATGAAGAGGGAAAACAGTATGGGCCTGAGAATGGATCTCTGGGGGACCCCACAGTTCACCGGAGAGGGATCAGAGAGGGCCTTGTTGTAGGAGGTATATTACTGTCTGATGAAGAGGTAGTTTGAGAGTCAGGCATGGGCCGAGGGGGGAGAAGCCAAGGGACCAAAGGGTGGCACACAGGAACGAGTGGTTGACCCGGTCAAAGTCTTTCGAGAGATGCACAAAGATGGCTCCGGTCAGCTAGCCTTGGTCAGCAGCGGTCCTGATTTCAGAGGTGACCACAGCTAGGGCCATGGAGGTACTGTCTCCTTTTCTGAAGCCATGTTTTGCTGGAGAGAGAAGGTCATAGCTCTGTAGGTAGTGGGTGAGCTGTGAGGCAACCACCTTTTTGAGAATCTTGCTGATCACAGAAAAGATCACTAAAGGATGGTAGTTCTTGAGATTATTCGGGTTGCCTTGTTTGAAGACAGGGACTACTTTGGCCACTTTACAGGCTTCTGGGATGGTTCCTGAGATTAGGGAAGTGTTAAAGATATGTGCAATGGTCCAGTCTAGAAGAGATGCCCCCAGACGGAGCAGTTTGGGTTCAAGGTAGTCATGCCCCACACCAGTGTGAGAAGAGAGCTCAGCAAGGAGCTTCTGGGTCTCCATGATGGAGACAATCTTTAAGAAGAAGGGGGGTCAGGGGGTTATTCTCCTAGGGGAGGGGCATGGAGTTTTGTGAACAGGGAGGGGAGCATGGGCAGGTCAGGGAACAGGGAGTTGAATACATTGGCAATAGTAAGAGGGTTGTTGCAGCTAACCCCGCCAATGTGCATGTCATTGACCTTAGATCTGGCGGACCCTCTAACCATGTTTTTGATGATTGCCAGAAACTCCTCCAGTTCCTGGCCGAATATAGCAGGACAGAGTGGCAGAACTCACTCTTGGCAAAGTGAATGGCTCTTTTGCATGAGTCCCTCAGCTGCCTATACTCAAGGAAATCAGGACTGGAGTAGGAGGCCTTGTATCTCACCCAGCATTTGTCCCTTTGCTTCATGAGGGAAAAGAGGCTACCGTGGAGCCATTTGGTGACAGTATTCCTCACCATCCTTTAAGGGAGGGGAGCATATTTGTTTTGCAGAGGGGTAAAAGCAGTGAGAAAGTTGTCAAGGGCCCCCAAGGGGTCACTTGGGGCAGTGACCCGGGACCAGTATATTTGTCGCAGGTCAGCAAGGTAGCCATCCACATTTAGCTTGGAGTAGTCCCTCATCTGGATCACTCTGCAGGGGATTTTGGGAGGGGAGATAGCCCATGTCCAGTAGGTGGGCAGTGATCCGAGATGACATCAGGGAGAATTCCTGAGGAAAAAATTATATCGGGTCTGTTGCTCAGCACCCAGTCGATGAAGGATCTTTCATCCCTGCAGGAAGAGAGCCTTGTGGGGTCCATAATGAGTTGACTGAGGGTGAGACCTGACAGCAGGGGCTCATATTGCTGGGTGTTTTGGCCCATCCAGTTTAGGTTAAAGTCGCCAAGGACTAATAACTCATTTGTGCCAACCTTGGTGCTGAGGCTGTCAAGGAGGGAGGAGAGTCTAAGCACTCCTCCCTTAGGAGGATTGTAGGCACAGACCAGATTAACCTTTTTGGTGTTACCTAGTAGGAGAAGGGCATGCAAGAACTCACAGGTAGGGGATGTAAGGGGGCATGTCCTATGACAGATACGTTTAGGTGTGCCTTGTAGTGTAGGAGCACTCCATCCCACATTTGTTCCCAACTCTGTCTTGCCTAATGAGGTTATAGCCCAGGAGGGCACATGCAGAGTCTGGGGTGTGGGGCTTCAGCCAGGTTTCTGCAACCTCCATAATATCAGGGTTGTAATGTGCCACCCATGCCGTTAGCTCTGCTAGGTTAGGTAGGAGACTTTGTACATTCAAGTGTGCCATTTTTATGCCCTTGGCAGATAGCCAGATGTGGGGGACTTGGAGGGGGGCCTGGCGGCCGGAGGTCCAGGGTTATGGGCTGTGCCCCCAGCCAGGCTTGGAAGGGCAGAGCAACTACTTAGGGGCGGCATCCTGTATGGCCTCAGAGGGGAGGTGAGCCCGGGGTAGTACTGAGACTGTGGCAGAGGCCTATCACTAGGCATAGGGGATGGTCAAGTGACAGAGCCCTTTGCCACACTTTGCACTAGGCTGAGATTGAGACCCAGGACTAGCGGTCAAATGGGCCTGTACCACAGCAGCATGGGGATATGCATGCAACAGCCAAGGCAGCAAGTTGCAGGATGGCACCAAGCCAGAGAGGTCTTCAGGTGTCGGCACAGCACCAGTGAATAAACAAGGTATAGGCTAGGTAGGTTACAGAAAGGCAAATAGCAAGCAGCAAGTCAAAGCATACAACTAGGTAGGTTACTAAAGGCAATATGCAAGCTGCACCTCATAGCTCATAACAGCTTACATCACTCTGAAGACGGCTAGCTACTATTTCGTGCCCTAGTTGCTCAACTAGCTCCAACTCGATAAGACTGTTTGGTAGCTCTGAAATTGCCTGACATGCACAACTCAAAAAACATTGAAGTACTTCTATTGGCACTTATAAGACAGTATATGGCCTTTACATGGTCGTTCTATCACCAGCAATTCTAAAAGCATTACAGTCAGCAGCAACTAGGCTATAGGTTGACTAGGTAGTAACTAGACAGTTTAAATAAGTCATTTGCATCCTTAGCTACCCAGGAGAGAAGGCTAGGTACACTGAGTGCCACTTCAGGTCAGATCAGTAGGAGTCATCCTTTTAGGAAGCACTTTTGGCTATGTGAAGTACCACATTGAACCCAGTGAGGAGAAGAGTGGGATAGGCAACTCAGAGGTTAGTGGTAGGGGCTAGAGAGCATTTAACAGGAGGAGGGACCGGGGTGGGTGGGCAGCCAAATTTTCTCCCAGTTTGTAGTGCAGCCCCAGTGAGCAGCTCATGGAATCTTCCTCCATGCAATCCCGACACAGGTTTCAGAGGCCAATTGTAGAGATCAGGAGTTGGGGGAGGTCCACCTGGCAAAAGAAGCGAGCCGGCACATCATTCCTGTTGCTATGAGTTGGGAGAAAAAGTCCATGGGGGGGGGTGACGTGTTGTAAAGGTCTCCATCTCCTTCTCCTCCCTGGGGTCCGATGTGCCAAGAGTGAGCCACAGGGCTCATAAATAGCCTATTTCCAGGCTGCCTGGGTGATGTCACAGCAGCTGAGGTCCAATTAGGCGTGGGTGCATGTTTTAAATTTGGCACCCAAAATCACAGCTAGAAGAGCTCCAGCTCTTTAGTGCAGTAAGAAGTTCCAGCAACAGGATAACCTCCTGGCTTGTAGCACAGCCCCAATGAGCAGCTCATGGAATCTTCCTCTGTGCAGTCCCGACACAGGTTCCAGAGGCAAGTTGTAGAGATTAGGAGTCGGGGGAGGTCTGCCCGGTGAAAGAAGTGATCCAGTGCCTCAACCCCATTGCTGTGAGTCAGGAGAAAAAGCCCATTGTGTGTGGGGAGGGGACCTGTTGTAGAAAAGGTCTCCCTCTCCTCCCTGGGGTCCAATGTGCCAAGAGTGGTTGAAGCTATAGAATGGCTAGATTTATTAGTCTGAACATGAATCTCAACCTCTGAACCTACACACCAGTGGCCAGTATCAGTAAACTAGACTGTCTGCTGCACAACTATGTAAGTGCACACAAACAGTATTTCTTACTCATTTAGATTTGAATCTTGTTGTTCCTTGTTCTGGGCATGCAGTGATGCATCCTGTCCTCACTCTACTTACCCACACTGTGACTGAGCACACTGAGAGCTCCTGACATTCACAATTCCAGAAGATCTTCCACTGTTCTGTATTCAATAATCCTTTGCTTCTTTACTGTCTCCATTAATTTTCACACCACCTAAGCTTGGCTGACTGGTCTGTAGTTCTGGGCATCCAACCTTGGCCTCCAACCTATTCCCACTAATGTGAGGTGGCACCACATCTGCTCTCCTCCAGTCCCCTGTAACCTCACTCACATATTGTGATATGTTGAACAGGGCTGCCAGATCTGCAGTCAGCCAGTCCAGAAGCTCACTCATTATCCTAGGACATGCCCCATCTGGCCCACTTTTCTTGTCCACTTAGTTCTGCTAGTTCCTTGAGCAACTCTGTACTCCATAGAAGGACTAGTGTCCCCCAGCCCCATTACTGTAATAACCCAAATCTCTGGCCTTTCAACTACCCATTCCTTCGTACATGCGTCATGTTTTTCTCTGCCTTCTGTTTGTTTCTCCTGACAACACTAACTATCCTCATCCTTCTTTGTTGCATTGCACCTTCTAAATACCCTGTTCTTTTCCTTTACTTTGTCTGCTGCTTCATTTGTAAACCGTAGCAGGCTATTGTTTCTCTTGCCCTTGTCAACCTGTCTCACACTCCTGTTTGATTTCCTTTGCAGTTCCCTCCTTTATGTCTGGCCACTGTTCATCAACTACACCTCTGTCAATACTTCTGGTGCCTCCGTGGGATGATCACACCCATATAGTCTTGCACCAGAGTCTTGTAGTGGTGTCAGATGTCTGACTTGCCTGGACTTCTCCACACAGCCCATCTATGGGACCACCGCTGTCCAGTCAATTCACTGTTCTGTCATCCTTTTAGGCAGTGGAGGTGGACTAGGTGGTCAACAGGTGGTGATAAAAGTCTGTTGAACCCAGGTCATCTCAGTCTTGACAAAACTGAACAAGTGGTCACACACAGGAACAGTGGGAGGGGGGGCAGGTATGGACCATTAATCCACACAGAGACTCTTTACAAAGACTACACTCCTCAGTAATCCACAATAGTAGGCAATGACCCTACTGACGAATAGCCAGATAGAGCTGATGCGCTGGGGCATGGCTATCTAGTTGACAGCTCTGGAAACTGTTTCTAGAGTAAATTTCATGTGAAAGTAAATTAATTGCCTATGATTGTGGATTTCTGGGGAGTGCAATCTTTGTAAAGCACCCCAGTCTTGAGTCTGGCACCCTCCTTCTGCCAGCCAGAGCAGTGCCTAAAGATGTGGCATCACTGCAGTCTCCAGATAAGCCCCCTGAAGACAGCCACACCATAGCCATTGCACTGCACCACTCCTAACACAGAAACATGGAAGGTGTTGGTTGAGAAGGTCCTTCTGTCCCATCTGATCTTCTCTATTTACCCTCTCCATTACCTGTCTGCTATTTACTATTATCACTTAAATCTGTTCTATCTCTAGCCCCCCCCACCCATAAAACTAGGAACCCTCTGTGTCTATCCCATGCCATCTGAAATCCTGTAATTGATTCCCACCCCACCACATCCACCAGAAGGGTGTTCCACTTATCCACCACTCTTCTAGTGAGGATGTGTTTTCGCACATTACCTCTGATTCTGAACCTCACAGAGTCTAGTTTCATAGCGTCACCCCTCATTCTTGAGCATCTTGTCCTTTGGCCAATACTACCTTCCTTTACAATGTTCTTCCCTGTAATGTATTTGTATGTTTCTATCACATCTCTCTCCTTATTCTATCCTCCAAGTGGTACACGTTCAGTCCCTTGAGCCTTTCCTCATATGTTTTCTGATGCATTCCCAGTGCCATTTTGGTTGCCCTCCACAGAATTGCCTCCTCCTCCTCCCTAATTGTGTCATTTTTTAGATCATGTCTTCAGACCTGTATGCAGTATTCGAGGTGTGGTCTCACCAGTGATCTATACAGTTGTATTATCACCTCCCTCTTTCTGCTGGTGTTTGCCCTGTCTATGCATTCCAGCATCCTGCTAGCCATACCAATTGCCCTGTCACACTGTTTTGCAACTTTTAGATCATCTGCTAACTCCTCCACATAAATATATATATATATATATATATATATAGGCATTACATTATAATATATTATTTTACGGTACGCGATCATTGATTGACAGCTCATTGAGCATGTACAGTATTATATAGTACACGTTCAGTGACAACTCAGTCAGCAGTCAGCCTTAATGGTGAGAGAAAGGCTGTGCCAGTTGCTGGCTCAGGTTTCAGATGGGGGGGTCCGATGTGGTGGGCACTACCCACTGGGGTGGTGGAGGTTCACTAGACCACCAGAGATGGGTGTTATTTATTAATTAAACATGCAGAAGAAATCAGGGATCTGGGAGGGGTGTTCTCTAGATTACTATTGATAGGTTTTATATAATAATTACATATATTGGTGACATCGGGGATTGGGGGGGTCCACCAGACCACCAGAGATGGATTTTGTTTTATTAAATAAACTATATGGGTGGCATCTGGGATATGGATCCAATAGAACACCAAGGATATATTTAAGCAACAGAGTATCAGGGTATTGGAGGGGGTTTGCTAGACCACCAGGGACTATTTAAATATATTAATGGGGAATTGAGGCTAGGCAGTCCACTAGACCACCAGGGACATCTTCCCTTTTATTAATGGGGGATCAGGGCTTGAGGAGGGCTGTTCTAGCCTGGTACACAGCTGCTCCACAGCTTGCCGCAACCCTCTGGATGTACCACATGTTTGAAACAGTGCCAAGGTTACCACAAGCCAAGGGAGTTTGCTGCCTGGACCCTGGCCATTAGAGAATCGGGTACAGGGTCCCTGGCACCAGTCATTGACGCAAGCTGCTGTTTTCCACAGCATGCATCAATATAAGGGCCCTTTGAGAATCAGGCCCAGAGAGTTAATTGCTTATATAGGGTAGTTTTATTATTATTACTATCTGGTGACATTGAAACCAATCCACATCCTGACTGATTGGCATATGGGATCTGCTCTCTGCTACTTCATTATCCTGTGGTTTAAAGCATTGCTTTTGGCATACCACACATGGTTTTAAAATTTTACACTTGAATGCTAGAAGTTTAATTCTGGAACTTGCTGAAATTTAACAAATTATTAATTTTCATTGGTATGTTATTACTGCTATTTCAGACACGTGGTTGAAACCTTCTATGCCAGGAGGATGTTGTTTGATTCCATAGAAACATAGAAACATAGAAACTTAGAATTTGACGGCAAATAAGGACCGCTTGGCCCACCCAGTCTGCCCATTTCCCTACCTACCGGATAAGCTGCAGATCCTAGTTAACCAGCAGCCTACTTCTTCCTACCTGATATAATTATGGTTGACCACAAATGTAAAAAGAGAGGGGGTGTTGCTGTCTATTTTAGAGAGCATTTACACTAGAATGTATTAGGAATAAGTAGTGAGTATGAAACAATGACAGGCTGGTTACTTCTTCATTTAAGTTTAGGTGGTAGGAAGAATGTTATTCTTGGGTGCCTGTATTACCCTCCTAAATGTGGCCTTGCAGGAGTTAGAGATTCTTTGAAAAAAAAATTGCTCTTTTTATGAGCTCTCATGATTCTGTGTTTCTGAATGAAATTAACGTGAACAGGTTACAAGGCAATGATTTGGGTTTGGAATCTTTTTTTTTTTTTTACACTTGTTTAACTTGACTTGGGTAATTAGCGAGCCAACTTCTATAAACTCGGCCACCCAAAGCCATTCTGCATTAGACTAGAATGCAACTAATAGAGAGTTTATAATTTCTGAGTCTGGTGTCTTAAATGATTAAGTGAGTGAGCACGTACAGTGAAGCCCACCAGGATGAAGCCCAACTCTACAAAATTCGGCAGTAGAGTTATTGCAGCAAACAATGCAATTTCAATGAGAGTTAATCCCTTTTGTCATGCAGGAAACCTGTGACACTGCATTTCATCCTGGCGGCTTCACTGTAGCTACATTTTGTGTTTTTAAATTTTAAAAGACCCAAAATGTCATTGCTTAATACTAAGGAAATGTGGTAGGTCGTGTTAGTCCAGTCAACAATGCAGAGAGGAAAAAAAAAAATATGTTATGGGTGACACCTTTTACTGGACTAACAAAATTATTTCTGAGGCTAGATTTTAAGAGATAATATTCTCTTCTTCAGGTCAGTTCAGTGAAAGAAGAGCTGGATAGCATGACACATACAGGCTGGATGTAGATTCATGACATGGAATAGCAGTTTACACATCAAAGCATTACAGTCAATTCACATTCCTAACAAACAGGCAGGAAGAACCCCAGTGCCAAAGGACTGTGTCAGTTAAGGAGTCCACCTTATTAGGCACTAACATGCAATTGCTTTTAAACTCATTGTACCCAACAGCTCCATAAGAAGTTCGAACCATCCACTGATTCTCTTGATACAAAATGGTCACCCAGGGTATAATGAGTTAAATGGCTAAAACACACAACACCAGCCTGACAGTGGGTATTTAGGCACACCCGAGGAAGATTTTCGGGATGCTCCATTTGTAAGGATTTTACATATATAAGTACATTACTGGCCCTTGGGACATTTTTAATAGAATGGTCCAAGAGTTGAGCATATATGTCAAGGCCTGGACTAATTCTTGAGATATGTCTTTACATAGACATTTATATAATTTGGATGTCAGACCATCTAGTCCAGGGGCAGTATTTTTTTTAAAGACTGAATAGCAGATTCAACTTCTAGTGAGGTGATCTCTTCTGTTAAGGCTTCTGATATTTCAGAGGACATGTTGGGAAAGTAAATGAGTGAAAAAAACATCAAGTAGATTAACATTTGTCAGTTTAGTTTGAAATAAGGAGGCAGAGTGCTGTGACACTATTCTCTTTAGGTTCTTTTTGTCACTATATTCCTCTGCCTCAGTGTCAAATAAAGACTCAATTTTTTTCTGTTTAATTCTGTTTTTATAACTAACATAAGGACAGATAGTACTAAGGTTCTCTGAAGTTCCAAAGGTTTGTTGTTTTTCTAAACTATTATGCTGCTTGAGATGATACATCATTTCCTGTTTAATGTTTTGAATTTGGTTAGTAAAGTTGTGGGTCATTGTTCTAACCAGTGTATGTAGCTTTTGTAGTTGTTCTTTGTTTTTCAAGTACTGGTAATATTCTATGTCCCTACAATGTCTACTATTACTTTTTAACCAGAGTAGTAATTCTAATTTTGTGTCTTCCCACCAGAGGGCAGCATTGCCATACATTTCAATAGTAGATTTTGTCATAGCTAAAGGGTATCTTTTATTTACTTATTTATCTAAAAGTTTTACCAGGAAGGCATGGTGAGCAGACTACTGCTCAATTCCAGATGCATCCTGGGGGTGTGGGGAAGAGAGAATACATATATAGAATATTGTACAATGAGCAAGCATACAAAACATACTGAAACATTAAGGTAACAAATTGGTAGATTATACAATTCGCAAGAACTTATGATCAGTGATAAATCACTATGAGTGACCACAGATGGAGAGCTAAGCCCTTGATCTAGCGTGAACTTAAACTGCATGTGCAGGTGAGGGAGAAATGCTCTTTGAAGAGGGAGTTGAGGTGCTGTGAAGGGGGATTGTGTCCAATGTTGTCAGGCAGGGAGTTCCATAGTTTTGGCATGTGAGCTCTAAAGGCTGACTGGCCTGCTGAGGTGGCCATGTGTGGGACATGCAGTAGCCGGGAGTCAAAATACCTGAGTATGTATGCAGGAGGGGTTTGGGCTGTTAGGGCAGAAGTGAGGTAAGATGGCAAGTACTGAGCCCAGAAACTGGCTGTGAGCCTAGCACAGTGGAATTGATGCCGATCCAGGAGCGAGGAGAGGTCCAGGGACTGGCAGAGGCCGCAGTGATGGGTGGTGGGAGGAGAGTCCAGAGCAAAGCGACAGAAGGAGAAGAAAAGTGGATCCAGTCTAGACAGGGTGGACTTAGGGGCGGCACTGTAGACTACGTCCCCATAGTCAAAAAATAGGGAGGATCATTTTCTGTACAATTACCCTGCGAGTTGGCAGAGGGATGCAACCATGGTTACGGTATAAGGTGTCCAATCTGGGGTGCAGTTTTTTGTGGATGGCATCAATATGTACAGAAAAGTTGAGGTGCTGGTCAAGCCAGATCCCGACATATCTAAATGAGCTACAAGCCTCCAAGGAAGTCCCATCTAAGGTGTGGAAGGTAGGAATAGAGGGGAGTTGGGAAAGTCTCTGCTTCGTGCCAAAGATAAAGGAGACAGTTTTCTTGGCATTGAGAAAACGTTGATTTGAGTGAAACCAGAGTTGAACATCATTGAAGTCCTGCTGGAGTCAGGACACCAATTCTAAGGGAGAGGGGCCTGATGTTTACAGCACCGTGTTGCCTGCATACATGTGAATGGATGTGTGTGGGCAGGCTGAGAGCAGGTTCTTAAGGAAGATGGAGAACATGATTGGGCCAAGAACTGAGCCTTGGGGCACTTCAGTGGTGACAGGGAATGGGGTCAGAGGTAGAAGTGCCAATTCTGACTGATTGGAACCTGCCAGCCAGGTATGATTTGAACCAGCTGGTGGCCGCCCTGGAGAGCCCTGCATGGGAGAGTTTGGACAGTAGAAGGGCATGACAGACAGTGTTGAATGCCTTTGCTAGGTCAACAGAAATGGCAAAGGTAATGTGACCTTTGTCCATGCCAGTAAGAATGGAATCAGTGAGTCTTAGGAGGGAAGTAACGGTGGAGTGAGTTTTCCTAAATCCCGACTGGTAAAGTGTGAAGAAAGAGGAGGAGGTGAGGAAGGAGGAGAGTTGTGAGAAGACTAGGTGCTCCTGGATTTTGGCTAATATGGGGAGGAGGGAGATGGGGTGGTAGATGCCAGGGGAGGAGGGATCATCACCTTTAGGGAGGGGGATGACTGTATCATGCTTCCAGTCTGAAGGGAATAGAGGCAAGAGAGAAAGAGAGGTTGAAGAGTGACCCCATGGGGGATGGTGATGACAGGGGCTGATAGGTAGAGAATTCTGGAGTCCAATCCCGAACGGCATTTACCCTTGGAGGAATTGAAGGCATGCAATGCAGAGTAACAAGGCAAAAGGAGAAGGCCAGATGGGGGGTTTGGGTGGATAGGGATGCAATCACAGGAAGGTGTGGGGCATGCAGGAGATTTGATAATAGAGAGGCCAAACAGTTAGCGAAAAGGTGTTGAAAACAGAGACCACTGCATGGGGTTCTGAGATAGTGGAGCTGCCTACATCTAGGACAGGGGTGGGGAACTTGGCAGGAGGGAGAAGAGCAATTTAATCGCCTTCCAAAACTTAGATGAGTGATTTATGTTGTTGTGGAAGAAGGCTTTGAAATGGTTAATTTTAGCCTGTTGGATAAGCCTTGTACAGGTATTTTGAAGTGTGCAGTAGTATTGGTGCTCCACGTGGGTGCTGGATACCTTGTAGGTTTTCCATGCCTGGTCCCTGGCTTGGAGGTGGGCCCTGAAGTCTGTTGAGATCCAGGGCAGATGAGCGCCCCTTACTCAAGCCCTTCTGAGTTGGGCATAGTAGTCCCAGATGGCAAGAAATCTGGACTTGAGGTAATCCAGGGCAGAACTGATAGAGGTGGCCCTGAGAATGAATGACCAGTCTGAGTTTGCAAAGTCATTTTGGACCGCATCAAGGTTCAGGGATTTATAGGAGCTGGTGAGGAGCGATCTTGGTGGAGGTGCCTTGGTTCGAAACATTTTCTTTACCAAGTACATCATGTGGTGATGGCTTACAGAATACAGTAGCTGGAGGCAATTATCCTATGGAGGGTGAGGTAAGGGCCCAGTCCAAGAGGGATTGGTTCTGGGTTTTGTGGTTCAGATGCATGGGCTCAGTGATCCATTGAAACAGATTTAGTGCTGCCACTTGACTGCGGAGCTTGTTGCTAGCACCAGAGCCATTCAGATTGAAGTCCCCAAGGATATGGAGCTCACTCCCTAATGTGAGGGATTTTAGGGTACCCAGGTGCTCTAAGACAGCAGGCATTGGAGAGTCAGAGGAACAATAGGAGCCTGCTATAAATATGGGAATTGAGTTGGGTAGAGAGATTTTTTTATTAGCAAGGCATTAATAGATAGCGAGGGCATGGTTAGCAAGACTGGTGTGAACTGGAGCAGGGATGAGATGTACATGGCTATGCTGCCTCTTCTATTGTTAGCCAGGTGGTCATAATGAATGACAGAGTAGCCAGGAATAGCTAATTTTACATCCTGGTTGTGCGGCTTCAGCCAGATCTCAATGATAATCAGGATGTTGGGATGCAGGGATAGGACAATTGGTTGTAGCAAGGTCAAGTTGTGTAGGATGCTGCATATATTTAGGTGGGCTATTTTAGGCCTTGGAGTAGTTGGAGAGGAGGAGAGGGTTATGACAGGTGGAGGGTGTTGGTCCAGGGTTTAGCTCGACATCCCCAGATAGGAGGAGCAGTAAAGTTAACAGCAGTTTTTTTTTAGGTATGGCCAATAGTAACTTGTGGTGAGCAGAAGTAATCTGGGAGGAATGTGAGTAGATGCCCTGAGCAGGGAATTTTATGGCTTACAGCCCAGAGTGAAAGGAGGGAGGGAGGATGGTAGGATCAGGAATCCAATAATGGGGGAGAGTGGTGGGGCTGTCCAATGGTGGGAGTGGTACAGTGGTGTGGCAATGCACTTGGGGGGGGTAGATTATTAGAGGACAAGCAGAAATTCAGGAAAGAAGGGTGGGAGGGATGCTAAAGGTGCAAGTAGGAATGTACGGAATATAATAGTAAGTAAAGGTGCATCATGCTGATGCTGGCTGGGTATGGGAGCGCAGGAATGGCTTGTAGCGGCCACTAGTGGTGGTTAAAGAAAAGCTACACAGGGGAACGTTGGATGATTGGTTATCACCTACATGTGATCCCACCTATATATTAGGTTGTTCACTAAGGGTGGTGGTGGGACAGCCAACACGCAGCATCAGCGGGGCCTGACACACACACACACACACACACACACACACACACACACAAGCTCCTCCGTTCCACAAAATGAAAGAAGCTGGCATGCCTCTCGTCATACCTGATTTCGGGTTGCAGCTCGTGGGAGGGCTGGACACTGTTGGCCCTCAAGACCACCAGCAGGGAGCTGAGTTCTTATATTTTGTAAGAAAGTTTGGTTTAAAAGTAAAGAAGAATTTAACTTCCAGCTTCTTGGACCTTGTAAAATGTATGGACTTGAGCCTAGGGATACTGTCAGCATTTTATGATCTGAAAATTCTACCTCAGATAATGCAGTATAGGAGATGGAGAGGGTCTCAGATATAAAAAGAAAATTGATTCTTACATTCAAGTTCCCTTTTTGAATGGTGGGGTCTGATTGTTTTTCATATGTCAAATAAGCATCTAGTAGAATAGAATCTGATATTTTCTTTTAAGCAGACATATCGCAGAATGCTTTCTGAGTTTTAATATTTCTTCCCCTGTCTTTTTTTTCTTTCTATTTTTGCTCCCCTGCGGAGCGGGCCCAACAACCTCCAGCTGCCGGCACCCGCACCGCTGGACCAAGTCTGATGCAGGGATTATTGCCCCATGCACACAGGGTCAGCCACACACCAGTGAAGGCGACTCTCATGTCTGGGGACACAGGGCATGGCCATCAGCTGCCGAGATCGCCCTGCCATTTTCCACAATTTTCTTCCCTCGGGGAGTCAGATGTGCAATGGCGTCCAAGCACATCCGTGCTGATGCCCGCCACACTCCCCCCTTGCTATGCACGCAACTGTAGTGTGGCTGGCCTCCGCCAGTCACCATTGCAGTGCAATGTGTTGCCCCTGCCCTCCCCAGAGGAAGGAGAGCAGTCATGAGAGACTCAATCCTTCATCTCCCATGCCAGCCCCCGGCGGCCCAAGTCCGTTCCCGAACCTGGGTCACCAGTGTGGCGTGAGGGGTGGCGTCCAGCTCCTCAACCCTCAGCGCCACCAGACCAGCACATTTCTTCCTCTGTCTTGAAGGTCCAATCCACAATTGGAATCTCCTCCTAAAATTGCAAAATGTGAAGAAAAAAGGGATGTATAAGTTTAAACAATTCTATTCTCTCTGCTTTTGTCTGGGGTTCGTAGATGTTTAGAAATCTGTAATATACATTATTAATTTTAGTATCTGACAATAATGCTCTACCTGGAAGGTGATTAAGAAGTTTAATAAGTTGATATGAATAGTGTTTTTAAATAATACCCCCACTTCTGTACATGTCTCTGGACCTGTTGATCAATAACATATACCAGAAAACCAAACCTTTGTTACAACACCAGTCTCAGCTACTGTATGAATCCTTGTATCTTGTAATGAGTAAATATCATGAGGGGTTGGTTCTCAAATAAGAAGCAACTGCCTTTTGCTGTGGCTCTTTATACTATTTACATTAATAGTACAAACAGAAACAGAAGACTTATTCATGGTTGTTTGTTAGGAGAGAGCCCTTCTAATAAATGAATAATGCCCAACAGGGTGGGTGTTATGCATGGGATAACATCCCTCCTCAGGTGGTTGGGCCCGAGGCCGCTGGCCAAGGGTGTCTAACACCTGAGAAGGGATGTTATCCCAGCATAACACCCACCCTGGAGGGCATTATTCCTACTATATAATGACTCGTTTTATATAGAAAAAACAATTTAGAAGAATGTTTTTTAGTGTTTAAAAATTATTTTGTTTTTTAAGAGAAGATGCAAACAATCATCAAGTGGAAAAAAAGAATCTTTGGCATCATCATCAAGTGGATCAGCAGGGATGTTACGCCAGGATAACATCCCTGCTGTGATGACCAACTGACCAATCAGAAGCCAGGATTATTTCTTGCCATTGTATAATCCCAGCTTTATTATAGCAGGGTGGCTTAGCTCTTTGACTCCTGGGATACCTGGACTTTCTCTCAGATCCTGTTTTACTGGAGTAAGCCTTATTCAGATTGGAAGCTCGAGTTTCTGGGTCACTAATCTTCTACTCAGAGGTGAGATCTGGCTGAGAAGACCATAAAGTAGAGTCTTCTGAGTCAGCATCAGAAAATTCAGAAATATTTTGGAGCACTTCAAATCTGTTTGAAGTTGGGACCTCAGTTGTCTTAGACATTTTGGGAGTTGACAATTTCATTGTGTGATTGCCTTGGGATACCATACCTATTTTCCCTTCACTGGTAGATTGAGGTAGAAGGAGGGGCATATTGGATTGAGCAGTAGGAGAAGGCTTCATCTGGGAAGGTCCTCTGCACATCAGAAACATCTTCAGTGGGTGATTCCATTAGGACCTCACTTCAGGCTTTGGTATTAACTGACTCTTTAAATGATGAGAATCTTGGGCATTTTGAGATTGGGGGGGGGGGGTATAGGCAGGACTCCAGGAGGCACTTTAGGGAAAGAAGCCTTTTGTGATAATGCAATTATCAACATTTGCTTTTCATCTGCGGAAGGGCCTGGTTGACTGTGGGCAGCCCATTTCCAACTCTGATAGGTATGACCAATATTATCACATAGATTGCATTTCAACTCATTTATACAATGTCCACTAGAATGACCAAATTATTGGTAGAGTGTACATTTTAACTGGTCACAAATGCTACTTAAGTGTGCCATAGACTCACACTTATAACATGCTTTGGGCTGTCTGGCATAGAAAAGAACCCCCCATCCCTGGCCCAAAAAAGGTTGTTAGGAAAATGACATAATCCTGCATCTGAGGAATGTAACATAAGTTTTATCTTCCATCCACCAGTCCATATATGTTCTGTATCAAAGACAGTTTTTGGTATTTCTTGCACAGTATAGCATTATAGTATATGTTTACCCTTTATTATGTATAAAAATCAGCCTGCTCAGAATCCTTAAGCACCTTCTAAACCATTATGCTCATTCTAATGTGTTGTTATGTGCATTCCGAACAGTTGTTATGCATGGTTCAAAGGTCATACAATTTTAAATTTCTCATTTATTCTACACCTAGCTACTTACTAACCACCCAGTGCCCAAAGCCATACATTTTACCTTTCCAAAGTCTGGGAAATTTGATTTTGACATGTAAGTAGAACAAAGAAATGACAAGATGTTTTTGTTTTCATTTCAGTGGGGGGCTGTCACACTAGTACAAAAAACCATATACTATAAAAAATAAAATATGGTCAACCACACACAACTTGTCATGTGTTTCCATCCCGGGGTTGAGATGACACCATGAACATCTCATGCTTCGCTCTCGAGGTTCATATGCTGTCAACTCAACCCCTCGATGAAAACACAGCCTTGCTGTGTATGGTTGCCATATGTTATTCTCTTTGTTTCAGCCAATAAACCAGGTCTGCCATGGTGACCCCCCTCATTTTGAAATAGGACTGTTAAGGTCTTATAGATGGGCTTAGTCAAAGCAATGGCTTCAAAAGGAGTCCATAAGGAGGTATTTTTTAAGTTCTGAAATTTTGTCCAAAACGTTTGCAAACCTGCTTGCAGCTTAAAGCTTATATCAAAGGTAGGTTCCTCTGATACGTGAATGACAACATAAATCTCATTTGCAAAAAAATCTCACTGAGTCTTTAAGAACTGTTTTTGGAACAAACATTCTGTTAGGAAAGGACTCCATTCCACCTTCCTCACTCCATTGTGTCTTTTCGCAGGATAAATGGGATTATGAAACAGTGATGCACACGGTCTAGGATTAGTGCGATTAATAATTCTCAAAGGTGCATTTCTAGATTCAGTACCCCCTGAGATGGCTGAGGTAGTGTCACTTTGAACTGCAGCAGATGCAGTAGCATTCTGGTTCATTTCAGCAGAATTTACAGTCTCATGCCTCTGTGGAGGAGAAGAGGCTGGATTCACAGCTAAGTGTGAGATGTAGTTCTGCAGGTACAGCCTTCGGGGAAGAGGGAGGATTTACATTTTCTTGAGACCCAGGTATATCAGGCATTACCATTTTATTTGTAATGGAAGTAGAAGAGACAGTACCTGAGGGTTGTTTATTCAATTCACATCAGGAATAGGATTGCAATCTTGCTGAGTTTGAGTCCTAGAAGATTGCTCCAACAATGGGATTTGGATTGGTGAAGGTCCCAATATCCAGGATCCAGTCTTTGAAGTTTTCACCCAGCCCACATTGCTCAGGGCTTCCTTAACTTACCATTCCACATTACCTGGTTGTAGCCGAGATCATCGGCTTCTTAGCCCAGATGTTGTAGCATCTGTTTGTGCCATTCCCAGTGCCCCCTCAGTTACAGGATTGCCAGGTTGAAAGGCTACTGCATTTTAAGGTCTTGCCTCCTTGGTGTCAGAGTTAGAGATGCAGTGAATTTAAAATCTGCCGGGGAAGTGAACATGAAATGGCCACTTCGCGTTGGCACTTCGCTACGTGGAGTGCCCCATAGGAGAGGCTCACTTCACACTGTTATTATTACTTTGCGTTGTCATTCCGCCTTAAATGTGAAGTAAGGCAGAGCGACAACAATACTGGCAGCACCCCACCCACACAGTCATCAGAATGAATGTGCATCCCTAAAGTGCTACTGTCTTGTGTTCAGAAAACTCCTCAGTGCTGATGAAGTGAAATGAGAGCATAACAAGAAATGCAAAGTCTCCCAGAATTAATGGCGCACTCAGTTATGCATGATGTGGTCACACACAGAGTCACCAGAATTAATGTGCATCCCCAACATGCTACTGTCTTGCATCCAGAAAATTCCCCAGTGCTGACAAAATGCTACTGTCTTGTGTCCAGAAAATTCCCCAGTGCTGATAAAGTGAAATGAGAGTGTAACAAGAAATGCAGTCTCCCAGAATTAATGGTGCACTGCAAACACGCAGACAGATTA
Source organism: Neoceratodus forsteri (assembly GCA_016271365.2). NCBI lineage: Eukaryota > Metazoa > Chordata > Ceratodontiformes > Ceratodontidae > Neoceratodus > Neoceratodus forsteri. The sequence goes on from CM057449.1 coordinate 95,268,442, forward strand.
AGATCACGCTGTACACTCAAGGGATGCATGTGAAAAGGTACAACAACACCTAACCAGTGCTCACAAGTCACAAATTCAAATCTGGAAAGGAATACATTTTGCCAGTTGGAGGATTAGTGCACGGCAGTAACAATCCACTACCAGTAAAGATACCACAAAGCAGTATAAAAAATTCATGCAGGTATGGTGGATAGCAGGTTCACACTGCTGCAATTACTCTATGACACAATAAAAGGTATCTGATTTAATGGCATGCATTGCACACACCCTCACACACCCACTACAAGTAATGCATAGTAAATTGAAAACCTTTAGTAATATAACCAAATGTTTTAAACAGACAAATTATACACTGCTGCACCACAACAATCAGCAAAAAAATGTCAATTACTGAAAATATTACTGTGTGTACATTAACAGTTATACAAGAAAAATATAACCAAAACAGAAAGACTGCCTTTTTCTCCCAGCTAATGTACCTACACCACAAATTCACCCCTCCTCCAAAGCACACTTCACAGTACATAGACTGACTCTTCTAAATTAACATTTAAAATCCACACGCAACAATAAATACTCGATGATATGAGCACAGAAGGATTCCTACAACCGATGTACTAAATTTTGAGCAAAACAAGTGACTCAAAAAGGCATTTTAAACAGGTTTTAGAGGTTCTGAATCACAGAGCTCTAAGAGCAAACTGTCTCCAGCTACCACTACACACACACTACCCAGGCCAGAACTGAGGCTGTGCAGAACAATTTAGAGCCCATGTGACCTGCAATCCCATGAATCACTGCAGAATTTCATTTGGAGCTCAATTACAAGGCTAAGTGATGCGAATTACATTGATTTCAATGTAGTTGTAGTTCACCTTAAAATTGGTGGAGAAGTTGTTTGGGGAAGACAGAATAACACAAAGTCATTGGTTTCAATGGACTTCACATTCCTCATTATGAAGCAAAGTACTCCGCTGCACATTGTGGAGTACTCCGCGGATTCCACATTACTCCATGAATCCCTTCAAGGAGCGGATTGGGGCCACTTTGCCCACCACTACTTACAGTACTGTAACTCACATGCTGTACAGGAAAGAATGCGAATGCCTATGGCTGTACCTCCCCGATGAGCTGTAGCACAAAACTCCCTGACTTAAAAATGCTTACTAATGAGTACAATGGAAGGGTGGTGAAGCCTGGAGCGATACTACAAAACAGGCTTACGATACATCCAAGTAACTAGCAAAAAATTAATGTTGTGATTCATTACGTGATCGTGAATTGTGATTTGTGAATGCATTTGTGACCGTGATGATGAAGAACGTGATTCGAAGTTGATGGTGTGAGATAACCAATATGGAACTATATCGGGAATGTGAATGCCTATGGCTGTACTTCTCTGATGAGCTATAGCACAAAACTTCCCGACTTAAAAACTCTCATTAATGAGTACAATGGTGGGGTGGTGAAGCCTAGAGAGATACTACAAAACAGCTTACAAGGCTTACAATACATCCAAGTAACTAGTAAAAAGTTAATTTTGTGATTCATGACATGATCGTGAATCGTGATTTGAGACTGCATTTGTGACCGTGATGATGAAGAATGTGGTTTGTATCATGAGTGACTCATGATGATGGTCCTGACTTAAAAACACATATTAATGAGTACAATGTTCATGCAGAATTATGCACCACACCAGTCCAGTACTCTGAAGGCAAGCCAAAGAAACAACTATGACTTAAGTTACAGATGGAGATTGGGCCCCAAAGAGATGGAAATGCTCAGACAGATTAAGATTGCACTGCACACTAAAGAGATGCAGATGCAAAGGCACAACACCTAACCAGTGCTCACCATCAGAAATTCAAATCTGGAAAAGAATACCTTCGCCGGTTGGGGTGGGCTGTTGGGGGGGGACAGTGTACTGCACTGCTGCAGTAACAGTCACTAGTACTAGTACCAGTAAAGACACCACAAAGAAGTACAAAAATCACACAGCTGCAGTGGATAGCAGGTTCACATTGCAGAAATTACTATGTGGCACAATAAAAGGTGTCTGATTTGATGACACACATCACACACATACTCACACACACACACTAAGTAATGCATAGCAAATTGAAACCTTCAGTAACATGACCATGTATTTTAAATAAACTAAAATTATGCACTGCTGCAACACATCAATCAGCAAAAAAGGCAAGAATTATTGAAATATTACTATGTGTACATTAACACAGTTATACAAGAAAAATAACACCAAAACAGAAAGAACTGTCTTTTTCTCCAAGTTATCTACCTACACCACAGATACGCCCGCCCCCAAAGCACACGTCCACTGTTTCTCAGTACACAGACTGAATATCATACATTAACATTCAAAATTCATAAACAAACAATAAACACTCAATGATATGAGCACAGGAGGGTTTCCTACAATCGATGAACTAAAGTTTCAGCAAAAAAAATACGTAAAAAGGCTTTTTTAAAAGCTTTTAGAAGATTTGAATCACAGAAAGCTCTCAGACCAGACTGTCTCCTATAGCTTCCTACATACATACCCCGAACTGAGGCTGTGCAGAACAATCTAGAGCCCATGTGACCTGAAATCCCATGAATCACTGCAAAATTCACCTTTGGAGCTTAAAAACAAGGCAAAGTGAGGCAAAGTACATTACTTTCAATGTACTTCACCTTAAGAATTGGTGGAGTAGTGGTTTGGAAAGGTGGAGTAACGCAAAGTCATTGTTTTCAATGGACTTACATTACCCATTGTAATGCGAAGTACTCCGCGAATCTGCTTTCACTTCACGTTTCACTTCGCAGAGCAAATTGGGGCCACTTCACCCATCTCTAGCCATTGTGCTCAGTCCTTGATACAGTATCAACAGCAGTTTCTTTATTGCCTGTGGCAGTGACTTCAAAGGAAGCAGCCACTTCTCTTTGATGTCCGGTAGCTGTTAGGCTCATTTGAGATTGGTCCAGTTTTTGGCCTTGTATACTAGCCGACTGAAGCTGGTTTTTCATTTTAAAAAAGCTTCTGTGATGTCCTGTTTGCGGCGCTGAAACCAACGCTCTTCTTCTTCAGTCAAGGCTCTCAGATGAGGATGCAGTGTCATAAAGTCTATGTTTAAAGTGGTTTTCCGAAATTTTGAAACAGTTTATTTATTTATTTTATTGATTTATTGAATTTTGGTATCCAGGTGAGCCCAGTGAGACAAAACAGTCCCATTTTCAGGGGCAACCCAGGAAGTGCATTACATTGGCAGTGTAAGATGTAGATGATAAAGCTGGTATATAGATCAAGTACATATTTGGTTACAGTAAAGAACTGATACTCATGCAATACTTTCTCCTGCACCTTAAGGAGCATGCGCTTGTCTTCACTTGTCTGTTATTATGCAGCTCCCTACGTAACATTACACAGGCCATGATGATTTATTCTCGGTTCTCTTCCCTACACCTCCTCCTTCTAGTTACAACCCTGCTGTCACTTCCACCCCCCTCTCCTTTATCACATTTCCATCTTATCATACAGCCGCTGATAGCCCCCAGTTATAATCCACCCATGGCACAACCTTGCTATAGCCTCCACCATTCTTAATTTATCCTAGACCCACTCTCCCTTGTGGCCATCTTCTTCTCTTACTTCTGTATCTTACTGTCTCACTATTCTCACGCTTCTTAAATTTCAACACCCCCATAGTACCATCCTTTCACCCCCTCTCCTTTCTCCAACACCCAACCCTGGTACAAAAGCACCAAGATGCATTTTATTATTATTGCTCTCCTACTTGTCTCTGCTGGTGATATTTATCCCAACCCAGGCCCTATAGTGGAAACTTCCCCTGTTCTATCCTCCTCTTCTCCCCCACCTCTCTAGCCTACCCATTTACCTTCCCTCATGGCCTAAAAATGCTCCAACTTAACATTTGTAGTCTACTTTCAAAACTCGACCTCCTACTCCTTCATGTTAGTTCCCTCACTCCTAACATCCTCATTTTATCAGAGACCTGGCTAACAAACGAAGTCTCTGACACATCTTTAACAATTCCTGGGTAATCTGTTACCTGACAAGATTTCATTGGTAGTGGAGGGGGTATATCTATTTACTCCTCCTCCCGACTCCAAATCTCAACAGTCCTGTCCACTTCAGTCACAGGTGCCTATGAGGCACTGGTTCTTCAATTATCCCTCCCCTTTTCTGTGCCAATTTGTATTGCCGGGTTTATTGTCAGCCAGGTTTACACCACTCCACAGCCACTGACCTAGTTACCACAATAGGTTCCCTCTCTGCTTCTGGGGAGCTTTATTTGTTAAGCAACTTCAAACTGAACTAATTGTTGCCCTCCCCAGGTACACCACATGCTGACATTACTGCCCTCAGTTTGTCCCAATTAATTACTGAACCCACCCATTTAAATCACAAAACACTAAACCACACTCTGTTAGACCGGGCCCTCACCTCCCACCCCCACAGGATTGTCCAAATGGGCTTATTACCAGACACGCTCAGTGATCATCACATGATATACCTAGTTAGAAAAGTCCATATACCTAAGGCCCCCCAAAAACTCCTTACTATCCACTCCTACAGCTTCCTGGACCTCACTCTGCTCCACCACAACCTCACTCATGCTAACTAGGCTCCAATAGCTTCTGCCCAGTCCATGAATCATGCTTTGGCTTATTTCAAAGACTCCCTCCTCGTTATTTGGAACAAACGTGATCCATTAAGACAAGTGACAGTATGGAGTTCTCACTTCCCCTGGATTACCCCCGAGCTACAGGCCTGCCTATGTGCCCAAGACCAAGCCAGGAAGACCCACAAATCCACCAATCTTCCTCTAGATGTCTCTATCTAATGCTTGCTCAGAAACTACTGTACTAAGGCTATCCGGCTTGCCAAAGCAGAATATTTCAAGTCCACTTTCAACTCAAATATAAATAATCCCTGTAACAATTAGACAACAATATAGTCATACCTCACATAGTAGTCAGAAGCAGCAGTTGTTCCCCAGAGCATCTGTCATAAGCAAAAACTTGCTGTAGCAGCCCATCATTACCAGTATTATTTCATGCCGCATTAAATGTCCAACCAATCATATTGCTGCACATGAGCGAAATGCTGCAATAGCTCACATGCTTATAACGTACCTGTTGCCTTACTCATTTTTTGAGAATAAGGGATGCTACATATTAATGGCCAGGGCTTGTCCAAATGGCTAGTTCCATCTTGCACTATTTCTCTATATGAGTGATGCTCAGTTATATAATGCTGTTGCCAGCGAAGATCAACGTGCCTAGTAGAAATCTACCAGTCTATATGTTTGGCTAGCAACAGACATGCAGACAAGTGGGCAAACTGCTTAAAGTTCTTCCTTGTGTGCCATGGCACATTGGGTTACCTGTGGATCTGTAATGAATTTCAGCATACAAAACTGTGTGTGTTCCCCTACTGCTTTTCCTGTAATTACACATGAAGTGCACAACTGGGTCACAAACAGAGTCTAATACACTGAGTGCTTTGTTTGGAGAAAGTTTACAGTTGGCTACGCACAAAAGCAAGATTTTCAGCAAGTGATACAGGTGCTAAGGTCATCAAGTCATCAAGTAATTTTTTTCTGGGTGCCCTGCCTGTCAGATTGCTTAAACCTTGTTGTGCAACACTTTCTTGCACAACTGGATATGAAAGAACTGCTCCGGATATGTCATTAGATGTGTGGCAATTTTATCAGATATAAATAGACAAGGCACCATCTGCAAGAACTGCAGGTTCTGAATCATCTGCCTCAGCACTTGTTAAAATAAAAAGATTGCGACAAGATGGAATTTACCAGCGTGGATGCCAGAACACGTGTATGAGAAATATAAATAACAGTGAATACATGCTGATTCACATCAGCCAGCACAGCTCAGGAACTTCCATCTCACTCACAACTAAGCACTGGTGCCATATGAATGGGCTCATAGTGATTTTGAAGCCTTATCAGCAGTAATTGGGGACACAGCCTGCATGAACCTGCACGTGCAGAGTCAGTTCCTTCTTAAAGTGCAGCAGTAACTGGTATATAGTGGAGATTCAGCCAGCACTGATTTACTTGCTACATGCTGCAGGTGCTTGATTGTGACACATTTCTTTCTTCAGTAAAGCAGCCTGCAGAGTTTGGCATTACCATCATGAAGCCAAAACATTTTCTGTGTTCAAGCAAAAGTTATATGAACATTTATTGTCATCTTTAGGTATCAGATAACCTGCTCGTGCAGGAGATAGACACCATGGGCAATTGCCTTCTGTTCATCTGACAATTCCTAATATAAACTCCTAGTTTCTTTTTACAAGAATGGTCTTTCAGAAATCATAGAAGGTGGGTATGGTTGACTTGACAACAAACAGTACAGCATCTCCAACAGCACATAACTTTCCTCCATGGGTGAACTCATTATCCTTGGTATTTCAACATAAATCATCTCTCCCCTTCCTCCAAATCAACCACAGAAAGGACTGAGTCATTTAATCTAACCTAACTCATCTTTGAACCCATACGACTCAATCCACACTCCACCATACACTCTGTCTTGGACTGGGTCCAGTCTCGTCACCGCCACCACATCATTGCAGCAGGCATTTTACTGAATTCCTTCAGTGACCACTGCACAACATTCTGCACAGGGAAACTCCAATGTCCCCCTCCTGCTCTGACCTCTCTCAATCTGTTTAAATCCAGCGCTGACAGACTTGATCCCAAACTCTTCCACTTCTCTGCTCCTGCAACTGCAGCTTCACCCATTCACCTGCTAAACCTCTCATTCTCCCTCTGCTCCATTACTTAGTCTTGGAGGACTGCTAACATTCTTCCACTTCACAAAGGGGATGACCCTCTTCTCCCCTGGAAATTTCAGACCCATCTCCCTCCTCCCGTCCCTTGCCAAGCTGCAAGAGAGATTAGTATATATTAGACTTCTTGTCTACCTTAGCTTTTCCTGTTTCCTCTCCTCCTTCCAGTCTGGGTTCCATAAGGACCATTCCATTGTATCTTCCCTACTACAGTATGTGTCACAGATTTTATTTTCCCAGGGATGGATCAAGGGTACATCACAGCTGCCATTTTAATCAAACTGGCCAAAGCTTTTGACTCTGTGTCCCACCCACTCCTTCTGGATAAGCTGAGCATCTCTAGCCTCTCAGCTCCTGCTGTTGATTGGTTCTGCTCTTATCTTATAGGCCATTAGCAGTCGGTCTAGCTTGGAAGCACCTTATTACCTACCCTCCCATCCCATCCTGGCACGACTCCCTCAGTAATCCATTCTCTATCCTATCCTCTTTTCCATTTTCAAAATTCTCTCCAACCTACCTGTGCCAACTCGTATATACACATATATGGAGATGACACTGTCATCTTCACCTCTGGTCACTGCCACATTTGTGGAAGACCTCCTGCAGTAGGATGTACATAATGTCCTGCATTTGTTCCAATCCAACCATTTTGGAGTTAACCCTTAGGCTGCCAACAGAATTAGAACGTATAGGAATTTGGGACTGATATATCAGCCCACAGGACAGCAAGGGTTAATAACAAAAAAGTGTCCTTGACATTGGGTACCAGCCAGACACTGAGCGACCTCTCGAGACTTCAAATTTTGTCATGTTGAATGGCAACCCTCTTGAAGCATTGCAATCATTTAAGTACCTTGGTGTGTGGCTCAATAGCAAGCTTTACTTTCTGCTCACATTGATGCCATCCATGCAAAACTATATGCCAGGTTGGGTGTCCCGTACCTTAACAAAGACTGCCTTCTCCTGCAAGTCCACTGTGAGCTGATCACAAAAATGGTGCTCCCAGTTTTTGACTTGGACTATGTTGTTTATGGATGGCTATCCTTGGTTCCACTTACCTAGCCAGACTTGACACCCTACACAATGTCTTTTATCACCTCCTCATACTCACCATTGTTCCCTCTACTCCTCCCAATCCATCCTACCCTTACCATCACATTGCCAGTCCCACTGTTCCTCTTTCATTTCAGAATATTGGTTTGGTTACTTCCATCCTATCTCTCATGACTCCTCGCCCCAGTTACCCAGGCTATCTCCACTCCAGGGATCAGAGACCCTTCTCCACTCCTCGTCCCTGTTCCTCTTCTGGGCAATCTGCCTTCTCCTATTGTTTCCCAACACCCTGGAACCAGCTCCTCTTTTCCCTTTGCCATTCTGCCTCCTCAGGCTCCTTCGAGCACCTGCTGAAACTCCTCCTACCCATTACTTACACCTGTTTTCTTTAGGAGGCTTTACCTGTTTTGACACAGTAGTATAGGATCTAGGTTCTTCTCATTTGACCTAGTTCTGGTTGTTTGTGCACCATGTATTTATGGTACTTTATTTAATGTCTTCATCTTGCACTATTGTTTTGGAACACTTTTGTTCAAGCTACACTTCAATTTTGCACCAGGTATGTACCTGTCAGGTATTTACTACAATGTAATTTATGTCTGCACTTTTTGCTGTACAATCATATATTTTGTATTAGGTGTATTCTGTTTCCCCTTCCCCCGGGTCAGACCTGGAAATGAGCTTAAACTCAATGTGCCTTTTCTGGTTACCAGCTTTCAAATAAATAAATAAAAATGTACCTAGACTAATAGAAGACAATGGGATATGTTGCTTTGGACGCAACATACAACACTACAGATGCATCAGAGAAGTAAGACGCACATGTCTATACACACACACACACATATGCACACACGCATGCATACACACACAAAGAAAGGATCAAGTAACCTGCCACAAGGCTACAGCAGCCCACAGTTATTGTAATCCACTATGGGCTGTGCTATCACTGGTATGAGTAATGGATTACACAGAGACAAGAAAGAAAATTGGGAGAGAAGGAAGAGGCTTATTTTTTTCCTCCAAGGGCAGATGAGCAGGCTCTCAGCAACTGACTGCCAGTGGAAGTGGTGGTGGTGAAAATGGCATGGGGTTTCAAGCATGCATGGGATAGACATAGGGCAATATTAATAAATAGGCAGGGAGAAGGGAGTGTTGCCAGAGACCAGTTAGGGACTGCAGAGAGACAGACTAGGCAAAGAACATCTGGGCATATACTGTAGGGTGGGCCAAGTGGTCCTTTTCCGTTGGCAGGTTCTATGCTTGTATGTTTCTATGCCAACCAAAACCAGAAACAATAACATTTATTGATTAGCTTATCAGCTAATACAAGCTTTAAAAATATTTTAAGTGTTTAACATCTATTATAAATGTAATGCCATCAGCTAAACAAAGACACAGTTCATGATATTATATGAAACTCAGTGATGAAAGTGAACAGGAACGTACAGGAACTCTGTTCCTGTATTTTTTTTGCAGCAGGAACGGAGTTCATGTACTTCTTCCCACTGACACTGGAACTGAAATTCTTAAACCAATGACATAATGACAGTTTCTGGCCCTGTGGCATAAAATCAGGGTTTCCATAACAACATTTGACTTGTACAACAGTGCAATTTTGCTAGAAATACTTCAATATCTCTAACTGCATCTACTAGTGTCTAAACAGATAGACGTGTCTTCACACAGCCATTCTTCAGATTGAAGATCTTCATTCTGCATTTCATATTTGACAGTGTCTGAGTTCCTGTACTTCTTGTCTACCACTCTCACCACTAATGAAACTACTCCAGTGTGGAAGTGTAAACCCTCCAGAAATATAAATATTTACAATTCTGAATTTTGTTCAGGCACTCCATAGTAAAAGGATAATACATATAGACAGCTCAAACATTGCAGAAGATCACAGTGTAAGAACAGGCATTTCCAGTTCTTTACACTCTCCATTCCTGACAATCCAATACCTTAAACTTTGGACCACAGTCTTACATGCGCCAGTACCCTGTTTTGTAGGGAGAGGCTGGGATGTTCCTGCTACTTATCAGTGCCTCCCCCTATGACTAGTTTAAAAGTTTCCAGTGAAGCATTTAAACAGATTGCACAAGCCCTTTGAGCAATCAGTTTAAATGCTTAATTGGCAAGCTTTTAAACTAGTCAAAGGGGAGGCACTGACAAGCAGCAGGAAAATCCCAGCCTCCCTACAAAAACAGGGTACTAAATGAGAAGAAGACCAAGGTAGAAAGGTCAGTGGGAAGTTGCAACAGAAGGTAAAGCCATCAAAAAATGAGAGTAATGAGTACCAATGCCCGTAGTCTGGGTAACAAGCTTCCTGAATTAGTGGCCTTGATGGAGGAGGAACATCTGGATATCGGCAAATCACAGAAACATGGTACACACAAAACCATGACTGGGACATAAACATTCCAGGATACACTATCTACAGGAGGGACAGAGGAGGAGGAGGAGGAGGTAGCTCTTTACATAGGGAAGGAATAAAAGCAATAGAACAAAAGGGTAAATGGGGAGGAGAAGAAGCACTGTGGGTAAATTTGGAGACAGGCAATGGCACCACAATACGCACAGGGTTAGATATCAGATCCTCTTCTCGGGGGAGGAAATGGACAAGGAAATGATAGAAGTATACTTAGAATGGCAGAAAAAGGGGAGATATTGCTGATGGGTGATCTGAATATGCCAGATGTTAACTGGAGTTCAGTTGCAGCAGCCACTTCGAAGAGTGGAGTTATTCTAGATGCCCTACAGGGGACATGCCTTAGACAACTAGTATTGGAGCCCACTCAAGAGGGAGCAATCTTAGACCTGATTCTCTCAAATGGAGATGGAGAGAGGATCACAGATGTAGAAGTGGGTAGCCATCTAGGAACTAGCGACCATCGAACAGTATGGTTCACAATAAACACAGCAATAGAGTCAAGCCATACAAAGGCAAAAGTACTGGACTTTAGGAGGGCTGACTTTGCCAAAATGGGTGAGTGCCTAAGGAATGTAGTAGCAAATGGGCAGGAAGGAGGGGTGGAAGAACAATGGGGAATAATAAAAACTGCCATCACAGAAGTAACGAGCCTTTGTGTGAAGCAAATAAACAAAACAAAACAATGTAAGAAACCACTATGGTTCTCAAAGGAAGTGGCAGTGAAGGTTCAAGAGAAAAAGAAAGCATTCAGGAAGTACAAGTAATCGCAGAAGGAGCAGGACAGAGAACTGTATCAGTTAAAGCAAAGGAGGCTGGGAAGGCAGTCAGAACAGCAAAGGCCCAAACCGAGGAAAAAGATAGCCAACTCTGTTAAGAAGGGGATAAAACCTTTTATAGGTACATCAGGGAGCGAAGGAAGACCAAGGGAGGGATAGTGAGGCTTAATAAAGGTGAGGGAGGGTGGGCAGAGGGAGACTGTGAAAAGGCAGAGATACTAAACAAATATTTTTGCTCAGTATTTACAAATGAAGAGGGGGAGGTACATAAAACAAACAGTAGAAACACTCTGGATACAGAAGTTGATACCAGCCCATTTACAGAAGAAAGGGTTCTGAAAGAACTCTTAAAACTGAAGGTGGACAAAGCAATGGGGCCTGATGGGATTCATCCCAGGAATTCTAAAAGAACTAAGGGTAGAACTAGTGACACCACTGACTACTCTTTTTAACAAATCATGGGAGGATGGGGTGGTGCCCGAGGACTGGAGGAGGGCAGATGTGATTCCCCTGCACAAAAGTGGGAGCAAGGCAGAAGCAGGAAACTACAGACCTGTTTGTTTAACCTCAGTGATAGGGAAAATGATGGAATTACTTCTGAAGGAAAGAATTGTCAAGTATCTAGAGGCCAGAGGGGCACAGGACCCTAGGCAGCATGGATTCACAGCGGGAAGGTCATGCCAGATGAATATGATAGATTTATTTGACTGGGTGACCAAAGTAGTAGATCAGGGAGGGGCTGTGGACATGGCCTACCTAGACTTTAGCAAGGCATTTGACACAGTCCCACAAAGATTAATATACAAGTAGCCAGCTTGGGAGTGGGTCCCAAGATGACAGCCTGGGTAAAGAATTGGCTGGAGAATAGGACACAGAGAGTAATAGTAAATGGAGTCCACTCAGAAGAAAGGAGGGTTACTAGTGGGGTACCGCAGGGTTCAGTATTAGGACTGGTCCTCTTCATGTCTTTATAAGCTACATTGCAGTGGGACTGGAAGGAAAAGTATGTATCTTTGCAGATGACACAAATATCTGCAACAGAGTTGATGCACAGGGTTGGGTGGAAAGGATGAGAAGGGACTTGGCAAGGTTAGAGGAATGGTCAAATGTATGGTAGCTTAGATTCAATGCTAAGAAGTGCAAGGTAATGCACTTGGGAAACAAAAACCCAGGGGAAGAGTACACAGTGGGGGGTGAGATACTAACAACAACAAAAATGGAAAGAGACCTAGGGGTAGTCATATCAGATGACCTAAAGGTGGGCAAGCAATGTGAGAGGGCAGCAAGGAGGGCTGGGGGGATACTGGGATGCATAGGGAGAGGCATCACCAGTAGAAAAGAGGAAGTTATTATCCCTCTGTACAGACAGCTGGTGAGACCCCATCTGGAGTACTGTGTGCAGTTCTGGAGACCCAATCTCTGCAAAGACATAGACAGGATGGAAGCTGTCCAGAGGAGGGCAACTAAAATGGTGCAGGGTCTGCACCGGAAGACATATGAAGAGAGACGAAAGGAGCTTAATATGTATAGCCTCGAGGAAAGAAGGGACAGAGGGGACATGATAGAAACATTCAAGTACCTCAAGGAATCAACAAAGTCCAAGAGGGTAGCATCTTTCAAAAAGAGGTGGAAAGAACAAGGGGCACAATTTTAAGATGGGGGCACAGAGGTAATGGATGTGCATTTTTCACAGAGAGAGGGTTGTGGATGCATGGAACGGACTTCCGGAGAAGGTTAGAGTCAAAATCAGTGGTGGAATTCAAGCATGCATGGGACAGTCATAAGGCCATTCTAGGGGGTGGGGGTAGGAAGAAGTAGGCTGCTGGTTAACTAGGATCTGCAGCTTATCCAGTAGGTAGGGAAATGGGCAGACTGGGTGGGCCAAGCGGTCCTTATCTGCCATCAAATTCTATGTTTCTGTGGTTGGGTTAGGATGGAAGGTGTTGTGCAAAGACCCTGTCAAGAATGTGGGAAGAGATGGCAGTTACACCAAAAAAACCTAACCAGTGGCAATTTAACTACTATACCCACATTTTGTACTGCTACCAAAATATTGGGGGTCATGAAAAATGATCATTTAGGGGTTTATTGCCCATTCAATAAAAGGGATAGGGTGGGGAATTCAGATGCCTGCATTTCTAAACATGGTGTATGATGTATTGTCTGACTGCAGTGTTTTCTAAATGGCATGGAGTGACCAGGGAGGAAGAGCAGAGGAAACAGTTGCCATCACTCATAATGTCCACTGGATCAAAAGGGAAAGGATTTTTATTAATTGTTTTAGTGATTTAAGATTGTGAGTACTGAATACAGTGAATTGGGATCATATTACTTTTTTGGAATTAAGATAGTGACTAGCTAAGCAACATGCTTATATTAGTATGTAGCTCACAGATACTAATTGTGGTTAGAAAATGGATAACAAAAATGCTGAAACCTGATTGGCTGGCATGGGGTACATTATCTTACAGTGAGAGCCCTGTAAGTTTAAAGTACCAGCCATGCCAACCAAGTGAAGTATCATGGTGCTTAACTTGCCTACTAATTGACTAAAATGCCCGTTTTGAATTTCAAATCACCGCCATTTGTTTCTCGCTAAGCGAGAGACAGTGGTTCCCCGAAGACTCCTGTGCCAGCCTGAATGTTAAATTTCACAGCCACCCATTCACACAAGTCACAGCCACTCACAAAACAAATCTCTGCACCTGTCACTGTTTTTTTATGCAGCTTATCCAGTTTTTTGTTCTTCATTAAACCCCTGCTGTCACCGCTCGCTCATCAGAGGTTCCCAGAGTATTCTCCATTTCTGAACCATGGTCAGCAACGGATCTACATACAATAGCCCTCAAGCTGCTCCCCTGACTTCTCTGCTCCACAGTAGCATAAAACATTTTACATAGTGGACAAAGCTGTACAACAAAAACATCACAGAGGTACCTATTTCATAGTTCAACATTCGACTGCACTCTTGCCACCCAGAAACGCATGTGACTCCATCCTCGCTGCAATGGTTCAACATTTACTCCATGCCCACGTTCACACTGCCTAACAGCAAATGATTGTTATGAAAAAAAAAAAGTGTCTAGCACGGCTCTAACCCCATTCACCACCTTTTACTGACATCAACACAATTTAAAGAAAGAATAAGTGCAAACAATAAGTGACACTGCAATTGCCATGTAAAACACTAACATAGAAACATAGAAACATAGACTTTGATGGCAGATAAGGACCACTTGGCCCAACTAGTCTGCCCATTTCCCCTACCTACAGGATACGCCACAGATCCTAGTTAACCAACAGCCTATTTCTTTCTACCCCCCACAAGAATTGCTTTTTGTCTGTCCCATGTATTCTTGAATTGTCCCACAGTTTTAGACCCCACAACCTCCTCAGGAAGGCTGTTCCATGTGTCTGCCACCCTCTCTGTGAAAAAATACTTCCTCACATTTCCCCTGAACCTCCCTCCCTCATCTTTAAATTGTGTCCCCTTGTTCTTGCATGTCTCTTTTTCTGAAAGATGCTACCCTCTTGGACTTTGTTGATTCCACTGAGGTACCCCCTCTCCCTCCTTTCCTCAAGGGTATACATATTAAGCTCTTTTAGTTTCTCCTTGTATGGCTTCTCTTACAGACCCTGCCCCATTTTAGTTGCCGTCCTCTGGACTGCTGTTTATCCTGTCTATGTCCGTGCAGAGATGGGGTCTCCTGAACTGGATGCAGTACTCCAGATAAGGTCTCACCAACTGTCTGTACAAAGGGATAACAACTTCCTGTTTTCTGCTGGTGATGCCTCTCCCTATGCATTCCAGTATACCCCTGGACCTCCTCTACTGCCTTCTTACATTGCTTGCTAACCTTAAGGTAATCTGATATGATTACCCCAAGGTCTCTTTCCATTTTTGTTGTTGTTACTACCTCTCCCCCCGTTGTGTAATCATCCCCTGGGGTTTTGTTTCCCAGGTGCATTATTTTGCACTTCTTTGCATTGAATCCAAGCTGCTATATTTCTGACCTTTCCTCCAACCTTGCCAAGTTCCTTCTCATCGTTTCCACGCCTCCTTGTGTATCAACCCTATTGCAGATCTTTGTGTCATCTGCAAAGAGGCATACTTTTCCTTCCAGTCCCTCTGCCATGTCACTTATAAAGACATTGAAAAGGACTTGATCCAGTACTGAACCCTAGGTACCCCATTAATAACCCAGCTTTCTTCTGAGTGGACTCTATTTACAATTACCTTCTGGGTCCTGTTGTCCAGCCAACGTTTTATCCAGGCTACCACCCTGAGACCTACTCCCAGGCTGGCTAATTTAACTATTAACCTTTTATGTGGGACTGTGTCAAATGCCTTGCTAAAGAGGTAGGCCATGTCCACAGCCCCTTCCTGGTCCACTACTTTGGTCACCCAGTCAAAGAAATCAATTAGATTCATCCGACATGACCTTCTCACTGTGAACCCATGCTGTCTTGGGTCATGTGCCCCACTGGCCTCTAGGTACTTAACAATTCTTTCCTTCAGAAGTGATTCCATCACTTTCCCTACCACCGAGGTCAAACTGACAGGTCTGTAGTTTCCTGCCTCTGTCTTAGTCCCACTTTTGTGAAGGGGAATCACATCCACCTTCCTCCAGTCCTCAGGTACCACACCATCCTCTCATGATTTGTTAAAAAGGGTATTCAGTGGTTTCACTAGTTCTCCCCTTAATTCATTTAGAATTCTGGAGTGAATTCCATCGGGCCCCATTGCTTTGTCCACCTTCAGTTTTAGGAGTTCTTTCAGAACCCTTTCTTCTGTGAAAGGACAGGGATCAACCCCCCCCATCAAGAGTGCTTCTGTTAATTGGATTAGGCAACTCCACCTCCTCTTTTGTGAATACTGAGCAGAAATATTTGTTCAGTATCCCTGCTTTTTCACTGTCCCTCTCTGCCCACCCACAGTCCATTATGCACCATAGCACCATATACTGGCAATTCAACAAAGTGCAGGGACTACTTTCCAACAACTGCTGTTTCTATGTACTTTTATTAATATTTCACTTTCTTTTTCCTTCTCACATTGCATTATTTAAAAAAAAATCACATTTTCTAAGTGCAATAATACCATCCAGGGTGGGTGGTATGGGCAATACCGGATCTTTCAGGGGCTATTAGGCCCTCCACCTGTGGCATCGGGCCTCATTATGCCCCAGGGCGGTCCGGTATTGCCCAATGCTGCCCATCCTGTTGTATATTATTGCATGTGTAAGACATGCTTCAATTCATCATCTTTCATAATGTATGCTATACATATAATAAACCGTAACATATACACATGGATTATGAGTAACTAGATATTCCTCCCTCTTTAAATGTTGTAATTGGCCATGGAGGTTGTAAGATATATTTTTTTTTCTTGAAATCACAATACCAGTTAGAATTGATGGAATATATCTGAATCAACTATATGTCTCTCAGTATATTTCTTCAAACATGATAAAAGGTTTGCCCTTAGCAAACAGTATATCATGTTCATTATCAACTCACCACCTGGTTTAGCACACTGGTTGCCACATAAATGATCTGCAAATAAGCATGAACAATGGAATTCATTAATTGTATTACTGTTTTCATGTAATTTCAATAACCAGTATATAAAGCTGATAAATTTGTATGCAGTGCTAGTATTTCTTGTGAACCTCCCACCCAGGTATGCTGTTTCCATCTTAGCAGCAATGCCAGGTGGGCTGGGTTCGGGGAGGAATATGCCACTTGGTGCATTGGCTAAGCTTGGCTACTCTGCAACGGGGCACCCAAGTAACTCTGACAAAGGAAGCAATAACTGTAATGACCAATACCAGAAGTGGGATTCTAAAGTGTCGCTTTTATTTACATCCAACAGAACAAACAAAGCATAGATGGACCCCCACAAGGCTACACTCCTGGTAATGCAGATTTATGGAGATCAGAACACATCCTCATTCACTTTAGCCCTCAGGCTCTGAAACACACTGGGCACACAGCCCACACTTTTATTCTGCTCTGGGTATTCTCTGGCTTGGCTCCCTTCCCAGCTACTTGGACACTTTCAATATAGCATGGAAACATTTACTGGTGGCTTCCTAAACCACCTATGAGCACTTCTGCACCATCAGGGAATCTTTCTCATCAATCCCACGTCTGGGAATTTTCGTCTGGCACTGACCAAGTAACTGAGAGAAAGCAATAGCTGTCCCAAAGTAAACCCGTAGAGGTGAATTTGGTTACTACTGATGGGGGATCTCCCACCTCTCACTCCCATAATTCATACCCAGCCATTTCTCTGGACTGTAACACCTCATTCTTTAAAACACTTTGCTGTGTAGATTCTTTTTAAATGTATTCACATTCAGTCTACTGTCTTTATGTCCCATTTGTGCTGAACTTGAACATACTTAAATAAGTGGCTTATTCCATTACTCTAGACCCCGCACTGAGTTAAGCAGTCCAATCCTCACATCTTCCAAATTGTACTTGGCTGTCTTTTCCTGACCCCACAGTAACAATCACTTTAGTTTCATTTTGTTTCAGGTGAAAACACATGGCCCTTTAGCAGAGCGAACTCACCCTTTGGTTGCAGGTGCCCTACAGGCATTTTCTCCTCAAAGGAAATCTCGTCCAGAACTTCTGGTGCCTCAGTACAAACTTAATATCAGGCAGCTTTTTTTTCCCCTAGCTGGAACGGGGGGGGGGTTGACCATGGAAGCAGACTGATTCCTTCCCCCCATCCCCACAGGGATGGGGCCCTGAACCACTGAAAGCGGTCTCTACCACTTCCATGTGTTCTTCTTGTGTTCCTCTTCAGGTGAGAACACACACCTATTCCAAAAATAGCTATTTGACAGAGCTTAGAGCTCTGAGAGCCTGCCCACAGCAGAGCACCTCTACTACAGACTGTCACAGACTCTGCGCAACTCCCTTCAAAATTCCCAAGTGTTCTGCTCTAACTTCCAACTGCAACATTCCAGTGTAGCTTATGCAGCTGCGACAGTTGTAAAATGATGTCTTCACTCAGTCTCAGCTGAGACTGAGAACAGAGTGAGACAGTGTGAAATCCATTTAGCTGGAGTTTCACAAGCTGCCTTCCCTGCCTACCACTAGGTCTTACTGGGATTCTAGTAACCCCGAGTAACAGGGGGTTACATTCACCCTGGGTCAGGAAAATGACTGTCTGCAGTCATTAGTTACCTGACTTAGGCCATCCTACCCTATGTGCTACCTATGGAGAGAGGTGATCAGGCCCCCTCCTACCATGTGCTAGGCACAGGCAGGCAACACTAAGGGCCCAGAGGCCATCAGTTGATGTATCAGCCTCTACTCTACCCACTGACTATGGGTACCCAGTGGCTCTGGAAGAACTGTTCAGAGCATAGCCTTATTAGATTAGTACTGCAGCCTCTATGGCTGTTCAGGACCACAGCCTGTCTATCCCTCTAGCCCTCTAGGGAAAACCTGTCTGCCTCTAACTTAAAGTTTCCCAAACAAAACAAACAGGGGACCTCCCCAACCCTGGACACCATGCAACCACTCACTAGGAGCTAATACAATACACAATGCATTACTCCCACATTCCCCCAGAACCATACCTGTGGAAGAAAAAGTTACACATAGTAACAACAACATTAACAGTACTTTAAACACTACACTCTAAAGTACTACTGAGGAACTCCGATGAGTCCCTCCTCCTCTTCATGTCATCTCTTCTATCTTCTTCAGGAACACCTGCAAGAAAAAGAAAGACAACACACACTCCTAATCTGCATACACAGTCTATCTAAACCCTTACCATCAAAACACTGGAGAATCCCAAAATCTTTTTTTTAGAAAAGTAGAAAAAACTGTATAAACATTAGAAAACAGTAGAAAACAATGACATTATTTACAATACACAATATTTGGGGGATGGAGTGCCCTAAAAGTCCCATCTAGTGGCCACAGTGCCAGAAGGCAAGTCCATTAAAGAGTCTCTCCTGGGCTGGAGCCCAGTGAAGCAAAGTTCTAGCAGGCCAAAGTCCCAAAGGGAAGAGTCTTTGAGGACAATTCAAACATCTGGAGTCTGTTAGTGTAGGGTGTGTACTGCAATGTCATAAGAATAGAAAAGTCTGGACTTACCAGTCCCTTGTAGAACGAAAATGGTACCACACCTGGTCCTCAGCAGAAGACTCTTCCTGGCAACATTCTTCTGATACAGCTGGGCGGACATCTTCCAGGAAATGACAGGAGGGCACATCTGGAAACTGCTGGGTTGATGTCATCTCTGGAGATGGAACCTTGGAACAAGAACAAAAAGGAAAACAGCTGGCCTGAAGTCATCCGTTATGCAGGCGATGAATCAAGATACAGCTGGGATGGTGTCCTCTCTGGATCTGAAGTCATGTGATGGGCCAGTTGATGGATTCTGGAAAGCCAGTACACTGTAGAACTGATGAATGTGGGGCACCTGGGTCTTGGATGTCCAGACTGGCAGAACAACATAGGTACGGCAATGGCTGGAGTAGCAGCACTGGTTACCACTGCTCTGCTTTCCATTTGGTAGGCACGAGCATTTTCGCAAGAAGGTCTTTGCATTGTGGCCAATAGTACAACGGGTCAGGTGCTTGAATTATCACCCCATCTAGGCGTTCATAATTCACACTGCGAAAGGTTTCATGTCCCTCTCCAGCCACAACTCGAACAGTGTCCATAAACAGTGTTCTGCTTCTTTTCCACTGGCTGTATTTATCTTGAAACATGCTGTTCTTGACAAGCTTGTTTGCACCAGGATGCATACATTTCATTGCTTCTTCCCAAATCCAGGATTTCCTGCTTTTTTCAATCTCCTCCCAGACTCTCCGAGGAAAGGTAGGAAAGGACATCTTGTATATTTAATTTACTTTCCTACGAACCAGTCTTTCCTCTTTACTAGCTTTGGTCAACTTGAGACCTCTGGCCTGGCTTGGGGGCAGCCAGTCCTGGTTCTGCCAGCTACTCATTCTTAATGACACAAAAAATGAATCCCTGGCTTCTTCTTGCACAGCCTGGGCAGTGGAATCACCACTCTCTTCCATGCATTCCTCTGAGGCAAGAGCTAGAGGCTGTGTACCATTTCCTTTTTCACAAGGCCACATAGGTTCCCCCTCTTCTTTTTCCTCACTGAGAGTCTGTGCACAGGAGTAAGCAGTTGTCCTCACTTCTGAGACTGTCCACTCTTCGCTGGGCTTGGAGGTCAAAACTTTCCATTCAAAGGCCTCCCTCATCTTGTCTTCACCTATGAGACTTGGACTAGGCCCCTCTCTCTAAGGGTCTACTGATGCTCTTCCCTAAATGTCTCTCTGCAACTCAGACTCTGGAAAATCAGCACATTGTTCTGTCTGTAAATCTGCACCCTCTAGCTTTGTGCCACACTCTGAGGGGCTTTCTCCAACAGGCTCCGCCTGCTGCTGTGTGCTGCCAACTGCAGATTCTTGAACTTTTGTCCATGTGGGAGCCAAACAAATCTTGGGCACTTTGAACAAACCATATTTCTCTAGGCACCCAGAACAGTGAGGTACCATGAAGACGTCCCTTCCAGCATTTGAGTGCTTCACACATACTCGCACTGGATATCCAGGAATCGCCACATAAAGGGGCAGTCATCCCCCATAGTAACATCTCTCAATGTCCCTTAACTTGTTAACTTCTACTGCTATCACAATGATCCAGGTAGCGGGCTGGTCCTGAAGCCATGACTGCAGAGAAAAAACAAACAATGCTCACTGTTATTTCAAGTCCCATTTCACTGAAAACTTTCTTTCTCTTTCAAAATGGCTCCTCTGCTGCTGTGTTTAAGTTACTACCCCACCCAGCAATGGCGGCGGCAGCACTCCTACACATCAACATTCTGTAATTGGGTCAAGCCACTGCGCATCCGATTTACATACTCTACTAATAACTTTGCTCAAACTGCACAAACTTGCACTGTTCATTATCCTAGCACATTTATAGGATTTACCATGGACTTTTTACTCACTTAAGACATTGCTCTAGCTTACAGTCCCTTAAAGCCTCAGTATTTCATAGCACAGGATTGCCTGTTTTTCTTGCTGCATATCTGATACAACTCACAGCCTCTCACATGGCCTTAAAAATTATACCGATGCTGAACCTATAATTATGCTCACAGTTGATTGCTTAGAATTTTTGCTTTTGCTAATGAAACTTAACACAGTCCTTCTGTGCAAAGTAATTACGCTGCTACACACAGATTCAGCTGGCTTTTGGCAAAATCACTTAGTTGGAGCAATTATTTCTGTTAGCACTGAGGAATCACTGCTGAAGGAAAGAATTGTTGAGTACCTAGAGGCAGTGGGGCACAGGACCAAAGACAGCATGATTTCACAGCAGAAAGGTCATGTCAGATGAACCTAAGATTTCTTTGACTGGGTGACCAAAGTAGTAGACCAGGGAGGAGCTGTGGATATGGCCTACCTAGATTTTAGCAAGGCATTCGACACTGTCTCACACAAAAGATTAATATACAAGTTAGACAGCCTTGGAGTGTGTCCCTAGGTGGTAGCCTGGATAAAAAACTGGCTGGACAACAGGACACAAAAGGTAATAGTAAACGTAGTCCACAGTGAAGAAAGGAGGGTAACTAGCAGGGTACCGCAGGGTTCTGTACTGGGACCGGTCCTCTTTAATATCTTTATAAGTGACACTGGAGACCACCTGGAAGGAAAGGTATGCCTCTTTGCAGATGACACAAAGATCTGAAACAGGGTTGATATACAAGGTGGGGTGGAAAGAATGAAAAGGGACTTGGCAAGGTTGGAGGAATGGTCACATACGTGGCAGCTCAGATTCAATGCAAAGAAGTGCAAGATAATGCATCTGGGAAACAAAAACCCTGGAGAAGAGTACACAATGGGGGATGAGTTAATAACAGCAACAAAAATCGAAAGAGACCTAGGAGTAATTATATCAGATGACCTAAAGGTGGGCAAGCAATGTGAGAAGGCAGGAGAGAGGGCTGGAGGGATACTGGGATGCATAGGGAGAAGCATCAACAGTAGAAAACAAGAAGTTGTTATCCCTCTCTACAGACAGTTAGTGAGACGTTATCTGGAGTACTGTGTGCAGTTCTGGAGACCCCATCTCTGCAAAGACATAGACAGAGTGGAGGCTGTTCAGAGGAGGGCTACCAAAATGGTGCAAGGTCTGCACCAGAAGACATACAAGGAGAGACTAAAGCAGCTTAATATGTATACCCTTGAGGAAAGGAGGGAGAGGGGGACATGATAGAAACTTTGAAGTATCTCAAGAGAATTAACAAGGTACAAGAGGGTAGTATCTTTCAGAAGAAGAAATGTGCAAGAACAAGAGGCACAATTTGAAGATAGAGGGGGGACGGCTCAGAGGTAATGTTAGAAAGTATTTTTTCACAGAGGGAGTTGTGGATGCATGGAACAGCCTTCCTGAGGAGGTTGTAGAGTCAGGAACAGAGGGAGAATTCAAGAATGCATGAGACAGGCATAAGGCAATTCTAGTGGGGGTCAGGAGGAAGTAAGCTGTTGATTAACTAGAATCTGCAGCTTATCCATCAGGTAGGGAAATGGGCAGGCTGGGTGGGTCAAGCAGTCCTTAGATGCCATCAAATTCTATGTTTCTACTCACTGTTATCAGTAGCTGTTTGCTGCTGTCTTGGAGACCTCTGGAAAGAAGCTGGATGGCAGTCCTGCCGGTCATCACTCTGAACACCACACTCACAGTCCAGTTGATCGAGATGCAGGTTGAGCCCGAATTAAAACAGAAAAGTCAATTTTTTACAGTTTTACAGTGCTTTCAATCACCGCGATGCTGCTCCTGACAAGCCAATTCGCTCACTCCACTCACTCTCCCTCTCGAATGTTGTGCAGTCACTCTAGAGCTGGCTTGGGGGAGATTGCAGTCTCACCAATCACTCAATGCCATGCAAATGAGCCTTTTCTCCTCACGGTGATCATCGAGCAGGCAAAATTTTAACTGTAAAACCACACTTTTTTTTTTCAATGACTCCTCGGTGTGAGCCCATTTCAACCATTTTTCATGGCCATTAAGCGCACCAAGTCTCTCAGTTCACACAGAAAGCATTTCCAACATCTAGGGCACAATTTTCCTTTTGCTACCCACAGTTTTCCACACTTGTCTTTGTCACAAACACTTTTAAAAGCTGGCAGACATTGTAATCTGATGTAGGACAAGGGCATACACTCTCAGGCTTTACTGCTCCTTGGTAAACAGTTGGTATTTTAATAGCAGCACATGGATAAAAGCACACAGCGGTACATCAGTTAAACGTTTCAGTTGTTTCGAGCTACCCACTGCCAGATAACCAAAATGCTCACCTTTGCCCAAGTGACCTTTCTTACATTCCTCCCAAAATTTGAAACCCAAATCCTCAGCGGTGTCTCCATTTTTGTAACCTCCACCCAGGCATGCTGTTTCCATCTTGACAGCAATATCAAGTGGGCAGGGTTCGGGGAGGAATATACCACTTGGCACATTGGCTAGGCTTGGCTACTCTGCAACAGGGGCACCAAAGTAACTCTGGACAAAGGAAACAATAGAAACATACAAAGAAACATAGAATTTGATGGTAGATAAGGACCGCTTGGCCCACCCAGTCTGCCCATTTCCCTATCTAATGGATAAGCTGCAGATCCTAGTTAACCAGCAGCCTACTTCTTCCTACCCCCACCCCCTAGAATTGCCTTATGACTGTCCCCTGCATGCTTGAATTCTACCACTGTTTTTGAATCTACAACCTCCTCCGGAAGGCCGTTCCATGCATCCACAGCCCTCTCTGTGAAAAAATACTTCCTTAAATTACCTCTTAGCTGCCCCCACCTCTATCTTCAAATTGTGCCCCTTTGTTCTTGCACACCTCTTTTTTTGAAAGATGCTACCTTCTTGGACTTTGTTGATTCCCTTGAGGTACTTGAAAGTTTCTATCATGTCCCCCCTCTCCTCCTTTCCTCGAGGCTAAACATATTAAGCTCCTTAAGTCTCTCTTCTTATGTCTTCCAGTGTAGACCCTGCACCATTTTAGTTGCCCTCCTCTGGACAGCTTCCATCCTGTCTATGTCTTTCCGGAGATTGGGTCTCCAGAACTGCATGCAGTACTCCAGATGGGGTCTCACCAGCTGTCTGTACAGAGGGATAACAACTTCCTGTTTTCTTCTGGTGATGCCTCTCCCTATGCATCCCAGTATCCCCCCAGCCCTCCTTGCTGCCCTCGTACATTGCTTGCCCACCTTTAGGTCATCTGATATGACTACCCCCAGGTCCCTTTCTATTTTTGTTGTTGTTAGTATCTCACCCCCCCACATTGTGTACTCTTCCCCAGGGTTTTTGTTTCCCAGGTGCATTACCTTGCACTTCTTAGCATTGAATCTAAGCTGCCATACATTTGACCATTCCTCTAACCTTGCCAAGTCCCTTTTCATCCTTTCCACCCCACCTTGTGCATCAACTCTGTTGCAGATCTTTGTGTCATCTGCAAAGAGGCATACCTTTCCTTCTAGTCCCTCTGCAATGTCGCTTATAAAGACATTGAAGAGGACTGGTCCTAATACTGAACCCTGTGGTACCCCACTAGTAACCCCCCTTTCTTCAGAGAGCACTCCATTTACTATTACTCTCTGTGTCCTATTCTCCAGCCAATTTTACCCAGGCTGTCATCTTGGGACCCACTCCAGGCTAGCTAACTTGTATATTAATCTTTTGTGTGGACTGTGTCAAATGCCTTGCTAAAGTCTAGGTAGGCCATGTCCATAGCCCTCCCTGATCTACTACTTTGGTCACCCAGTCAAAGAAATCTATCAGATTTGTCTGGCATGACCTTCCTGCTGTGAATCCATGCTGCCTTGGGTCCTGTGCCTCTGGCCTCTAGATACTCAACAATTCTTTCCTTCAGAAGTGATTCCATCATTTCCCTACCACTGAGGTTAAACTAACAGGTCTGTAGTTTCCTGCTTCTGCCTTGCTCCCACTTTTGTGAAGGGAATCACATCTGCCCTACTCCAGTCCTCTGGTACCACCCCATCCTCCCATGATTTGTTAAACAGGGTAGTCAGTGGTGTCACTAATTCTACCCTTAGTTCTTTTAGAATTCTGGATGAATCCCATCAGGCCCCATTGCTTTGTCCACCTTCAGTTTTAAGAGTTCTTTCAGAACCCTTTCTTCTGTAAATGGGCTGGTATCAACTTCTGTATCCAGAGTGTTTCTACTGTTTGTTTTATGTACCTCCCTCTTTCTTTGTAAATACTGAGCAAAAATATTTGTTTAGTATCTCTGCCTTTTCACAGTCACCCTCTGCCCCCCTTTATTAAGCCTCACTATCCCTACCTTGGTCTTCCTTCGCTCCCTGATGTACCTATAAAAGGTTTTATCCCCTTCTTAACTGAGTTAGCTATCTTTTCCTCGGTTTGGCCCTTTGCTGTTCTGACTGCCTTCCCAGGTTCCTTTTGCTTTAACTGATACAGTTCTCTGTCCTGCTCCTTCTGTGATTCCTTGTACTTCCTGAAAGCTTTTTCTCTTGAACCTTCACTGCCACTTCCTTTGAGAACCATAGTGGTTTCTACATCATTTAGTTTTGTTTATTTGCTTCCACAGAGGCTTGTTACCTCTGTGATGGCAGTTTTATTATTCCCCATTGTTCTTCTACCCCTCCTTCCTGCCCATTTGCTAATGCATTCCTTAGGCACTCACCCATTTTGACAAAGTCAGCCCTCCTAAAGTCAGTACCTTTGCCTTTGTATGGCTTGACTCTATTGCTGTGTTTATTGTGAACCATACTGTTCGATGGTCGCTAGTTCCCAGATGGCTACCCACTTCTACATCTGTGATCCTCTCTTCATCTCCATTTGAGAGAACCAGGTCTAAGATTGCTCCCTCTCAAGTGAGCTCCAATACTAGTTGTCTAAGGCATGCCCCCTGTAAGGCATCTAAAATAACCCCACTCTTCGAAGTGGTTGCTGCAACTGCACTCCAGTTAACATCTGGCATATTCAGATCGCCCATCAGCAATATCTCCCCTTTTTCTGCCATACTAAGTATACTTTCTATCATTTCCTTGTCCATTTCCTCCCCCTGAGAAGGGGGCCTGTATACAACCCCTGTGAGGATTGTGGTGCCATTGCCGGTCTCCAAATTTACCCACAGTGCTTCTTCTCCTCCCTGTTTTCCCTTTTGTTCTGTTGCTTTGATTCCTTCCCTTATGTAAAGAGCTACCCCTCCTCCTCTTTTCCCCTCTCTGTCCCTCCTGTAGATAGTGTATCCTGGTATGTTTACATCCCAGTCATGGTTTTAGTGAACCATGTTTCTGTGACTGCCACGATATCCAGATGTTCCTCCTCCATCAAGGCCACCTAATTCAGGAAGCTTGTTACTCAGACTACGGGCATTGGTACTCATTGCTTTCCATTTCTTGATGGCTTTACCTTCTGTTGCAGCACCCCCCACTGACCTTTCTACCTCGGTCTTTTTCTCATTTAGTACCCTGTTTTGTAGGGAGAGGCTTGGATTTTCCTGCTGCTTATCAGTGCCTCCCCCCTTGACTAGTTTAAAAGCTTGCCAACGAAGCATTTAAACTGATTGCTCAAAAGACATGAAGGTCTTAGTCATATCCCCTATCTCTCTTCTATCCTCCAGGGTATACATATTGAGCTCTTTTAGTCTTTCCTCATAAGGTCTATCCCCCAACCCCAGGATCATATTTGTTGCTCTGTGCTGCACCGACTCCATCAGTTTTGTCTATTTTTGAGTGTGGGTGCCAGAACTGCATGCAGTATTCTAAATGCAGGCTCACCAGTGACCTGTACAGAGGAAGTATGACCTCATTTCTTCTGGAAGTAATCCCTCTTGCTATGCACCCCAGATTCCTGTTTGCCTTGGCCACTGCCTTTCTGCACTGTGCTGAGTGGTTCATTTCCCAGATCACTGGCATCCCTATATCCTTCTCCTTGGATGTAGATACTTGGATACCACCAATTAGTAATTGTATCATGGGTTCCTCGCTCCTAAGTGCATCACTTTGCACTTCTTGGAATTGAACCTGAGCTGCCAGTTGTGCAACCATTCCTTTAGCTTTGCCAGATCCTCCGTACTGTACTGTACAGTACTCCAAACTTATTGTAACCATGAAGCTGAACTCTGTATATACTTGCTGTTCTGTTATACCTTGTATTTTGGCATTGTTTTTCTCGCTGTAAGATGTGGAGCCTTTATAAAGGAGCCTCTGGCTCAAAGGTTGTAATTCTGAGATTTCAATACAGTCAATAAATAAATCTGACACATTCATGAATGCTCCTTGATTACTAGGTATTTCCCACATTCAACAAAGTATCATTGTTTAGCAGAAAGGATACCTTTGGAAGGATATATAGTTTAGGTGTACATGCTGAAACAAAGGGCGGGAGTGGGTGTAATGCCACATGGAGGGGAGATGAGAGAGAGACATCTGCTTTGCCAGTACTTGATCTGGAGCACAGAACTGAAAAGCACTGGGAGATAGCTGAGTGAGGGAGCAGTGGAAGGGAGAAAGCATGCAGAAGAGAGAGAAAGAGAGAGGTTGGCTAACCTTAGGTGTGCACAGGCTGACTCACACCTGTGATTTCTATGCTGAAGCACACTGGCTCACGCTCAGTGGTCGGTTAAAATACTAAACCTGCATGCTGACCAAAAATATCTTCCTTGGTACACTTCTGCCAGGGATCTGACAACTTCTGGTGCCTTGCATTAACCCTCGGCACACACGAAACTCTGAGCACCAGTTCTTCATAACTCCGAAATGTCAAACTTCTCAAGGACAAAGGTCCTCTGCTCACCATGCCCTGCTTTGGTTCAGCTCCCTTCTAGAAAATATTGCACACCTGCCCATGCTGTGTACTTTCAATGTCCACCTCAAATGCCATATGATATACGAATCCTGTTGTGACTATTACCACTTGCTTCACCATCCCAGCACCCTCATAGTTACTTCCATCTGCAGCAGCACAATTCCTAATCCCCCTCCCTCCTGAGCCTGTCCTCCCTTCCCCACCTGCCTCTCCTGTAACACTCACCATCTGCCTCCATGTTAGTCCCCTTCCCCTTCCCTTCTGCTAACCAAATACCACACAATAGCATATCTCATGGCACTTGTGGTTCTCCTCTACTCCTTGCACATAGCATCTCTCTAAGCACACCGCTGGCTGACATCTGACTGGTATCACCGTTGGGCATCGTAACCTGTATGTATATTGAAGCCTCCTTTCCCTTGTTCAAGACTTGTATTATGATTTATTATATAATTTCTGTTGTATATCCTGTTATCTTGCAATCCTCTCTACTAACCCACCTAACTGTTGTGTTGAAAATCCTGATGTGGAACCTACGTAAAGTGCTCTGGGCTCAAATGGTTTCATCCATGATTGTAAGAAATAAATAAATAGGTGGTAATTGGAGAGAATAAGACTGGGCTGGCAGCATAGCCTTGAGGTTAGAGGAACAAGGTGTGAATGAGCTTGATCCATCCAGCAGACCAGACATTAGTTTGATTCTCACAACCTCCACTTGCATACTGTATGACTATGAGCAAGTCACTTAACTGCCTAATGCTCCCAAGAAATCCCTGAAAACAGGCACTTGTGCCTAATGGGCCTTACCCGGTTACCAAAGACTGAAATAAAATAAATAAAAATAGTATCTGGAATGAAAAGAGGTATCATGGGAAAAGCACTGGCCCACCATTGATTGGTGGGAGAAGATAGAGTATAGGAGACAGTGGCAGGACAAGGGGTATAGTTCAAAGAAAAGCAGCACAAAGACTAGAAGAGGAGGTGCAGTTAGTCTATCCAGGATAGATTTGACAGTGGTACCATAACCCATGTCTGTGCAGTTGAACAGTAAGAGGAAATGTTTAAGGATAATCTCAGTGCAGACTGTGAGTTGTCAGAAGTGCTTGCTGATATACGGAGTGCCAAGCTTGGGGAGAACATTATTATGGATGGAATCAATGTTGAAGGTTAATTAAGGTTTTAATCCTGCCCTCCCAGAAAACATTTGATGAGGGTGACTTCTTTAAGGGGAAAGTTATCCAGATTCGTGAAATCAGTGGTTGTATTAAACCTAAAAAGACACTTATTGCTTTCACAGGGTCTGGAGATCATTGTTTTGAATTGAGTTGGAGTTGATACAGTAGGTGTGAGACAGACATTGGGAATTGTCATAGACATGCTACAATATTTGTAGCTCAGAAGCCGGGGCTCCAAAATCTAAGAATACAGTGTGATCTGCTCACAGTGCACTTGGAGCATTGGCTATGGAGTTACATCACATCTTTGGAGAAACAATTAGATGTTTATGGTGCAGTAGTAGCCACTGATAAGCAATTTAAATCACAAATTGTAGTGAGAAAGAAATCATGTTACTACTTGTCCTTTGGAGATATGTATTGCCAGTTTGGAAGGGCAGCTGGATGTGACACAATACCATGGGGAATGGTGTGAACAACTGAGGAGCACTCTTGGGGGGCAGGGGTGGGGTGGAGACTAGCATTCAGGGCACTGGTATGCAGACCCATCTGATGTACTTCCACGGCTGTGCAGTATACATAATATTTCATATGGAAGGCAGGGAAGATATATGTCTGGCCAATGTAAAGTAGTTGATGCTCTCAGGTTGTTTATTGCCAGGTTAGAGTGGCAGTAAATGGCACCAGAGGAATGCAGGAGCTGAGCAGGTAGTTGCGATGGATGGGGAGAGAGGACTATGGACATAAGTGCTAGACTTGAAGGGCTAGTTGGCAGAGACTGACAGGGTAGGGAGAATTATGGTGTGGATGGTGGTCCCTAGTGCTAAGATGGGGGGAAGGATGGATCAAAGAAAAGAAGGGAGTTAGTAGAATCATAAGAGCAACACAGCAAATAGAAGCGTAAACACATGGAATCTGACAGCAGGTAAGGGCCGCTTGGCCCACCCAGTCTTCCCCTTTTTCCCTAGCTGCATTATCAGTGCAGACCCTACTTGATTTACAACTCTTTCTCACTCTCTTCTTCCTTTCCACTAAGATTCCCTTGTGCCTATCCCATGCCTTCTTGAACTCCGCCACTGTTTTTACCCCCCTCCACCTCTTCTGGCAGGCTTTTCCAGGAATCCGCCACTCTTCCTGTGAATAAATACTTTCTCACATCTTTTCTGAGTCCACCATCTTCCAGCTTCATATCATGTCACTTTGTTCATGAATGCCTTTTTTTTCTGAACAATACTTCCCTCTTGTACTTTATTTACAGCTGTGAGGTATTTAACAGTCTCTATCATATTTTCCCTTCACCCTCCTCTCTTCCAGGGTGTACATGCCAAGGTCCTTTAGTCACTTCTGGTAGGCCTTTTGTTGCAGGTCTGGCACCATTTAAGCTGCCATCTTCTGGACTGCTTCCACTCTATCTATGTCCTTCTGGTGATGTGTTCTTCAGAACTGGACACAGTACTCAAGGTGGAGCCTTACCAGCAATCTATGGGGGGGGGACTCCTGCTCCTGCTGGTGATACTCCTTCTTAAGCACCCCAGCATCTCTCTAGCCCTCCTGACTGCCTTCTTGCACTGCCTGACCACCTTTGGGTCATCCAGTATGATTTCCCAAAGTATCTTTCCACGTGGTTGTCGTCAATACCATTCCACCCATTTTGTACTCCAAATTAGTAATTCATGTCTTCTGACCTTTTGCAGATTTTGCACAGCGTGACTGACCCAACTTTTGGGAGTTCAATATGGCTGTTCCATCTATGAATTGGACGTGCTGTAAAAATAGTCACAAATAAAAAGAGAAATTCCACTATCTGGACTTTTTGTTCTGTGCACTCTGTTTCAATGATTTTATTTATTTATTTAGTTTTTGTTGACCAGGTAAGTGCACTAGACAAATTCTGCCTATTTTCAGGTGTGACCTGGGGAAAGGGGATACAGATGAATGCCAACTGACTTTAAACCAGATTAAGCTGTTGGTGGTATTTTAGTAAATGGGGGGGGGGAATTTGGCCAGGGCGCTGCCCCTGCTACTATATTCCTCCTCTTGCAATTAGTACAACGGCAGCTTTTCTACTCCATATGTCGCTGCGTTTTGGGGCAAAAATTGCTTTGTTGCCTTTTGTATGGTCCTCTGCCCTCCCAGTCCCTCACTCTGCTCTAACAATTGGGTCCTCTTCGCTTTTGCCCATATTCCCCACCTCTCCCTACATTATGCGCTTGATATCTTCTATCTGGTATGCCTACCCTATCCCTAACATTTCCCACTACAAAATGCACAGTTTTTGGTCTTGGATCCAGCACAAATTCATTATCCATGACTCCTTGTAGTTCTATGTTCAATGTATATTACCTGTAAATGTGCATTTTTACTATAATAGCAGCTAGTTTTACTGTTTGTACTATTGTAACTTGTCCTTCTGTATTATTACTGTAGAACCGCAGGTCCACCTTGTTAATGAGCTTGTTCAATGGTGCCCACCTGGATAAATAAAAAGATTGATTGATTGATTGATTAATTGAAATTCCCCCTGCTCTTTTTGAGAAGTGGCATGGGATCTTAAACATCCACCTGAACTACCACCAGAACAGGCAGATAGGACTTCAGTTTAATGTCTCATCTGAAAGATTGCACCTTAGGAGTGCAGCACCCCCCTCATGCTGCACTGCAGTGTCAGTATTGGGATATTAACCCAGTGCCTTGTGTAGGGCTAAAATTCACTGCCTTCTGATCTCCTGGCCTCAGGGGTGAGTGTGTTACCTGCTGAGCCACTGACACTGATTTGAAGCCAAAATAACTACTGGTGCTCTGTCAATTTACCTTGATTGTAATGCACAGTATTTTTTTAAGCCAGTTCTTAAAAAAATGTATTTATAGCACTTTTGGGTTAACTGAGAACTAAACTCATTGCACGTTGATGATATCTTGCACTGTATCTTTAAATGGAGCATTTTTATTGTACACCTCTAGGGTAGCCTGTCAACCTTTGGCAAAGCTCAATACTGAGTGAAACACATTAGGGACATGTGCTCCCTTATCTGTGGGGAGCTGGTGTAGAGTTCTTTTTCATTTTGCATCTTGAAGATTGAATGCTGAGCAAAGCATTTTATGGAGATCAATAAAAGTTATATTGTAACCTGAAACACTGGCCTGGACACCTTTCTTCAACAGATGGTGACTGTGGCTAATGCTTAAATAAGCTTAATGACTGTTCACAGCAGGTGCCAGCTTCCTTGCCTTCTGATACAGTAACTTTTTTTCAGCCTTGACACTGCACCTACCTGGTAGTGATTCAATCCCTGCATGTCCTACAGGACTGGGTTAGAAATTTTTCAGTGCTACCCAGCAGCGATGCAAGTTATTCATAATGGTGTTCTAAATTTTGCCCCCTCAAAGCTTTTATGAATTTTCTAGTTAAGTACTGCCCAAGGAGATGAGAGTTCCTCATGGAGATTGGTTGCAAGCTGCAAGCCAACCCCCAGAGGACATGGACACTTGTGCTCCATCTGCTGTGAACACTGATGGGGCAACTGTCAGGAAAAGCCCAAGGCCGGGGCATTGCCACCAAGGAGCTAAAATACCAAGTGAATCTCCAGTGCAACAACAACAAAAAAAAAATATCCCCTCCCAGCCTCTATACTGCCACAACCACAGCCAGGAGGAAGAAACTGAAGGTTCCTTAAAATGATCTGGGATTTATTCTTAGCAAGATATGCATCCCTGCAGCCCTCCTCACCTGCAGCTGCTCCTGTCAGCTGGGGCTTAAGAAGATGCAAGAACTGTGGACCCTGCACTGAAAATTGATGAGTTGACCAGCAAGTCATGGGATGCTCTGGTAGCCAATGGTATAATGCTTCCAATCTTTTTTTACATTTTTTTAATTTATTGAAATGTTTCACCAGGAAGGGCACACTGAACAACAAGTTGCTCATTTCACTGTGCATCCTGGGGGAAGGGGTACAGGGAATACATACAATAGTACATACAATATAAAACAATTAACAGTATATTACACACTCGATGCAAATTGTGTAGAACAAGTGAAACACAACATGGTAACAAGATATAATCAGTGCTGTTATAATATTCAGGGATTTCTAACTTGCAGAGGCAATAAGTTCAAACATATGAGTAGAGCTATAGCAGTAAGGATGAGGACAGAAGGATAGCGCTACAGGGGGTTAAGGTAGGGAGGAGATTAGTTGCAATTGCAATTTGGAGACAAGTTTCGGAGGGCCTGGACAATGGAGTAAGGGGAAGAAGAGAGGCAAATTTGTGGGGGAAAGGAATTCCAAAGTTTGAGGAGGCGATGAGAGAAGGCTGCCTGGCTTGTAGCTATAATACAATGTGGCACAACCATTAAATGATGATCATAAGATCTACAGGAGTGGGCTGGGGAAGTGTGGAAGGAAAGAAGGGAGTTAAGCTAAGAGGGTAAGGTTTCAAACCAAAATTCTGATACAAATGTAGTGTAGTGGAGGATCTTCCTAAAGAGGGGAAGTCCAGTGAGTGATAGAGATTACAGTGATGGGTAGAGGAGGGTAAATTGAGGGCGAGGCGACAGGAGTTAAAAAAGGTGTCCAACCTGTGTAAGGAAGATTTGGGAACTCTTTTGGCCCAAAGATGTTTTGCAACCTCCACAGAAGCCGCATGCCCCACCAGATCAACTGACTACTGTTCCTCTGAAGTTGCAAGCACAAGACTGAACTGCAAATTACGACATACTTATCTTTCTGTGGTATGGGGGTAGTGTATGGAGGACAGAAGGAGAGGTTTGTACAGAGCTATAGCACAGGGCACCAGGTCAGCCCTAAGGTGGTAAGGGACATAAGTTTGGCTCCACAGCAGTCCCAGTTCTCTAACCCTCCTTTTTTTGGACCATCTCTCTTCTAAAATGACTCCCCTCTTGTCCATGGAATGGCCCTGTGGCTTGTCTCTTGACTGTTGATGCAGTTCTGAGAGCTGGGATTTATTCTTAGCATGAATAAACATAGAAACATAAAATTTGACAGCAGATAAGGACCTCTTGGCCCACCCAGTCTGCCCATTTTCCTACCTAATGGATAAGTTGCAGATGCTAGTTAACAAACAGCGTACTTCTTCCTATCCCCACCCCTTAGAATTGTCTTATGACTGTCCCATGCATGCTTGAATTCCACCACTGTTTTTGACTCCACAACCTCCTCTGGAAGGCCGTTCCATGCATCCACAACCCTCTTCAAGAATAATTCTTTACATTACCTCTGAGCTACCCCCCCTCTATCTTCAAATTATGCCCCCTTGTTCTTGCACACCTCTTTTTCTGAAAGATGCTATCTTCTTGGACTTTGTTGATTCCCTTGAAGTACTTGAAAGATTCTATCATGTCCCCCCTCTCCCTCCTCTCCTCGAGGCTATATATATATTAAGCTCCTTAAGTCTCTCTTCATATGTCTTCCAGTGCAGACCCTGCATCATTTTAGTTGCCCTCTTCTGGACTGCCTCCAACCTATTTATGTCTTTACGGAGAGTGGGTCTCCAGAACTGCACGCAGTACTCCAGATGGGGTCTCACCAACTGTTTGTACAGAGGGATAACAACTTCCTGTTTTCTACTGGTGATGCCTCTCCTTATGCATTCCAGTATCCCCCCAGCCCTCCTTACTGCACTCTCACATTGCTTGTCCACCTTTAGGTCATCTGATATGACTACCCCCAGGTATCTTTCCATTTTTGTTGTTGTTCGTATCTCATCCCCCATTGTGTACTCTTCCCCAGGGTTTTTGTTTCCCAGGTGCATTACCTTGCACTTCTTAGCATTGAATCTAAGCTGCCATACATTTGACCATTCCTCCAACCTTGCCAGGTCACTTCTCATCCTTTCCACCCCACCTTGTGTATCAACTCTGTTGCAGATTTTTGTGTCGTCTGCAAAGAGACATACTTTTCCTTCCAGTCCCTCTGCAATGTCACTTATAAAGACATTGAAGAGGACTGGTCCTAGTACTGAACCCTGCTGTATGCCACTAGTAACCCCCTTTCTTTAGAGTGGACTCTGTTTTCTATTACCCTCTGTGTCCTGTTCTCCAACCAATTCTTTACCCAGGCTACCATCTTGGGACCCACTCCCAGGCTGGCTAACTTGTATAGTAATCTTTTGTGTGGGACTGTGTCAAATGCCTTGCTAAAGTCTAGGTAGGCCATGTCCACAGCCCCTCCCTGATCTACTACTTTGGTCACCCGGTCAAAGAAATCAATTACATTCATCTGACATGACCTTCCTGCTGTGAATCCATGCTGCCTTGGGTCCTGTGCTCCTCTGGCTTCTAGGTACTCAACAATTCTTTCCTTCAGAAGTGATTCCATCATTTTCCTCTCATTGAGGTTAAACTAACAGGTCTGCAGTTGCCTGCTTCTGCCCTGCTCCCACTTTTGTGAAGTGGAATCACATCTACCCTCCTCTAGTCCTCAGGTACCACCCCATCCTCCCATGATTTGTTAAAGAGGGTAGTCAGTGGTGTCACTAGTTCTTCCCTTAGTTCTTTTAGAATTCTGGGATGAATCCCATCAGGCCCCATTGCTTTGTCCACCTTCAGTTTTAAGAGTTCTTTCAGAATCCTTTCTTCTGTAAGTGGGCTGGTATCAACTTCTGTATCCAGAGTGTTTCTATTGTTTGGTTTATGTACCTCCCCCTCTTCATTTGTGAATTCTGAACAAAAATATTTGTTAGTATCTCTGCCTTTTCACAGTCACCATCTGCCCACCCCTCCTCCCCTTTATTAAGCCTCACTATCCCTCCCTTGGTCTCCCTTCACTCCCTGATGTACCTATAAAAGGTTTTATCTCCCTTCTTAACTGTATTGGCTATCTTTTCCTCGGTTTGGGCCTTTGCTGTTCTGACTGCCTTCCCTGCTTCCTTTTGCTTTAAGTGATACAATTCTCTGTCCTGCTCCTTCTGTGATTCCTTGTACTTCCTGAATGCTTTATTTTTCTCCCTAACCTTTCCTGCCACCTCCTTTGAGAACCATAGTGGTTTTTTACATCATTTTGCTTTGTTTATTTGCTTCACACAAAGGCTTGTTGCGTCTGTGTTGGCAGTTTTGATTATTCCCCATTGTTCTTCCACCCCTCCTTCCTGTCCATTTGCTAGTGCATTCCACAGGCACTCACCCATTTTGAAAAAGTCAGCCCTCCTGAAGTCCAGTACCTTTGCCTTTGTATGCCTTGAATCTACTGCTCTGTTTATTGTGAACCATACTGTTCGACGGTCACTAGTTTCCAGATGGCTACCCAATTCTAAATCTGTGATCCTTTCACCATCCCCATTTGAGAGTACCAGGTCTAATATTGCTCCCTCTCGAGTGGGTTCCAATACTAGTTGTCTAAGGCATGCCCCCTGTAGGACATCTAGAATGACCCCACTCTTAGAAGTGGCTGCTGCAAATGTAGTCCAATTAACATCTGGCATATTCAGATCCCTCATTAGCAATATCTCCACTTTTTCTGCCATTTTAAGGATACTTCCTATCATTTCCTTGTCCATGTCCTCCCTCTGAGATGGGGGTCTGCATACAACCCCTGTGCGGATTGTGGTGCCATTGCCTGTCTCCAAATTGACCCACAGTGCTTCCTCTCCTCCCTGTTTACCCTTTTGTTCTGTAGCTTTTGTTCCTTCCCTTATGTAGAGAGCTACTCCTCCTCTTTTACCCTCCCTGTCCCTCCTGTAGATAGTGTATCCTGGTATGTTTACATCCCAGTCATGGTTCTGTGTGTACCATGTTTCTGTGACTGCCACGATATCCAGATGTTCCTCCTCCATCAAGGCCACTAATTCAGGAAGCTTGTTACCCAGACTACAAGCATTAGTACTCATTGCTGTCCATTTTTTGATGGCTTTACCTCTTGTAGCACTATCCCTGTCCTCATTGACTTTGCTTTCTCCATTCACCCTGTCCTGCTCCCTACTGACCTTTGTACCTTGGTCTTTCCCTCATTTAGTACCCTGTTTTGTAGGGGGAGGCTGGGAATTACCTGCTGCTTATCAGTGCCTCCCCCCGTGACTAGTTTAAAAGCTTGCCAATGAAGCATTTAAACCGATTGCCCAGAAGACTTGTTCCCTTCCTGGACAGATGCAGACCATCCTGCCAGCATAGGCTGGTATGCCTCCAGGTGGAACCCTAGTCCCCAGTGAAGTCAAACCCCTGTGCTCTGCACCATTTTTTTAACCATCCATTAAATTGAATGATGCGAAGTACCCTCGTCTCACCCTTGCCATAGACAGGCAGCACCTCTGATAAGGATACTGTGTGTGCTACTTGCCTTAGGCCCCTTCCCAACTCCACAAACTCCTCCTGCACTACTCTAATCTGATGTTGAGTCAAGTCATTTGTCATTGCAGCCCGCCTCACCTGCTGCTGCTCCCGTGGCCAGGGCTTCAGAAGATGTGAGAACCGCTGACCTTCTACTCAACATTGAAGAGATGACCAGCAAGTCATAGGATGCTGTAGCAGCCAATGGCATACTGCTCCCAATCTCAAGCTCTTTAGGGCCTGCAGATATTTTTCAACCTCCACAGAAGCTGCAGGCCCCTTCAGATCACTGCCTAACCTGCCTCCCAAGTTGTAAGCACAAGACTGAACTATGAGTTAACACATATCTATCTTTGTGTGTTATAGGTGGTGATGTATGGAGAATGGGTGTAGGAGTTTGTACAAAGTCATAGTACAGGGCACCAGGCCAATGATACTGCTGTAAGGGGAATATTTCTGACCCCAAAGCAGTTCCAGCCCCCCCTTTTCTGGACCATTTCTCCTTTCAAGTGACTCCTCCCTTTGTCCACTGAAGGACTCTGTGGCTTGGCTCTTCACTATTGCACAATTACATGAGCTGGGAATCAGCTTGGACATAAACTGACTCTCCAGACCAGATATTGAGGCATATACCACTCAACTTGATAAAGGAACTGACTTTGAACTTGTGTTGCCTGCTGCCAATATGTCCTTCAGTCTCTAAGCTTCAAGGACACTAAAGAAACTTTGCTACTATGGGACTTCATAGGGCCATACTATGTGCTAACAATAATTTTATTTTCATAGCAGGTGGCTAACTGGACTGCTGTTTTTCTAACAGATTTCTTTTTTGTTTGTTGGACCTTAGGTGGTACAATAACAAAAACAGCAGAGGGGTTATGTCTTGGCAGCAGTTACAGCAGTGTACCCAAATATCCCAAATGGACTGACACATGTAAGCATCCCATCCCCATCCTCTTGTGTGTACAGGTACAAGGGGCATCCATGAAGGCAGAGAGATCTTGGGATAACAAGCCACCAAGAGGCATGGATTCTTCAGGCAGACAAACCTCTAAGTGGTACCCTCTCAGGAGTGCCCGGACTTTCTGACGGGTTTGAGACTGGTAAACCCTTGAATAAGGCAACTGCAATTGGGTGCTTACAAAATGGCAACTCAAGTATGGTGCCTGTGTTCAGAGCTACCAGGGGGGGTTGTGACCAAATACTGGGGTGGGTGACATAGTGTGACAAGACGTAGGCAATGTAGGCACGTATAAGCGGTGCGCACATATATGGGGGAGGCAGGGGAGGGATGGTATGGGGGAGGAAGTGTGGTAGGCAGCTGCCAAGCAGGTCTGTTAGCATGGTGGGGAGTGTGGTCGATTGGGAGGTGGAGGGTTCAGGGTTGGGGGTCTGGCATGGCACAGCTTTTATTTTGCCTGAAGGCAATATTCACTTTTTTAAGTTCCCACCTGACATGCACCCCCCCCGGAGTTGATAATCCTTAAGTAAGGGGGTGCGGAGGGGGCACAGCCCCCCACAATGAAAAAAACAACCCATAGATCTTGGGCACCCTATTTCTCCTTGCTGCGAGTGTTTTGGTGATGTATACTCGCCATAATGGTGATCACTATTCTGCAATCACCATTATGACATGGAACCGTCAAGAATGCCCTCCATGACTCAGCCCTTTTATATACCTCCACGGCACCTAGATCCCCATAGTAGCTCTTGGCATCAGAGTGTAGCCATCTTTCTAAACCCACTTGAGGTCCACCACCACCTGAATGCCCCTGAATAATGAACCACAACTCACCTTGCTTATCACCAACTCTGATCGCAACCTAAGGCACTGTTTCAGGGTCTCAGTACATAACGTTTTTATTTATTATTTCACCAGGAAGAGCACACTGAACAACAAGTTGCTCATCTCATGGTGCATCTTGGGAAAAGGGTAATGGGAGCTACATAAATGTAAAACATATAGCAATCATTATTACAACAAAAGAGGCATCAGTGTCTAACAATAATAAAACAACAACACTTATTAAGCATGGTGTATGAACAAGAATGTTACAGAATGTACCAGCCCTGGGCCAGGCAGTGGAGATCCCTCACTATTTCCAGCCTACAGGCTCCTCACCTCCCTCAGTTACCATATAGTTGCACTGGACATTGAATGTGTTGTATTATGTATAAGACAAGGCCTCCCTGAGGTGACTTACTACCAACTCATATATGCATTGCTTTAGCTACCAATTATATAGGTCTTAACTGCTCATTAGGTATACATGACGATAGCTCTGCCCTGTTTTAGCTACCAAATGTCTAGGCATTAACCCGAGCTCATTGTACTTATACTCTGTATGACTGCTCACCCACATTTATTCTATGTATGTACTGTATGAATGTCTATGTTTTATTCTGATGTGGAGCCTTTGGAAACAAGTCAATAACTCAAAGGGTTGTAATTCTGATTTCCTAAATAAATAAATAAACAAGAATGTTTCAAGGGTGAAGGTCAAGTGCTTAACATAAGGATAACAGTAATTGTGCTCCCAATGGGCTTGGAGGGGGGGGGCTGTACTCCTTTAAGCCTATACATGTTTTCTCACTATTGCTACTCTCTGTTTTGCTCATCCATTCTACAGCAAACTGTTACTGTGATATGCTTGCCTTGCCTTTGGGTATTAGTAGGAGGGTCTTGTGCATCCTGTGCTGTTGGCCCTTTTTCTGCACCATTCTATGCTTTGATTGTTTGTTTTTACTGCAAATAGTTGTTTTTGGTTCCACTGTATTGTTATTGGTTTTCCATTTAGAGGTGAAAATGATGAATGCTCAGCTGAACATTAAGAATGCCCACCTATCTTGCACAGGATGTATGATGGACAATTTCCTAGGTATATGTCTCAACAAAATGCCTGCTGTTACCTATATTTAGGGCCATGCCTGTAGTTAAGTGGGGGAAGAGCTCCTCCCCCATACCCTATTTAATCCAGCAGGCAGCGCACCACCCTGCTTACAGTGAGACTCACTCGCTGTGCTTGCTCCGTGCTGCATGCTGGGGCTAGCTCCTGCCGCGCCCCCCCCCCGCTGCCTCCGTCTCCCTTTCTTTTCCCTGCCTTTCCACTGCCTCTTACCTCATTCGTTTTCCCTTCCCTCCTTCTCCGTTTGTTATTTCCCTTTTTTGGGGGGTGAAGTCTTGCCCTGCCTCTAGCTGCAGCTCCAGTTCGTGCCGCTTTCCTTCACTTTTTTTTCGCTCCTCCATGGATTTCATCTGACCAGCTGCCCTATGCTCATTTTGGAAGCCTTGGGTACTGCCAAACTCCGTGTATGCTTCGTTTTTGGCTATGCCGCTTCTGCTACCATGCGCCGGACCCTCACTACCTGAGCACCTTAGCAACTGCCTTTCCATTTCCTCAATCACCGTCAGTCTGACTACTGCTGTGCTTGTTTTGGGTATTTCCAGTCATTGCAGTTTGCTCGAGCCCTAGACAACTGGAGATGAATTTTCAGCTATTACTGACGACTTTCACTGATAGCTCGCAATGTACTATTCTGTGTGTTTGCAGCCCGTTTTCAAATGCCACCCCAGTGAATGTATTTACTATGCAGCCAGAGACATCTGCTGTATAACAGTGGGGCTACTACGACTGATTGTGAATGCGTCTACTGCCTGAGACCTTCCGTAACTAGCTAGCATTGAGCCATTTGAATTTAGGCCCCAGGTATGCTTCCTATTGTCATTCTGCTGCAGTAACTGCCTCAGACTTTTGCCGTTCAGCTAAACTGTGTGGTGCAGGTGGTTCAGACACTATAGCGTGTTGGCCCCTATTACCACCACGTATACAGCCCCTGCACTTTCCTTGCTTTGAATTGGCCTGGACATAGCACCTTTAACATACTACTGCTAAAATAATCAAATACCTACTTGAGATTCAAAGTTTGACTTTTCCTGCATCGAGTGCTTTTATTCTTAGCCACCGAGTGACTTGCATTGCCTTTACTTATTATCACTCTCTTTGGGAATCTGAATTTCACCACTCCCAGCCCCTGCTGTGACTGCTTCATTCCCTGCTTCATTGTTGGACAACCTTCTAGTTCTTAGCAATACTCCCCATAGTTCAAGTCTACCCCACACTGCCCGATTTGGCTTCCTGCATTGCCAAGATACTTACCGTATTATTCCGCAGCCTACAGACTCATAACTCTCCTCCGTACCTGGACTCATCGGTTATATCTGGATCAGCCAGTCATATCCTGCAGTGCCAGGTATTGATACTGGAAGCTTGGATTCAGCATTTTGTCATTGCTACACTCCGGGAGATCATTGCATTTCCTTCTGCACCCAGGCAGACCATTGCTCTCACATAACTTACATCTGACTCTACTCAGCATATTATATATTTACTCTAACTGCCTCTCTGCTGCTCTGCAGCTTATATCCCTGCTATGTCATTTCTTACCCACAGTTCACATGCCTAAGTCATTGTTGCTCCTTGCTTATGCACTCTACTTCCTCCGGCTGACCTACGTGTGGTCTAGCTGTGCATGCTAGCTTTCGTGGGGTTTAGCTGCAACCTCAACCTACCCTATAAGCTGACCTGCGTGTGTTCAGCCACCATGCTAGCTTATGAGGGGCTGGCTGCCATTTTAACTTATGCTACTTTACCAGCTGAGCTTCTGATCCAATTACATGCTAGCCTTCAGCTTAGCTACTACTATATGACCTTCGCCATCGGGCCTAGGGTTTAATTATTTCTACTCTCCACCTGCCTCACCAGCTCAGGGCCTGGAAGTCCATTCTACTGCATCCACATGCAACTGCATTTTCCAAACTTAGGAGCTCCTGTACCATGGACTCATATCTCGATTCGTTTAGTCATCGTCTTCTATTCCTTAGATGCCTCTGCCTTGCTGCTTCTATCATATGAATTACTACTAACTTCTCCCTACCAAGATTTCGCTGAGATTATCCAAAGACTGTGAATTCCATGATTGTCCTCGGCTTCTGGGACTTCGTGATACTGCTACGTCATTCGATTTCAACCTATTCAATCATCACCATTTCTTTATACCCTTCACTGTATTCCATGCACAAGCTGTATGTACTACTTCCCTGCTGCTACGTCTGCATCATGCAGCTCTACTTACTACTACAATTGACCTATGTACAGGACAATTTATTACATTATTTGCTTAATTTTATGTGCTTCTCCCTTACAGGGCCTAGGGGTTCATTAAGATCGATTCCCTATTCTACAACTTACTTCCCACATCGGGATGTGGAGGTACCTTTGACTTATGTCTACATATTTACACCAAGATCTATACCTAATTCACTTACCATCTTCCATTCTAGATCTAAGATTCCTACTGCTCCATCCTCTCCAGATCACGCAGTGTATGCCCAGTTCCTATGCTTCATCACCAAGGCCTTCATTTCCTAAGCTTGCTGAGAGGAATACTAACTACCTTCCTCCCACTCTGGACGTGGACACTTAGCCTTGTGGTTACTGGTTCTCCTTGCAGAAGCTGTCCTCACTGCCGGAACATTTCACCAATGCAACTTCGACGCTTCAACTATTATCGACCATGGAGTCCAATCTCTCACCGTTCTACTCCGGC
Source organism: Neoceratodus forsteri (assembly GCA_016271365.2). NCBI lineage: Eukaryota > Metazoa > Chordata > Ceratodontiformes > Ceratodontidae > Neoceratodus > Neoceratodus forsteri. The sequence goes on from CM057449.1 coordinate 95,311,457, forward strand.
CATAGATTCTAGGACTAGGATTTGCTAGAGGGATGCTGCTACTTTCACCAACTGGAATATTTCATACTTATTCAGCTTTCGCTTCATGGGATCAGACTCTCGAACTTTGGAACTCAAATTAGCTTAATATTATGTATTAGGATCATTCTCTATTAGTATGCCCAGAAGGATGGGGAGGTCAGTAGCCATGGGTCCTCAGAGGTTTCCCCCCAAGGGGGTTTTTCCTCTCCTGTGTGCTACTGGCCACACTCTCTGGAATTGGAGGAGGTGGTCATGCTGCTACTTATTTTCTTGGGGGTGTCTTCCTACTTGACTCCATCTAACAGTCGGATACAGAACAATCGTTGATATCATTATTTTTTTGGGGTCTCATAATACTGGACTAAGCATCCTTCCTACAGGTGGGATACAGAGAAAGGCCCAAACTATCAAATCATAACAACTGACTCATCAGTTTAAGCATCTAAGCACCTTACATATACTGTCCAGTTCATATGTACTATAATCACTGACTTGCTCATGTCTATGCTAAAGTATCTAAGCACGAATCATTCCATACTACTAGTACCTACTGGTCTGGCCTCTATATCCAAGCACTATCTACAGCACCCAGCTACAGAATATAACATAAGCACTGAGCTCTGAACCACAGTTAACTATATTTATAGGCAGGAGAGTAAGGACCCCTACTAACTTCCTTTCCTCATCCTCTGGTCTTCCCAACTCAGACAATATGCATGTTCCTCTTAGCAGACCATGGGTTATATATTGTCTTAGAAGTTAAATATTCAGAGTCTCAGCTCTCCCACCAAGAAAAAGCAGGTTATAACCTATTTGAAGAGATACAAGTCCTCACTAGCCTTCCTGCAGGTGACCAAACTAACATTCTCTGCTCAGAGCAGACTCATTAGAGACTGGGTGGGCCAGTTTTTTCAAGCTTTGGCCCTTGCTTGCAAAAGGGGAGTAGCCATCCTGGTCTAAAAATCTCTCCAGTGGACATCTATAGTCACAGAATGTGACTCACAGGGGTCCTGGGTGGTGATGCTAATGAATACCCCTTGGTCCCCCATCTGCACTATAGTGTTTATGTCACAAATGAGGACAAACCTATCTTTTTCCAGGGGCTTGTGCAGAAATTAGGACACTGTTCCCATCCACAGACTAGAACTAATTGGGGGTATTATAACCTTACTATTGCTTCCTGCATGGATAGTAGAAATACTGATGTAGAACCATGCTCCGGAGGTGCACAGACCCTGATGCAGTTGACACAAGACCATGGACTGGCTGATATATGAAGGGTCTCCCATCCTCAGGATCATGACTATTCATACCACTCAACTGTCCATGGCTCATACAGTGACTTAGCTTTTTGGCTGGCCTCCTCTTAAAGCACACAGGCATCCCTTGACTCCACTATAAGGGATACTTACTCCCCAAGTCCCCCCTCATGGAGTCTGGATCCATTGCTACTTAGGGACCTAGTTTTCATTCCCTGGATGCAGAAGAAAACAACTCTGTTCCTGGTAGAAAAGAATCTCCACGATTCCACAGCTGTGGTTACTTTGGAATAGTACAAGGCCACACTAAGGGGGAAAATAATAGGGTATTCAGCAACTAGACGTCACAAAACAGAGCAGGAGCTTCACACTCTAGAACAGTATCTCAAATCCAAAAAAATTCTACTAAAGGCTAAACCAGATCTGGACCCTAAATCCCCCTTACTCCACTCTATCATTATCCACGGGATGGAATCAGGACTCTGCTGTCCCCCAAAGCCGAGGTATCCATGCTTGGGCTCAAAGATAAACACTGGGAAGGGGAGAGGGGATACTGCATATAGCCAGCAGCAATAGCAGGCAGAAAGGTTTATAGCAGGACTACAAGACACCGCAGGCCAAATTTAAAACATTCACAGGAAGATTAACAGCATTAAGCTCCACTTTTATAGCACAGTGTACTCCTCACCCAAAGCCAGGTATGCTGTGGAGATTCAAACCTTTCTGGACTTACTGTCATTTTCCAGGATCACCCCTGAACAAGCTGCACAGCTGGACGCCCCTTTGTCAGCATAGGAAATCTCTCAGGCTCTTGTCTTGCTAAATGCTGGTAAATCCCCAGGACAGGAAGGTATACCAGCAGAAGTTCTTCAACCCCTGGCCCCTCTTATTTGCCCCCTCCTTAGTAGGGTGTACCAGGTAGCAGAAGAAACAGGAATCTCCCCCAACCCTTAGAAAAGCTACAATAACTGTCCTCCTCATGAAAGGTAAAGATCACACATTAGTAGTCGGTTACCATCTAATCTCCCTAATCTATGTGAACAGCAAAACATTTGTCAAAATACTGGCTACCAGACTCAGACCCATCCTGCCACAGCTCATTCATGCTTCCAAGGTGGGCTTTGTCAAAGCTCCGATCAACTCAGTTCATATCAGCTCATTAATAAACCTGATGTATAAGGCCAAACACCTTCACACATTGGCCACTACCATGGCCATAGATTCTGAAAAGGCTTTTGACTCAATTGAGCGGGACTATCTACATCAAGTAGTAGCCCACCTGGGAATGGGAACCAACTTTCAATCCTGGGTCTGCTCTTGGAATTCCTCCTCCACTGCCAGAATCCTCATGAACTCCCTTCTCTGTCCCCATTTCCTCCAGCCAGAGGTATGAGGCAGGGCTGCCCCTCCCCCCTTCTTTTTGTTCTGGCTGATGAACCTTTGGCTGCAACAATCAGACAACATAACAGCATACAGGGTATAAAGGTAGGCCCATACCAATACTCCACCTTCATGTACATGGTTGAATTGCTTGATGTACTTAACCACTTCACACAGCTCACAGGCTTCCAAGTTAATCATTCCAAAAATGAAGTCCCCTCTTTATATGAGGTATGCTCTGCCTATTTGAATCCATGGGACTCCAATGGGAAAACATGGAGTAACTTATCTATCAAGGTCAACCTAAACAAATGTCCAAAATGTGTGAAAACAACTTAGTCCCCTTACTAGTTGAGCTTAAAACTGAATGTGACGGGTGGAAACTGTTACAGCTGACTATGATTGGGAAAATATCTGCCATTAAAATGGTAACAGCAAATAATTATTTTATATCCTCTTACACTTACCACTAGTGGTACCCCCATATGGCTAGCCAAATAGGAAAACTGATTGGGAATTTAATTTGGGAGGGTGCCCAGCCAAGATATCGCTGTAACAAACTTCAGGTTCACTTGTACATTGGTGGTTTATGGTGGCTCCAGTTTATTATCAGTGGGCCTTTAGAGCAGCCAGCTCAGATACAGCCATAACAAACTCCAGGTCCACTGGTGCATTTGTGGCTGGTGCTTGCTCCAGATTACTGCTATCTGTGGGTCTTTAGAGTGTCCCAAACATTGCACTGGTTCCTACCTCAAGATCAGGAGGTGTTCCAGTGGGTGACCATGGAGACGTAGCAGTATGGAACCAGCTGTCTCCTCCTGCTTCTCTACTCCTCAATCTCCAAAGTGCTGAAATTTCATCCCACCATTGTATCAGAAATAAAGTACTGGTTTCAATTAAATAAGTGGGTGGGTGCAATTCAAGCATCCCCCAAATTCATCCAAATGGGGAGTAACTCTGATATTGAGATGGATGGCAAACTCCTTAGATGGCCCAACTAGGAAAACAGAGGTATGTTCTTCTTGAGGGTATAGTTGGAAAGTGAATGCTGAGCACAGATATGTTCCAAGCACTGCAAGCTAAATGAGGCCTCCGATGCCCTGATGTTCGGTGATTTTTGTAAATTCACAGTACTATCCAGCAAATCATACATACACCAGTAACTCCCATAATCACCTCTAGCAGTATATCAGAGTGGTTTACCTATAAAAAGGGATTGGTGGAACAATGTACTCTGCAGTCAGAATGAACATCCCCAGGTCCAGGAGGGAGTACCATTAAATTGGTTTTGTATAATGCAAGAAGTATGATTAAAAAAATGGACCTTCTTAGGACTTGGGTTGATTGCGAAGAGCCAGACATAGTAATATTGACTGAAACATGGTTAAAAAAGGAACTCAAACAAGAAGAAGTTGAACTTAAAGATTTCTATCATTATAGGCAGGATCGAGGAGCACGGGGGAAGGTATTTTAATATGAATCAGACATTCAATTGGTCACTCTAAAATCCTATTTTTTGGGAAAAATTGAAGGGATTGAATGTTTATTAATGAGTTTCAAGCATTAAACCTGGTTATAGTAGTGGTTTATTCTCCACCCAAAATCAACACTATTCATTTTGATAAATTTAGACATGTACAATGGGATATACAGGTCAGTCACAAACTATTTTAACTGGTGATTTTAATGCAGCATGGGGATTAGTGGTGGGCGAAGTGGGCTTAATTCACTCTGTGAAGTGATTCGTGGCGTGAAGGTGAATTTGTGGAGTACTCCGCAATGCGATGTGGAGTAATTTGCGTAATGATGGGCAACGCGATGTCCATTGAAAATAATGAATTTGCATTACTCTGCCTTCCCAGACCACTACTCTACCAATTTTAAAGGTGAAGTGCATTGAAAACAATCTACTTCGCCTCACTGTGACTTGTTTTTGAGCTCCTAAGGCACATTTTGCAGTGATTCATGGGATTTCAGGTCACATGGGCTCTATATTGATCTGCACAGCCTCAGGTTAGGGTAGGCAACCAAAATGGTACAGGGTCTGCACTAGAAGACATACAAAGAAAGACTAAAGGAACTTAATATGTATACCCTTGAGGAAAGAAGGGAGCGAAGGGACATGATAGAAATTTTCAAGTACCTCAAGGGAATCAACAAAGTCCAAGAGGGTAGCATCTTCCAGAAAAAGAGCTATGCAAGAACAAGGGGGCACAATTTGAAGATAGAGGGAGGACGGCTCAGAGGTAATGTGAGGAAGCATTTTTTCACAGAGAGGGTTGTGGATGCATAGAACAGCCTCTCTGAGGAGGTCGTGGAGTCAAGAACAGTGGGGGAATTCAAGAGTGCATGTGACAGGCATAAGGCAGCCCTAGTGGGGGGTAGGAGGAAGTAAGCTGTTGGTTAACTAGGATCTGCAGCTTATCTGTTAGATAGGAAAATGGGCAGACTAGGTGGGCCAAGTGGTCCTTATCTGCTGTCAAATTCTATGTTTCTATGTTTCTATAGTGTGTGTAGAAAGCTGTAGGAGACACTGTGCTCTGAGAGCTGTCTGTGATTCAAATCTTCTAAAAGCTGTTAAAAAAGCCTTTTGAGTAATTTTTTTTGCTCAAACTTTAGTTCATCGACTATAGGAAACCCTCCTGTGCTCCCATCATTGAGCGTTTTTTTTTTGTGTGTGGATTTTGAATATTAATGTACAACATTGAGTGTGTAGTAAAAGACAGTGAAAGTGTGCTTTGGGTGAGGGGCATATCTGTGGTGTAGGTAGTAGATTTAAGTAAGAGAAATAGGGAGTTCTTTGTTTTTTGGTTATATTTTTGTTACATAACTGAGTGTGTCAATGTACATACAGTAATATCGTTAGTAATTGTTGAAATTGTCTTGCTGATTGTGTGTTGTGTGGATCTGGTGCAGCAGTTCATAATTTCTGGTTGTATACAAAATGTTGCATATTACTGAACTTTTCAATTTGCTGCGCATTACTCATTGTAGACAAATTGTGTGTGTGCATGAGTGTGTGTGTGTGTGTGCAGTTCTGCATGACATCATAAAGAATGCACCTTTTCTTGTGCCGCAGTGTAATTGCAAGCACAGCAGTGTGAACCTGCTATCCACTGCAGCTCTATGATTTTGTACTGCTATTGTGGTATCTGTTCTTTGTTTTGCTGCTTGTGCTGCCATAAAAATCAACAATCAGTGCCCCCCCCACTGGCAAAAGAAATTGTTTTCCAGATTGGATTGTTTGTGACCTCAGCACCACTGGTTAGTTAAGGTGTTATTTTCACTTGTAAATTTGCATCTCTATCTGTTGCTGGAGCCGCAGTTGCTTTTTTTGGCTTCACATCCAGTGTCCCCCCATGCAGAGTGAACGTTCCAAAATCTAAATTTGTTTAGAATATTGTTGTTGCTCCCCCAAAATGCCTACAAAGAGAAGTGCAAAGAAAGTTGGTTCTCACCATGGCACTGCTGCCTGTAGTAAGATAATCTGTGGGCGTGGTAGTATGCAGATGCAGAAGTGCATTGCTGATGTCAGGAAAGGTGTTTCTCCTGTAATGTTTTTTACTGCCCAATCAGTAGCTTCATTCATACTTGGAGGAGATGACGTTGTCCCAGCCGGTGGTGTTAGTGCAGTTGTTGGTAGTGGTAGTATGAGTATTGCTGCCTCAAGTTTGACTTCTGACCAGTGTACAGTTTCCCAAAATGTAGTGGAGTGTGAAGCAATGCAAATGAGTGGCAGTGTAGACGATCTCATACTTCCCAGTAACATCCCAGTAACTGAACCTGAGGATTCTGATAATCATGTCAACAATAGCATACACTGTGACATTTCTTCCACTGCAGTTCATGTCACGTATTTTCCATGCAGTGATTCACAGTGTGGTGAAAAATTATCAGCTGATGGTGGTGTTGATGATGATGATGAATGTGATGATGATGATGATGATGTTGCTGTGGTTGCAACCTGCAGTCCACATGCCAGCATCCAAGCAGAAGATGTGGATGTGGATGTGGGTGATGTTGATGAATATGATGATGATGTAATTGAACCCAGTTGGGAACTGGAGAAAAACAAATTAAACGTGGCTGTGCCTTGGTGTGTTTGCATTAACCCCCCCCCCTGTAAAAACTTGTGATTTAGCAGTTTCAGTTGATAGTGATGATGATGTTGACCCAGTAATAATGATAGGTAGTTGTGGTGGTCAGTTGTAGTCCAGGTGTGCACTGCCCGAAAAATCACGTAGCACACTCCCCCACTTCGGTGCTTGAAATAATGGAGATCAATAAGCAGCATCATGGACATGTTAAAAGTAGATCATCACAATCCCTTGTTTGGGATTTTTTTGTTCAAGATGCAAATTATGAGTCAGTTGCAATCTGCCAGGTTTGCCATGTGCGTGTGAGTCGAGATAAAAAGGGGAGTCATCTGGGCACAGGAGGACATCATACCCATCTTAAGAATAGGCACATGGCACTGTGGACCCAGCACAAGATGGCAGCTAATTCCACAGTTGGGCATTCACCCTCGTCATCAACCATTACAAGCTTGTAATCCCCTTCCATGAGTGTTAAGTCCAGTAGGAAATTAAATGTGTGCAGTAGTGAGAAAATAAGAGCAGAGAATTACTACAGGCATGATGAGGTGGAGGAGCATAATGATTTTGAAATGTTGTCCAGTGCTGGTGAGAGTAGCAGTTTTGGTGGTGGTGGTGAATGCAGTATGTCTAGTGCAAGTGGTACATCAACCCCGGAGGGCAAATCTGGCAAAATAACTGCATTTCTGGGTTTGTCATCATCACCTGTGCAACCGTCTTCGTCAAACATTCACACTCCACCCCCTGCCATTCACAGAGCAGAACCATTTGTCATCATACCCCATGTAAAATGTTTAAGTCAGCCCACATTACAGAGTGTTTTTGGGCATAAGCTAAAGTACCCACTGAATCATACAGTGTCACATGAACTTAATGCTGCTGTAGCTGAAATGCTGGTAATTGATCTTTTGCCCTTCTCCTTTGTGGAGAATTCTGGGTTCTGGTGGTTTGCTGCATGTGCCTGTCCAAAATGGAAAGTCCCATCCAGGACATACTTTTTGACCCGTGCTGTCCCCAAGTTGGTCTGTACTGTGTCCGACTCAGTAAGACGTGCCCTTCAACATTCCTCCTCTCCATCCATCCATTTAAGTATGGATATGTGGACAAGTGGAAAAACAGTGGGGAGTTCATATTTGTGTACAACTGCACACTGGGCGCAGGTGCCAGGGGTTGTTTGTGATGCTGGTAGTGTGAATCATCAGTGCAGTAAGGTGGAGTGTCGTGGTACCAATCTTCTAGGAATTCGACAGCATGCAGTGATTGCTATGTACAATGTGACCTATTCACACACTGGTAAAAACATTTTGTATGTGGTACTGAATGAAACTGATAAGTGGCTGAACCCCTGTCCCTTAGAGCTGGGTTCATAGCAAGTGACAATGGGTCAAATGTGGTGAAATGCATCATGAATGGTGACTTTTTCGTGTTCCATGCATGGTCCATTGTTTAAATCTTGTGGTGCAGGAGATTTTGCAGCACCCTGATGTAAAGGAAATGCTGACAGTTGCACGCTGTATCTGCTCTCACTTTTCACGATCTGCAAGGCCTGTGACCAACTTCGGCAGTTGCAGATGCAAAATAGCCTCCCTCAGCACAGCTTGAAGCTGGAAGTTGTCACCCAGTGGAACTCCACTTTATGCTTGGCAGAGAGGTTGTATGAATAATATAAAACCATCTCAGAATATCTTGTGATGCACACTAGACGAGACAGTTTCACTGCCTCCATGTCTATGACGACTGAACAGTGGTGCCTCATGGACTCTGTAATAACAATTTTGCATCCTTTTGAACATGCCACACAGGCAGTGAGTGGTGAGTCTGCCTCCATTAGCCAATCAATTCCACTGCTGCATGTGCTGAGGCAGACATTGATGAATGTACAGCATGGCCTTTAAGTTGCCGGAGACAGTGCTAACAGTATGTTGCTGAAACACTTGCTGACAGTATTCAACCAAAATCTTCACATTTTGAGCATTCAGCATAGTGACATCTTTGCCATAGCAACAATGCTGGACCCATAATACAAATGTGGAATTGCATCAGTACTGAAGGGAGGGCCTGAACAGGTACAAAATGTCAGTGGGCGACTGGTGCACTTGGTTCATGGGGCACAGAAGTCACGTGCCAACATCAGCAAACCTCAGCAGCATAATCCAGTTGATGGTGTACCTGGAGGACCATCAGGCATATGCTGCAAGAGGAAGGGGGCTGCAGTTCCAGGTGGTCTGTCAACCAAAGCAGTTGGTGTCAATCCACTTTAGGAGGCTTTGTCCCACATGGGATTTGTGAAATAAATGATTCCGGAGAACAGGATGATGCATCGACCACTGAACTTAGTGTGGCACAGAGAATGGTTGAGTCATATTTGTCTGAAAACAGGTATCTGACAATAACTGATGATCCTCTTTTGTACTGAAGTGGAAAGGTCAGTGAATGGCCAGAGCTGACTGCAGTGGCACTGAAGTACCTCACATACCCACCCTCCAGTGTAACTGCAGAGAGGATATTCAGCTCAGCAGGTGCAATAGTCATGGATCATCAGACAAGCCTCTCTCCTGCAAATGTTAGTTTGCTAACATTCATAAAAATGAAGGAGAGACACATGCCAGTACAGACTGCAACCGGGGTATTCATACCCCGGCCTAGTCATGGTGGTTTTGGTGATGTAGAAATGGACCATCCTGGTGGCACTGGCAGTGGTAGCATGAAATGGCCCACCACTGACATAGAAGATGACACAATGAAGAAAGAATTTCCCAGTGGTCAGACTTCAGACATAAATGACTGTGAGGGCAGCTTTCTTTATGAGGATGATGATTTGGTTAATGTTGGCAGGTTTTAATGGAAGCTGTTAAAAGGTGGTGTGCCCCCCGGAGTCAGACCACCACCACCACCACTACCAGGACTGATGTTAGCCACTGCCAACACAGAGAATGAGATTGTCTGCCCCCCCAAACTACCACCACCGGGACTGATGTTAGCCACTGCCACCACAGAGAATGAGTTTGTCCACCCCCTGACCATTACCACAGGGACTGATGTTAGCCACTGACACCACCACCAGATGCAGGCAGATGTCAGAGGGAATGTCATCATGTGCAGCAGCTATCACCTCCAACACCCACCACCAGTGTCATTCAGACAATATTTCCCCATTACATTTACATTTTCCATGCCAGAGCAGAGGGAGTCAAACAGAAGACCACATCCATCAGCCACAGGCACAAAGCTTCTTAATATTAAAACTATAAAGTGAGCATGCGTACTAATTCTTTTTATGTTATTTAACTTCCTTTAGCTGTATATTTTATTTTCTGTAGCTTTTCTTAGCTACAATGGTCAAACACATACGGTAAACTTATTTTGTAGTTTTACAGGTTAACAAAACAACTCTCCCACCACAGAGAATGAGTTTGTCTGCCCTCCCCCCTTGACCACCACCACAGGCATAGGTGCCGGAATGGGGGGGTGCACTAGGGCCATGGCCCTACCACTTTCATAAGTGGCCCTATCAGTTTTTGCAATCATGTTAATGTATTTAATAGGTGAGAATTTACCCCTTACATCCTTGGCCCTACAACTTTTCAAACCGTTCCAGCATAAATGACCACAGGTACCGATGTTAGCCACTGCCACCACCACCAGATGCAGGAAGATGTCACAGGGAATGTCAGCATGTGCTGCAGCTAACACCACCAGCACCCACCACCAGTGTCATTCTGACAATGTTTCACCATTACATTGACCATGCCAAGGCAGAGGGAGTCAAACAGGAGACCACATCCATCAGGCTTCTTAATATTAAAACTATAAAGTGAGTATGTGTACTAATGTTTTTTTATGCCATTTCACTTCCTTTTGCTGTATGTTTTGTTTTCTGTAGCTTTTCTGAGCTGCAATGGTCAAACACATACGATAAACTTATTTTGGTTTTTACAGGTTAACAAAAAAACTTTCCTTCACTGAAAGTCGGTATGAATGGTACTGCAGCCGTACCATACACAGGAACCTATGGAATATCCATTTCAAATCCATACTGGTAAGTATCAAAATTTTATTTTATCTGTTCAATTTTTTTTTAAAAGAGTGCAGCAAATGTGACCGAGTACGATTCATAAACTAGGTGACATGTGTACATCACCAAAACTATTTCTGAAAGATATCATGCACTGTATTCTGAACTTGCAGCTGTGCAGCCATGACAGTGTTGAAAAAGTTGCACACTGGTTGTGTTACTTGACAAGATGTGGTATTGAAATGTAACTTGAGTTGAGATTGAGAACCAGGGACAATCAAGTTGTAAGAAGTCATCCATTTCTTTTTTTAGGAAACTTCCAGATGCTTTGTTGTGTCATAGTTGTTTTCTCCAAAGAAGTTCTTCAACATCAGCCACCCTCCATGCTTGGGCACACATGCAACACGCAGAAGTCATTTCAATCGATGACCATGACCATCATTACCAACCAGACTCGAAAAGGATGCAGATGACATCTGTGAAGAAGTAACCAAATAAGAAACCATTAATGAGACCTACCTGCAAATATGCTCCCCAACAAAAAAAATACTTACCTTCATTTCACTTTGTTACCATGTGTCAATTTTTTTGCACACGCTAAAGATGCATTTTGGGTATGCAGAAAAAATCTGGGAACTCTGTGTGAGTACTGTGCTCATGACTGAGGGCACCATTAATTCTGGGAGGCTTTGGTGCAACGCTCCCATTTGACTTTGTTACCACTTGTCAATTTTATGCACACAAGACAGATGCATTTTGTGTGTTGTGATTGTGAGCACATGATGTCATACTGAAATGATCAATTAAAGCAGCATTGCAAGAATGTGGTGACAATTTTGACCTGTACTTTTTTATGCTATTTTACTTTGCCAGCCACTTTTCCTCTGAGTCATGACTTGAATGATACCCTTCTTTTCACAATTTCTGTCTGCTTTACTATTTTTTCTCATGTCTGAAAAAAGAGAAGCATGCCTTTCAATATTGTTCTGACCAGGTTTTTATCACTATTTGCAGCTGTTTTTCAATAAATATTGTTCTGTGAGGTCATAAAACACTGCCTGCTGCATAACAGTTAATTTTACAACAGAAGTGATATATAACAACTGATGGAGAAAAGCAGCAGAAAATACTGATAAAGACCTGGTCTGCACCATATTAAAAGGAGTACTCCTTTTATTATTTCAGACATGAAAAAAAGTAGTAAAGCAGACTCAAATACTGGAAATTATAGTATCATACAAGTCAGGATGTAAGTAAAGTGGCAATGTAAAATAATATTAAAAAGTATAGGTCAAAATTCTCAACAGACTGTTGCACTGCTGCTTTACAGAGATTCATTAAGTTACTAGTTATTGTGGTGTTGCACCCAATATATGGGTGCCTTACCTCCAGGGGAATCTTTCTTGCTCCACATGTCCTTACATAGTGCAATGCATTTCTGTCAAAAATGCCCATAATTTCATTAAAGTGAGTCACATCACAAAGGAATTCTCATTCTGAAATGACACCCACATTCTGACCCCTGCTTTCAAAACATTAGGACATGATGACAGGGAGAGTGCAGGGGCGTGCTCCTTTATAGTGAATGTCTGGCGGCTTTCCAATTGTTTCTTTATGCTATAATGGTCAGTTTGTGTGAAACATGTGGGCACATTTCCAGTAACATTCTTCTATGACATGACACACTTTAATGAAATTACATGCATTTTTGACAGAAATGTATTGCACTATGTAAGGACATGTAGAGCAAGAAAGATTCCTCTAGACATAAGGCACCCATATATCAGGTGCCATGCTATAAGGTGGTGAATCTCTTTAATGTCTATTTCACAAACTAAATATTTCTGGAGCCTCAGTAATGTTTACTTGTGTCGGGACTCGTGATTTGAAGTGTTTTGCAAAAAGCATGGCTGAGCAGTGCAAGTATGTTGTGCTAAACTGCATGTCTGCCATCAGTGTTCTTTCCTGTGTGTGCAGACATTGTCCAGCTTTGTGCAAACATATATGGTGTGACTTGTTGCAGTATCTCAAGAATAAAGATAACAACGAATACATGATTTCTATTTTATTGGTAACATCAGCACCAACGCAGTAAGTGATATGATATTTCTTCAAAGGTATTGGGTCACTGTACACCTCAGTCACTCACAGTGCACACATGACTTTGCAGAGATCATAGCACAAAAAACACATGATCTCCTAAAAGTTGTTTGTGCAGTATGTGACTAAGGTGCATTCTGGCCAGACACCTCTGAAAAAGTATTGTATCACTTAGTCCACTGATGACGATGGTGACAATAAAATATACGTTATTCTGCTCGTTATTCTTTATACCATAAACACTGCAACAAGTCAGTAATATATGTTTGCAAGAAGCTGCACAGTATCTGATGTCACACACACGCACACAGGAAACAACACTGATTGCACACATACAATTTAGCACATCATACTTGCACTGCTCACACCAACTTTTCCACAAGCACTCCACAACAGAAAGTCAAATTTCTGAGGCACTGCATTATAATAAAAGGACAAGTGTCTATTATTAAACAAAAAAAATCACAAATACTACAACACAGCAGTGGGGGGGGGTCCCGAAAACAATCCCTTAAGTGGAGCATTGACAGTATCTGCAGCTGCAGTTGCTGGATCTGCTCTACCTGCTGCTGCACATCACCCACCCTCTTGTTGCTGTCCTCAAGGGCTGCCCACACCGGTGCAATGTCTGCCTGCATTGCAGACACTGTGGCAGGGTCCACTGCAGCAGGAAAGCCAGGTAGTGGTGGTGGTGGTGGTGCTGGTGGCTATGGTGGTGATGGTAAAGCAGCTGCTTCTGTTGCCTTCCTTCTGCTGTGGCAGTGAGGCACAACACCTCCAGCACACTCTGCCACTGCCACAGAAGGGCCAGCAGGTAGACGTCTGGCTTTTTCGGTGGCAGCCTGCCACTCCACCTTGTGGTGGTTTGCCATGTGTGTGCGCTGGCCACCGGTCCCCAAATATGTCCCCTGGGGGCGATGGTGCACCTGCATACCACCCAAATTGCAAACCACAATGGTGCTGTCCCCTTATACAGTTAAAAAAATGCCACACTGGGGAGCTGCAGGGGGAACCAGATGTACTGCCGCATGCACCTTCATTCACCTGGTGTTCAACCTGCAGCTGTGGAGGTGGTGGAGGGGGTGCTGCTGGAGCCCCTGCAGCTGCTACTGGTGGTGGTGGTGGCAGACTTGGTGGATGTGCTGCCACAAGTGGCACTGGTGCTGCTGCTGCTTCCAGAGGGGGAGACACAACACCAAACAGTTGGGAGCAGTCCAATGACACCTGACCACCCCATGTATGTGCACTCCTCCCCTCTGCCCACACCCATGGGCCACAGACTCTCCTCCCACGTCCATCGCACACAAATCCCTCAGACTGTGACTGATGCCTCACAATGCTCCTTCACACACACTCACAGTCTCACAAACACACACACAGTCACACAGACAGACAGACAGACACACACACACAAAACAAACAAAACTTATATAAAAAAATCTGTAGCAAAAAAGAACTGAAAAAACATACTACAAAAAAAAACTAAAAATTTAGCTTTAAAAAAGCTGTTTTTTTTTCAAATCACAAGATACCAACTACCAAGTAACAAACTCTCCTGTCGCTACACCCAAAAGGCTTCCTCCTTCTACCATAGTAAAGGAGAAAGTGAAACTAACTGCTTTTCTGACTCACTTCCTTCCTGCTTGGCTAAAGCAAGTGACTTACAGTACTGTAAGCCATGTGATGTGTGGGGGGCTGCCTATATTGTTGTCACTTTGCCTTACTTTGTGTTAAGGCAGAATGTCAATACAAAGTCAGAATGGAAAGGTGAAGTGAGCACTTTCCAGTACTCACTTCGAGTAGCTGTACACTAACTTGAAGTGGCCACTTTTTGCCCACTTCACCGGCTGATTTTAAATTCACTGCATCTCTAATGGGAATATCTCAGGGGTCAAAACTGGAAGAACTAATTAGTTGTTTAAATCTATTACAGATAATAGATATTCCCTCTCCCATGAGGAAAGGTTCTTTGACTAGTTGAGGGAATATTTTAGATTTGATCTTTATTTCACCTGAATTGACAATAGTGGAAAAAAGAGTATGTGCTCCCAATTTAGGAGACCATAATGTTGTTAAATGCATCTTTACTTCTGACAAGAAAGCTATCCCTATCAATGCAGCACTAACAATGTATAAAAGGTGTTATTCTAAATTTAATAAATTATTATTTAGGAAGCTTCTTCAGGGACAACCATGGCATAGGCTTTTTCTTATTCTAGACATAAACCTAGTAGTACAGGAATTCACAACAATGTTTGTGAAAGCTTGTGATAAATTTGCTCCTCAGAAAAAGTTAATCAAATCACTTGCCATAGATAACAATAAAAATTAGGAAATTGATTAGGTCAAGAAATCAACTCGGGCGGGGGAGGCTAACAAAACATTAAAAAGTGAAGTATGGGACAAATATAAAAAGACAAGGAATAGAGTAATTCAGGAAATAAGGAAATCAAAAACATCTTATTATAAACAAAAAAAAATCAAAGAAACAACTGATCCAAGTGCCTACTGGTTCTTAATAAAAAATCTTACAAAATCAGTTAGAGACTAGGCTGAGATAAAACTCAGCCAAAATGGTATAGTGCTCAAAACAAACAGGGCTGCTGACTTTTTGAATAATTATTTCATTAATCTCCCCAATTTGAAATCAAAAATTGTACATTGTATAAACCAAATGAGTTATGTGAAACTAAATGAGTTATGTGAAACAAGGGGACCCCCACGATGAAAACATACCCAAGTTTAGATATAGGATAGTGACCAAAAAGGAAGTTTTAAAAATCAGAAACAAGTTAAAGATAAATAAGGCTAGTGGCCCAGACAGGATAGACAACAGACTGTTGAAAGAAGCTGCTCTGGAATTATCATTAATATTATGGGACATTTTTAATTGGAGTTTAAGGGATGGACAGTTTCCACTAACTTGGAAACTTGCTAAAGTGGTCCCGATAGACAAAGAAGGGGACTCTATGGAGGCTTCAAGTTATCATCCAAAAGCCCTGTTATCAACGGTTTCCAAGATACTTGAAAAAATTGTTTATGGTCAGCTGATGGAGTATCTTGAGCAACATAATAAATTAACCTAACCCTTTGACAACTGAATATGTGTGAATGTATATAGATTCAGGACATATATATACGTCCACAGTCTTCTTACCAATCAGGTTTTACGCAAGGCAGGTCCATGGCTACTGCAGTCTTAGACTTCTTAGATCTTATATCTACCCCTCTTGGTGATGCAAAGTCCATGGGTGCAGTATACATATACCTGTCAAAAGCATTTGATTTAGTGAATCACAGTATCTTGATTAGTACACTGAAGAAAATAGGAGTGGAGGAAGAAACTTGTAGATGGTTTATGTCCTACCTCAATAAAAGATCTCAGTTTGTTATCCTGAATGGTCAGCAGCCAATGATGGACTATGTGACAAGAGGGGCACCCAGGGGTCCATCCTGTGCCCCCTCTTGTTCCTAGTCCATCTAAATGACCTACCAAATTGTCTTAAATACTCACAAAATTGACTCTATGCCAATGATACTGTTTTGGCATCAGTAAGAACAAGCTTGAGAGAGGTAGACTAGAAACTGCAAAGTGATTTCCTTGTTATGCAAGAGTACTTTTCATCCCTGGGTTTATTAAAAAACAACAAAAAAACATGGACTATGTTTTTTGCCCCAGAGAGGAAGGGAGTCCCAAAATTAGAGATAATGTCTCAGGAAGGTAAGGTCTTGGAACAAACTACTATGTATAAGTACCTAGGAGTCAAATAGATCAACATTTAACCTTTCAACAGCATGTAACAAAATTAAACAGGAAAACAAATGCAAAGATTGGAGCAATAAGATGTATATCAGATTGTATGACAAAAGAAATGAGATTGACCAAGGTAAATCAATTAGTATTACCAGTAATTGACTATGGAAGTCACGTTTATAGACATACCACAAACAAAGCAATTGAGTAATTTAGATGTTCTTTATAATAAGCTTGAAAGATTTGTGCTAAGGTGTAATTTTAGAACTCACCATTGCACAATGTATACAAATCTAGGTTGGAATCGACTAGATCTGTGGGCCAAGGGTATTTGGTTAAATCCAGTATAGGGCCTACTTGAAAGTAAATCTCTTTATAATTTAAAAGTTAAATTACAGAAGACAAATCATGGATTAAATTTAAGAAAAATGAGTGTTAGGGAGTTAATAATACTCAAAATAACAAATCAATTTAGTGAAATGACTGTCCAGTATAAGGTCGCTTCCAGTTGGAATTGTCTGCCCCCCCTCTCAGAGATTTAAATGTCTCTGCTACTGTTTTTAAAACAGTAATAAATCATGAACTTGATTTTTGTTGCTATTGTAATAGGTGAGAAGAATGAAGCGGTTAAATTGTCAATGATTTGTCTTAATGAATGTTCACCTGTTATATTTGGTTAACTTGTTTGTAATTTATTTGTCTCATTACTTGTATATGTCTGATAATTTGTATTTTGTGTTTATGATACTGTTGTAATAACTTAGCATTTTATATAAACAGGTATGCCTTGTAAACAGGGATTTTTGAAACCCTAATGGCTGTATTACTGTATAAATAAAATTTTACCTACCTACCTACCTACCTACATCCCCAGCCAATTATCATCCTCCAAAGCTAAATGGGACAAAGCCTTACAAATCATTTTATATGACCTGGACTGGCAGAATTGTTGGAGCTTTGGATACAGAGCTTTCAAAGAAACTAGAATCAGACACATACAAAAATAATGTTTCCTTCTTTGTGTAGAACTCCAGCTATATTGAAGAAAATGAAACTAATGCCTGCTGACCACTGCTGACACTGTGGAGCCCAGGGTAGTGATCTACATCACATATCAATATGAAAATTAGTGAAACAGTGCTTATTAGTTCCTCTGAAGGGCATGACGGTGAATTCACGCCACTCACATCACAGATAAAGTAGCTTCTTTTTCCTCCAAAACAGCTGGCAACAAAGCAAAGGAAAAAGAAAAAGACAAAGAAAAAGGACACACTTGGGGAAAGGGGGAGCAAAAAACAAAACAAGCCAAGACACATTAATGAAGACAAGGAGTGGTAAACAATGAATCTTACAACATACAAACTGACTGACTCACAAACCAAGCTATTGAGCAAAGGATTCTCATTTGTATCAATGACACAACCTAATAGGTTCAAATATTTCTACACCTACACATTTTTTTCCACAAGATTCACTGAAAAGACATTTTTATTAAGAGTCTTGCCACAAAAGGAGAAATGGGGAGACGGACAAGATCGCCACCTGCTTCCAATGTTCAGCATGAAGGGGCGTCAACATCACCAGTGCTCATCTCCATTTTGAATTTTTCTTATGAAGATGAAAGTGACATCCACACTATGGATGATCACATGACAAGTGGTGGAATGGCTCAGTGGTCAGAACTGGATGGGCAGAACTACTTAACCTTAGACAAACTGCTGAATGAAGCTAATGAAACATTTAACATCAATGAATTGTCTGCTCTCTGGGTTGAAGGCAGAGGTTGCTTGCCTCCAGGCTGAGTTGGCTAGAATTCAGAAGACCTCGCCCCTGCCCAGGGACCACCAAGTCTCCTCCTCATTGTCTCAATGACTGCCAAGGAGAAGGAGTGGCTGGACTATGCTGGGCTCAAGAAGGGTGAGGGATGTGGGGCAGAGGCACATCCCTCCTACGGTTCCACTCCATAACTCCTATGCTACCCTGGCAGGGTGGGCCTGTCCTAAAGAGGCATCCCTAGTGGTGTTCAAGGAGGACTTGGAGGACCTCCATGGTGAGACCCCATAGGGGAGGCAGAGGACCCCAGAGGATAAGGAAGCAACTCCCGGTGGGAAACTCTATAATTAGGGGAATAGACTTGGGGGAAGGAGGGGTGTGAGTGAGGGAGATCAAGTGTCTACCTGGTGTCATGGCTTGGAGGGATGGAAAATGCATCCTAAGGATCATTTCTGCAGCAGGATGGAAGGGTGACCTAGATGTCTTTGTCCACTTGGGGACAAATTACCTGCAATTAATTAGGTTAGGGTAGTACAGGAGTAGTTCAAGGAGTTGGGAGGGGTCTTAGGCAGGTGGCATGCTCTGTAAGCATTTTGGAAATGTCCCCTGTCTATGACAAGGGGAAGGACAAGGTACTCTGCACCAAAAGGTTCAATGCATGGCTGAAAGACTGGTGTGAAACAGAGGGATTTGGCCTCATTAGGGACTGAGGTCCCACCTGGAGGGATGCAGGCCTATTCAGGAGCAATGGCCTGCATCTACCCGGGGACAGGGCCACCATCCTCAGTGAGAGATTTAAATGTTTCATTGGCAAGCATTTAAACTAGCCAAGGAAGGTGGTGGAAGTAAGCTGGCAGAAGCAAAGAGCCCCTCCCCCAATATAATGAAGCAGTCAGTACAGAGGACCCAAAGGCTGGAAAATCACCAAAGATGCCTAAAACCACAAGAAGAAGAACGGCAGAGGCAGAGGTAAGGCAGAATAGGAGTAAGTACAGGAGAGGTATGGAGGAAAGACATGAGGATAGAAAGGGAGGTATTAGGAGGGGAGATAGAAAAAATTCAAATGCCATGTGCATGAGTGGCACCCCAACAGTGCAGGAACTGATGGGAAGGGGGAATCTGGTGAGCTGCACAGAGGAGGAGGACTGGGGAGGATGAAAGGAAACAACTGAAACACAAAAACCAAAATGTCTTTAGCTGGGAATGGGAGCAAAGTGGGTCAGGGACTGGGGAACAGGCAGCCAGGCTTCAAGATGAGCAGCTGTCTCAGTCCCACTACCACCAATGAAAAAAAAATCAGAGAAGAAAATAGAAAAGAGAGGGTCGCTCGGGACTCGGGCCAGGGACTGACTCTGTGTGTGTGTGTGTCTGTGTGTGTGCATGTGTGTTTGTGTGTGTGTGTGGGGGGGGTAAGGAAATCACTAGGCTCCCAGACAAGTGACAGACACATTATATCACCAACAAAAATAAATAAGAGAGGGTCACTCAGGACTCAGGCCAGGGACTGACTGTATGTGTATGTGTGTGTGGGGGGGGGCAAGGAATCCACAAGGACTAACCAGAAACCACCAACAAAAGAAACAGGAGACAAAAAGGATACAGACTGAAGGTCAGGACTCAGGCCAGGGACTGAGTCTGTGTGTGTGGGGAAGGGATGAAGCCAAGGGAGCTCCAGAATAAACTTCACCTACACCACCAATGAAATTGAAATAAAGAAAAAGGAAAGAAGTTAAAAAAATAAAAGAAACTGAGTGGGGACTAGGGCCAAGGAATGGACTGACTGTGTGTGTTGGTGTAGGATGAGAAAGTGCTGTAGAACAGATTTGCATGTGGGCTGCCTGAGTCCTAGGTCTTTCCCTTGAAAACAGGCACCAGTGCTAGAAATCACCAGCAATTTTCTACACAAGCAGAAGTTCAATGGGCCTATGCAACTTAGTATAGTGTTATACTTGTGCAACTTAGATAATCCTTGGCTGTTCCCCTCTCTGTCCATGGGATATAATACCCTGTAGAGGTACGAAGGCAAGGAACCCTAGAGAAAGGTTCCGCCCCCAGAGGTGACATGGGAATGATTCATTTGGCTAAAGATACCTTAGAAATGAGCCCATGGAAGAGAGAGTGATGAGCCGCTGGAGGAGGGGAGGACGGTGGGGTAACAAGTAAGCAATCATGGGAGCAGTTTGGAGGAGCGTCCTTTCATGGCCAGAGCAGGGGGTAGTTAGTTGCTCCTCCACATCTAACCACAGGCATAGCCTTCCAATTTTATGGGCCTATACAACTTGGTATAGTGTTATACTTGTGCAATTTAGATAATCTGTGGCAGTTCGCCTCTCTGCTCATGAAATATACTACCCTGTAGAGGTACGAAGGCAAGGCACCCTAGAAGAGGGTTCCACCCCTAGAGGTGCCATAGGAATGATTCCCTTGGCAAAAGGTACCTTAGGAAGGAGCCCCAAAAGAGTGTTGAGTAACACAAAAAAAGTGACAATGCTTACAGGAGTTAATGACCTGCACATCGATCAGTAAATGTTGTACAGTATGTTGAGAAGCTTGAGTCAAGTAACAGGAGACTACAGATGAATAGAGACCCAGTCATGATCTGAATGTAAGGCATGGGGCATGACTTCCTAAGAAGATAGGGAATGGCTACGGGGCCACCATCTAACATCATCCAACAGCATAAACCTGACTACATAACGTATGCAATATTACTATGCCTATCTGGGTATTATGGCCATTGGCATGGAGGATAGTAAAACTCACCTTTGAGGAGGAAACCTCTGGGGACTTAAGGCCTATGTCACCTTCCTTCCAGATTTCAGATAATTTAGTTTAGTGAGGAATCTGCTACTGCAATTTAGTGGGCCAGTCCAAGGGTGGAATTCCAGTTTAGGGGAACCTCTCACTCTATCCCTCTAACGAGAATGCTGTGAAGGGTTGCGCGCGATCTCTGCAACATTGGCTGCACTGTACCAACCTCCAAGGTGGGAGAAGGAGTGTACTGACTGCTGCGGCACTCACCAGCCTAGCAATCTCAGAACAAACCGGGTGATCCAGTGGCATTCATAGTAAGAATAGCTTACAGAGTGCCTTTTAACCGACTCGAGCAGCTAAAGGGACCCTTCCCACGAGAGCCCCACCCCTCACTGCTGAAGCCTTAAATTCTACAGCTAAAGGTGCTGTCAGTATGGTTGATGATGGAAGGTCTACCTGGGGCATGGACAATCCCACTGTGGGCCAGATGAGAAGAACCCTGCTCCGAGTTTCACATGTCCAAGATTTGGACTTTGTGGGTGCAGAGAGAGACCAGTAGCTACAGGCTAGCCTTGAGTCATGAAAGTAATGGACATGGTTGACATGTCTCTGAAGTGGAGGGAAAGTAAAGTTGAGATGTAGCATGGGACCCACATGTGGGTCAAGCTCAGATATTTCATCATGATGATTAGACCTTCATGTAGGTTGGACTGAACAATGAGGACTCAACGTGGGTCTAGATAAGGCAGATAACAGGTTGTAACCACAGAAATGCATGCCAACCAGGTCCATTAAGAAGCTGAGTTAGGAATGAATTGAATTATATACAAGCGGGAGAGACGGTAATTGCTGGGCAAAGCCCGTGGCAGACAATTAGGTAGGAGGAGCTGCAAAGCCAGTATGTGAAGAAGTAAGGTTCAAGAGCAAATAGACTTGATATGCCGATTGTGATAGTGCCATAAAGGCTGGTATGATTGACAGGATAATCTGATTGTGGCAATGCCATGAAGGCTGGCAAAAGTATGAGTACCTGTAGCATCACAGGCTGCATGGAATATAGAGGAAGGATGGTCAGGCCAGCAGCTGACAATGGCAGGTAATATACAGAGAGAAATGCTCTGACTGTTTTGGAGCTAGGGTGCCTGCCATGACCATGGAGTCCCCCACCATGGGAAACACAGAGAGCCCACAACGAGGCACTGTGACCCAACAGCTAATTACTAATGAGATAAATTTAAGTGATTAAATACCTGCAGCTGTAGCTGGGCTGACAAGTCATTTAGAATAAATAATTGATTAAATGCTGGCAGCCAAAACACTGCATGAAAGAGAAAAGATTTTAAAAAAATGAGTACTGCTGACTTGCTTGAAGTATACGGATGTCAAATGCATATAATTCCTGTAAGTTGGACTACGATGATAATAAATATATCGGTAGTGAACTGCAAATGGAGGGTAGGAAACCCCAAAAGAGGCAGTCCAGTGTGCCAAACTGGTAGACCAAAGATACAGCAGGGTAAAATGGCAGTCCGCTAGCAAGGTCTTGAGGGAGTCGAGGAATGGGGTGGCTCCACCTCAGCAGAGAGGAAAAAGACAGAGAAGAAAGAGAGAAGCCAAGGGCAGGGGGAAGAAAGGCATGTATGAGGAGTAGGAGACAGGGCACATGAGGAAGCAAGCAGACTGCAAAAGATGGCTGCAGCAGCCACAACAGAAGGAAGACATAAGAGGGGGAGAGAAAGAGCTGGGGAAGGGGGAGGACAAGCCAAGAGACAATGATGAGGGACCAGGCCAGATGGGACAAAGTCATGGGATGAGAGGTGGATAGAAGAGGATAAAGCAACACAATATGTTGGAGTGAAGAGGGAAAGCACAGATGCTGTGGGGTTGGCAGCAAACAAAAGGAAGGGGGAGTGAGGGAAAGCAGCAGTGGTCAAAGTCAATAAAAACTGAGAGAGATGGCAGAAGAACATGAAGCAAGGGATGGGCAGAGGAGGACCCTGTGGCCACAGTGGCAGGAACAGAGGGAGAAGGAGGGACAGAGCTGCCTGCTGCAATGAGGAAATGATCATGGGAGCAGTTAGGAAGAGCTACCTTTTATGGCCAGTGCGGGGGCATTGTTAGTTGCTCTGCCTCATTGAATCACAGGCATAGCCTTCCAATTGGGACAAGAGCAGTCTTTTTTTATTCTGTAGTCCTGTCAAATAAAGGCTTGTGTCAGTGTCACATGTGAAACATTTTGGGGAGGGGCAGCTAGGCAGTTGAGTAGCCAGTGTCTGCACAGTGTCACAAACCATTTCCCACACAAGTGTGGGCTGGGACAAGAGTTTGGGATGGGAGGACTGTTTTTTTTTCTGTAGTCCTGTCAAATAAAGACTTGTGTCAGTGTCACGTGAAACATTTGGGCTGGGGTATCCCAGCATTTGAGTAGTCTGTGTCTGCAAAGTCACCAGCCATTTCCCACACAAGCAGCAGGAAGGACCATTTTTTTTCTGTAGTCCTGTATCCAGCATCAGTGTCACGTGTGAAACATTTTGGGGAGAGGGCTGCCAGGCAGTTGAGTAGCCTCTATCTGCAGAATGTCACCAGCCATTTCCCACAAAAGGAGCAGTTAGGACATGAGGACCATATTTTTGTGTGTGAGTGTGTATTCACGTCAAATAAAGGCTTGTGTCAAGAGTGAAACATTTTGGGGATGGGGCAGCCCAGCAGTTGAGTAGCCTCTGTCTGCACAGAGTCACCAGCCATTTCCCACACATGCAGGAGTCAGAACAGCAGGACCATTTATTTTTTTGTGTAGTCCTATCAAATAAAGGCTGTTTTTCTGCAGAATTTAACCTGTTTTCCTTCACATTATAAAATGAAAGTACTGGCCATGTTTTACATTGAATGATTATTGGCTTTGAATCCAAAACCAAAACCACAACAAAAATATCCACAGTTTTGCACATCTCTAATCTGCCAGACGTTGAATGGAGCAACCATTCTGTAGCCACAGCCAGGAGCAGACATCCTGGATGCCCTGCAGAGGGTGTGCCTCAGACAGCTAGTGGTAGAGCTCACCCAGGAGGGAGCAATTATGGACTTGTTACTCACCAATGAGGACGGAATTACAGATGTAAAGGTGGGTAGCCACCTGGGGTAAAGTGATCTCCATACAGTGTGGTTCAATGTGAGAAAAGTGGAGGATTCAAACCACACAAAACCAAGGGTCCTGGATTTCAGGGTGACCAACTTTGCAAAGTTGGGGGAATGTCTTAAGAAAGAAATGGCAAGGAAGAAGGAAGGGGGTGTAGAGGAACAGTGGGCAAATCTTAAGGGAGCCATAGCAGAAGCAATAAGCCTTTGCTTTTGCAAGTAAGCAAAACATAGGGAAGGAATAAACACTATGGTTCTCAAAGGAAGTGGCCAGGAAGGAAAAGGCAAAAAGGCTGGCATTCTGGAGATACAAGGAAACACAGAGGGAGGAAGCCAGGGAACTGTATCTGGAAAAGCAAAGGGAGGCAGGGAAAGCAGTCAGGAGCGTAAATGTCCAAACGAAAGAAAAAATATCCCAGTCAGTAATGAAAGGGGAAACAAACTTTTTCAGGTAATGCGAATGAAAGAAAAAATATTAAGGTTGAGATTCTGAGGCTAAAAAGGGAAGTAGGGGATTGTGCAGAGGAGGACCAAGAAAAAGCAGAACTTCTGAACAAATATTTTTGTTCAGTATTCACAGAAGGGGAAGGGGAGGGACCACAGTTAGATGACTGAAGCACCAATGAAAGGGAGGTGCACACCAATCCATTTATGGAGGAGAGAGTCCTAAAGGAACTCACAAATCTAAAAGTGGACAAAGCAATAGGGCCAGATGGGATATATTCCCAGAGTATTTAAAGAACTTAGGGAGATGCTTGAGCATCATGACAGCACAATTCAATGAATTTCTGGAAACAGGTGTGGTTCCAAAGGACAGGAGAAGAATGAATGTAGTCACTCTCCACAAAAGTGGGAGAAGGAAGGAGGCTGGCAATTGTAGGGCAGTCAGCCTGACCTCAGTGGTTGGAAAATTAATGGAATCACTACCAAAAGAAAGGATTGTGATATATCTTGAATCCAGAATAGCACAAGATCTGAGGCAGCATGGATTCACAGTGGAAAGGTATTGTCAAACTAATTTGACAGATTTCTTTGATTGGGTAACTAGAGAAGTAGAACAGGGAGAGGCGGTGCATGTGGCCTACTTGTATTTCAGCAAGGTCTTTGACACTGTCCCATGTAGGAGGCTTGTAAGCAAGTTGGACAGCCTGGGAGTGGGTCTCAGGGTGGTAAATTGGGTCAGCAATTGGCTGAATGATAGGGCACAGAGGGTGGTAGTGAATGGAGTTCAATCCAAAAAAAGGGGGCATGACCAGTGGGGTGACACAAGGATTGGTGCTGGGACATGTCCTCTTTAATTTCTTTATAAGTAACATTGCAGAAGAGCTATAAGGGAAGATACATCTCTTTTCATATGACATGAAAATCTGCAACAGGGTTGATACTCCAGGAGAGGTGGAGAAAATGAGAAGGGTCCTAAGCAAGTTTGAGGAGTGGTCAAGGGTGTGGCAGCTAAGATTCAATGCAAAGAAGTGCAAGATCATGCACTTCAGGCACAGAAATGTAAGGGAGGAGTACATGATGGGGGGGAGGTGGTGACAGCCACCAAACAGGAAAGGGACCTGGAAGTAATCATATCTGATCATCTAAAGTCTATCAAACAATGTGAGAAGGCTGTGGGGACAGTCAGTGGGATGCTAGGGTGCATAGGGAGGGGTATAACCAGCAGATAGGAGGAGGTGATGATACCATCTTATAGAACACTGGAGAGACCCCATCTCGAGTACTGTGTCCAGTTCTCTAGGCTGCAACTCCAGAAGAATATAAACAGAGTAGAAGCAGTTCAGAGAAGGGCAGCACAAATGGTGCAATGACTGTATCAGAAGTCATATGAGAGACGATAGGACCTTAACATGTATTCTCTGGAAGAGAGGAAAGAGAGGGGGGATGTGATAGAGAGTTTCAAATACTTCAAGGTATACTGTAAATAAGGTACAAGAGGGTAGCATCTTTCAGAAAAGATGTTTAAAAACAAGGGGCCATGATATGAGACTAGGGGGGGTAGACTCAGGGGTAAGTATTTTTTCATGGCATTTCAAGGCATTCGACTCAGTGTCACATAGAAGGCAGGGAAGAAAGTTAGTAGGCACAGGGGCGGGTACAAAGCTGGTGAGATGGGTAGGAAACTGGCTGCAGGGAAGGCAACAGAGGGTGGTGGTGGGTTGGGAGCTCTCACACCCAAGGGCAGTGACAAGTGGTGTTCTACAGGGCTCGGTGTTGGGACCAGTGTTGTTTGGGATATTCATTGCAGACATATCATGGGACATCAAGAGCAAGATCAGTCTGTTTGCTGATGATACCAAGGTAGGCGTGGTGGTGGATGACCTAGGGGAAACCTGGTCAGACACCTGGCAACTGGGCTTTAATGCCAAAAAGTGCAAGGTGCTGCATTTAGGGATGAAGAACCCAAGGAGGAGGAGTTACCAGCTATGGGGAGTGCAGCTAGCCCAGACAGAGGAGGAGAAGGATCTGGGTGTGCTCATTACAGGGTCAATGAACAACTCGGCACAATGTAGGAAGGCAGCTGCAAAGGCCAACAAAATGCTGGGTTGTATTGCAAGGGTATATCCTCGAGGAGGAGGGTGATTCTGCCACTGTATAGGTCATTAGTTAGACCACACCTGGAGTACTGCGTGCAGCACTGGCGTCCGTATCTGAAAAGGGACATTAAGTTACTGGAGGGAGTGCAGCACAGAGTGACAAAGATGATCAATGGGCTGGGGGACTTATCATACGAGAGGAGGTTGAAGGAGTTGAACATGTACTCACTGGAGGAGAGGAGAGACAGAGGTGACATGATTGAAACCTTTAAATACATGAAAGGAATAAACAAGACAAGTACAGAGGGGCTGTTCAAAGTAAGGGTGGGGAGGGACACCAGGGGCCATGATATGAGACTGGAGCGAGGAAGGTTCAGGAGGAGATGAGAGACACTTTTTACAGAGAGGTGGTGGCTGGGTGGAATCGTTACCTCCTGAGGCGGTATGCAGTAGAACAGTGGACTGCTTCAAACAAGGATGGGACAGGACAAGGGGGAAGGTTAATGAAGGGGAAGGGTGGAAGGGAGGGGCAGCTACAGAATAAGGGGTGCTAGCTGCACATTTGAGCAGACTTGATAGACCTCTAGGCCTTTATCTGCTGGCAAATTTCATATGTTCGTATGGAAAGGATGGAACAGCCTCCTTTGCTGAAGTTGTTGGGGGCAGAAGTGGTAGGAGCATTCAAGAATGCATGGGATAGAGATGTATTTATGTATGTATGTATGTATTTGTTTACGGAGCGGGCTCACTGATACAATGGACCAATTTCAGGCATGACATAAAGGAACCCTAGCAGTAGGAAAGAGAGGGTAAGCCACAGATCAGTTAGGATCTGTGGTATATGAAATAAGTAGGTAAAATGGGCAGAATAGGTGGGTCTAGTAGTCCTTATCTGCCATCAAATTCTATGTTTCTGTGAATTAGGTTTGTATGACATGGATTCAGATTATTTGTTATTAAAACATCATGAATTATTAAACCTAACTCTGATTTTTCACCAGTCACATTTAACCCCACTATTACTACTTACAAACAAACTGTGCTAAAAGAGGTTAATGAAATGTTGAATACCTATATACCCTTTACAAAAAATGCATTGGGCCCAGGGAACGTAAGGTCCTTAAATATTTATGCAGTCATCCTGACATATATTTAAAGTGTCTGACAAAGGAGGAAATCTGGTAATTATGACACAAGAATTTTACAGGAATAAGGTTCTAGAACTGTTAAGCAATCCAGTTAATTATAAAAAATGACCAGGAGACCCAATGCAGACCTTTAAGAAATAACTTCTTACCATGTGGGAGACAGCCCAAAAGAATAAAATTAGAACTGAGAAGGGATTCAAATTCCTTTGGACGCCAGCCTGCTGGTGCAGTGGCAAGGCATCAGTCTGTGGATTTGATGGCCTGAGTTCAGGAATGAACTTGGGAGTCAGAGGGCCGGCCAGGGGTTGGAGGATGGAACGCCTTAGAGACTGCTCTCCTCCTATGTGGGAGGACTGACAGTGCTGTTGGCACTTGCTTGACCCCTTGCAGAGGCTGGGTTTCAAAGCACTGGAGCTCACTTAGGAGATGGAGTAGTAGGCAAGCACTGACAAAAGTGTCTTGGCATCATTGTATGCTCACCCATCCATTGGAGGGTGGAAATACTGATCAAGTGGCCCAATTTAGGGTGCAGCATGATGGCCCTCATGGAGTCCTATTGCTGCCACCTGCCCCTGCATCATTCTTGCTCCCAGACCAGCCCCCATGTTTCATCATCCTTCTCCCCTGATGGCCACAGGGGGGCTCCCCAGGCAGGGACATGCCAGCAAATCTGGGGTTGATGGCAAAGCTTGTGGATCTTGATGCTGCTACCATGGAGGGGGGATGGTGGTCGGTTGTGGGGCCAAAGCCTAGGGCCCATCAGAGTGAGGGGCTCCAGAGGGCTGGAGACAAAGTGATTAACAAAAAAAATTATTCTGGCCAAACTTTCCTCAGACTCCCACACTGTGCATACTCTCTGCTATTGGGTTGCTTACAGACAATTTATGTAAATTCCTTTACTTCTTTTTACAGCACAGTGTAATGTTCCTTGACTCTTACATCAGGGACAGAACACACATGCTGGAAAAACTAGAGAATTTCATTAGGCATCCAGGTTTCCTGTGGCTAGGAACTGATGAAGACTCAATGTGCACACCCATACAGCACATGGATAGTCTCAAGGCTAGCAAGTATTCCCTGCACAAGGACTCCTTTAAAGATCAGATACCTATAAACCTAGAGTTAGACAGGTTAGAATGTTTACTAAAACATAACTGATTTGTGTTTAGAAATTATTATTACCTGCAATGTCGTGGTACAGCTATGCTGGCAGAAATGGCACCGTCATATGCAACTCTTTTTCCAAGTTTGTGGGAACAGAATAAAGTTCTGAACTCACCCATAATTCATTCATAAATCCTTTTTTACCAGCATTGTTAAATGGTACCATTACATTGGTGATGTGATCTGCATTTGACATGGTACAGAGTCTGATGCGTTAACATTTTCAGACTGGTTAAATGACACCACCCTTAGCATATGTTTCACATGCAACATCCAGGGACTGACCTTAAACTTTCTGGGTGGTACACTAACAATCAGTGCGGAGAACAAAGTGGTGAGTTCTGGCTATAGGAAACCCACATAATACCCATTGATGTTGCCTATCAAAAACCACTGTACACAAATTACCAGATCAACTATTTGTGATCCACAGAGGATTCCTTCTATCTCAAGTTTCATGCCCCAACTTTTTTCTAATTTTTGCTATATGTATAATTCGTGTTAAATTTTATTAATACAGGTACTCTCATTCCTTTTGTATAAATTGCTCCACTACAGCTCCATGTTCATTTATATACATAATTCAGTTGATGTTAATAAATTCCTTCATTCATTTTATACTCCTTAAACTTTGTGTGTTTCACCTATTTCTTGAAAACTCTATGGCCCGAATATTCAGACTGTGACAGGCAGTGGCGCAAGCCTGGGTGCAGTGCAACTGGGATGTGCCAGGGACAGGGCCAGGGCCAGGTGATATTTAACTGTGATGCACCATGGCACAGCACCATTGAATATGGCACAGACAATGCACTAACTAAGTGTGGCATAGTGGCACTGCACCAGTGCAAGTCACAGATAGGGAGCACAGGGATGCGCCAGTGCAAACACAATTGCGCTGGGTGCATCACCTGCGATATTCAGTGGAGGGCATGCAAATGAAGCCATTATCAATGTAAGGTGCAAATGGCACCATTTGCATGTCATTATGGCTCCATTTGCATGCCTAGTGCTGGGCAGCCTGACAAAGTGCACCTGGCACCCTGCACAGAGTGACGTGTGCAGTGGGGATCCCAGGGCATCCCCCGTCCCATAGCTACGATTGCAGTTGAATGCCATGGATCATTTCCCTGGTAGTCTAGTGGCACCTCCCTCTCTCCTGTGTCCCTGATCACCATAAAATACTGTATAATTATTTCCTGGTAGTCTAGTGGTACCCTCCTGCCCCTTGCCACTATCGCAGTAATCTCCGTGTATCATTTCCCTGGTGATCCAGTGGCACCCTCACCCCTCCCACCCACACAGCACCCCTTGCCCAGCCTGCTCCCCTCCATTATCAGCGGGCAGCTGCTACCCACCCACATACTACCCAGCTGCCCACCGAATGACAGGTACAGTATGGGCTTACAGGGCATACCGTACTAGACAGTCACAAGTATGTGAATGAAGCCATTCACATATCTGGGACTGTCTAGCATAGTATGCCTTGCATGCCCATTGGTCCACACTGTGGACCAGTGGGCTTGTAGCCCATACTGCACCTGTCATTTGGCAGGTGGCCGGGAAGTATGCAGGCAGGTTGCAGCTGCCCGCCAATGATGGGGGGGGGATCAGGGTGAGCACGGGGTGCTGTGTGGGCTGGAGGGGTAGAGAGTGCCACTGGATCACCAGGGAAATTATATATGGAGCTGTACTGTGATCGCAGCAATGGGCGGGGTAGTACCACTGACTACCAGGGCTTAATTCTACTGTATTGTATGGTAATCGGGGACACAGGAGGGAGGGGTGTACCACTAGACTACCAGGGAGTAAGTCTACAGTATGTTATGGCAATCGGGGGCATGGGAGGGATGGGGATACCACTAGACTACCAGGGAATGATTCTACAGTATTTTATGGTGATTGGGAACACGAGAAGGGGGGGGCATGACTAGACTACCAGGGAATACTTCTACTGTATTTACGGTGATTGCAGCAATGGGTGGGAGGGGGGTTCCACTAGACTAACAGAGTTATGTGAGTGCTTGCGGATGGTGTTCTGGGTGGGTGGCCACCCACAGCTGGTGGCTGTGTGTAGCATCATGCAAAACAGCAACCCACCTGTGGGTGGCTGGGATTTGTTCCCACTCCTTATGGGCTCAACTCTGAGACCCCCTATGCAGCGCACTGCAGGGGTACACCAGCATATGCGCCACACATCCCAGCTGAATATTGGAATGTGCCGCATATGCATGGGCATGCCCCCTGCATCTGCTCTGCATACCATTACAGTGCACCCTGGTGCATCGGGAGTTGTGCAGTGCCTGGCAGCCCTTTCAATATCCCACCAGGGCGCAATGTGGGGTTGCACCAGCACAACTCTGTTGCACCATGCACAACCCCTTTGAATATCCAGGCCTATGTATATAAACAAAAGGACCTTGAATAAATATTCAAACAACACTCTGTGGTAACAGGAATAGTTGATTTGGTAAATTGTGTACAGTTTTATAGGCAACCATAGTGATGCATCTATTTGAAGTAAATAAGTAAGTAAGACTTTATTTGTAACAGGTGCCATTCCGAAGCTCAGGGTGCCTTAACAATATTAATAAAAACATAAGGCATGAAATCTGAAAACAGAGGAGATCTTTGCTGGTGAAGGGGAGCACTGTGTGAAGGAAGTAAAATGATTTTCAGTTTAAGAATATTAATCAAAAATCCTTTCTGTACTTTTTTTAGATAATTCAACATAGTGGGGCTCGAGGTAGTGGAAAAGCCATGAAACTGTCATTCCCCCCTTCACATGTGTGGACTAAAATAAAAAGAAATAATAACTGGACAGTCAGTGGA
This sequence comes from Neoceratodus forsteri, assembly GCA_016271365.2. Lineage (NCBI taxonomy): Eukaryota > Metazoa > Chordata > Ceratodontiformes > Ceratodontidae > Neoceratodus > Neoceratodus forsteri. Next base: position 95,343,423 of record CM057449.1, read on the forward strand.
GTTCATCGTATTATTTCCTTTGCGATAATTGGACTTTTTGGATGACCCAATCAAGATAAATATTGTTTGAGGGAAGGGGCAGCCTGAACTTTTAATCTAGAAATATAGGAAACCTCCAGCCACTAAAAGTCTTCTCCATGCCAATACAATTCAATTTTATTTTTATACCAGAAAGTATGTGAGCAAAAATGCCCATTTTAACAAATGTCCAGTGGTAAAGAAATTCGATGATGCAGAGAAAAAAGTAAAAACAATATTTGCAAAATGTTATGGTTTTTACAATAGGAACAGTGTACATGATGGGAGAATCTAGATAAAAAAAAACTACGGAGCACACAACAATAGAACCAATATACAGGTACATATAAACTGTAAGGTAACTCAAGGGTTGGTGGACATTCAGGGGGTTACCTACTAGGGCAGACACAGGTGGTGGATTTGAGGAGGTGGTCCTTGAAGGCAGAGGTGAATGAGCTAATTGAACTACAGGCCTGAAGTTCAGGGGGCAGTTTATTGTAAAACTTAGGGCCCTTATTTGTCATGGAGTTCTGCGCATGTTTTGTGTGGTAAAAATGGGTGTCTAAGATATGACAGGTGGGCCCTCTTGTACTGCACTTGAGAAACCGATAAGAGGAAAAAGGAGTTAACTTTGATCAGCAGCAGGTTACTGTGAACCTTGTGTAAGAAAGAGAACATTTTAAGTTATAACCTGCCTTCAAGGGTGAGCCAGTTCAGGGAGGCATAGAGGTTACAGTGATGGGTCATCCAGGGGAGGCCGGTCATGAAGCATGCAATATTATTGTATGTAGTGCTGAGTCTGCAGAAAAGGGGTCAATAGCTGTCATCTCAAAAGACAAAAGGATTCAATTCCTTATAATCATTATCTCCACCTTAGGCATAACTGCACAGAGGAAATTGATTTCAAACAGCAGGCCAATGAAATTAGGCAGAGATTTCTTGACTGGGGATATTCAACAAATGCATTTGATAAATTCTTCAAAAGGGCTTTAACACAGGACAGAGCTAATCTTCTGATACCCAGGTCAAAAAACCAAGACAGAGATCCCTCTGTAACATTTGTCATGGAGTATAGTCATATATCAGGAAAAATCAGAAACATTATCACCAGAAGGGACTTGGCAAGGTTGGAGGAATGGTCAGAAGTATGGCAGCTAGGATTCAATGCAAAGAAGTGCAAAATAATGCACCTGGGAAACAAGAACCCAGGGGAAGAATACACAATGGGTGGGGAGGTAGTAACAACAACAAAAAAGGAAAGGGACCTGGTGGTAATCATATCAGATGACCTTAAGGTTAGCAAGCAACAATGTGGGAAGGCAGTAGGGAGGGCTGGGGGTACACTGGGATGTATAGGGAGGCATCATCAGCAGAAAACAGGAAGTTGTTATCCCTCTGTACAGACAGTTGGTGAGACCCCATCTGGAGTACTGTGTCCAGTTCTGGAGACCCCATCTCTGCAAGGACATAGACAGGATAGAGGCAGTCCAGAGGAGGGCAACTAAAATGGTGCAGGGTCTGCAAGAGAAGCCAGAGGAGGAGAGACTAAAGGAGCTTAATATGTATACCCTTGAGGAAAGAAGGGAGAGGGGGACATGATAGAACTTTTATACCTCAGTGGACTCAACAAAGTCCAAGAGGGTAGCATCTTTCAGAAAAAGAGACTTGCAAGAACAAGAGGACACAATTTAAAGATAGAAGGAGGGTGGTTCAGGGGCAATGTGAGGAAGTATTATTTCACAGAGGGTAGTGAGATGCATGGAACAGCCTACCTGAGGAGGTTGTGGGGTCTAGAACTGTGGGAGAATTCAAGAATGCATGGGACAGACATAAGGCAATTCTTGTGGGGGGTAGGAAGAAATAAGCTGTTGGTTAGCTAGGATCTGCGGCCTATCATGTAGGTAGGGAAATGGGCAGACTAGATGGGCCTAGCGGTCCTTATCTGCCGTCAAAGTCTATGTTTCTATGATTTTGGTGGATGCTTTTCAGTGACACCATGTTAAGCAACAGCGCTGGAGCTAAACCCAAAATCACGTTTAGCAGGGGGCCAAATCTCAGAGATAGGTTAGTACACAGCCATTTCTGTGAGCCCACTTCCAAACAGCACACCTCATTGCCAGTAAAGCCACCTGTCATGTTCAGATGTGGAAACTGTAGTGTTTGTCAACACTACCAGTAGGGAAAGGTGCTCGAAATGGATGGGTGCTCATGAAAAGTACAGACCAGTCAATTCATATCTTGTGTTACAACTTTTGTTGTATGTGTACTCCGGTGTACCTGTCCAATTATATATAGGTAAAACCACTAGACCCCTCCAACCACACATCCAGGGACTTGCAAGAGATGTCAGGAATGTAGATTTAATAAGTCCTGTACCAGGGCATTTTTGAGAAAAACACAGCATTGACCCCATGTACTTACATTTTATGGAATTAGAGCAAGTCAGGATAGGTGGTAACAGACTTACAGTAGTATAGTACTACAGAGATAGACTTTTCATTTTTTCATTAAATGGGCTCAGCAATGAATTGGATGTTAAACCTTATTTTTTAAATGCAACTATTTTATGAATCATATGTTTTACTCCAATTCTCTTTTTCTGTTTTTTACTCACAGAATTGAATGGTGAGTTGGAGATTACAGGATATCCTCTTGTCCTGGGGTTTGGGTGGCAGCACTATTTTATCTGCTGCATGGCCTGCTTCTATAACTACTGTTTTTTTTCCCTCCCTCCTCGCCCCACTATCAAAATTAACTCAATACTATTAGTGTGTCCATTTCTATTATCTGTTCCTCAGCTTTGTTTGCCTTGCTTTCCCACTTTGTAACCCTCCCCCCCCCCATTCTGCTCCAGCATATCTTCTTACTGGTGGTTTACTGTATTCTGCTTTAATTTCAGCAGGTGTCTGACCTAATTATCTCAGCACAGCTGAGAATATAGCAACTAGCTAAATTATAAGGAGTTGTCAAACTAGGAGCAATTCACTGCTAATAACTTTGGAAATAACTATTAGCTTTACCATAAATTTGTGATGCACATGACCAAAAATATATTCTCATATGTCTTTATTTTTTAAGTTTATTTTGATTTATATCAACATGAATTTGAAAAATACTTGTGGGAAAACATACTTTTTTGCCTTAATATGTTTAAGGATCCTTTATGTAAAAACAGTTGCTTTTTTGTATGTTTTGTACACAAATATCTATCTTATGATGTTATATGTATCTCTGATGACCAGCTGGTTTATGACAGTACACTTAAATGGCATAAAAGCAAGCCAGTTGTGACCAGTAATTAGCACCCTGATGAAGATCTACAGTAAGTGATTGAAGCACTGAGGTGCCTGGTTGGAGTTGCTCTCCTGATTTATTATTTTTCTGGCAGATTGCTGAATAAATATGCTACTTGTGGTGCATGAAAACATTAGGAGTTTAGTAAACAAAATAGAAGAATATAGGGTCTGGGTAATATAATTTAAACATGATATTCTAGAACTCTCTGAAACGTGGCTCCATGATGGAATAGGGAATGATGAAATTCAATTAATGGATTATAATGTAATCAGAAATGACTGAAGAAAGAGAGGCGGGGGTCTTACTTTGTATCAAAAACAGTTAAGGCTCTCATCAGACTATATTAACAATGAATCATCAAGGAATAGATGATCTGATGATTAGCATCTGTTCTATGAAGCTAACTGCAGTTTTTTTTATGCACCTCCAAAAACAAAAACCAAGACATTTGATTCTCTAGTGGAGATTATGCTGGACAAAATAAGTGATCATCATGTCCTTATAACAGAGAACTTCAATGCAAATTAGTTACAACCTAGAGGGGAAATATTAAAGAATAGTTTTGCAACACTGGGGCTGGAGCAGATAATAAAGAACCCAAACAAGAACCACAAATAATGAAGCCCTTGGTTCCATATTGGACTTAATATTTGTTTCACAAGATACAGAGATTCTGAATCAGGGAATACTACCACTAAATAGCAATGACCACAATCCAGTAAAATGTTCGATTGATTTAAGTATTTTGTCAAAAACAAATGTAACATCTTAATGGGTGAGAGATTACATTGGGTTTAATGAGGTAGACTTTAATAATTCATAATTGGGAAAGGGTTTATCTTATACCGGATATTTAATTGGCTGTACAAGAATTTAACGAGTCATTGTCACCATTTATACAAAAGCATACCCCAAAAATAAGAAAGATAATTAAGAAGAAATAATTACCTTGGGTAACAGAAAAACTAAAAAAACAAACAAATAGATAAGAATAAGAAACAGGGGCCCAGATATTCAAAGCTTTGAGCGGTGTGCAAACCGTTTGCACGGGATTATCGTGGGTCTGTTATATTCAAAAGGCCAAATAGTGTGGGCAAATTGCATTAGCACTGGGCAAACCATAATATATGCAAGGGGCAAACTGAACATGAATATAGGTGCTATGAGATATTCAATGACTAGCACTATGCTAAGGTGTTTTAGAGCGACTTAGCACGACCCTTTGCACAGCTCAAATTACCACCCAGGAAAAACTGGTCTTAGTCTGGGCATACAGCTTTGGGTGACATTGTGGCCTTGGTGCAGGCCAGTGTGGCCTTGTGTGACCCTACCATATGACTATGACACAGAGATAAAGCCAGACACAGAGGAAACATGCTGCTCACTGATGGCACCACAATGATGCCAACAGCTGCCACCAGTCCCAGCCATGCCAGGCAGCATGTGGTGACCCAGCCCCCGGGGCCACCATGCTATTGTGGCCATACAGCAAACACACCTGCAGACCATACATCTGTGGTGACCAACAGATGCCAGCATGCACATGCAGCACTGTGGGCATGGTGGTGTGGAGGGGAGTGTATATGGGTGGCCAGGCATCACCACAGACTGGGTGCGGCCACTAGGCTGGGACACAACATGCAGTGCTCATGGGCCAGTATTGGGAATACCCCAACACCAGTGTGCCTGTCCGATTGTACATGCCCCCCCAGTCACATACCTCACAGCACACACAGCCGGCCATGCATATGTCACTATGTGCATCCCATGTCAGAGGTGCAGCATCTGTGGGTCACACAACAGTGTGACAGTACTGTCCACTGGCAGTACATGCCTGCAAGGTGGGCTTGTCACTGTGTACAATGCAGTGGTCATCACTACCCTGCACACCATAGGCATTGCTGTGTCCCTCACACTACTGACCCCCTTGCTACTGTGGTATCTGCTGTGCACTGTAGCATGCCCTACAGTGTGACAGTTGAATGCATTGGCACCATTGCCTGTGCCTATTCTGTGTTGTCCCCTGGAGTACACACTGTTGTGTTGTACTGCATGCATGTAACCTGCAGCTACCATCATGCACTCTCAGACTGACCTACAGGTGGAGTTGTGGCCAGACCTGACCAGCCCCTGTACATCCAGACTGATCTACAGGTGGAGCTGTGGGACCCTGCAGTAATGTTGGGCAAACTGCATGTAAATCAGGGCATAATGAGATGCTAATCTGGATGTTTGCACAGAGACTACCTAAGTATGCTCATTTGCATGTCACTTTTGAATATTGCAAAGTTTAGCACTGGGCAAATGGCTTAGCTCTGTGCTAAAGCTGAGCAAACGTGTTAGCATGGCACTAATGGTTTGGGGACTATTATACAGTTTTGAACACTGTTCTTTCACATCAACTGCTGCCTGCAGCTGTACTAGGTCCACACATCTGCTGGCACACACACACTGGCCACGTAGTTCACATCTACATACCTTCATGTCACTGTGCACTGTGTTGCTGTTGTAGTTTGCACTTCCTGGTTGCTAGATTCAGAACTGTCTTCTTCCAGAGCTATGTGTGCCCTGCACTCCCACCCCAGTTTGCCCAGCTTCATTCCCATGCTATATTCAGAATCTGTTTGCTTCAGGCTATTCTTTTTGAATATAGCTTGCTTTGTGCTCCGGGCGAAGTTTGCTTGCCTGGCAGTGCTAATTTAGCCCCAGGGCAAAGTTTTGAATATCTGTCCCAGGGTGTGGAAAAAAACACAGAAAAATAAAGATCTTGAGACTTGGAAAAAGTTCAAAAATTGGAGAAATAAATGTAAAATAGGTATTAAAAATGCAAAATCCCAATATCACCTAGAATGATTGAATAAGGTACAAGACCCAAAGAAGTTTTGGAGTTATATTTCAGATCTAAAAACTCCCATAAGATCTATACAAATGATTAAGAGAGGGTGGTAATACAATAAAAGATCAGAGAGAGGTAGTAAATCAATTTAACACATATTTTTTACATCTGCCCGATTTAAACATTATTAAACCAAAAGAAAAGACATCAAAAATCTCTATAAGTGAAACTGAAAAAATATAAAAGTAAATCATAAAAGAAAACTGAAACCAAAGTTTGAATTTAAAACGATTACAGTAAGGAAGTTGAAAAGGAATTAAAACACTTGAACATCTCAAAATCAGGAGGACTGGATAAAATTGAAGCCAGATTATTGAGGTGTGGTGCAGAGAATATTATTCCTGTAGTGGCATACCTTTTCAACTGGAGTATACAATGCTCAACAGTTCCAGAGGTTTGGAAGTTGAGTAAAATTATTCCCATTTTTAAAGGAGGAGATAGTGCAGCTGCCTCCAAATACAGACCAATAGCCTTACTACCAATACTGTCAAAAGTACTAGAAAAGTTTGTTCATATACAGCTGAGCCAATATTTGGACAGTAACCAGTTATTAACAAAGTACCAATATGGATTTCAAAAAGGTAAGTCCATGAACACCACCATACTGGACTTCAATAACCTGGTAATAACATCATTGAACCAAGGTAGGAGTACGGGCAGTATTTGTGGACCTTAGTAAGACATTTGGCCTTGTCCAGAATAAGATTGTACTGGAAGGATTGTGTGAACTGTGTGTTCAGGAGGGACTCCTTAGGTGCATAAAGTCCTATTTGTCAGATTAGAGACAATGTGTGGTTTTAGGGGAAATTAGTTCAGAGCAGGGAGAAGTTCTTCAAGGGATCCCACAAGGATCAATTTTAGGTCCCCCCCCATGTTCAATGTATATGTGAACAATCTTTCAAGTTAAATAAAACATTGTGATATTATGCAGTAATAGTGGCATCAGTTGACAGTCTTGAACAATTGGCTTATAAACTGCAACAAGATGTATATCAAATGGAAACATGGTTTAATAATTTGAGTTTACTTTTAAATACAAAAAAGACACAATGTATAGTTTTCAAAGGAAGTAGAACAAAATGGGAACTAAAACTACAAGTAAAAGTAAGTGTGAACACTCAGATTGAAAATGTTGCCACCTATAGATATTTAGGTGTACAGGTGGACTCTAGTTTAACTTATGCAGAGCATGTCCTCTTACAATTTAAAAAGGTGACTCAAAGACTGGGGATGCTGAGAAGGGTGGCCAGAAGCTTATCCTTAGAAACAAGGGAAAAAATGGTTAGACAGCTACTGGTTCCAGTCCTGGAATATGGATCGATATTATATATGCATTCCAACAAAACATTGTAAAGTAAATCAAGCTTACTACAAAATGAATAAATTCATAACCAGAAGCAGGCATGGAGTATATCACTGTGACCTGTTCAATAAATTAGGTTTGTTAAATGCAAAAGAAAAAAGGGTTTACGTTTGGTATACACACTGTTATCAAATATTAAAAGAAAAAACAAAACATTGCCTATTGAATTATATTATGACCAAATGTAACAGTGAACTAAGAATTTATACTAGATCTTTTAGTCAGAAAATCTCAGTGTCTAGATCATATAATAGATTTGGTGACATTATGTTGCAGAATAGTGTTGCACATTTTTGGAATAAACTGTCTCATAAATTGAAGAACATTGACAGCCTACCAAGTTTTAAGAAGAAAATATGGGGATACTTGAATTTGAATTGTACTTGTTTTAAGTAATTGTACTATGTACTGTTTTATGTTTTGTATTATTGTGCTTTTAGTTTATTTTGTGCTATAGGACTTTGTTGGAAATGGGACTTTATCCCAACAAATGTAATTCCTGTATAAAAATAAATTTGATCAATCAGTCAATCAAAAACTTTGCATTGAACTGCTGATTCTACAGTGCAGTTCTTTCTTGTTGTTCTGCTTCAGCCAGTTTGGGGTTAGCTACCCTTAAACTGTACCCTGCGTGCATTCTGGTGAGCTTCCACAGTGCTGATTTTCAGCCTGCACTGCTCCCCTTGTGCAGTGTTACTGCATTGAATATTGCATTGCACCAGAATTAATGTTCCGCCCACTCCTGTGCCCACTACGCTTGTTTTGTGTGCTTGCGTGCTAACCCTTTTAGTCAGTGCCACTGTCCTATTGATGTTCTGTGCTCAAGCCCAAACCCTGGGCAAACAGGGTGTAATCATTTTGCCCACCAGGTAAAGTTTTCAATATCTGACCTCAGAAGTCCCAGCTCTGCTTTCTTTGCCTTATCCCTCCAAGTTTCAGTATCACTATATTATTTACTTCCCTTCTGTACCATTTTCATCTAAACATAAATTTATTTCTCATTTTTGATTTAGTTTCTCTACCAAACATATGTACCTCTAGAAGCCATTTTGGCTATAATAGTTAATTCATGATTGCTTTTTACCAGTCCTGGATAACTCTGAGGTCCCACACATATATCAGCACATAGTCGACAACAAAGCTAAATATAACACAACTTCATGATTGCAGCAGTGCAAATTTGAACTCTATTTCTTCTCTTAATCTCAGATTCTAGGATGTATGCCTTCTGTCCCTTAAGACTTCCCATGCACAATTTTCACCAGGCAATCTACTACTAGACTAGATCTGATGTCCACAGTCTGTATCATGACTACCACTGATAAACTACATTTCCCAATGTACACTCTTTCATATCCCACAGGTGCCTTTAGCCATCTTACAGGTTCCTATGCCTTCCTTTGTTTCCAGGTTCCCAGTCCCTTTCTTCACCTTTGCCTTTTCATTTATGTACACTGCAGGTGTCTGAGGCTTCATCTGCTATACAAGCTTCTATCTGCTCATTGGAATTACTTGTAGTATTTCAGTCCTTCAGGGGTGCTTGTTACTCCTCCCTTGCCTAAAAATAACCCTTCAAGTTTCAGCAGTCATATAGACCTTTTTTTTTTATTACTCCGTTTATCACTTCTTATCTTGTACCATGCCCCATCCCTGCTGGAATCCAGAGCCACATCCCTTGGCTTCACCAGGACTTGCCAATCACTCTAATACACTCTCATAACTTACCTCCAATGTGGGAGTAGAAGAGCCTGCCATCTCCACCATGGTGTGGATCTAGATTCCAGTGGAGGGGCTGACATAGTTATGACAGGGCCTGTGAAAGGCTAAAAGTTCATCCTGCCTAGTCGGAGTGTTTATGATTTTCCATCTCACTCCTACTAGACAGTGGTGGTGAGGTTTGCAGACATGCATACCCAAGCATGTGGAGTGTGTCACCAACTGATATCATTCCTCCCACAAAATCTATCCCAATTGTACTGTCACCTCTCATTACTCAGGTGACATTATGGAAATGGAGAAAACTGCCCACATTCCCCAAAGGATGGGAATATCCTGTGGGGTGCTCACTTCTCCTCCACCCACAGCCAGTACCAAATGACCCATGCTAGTTCTCAAATGCAGGTCACATGAATTCTCAGTGGTACCACTGCACCAATTTGCCAGTGTCATAAACATTTTTTTTTCTGATGGGATCAGTTGTCTTAGGGTCTTGTTGTGTGAGGGGGCAGTTCTTGGGACCTTTTCCCTTGTTGTACACTATTGATGCTAAATGAATGATCTGTACATTATAACTGATTCTGTGAGTAGCAACAATCTCAAACTATTCCACAGCAAAGAGATATTTGTATTTTCCTTTAAAGGTACAGGAGACTCTTCAATATCACTGAATCAGTCAATATTTATGCTGGATATTCCTGATAAGTATCACTGAGAGCACAACAGACAACAAATAAAACAATACTGGGCAACAGAAACAGCATGTATACAGTCAAGTTAATAAATGCTTTAAATGGAAAATCTTTAGTAAAATGTCAGGCTTGATTAATACCATCCTTGTCCAAAACATGCCTTCTGTTTCACTTAGTAATGCACACTTTTGGCTTAGTTTATAGTTTAAACATTTCTAAAGAGCAACGTACTGTCATTCAGTAGAATTCTACTATAACCTGCTGTTCCGTATTAAGAAGAGTTTGAACATTGTACTGCTAACCACAGCATTGGCTAATTCAGAACTACAGGGGAAGAGTTCCTGGCTTCTTTAAATAAACCTGATAAGCCGGGGATTATAAACAGTATCTGTTCCAACAGAATATAACAACAAGGCTAATAGACAGTTACAAACATGCCACAGAACTAAGGTTTAAATATTTAAGCAATAATGCACAACAGTGTGTGGGTTGTGCTGGGATAACCTCACACTTGGGGCTGCCTCGTGACTCCAACACCCCAGGCGTGAGGTTATTCCAGCACAACTCACACCCTGGAGTGCATTAGTGTTATTATACAATAGCTCTACTGTTGAGAAAGAAAGAAAAAAATGGGAATAATATGTTTAAAATACTTTTTTCTTTCTTTTTCTTAGGGCAAAGACATACAGAAAAAAATAAGTCCATAGTTTCTCTTTTGTCCAGCAGGTGGAGCTTCTGTCACTTACTTGTTTCCTATCTTATTTCATGTCTGTCCAGGCTATGTTTCAGCATGTGGGAGCCCCACCCCCCAACTACTACCATTTCATCTGTTGCTGGTTTGTTATGTATGTGTTTCAAATGTCCCAGTTTGTTTTTATTTGCTTAGGTTACTGTGGGAAGATTGCTAATTTTGAGTTGCCTTGTGGTGAGCCAGCAGTAGCTGATGCAGAGAACACTGAGCATGCGGTCAGCTTTTGAAATACATTGACACTTACTGCTCCTATGTTAAGTTGAAGTTAAAAAAAAAGGAAAAGGACACTTATTTCAGCTTTTTAGTGGGGCCACTGAAATTCTGCGGTGGGGTTACTGTGTAGATGTGGGGTCATCAGACAAGACATGCCAAATGCAGAAGTGAGCGACAGTGAGCGGTTTGACATTTCGTTTTGCTGAGAAATGGAAAAATCAGACCTGTTCTGCTCTTTCTTACCTTCCTTTGAGAATCCTGACAGTTTTTTTGTTTTAAATTTGATAGACTAGTGGCGATGTGGTAACCTGAGTATGGAGAAATGGCATTGGCTTTGAAACAGTGGGCAATTTGGTTTCAGCTCTGCTTTACACGGCTCAGTGAACCCAGTCTGTGCAGTGGGAAAAAAAAACACATTTGTAGAAGCTGCAGTACTGTTGTCAGGAGTCAGAACAAATAAAATATCAGGAAAAGAAAGTTTAGGTGTTTGTGTAGTGGGACATGGTTTCTTGGGGGTAGTATTCAACAACAGTTTTGCTAATTGTTACAGTGGGGAACACTGAATACAGCTTCAGATTGGGAATCCCTGAAATGAGCTGGTCAGCGGGGATCACTAAAGCTGGCTGCAGTGGAGTGATTTTGTTGCTGTGGTCCTCTGTATGCTGGGACTAGAGCTGTGATGTTGTACTGGGATAACATCATAGCTCCAGTCCCAGACTAACCAATAAAAGTCCAGGATACTTTCATGCCATTGTGTAATTACACATTAATGCCATGAACCAAGCAGATGTCTTAAACATTTTTATGTCCAAATTACTTTAGCACAGATGTGATTTCTTTATGTACCAGCAATCTGTTCAACATTCAGAAAAATAAAGAAGCTATGTCGTAGCTTCACACCCAGTTGGAAAGACAAAAGACTGCTAAATTAAGAACAGGAAACATGCAACATCCTAACTTTGCATACCATTTACTGCTCTTCCAAATATAATGTTGCTGCAAACTAATATCGTCAGTAGTAACGTTTAATATACTGTACAGTCATTTAACCTCAATGAACCCAAATCTATACACTCTGTGGACCACCACCCCACCCTGCCACTTCACCTCCCTACTACCTCTTAAACTCTGAACCTGTCCTTTGCTCTCTGTCATACAACCTCAACAGGAAACTAGAATTTTCCTCCTCTCCTACCCCTAGCTGTCTTCCAAGCACATATTTGTCACTCGTGTTAAATGCTCAATGTTCTGCAAACCAAAATCACTGCCCCATATCATGAGGGTTCCCAGGTCAATTCTCCTTCTCCTTCTCCTCACCGGAACAATCCATCCAAACCCTGGTCCAAGTTAACCCTGCCCCTTTCCCATTTCATTCCATACTAATAAAGGGAAAGACATTAGCATAGTCCACCTGAACTTACAGAGTCTCCCAGCTAAAACAGATGCTTTCCAGGCCTGGGTAACTGTAAATAACTTTGATGTTACTGCACTCTTGTAAACCTGTCTCTCTCACAAAATCCCTGATGGGGATATCAAACTCATTGGATTCGCCCCTGTCAAGATAGACAGACAGGGAAAAAAGGGGGCAGCTGCACGTTCATTGTTTCCAACAAGTTTTCTTTGGTAGTCTGTGATGATAGTACCTATAAATGAGTGACTGTAGAAACAGCAACTCATTTATAGTGCTATTATGATCTGCTACCCTGCAAGGGTAGTGAAGGAGTAGCATACAGAGAGACTGGAAGGGGAGGGATGGGGAGCTGTTCAGGAGGGATTGGAGGGAGGGTTCAGGAAGATAGCTGAGCCTGCTGCAACTGAGCCAGCCCTATGGTGTGGTGGTGAGGTGGGATGGCTACGGTGCAGTAGGCACTGGGTTTGGGACTCACTGGAGGTAGTAGTTTTGCCGCTGCTTGTGGCTGGGTGTTTATTTTTTTTTAAAAATGTCACCCCCTCCTCATATTGCACCCCCTGGAGGTGAGAATCCTTAGTAATGGGGGTGCAGGGGCAAAGTCCCCCGTGAAGATGCATGTGTGGGGGTGCAGCCCCCCCCACAAAAACACTTTGATGCACCGGATGTTCATTCACTGAGAAATGTATATCGCAGAAATGCTTTTCGGCGATATATATTCATTATGATAGGGAACGCTGTTTTTCGATCGCTATCATCGCATGGAACAGTTCTCTTTCACCAAACACAATCTCAGCTCTGAGTTCATCCTGCCCGAAACCCTTTCCATTGACCTATTTCTCAGACAAAATAAAACCCTCACACTCATTACCACCTATCTCCCCCCAGGAATCTCTCCCTCTGACATGGAGTCCTTACTAGCCCTTAAACACTCCCTCCTTCTTAACAGGAAGTGGGTTCTTCTCAGGGATTTCCATATAAATTGTTTCTTCAGCCAAGTCAACACTGCCAAATCCTGCACCACCAACCTTGGCATTCATCAGCTTATCGCCACACCAACATGGTCAAATTATAAGATGGGCACTCAATCACTAATCGACTGGGTCATCAACTCCAGCTCCTCCCACATCACCAATTCCAGAGTATTGCCAGACTGTATCAGTGATCACTGCACCACCTACTGTCTATGGTTGGCAAAGTGCCTCAACCCCCCCAAGTTTATCTTCTCTAGATGCTGGACAAATGACTGTATTGAAAATATTACACAGAATCTCAGCCTAGTTGACTGCTCATTCACTGGTGCACCATGTAACCTCTGCTCTATCCTGGACAGAGTCTCTACCATCCTGTAATAGGGGATAAAGAAATGTGTCCCAATATTTCAGCCTAAACCTCATTTTGGTCTAAAACATAAGGTGTTTGTGTAACAAATATTGATCTATAAAGCTGAATCATATCAAAACTTGCAAAGTTCCAAGTTTAACTGAGCCACAACTTGTAATATTAAAGTGCCTTTTGATATTTGTACTGATCATGTGAGTAATGGCAGACAGGTGTCTTAAGTGTCTGCAAAAACAGAAATACAGGGAGAGAGTTCAAATTATCCCTTCAGACTATTTTTAGTGTTTATTATTAGGATGGGCCAGAGTGCCTGTATGCACATTCGTAAGTGCAAACCTATTTCTTCCTCCTAAGACCTTAGTAACTGGTAATGACAATTATTATTATCCTTATATAGTAATATAATTTACACTATCAATACATTTGTGCTGACTAAAAGATTAGCTAAAAGGAGAATTGCCTTTTAAGTTAATGTTTATATTTGTCTTGGACCAATTATAGACAACCATAGTACTGTTTTCCACTATATAAGCAAGCCACTATACACTGTTAGTTTGAAGAATTAAGAATGAAGAATTAAGAATGAAGAATGAAGAATTAAGAATTAAGAATGAAAAATGCACCACCTGTAATCTCTTGCTGTGATTATTATTATTTAATTCATTAAATTCTTCCGCCTTCAGCCTCATCTCCGTTCGTCTCCTTTCTAAGCATTTGTAATAGACAATTTACTAATGGGAATTTTTTGCCTCCTCTACATTTGGTGCCTTTAAGACTCAGATCGCTGGTGCTGCATGCTGAGGAGGCTGCCTAACTACTGGTTGGTTAGTCTGCAAGCCTTAATAAGAAGGTGATGACGCTCAGAGAAGGTGCTGATGGCTTAAAGCGAGAGAAAAAGGTGCACACAGACAGGTTTAGCCACTTGCTGATCAGGTGAGGTATGCTTTCCAATTTTTTTTAAGTAAAAGTAGTGCTTAACTCTGTAGGAACTCATGGGGCAGAGTAGGTTAGTGAAGGTGCTGGGACTTGCAAGCCGTACCTCACAGGGGAGCTGTAAGACATAGCTAGACGGACTGTGGCACCAGTGCACGAGTGCACCCGGCTGTAAAGGCCAGGCAGGCAAGAAAAAGATAAGAAGAATAAGTATGGAAACAATAATAGGTCATTTTCTAGAAAAACACTTAAAGGGGGAAGCATACAAACAGTACCTGATGATCAACTGGCACAACTGTATTTTATGAGTATGGAAACATTGATAGGTTGTTTCTGTGGGAAACACCTAAAGGGGGGAGCATACAAACCATGATTAACAGGCACTTTACAGTGTGCTAACTCCTGTATAGGAGCAGTTAAAATGTAGGAGTAAAAAGTCAGGTATTGGCAAAGTCATACTAACTTAATGCCCAAAGGCCTTGCCTCTTCTAATGTTAAAGAGTTTGATTCTAAACACTCTTAGTATGCTGTGGGGTGGACTAGAGCAAAGGATTAGCCACTTGTTCTTCAGTGATTGCTACCATAACCAAACAAACCACAGTTTGGCATGATTAATAATGTTATCAGTAACACTAGCGTTTCTGAAGGACAAAAGATTCTCATTAAAAATGATGTTGGCATACTTTTAAATATGGTATTCAAGTGTCCTTGGATAAGAAATGTTTAAAAGTTGCTTTTATTTCCTGTGCAATGTAACATTAAGATATTTTTAATATCAGTAGTGTTCAAGGATCCAACAAAAAATAACTGGGTTTGAGCGACCCTTGCATGCACACTATGTGACCTTTTGACCTTCTTGTGTTGCAGCCAACACAGTCAATCAACATTTAACTGTAAGCAAAACTTCTTTTATAAACTCAGCTGACATTTTGTCATGCTTAGGATAAGAAAACCCATGGACGCTTGGCTTCTTTAATCCTATGGAAATAATCTTGTATTACAATAGATAAACTTTCTCTTCTGCCAGTAAAAGCTTGGGGGGAAGGGGTAAGCTACCCTTCCTTCCTTCCAGTGTAATGTCCACAAAGGTTGCAAGGTACATTGCTATCTCCCCATAGGCGTAAATACCAAAAAATGTGTATTTTGATTCTTCTTCAAAAAACATATGCCTCAAGAATTAGTTAAGCTGGAGTGGGAGTTGTGTATGTACTTCCACATATTCATTCTTTTGATTGCCTTTTCAGCTTTCTTAGACCATGTACAAGCTATATTTGTTTCGTGCTTAAAATGTATTTTATACATTATGCTCAATACTAAAATTGTTCTATTGCAAAAATGCTTATGTTTTCTAATCGGTTCCACATAAGTTCTATTGCATAAATCAAGTCATTATTACCTCTGCAAGTGTAATGTTTTAGCAAAATTACATCTATTTGCACAACTTTAAATCAACTGAAAAGGGCTAGTCAGTTTAAACTCTACAATCAAGCTTATTGTTTCTACTTACTATGAAGTAAAGTCTTGGGTAGGGGCAATCCCCTAACTTCAGCAAGAAGATTCTTCTTCAATTGATCTTCAAGCAAGACATCCATTTTCTTCACTGCTGTTTATTCCAAACATGGCTGATACTTTATGCAAACCTATTGCTTTACTATGGACAGTTTATGGACTGTTAATCTGTGTGCCAGGGTGTAATCAACTACCACAACACAAATGCCATGCCAGTGTGTGTGTGGCTACTCAATGCATAATCTAATGCACCCCTGGCCAGTGCAGTGTGTCTGCTATCCAACAGCCAGCAATATGAATACTGACTTTTCTAAATTGTTATGTGGACATACTTAACAGCTGGTCTAGCAGCTTTGCATCAAAGCTCAAGACTGGATCACAGCAAAGCTACATGGACTAAAAATAGAAAAAAATGTGTTTCTTGTTATAAACAGAGCCACACCAAAGGACAATAATGTTTATGTGTTAACTCTGTCCTACTGTTTTTGGGGGTAATAATAGTGTTTGTAACTATGCTAGTTTAAGCAACTCATTATGTTTTGTAGTCTCAAATGCCATATACTTAACTGTAACACCAACTGAATGCCCAAATGTGACAAAAGGGCCAGAGAGTGGAATTAATCAACACTTATTGATCAAGTGATTGTGACTAACATAGTACATAGTGAGATGTACATGCTCAAAGGAGTTGCATTATTGAACAAATAATAATTAGGCAATATTGGTCCAAAGGGGGGCTTGTAATAGGGGATAAAGAAATGTGTCCCAATATTTCAGCCTAAACCTCATGTTGGTCTAAAATATAAGGTGTTTGTGTAACAAATATTGATCTATAAAGCTGACTCATATCAAAACTTGCAAAGTTACAAGTTTAACTGAGCCACAACTTGTAATATTAAAGTGTCTTTTGATATTTGTACTGATCATGTGAGTAATGGCAGACAGGTGTCTTAAGTGACTGCAAAAACAGAAATACAGGGAGAGAGTTCAAATTATCCCTTCAGACTATTTTTAGTGTTTATTATTAGGATGGGCCAGAGTGCCTGTATGCACATTCGTAAGTGCAAACCTATTTCTTCCTCCTAAGACCTTAGTAACTGGTAATGACAATTATTATTATCCTTATATAGTAATATAATTTACACTATCAATACATTTGTGCTAACTAAAAGATTAGCTAAAAGAAGAATTGCCTTTTAAGTTAATGTTTATATTTGTCTTGGACCAATTATAGACAACCATAGTACTGTTTTCCACTATATAAGCAAGCCACTATACACTGTTAGTTTGAAGAATGAAGAATGAAGAATGAAGAATGAAGAATTAAGAATTAAGAATGAAAAATGCACCACCTGTAATCTCTTGCTGTGATTATTATTTAATTCATTAAATTCTTCTGCCATCAGTATCATCTCCGTTCGTCTCCTTTCTAAGTATCAGTAATTGATCATTTAAAAATTTTACTTTTTTACCTCCTCTACACATCCTCAACAGTGTATGTGACAAATACACCCATCTCAAAAAAATCAGGGTTAGGGGACATGTTAATGAATGGGTTTCATCCGACATCATTAAATTGATGAGGACCAGAGACAAAGCCTAAGTCCATGACACCAAGCACAGAGACCCTGTCCAGCTCTCCCACTACGAAGCACTCAGAAACAAGTGCAAATTGGTCATCAGAAATGCCAAAATTGACTTTTTCCATAATAAACAACTCAGGGAAACATCCAGCCCCCATCAACTTTGGGTTACACTCAACTCACTACTCAGGAAGTACAAGAATTCTGAACATATCACTCTAATTCATGGTGGAAAGCAGACCATTGACCTCTCAGAAACACCAGGCATTTCAACTCATTCTTTGGTGACCTCAATAAATATAAACCCTCCCCCTCCACTCACCCTTCCCCTCATCCACCCCATCCACCCTGCCCCAATACCATGTCTAAACTTAGAGCCAGAATCTGTTTAATGGTGCTAAAACCCTTGGACACGATAAAGCTTATCTGAAGTAACAACCCTAAATCCAGCAAAGGAGCCGATGGAATTGACTTTAAAATCCTTAAACTGGCCATTAATTCATAAGTGGTCCCCATCACCAACATACCAAACTGTTCACTCTGCCTTGGCTATTTCCTTAACATCTAGAAAACTACCACCATAAAACCCTTGTTCAAGTCATGGTTAAGGAATCAAGTGGGGAATTACTGACTGCTCTCCCTCCTTGCTCCCTTCTCCAAAATCATTGAAAAAGTTATTCAGGGGGGTGTGGCTTGGCTCCCGATGTGATGGCCACCTAATGTGAGCGCTCCATATCCCGGGGTCATTACCAGAGCTACACTCTGTGTCTTTACCCATTTCAGGATATCTAACAGCTAAAAACTTAACTGGAAAGGCTGGGCTATCAGGACATAGCGAAACATTTTGGGTCACATGACGGACTGAGGAGATACAGCAGTGACAACTGGCCATGTCAAAACACAGCGGGCTGGGGAAAGCCGCGGGCCGTAGTGTGCAGCAGACCCAGGAGATGTTCGCCGCACTCTTAAAGCAAATGGCAGAAGTAACACTGGCTGCAAACAATACGACGGCAGCGATTAACAGGTTGGACTCCCGACTAGATATAACCAAGCATAAACTCAAAGAAAGCTCTAATGTAATAGATGAACTTTTTGCCATAATGAGGGCTCAGGAGAGATCAATTCAAGCACTGCAGACTAAGGTTGATGACCTAGAAAATCACAGTAGTCGTAATAACCTATGCTTGCTAGGGTTTCTGGAGGGTGTAGAATAAGGCAACTGTGTTGACTTTCTTTGTGATATTTTCCCAGACCTGCTGAAGCATAATCTTCCCCCTGGCTTCACAATTGAGTGAGCACATAGAACTCTCGCCCCTAAACCAAAGCCAGGCGATAGGCCGAGATCACTCATGGTACGAATACTAAATTTTGCTGACAAGGAATAGGTCACATCTCGTGCTCGGGAGCTTGGAGCTATTTACTGGAGGGAGTATAAAATAATGATTTTTCAAGACTACTCCCGGGACCTGGCAGCTCGACAGAAGGAATATTCTGAGGCCAGACATATCGTGCATGAAAGAGGCATCAAATTCTCACTTCGTTATCCTACGATTATGCGGATTGAAGAGAATGGTATATATCTCTCGTTCACTACTCCGAGTAGTTTATCTGAGCATTTAAAAAATAAAAGGTATGGAGATGTCAGAACAGACAACATATCCATGGATTCTATTTTACTGGGGGAAGAGTCACAGCAATAACGAACCACTAGATGGCGCCTGCATACCCCCATCTTGCCCAAATGGTTTCCAGTTCCAAGGCCAGAACACTCCGCTCCTAGTACGCACACAGAAGTGTCAACAGAATGAGAACCATCCCAAAAGAATTCATCCTATCAATCGTGCAAGGAATGACTCTGATCTATCATTAAACTCAAAGGCCCCTACAGTGAATTTTGACTCTCAGTTCCTTTCCCCTAATAGATTTGCGCCACTCGCCCCCATCCTACGGGATGAATTTCCTGAATACCGTGAAAAGGAAATGCTTCAAGAGGCTTCGAAGGCTGAATACCCTGTCAGCGATCCTGTGTCAGCGGTACCTGCACCTAAGTACTCTAGTCAGGAATCACTTATGAGCAAATGTGGTGAAAACAGATTAAATCAATGTGCACGCCTGCCTGAACTTAGTATTGAAAATTTGCCTTCCTTGGATGCACAGAGCCAGTATTAGATAAGAATCTATGCTTACTCTGTATAGTTTTGGGGTGAGAAGTGAAGAGGAAGGGAAAAGCTAGTGGTATGTGTAGCCTGTTTGATATGGCACTCCTTGTGGACTAATTGGTCATTTTAGGCCTTTATGACACCAGACAGTGTCTTATACAGCTGGTTTAAATCTTGATAGCCCAGGTATGGCTCTTATAGTAATAAATACTCCTGGGAGTTCTTAGCCCTGTGGAAGACATGTGGTGGGGGAAGCTCTGTTACCCAGCGAGTCTTTATGACTGCAATTGAATATTGATAAGGCCAGAGCAGAGAATCCCCCCCTCCCATGGGCATGGCAACTATGTAAGGGGTCAACATTCTATTCGATTTGCCTGCCCTGGAGCTGTTAGTGAAATCGGACATGGGGCTGCCTTAAAGGACTCGATCCCTGAGTAATGGGTTGCTCTTAGGGGCAATAAGTCCTGGTTAATGCCCAAGACCACCTCTGCACTGTAGGTGGAACGATGAGGCCTAACAGGACTTTGATTCCTCGGCCTGAGTCATCGTTTATCTCCAAAGCACATTGGTGTGCACCACGTGTAAATAGTTTTATTGTGTTAAAAACTGTTATATCCCAGACTATTTCTACAATGTTGCAAAACAGATGTGTGGTATTAAACTTTAGTATACCCTGTATTATGCTTGTAGGGTTGCAGACTGGACCTGAGGAGAAGGCACTATGGTTGCATGAGTTTATCCCTTCATATCCCCCTAAAAGAATTTGTTATAGCCGTCCCAATGGGTGATATCTCCTTTATAACTTGGAACGTAAGAGGGTTAAACTCCCCCTCTAAAAGGAAGCAGGTATTCTCCCATCTTAAAAGACTTAACACCTAGGTGGCCTTTGTACAAGAAACTAAACTTGCAGAAAAGGACTGTAAATACTTAGTCAAGGACTGGGTGGGTATGGAACTGCATTCCTGTGCTTCCATGAAGAAAAGAAGCATAGCAATCCTGTTCCACAAATCACTTCCTTGGGTGGTGGTTAAGAAGAAGACAGACTCTGAGGGAAGATGGGTATTAGCCTTGCTTGACACCCCTGAGGGCCACCTTTTGGTGGTAAACATTTATGCTCCGAATGTGGATGACCCTTCTTTAGTATTTCTTTTTACATATACTGCAGTCTCTCTCAATTTCTTTAGCACAGTATAGGGTCCTAGCCAATTGGCATCTTTCCAAAGTGATTTTTGTTCCCAATTTCGGACCATGACCGTGTCTCCCTCTTTTATTGGGGTGGCCCATCCCATAGAGGGCTGTCTAAAGTTAACATTCTTTTCATGTGCATTGGCCATGTTTTGAGCGGCAAATTCTAGGTACTGTTCCAATTGTAATTGTACCCCGAACAGGAACTTTTCATGTTTTACCTTATCACTGATAGGGCCGCTTGGAGAAGACACATCTGCCGGGTGCGTTAACCTCATTTTCCGCCCCGTCATTAATTCGTAGGGTGATAATCCAGTGCTTGCCTGGACAGTTTCTCTGACTGCCATTAAAGTACCAGGAAGTGATCTACCCAATCTTTTCCTTCATTTAGAACACACTTTTTTAATGCATTTTTAAGTGTTCTGTTCATTCTTTCCACCATTCCCGATGACTGGGGATGGTATGGTAGGTAGTATTTCTGCTGGACCCCAATTATTTGGCACATTGTGGCCATTACTTGATTTACAAAATGTGTGCCTCTGTCTGATTCGATAATATTAGGGATGCCCCACCTAGTGCACACCTGGTTATATAGGATTTTTGCCTTTGTTATTGCTGTGTTGTTTTTGGTGGGGAATGCCTCCACCCATTTACAAAAAATGTCTATAGTAACAAGTATGTTCTTATATCTCCCCTTTGCCATGGGGAGTGGCCCTATATAATTAATTTGTAATGCACCCCAGGGGCCATCTGCCAAGGGCAATGGTTGTAATTTTGATTTGCCCCTCTTGGGGTCTTGGTGTAAACATATAAGACAGCGATGTAAACTGTCTGTGACTGTGTTATCCATATTAGGCCACCAGTATTTAGATTTGACCATTTGCATGGTTTTGTTTTTGTATTCGTTCTATTTTCTTTTTAAGGTTCTCTTCTAACTATGTGAGTCTGGCTACCTTGCTTACATTACCTCTTTCTTTAGCATGTTTATGGCTTAATTTACATCTGTCCCTTTTTCCTTTTAACAAAAGTAAAAACTCTTCCTGTTTTTGTCTAGTTACTTGAGACATTGTGCCGCCTCTGGCGGCCATGCCCCACGTGGAGACTGGCGCCATCTTTACAATGGTCCCTTCTTTCTTCCATTTCTCCTCCCTTTCTTGCTCTTTTAACTTACTCTGACCGTCTACTAACAATTCTGATAACTCTTCTACTTCCTCTCGTAACTTATTATTATCAAAACTTAATCTACGCTCTTTTTTAGCAGCATTTAATTTTACAGAGGCTAAAGCATAACTTTCCACAACAGTGATTCGTTTAAAACTTTTAACATTTACTTTTCATAGACATTGATTACTAAGATCTACAACAAGCTGATGTTTTGTCAGGCAATCGCTACCAATAATATTGCCTTCCGTGAGCCCCCCCTTCACCCATGCGAAGGCTTGGAGGCCCACGGGTGTACCTCCCAGCCTTATGTGTTGTGGTTGGGACCAATACCCTTTTGTGGTATGTTTTGTACATCCCTCTATATACATTGGTGGTCTTTTGGGGTCTAAGGGTATGCTGATATTTATAATTGATACAGCTGCTCCGGTGTCTATGAGTGCTTAAGCTACACGTAGTTCTCCTGTTATGGATTGTGGTTCAGTGGCCATCAGGGGTGGAGAAAGTAGTGCTGAGACAGCTGTCAGCTCAGGTTCAGAAATTAAAATGAAAATATCACAGCCACGGGGCTTTTAAAATCAGGGTTGTCCCCTTCCCCATCAAATGTAAAGTGGGTTTTTCCACTGAAATGTTGCTGGATGGTAGCAACATTATTTTTAACTTTACAGCTTAAGGTATTGATGCACTGCATAGGAAAGGCAGTACATTTAGTCTTCTCTGGGGAAGCGGATGTTAAATTGCATAGGAAATGAAAGCAACCTTTCATGTAATTAACTGCAATGTGTTCTTTATCAAAGGCTATGCTAATAAAACCAACATTAACAGCATTAGATGTTGACTTTATGACAGATTGCATATCAACCTTATTCAAAAGTACATCAACATTATTTTTAATAAGAATCTTTTGTCCTTCGGAAACACTAGTGTTACTGATAACATTATTAATCATGCCAAACAACTCCGGGTTGTTTTGTTTGGTTATGGCAGCAATCACAGGTCACTGTGACTGCAAGATTGAACCTCCATGAGATGGTGGTCGGCCATTTTGGATTACCTCATGGGCATTATGGGTTACTGTGTCATGACCATCATCACATGACCATGAGTGGCCATCTTGGGGATGGTATGGGGATGCAACCTGATCACATGTGTGTTCACCATTTTGAGACTCTAACAATTCTCCATTTTGTGAATCACAGAAAAACAAGTGGCCAGTCTTTGCTCTAGTCCACCCCACAGCATACTGTGAGTGTTTAAAATCAAACTCTTCAACATGAGAAGAGGCAAGGTCTGTGGGCATTAAGTTAGTATGCCCTGCCAATACCTCTGGCTGATGGCGCAAGTTCGCCATATCTGAACTTTTACTCCTACATTCTAACTTAGGTACAGGAGTTAGCATGCTATTAAGTGCCTTGTTTTCAGATTTCAAGACATTCCCATCTTGTAAAACATGCTTATTATTGACAGAAGCTGTGTCATAGTTTATATTGAAAACCTTCATTTTAAGTCTGATGTAATTAAAACATACTGAATCATGCTGTACCGTCAAGGTCTGGTGTTGAAATACCAGCTCGTTAACTATTTCAGTAATTACTTTAGACTTATCATCTCTAAGTTTCTTGTTTTTAAAACGTAAGGAATCAGTGTTACTAGCCAGAATACCATTTGTTTGAAAAACATTTGTTTTTTTTTGAGTTTTGCTTTTTTAGCGTTATCTCTTAAGGCATGCAGGTCATGGTTGCTTCTCTCTTTAAATAGAGACTCATTTTCTAGATGGACAGATTGCAGCTGGGTTACTATATCTTGCTGCTCATGCAGCTTCTTTTTAAGTCTCATGTGTTGATGAGTTACCT